>OY728119.1:366110555-368610555 GCA_963277665.1 Viscum album | reverse complement strand
CTCCTCGACCCTCCTTTTTTATCACGCCTTGGTTAGAGTTTGTCTTGGGTGGTTTTGGGTAGAAAGTTGATTTTTTTAGAAATTTATGGGTTTTTCACAGTTGGCGCATGGTTTTCCCAAATAGTGTTCCCACCCAGTGAAAACCCTGAAACCTTGGATAGTGGGGGGTTTCATGGTTAGCACATGGTTTGAAAAAACCATGTGCCCACCTATTAGAAACCGTGCACCCCAGTAGAGGGGCACATAGTTAGGGAATATAGTTTTTTTAACCATATGATATTTTCCATCTAACCTTGTGGAAAATGTTTTTTTATTCTGAAAAATATTTTATAAATACCCAAACCCCTATTTCCCCTCCCACTCAACCCTAAATAGAGATATCATGATTTCTTAGGTCTTGGAGGTTACCAAGAACCCTTTTTGGATTCTCCAAACCCATTCCTAAGCGGATCAAATCATGGAAAATCTCATATGGTCCATCTCTGGAAAGTGATTCTCCTCCCGTTCCTTATATCCAGCTCTATCTTTCTTTCATCCATACGGGTTTTTAGATCATCACATGTTTGATGGATCTAAATTCTATTTATTTGGATCTTGAATCTAGTTTGGATTTCTTGATCTCCATTTCTATCATTTTTCATTGGAAAATCCCACTAAGGGTGTTGAGTTTTGATACTATGATTAAAGGTAGATTGTTCTATTTTAATTTTTACATATAATTAAACATTGATATGCTTTATTTGACTTAAATTTATTATAATTTAATTATGAAAACCCTATTATTTATGAATTGGAATTGTAAATTTAATTGGTATGAATTTTGGGGAAACCCCCCAATTCCAATGAAATTAGAAATTGGGGTGTATTTTGAAATTGATGGAAATTGCGAAATTATTTTAGAATTTATTTTATAGAAATGAATTAAATTTAATTGATGAAAACCTATGATTTTTTTATTTTGAAAAGTCATGGATTGATGAAAAATACGTGTTTTGGTTTAGAAAGTGAATTGAAATTTTGAAAAGGAAAAACAGTCCATTGAACTGTGATTGATTATTGATTTGAAATGAAATTATTTTCCATTTTTAAATTGATTGATTGATTAAGAACATGTGAACTTGGGTAGTTAGTGGGTTATTTGGGAAAATCACAATAGGATGGTAATTCCATAGCAACTAATTTATGATGAAAACTATAACAAAAATCTAGTTAGGAAGATAATATTCCTAATAGAACATTGATAAGTACTATTTGGTCTTATCTTGAGGGACATGTGTACACATATACCTTGATCACTGATATGAGAATATGAGGATCCTATAACTAGAAACTACCATACTATAGTGATGATGACCATGGCGATTATTGTAACTATTTTGATTATAAATTCCATTGATTGTGAAACTAATTTACTCATGCCTAATGATTTATATAAACTATTTTATATGAAGTGTTCATTTAATCCATGATTTAAATTTTTCCATCATTTTTAAATGAAAATAATATTTTGTTTTAAATATGAAATTGTATTTCTATGCCCTATTTTATTTAAAATTGAAAGTACAATTTGGTTTATTATTATGGAATATTATTATGGAACACTTGGTGAGACCCTACTAGGATATTTATCTCACTCCATATCTTTTCCTCTGGGTGTTTGTAGTTTTTTTATTCTAGGTTTGAGAAAAGGGAAAGCACCTCTTGAAGGAGGTGGATGTTCTTTATCCTTTTGGGTTTGGAGTGATGTGTCCATTGGGATGTTGAGTTTATCTTGTATACTTTTAAGTACTTTTATGATGAAATATTTTAGTATTTGATATACCTATTTGGTTTTTGGTACTATCTCCATTTGAAGTTTTGAGAATATTGATATGTAACTATTGTATTCCAATGTTTTGTAGAGAAATTGTTCCTTTTTTATCTCTCATGATGCTGGGTTCTAGTCTCCAACCCATGGGGATCAGGAACCCCCTTTAGGCTATGTTCATTATGGATCAAGTATTAGGGTATCCAAGTTGGTTAGTAACAAAGTGGTATCATAGGTGAATGTTAAGCAACTTTCCTTGATGTAAGTATATAGTTTGGAGTATATTTTCAGGACTTAGTATGTAACTATGAGTGAGTTATTGGCTATTTCTCAGCATAATGAGACTTAATTCACCATGGGTGGTTTGGTAAAGACATCTTAAAGAATAATATTAGTATTTTATTTGATTTATATTTGTATAGGTTTGATGGAACTGGAGAACAATCATTTTAAAATGGAACAAACATTGAGAAACATGATCCTAGAGCGTATACCATTTCACAGGCTTCAATTTGACTAGTTTTAGAGCTCAAACAGAGTTATGGATCATAATTTATGGTTTTTTTAATTCATGATACCAAATATTATTTATGGAGGTCCATTCATAGAGGTCCCATTAATAGAGATCCAATCGCGAAGCTCTGGTTCATGGAGGTTCGAATATGAAGGTCTTATTCATGGAGGTCCGTTCACAAAGGCCTAGTTCACAGAGGCCTGAAGGTAAATCTCTTCATAGTGACATTTAGACTCATGGAGACTATCCATTCGCAAAGATCATAAAAATTCATGGATACATCTAATCTTTGAGAAACCCATTCCCTACAAATATTCTATTTATGCATTCATTAGGGAGAAGAGACTCCTCTGGGCTGCGACGTTATGATCTCAATTCGTGAATCTCATGGGATTTGTGAGACACTCCTCTACGAAGCCCTTATGATCTGTGAAACATCCTACCTTGTGTTCCTGAAAGCCTCTACCTTAAGTGTAGATTCCTTTCATGAAGTCCTATTCCCTTTATGAAGGAAGAATTAACTTTATGTCACTTGAGTATTTCTGAAGCATTCATCCTTTGCAAAGCACCACCCTTGGTAATTAAGACATCCTTCACAAGACCCTAAGCTCCACTAAGACTAATCCTTTGTGAGACCCTAATATATATCCATGAATCCCTAACCTTCGTGAGACCCTAAGATTCACAAATCCCTATCCTTCACGAGACCTTAAGATCCATGAATCCCTAACCCTTGTGATACCCTAAACTCCATGAACCCCCATCCTCCATGAGACCCCTATCCTTTACAAAGCTCCAACCTCCATGCCTGCTGGTCCATACCACAAGGTTTTCACCCCCGCACCCCTGCTCAAGATCTGTATCGGGTTGTGGTACCGGGTATCTGACCTGGTCCCTTCTCCACTGTCACTGAACCCCATGAAATATGGAGATTCTCACCACAAACTTTTTGGGCCAGGTTGAGGAAATTTTGGGTTGTGCCTTATACAAACCCAATGTCCAACCTATACAACACCATTAGTTGAGATACTCCTCTACAACCCCCAAAAATACCTTTATTAGACCCAATACTCGTAGTCCCTTCCCATTTAATGATTTAATATTATACCATTGGTTTTCACAAGTACCTTTAGTTGATACACCCCTCAAGAAAGTCTTTAAAACCCATCACCTGACTCACATGCTAGGTGAAACCAGAAATGGATTCTCTTTAATAAGTCCCACACTAGCCATTTATGGGTACCTCCTTCATAGTAGTACTCACTACATGGAATTAAACTATATTATACACTATCATTTAAGAATATAATGCCTCCTATGACAAACATGATATGCCTTATGTGTCAATCATAAGATTCCTAGTAGTACTTACTATATGACTTTAAACTATAACATACCATATCATTCATGGATAGGATGACTTATGCATAAAACATACGATTCATCATGCCGTGATCATGAGAAGACATTCCATAGTCCTCACTATATGAATTTAAACTATAGCATACCCTATATGTCAAAGCATATGATACTTCCTATGGAAAATAGGAGATGCCTTATGCATCAATCAAAAGATTCCTAGTAATCCTCATTATATGACTTTAAACTATAACATACCCAATATGAAAAACATATGATACCTCTTGTGACACACATGAGATTTTTTTATGTGCCCGACATAAGATGCCTCATGTAATGATCATGATATGACCCCCTTATTCCTTTCTACATGACTTTAAACTATAGTATACCCTACATGACAAATATAGGATTCCTTCTGTGACAAAAATGAGTTTTATTACATGATAAGATTAATATACCTCATGTAATAATCATGAGATGACTATCAAGCACCCACAATGGGAATCCTCCATAGGTGTAAGCCCAGAATCATATCCCTCGACTTTTCAGCAAGTCAAGATGCCCTTATGACCTGACATGAGGAAGACATAATGGGAAACTCAATGCATAATCACACAAAACCTCATCCATTCATATTCTTTTAAACTAAAACCTTACCCCATGTAATGGACATGGGATTCCCTCATGACCTTACTTGAGGAAGAAACAATGGTAAACTTCCATTCATAATCCCCATGCACTACATCCTTTCACATGATGTTAAACTATTCGTTTACACCATGAAATGGATTGGGATTCTCTCATGACCTGACATGAGGAAGATATAATGGGCCTATCCCACATGTAATCCCTAAAAACATTTTTTCTACTCCTATAAACATGTGGGACGCTCCCACATGTAAGATCCAATTACATCATCACTGATCCATAGCAGCACATGGTATGCTCCCACGTGTAAGAACCGAACACATACTTACTTATTATAAAAGCACACAAGCCACTCCCACATTTAATTCCCAATCAAATAATCACTGATCCATAGCGGTGCATGGGATTCTTAAAATTTTAAGTCCTAACCATATCATCACTGCTCCTAGAAGTGCTTGGGTAGCTTAATCTATAATCCCCGCACCATTCCAACTAAGAGAAATCATATTGCGAATGGAAAATTAAATGCATAATACCAACACCATTAATCATAAATGATCTTATTTCTACACAAGCATCCTTACTGCATGATGTTAAACGGCATGGGTCGGTCTTGTCACACGACCTTAAACTATAACATTGAAATACATGGGTTTTTATCCCTATCTTCTAAACATGATATGTAGGATGCCTCTCTGGGGTTCAATCTTGATCAATGGAAAAATTAGGTGCTTCCTTCTAGAGATGAACCTCCCTGATCTACCTCAAGGGGAAATATGATAAACCTTCTGAGATCACCTCAAGTGGTGTCCCGACTAATGGTAAAGTTAGGTGCTTCCTACTAGGGAAGTTCCTCCCTAATCCACCTCATGGAGAATTTTGATCAACCTTTCAGGTCTGCATCAAGGGGCATCCCAACCAATGGTAAACTTAGGTGCTCCCTACTAGAGATGTACCACCTGATTCACCTCAAGGGGTGTTATGATCAACCTTTTAGATACGCCTCAAAGGGGATCCTAACCAATGGTAAACTTAGGTTCTCCCTAATAGGGGCATGCCTCCCCAGTCCACCTCAAGGAGCATTATGATCAACCTTTTGGGTATACTTTAAGGGAGAGCTGACCAATGGTAAACTTAGGTGATCCCTCCTAGGTATGTGCCTTCCTAATCTGCCTTAAGGGGCATTCTGATCAACCTTTAGAGTCCACCTCGAGTGGTGTACCAACAAATGGTAAACTTAGGTGCTCATTCCTAGGGAAATACTTCCCTGATATGAATCAAGGGGTATTATGACCAACCATTTGGGTCTGTCTCAAGGGGAGTACTGACCAATGGTAAACTTAGGTTCTCCCTCCTAGGGTTATTTCTCCCTGATCCGCCTCAAGGGGAATTCTAATCAACCTTTCAGGTCCACCTTTAGGGGAACCCTGACTAATGGTAAACTTAAGCACTCCCTCCAAGTGAGGTTCCTCCTTGATCCTCCTCAAGGGGAATTCTGATCAACCTTCTAGGTATACCTCAAGGGGCATCCTAACCAATGGTAAACTTAGGTTCTCCCTTATAAGGATGAACCTCCCCGATCTATCTCAAGGGGAATTCTAATCAACATTCCAGGTCTGCCTTAAGGGGTGTCCTGACCAATGGTAAACTTAGGTTCTCCCCTAGGGACGTTCCTCCTAGATCCACATTAAGCTGAATTCTAATCAACTTTTTAGGTCCACCTCAAGGGGCGTCTCAACCAATGGTAAACTTAGGTTCTCACTCCTAGGGGCATTCCTCCTTGATCTGCCTCAAGGGAAATTCTAATAAACCTTTCTGGTTTGACTTAAGGGACATCCCAAATAATGGTAAACTTAGGTTCTCCCTTCTAGGGATGCACCTCTCTGTTCTACCTCGAGGGGTGTCCTGATCAACTTTCTAGGTCCACCTTAAGGGGCATTCTGATCCATCAGTCCTGGATCCACCTCAAGGGGTGTTCCAATCCAACCTTCTAGGTATGACCAATTCCCTCATAAGGACACACCAACCAGAACTGCCTCAAGGGGCTTTCTGATCCATAACTCTAGGTCTGCCTCCATGGGGATTCCCAGCATTGGTAAACCATCCAAGCATGATAACTTCCCTCCTAGTGATGCACCACCTGGGACCACCTTAAGGGGCATTATAATCCATCCATCCTAGATCCGCCTCAAGGGGTGTTTTGATCCATCCTTTTAGTTTTGAAAACTTCCCTCCTAGGGACACAACTCCCAGATTTTCCTTAAGGGGTGTTCTGATCCACAACTATGAGTCCACCTCCATAGGGAATCCCAACATCATTAAACCATCTAGGAGTGAAATCTTCCTTCCCAGGGACACACCTTATGGATCCACCTCCACAGGATGTTTTTATGCCTTGGGTTCTGCACATAATATTCCTCGCACATTAGATTCCCACCAAAAGAGGAAGACTCTCTAAGTGTTCAACACATATAATTTATAATGATTCCTATACATGCCCAACATTACCATCTACTCCAAAAAAGGTTGATTCATTGTCAATAAAAAATAGTTTAATTAACTCGTGTCTATAAAGATTTGGCATTGGTAACAAGTTTCACAAAAAGGACTAAAATCTATGAGGGATACCCATACTAGGTGATGAGTTCCAAGGAGGAATCCATAGAAGGAGGAACCAACATGTCATCATCCCGTTTCGATCAAGGACCCAAAATCAACATCCATGGTGGCGGAGGTCCCAAACCTTTGGAAACTGGGAATGCGGGGTAAGAAATGCTCATTTTTGAAATGATGCACACCCTAACATCAAAAGTGATGGAAAACAAGGTTGAAATCTAAGTATTATTTTCTTATTTGATAAGATTAATTTCCCCATTAATCTTGTTTTATTTTTTTTGATATGAGTAACCTTATGATGTATTTAATGTTTTTTATGATGTTGTGTAGCATCATGCCTCTATGAATATGTGTGAATATGCCCCAAGAGGAAGCCGATGGTGATCTACAGAGTGTAAATTCTTATATGGACTAGAACATCATTGAGATTATTGTGTGTGCTATCCAAGATCTGAGATAGGCACCTACACCCATTCCAATTTAGGATCCAACTGTGGAACCTTGGAGGGATGATCTAGAAATCATGCGCAAGAGTTCTTTCATCAGAAACCACATGCTTTATAAGGCTCTAATGATCCTCAAGAGGCTGAGTACTATATGATAAATATATAGATTCTATTTTATTTCTTGGAAAATCCTGAAGTTATTAAGGTAAAGTGTGCTACCTTTAACCTGGAGGGACCCAGTGGGAGGTGGTGAGACTCAATGGTGATAATAAAGAATCATGAGGGTTTGGAGTGGAAGGAATTTAAATTTCTTATCACTGACTTGTTCTATCTAGAGTCTAGGGTACTGAAAAAGGCTATAGAGTTTTTCAAATTTGATTAGGATGATAGGACTATGATAGAAAATGAAAATTAATTTTCCAAGCTTGTGCAATTATCACCTGAGATTGTATTGAATAAGAAGATGAAGACTCAATGGTTTGATATGGGACTTTGATATGATATTAATTATTAGGTTTTATTTTCAAAGTTCTCTTCTTATACTAATGTTATGGATATGGTGTTGATGGTCAAACTTTATCTGGCAGGTAATTCAAGGTTTATGGGAGTTTCTTTTTATCCCATTGGTAGTTCTATGAGTTCCTATAAAGGGAATAGAAAGTGTGATAACTATTATAGTGTATCTTGATAGAATAGTTCTTTTAGACCTCCTGTAGTGCATGGAAAAGTCCCTTTGAATTGATTTTAGTGTGAAAATCCTAGGAATTCGAAATGGGTTTGCACTGAGGCACCCAAAATCTGTAGCTCCTATGGACGTTCAGGACACTTGCATAAATTATTTTATATATTTTCTTCTACACATAGTGGTATGTGATCATCATCACCAAAAAGTACTATAGTTCTATTAGATGCTTCAATATCCAAGGGGTTCCATCCATAGACATCCAAAATGAATCTTCTCCACATAATGGAAGATTCTCCAGAGGAATCAAATATAGGTCCAGTGACTGTGAGAGGTTCCATCACTATAGATTCATCTTTATTGACTGCTTTATTTGACACTGGTGATTCTAATTCATTTATATCGACTCATATTATGAAATTTTTTAATCTTCCTATAAAGATTTTGTCTTATGTGATGGATATTACTATGCCCCTCAAAATGAAAAGAGATAAGGGTCTTTGTTTTCCTACTTGTGTTCTCTCTTTATTAGATATTGAGCTTACATGGAATTTTATGGTTATCAATATGAAACCTCTTGATTTCATTTTCCAGATGAATTATATTATTTATAATAAATCCCAAATTTATTTTTATCTTTGATGGATCTTCTTTACTGTTCCTGATGTTGTGTGTCATGTATTTCAAGGAGAATAGGAACTGAGGTCAAGTAGAGCCGGACCTTCTTATCCAGAGTTGGGGAAAGTAATATAAATGTTTTATTTTGATCTATAGTAGGAATCTCTGAGAGATGATATACATCCAGTTTTCATCGAGTTTCCCAATTTTTTTCCTTTTGATTTCTCTAATTTTACACTGGTAAGAGAGGTAGAGTTTTATATTGATTTAGTGCCTAGTAATCAAATAGTGTCCATTCCATATTATGGCATGGAACCAGTTAAAATGAAATAATTAAAGATTGAGTTGGATAATATCTTAGAGAAAGACTTTATATAATAGAGTGTCACCTTGGGTGGTGCTTATTCTCTTTGCTAAGAAATCTAAAGGAACACTTTGCCTATCTGTAGATTACCAGAAGATAAACCCAATAGTAGTAAATAAAAAGTATCCATTACAAATAATTAATGATATGTTAGACCAATTGAGGTGAAGTGGTTCACTAAGATTGATCTTTGATCTGGTTATCACTAGTTGATAATAAAAGAATCTAACATATAGAAAAACTTCTTTAGGAGAAGGTATTGCCATTATGAGTATCTTATCATGACATTTGGTCTAACCAATGTGTAACGACCAGAATCCGGAGCCACTCAACTGGTTCCTCATACATGGTTTTCCACATGAACTCAAGTGCATTTCCCCAAATGCCAAAGGCTGCCGACTAGCAGTAAGGGCCTTGGTGAGTCATTGGGGAAACTATGCCCTCATTTGGTAAAGTATAAAAGGGAAAGGAAATATTAGTCAATAGTGGAAGTAGTAAAAAACATATAATAAATGAAACTAAACAGCAGAAGTAATTAATATATAGTAATGATGATAATGATGCAGAAGATATAAGAATCTAAGGAAAGCAGCAAACACAACAACATTCTGAAATACAACTAAGAAAAAAAGTATGAAAAGTAAAGAGTAACTCCAGCAGCATCGCAAGCCTAAGCTCGGTCTCATGCTCTCCATCTCCAACCAACAATCATGTACCTGAAGTAGAAGGTCCACAGTCCCTATCCACACCTACAACCATTTAACCTGTTTGGTCTGAAAAGCAGGACCCAAACAGGGTGTGAGACTAATCCCAGTAGGCAACCACCATAAGATCTGTGCCCTACTGTCAGTGAGTAATATAGCAGAAGTAATGAAAGTAAATGTAGTAATGAACAAGAAGTACATGGGTAAAAAATCCTACCAATTACCATTCACATTTATTTAACAATTAATTCATTCATTTAATTCAACAACCAAGTAATCTAGCAAGGCTCTCTATTCCAAGGTAAATAGGTAACATAACATGCATCAAAAGACTACCTAAACAAACAAGCAGGCCAAAAGATCCAAGATTGTGCTTTGGATTAGTAGACTCATCTAAACCAACCAAACAATCCACATTCACACTGACTCTTTGGGTTTCTCAAACTAGAAGACCCCTATAGTCAAGTAAACATACAAAGGCACATACACTCTGGGAAGCACTCACGTCGATTCCCCTGTGGTCTTGAAACGATAGCTACAGACTCTCTGAGGAAGATCTTATGTCTAATTCCTCTTGTGGTATCCATATGTGCGTAAACTAAGGACACTATTAGGAAGCACAAAGTCCAATTCCTGTAGGTACTGCATATGAAAATAATTCCAACAGATCCCCTAGGGAAGCACTTAATTGTCTATTCCATCTTTGGTCTCCTACACTAGGTTTTCACAGCCCTGAGAAGTCTAGTTGTGTGTAATCGACTATCAACATACCTAATTAAGTTTATCAACTACTTGACTAAAAGCTGCAATGCATCCAAATCATTAAAACAACAGACAACACATGAAATCAATTATAACAAGCAAACTAGCATTTACAAAAGGGTTTTCCTTGTAGGCAAACTGTGCCAAACGGTGATAAATAGCCAAACAGGGATAACACCCATGGGGTGATCCTCAAATATGAAAAAAAGAATATATTATAATCAATTAACCTTAAGATAATAAGCAATCTAAGGAAATTAAACAATAGAACCAAAATCCCTAACCCGAGATACTAGAAACATGGGAATCCATCACTTTTGCACAAAAACTCAAAGACATTCAACGTAAGGAAACAAACCACCTACCTCAATCCTAGTAGATTGATATACTTGAACCTCAACCCATGAATTTTCCTATAATGAAGTAGATCTACAAAACATCTAAAATGTTCAACCTATGATAACTATAATAAGAGAAAGAATCAGGAAATGTGGCCAAAGAAGAACCAAGAAATCACCACTGTGATTATATAGAAATCAACGGTGTTCGATTTGGATAATCAGTGATGGATCGGCGGCTTAGAGAAGATTTTGCCTCCTTGTATGCTCTGGACGGAAATAGGCGAAGAAGAAGATGAAAATAAGGATTAGACGTGAACTCGGTCCGTTTAATGAAAAAATAGAAAGTACACGGCGTGTAATTGCCTTTTCCATACTCCAATTTAGGTGGCCTCCAAGTCACCCTTACACGACCGTGTGTGTGGCCATGACACAGCCAGCACATGACTTCTAGTGGCATCAAAGTACACAGCATGTACTCATAAAGTACACGACGTGTACTCCGAAAATTTTCAGATTTTCCTCTTTTTCTCAAAAACTACCAGAAAAGAAAAAACATAACTGAAAAGAAGATCCAGGTTCTTACAAACTTCCCCCCTTAAAGAAATTCGTCCCCGAATTTCCCTAATAAGGTGGCGAAGAAGAAACCTCGAACAACTCTAGCCACTGTGATCGCATATCGGCCTCCCTCTACCAAGTCTTATCCTGTACACGGCCGTGATGCCATAGCACCCATACCAGAGGAAAAGACTAGCCACGAAGTACCTTTTCACTACAATCAACAATACTGATAGGATGCTCCTCGAATGATGCATCCTGCTCCAACTCAACCTCCTCTGGTTGAAAAACATGAGACGGGTCTGAGAAATAGCATCTAAGATGAGAAACATGGAAGACGTTGTGCATATCCTAGTACCTCTGAGGTAACTGCAACCTATAATCAACCTTCCCAACTCTCTACAGAACCTTAAATGGCCCGACGTATCTTAGTGGAAGCTTACCCTGTCTCCTGATCCTCTTGTGTCCCAACCTCGGGGTAACACGTAGGAAAACCTGATCTCTGATCTTGAACTCCAAAGGTCATCTCCACTGATCAGCATAATATTTCTTCCGAGACTGTTCAGTATCCATCCTTTTTAGAATCAACTCCACCTATTCTATGGTCTCCTGAACAAGATGAGGTCCCATCATAGCTGCCGCTCCTACCTCCAGCCAACACAAGGGTGATCGGCATGACCTACCGTACAAAGCCTCATAAGGTGCCATCTGAATAGTTGCTTGAAAACTATTATTGTAGTCAAACTCCACTAGAGGTATATGTCTCTCCCAAGAACCTCCAAAATCAAGGATGCATGCTCGTAGCATGTCCTCTATCACCTGAATCGTGCGCTCTGACTGGCCATCTGTCTCGGGATGGTAAGCTGTACTCAGAAGTACCTGTGTACCCAAAGCCTTCTGTATCACTTTCCAGAAATGTGACATAAAGTGGGAGTCCCTATCTAAAATGATTGTACTTGGAACCCCATGCAAGCATACAATCTCACGGATGTACAACCGTCCAAGCTCATCAACACCGAAGGTCTCCTTAATCGGCAAGAAGTGATCAACCTTCGTGAGCCTATCAATGACAACCCATACCGTGTCATTCCCTCGAGGCGATCTTAGTAACCCTATCACGAAGTCCATCACGACATCATTCCACTTCCACTTGGGAATGGGTAGCTGTTGTAAAAGCCCTGCTGGTCGCTGGTGCTTCGCCTTCACCTGCTGATAGGTAGAACACCTCATGACAAAACCAGCAACATCTATCTTCATACCTGGGCACCAATAGTGGCGGTGTAGATCATGATACATCTTGGTGAATCCATGATGAACTGCCCAAAATGAGGAATTAAAGTTTCTCATCAGCTCCTCACATATATCTACTAGCACCCATACGCATCCCTGGAAACACAAGATCTTACCCTCTCTTATGGTTTATCCGGGAAGAGGGTCCTCTCCTGACACGCTTTACCGTAGGACTAGGCCTTCAAAATCTGATAGCTGCCTCATTTGAACTCGGTCAAGAAGGGTAGAGGTAACATATAAAGAAGAGATAAAAGTCTGACCATATCTATCGTGCACCTCCAAATGCATTTTAGAGAATAGATCCATAAGCTTCCTCTCGCTGCTGGCCTCCTGAACTGCCTGTATCTGTGTCCTCCTGCTCAGTGCATCTGCCACAACGTTGTATTTCCCAGGTGTATAAGTAAGCTTGAAATCAAAAGACTGTAGGTAATCAACCCACCTCCGCTGTCTCAAATTCAAGTCACACTATGTAAAGATATACTTGAGGCTCTTGTGGTCAGTATATACCACAAAATGCTCTCCCAGAAGATAATGTCTCCAACAACGCAAAGCATTAACAACTGCAGCCAACTACAGGTCATGCATAGGATAGTTCCTCTCATGTGGCCTCAACTAATGAGATTCATATGAAACAACATGATCCTATTTCATAAGAATCACTCCAAGCCCGATGCCAGATGCATCACAGAAAACTGTATAACTCTTGCCCGGCTCTGAAAAAACTAGAATCGGTGCTGAAGTTAATCTCCCCTTCAGATCCTGAAAGGCTGAATCGTAGGCTTCTGACCAAACATACTTCACCCCTTTATTATTCAAGCCCATCAATGGAGATTATAAGCATGAGAAGTCCTGTATAAACCGCATGTAGTAACCATCCATCCCTAAGAAACTTCATACTTTGAATACATTCTTTGACTTCTCCCAGGTAACTACTGCTCTCACCTTCTATGGGTCTACTAATACTCCTATCTCTAAGATGACATGACCCAGGAAGTGAATCTCGTCCATCCAAAAGTGGCACTTTGAGAGTTTAGTATATAACTGATGCTCCCTCAATGTACTCAAAATGATCTCAAGATGGGTAGCATGGTCGTGTCGAGTGTGAGAGTAAACCAAGATATCGTCCACGAAAACCACCATGAAAGAAACAAAGTAAGGATGGAAAACTCTGTTCATCATCACCATGAAAACTACCGGCATGTTCGTGAGACCGAACAAAATAACCAAATAATCATACAGACCATACCTACTCTGGAAGGTTGTAAGAGGTACATCAGATGGTCTGACACACAACTTTTGATAGCCAGATCTCAAGTCAATCTTCAAGAACACTCTGGCTCCTCGAAGCTGATCAAAGAGATCATCTATCCGTGGAAATGGATATCATTTCTTTACTGTCAACTGGTTTACCTTTCGATAATCCACACAAAGCCGTAAAGTACCATCCACATTATTTTCAAACAGAACGGGTGAACCCCACGGAGAAGTATTGGGGTAGATAAAACCCTTTGCCTATAACTCCTCCAATTACTTCTTGAGCTCCTATAACTTAGGTGTAGCCATCCTGTAAGTAGGTATGGATACTGGTGCTGCTCCTAGAACAAGCTCAATAGAGAAGTCTACCTCTCACTCTGAGAAAAACCTGAAAAGTATTCTGTAAAGACATCTGGAAAGCGATCAACCACCAGAGACAATCTATCTAAGAAGTCCCCTGTTCATCCAGATATAAGCTAGCAATCTGGGCCATAACACCACCCAACCCATGATGCTCTGGTCCAGCTCTACTCACATGGAAATCCCATTCACCCTTGTGAAGAAAATATCCGCCCTCCGGTGATGTGAAACTCACCCTACGACGATAGCAATCGACAAAGGCCTGGAAAGGAACTAACCAGTCCATCCTGAGAATGAAATCATAGCCTATCATCTCCAAAATATAGAGATTACACAAAAAACCACACCCACCAACCTCAAGGGGGCAGTCTAAGAACTGACGCACGCTATCAGTTCTAATTCCCAAGGGAGTTTCTAGCGTCATCATATCCTCAGAAGTATAAACAATAAGTCTAAGGCTTTCCACAATATGCACAGAAATAAAGCTATGAGAATATCCTGTATCGAAAAGTGTAGAGGATAAAACTGAGGCTACTAAAATCGTACCTCGAACTGTAGAATGTCCAGGATCCTGCTCCTGATGAATCTGCTCTACCACAAAAGTCTGGCCTGCACTGCGACCCTGTGTAGCAGCCTGAGATCCCTGATCTAACCCTCCCTAAGCCTGACCACCGCATCCATGGCCTCTACCCTTGCCTGAATGATCTGAAGAACTCCATCCCCCAGTCTACTGTGGAATTGGTAATCCTGCTCCTGTACGCGGAGTCGAAACTGATCCTCCCTCACTAGCCTCTAAAAGGAAAACCCTATAGAAACACTGTAGATGACCCATCTTTCCGCAAGATCAGCACTCCACTGGGTCTCTCGGGCACTGAGGATTCTTATGCCCACTTTTTCTACACTGATAGCACACCACTTGGTTTCCAGAAGGAATATCCCATCTACTAGAAGGAATACCTCGCTTCCTCAAGTCACCTCATGTAGACTCTCGGTGGCGCTTCCTGCTGTCCATCTAAAATGAATCATCCCTAGGTGCTGAACCGCCCTGGTCCATAGCTCCAGTCTCCCTCAAATTTGTCTCCTTGATAAGCACCTGGTTGACTATCAGAGTAATAGAAGTCAACTAAAAGACGTTCACCTGTGATCTGATGTCCAGTCTAAGGCCTTCCTCAAACTTCCTCACTAAAAATATCTCGTCATTCCCTAGAAGGGGAGTGAAACGCTGCAAATCTGTGAAGCGAGAGGAATACTCTATAAATATGAGAGTAACCTACTGGAGGTTCATAAACACTCTAGCTCTGTCAGCCCTCAGCATCGCCGAGTAGAAGTAGTCGTAGAACGTATACTGAAACTCATCCCAAGCCATAGCCTATTGGTGCCCTGACTTCAAAACCACATCCCACCATATCTTGGTGGAATCACGCAACATATAAGTCATGAGATTCACTCTCATCCCTAGAGGCATCTCCCGGTGCTCGAAGATGGATAGCATGGCTTCTAGCCATGACTCTACATCCTGTGGTCCTCCATCCCCTGTGAACGTGGGATGATGCTGCTGCTGAAAAACCCGCATTAGCTCTGCCATAGATGGGGAAGGGTGCTGAGCTCCCTGGAAGGTCTGCATGAATCTCATGAAACCCTATCTGAACTGAGCATTGACACCAGTGTCTGGAATCACTATAGGTTCCATGTCCGAAATGATAGGCGGAACTACTGGTAGTCCCTTATCTTCCATATCAGGCATATTGTCACTACCTGGTTCTTGATGTGCAATGGGAGGACGTCTCGGTTCCATGACTCTACAAGGTCAAATCACACTTTAGATCACATTACCAGGGATTTAAAACTAGGAGCATAAGAAGGGAATAGGGGAATGAAAGCATTCAAAAAAAAACATGACTACACAGTGTGTATAAATACTACACGGCGTGTTCCCTTAAGTCATTTACATGGGCGTGTAATCCTACCTAAACTGGTCGTGTAACACCCCAAATACACGGTGTGTTGTCCCAACACACGACGTGTACTTGAATTCCCTTCCCTACCTGAGTCCTTCTACATGGTTAAGCCACACGATTCTCCTAAGACAAAACTACATGGCGTGTTCAAGGTATACACGACGTGTACTTAACAAGCTTCACCTGGCCCGTGTTGTTAGTGGCACGACCTGTGTGACCAGGTCACACTACACAACATGTTCTAGAAGGACACATCATGTACTAAGAAGTCTTAACAGACCGTGTGGTTAGCTACATGGATGGCTACACGGCTGACACTACATGACATGTTTCAATAGGACACGATGTGTAAGATAAAGGATAACACCGACCCATGTTGTTCGTGACATGGTTGGGTACCTAAATCAAACTACACGGCATGTAAAATTCAGACACAGAGTGTATGTGAAAAGATAACATGACCCATGTTGTTCGTGACATGACCGAGTACCTAGATCAAACTACACAACATGTAAAATTCAGACATGACATGTATGTGAAAAGATAACACAACCCGTGTTGTTCATGACACAGCCGTGTACCCATTTCATACTACACGGCGTGCTAAACTAGTACACGATGTGTTCCTACAAATGTTTTCACAACCCCGTGTTATTGCTCGCACGATCAGTGACACAGCTATAGACTACACAACGTGTATTCATAAAGTACACACTGTGTATTCTGGGTTTTTCCCGATAGTAGCCTCAGAACTTCACTAGAGCCCATAAAACACATAAAAAAACAAGCATTAAGGTACCAAATTCCGATCTGTGAAGGCCCATACTCCCTGCGAATCAAAGTTTGGAATATTTAACAATGCATATAACAAGTAAACAATATAACAAACTCACGATCCACCAAATTCCAATCCTCGAGGTCCCATAACACCTCTAAGACCAAAGTTTGGCTTCCATGATAAAGAAGATCTACACAAATGATACCCTATCAACATAACAAGTATTCTATCACATCAGCTATCACAACAACATGCATAGTCTACCACACATTCTATCACAACATCATGAAACTTCTAATGCAATTTAGACGGCATGAAAAAATTCATGACATGTGATTTTCTAACAAGTGCCTATATGATGCATGAGATGGAATACCCTCAACTCATTGGGTTGCAACAAAATAA
This sequence comes from Viscum album, assembly GCA_963277665.1. NCBI lineage: Eukaryota > Viridiplantae > Streptophyta > Magnoliopsida > Santalales > Viscaceae > Viscum > Viscum album. The sequence continues at coordinate 368,593,091 of OY728119.1, read as the reverse complement.
AACCACAATCATATAAATAGTAATAGCACAACACAAGTTCACCACCCGACCGTGAAGTCAATTAAACTATAACATTTTCAAAACTTGAAAAATGAAATATTCGAGGTAACCTAGCTTTTTCCCTGTACACGGGTTTTAGAACTCCCGGGCACAAATATTTACCATTTACCTATTCCATCCTATCCCAACCTAATGTCGCTAAATAGTAAGTCGATAGGAAAGAAAAGATCCTCCTTTGATACCACTTTGTAATGACTTGAATTTGGAGCCACTCAACTGGTGCCCCGTACCCGGTTAGCCACATGACCTCAATCGCATTTCCCCAAATTCCATAGGATACTGACTAGCAGCAAGGTCCTTGGTGTTTAATTGGGGAAACTATGCCCTCATTTGGTAAGGTATACAAGGGAAAGTAAATATCAGTCAATAGAGGAAGCAGTAAACAACATACAATAACTGAAACTAAATAGCAGAAGCAATGAATATACAGTAATGCTGATAATGATGTAGCAGGTACAAGTATCTAAGGAAAGCATCAAACACAACAACATGCTGAAATACAACTGAGAAACAAAGTACGAAAAGTAAATAGTAACTCCAGCAGCATCGCAAGCCTAAGCTCGATACCATGCTCTCCAGCTCCAACCAGCAATCATGTACCTGAAGTAGAAGGTCCACGATCCCTATACACACCTGCAACCATATTACCTATTTAGGCCAAAAAGCAGGACTCAAACATGGTGTGAGACTAATCCCAGTAGACAACCACCATAAGATATATGCCCTACCATCAGTGAGTAATATAACAGAAGTAATCAAAGTAAATGTAGTAACGAACTAGAAGTATATAGGTAAACAATCCTACCAATTACCATTCACATTCATTTAACAATTAATTCATTCATTTAATTGAACAACCAATGAATCTAGTAAGGCTCTCTATTCCAAGGTAAATAGGTAAAACAACAGGCATCAAAAGACTACCTAAACAAACAAGCAGTCCAAAAGATCCAAGCTTGTGATTTGGCTTGGTAGACTCATCTAAACCTACCAAACAATCCACATTCACACTGACTCTTTGGGTGGCTCAAACTAGTAAACCCCTATAGTTAAGTAAACATAAAAAGGCACAAACACTCTAGGAAGCACTCACGCAGATTCCCCTGTGGTCTTGCAATGATAGCTACAGACTCTCTGAGGAAGCTCTTATGTCTAATTCCTCCTATGGTCTTGATACATGAGTAAACTAAGGAAACTATTAGGAAGCACAAATTCCAATTCCTATAGGTCCTGCATACGAAACTAATTCCAACAGACCCCCTAGGGAAGCACTTAATCGTCTATTCCTTCTTTGGTCTCCTACACTAGGTTCTCACAGCCCTGAGCAGTCCAGTCGTGCGTAATCGACTGTCAGAAGCCCTAAGTAAGTTTAGAAACTACTTGACTAAAATCTACAATGAATCCAAAGCATTAAAATAGCAGGCAACACATGCAATCAGTTATAACAAGCAAACTAGCATTTTCAATAGGGTTTGCCTTGCAGGAAAACTGTGCCAAACGGCGATAAACAGCCAAACATGGATAACACCCATGGGGTGATCCTCAAACATGCAAAAAATCATATATTATTATCAATTAACCTTAAGATAACAAGAAATCTAATGCAATTAAACAATAAGACCAAAATACCTAACCTGAGATACCCAAAACATGGGAATCCGACACTTTTTCACAAAAACTCAAAGACATTCAACGTAAGGCAACAAACCACCTACCTCGATCCTAGGAGATCGATATACTTGAACCTTATCCCGTGAATCATCCTATAATGGAGTAGATCTACAAAAACGTCTAGAAATTTCAACCTACGATAACTCTCATAAGAGAAAGAACCAGGAAATGTGGCCAAAGAAGAACCAAGAACTCACTGCTGCGATTCTATAGCAACCAACGGTGTTCGATTCGGATAACCGGTGACAGATTTGAGGCTCGAAGAAGATTCGGGCTCCTTAGACACTCTGGACGGAAATAGGCGAAGAAGAATATGGAGATGATTAGATGCGACCTCGGTCCATTTAATGAAAAAAAATAAAGTATACGACGTGTAATTCTGGAGTACATGGCATGTAATTTCCTTTTCCGTACTCCGCTTTAGGCAGCCTCTGAGTCACCCTTACATGGTCGTGTGTATGTCCATGACATAGCCAGCACATGGCTTCTAGTGGCATCAAAGTACATGGTGTGTACTCATAAATTACACGACGTGTACTCCAAAAATTTCCAGATTTTCCTCTTTTTCTCAAAAACTACCAGAAAAGGAAAAACATAACTGAAAAGAAGATTCAGGTTCTTACACAATGATCCAATAATATTTATGGATTTTATTAACAAGATATTCCATGATTATATTGATATGTTTATGGTGGTATTTTTGGATGACATCATAGTTTACTCTAAGTTTGAGGAGGATCTTGTGTATCAATTGAGAGAAGTTTTGGAATCATTGATAAATAACTGAATTTATTACAAGATTTCTAAATGTGACTTTTTCATTTAGGAAGTCAATTTATTAGAACATTTAGTCTCATAACATGGTATTTCAATTGATCATGAGGAGGTGAAAGCTGTTATGACATGGGAGAAAATGTGTTATGTTTTTGATATTTGGTGATTCTTGGGTTTAGTTGGGTCTTATTATCAGCTCGTAAAGGATTTTTAGAAATTGGATTCTCCGATGACCTCTATAAATTGGAAGGTAGTAAGGTTCACTTGGGATGATAAATTTCATAGTTATTTTGTTGATAGGAGACATATTTTTAACTTCTATACTGGTGTTGACTCTTTTAGAGGTCGGACAGGGCTATGTGGTCTTCTGTGATACATCAGGTTTGGGTTTGGGATATGTTCTTATGCTGGGGGATAACATCACTAACTATGGTTCTTGGTATATTAGGAAACATGAGAAGAATTATCCAACCCATGACCTTGAACTTGTAGCTGTGATGCATAAACTTAATAGTTGGCTTCATTACCTTTTTTAAGAAAATTTTACTTTGTATTTCGACAAAAATATCTTGAGTTATATCTTCTATAAAAAATATTTGAATCTCCTCCAGAGGATTTGGGTGGAGTAACTATAGTCCTTTGATTTTGACATCACCTATACCATAGGGAAATGGAATGTCATTGCTAATTATTTGAGTAGGAAACTACCAACCCAGGTTGTGAAAGAATCATCAGAAGAGTGGAACCTGATGGATATTTTTACATAGTTTCTTATTGGAATTTGGGAAATAGAGGCCAAGGTTTTCTTATCTTGTGTTTAGTTGAACTCCACACTTATCAAGATGATTCTTTAGGAACAACATCTTGATGATGAATTCTGTGGAATTAGAGACTCCTTTTATGATGGGGATACCATTTTTGAGCGATCATTCTCCATAGAGGGTGTTATATGTTTTTGGAACTATTTTTTTGTGACTTTTCTTATGAGAAAATACATGATGTAATATTTCTATAATTCCTAGTGGGAAATTCACCCAATAACCATAGGGAGTTTTCTTGATATACGACATTGATTATGGTGTCCAGGTATGAGATGGGGTATTTCTAATTTTGTATCTTGTTGTTATACTTTATAGCATGTCAAGTCCAAGAACCAAAGACCTTCAATTTTGCTTCATCCACTTTTCATGATGACTTGAAAGTGGTATGAGGTCTCTATGTACTTTGTGGTTGGGTTTCCAAATACCTAGAGAAAGAAAAATTAGATATGGTTTGTGATCGATAGGTTGACCAAATCATCTCACTTTATACCCATTCATGATATAACCAAAGTTACAGAGTTAAGAAATATCTATGCGAGAGATATTTTTTGTTTTCATAGAGTACCATATGTAATATTCTTTGATATGGATCTACAATTTAATTCTTACTTTTTTAGAGGCCTCCAGGAGGCCCTTGGATCTTAGATTCATTTGAGTACGACATACCATCCTCAGGAGGATGGCCAGACAGAGAGAGATATACAAATTATTAAGGATATGATTAATGTATGAATCCTTAATTTTGGTGGATCTTGGGATGAAAATTTGGGACTGGTTGAGTTTTCTTATAACAATAATTACCATTTCATGATCATAATGACTCATTTTGAGGCCTTGTATGGTCAGACATAGAAATCTCTATTGTGTTGGTCGGGGATCAGTGAAAGTTCCTTGGTTGGACTAAGCTTGGTCCAATAGAAAACAACAAATAATTAATTAATTAATTAGAGAAAGTTGAAAACATAGAGTTGATATAAATATTATGATGATGATATTCATAAACTGTTGTATTTTTCAGTTGGTGACTAGGTGTTCTTAAAAGTTTCACCTCATTTAGGTCATCAACAACTTGGGAGGTAAGAGAAACTTTCTCCTTGTTTTGTGGGACCTTTTGAGATTTTTGAGTGGGTGGGTAAAGTGGATTACCATTTATCACTTCTTCTATCGATGATTTCGATACATAATGTGTTCTATGTATCTGAGCTTCAATAGTATCTTTATAGTCCATTTCATGTTCTGGGCTAGAGTGATCTTGATGTTGAGCCTGAATTATCCGCGACTGAGTATCCAGTTAGTATAGTTGATTCTGAGACCAAGGTACTTCATGGGAGGAAGATACCATTGATCTATGTGCTATGTCAACACAATTATGATATAATTGAGACTTGGGAGAGAGAGGCATTGATGAGAGGGCAATAACCTCATCTTTTTTGACATGAACATTTCTTGATAGGATTTTTGGGGACATAAATTTTCTATGGTGGGGAGGTTGTAGCATCTTGTTACTAGTTTTTAGGTACTCATTGACCCTCTTTTTTGATCATTCCTTGGTTGGGGTTTGTCTTGGGTGGTTTCAGGTGTGAAGTTGATTTTTTTGGAAATTTCTGGGCCAAGCACGTTGGCACATGTTTTTCCAAAACTGTGTGCCCAAATAGTACAAACCATGCAACCTTGGACAATGAGGGTTTTCATAGTTGGTGCATAGTTTGAAAAACCATGAATCCACCTAGTAGAAATCTTGCACCCCATTAGAGGGGTTCATGGTTAGGGAACAGAATTTGTGAAACAATGTGGTCCTGCCCAAAAAACCATGCAGAAAATGTTTTTTTATTTTGAAAAATATTTTAAAAACACTTGAACCCCTATTTAGCCTCCCGCTTGACCTTAACTCAGGATATCATAATTTACTAGGTCTTGTAGGTTCCCAAGAACCATTTTTGGGTCCTCCAAACCCATTCTTAGGCAGATCAAAGCATGAAAAATATCATTCAATCCCTCTTTGGTAAGGAATTATCCTCCCGTTCCTTCTCTCCCACTCTCTTTCTTTCCTCCACAGGGTTTGTTAGATCATCATGTGTTTGATAGATTTAAAATATTTTTATTTGTATCTTGGATAAAGATTGGATTTATTTATATCTATTTCTATTGTTCTTTGTTGGAAAATCCTACTACGAGTTTTGAGTTTTGATACCATGATTAAAGGTAGGTGGTTCTGTTTGCGTTTCACCAAATAATTAAACACTAATTTTATTGATTTAATTTAAATTACTTTCAAATGAATTATGAAATCCCAATTCAATGAAAATTGGAATTGGAAATTGAATTGGTATGGATTTCAGGAACCCCCCCCAATTCTTATGTAATTGGAGATTGGGAAATATTTTGAAATTAATGGAAATTTTGAAATGATTTTAGGATTTATTTTAGAGAAATAGATTAAATTGAATTGATGAAAAACTATTATTGGTTTTATTTTTAAAGCGCATGATTTGATAAAAAATCAATGTTTTGGCTTTGAATGTGAATTAAAATTTTGAAAAGGAAAAGTGGGAAATTGAAACATGGTTAATAATTTATTTAAAATGAAATGATTTTCCCCTTTTTAATTGATTGATTGATTGAGCACATGTGATCCTGGGTAGTTAGTGGGTTATTTGGTACAATCATGCTTAGATGGAAATTACCTAGAAATAGATTAATGATGGAAACTCTAATAAAAATATAGTTATGAAGATCATATTCATGATGGAACATTGACGATTTCTATTCATCCTGAGCCTAAGGGACGTGCGTAAACATATTCCATGATCAATGATATGAGAGTGTGATGATCCTATAACTAGAAATTATCATACCATAGGGAGCATGGCCATGGTGCTTATTGTGACTATTTTGCCTATAAATTCCATTGATTGTGAGACTGATTTACTCATTCCTAGTGATTTATGTAAACTATTTTATATAAAGTGTTTATTTAAGCTATGTTTGAAATTTTTTCCATCATTTTTAAATGAAAAACATGTTCTGTTTTAAATATACAATTATATCTCCATGCCCCGTTTTATTTAAAATTGAAAGAATGACTTGATTTTTTATTATGAAATATTATTATAAAATACTTGGTGAGACCCTACTGAGATTTTTAGATCACACCCTACCTTTTCATTCATATGTTTGTAGTTTTTCTACTTCCAGGTCTGAGCAATGGGAAAACACCTCTTGGAGGAGGTGGATGTTCTTGATCCTTTTGGGATTGGAGTGATGTATCCTTTAGGACATTGAGTTTATCTTGTCTGATTTTGATTACATTGATGATGCCCTGTTTATGTTTTTGATATACCTTTTTGGTTTCTGGTACCGTCTCCCTTTGTGGTTTTTAGCATACATATATGTAACTACTTTCTTTTGCTATTTTGTGGCGAAATCGCTACTTCTTTTGTCTCGTATGATTATAGGTTCTAATCACCAACCCGTGGGGATCAAGAATTCCATTTGGGACATGTTTGTGTCATCTAGGGTATTAGGGTACCAGGGTATCTGAGCTAGTTCATGACTTAACCACTCAATTAAATACAAAGAACCCCAAATAATTTTTTATTATATTAAAATATAACATAGGTTCCAAAAAGTCAAACATGAGTTTTCAACATCAAAATAATACTTTTAAATGATTTATTTTACTCATAAAAAAATATTTATTCTATAATAATATTTTTTTTTAATTCATTCTTATATCATAATGATGTCATAAGAGTTATAGTATTTTTAAAATTGGCATTTTCACTATTTATCAAAAAATCAACCTTTTCAAAAAAATCACAAAAATTCACCTTAAGATAATTTTGACATAATGAATTCAAAAATGAATTTTATTTCATAAAATTAAAATTATAAAATTATAAAATTTAACTTTTAAATGAAAATAAAAAAAATATAAAGTAAAACAACTTTTATTGAAAAATATCTCCTTTAAACATAAAGTGATCTTAACCTTATTTCATATGATTTATCGAAAAGTATTAGTTTAATTATTTTAAATTCATATAATCATAATGTAATAATGTTTACCGTGAATATAAAAAAAGTATTATACACTTTAGTTATATGTTGTATATATCACTCGCTATTCAATAATATATTTATTTAAAGTAATACATACTAAAATATCAGGGTGTTATATTTTCACACACTTGAATAAATCATGTCCTCACAATTTTTATCTCATGTTTGATGGAAAAGGGTTTAAAATATTTTTAGAATCAATTCCAAGTAGTGGAATATAACTTTAAAAACCATTAATTTAAAAAATATCCCAAATAAAAAAACTTTAAAATAGAGAAAATGTAAAGGAATATGGAGTGAAAGATAAATAAACATAAGTGGAAACAAATTACTTTTAATCCACATCAATAAAATTCATTTTTATAAGAACATTAAAGTATATGGTAATACTAGGAAAATTATAATTTTCTAAATATTTATTAAACCATGCATTTACAATTGTGATAATCGTACTTATGAATGAGTTTCATAAAGAGTACCTTGATAGTTGAGTGATAATTTTTTTTCACAGAGACATGTTCTTAAATTTACACCCCTATATCATTAAATATATTTTCACTTATTTTAATAAGAGTCTATATAGTGGAAATATTCACCTTGATATATTTTTTACACATACTTAGATCATGTGCAAAACATTTTAAAACATGATATTGACATAAAAATTTCAGTAAGAGATACAAAAATAAATGGAACCCGTTATTCCTGTGAAAAACATGAAAAACCATAAAATTATTTACCTTTTTCACAATAAACTTTGATCATATAAAATAAATCATAATCACATGTGAAAATAAACCTTTGATCAAATAAAACCTTTAAAACTCATAAAAATCATAGAAAAACCATATATTCATCTTGAGGAATCATATTTAAACCTATGTTAAACTCTTTCATATAACCTTTTTAATAAGAGTATCCCAATCGGTTATCTCTAAATTTTTTTTCTTAAAAAACCAAATCATTACACAATGAAATGGAGAGTTATATACTAGGATAAAATATCATAATATATAATTGAAAAGTACTATATCATAATTTTTTTATAATATTTTAATTTTTCATCATAAAACCATTTAAATATCATTTGAACCCATAAGCAAAGCACTTTTCATTTTTGTATAAAAATAAGGAGATATATCCTTTTATTTTTAAAACCAATAAAAATTAAAACTTCCAAAAATAATGGGAATTAGATCTTATTTAAATCAAAAAAAAGAAAAAAATTGATAATGAATCATGTCAATGATAGTAGGAAAAGGTGGTCTGCAGTAAAAATTAAAAAACATTCCTTTTCACTTTTATAAAAAGATTCAAAAGTGACCCATACAGAAAATCTTAAAAATAATACATTTTAAAAACCATTGTAAAAATTCAAGGATATTTAAAAATTATTTTAAAAAATAATTAGATTATATATAATAACATTATTTAAATGTTTTTAAGAACATGGATATGGAGGAAAAATATTTGAAAAAAACTTTAAAATAACATTTACACCTTTGATAATTTTTAAATCAAAAGAAAATTGAAGGAGTGAACATGAAATAGATTTTAAAACCACTTGAATTTTAGGAAAATTAATGACAAATGACATCCATATGTAAGTTTATGCACTATTCAAATTGAAACATGTGGTTAAAATAACATAAGTTTAAAATAAAGGAAATTGAGATGAGAAATCCCTTACCTCAAATTTACACATAGTCAGACACATTATTAACTATTTTTTAATAAATTTAGACCTACTATATATATAAATTAGAACTATATTTATAAATAAATTATTATACACTATTCACTCATAACTTCATTTTTTACTTATTTACTTATAATTCTTTGTTAAAATTAATATTTTGGTGTTAATTGTCTTATTTTCCAAGAATATTCTGATTTAGTGGTTTTGGTCCTTTCACATTATTCTTTGTTTAATAATCTCAAAAATTTTAAACATATTATAATTATCATTTTTACACATTCAATCTAATTTTTAAAACTATCCATGTAAGTCGGTGATGAAAAATTAGATACAATGTTCATTGAGGGGGTAGTCTGCATGTGCGCATGAATGCTGTTTTCATTTTTTTAATGGGTGAAAAGAAAATAAATCAGAAAATTTTATACCATTTTATAATCATAATAATATAATAAATACCATGTTTATTTATTAAATTCATCCTTATGACCATCTATGTGAGGTAGTGGTGAAAAACGTATTGCATCGCTTTATGGAGGTGGTATTCCATATATACCCATGAGCGAGGTTTTCAATTTTCAACCAATTGGAGGTTAATAAGATAGATAATATTTTATATATATAGAATCATAATTATTTCATAAAAATAATATATATCCATTAAATCCATATTTATTACCATCCATGTGAGGTGGTGATGAAAAATGAAATACATCTCTTTGTGGAGGTGGTATTCCCCACGTACACACAAGTGACATTTTCACTTTTCATAAGATGGAAATGAGGTATAAAATTGTTGTTACATAAACAAAATAACATTTTAGTGTATTAAATATATTTATTACATTATATTAGGATTTTTAGAATATATTTCGAAGAAGAAAAAATAAACTTGATTGAATTTTATTAAGGCTTGTACCACCTACTTGTATATCTTCCTTTGGCTTACACAATAAGACTTATATGATTGGTATTTTGGTGAGAAAAGTACCTATAGGACATGGGGATTAAATTTTGGGAGGGATTTGGGTAGATATTGGCAAATATAGGGTTCTCAAGGTGTGCAGAGAAGTGAGAAGATACAATTCTCTTTTAAAAGAGAGTGGAGTGACGCCCTTAAAAGTATTAAGAAATTTTAAATATAATAAATGTATTTATCAAGTAAATTAGCATAAATTTAGTCAAATTTAAGTGTTAGTATAATTTAAGGTCTAAATAAACTCATAAAACAAAATTTTCACATGTTTTATATATTTTTTAAGCCTTATCTCTTAGTTTTACCCCTTCATTGACCCTTTTAACCCTTAATGTAATGACAAACTTTTACCATGATAACTATTAATTATGAATAAAAAATAAAATTGAACTTTTTAAAAAAATTAAAAATTATAATTCCAAATATGGAATCCATTTTCTAAGTTTCAATTTCTTTAATTGTTAAAAATAACTTTTAATAGAAGTATGTGCAACGTAATAAAAACCATTTTAAAAAAATGCTATTTTAAGCATAAAAATGATTTTTTATCAAAAGAAAGTATAGTATTGATTACCATGATATTTTTATTCTTTTAAAAAATAAGTTTATTATAAATTTATATCAATACAAAACCTTATTTTACCTTCCAAACATTCAATTAAATGTAATGAACCAAAAATAGTTTTTTATTAGATTAAAATATAACTTATGTTCCAAAAAGTCAAGCACGGGTTTCCAAATTCAAAATAATAATCATAAATGATCTATTTTACTCCTAATATATATATATATATTTGATAAAAAAGATTTATATATTTTTAAGGCATTATTATATCATAATTATGTCATAAAAGTTATGGTAATTGTAACATTTGTAATTTTCAATGTTCACCCAAAACTCAACCTTTTCAAAAAAATCCAAAAATTCACCATAAGCTAATTTTGACATGTGTAATTCAAAAAATAATTTAATTTCATAAAATAAAAAATTTAAAGTTAATATATTTATATATTAAATGAAAATAAAAAATATAAATAAAAACCTTTGACATGACCCTTTTAAACTTATGGTATTTATAACCTTATTTCATGTCATTTACCAGTGAGTGTTAATTTATTTAATTTAAAATTTTATAATAATAATGTAATTATTTTTAAATTTCATTTTAATAAATTATTATACAATTTATCAAACACCTTGATACTTTAAAAGAAAACTATGTTTGATAGCGTATTCAACACACAACACTAAGTTTAAACAAACTGTGATATAATATTAAAATATTATTATTTAAACATCATTATTATAAAATAGATTTTAAAATTAGTAGTATGAATATATATAAAAATATAATGAAAATTATATCTAAATATTTTATATAATCTAAATTTATTGGTTAACTAAAAATAAATAAGTACTCAAATTTCTATAAAGTCATTTTATACTTCAAAAATACATTTTCTTTAAAAATAAATTTTATTGCTTTTGTGAGAACATTTTACAATTAGTTTTTGGAAATTTTGGAAATTTTATTTTATAAAATGAAAATAATTTTTTAAATCAAAATATAAATACTAAATTAGGGTAAAATGTTGTGATTTTTCTGAAAGGATCGATTTTTCAGTGAATAGTGAAAAATAACGATTTTTTGTAAAATTGTAATTTATTTTAACAAATTAAGTAATTTAAAAGTAACATTATTATTTTAATTTTATTTAAAAGTAACATAATTATTATTTATTTATATATAATACAATTAATTAAATTTAAATAACCTTTATATTGGATTTTATTATAATTTAATTTTTAAGCTTAAAACACATTTTTATGAAAACTACTCTAAAGAGTATAATGGTACTCCATTTTAGTTAATTAAAATAAAACCTAATTATAAATAATTTAATTTAAATTTATATATTATATGTATATATTTGTTAATTTAAATTTATTTAATCAATTTTTATACAGTTAATATATGATCATCTTTTCCCTGAAAAATCCATTTATCAAAAAACCGCTTTGTTGTCGCACTTATGGATTTTATTTTTAATTAAATTATAAAATTTCTTTGAATTTAATTTTATCAAATTTATTAAATGTTTTAAATCATAATAATTAATATTATATAATAAGTTCAACTTAATTCTTGGTCATAATGAGTAGTAAAAACAATAAAAATATGTTACTGTGGTTAATGTTAAAACCGATTTTCCGAGGGGGGGGACTAAATAGTTAAATGGAATAACATGTTTATTTTTCATTTTATAGGTTTTTATAAGAATTATATATATCCTTGACTCCTTTATTTTTAAATTTTGAATGCACTTTGATTGAGAGTAATTTCCCATTATTGAATAGTTTTGGGTCTTCACAAAAATGCCACTCCTCCCTTATAAAAGTCACCGACTATCCTATCCTTTAAAAAATTAAAAAGACAATTGGTTTAGATAATAACGAATTAAATAACTTAATTAATTACATTTACAAATCATAGAGGCATTTTTTTATCTGAAATCCAATCCAGGTAGGCTTTAGGTATTATCCTAAAGAGGTGGTTTGAAGAAGGGGTATCATTCTTAACTGAGGATCTTTGTTTTATTTATTCTTCCAACTCATTAAAATACGTATTAATTATGATGATATAATAACATCAACATATATCATATAATAATATGTTATTATGTTAATATCATAACCTAAATCCATCTCCACTTCCATCAAATGGGAAATGAAACCATCGTTCGTGTGTATGACAAACTATCGCCTCATGAACATGTAATTTTTTTCCACCATCAATTATAAAATCTATTAATGATTATGGATTTAATGTTTATATATTAAAATAATTATATATAAACTATTATTGATATTTAATATATCATATACATTCTTACCACACCATCAATTGAAGAATGATAGCATCGTTCATGTGTAAGGCAAACTACCACCTCACGAAGTGATGTGATTATTTTTTTATTACAGTATCACATGAATGGTATATTTAATTGAATTTAAATAAATAATATTATATTTATGATATAATTATAATTATGTAAAGATAAAATAAAACTTAACTTATTTCCATCATGATTGTTGAAAAATGGAAATGTTACTCATGCATACGTATGACCTACCACCACCATGATTGTAACATACTTCTTTTTTAAAAACCTTATTTCATGGTTGGATTTAAAAATATAATTGATATATAAAAATTAAAATCATTTAATGATTATTATTCTTTATATTATTGTAAAATTACCCCTTTGACCATGATCAACACACTGACTCCATTTTGAAATTATGAACTAAGCATCCTTTAAACACCTGACATGCCATAACTGATTAACTAATTAATTATGTCATTAAAATAAATGAATTAAATTATTTAATTATAATGTTTTTCAAAAATAAAATTTTATTAAGAAAATAAATAATTTATATAAGTCTATTATGTAGGAGATAAAATATATACACAACAAAGTCTGGACTTGAGGTAAGGGTTTCTGTCTCAAAACCTCCTTTTTTGAGACACATGTTCTTTTATGAACCTAATTTATTTTATATAGTGTATATACTTCCCCTTTACATATTATATCATGGATAATTCATAATTTATGGTATTTTAAGTTATAATTCACTTAATTCATTCATGGGGGTTATGATTTAAAAGTTACCAAGGCAGTAAGGTTTTAAGCTTTAATCTCATTTTAATCAGGATCGTTTATGCTTGGATTTCCATTGAAGAAAATTATTTGATAATTTTATAATAAAACCATTTAATTTTATTATTATATGGTTATTCATTAACTTTTAAAGTAATAATATCCTTTTCCTATCTTCGGTACTTAAAATTATTGAGTAAACGTTTTTAAGGAAAATTGAATTTATTTATCTCTTCCATAAAAAATAACTTCTCTTCAAAGTCCATGTTTTATTTAGAATTTTTTAAAACCATTATATGATTGTTTAAATTAATTTTTAACCATTTTTATTTTTTATTTTTTAAAAGGAATCTTATTTTCATTTTCAAAATGAGGCACTTTTTAAACCTATTTACAACAGTGTTATAGAAATGTTTCTTTTAACTTATACTGAATGTATAAAATTAACTATCATCATGACCACTAAAATATTTGAATATAAATTTATAAGTTTAAATTTTTATTTTTAAATAAATTTTTTTCTATAAAATTTTGTTTTTTTTAAAAATTTTGAAGAAGTAATTTTAAAGTAGAAAGAGTATTTTTTTCAAAAAATATCTCATGTAATATTTTAAAGACAATTTTATCAACGCTGACAACATTTGATGTTATGGATTGATTATAAATTATGTATATATGTATCTAACATATATACCTAGATTATCCTCCCTTAACTTTATGGGGGTAATACATGACTTATGTTCATCTCTCAAATTCCTTCACTATGAAATTTATTTTGATTATGATATGAGACAAGATTATGAAAACCATTTTTTTCAATGGGAAATTTTTATTTTTATGACTTATGATTTATTTCATTTTGTGTCACACATAATCATGAACATGTTATGATGAGTGTTCCTAGATATCACTCCATACATTAGGTAATGTTTTAGTCTCGTGTGATGTATTGTATGGGATCATGGAGTAAACCAAATCTATTATGGATATTTTTACACCATGTAATATTATCTTGGAAGTTACCTCAACTCATGTTTATGTCATATTGTATGTTTCTACCATATTTCCTATGATTCCATGATCTTATGATACCATATAACTTATGTTATTCTTGAATGTGATAACTCATGAGCCTTCTCTTTTATGATATCATGTTACACATTTGACACACAAGTTATGATTCCTTATCATGTTTATTCCATTATTTGGATTTTTAGATCACCCCTTTTATCTATGTATTACCTTGGTTACCCCATGCAGTTTTAGGATCTTTGAATAAATAAGTTTTATTTTAGCTTCACTTTGATGTATTATGAGCCTAGTCTTCCAAAGATACCAGACCTCATGATTTTTAGGTTGTAATTAATTGATGTTTATATTAAAAACCATGTAATAATATGTGTAAAAGGATTGAGTTTCTATATTTGGTATCACAACAAAGGTTTAGTTAACCTTTGGAACTAGGATGAAAAAATTTAGTGAGAAACCTAGGGATAATTATAAGGATAAAACTATGTATAAGAAAATATTCTGGAATTTTGGTGAAGTATATTGTGAGTGGGTTCTAATAAAATACACCCCTATATGGATACTTCTAGTGGAAGTGACTCTAGAATAGTTTTACCTAGGGTTAATAACCTCAAAAAGGGTGTATTGAGATGGACTCGATCGTCACCTGCTGCACAAAAATGGGCCTTGATACACACCTGGTTTAATAATATTGAGGGATATTCTTTAGATATTCAAAAAACTCTTTATGTACCATTATGAAAGATTTGAAAAAAAAATTATGTTAGAAAACATAATAGGAAGCATTACATTGTATAACCACGATTTAATGCTAGAGTATCATAAGTTTGGATATAATTATCCCTATAGGTTTACAAGTTTCCTTTTTGAATATTAATTCGTTCACATATTTTTTTATTCTTTTTAGTAATGGTGAGAAATAGGAGAAATCAGACCAACAACCAATGTGATGTAAAATTTAATGATTTAATTAATGATATGCTTAAACCAATGAGAAATGAAGTTAGAAATCTTGTGATCATGCCAAATGAGATATCACAAATTACGATTAATAATTGGAACATATTTGAGTTTCTAAGAACATAAAAGAAGACAGGGATTATGTCTCATAAGAGTTCAAGTGATAAAGATGAAAAATAAAATAAGATTAAGCTTCCTACATGTCAATAATGTGAGAATAAGCACCTAGAATAATATCTAAAATAGAGGGGAATATTTTTTCTATGTGTAAGTAAAGGGAATATAGAAAATAATTTCTAAGTAATTCAATGTATTATATATGGGGAACTTGGTAATTATCCGAGTTAAGGCCCTAAAATAAGGCTTATCCCCTAGAACAAGGAAGGATCTATGTTGTATCAAAAATTTAGGTGAAATTATTTACATATGGGGATCATAGAATCATGTTAATGAAGTATTTTTATTGAAAATATGCTGGTTATAAGAATCATGAAATTTATAAGGATTTTTTTCAGTAGATTTTATTTAAGGATTTTCAAGAATAAGTTGAATAGAACAAATTAAATATAAATTTGATTTAATGTTAAGGTACTATTTTATAAAAAAAAATATGATTGAGGAAAGTATAATCTTTGATATGTTCTTGATGTTGAGGTAATTATAGTCAATTAAGATTATTTGATTTTATGGGGAAAAAACAAGATGTATAGAATAATTTAGTGGTTAAAAATTAATTTGATGATAAAGGTTATTTTCTAGTATGTTCATAATATTTTTGGGAATGTTATATGAACTATATAAATATAGTTTATAAAAAGGACAAACTGTATATTAAGTTTTTTTTAAAAGAACAAGCAACAAGGCTTCATATAACTAAAGAAACGGAACATGGGTTAGAAAAGTCTTAAGGAAGGAAGTTTACATTTATCTCTGTAAAGGATAGGGAGAAACTCATGAGGAGTGTTGGAATGATAGGTGAAAGTGTCACCAGAGGCTCCCATGTTTGCAAGGAAATCAACAAGTTGATTGGATTCCTGGTAGACATGCGTAATGATATAATGCATTGAAGCAAGTATGTCAAGGCACTTAATCCATTTCAATGTTAGTTTCCAAGCCAGGTGAATTTGACCCATTCTAACCAATTGAACAACTATAATGGAATCACTTTCAAACCAAATATTTGTCCAATTCTTGATTTTAAAAAAATCAACTACTGTGATGAGAGCCATCATATCTGCTTCAAGAGCCACGGCCAGTCCACACGTACCATGAACCCCATCCAGGAAGTCACCATCTTGATTTCTGAAGACAAAACCATATCTAGAAGGACCTGGATTACCTCTCACGGCTCCATCCAAGTTGAATTTAATCCAGCCTGCAAAAGGAGGTAACCAGAAGGCTTCCATGGTTCCAATAGGTCGAGGATAATTACCTTGCATGTTCAGTTTTTTCAGAACAGTGAAATCCCTTACCGAGTTATGACAATTTTCAGCATGTTAACTGTTTTCTTGTTGAGCCGCCAACACAATTTTAGAGATCAGAAACCTATTATTGATGCCAAAATTTGTGTGGATGACCTTTTTTATACACTTACATAGGATGTGAATGACTTCAACACATGCAGAAAGGAAGAGAATTTGAACCTGATTCGATAACAACCTGTATATTAAGTGACAACCTATCATATCCGAAAAGCCAACGGGGCTTGAACCCACAACTGAAGGGCGACAAGGGTGAAACTCCTACCACATGCCTATGCGATTTATATGTTATTATGAAATTGTATTTACTTAAATGATTAAATGGATAAATATTAAGTTGATTATATGAGACATATTATAGGATTAACTCTTTTTTAATTTTTAGTATTTTGAGGTGATTAGTGATATTTTTGGAAACATTTTATTATGTTGAGATATATATAACCTTTAGGTGTAACATAAAGGATTATTTGGGAAGAATTATATTATTTTTTTTGGAGATATAAGTTAAATGGTATGATATAACCCTTTAGGTTTTAACCTTATTTCATTTTGAGGTTATTGAGGTTA
The DNA here is from genome assembly GCA_963277665.1 of Viscum album. Classification (NCBI taxonomy): domain Eukaryota; kingdom Viridiplantae; phylum Streptophyta; class Magnoliopsida; order Santalales; family Viscaceae; genus Viscum; species Viscum album. Next base: position 368,575,325 of record OY728119.1, on the reverse strand, counting down.
TTTGGGATATATGGTTATATATTTAAGGAATTATCTATGTTGATCCTTTTGTTTCATTGTTGAATTTTAGGGATTAATATATTCATATTTATTTTGGGTATTATCTTAATTTGAGATAACCATTTATATTTTTGGTTAATATTTAATGATAAGAGGAATATCTTGATATCATTTTTTAGAATCATATGATCCATTAGAAGTTAATTTTAGTGCTTCAGGTATGAAAAATTCATCTCGAATACTCATCATTTGGAGAAACATATGAGATTATGGTGAGAAATTATTAAAGGATGAAAATATACTAGTAAAATAAGTATATTTAATTATTTTATTAGTCTATATGGTAAAAGGATCCCTCATCTTTAGGAAAAGGATCTTGAAATAAAGATGTTTTTCATTCTTGATAAATTGAGAGTCTCTTATAATTTTAAAAAGGTATAATGTTATCTAACAAATAAATATTTTTTTAAAATCTATTATTTCAATTCCCACCAATTTTATACTATGTGGAAATCTATTTATGTTATGAACATCATATCGCCTTTCCCTAATTTAAGAGGATGTTTTATTAACCCTTTTATGATGCGAGTTTTCCATAGAAGAATTTTTGAATGTCAAACCCTTGATTAATGAGAACAAGCTCAAATTTTTAGGAGAAAAATTATCTAATGGGGTAGAATGTAACAAAATAATATTTTAAAATAACTATATGTTCAATATAATATTCAAAAGGAAAAACTAAGTTTAAACAAGCTGTGATATAATATTAAAATATTATTATTTAAACATGACCTTTATAAACTACCCATTAAAATTGGTGGTTTGAATAGGTATAACTGTATTATGAAAATTATATCTAAAGGTTTTATATATATTTAAATTTATTTATTAATTCATAATAAATAAGTACTCAAATTTCTATAAAGTCATTTTATGCTTCAAAAATACGTTTTTTTCAAAAATGATTTTTATTTCTTTTGTGAGAAACTTTTATAATTAATTTTTTGAACTTTTAGAAATTTTATTTTATAAAATTAAAATAATTTTTTAAATTATAATATCAATATTAAATTAGGGTTAAATTTTGGGATTTTTCTTAAAAGATCAATTTTTCAGTGAATTGTGAGAATACTGTTTTTTGTAAAACTATCATTTTTTTGATAAATTAAGTAATTTAAAAGTACAATTATTATTTTAATCTGATTTAAAATTAAATTAAGTATTATTTATTTATATATAATCCAATTAATTACATTTAAATAAAATCTATACTATATTTTAGAATAAATTTATTTGTTCAAGCTTAAAAATGCATTTTTTCTGGAAACTATTTTAAAGTGCGTAATGTTCATCTATTTTCATTAATTAAAAAAAACCTGATGAGTAATTATTTAAATGAAATTTATAGATTATATATATTTATTTTTAAATTTAAATTCATGTAATGACTATTTTTATTCATACATTTATTATAAGATCATATTTTCATTGAAAAATGAATTTTTGAAAAAAATGATTTGCCGTTGTCCTTTCAGGTTTTATTATAAATTAAATTATGAAACTTATGTGAATTTAATTATATAATATTTATTAAATATTTTTAATCATAATAATTTATATTATATAATAATTTCAACTTAATTTTTGGTCATAATTAATAGTAAATACATTAAAAATATGTTATCGTGGTTAATGTTAAAACCGGTTTACCGGGGGGGGGGGGGGGTTAAACTAAAAAGGTAAATGGAATAAAATGTTTTAAACATGTTTTTTTATTTTTATAGGTGTTTATCAGACTTATATATCCTATAATACTTAATGTTTAATTTTGGAGGCACTTGTCTTAGGAGTGACTTCCCATTATTGAATAGTTTTGGGTATTTATAAAAATGACACCCCTCCTCCATTATAATAGGGAACCCACTATCCTATCCTTTACACAATTAAAAACCCTATTAGGTTGAAAAATAAATATCAAAATAAATTAATTAATTCCCATACCATTTCCTATATTCCTTGGTTTTATCTAACATCCAATATTGGGCGGCTTTAGGTATAATCCTAAAGAGGTGGTCTGGAGAAGAGGTGTCATTATCACTAGTGGAAATACGGGCTTTAACGTCGTCGTAATAACGTCGGTTTTTTAAAAACCGACGCGAATAGTATATGCGGGGAATTTTTGGCGTCGGTTTTACACAAAACCGACGCCAAAAATAATTATGTTTTTTTTTTCGCGTCGGTTTTTCTAAAAACCGACGCGGAAAATCCTGTTTTAATCGGTTTTCCGCGTCGGTTTGTAGAAAAACCGACGCGGAAAACCTCTTCGACTATATTTTCCGCGTCGGTTTTCATGAAAACCGACGCCGAAACTCATAAAAAAAATATATTTCGCGTCGGTTTTAATGAAAACCGACGCGAAAAGTCTTTTAAAAATATTCACGGACAGAAACCCTCATTTTGTTCGTCCGTCGAAATCGAGTTCCGCTGCGGCGCTTCGGACTCCCGACGACCTTCGAACTTGATTTGCGATCTTGAACGGCCATTGTTGAAGGTTTTTTGTCGTCTGCACGATTTTGGGTATGTGTTCTTCCTATTTATCTCTTGTTTCATATCCCATTGTTTATTTCTTTATCAATAACCCTATTTTGCGTGATTTGGATTATTGGTTAGATTTTAGTTGTAATTTATCATTATTTTTTGTTTGTATTATCATTGTTGGTGTAGATTTGATATTGTTTGTTTTTGGAAGTAATTATACCGGTCGCAGTTTGGATTTAACATCTCAATTCGGGTTGAATAATTATGTAAGATTTTATATTATGTTGGATTTTAAATAATTATGTAAGATTTTATTTTATTTTATTTCAAACTAGATTAAAAGGGGCTTTAATTAAAAGTTAGAAATTTTGTAAGGTGAGTAGTGGCCTAATTAGTATTTGTATACTCATGTTTATCTACATTTCAGTTTTAGGATCTTATCCAGTTCTTTTTCCCTCTTAGGATGCATTCTGTTTCAGTTTGGGTTAGTGATTAGTGGGGACTTGAGCTCAGTTATTGTTTTACTTATCAAATTATCCCAAGTGTGCCTATTATAGGTTTTTTACGGATTTATTTAAATAGAATATGTGTAAATTTTTTCCATTTAAATGATGTTTTTACTACTTAAAATTATGGTTAAAAGTGTATTGAATTACTTTTGTGAGGACTAGGTGATTTAGGAGATGAAGTGTATTGAGGGAATTAGTTTATATCTATTTATAGTTATTCTTTATATTATTTCTACTGATTCAAATTTTGTGTTGATGTATAACCTATGGATAGGTCATTTCAGATTTCTGATAGAAATATGATGTTAATTACACTATGATTAATGGGTGAAATCATACCTAGTGATTGTTTTAGATGCCTATAATGCTTATTGTTAGTCTATGAGGATTAGGTACTCCCCTCAAGTATGTCATGGTCTAGTTTAGGTGTTTAATGGATAGATATCTTGGGTTGGTTCATGAAAATGGTATCAAAACCAAGATTTTTCAGAGGGTTTGGGTTTCCAAGTTCCCTTTGTTATTTGGCATTATAATGTTATTATGGATATAGGTTATAAAAAATCTAGTGCTACACATTGGGAAAAGTGTCATAATATCTTTTCCATTTGAATCCTTGAGTGTTTATGTAATTCTAGGATTTATTGTTGGATTTTGATATTGATTTTGATTGGTTTTATGTGTTTGATATAAAAATGATGATTGAATTACCAATGATGTGTAATCTATTTGGGGGTTCACTTAATATTGGGGTGATGGTGGATGAAGATTTGTAGCTATAGGTCTATCCCCCATAGTTAGGCCAACCATATGGAGCCCTTTTGAATAGTTTTAATGACTCTTCAAATCCCACAAGTAGTTTTGTTAATCGAGTTCCACATGTGTGTTTTAATACACATTGTTTTAAATAAGGATAGTTATTGCACTATTTTTCACATTAAGTTTTCCATGATTCATTCATGTTACATCAAATGAATAAAAAAATAAATATAGTGTGATCAATAGTAGTCATAGTGAGAAATCATATTATCTTGTATGTCATTCATATAATATTTATATCATGGAACTTTATTTTCAAAAAATGAAACCTTTGATTTAACCATTTTGTCCTTGTATTTCAATATAACACACATGTATATAATATTAAAATTAACTGTTTACTATATTTGTAAACGTGTTTCATATTTGATGTCTTTTATCTGATTATCAATAGTTTTTATGGAATATGTTTTTGTTTACAATTTATCTGATAGATATTTAAATGTTTTTATGTTTTAATATATTCATCAATTATATTGTGATATCAGGTATTAATGGATCATAATTGGATTTATCTACGAAGAACTACTAGTGAATATGAAAGAGGAGTTGACAATTTTTTGGAATTTGCTAAACGGCATAATCAAAATATTGATTTGATTTTCTGTCCATGTGTGAAGTGTGTAAATATGAGAAAGTTAAACTTCAGAGAAATCAAAGATCATCTCATTTGTTATGGTTTTAGCCTTAATTATACACGTTGGATCTTGCATGGTGAAAGAACTGAAAATTCAACATCCAATGTTGATGACGATATTCATAATGAGGCAGAGGATCGTATTGAAGAATTAATTCATGATTTAGGTGTTGAAACCATCGAAAAAACACCAACTGTTGAACGATTGTATGGAGATTCTGAGAAACCATTATTCCCAGGTTGCAGTAAATATACAGTGTTATCAGCAGTTTTGAGATTAGTTAACTTAAAAGCAAAAAATGGGTGGAGTGATAAAAGTTTCTCCAGTTTACTTGAGCTTTTAAAAGAGCTTCTTCCAGAAGGCAATGGGCTTCCAGATTCCAATTATGAGGCGAAGAAAATATTATGCCCAATGGGATTGGGGTATAAAAAGATACATGCTTGCCCCAATGATTGTGTACTATATAGGAAAGAAAATGAACATTTATCAAGTTGTCCTACATGTGGAACATCGCGCTATAAGATGGATGAGAAAGTCAACTCAGATTCATTTTCAGGTGATGTCATGTAACGTTATGAAAAATCAATTTTTTTACTTTCCAATGATATCATCCAATATTTTTTTCAAACAATTCTGATAATTCAATTCTGGTTTATTTTTAGGTACCAAAATCAAAACTCCATCTAAAGCATTTTGGTACCTTCCAATTATTCCTCGTTTGAAGCGTCTATTTGCAAATTCAAATGATGCAAAAAGGTTAAGATGGCATTCAGATGAGCGCATTTCTGATGGTAACTTACGTCACCCGGCCGATTCACCACAGTGGAAGAGTTTTGATAAAAAATTTCATGATTTTGGAAGTGAAGTTAGAAATCTCAGAATGGGATTGTGTACTGATGGAATGAATCCATATCGGAGCCTCAGTAGCCAACATAGTTCATGGCCTGTTTTGCTGGTACTTTACAACTTGTCCCCACATCTATGTATGAAGAAAAAATATGTTATGATGAGCTTGATGATTTCTGGACCAAAACAACCAGGAAATGATATTGATGTGTATCTTACACCATTGATTGAGGATTTAAAACTGCTATGGGAGAAAGGTGTTACAGTTTTCGATGCATACAAGAAAGAGTATTTTCTTTTGCGTGCTATGATAATGTTCACTATAAACGACTTTCCTGCGTATGGAAACTTATCTGGATATAGTGTTAAGGGACATAAAGCATGTCCAATTTGTGAAGAACAAACTTCATATTATCAATTGCAGAATGGAAGAAAGACAGTGTACATGGGACATCGAAGATTTTTGCGAATTGATCATCCTTATCGTAGATTGAGAAAAGCATTTAACGGTTTACAAGAATACAACCTCCCCCCTCAACCATTGTCAGCTGAAGAATATTATGACAGAGTGAAAGATATTGATTCAACATTCGGAAAGAGAAAAAGTTCTGGTTTACAAAAACATATCTGGAAGAAGCAGTCTATTTTTTTCAAACTACCTTATTGGAGATTTTTAGAGATAAAACATAACATTGATGTTATGCATGTTGAGAAAAACATATGTGATAGTTTGATTGGAACTTTGTTAGACATAAAAGGAAAGACAAAAGATGGATTACATGCTAGATTGGACTTGATGTTAATGCGAATACGTTTGGAGTTAGCTCCCGCTGTGAAAGGAAAAAGAACATATTTACCTCCGGCTTGTCACACATTAAGCAAGATTGAAAAGATGAATTTTTGTCAGTGTCTTCATGGTATTAAAGTACCCAGTGGTTTTTCTTCAAATGTGAGTAATTTTGTGTCATTGAAGGATTGTAAATTAATAGGTATGAAATCACATGATTGTCATGTGTTAATGCAACAAATTCTACCAGTAGCAGTGCGTGGTATATTACCGAAAGCTGTCAGGAAGACAATCATCAGGTTATGTAATTTCTTTAAATCCATTTGTAGCAAAGTCGTTGATCAAAATTTGTTATATTTGTTGGAGAATGAAGCAACTCTTATTCTTTGTCAACTAGAAATGTATTTCCCACCCACATTTTTTGATATAATGGTTCATCTATTGGTTCATTTGGTGCGTGAGATAAGAATGTGTGGGCCTGTTTATTTAAGATGGATGTATCCTTTTGAAAGATATATGAAAATTTTGAAAGGATATGTTAAAAATCCTTATCGACCAGAGGCCTCTATTGTTCAAAAATATGTATCAGAAGAGGTGATTGAGTTCTGTACTGATTATTTGAATGAAGTGGAGCATATTGGTCTCCCTCTATCTCGACATATGACAGTTGACAGAGAAGGTAGAGGGGTTCGAGGCTTAAAGGTAAAGTTCATTCCACGTGATGAAGTGATGCAAGCACATTTATACATTTTGAACAACACAGATGAGGTTCAACCATATATATCCTCACATATTGCTGAATTAAAGTTACGATATCAGAAAAGAAATGAAAAGTGGTTGATGATTGAGCATAAGAAGACATTTGTTTCATGGTTTAAAGAGAAAGTCACCTCAGATATATCTGTATCAGAAACATTGAAGTGGTTATCAGGGGGACCATCTTTTAATGTGATCACTTGGTCTGGTTTTGATATCAATGGCTACACATTTTACACAAAAAACCTGGATGACAAGAGTACCGTTCAGAATAGTGGTGTGATGGTATTCGCTGAAGCAGTGCATTTTTCGAGTGCCAAAGATAAAAACCCAATTTCTGCATCAACATCATATTTTGGAGTTATTGAAGACATATGGGAAATTGATTATATTAAATTTCGAGTCACTATTTTTAAGTGCAATTGGGTTGATAGTAATAGTGGCGTGAAACATGATGAATATGGGTTTAAACTGGTTGATTTGAAAAGATTTAATCACAATGAGGAACCATTTATCTTGGCGACACATGCAAAACAAGTATTTTATGTCATTGATCCGTCGAATGATCAGTGGTCAGTTGTTTTGCAAGGGAAAAGATATCATTTGGGTGATGATGATGATTCTGATGATGCTAGTGATTTACATGAGCGTTATTCATCTATTATGCAATTTTCAGATGATTACAATGAATATAAGACAGACATAGTGCATGCAGTACGTACCGATCATGATGAAGGGACGTGGGAAAACACTAAATTAGTCTCCTAATTTTTCTGGTAAATATTTATATTTTGTGTCTATTTTTAAAACTTACAAATGCATGCCTCTATTTTTACATATTTATTTTTCATTTCCTTGTTTCTAATTATTCAGTTTTCTAATGATATGCAGGTACCCAAAATTTCATTACACTTTCTAGTAGCAATGTCAAATACAGATAGAGATGAGCAGTTACCGAGGTATATCTATTTTGACATATTATTAAATATTCAGTAATATACATATTTAATGAAATAAAACTGTTAATTTATTAAAAAAAATTGCAGGACTACTGATGCGTCCTCGGCGGAGGAGACTTCTCCAGTTACTACTGAAAAATCAAGTTCTCTAGTTGGTAAACGTGGTATTACACGTTTACCAAAACTATCACTCGCTCGTGATGATAACAAATTACACATCCGTTTTGATGATAATAATAATGCAGTTGGCCCAAATGCAGTTCAGTTTGTCAGTTATATAGCGATGCAGAGCCGTTGCAGGATTAGTATTTTATATCCTGATTGGAAGTCAGTGGACAGGACGGCGAAGCAACAACTTTGGGAGGCCGTGACGGTAAAATATCTTTATTTATTTATTTTATCTCATTTTTTTAATATTATATAGTTTAAATGACATATTTTATTTTTTCAATTACAGATGACATTCAATTTTGAGGAAACCAAAGAAATTAGGAAAAGACATCTCTCTTTAGCGGCGGTTCGATGGAGAGATTTTAAAAACAAACTGACGAAAGATTATGTTTTTGGAAAGAGAAGGTTTGAAAGCCCATGTCTTAAGTATCCATATATAGATGAAGAAACATGGAAGCGATTTGTTGACAGTCGTCAGGAAGAGAAATTTCAGGTATTGTAATTGTTTTATATTTTAAAATTTATGCTATATTTTCCTTATTACTAATGTGTTTATTTTTATGTAACAGGCCTCCAGAAGATCTCATCAGGAGATCCAGTTGAAAAACGTATACCCTCATACTTTATCACGTGGAGGATACTCGTATTTGGAGCAGAAAATTATTGAAGAAAAATTTGAAGCATTAAGAGCTCGATCAAGTAGTGGTTCAGAAGAGGTCCAGTATGGTCCTCCATCTCCTCCCACTCGCCATGAGAAATGGAAACGAGCAAGAAGAAAAAAAAATGAACAATATCTTACAGACGAAGCTCATCAAGTGGCTGATAGAATTGTAAGTAAATATTAATTCTTTGTTAACAATTTTCCTTTTTTATAATTTATAAACACTAATATAAATTTTTTATTTTTCATTTCAGGATGAACTTCAGGAGAAAGAGACACAGGGCTCTTTTATCCCTGAGGGTAGGATGGATATCCTAGCCACTGCTTTGGGAAAGACTGAACACCCCGGCCGTGTTAGAGGATATCAGGCGGGTGTTAGTATTCGGAAGGTTTTTGGTAAGAGTAAGCAACCAAGAGACCCGGAAATTGAATCCTTAAAAGAAGAGCTGCAGGATATGAAACGGTCTATGGGTGATCAAATTCAAGCAGCAGTACAGAAGGCTTTATTAGAACACTTGGCAAGACAGTCACAGTCTGCTCATCCTTCCGAGGTATATTATTTACTGTTAACAATTTTTCTTTTCTATAAATTATAAACACTGATATAACTTTTTCATTTTTCAACATTCTCAGCCTACTCACTCAGACTATCATGCCTCATATGCTTACCCAACACCGTCTGGGCAGCCTTCCGAGGTATATTATTTAATGTCATCAATTTGTCTATTTTATAAATTATAAACACTGATATAACTTTTTCATTTTTCAACATTCTCAGCCAACTCACCCGGACTACCCTGCCTCATCTGCTTACCCTGCCCCGTCTGCGCAACCATTTGAGGTATATTATTTAATTTAATTTTTAATCAATTTTTCTATGTTAAAAATTTTAAACACTAATATACCCTTTTCATTTTTCTGACTTCTCAGCCTGCTCACCCTGACTACCCTGCCCCACCTGCTAACTTTGAGCCTCCACCTCCTCCATCGGATCAAACCTTATATTGTGAGTTGTTTGCGGGAGATCCTCATGTACATATTGTTGCGTTAGGACAAGTGTATTTTTTGGGGGACTCGGTACATCATCAGCCTATGCAGATGGGTCAGGTTAGAGTATCAGTACTTTTTATTATAGATCCTACTGCTCTACTACCATTTCCTACTGCGGAGATCACCAGTGTTGGGGAATGCATGGGCCATTTTTTACTTTGGCCAACTGCACTTCTTCGTTATATTTCACATGAGGTATGAGTTTTTTTAACTAGTAATTAGAAATGATTCCAAATTACTTATAATGTTTTCTGACATTTAACTTATATAGGAATATCTGAAAGCAAAAGAAACTGTACAAATGCAGCAAAATGTTCAAAAACAGTCGGCTGTAGATACTTCTGATATTTCTTCTGGGTTGAAAAGATTATCTCAGTGCTCTTCTTCCTTGAATTTTATCTATGAGTTTCGGATGACGCCCGATATATGTGGAAGAAATTATAAATTGAGAATATTGAAAGAAGATATCATGAATTTAGTTAATTTTGAAGAGATCGGGCTGAATGTGGTGCAGTTGTTTTCCATGTAAGTAAATTGACGTCTGAATTGCTATTTCTTTACTAAAATATTGTTATGTCATTGACTAACTATGTTTTCTTTTTAAATTAGGTATCTATACAGGATTCTTTTACAAAATGAAACTACAAGCATTTATAGCTTTATAGATCCAGAGTACATTTCCTCGGAAGTCAAACATGTGAAAAATGATGACAAAGTTAAATATATATCCGAGAGATTATCACAAACAGAGATTCAGTGCTGGTTTTTGCCATTTGTTGATAAGTAAGAATATCAACATAATTTTGAACTCATGATCATTATAATGTCATTAATTATGAACTTTTTGTATTATAGGGGGCATTGGATGTTAGGTGTATTTTGCCCAAATGAATGCACCTTATATTGGTTTTGCTCTTTATTAGGAAAAGTGCGTAAAACGTTTTCCAACTTATTAAACAGGTAAGTTGTTTTTTTATTTTTAGAAGTTTGTTATGTTTAATTTTAATTGTTTACACAAGTTTTATTAGTTCTTATATAAAACAATGCAGTTCATGGAAACATTTTACAAATGAAAAGAAACCAACGAAAATCAAATATGTGGAAGTACAGGTAATTAGTTTTTATATTTTTGTTATATATTGGGTTTCATTATTAGTTAAATGTTTTATAACTGCAGTGTCATCGTCAAAATGGAAGCGTTGAATGTGGTTATTATATTCTACGATTTATGTACGAGATAATCACAACTGGGGAAACTACTGATTTTCATAAGGTTAGTTGTATTAACTTTTTTATATATTTTCATCCACTTTCTTCTATTTATTAATTTCATATCATTCAATATTATTGTAGGTATTCAATGATTCACAGTCATATTCTCAATCTGATATGATTCATATTCAATCTACTTTTGCGGACTATTTGTTAAGTCTGATTAAGATTTGAGGTATGTATACTAATATTTATAAATAATATTATATATGGGTTTAAAAAACTAACTCTTATGATATATTAGGTGTTTGAACCTACTAATAATCAAATGAATGCTTCAACAATAACAAACAATGAGCATGTCATATATTTCAGGTACGTGTATTTTAATTCTGATTTACTGAGTTTTCTCAAGTGCCTCTGCAAAAACTGTTTTATTGAATCTACTAATAATCAAATGAATCCTTCAACAATAACCAACAATAAGCATGTCGTATATTTCAGGTACGTGTATTTTAATTCAGAATTAGTTATTATATTTCTTTTCATTGTTATTTCTTAAAATCATTTGTCTGTACAGTGACAAATCTGTAGGGTGGTACTTGGATCATGAACATAGAGATTCGTATAGCGAAATAACATTCACAAACACTAAAAATTGTCTCCCTTGAATGCACAGCAATATCTTCTAGGCCTTTTTATTTTTTATGCAAATAAATATCGAAAAATGATTGCCGAGAAGCATATCACATAATACCTGAAACAACGCTTAGTGGGTTTGCACAAAGATAAAATAGAAGGCGTCAATTTTTAAGGTATGTTTCTTTATGTATCTTCAATCTGCATTTGATTTCAATTTTCTAACCTATTTTTTGCACTCAAATTTATTTCTCTGTTATTCCATAACTTAAACAAATAACAATAGTGAATAGGTAATGCACGTCTATACAGAGCAAATATAAAAACCTGAGGTTGGGGGTGGTGGGGATTCTATGGTGAAAAGACACCCCCAACATCTTCAGTGGGGGAGGTGAGGAAGAGGTTGCATCGGCTGAGTGTTCCTGGAATTTTGATCATTTCATTTTGGTAATTTACTTTGTGAAAAAATGAATGATTCAAATAAATTACACATTTTCATTTAATGTTTATTCATTGCACTAATAACTTGGATTGATTTTTTCACTCGTTTCATTACTGTTTTGACAGGATTGGTGCTATCTATGGGAGGAAACTTACAATGATTGATACTGAGTATGGTTAGATTAAGAAAATGCACCATGTAGGTACGTGTATTTTAATTCTGCTTTACTTTGAGTTTTCTGAAGTACTTCTGTTAAAGCTGTTTAATTGTTTTTGTATACTTCGTTATTTTTTTTCAGGGTTCCGATTTGTTTGGAGGAGAAAATATATGTATTTTATTTAAAAAAAAAAAAAAATTTACGGCGTCGGTTATTTTAAAAACCGACGCCGAATAATTTTAAAAAAAAATTATTTACGGCGTCGGTTTTTTTAAAAACCGACGCCGAAAGGGTTTTCCGCGTCGGTTTTTAGAAAAACCGACGCGGAAAACGCGGTTGAAAGCGGGTTTCCGCGTCGGTTTTTAGAAAAACCGACGCGGAAAATCCGGTTGAATGCGGTTTTCCGCGTCGGTTTTTCTAAAAACCGACGCGGAAAATCCTGTTCCAATCGGTTTTCCGCGTCGGTTTTTCTAAAAACCGACGCGGAAAACCTATTCGAATATATTCTCCGCGTCGGTTTTTTAATGAACCGACGCGGAAAATAATGTCTACATGTAGCTTCGGCGTCGGTTTTATAAAAAACCGACGCCGAAGCTCATAAGCGAATTATTTTTCGCGTCGGTTTCTATGAACCGACGCGAAAACGCTATTTTTAACGTCGCCTATAAAGACGTCGGTTTATAACCGACGTTAAAAATAAAAAAAAACCGACGCGAAAAAGTGTTTTTGCACTAGTGTATTAACCGAGTATCTTTATTTTATTTGTTATTAAAAAACATTAAAATTATTATTAATATTTTTTATATAATAATATAAGTATATATAATATACTAATATTCTATTATGTTAAATAAATAACCTAAATTCATCCTCACTTCCATCAAATAGGAAATAAAACCATTGTTTGTGTGTATGGCGAACTACCACCACATGAACTGATGTAATTCGTTTTCCATCATTGTATTTCATGGATGTCAATGATTATGGATTTAATATTTATATATTATAATCATGAAATATTAATCATTATTTAAAATTAATATATCATATACCTTCTTACCTTACTATCCATTGAAGAATGATAACGTCGTTCGTGTGTACGACGGACTAGCACATCGCGCAATGATGTGATTTGTTTTTATTACCATATCATATGTATGATATATTTAATTGTATTTAAAGAAATAATATTATATTTATTATATAATTAACATTATGTAAATTTAAAATAACACTTAACTTCTTTCCATCACGATCGTTGAAAAATGGAAACGTTACTCATGTATATGTATGGACTATCATCTCTATGATTGTAACATACTTCATTTTTCATAACCATATTTCATGTTTAGTTTTAATAGTATAATTGATTTATAAAATTGATAATAATTTCATGATTATTATTTTGGAGATTATGTAAAAATATCCCCTTCGACCACCTTCAACACACTGATGCCGTTTTGAAATTATGAACTGGGCATCCTCCTAACAATAGATGTAGAAATCACTGATTAAGTAATTAAATATTTTATTAAATTAAATGAAGTAAACAGTTTACATATAAGGTATTAAACCTATAAAAGTTTCTTAATAAAACAAATAATTTATATAATTTTATTATACAGAAGATAAAATACATACACCACAAATTCTGGGCTCGAGGTAAGGGTTTCCGTCCCAAAACTTCCTTCTTTGAGACACATGTTCTTTTATGAACCTAATTTATTTTATATAGTGAATATAATTATCCTTTAAATATTATATCATGAATAATTCCTAATTAATGTTATTTTAAGTTATAATTCACTTAATTCATTAATGGGGGAAATGTTTCAAAAGTTAACAAGGCGGTAAGGGTTTATGCTTCAATCACATTTTAATTTGGATTATTTATGCTTGAATTTAAATTAAAGGAAATTATTTAATCATTGTATAATAAAACCCTTTCTTTTTATTCTAAAATATTTATTCATGGAATTTTCAAGTAATATTATCATTTTCATCTTATTGGTACTTAAAATAATTGAGTAAGTGTTTTTAAAGAAAATCAACTTTATTTCTCTCTTCGATTGAAAACCCTTTCCCTTATTTATTGATGTTTTATTTAAAATATTTTCAAAAATATTTTAAAATTATTCTATGATTGTTTAAAGTCCTTTTTACCCATGTTTAATTTTAAAAAAATGGTTTAAAAGTAATTTTATTATATTTTTTCTAAATGATTCACTTTTTAAACCTTTTTACAACAGTGTGAAATGAATGTTTCTTTTAACTTATGCCACTTGTATAGAATTAACCACCATCATGACCACTAAAATATTTTAAGATTATTTTATAATTTTCCATGGATATTTTTAAATAATTTCTTTCTATAAATTTTTTAATTTTTTTTAAAATTTTGAAGAAGTTATTTCAAGGTGAGAAGGGTATTTTTCTCAAAAAAAATATTCCATGTAATCTTTTAAAGAAATTTTCATCAAAAATGATAATATTTTATGTTATGGATTGATTATAAATTATGTATATATGTATCTGACATATATACCTAGTTTATCCTCCCTTAATTTTATGGATTAATACATTCCTTATGCTCATATTTCAAATGAATTAATTAAGAAGTTTATTTTGATTATGATATAAGACAAGATTATAAAACAAAATTTTTTCTATGGGAAATTCTTATGTTTATTACTTATGATTGATTTCCTTTTTATGGAACACATAATCATGAACATGTTATGATTGTTTTTCCTAGATATTTCTCCAATGAATTGGGTAATGTTTTAGTCTCATGAGACGTAATGTATGGGATTAGGGAGTAAACCTAATCCATTATGGGACTGTATCCACCCTTTGATATTATCTAGGTAGTTATCCTTGAATCATGTTTATGTCAGGTTATATGTTGCTACCTCTAGATACCGAAAAGCGCTCAAGTGATGAAGAATGTTTTAAAACAACAAAGAGAAGTCATA
This sequence comes from Viscum album, assembly GCA_963277665.1. Lineage (NCBI taxonomy): Eukaryota > Viridiplantae > Streptophyta > Magnoliopsida > Santalales > Viscaceae > Viscum > Viscum album. The sequence goes on along the minus strand of OY728119.1, from coordinate 368,560,169 downwards.
TTCGTACCTGGGGACCCCATCCAGAGGGCCTGGAGGGGTTTCGCAAAAAAAATATTCATAGGTGCATGAAAAAGTTAATCCCCGCACAGAAGGTTCCAGGATTTGTGAAAATTCCTCAGCGAGGGCGCGAAATATTTTGTGCCCACCCCTGCACAATTGACATTTCACACCGCCGCCTATGTCACGCAATTTTTTCATGCCGAACGGGTTTCCAAACCCCCAACGCATATAAATAGAAGGCGACCCCCTTCCACTTTGGGGCTGAAGAATCTGAATCAGCTCTCGTGCATGAAATTCAACTTTCACGCGCGCAAATATGGCGTTCATGTACGGTTCTTTTCACGCCAAGTCGCCTCAGGATCTGCCTTCACACGAGATCCCCTTAGTTTAGACTAAATTACAATCCCTTCAGGGTCCACCCCCTATGCGCAATCTCTTCCACTTGCACGCAAGCTAGCCAATTGCACGCAATCCCCTTGAATTGCGCTCACCCTGGTCATTGCGTGCAACCTCTCCCGATTGCATGCAATTCGTACTCCTTATGCGTAATCCTTTCTCGTTGCGTACAAACCCTCGACTCTATTTATTCCCAATCATCATTTATTTTCACAAAAACCCAGTGTTTTTTGTGCAGGGCTACTGATTTCGCATGCAAGCCTCAAAGGTTGCGCGCAATTCCCTGGGACCCCTCATCTCGGTGGTCCCTAGGCATCCCCTTGCGCGAGTGCCTGATGTTTTTTTATGGAAGCCATTCGCGGGTGTCTCTCACACCCCGGGCATCCACATCATGCACCATTTTCCCATGCGACCTTCTAGTCTCATACAAAGTAACTTCAAAGTCCCTTGGACGATACCGCCTATTACGTTGCTTTGCCTCATGCTTCTTCGCCTAGGCACGATAACAACTATTGCTTCTTCGCATAGCCACGCTAATGTGGACCCCTCGATGGTTCGCTCCACCACACCCCCTCATCATGGTGTTGCTGATGCCTTTCCTCCTACAAGGAGTAGAGGGTACTGGTTATGTAAGTCCTAGGGGTGCGGAGCAAACCCATCACGTCCGAGCTGCATGACGTTAAACTACCAACCACCATCGTCCAACGCACATGACGTCAAACTGCGACCTGGCCCTGTGCCTCACACGCAGGGTCCCCCCACCTTGGACATTCTCCACACCCACTCGTCTCCACGGGGATGGGATCACCCCTCACAGGGATGATATCCTCCTTATCAGAGTGGCGTTTTTCCGCGGGAAAGGGCAACCACCTTGGTGTAAGCCCCTAGCCTTTCTCTCAGGAGGCAACATCTCTACTCCTCCTTTTATATTTGGTCCCTAGGTCCAGTGAAGGGCATGGTGGGAAATTGGGCTCCTCATTTCTTCTCTCCCAAGTCCCTCTCCCACTGCACTTTGTCACCTTGGGCCTCCATCCTGGAGTAAGCCCCGACTTCTCGGGCTGCTAACCATGCATAAGCCCCTATTTCCTCTTCAGGCCTCTCCGTGCATAAGCCCCACTTCGCTTCCCACAGACACACCTATCACGATGTGATCATCAGGTCTCTGATATCTCTTGTTTCTCGCACCGAGCATGAATCAGGTGAGCTTAGAACAAGCACCAACCATGAAAAAACACCTTGGGCCACCTCAGAGTGTAAGCCCCAACCCATCCCAAACTATGGAGACTTTGATCCATGTCAAGGCATGGTACATAGGAAGCCTCCACGAGGTTCAAGCCCCAAAACCTTGGGCCTCCTCAGAGTGTAAGCCCCAAACGATCCTGAACTACAGGTACTTTGATCCATGTCAAGGAATGGTCCATAGGAAGCCTCCACGAGGTTCAAGCCCCAACACCTTGGGCCGCCTCAGAGTGTAATCCCCATACCATCCCGAACTATGAGGACTTTGATCCATGTCAAGGCATGGTACATAGGAATCCTCCACGAGGTTCAAGCCCCAACACCTTGGGCCACCTTAGAGTGTAAGCCCCATACCATCCCAAACTATGGGGACTTTGACCCATGTCAAGGCATGGTACGTAGGAAGCCTCCATGAGGTTCAAGCCCCAACACCTTGGGTTGCCTCAGAGTGTAAGACACAACCCATCCCGAAATACGGGGACTTTGATCCATGTCAAGTCATGGTACATAGGAAGCCTCCACTAGGTTCAATCCCCAACACCTTGGGCCGCCTCAGAGTGTAAGCCCCATACCATCCCGAATTATGGGGACTTTGATCCATGTCAAGGCATGGTACGTAAGAAGCCTCCATGAGGTTCAAGCCCACCACCCGGTCATTCTGACCATCATCATGTCAGTTCACCCCTGTCCCACATGACGTTAAACTGTATTCTGCACCAAACTATGTGGAATTTGATTTCCTGCCATGAGGATACGTAGGAAACCTCTTTGAGGCTCAATCCAAAAACCACCATCACCCCATTACGGTTCCATACCATTCACCACCCCCCTCACGAAGCTTTCATCATCCATCCTGATTATTACTTGGGCCACCACATCCCAATGGAATCATGCCACCCCACTCCTCATTCCATCAGAGAACATTTGGGAAGCCACCCATGTGTTGGCCCCAATATCAGCGTTCCCTCTAGGGGGAACCTGCATTTTATCCACTCTAATCAGTGTTTCGATCTGTCCAATCCGTCTTCACTGGATGTTAAACTTGAGGCATACCCTGTGTTAAACATGGGAAGCTGAGGAAAACCTCAGATACATGACCATGGAATGAAATTCCCCGCGTTCAATGTGGGATGCCTCGGGCTTCTGGGCCCTCGAGAATCCCTATAATAAGGGACATAAGATAGACATGCCAATCCCCCAGCATCAAGATAGGCCAGTGATGCCCAACATGACTACTCCCCTAACTAAAGGTTGTTGCCCTGACCAGACCCCTTGCAATGTCCTGACAGAAGCAGTGTAATTAACTAGTATCCATGAAGATATGGCGCTGGAAAGAGTTTCATAAACAATGTCTTAAATATATGAGGGAGACCGGGAATAGGTGACTAGCTCTGAGGAGGAATCCATGGAAGGAAGAACTGACATACCATCATCCCGTTTCGATCAAGGAGCAGACATCCCTAAATAAAGAGCGGATACCACCCGCCTTTGGAATGTGGGAATGCGGGGAAATAGCTGCGCATCCTTTGCGTGACTAATGAAAGCGCCCTGGGGAAAGCATCAGAAATAGAAATGGTGAACCCAAAGTGAAGGTATTCTCCTCAATATAGAGACTAGTAGCATTTGAAGCATCAATGGATTGGCTTGTCATCAGACCCGGTCATCCGGCACCAGGGCACCAGGTCCCCCTAGCAAATAGCGGGCCTGAAGTGAAACTCTCCAGAAGTAGGGGTAGTCAGGACGTTGAGCATTCCGTTCTGCGATGTTATTAGTGTGGATCCCTCTTACCGACCACGAAAGATGGAATGGCGCTGTGGCACTGGTTGTTGCTTTATTTTCCTATCAGTATTAATGAGTTCATATCCCGGCATTCAGGAACCAGGTTTTATCCGGAACTGGATCACCACCTACCCACTGGCGCATGGGTAGGGGAAATACCAACTCAGCCACCCCATGCGGTTCTGCCTCTTCCATGAAGGCCTTGACCACCACGACTGCTAGGCGCCCATGGCCCCTCTCCCCTTCAGAAATTATCCAAAGAAGGGTAATTAATGACCTTGTACGTAGGTATGAGGAGGAGGGGATCATCCCCACGAGATATGGCTCGCCTAGATATAGAGGCAGCTGTTCCTCACCATCAACGCTGCCCCTGAGGGCCGCACATGGAACCACTACTCCCCACCCCAACATTCAATCGTTTCAGAAGGTTTTCCCCAGAATGCATTAACAACTCCCTGCCCTACACTGAAGAGGTAAGGGATTTTCGGGTCGGTCCAATTAGACTCCCACTCCAAGGGCTCCCGGCAAGGGCTCCCACCATGCTACGTCAACATCGTCATCCAGTTCCCCGAGCTGAGGTGCAGGTAAGCCACGCGCCTGCACCACCAAATCCAGTTCATCTGACATGATGCCAACGTCGAGCACAAATGGAAGAGGACGCCCACCGTGGGGCGTCAACATCAGCAACTATTGTGGCTCGAGCCACTGCTGACTCATATCCCCAACTCCCGACATACATTGAGCAGGGGCAGTTATGCGCCCGACCTAGATTGAGGCCCCAACCGCCCCATGGGTAGGCTGGGTCGACTCTCTCAGTCACTAGAACAGGCGATGGCTTCCACAGACCAATCCGCAGCAATACCACCCAGTGCAGAGGCCCACTTCGTACCGCCACTACAGAAGGTACGTGTCCTCCCTGCTTCTGACCTCGTCTTGGAGGTCTTCCCCGTTCCACCTTTAACCCAAGTGAGGGTCTCCCCTATGAAAGCTACACTCCATATGGGGGTCTCTCCCATGCTCACTACATTGGGTACGAGGTCACTCCCCCTGCCGCAGACCGTAGGTATGGGGTCATTGCATGTCCGGTCACTCGCCAACATGGAGACCAGATGGGATCGGGTCGACAGCCTTCATAGCCATGGTCTCGGCAGCACCTGAGTTACCCTATGCAATAACTACTACAGATCAGGCTAGTACCAGCCTCCCATCAGGGTCAGGTAACTCAGAAGAAACTTCCCCCATAGAGGATCCCTCCATACGTGGAGAAGAGGATATAGAGGATGCCTCCTACCTTTGAAGAAGGCGTCTCTGCCATGGTCGACGAGTTGGTACAGGTGAATCTCAGAAGCGAGGCAGACCCGAGACCCACATTGATCAGCACCGCCATGCCCCTCGAGGAGAAGCAGTGGTATGTAGACTTCCTTAAACAGCACCGTGACGTGTTTTCCTAGAGTTACGATGAGATGTTAGGACTAGATACTCAGGTAGCCGTTTACTGCCTCAGTCTTCCAGAAAATCACTATGGGTTCAAGCAGCCTCCCAGAAAGATGAACCCTTCTCACGGTGCTATGGTTGAGGCCGAAGTTGACAAGCTCATCAGATCCAACTTCGTTAAGGAGGTCCAGTACCCCAAGTGGCTAGCCAACATTGTACCAGTTAGGAAGAAGAATGGACAGATCAGAGTCTATATCGACTTCCGCGATCTCAAACGCCATTGTCCAAAGGACGATTTTCCCCTTCCTATGACAGAGCTCTTGATTGATGATATAGCTGGGTTCCAAGCCCTCTACTTCATGGATGGTTACTCCAAGTATAATCAGATCCGGATGTCCCCCGAGGATGAAGAGTCCATGGATTTCAGGGCACCCCAAGGTACTTTCTATTACCAGGTTATGCCCTTCGGCCTGAAGAATGCAGGTGCCACCTATCAGCGGCCCATGCACCTCATATTCAATCCAATCCTTGGGACATTGGTGGAGTGCTATGTGGATGATCTGATAGTCAAATATCAGCATCACCAGGACCATCTCAAGGATCTTGAGAAAGTGTTTGGCTTCGTCCATTCCCATCACCTGAAGATGAACCCGTTGAAGTGTGCTTTTGTGGTCACCTCTGGAAAATTCCTTGGATTTGTTGTCTAGTATCAGGGCATCGAGGTTGACCCAGAAAAGATCAAGGCCATTAGCTAGATGCCTCCTCCAAGTAATATTTTGGAGCTTTGAGGTTTTCAAATCCACTTGTCCTACATACGCCGATTCATTGCGAATTTGGCCGGTAAGTGTAAGCCCTTCTCTCGGCTCAGGAATAAGGGAGCCACTTAAAAATGGAATGTAGAGTGCCTGACTGCATTTGTGGAAATCAAGATATACCTAGTATAGCCTCCATTCTTGATGCCACCCATCTCCGGGAAGCCGCTGGTCCTTTATGTAACCACCTTGGAACGGTCCCTCGGTACCCCTCTCACCCAGAAGAACAATGAGGGGGCAGAGAACAACCTCTACTATCTCTGCCCCATGCTCCTCGATACAGAGACCGGATACTCCCCCATCAAGAAGAGATTCCTTGCGCTCGTGTTTTCCGTACAGAAATTGCGGCATTACCTGCAGCACCATGAGGTACAGCTAGTGTCTCGAGCAGACCCGTTGAAATACATCCTAAGCCATCCCATGATGACTGAATGACTAGCGCGGTGGGTGGTAATCCTCCAGTAGTTTGACATCAGGTTCGTTCCTTAGAAGGCTATAAAGGGATAGGTGTTGGATGATTTCCTTACTTCCCATCCAACCCCCGCAGACCGGTCCTTGGACCTTGATTTTCCCGATGAGACGATCCTCTCAGTAGATCAAGCCATCCCGTGTTGGCAAATGCACTTTGATGGTGTCTCCTGGAGCCCCACCGGTAGGAGGCTCAATGATCCTCGACTCAACAGAGTAGGCCTGGGTATCATTTTTATTACCCCGACACATTCCATTCTACCATATTCATTCCTTCTGTCGGAAGGCTGCACCAACAATGAGGCAAAGTATCAAGCCCTCATTACTGGCCTCGATCTGGCCCTTGAGATCGACGTGCCACACTTGAATGTGAAAGGGGACTCTGAGCTAGTCATTAAGCAGATCAACGGTGACTATGTCATCAGGAAGCCATAGCTCGTGCCATTATTGGAACACACTCTCCAGCTAATGGCCCAGTTCCCTTCTTGTCCAGAGGTTATCCATGTCCCCCGATCACAGAATGGTCGAGCAGATGCTTTGGCCAGCTTAGCTGCATCACTTGCAGAGCCCGAACATGATGATCTGATTATCCACATAGTGCATCAGAGAGTCATAGCTCCTGTTACCCCGGATGGAAATGACGGCCCATAGGTAAGCCATCTTACCATCGTCCCCTCTGAGTCAGGACCCTTGGGTCATCTGGGTGCAGTGATCGAAATGATTACCGATTGGAGGGAACCCTTGGTTGAATACCTCCAACACGGTAATCTCCCGTCAGACCGGGCTGAGCGAGAGCGAATCCGACACCGCGCGCTACAATTTACCCTCCAGAGCAGTCCCAGCCTTGAGAAAATCCTCTATAAGCACTATTTTGATGATTTTATCCTCCATTGTATTCAGGGGTTGAGATTCCATAGGTCATGCAAGAGGTTCACGCCGGTTCCTATGGTGCCCATCAGGCTGGGCCAAAACTGTCTCACCAGATCCTGAGATTAGGGTATTTTTGGCCCTCCATGATCCACGACTGCATCGAATTCACCAAGAGGTGCCATGCGTGTCAATTTTATGCTAACTTTGTGCATAATCCACCAGATACCCTCCACACTACCATGTACTCTTGGCCCTTTGAAGTCTAGAGATTAGATGTTGTAGGACCATACCCACTGGCAACGACTCGCCTATGCCGGTTCATCCTGACCGCCACAAATTTATTTTCAAAGTGGGAAGAGGAAATTCCACTCAAGGAAGTCAAGGTCAATTCTATCATTGAATTCATGAGTTCCAATATCATCCATTGTTTTGGGGTTCCTCACACTATCCTCACCGATAATGGAACCAACTTCCGAGCAGCTGAGTTGAAAAAGTTTTACGCCAAGTACAATATCGATCTAACCATACCTCCTACTATCATGCACATGAAAATGGGCAGATTGAGGCGTTTAATAAAACCCTCTCTAACATCCTACAGAAAATGGTTGGTCAGAATAAGAAGAGTTCGCCGGATAATCTCCCCAACACCCTTTGGGATTATCGGATGATGACTCATAATTCTACCCAGGTGACCCCATATTCCCTGGTGTATGGAACTGAGGCCATCCTGCCCATCGAGATTCAGTTTCCCTCATTGTGAACAACGGTCTATGACCAGAAAGCACCAGATAAGGTGGTCAAAATTCGTTTGGCTAAATTGGAAGCACTTGATGAGAATAGGCTTTGTGCCCTGCACAACCTAGAAAGACATCAGAGCAGGATGGCTCGAGCTTTCAACAAGAAGGTTTGCCTCCACTCTTTCCTAAAAGGCGATTTGGTATTGTCCATCAGGGCACCAATGATCCCTGCTAGGAAACCACCCAAGTTGGATCCCAAATGGGAAGGACCTTTCATTGTTCATAAGGTTTATCCCAATGGTGCGTACTCGCTGGTGACCATGGATGGTGAGCGTATAACTCATCCCACCAATGCCAAGTTCCTCAAACAATAATTTTCCTGAGCCTACGGGTCCTACATGACCTTAAACTAGATTATGGTCCTACATGACCTTAAACTGGATTATGGTCCTACATGACCTTAAATTGGATTATGGTCCTGCATGGCCTTAAACTGCCGATCCCGCATGACGTTAAATTGTATGTCGTCCCGCATGATGTTAAACTATATGTAAACCCACATGACGTTAAACTATATCTTCAAGAACTATGTGTGGCTTGATTACCATCCTTATGGGATACGTAAGACCGCCCAAAGATTTAAATTTTGGGTCCATCCCCTCTCAGGTTGATTTTTTTCAGGTCCCAAATGACCTTAAACTAGATTATGGTCCTATATGTCCTTCAAATGCTGGTCCCACATGACGTTAAACTATATGTCATACCGCATGACATTAAACTATGTGTCATCTTGTATGATGTTAAACTACATGTCATCCCGCATGACGTTAAACTATATGTCGTCCCGCATGACGTTAAACTGTATCTTCAAGAACTACGCGTGGCTTGATTCCCATCCTTATGGGATATGTAGGACCGCCCGAAAATTTAAATTTTGGGTCCAACCCCTCTCAGTTCGAGCCCCTCGACCCTTTACAGTGGTTCGTCGATGTGTCTAAGAGTACTCTGGTCTAGGAAATGGAGTGTCAGATTCAACTTGGGAAAGTTCCATTCACTTGTCAGGCTTCATGTTCCCCTTCATTTGGGCCCTCATTATCTTTCACACCTAAAGAGACCCCCAAAACAACATGGATGCTAGGAATAAGGGCTCTCTTACCATTATGGGTCAACGTCCTTGAGGGTTTCAGACAACAAATCAATACAAGTCCCACATTGCGAACATGGTCAGCAGTCGATGCTCATTTGTTTGTCCCCGTTTCAGGATAGCACGACATGGATGCTATGTTGCGAACATGGTCAGCAACAATCCTCCATTACTACACTAGCCCCTTCAGGACCTGAATGTTGGTTACATGATTCACATTATGTTCCACCCCATCATGTCCAGGTAGAATTTTGACACTCTTGGCACTATCCCTCAGTGAACCTCTACACGTCTGGGGGACAAGTTGCAATACGATGCTCTTTGGGGCTCCCACGGTTCGAGCTATAAGACTGTAAACTGAGATCTTATCTAATAACTCTGTGAGGCTCAATGCTCATCCTCATGGGATACGTAGGATCACCCGGACATTGTGCTTCCGGGTCCAGCTCAACTGGGAGATATCTTCTCCTGCCCCTTATCCTATGACCATTACTGGCCTCTTGAACTGAGGCTCCTTTCCTAGAGTTTCACACAGTGATGATGTGGACCTCGTCATCATTTACATCGGGTATGTTTTATCGAGTTGTGCGCGTTCCTTCATGTCCAAGCCATATGAGGTTAAAATGTGCTATCTGGTCCTATCACATGACCCTAAACTGTGATAATATCGTCCCAGCCGCATGATGAAAAACATCACTGCATTTTGTTGACCTCATCATAGGGGAAATCATGTTGGGTATCGGTCATCCACCATACCATTTTTCAATGCCTCTATACAGCTTGATTCTTGTGGCGATGCTGGGAATTTCTACCCTAGGCCTATCGCTTCACAAAAAAAAACCATTCACCTTAAAGGAAAAATAAGATACATCAAATACCGCTTCTTTTGGTGAGAGGTCCAGACCTGCACGTCCCTTTCATCCTTTGCACTGGTACCTTACACGTGATACCACCCAGAACTACATATGGCTTGATTCTCATTCTCATGAGATGCGTAGGAACACCCTTGCACTTCCCCATGATCCCAACTGAACTTTTGTGTTCGATCCCTTGACCTAAACACTTCCCCAAGGAACATATGGTAATCTGGATGTATGTACTCATTCACGTTGGGTTTCATAATCACCTTACCATGTGTCCCCTTCATTCCTTACTGATCCCTGGTCCGAGTTCTAAGACCTTAAACTAAGACCCTTTCCAGAACTACATATGGATGGATTCCCATCCATATGGGATACATAGGAATTCTGAGACATTCCATCTCAGCTCCAGCCTTGGGAATCACAAATCCCATCCTTTCTAATTGTTGGTCCCTTGGCCTAAAACCTCAGGGAGTTGTGAAACTCTATCATTTTCCATGAACAAGTTCGAGATGCCCCATAATGACATTGGGAAGCGATAGTTCCCTAATTAGAGAGGTCCTATATTAGAGTAGGAATTATCCATGATCGGATTAATGCTCCCTCCTAATGTGCTTCCACCACAGTGGCGTAATTTCAAGAGTGTTGGATTCTGTTCAAGAAAACCACCACTTCACCTTCCACTCTTTGCGTTCCTCCTTTATTCAGACCCTCATCCTCTTTCACATCTGAAGGGACACCCTAACGACTTGGTCTCATACCGCATCAGATCACCTACCGTCCTGGGCCAACTCCCCCATAAGACTTCAAATGATATTTTGAGTTAGGTACCAAGTTTCGAACATGGTCAGCAGACGACCCTCATTTGTTGTCCCAATTTCAGTCTAACGCAATAGGGATGCGGTATTTTGAACATGGTCAACAATTTTCCTTTAATTGAAATCCCCCTCTCATAGTGTTCCAAATTTGGGGTAATGTGATTCACATTTTTCATTTCCCTATGATTGGACTGATTCCAATGCCCCTGGCATTGCCCCACTCGTACGCTAGAGCACATTGAGAAGATGATTCATCGATCGGTCTGAGGTCCTCTTCCTTTGATTGTGCCTCCCTCTTCTCCTCGGAAATCCAGATTCAAATATCGAATCCCCAAAGCTCGGTTGATGCTACCACGATCAAATGAAGTGATAGTACGATCATCCCTTGTTTCTCACATCGGGTATGGACCACGTGAGATTAGGAATGGATTGCTATTTATTTCAGGATTATGGTTGAGCACGTTAAACCAAGGGGACAAGTAAATAAATTTTTCCAGACATATAGTTCAAAATAAGAAGTAGTAAGGCAAAGTAAGATTATGGGTTCGGCCAAAACATGGTCCTTATGGGTCGACTTCTTGGATGGATCTTTCCAACGCCACTACCTTTTGGATGGTGGCCTCCAGGACTGCTTCCCGACCCCTGAGGACCCTCTCTTCATCAGTGGCCGTGAAGCGCAGTTTGCTGACCCTAGCTCATGCCTGCGCCTGTTCAGTTTGAAGTTCAGTCATCTGGTGACTCACCTCCACCAGTTGCTCTTGGGTGTCTTCCAGCTGGGCCCTCAACTTCTCCATGATCTCGGAACAGTTTGCGATGAATATATCCTTTTATTTTGCCTGTTCTTTGAGATGTTGGACCTCCTGATCTACCTTCAGAAATTCTCGGGTACTCCCTGACTCCTCCCAACACTGGGTGACTTTGGAAGGCCGACTGCTCTCATGCATCTTCTCTTCCATGTAATCACAGACCGTCAAGTGAAGGCGTTGAGAATCTGCCCCTACAGCACATAGGAAACGCATCCAGGTGTGGAGTGATCCCATCTACTTCAGCCATTCCATCTGAGGATGACTGAGAAAATACCGGATGCACTTTCACCCATTGCTCCACATCATCCTTCTCTCCTCGACTACTTCCAAGTCCGAATCATAAATTTCCTTGGGATCAGCCAGCCGATAGACAGGGAAAGCTGCCAACAGGCTAGCAGTAGGGTCTTCCTAGGATATTCCTCCCAAGGGGATAGGCTCTTCAACATCTGAGCGACCTTCCTCTCCCCCCTAGACCCTGGTGGCTCCTTCGTCAACCTCCAGCCCTGCCCCGATAGCAGCTCCACTGATGTTTTCCACTCACTTCTCACCAATTGCCAGGGCCGACTCGTCTTGGGAGGCATGTCCTGGATAGGATGGTACATTTTCCATTGGATCTCTAATGGATGGTCCGGGCTCAGCAGCCCAATGAGCCTCCAATGCTGTGATCACTATACATGCAAGGAGAACCCTAATCAATTGAGTCCTCCGACAATAAGTACCGGTATAGAAGCAAGGAACTTACAAGAACCGAGGGAATCAACCTCCAGTGTTCTGGCCACTATAGAAGCTGTCATAGCAGGAGATCCCTCGACGCTCGTCAATTCAATAATGGGAAACGGTGCCCCACCTTGTTCCATTGGATCTTCTCCCCCTCCTTTGACTGGAGACGCTTGATCAGAACCAATATTCTCCTGAGTAAGATAAGGAGGGTGGATTAAGGATTTCAAAGGAAAGAGGAGAAAATGAGGAGGATATATAAGGGTTAAAGTATACCTAGAGTAGTTTAGTCACATCCATATTAGAGCCGACAATCTCGCCACTCTCCCAGAGACTCCCTTTGTGGGATTCCCCCTAAGACCCTTCACCTTCAGGATCCTCTTCTCCTTCTCCTTCCCCTTCACCTTCTCCTTCTACCCCATCCTCTTCTATCTCACTACCCTCTGACTCATCATTGTTGTCATCATCCCCTGACGACATTGTTTCCGGATCATGCTCCTGGCCGAGCATCACTTTCACCAAGAGAGGTGGCTCCACACGCTGACCCCATTGGTATGCGTACATGTCCATGGCTATCAGATACACATGCTGATGATGAAAGTTCACTCTGTCTCCAACCTGAACAAGCCCGACTTCTGGAAGCTAGATTCCATCTCGCACTATCTTCTGCCAGAGGGCTTCGGTGCTCACCGACTACCACAGGGTTAGCCAAGACTACCATAGCGCAGGGAAGATTGCATCATGAGAAGGTTGAAGCAGATATCTTATTTACTTATTGGGAAGTTCTATGGATACTCCATGGGACTCTCCTCTAGGCGACGAGGGCATGGACATGCCATGCAATGTCCCCGTTGCCGAGGTCCCAGCCTGTGTGGTCCCCGTTGTCTGACGCGCTTCTGATCTTCCCACTCTAGCGGCACCCTACCTACTCTCTCACCGCCCGAGTTCCACACTAGCGACATTGAGTTGCCAAAATCGCTTCCATAGAAGCCCCTCAGGGTATGTTATGGCCCAATGTTCGACATACTCAGTTGATAGGCCAACATCAACTCTGGTGGGAGGAAAGGTGATGACATCTCCAGAGCCATAGGTCGTGAACATCAGCCACAGTTGAAAAAGAACACAGGGATGCCTTTCTTACCGGACGTCTGTGTATACCTTTTTTGGCATTCACTGGAGGCACCCAAACTGCCTGACGAACTGGGATGAAACATAAGGCTCACAGAAGATCTTACCATCAATCCGGGCCACAATCACCCCACCTCTGATGCTCTAGAAGTACTCCTTCTGCTCCAGTGAGCCTTTCCCATTGTCTATCATCTGGACAGTCGGGGTGGGGAATGGTCTGAAGGCGAAGTTGGCATGGTTACCAATTCTGATCCTTACCCCCTCCTCATTCAGCATCAGTGGCATGTCCCCGACAATGCTCAGCAGGGAAGGTCGAAGGCCATTACCTGGAGGACAAATGGCATTCAGAAAGGTATATCCACCCCAATGAGCTGCAACCCAACCATAGAAAATCTAAAAGGGGCTGAAGACTCTCCTAGGTGATCCCCCTCTTGAGATGCAACCGAAAATGGCATACAACCGAGCTAGCACGGGGACTCCCAGATTGAATCTTTTGTTGGTATCCATGATTCCATCCATCACCAGGGTCACTGGATGGACTGCCATCCTTACGTCCCTTACTGGTAAGAGCCACTTGCTCAGGAATGTGGTGAGGAATCTAGTGTACCGAACATTCGTGTCCCGACTCTCATTGATGCTGCAGCCCCATGACTGGTAGTGCCCCACCTCCAAGATCCTCCAGTATGATCCGCTCTTGCTCCTCTATGCCACGGTTGGACACCGTCTCCCTTGCCCTAACATCTTGATTTCTGGATCCCTATCTAGGAACAGGCTAAACCAGTCCTTGTAAGCAATTTCCTTCAAGAATTCCTTAACCCCAAACTTCTCCTTATCCAGCTCCAATAAATGCCATGTCAACATGTGGGTTCTTGATCTGTCTCCCCAGGTGCTCATTGGAGGAATGAATTCATCATATTGGTGGCCCTCCAAAGGGATACCACCAATGCAATGAATGTCCCAGAGATTGATACCAACTTCCCCATAATGGAGATGGAAGGTATTAGTATCAGGGGACCACCGAGTCAATAGCTATGGCCCAAGCTCGTGCTGGCGGTAGAAGTGAAATTGTGATGTCCACGTCGCCTCAAATAAGCCGATATGCCATAGCTCAGCCTCAAATTGGTCACATGTATGGGAAACCCAGTATTCCTAGGCCCATTCGCTAGTGAATTTTCCTCTGGATCATAGGTCCCAATCCTACAGCCAGACTTTGGCCTCGTCAGTGACGCTCTGACGGAAGGTGCTCGCGTAGAGGGCCGAGGAACACTCCACAATAGGGTCACCCCCAGCAATGTTCCTAGTCATAGGGTTCAGGAAGTAAACGTGCATGTTCCTAGTTTCTCTAGTGGGATGACCATTTTTGGTGATGTTGTATTGAGGGAGATCGTCCTCACGGGTCACCCATGGCTGTGATGTATCCACCTCAAAACCCAGCAAAGGGACTTCCTCAAGAATACCGAAGTCCCATAGCGGTAGGTTGTTGGATAGGGAATAATCCTTTTGGGTGAGGGTTAGCATATTGAAGAGGGTATGTTTATTGGAGACAATCCTTTTGGTGCCATAAACCTCTGGGTTGGAGACCATCTCAGCCCTTTGAGCAGCGGCTTCTCCCTCATCAGCCTAGTTTGCATCCACCGTCTTCCGAAAAGTGTTTGAGTAGCTGGGGCGGAATATGACAGGGTGGTGTGAAATATCATCAGATGTGGCAAAAAATCAGAATATGGCGTGAAAAACCTTGAGTTGGAGTGAAAAACAACGTCTGAACTTGGCGGAATTGCACGCAAACAGAAATTGTAAGGAGACTAGGACCCACGGCGGATTTTATAGGCAAAGCCTGGTTTCTGTGCCCGTGTGAAAAGTAGATTCTGTGGATTCTTGAGTTTTTTGTGCCGCTTCAGGGTTTTGCACGTATGGACCCCATAGAGACTTGTATTTCAGCATTTCCCTCAGAATATGGCTATTGTGACCCCTCGTCGATCCAATTCCAAGGGGGTACATTTGTAGAAGCCGAAAAGCACTCAAGTGCTGAAGATTGTTTTAAAAGGAAAAAAGTGAAGTAATATTTGGACCTGGGGACCCCCTCCGGAGGGCCCGAATGGGTCACGCGAAAAAAATTCATAGGTGCACGAAAAAGTTATGCCCCACACAGAAGGTTTCGGGATTCGTGAAAGTTCCTTGGTGGGGGCGCGAAATATTTCACGCCTCGCCCCCACGCGATTAACATTTCATGCCACCGCCTACATTGCACAATTTTTTCATGAAGACTGGGTTTCTGCACCCCCAACTCCTATAAATAGAAGGTGACCCCCTTCTACATCGGGGATGAAGAATCCAAACTGGATCTCGTGCGTGAAATTCTCCTTCTGTGCACGCAAAATAACTTTCAGGTACGGTTCTTTTCACTCCAAGTCGCCTTGGGGTCCGCCTTCATGTGAGATCCCCTTGGTTTAGACTTAATTCCAATCACTTTGTGGTCTACCCCCCTATGCACAATCTCTTCCACTTGTGCGCAAGATGACCAATTGCGCGAATCCCCTTCAATTTCACGCACCTTAGTCATTGCGTGCAGCCTCTCCCGATTTCACGCAATTTGTACTCCTTTCGTGCAATCCTTTCCTATTGCGCGCAAACCCTCAGCTACATTTACGCACAATCATCATTTATTTTCACGAAAACCCGATGTTTTTCGCATAGGGATACTGATTTATCACACAAGCCTCAAAGGTTGCGCGCAATTCCTCGGGACCCCTAACCTCAGTGCTCCCCGGGCGTCCCCTTGTGTGAGTGCCCATTGTTTTTCTTATGGATGCCATTCGCGGGTTTATCTCATGCCCCAAACATCTACATCATGCACCATTTTCCTGTGCAACCTTCTAGGCTCATACGAAGTAACTTCAAAGTCCCTTGTATGATACCGCATATTGCGTTTCTTTTCCTCATGCTTCTTCTCATAGGCATGCTAACGACTATTGCTTCTTCGTATAACCACGCTAATGTGGACCCCTCGATGGTTCACTCCACCACACCCACTCATCATGGTGTTTCCGATGCCTTCCCACTTATAAGGATTAGAGGGTACCAGTTATGTAAGTCCTAGGGGTGCGGAGCAAAACCACCACATCTGTGCTGCAGGACGTTAAACTTCCAAGCACCATCGTCCTCAACACATGACATTAAACTGTGACCTGACCCCATTCCTTGCATGTAGGGTCCCCCACCTTGGACACTCTCCACGCCCACTCGTCTCCACGGGGATGGGATCACCCCTCACAGGGGATGATATCCTCCTTATCGGAGTGGCGTTTGTCCAGGAGAAAGGGAAGCCACCTTGGTGAAAGCCCCTAGCCTTTCTCGCAGGAGGAAACATCTCTCCTCCTCCTTTCATATTCGGTCCCCAGGGCCAGCGAAGGGCGTGGTGGGAAACATGGCTCCTCCTTTCTTCGTTCCCAAGTCCCTCTCCCACTTCTCTTTTCCACCTCGGGCCTACATCCTGGAGTAAGCCTCGACTTCTTAGGCTGCTAACCACGCATAAGATCCTATTTCCTCTTTGGGCCGCTCCGCACGTAAGCCCCACTTCACTTCCCATGGACCCACCTTTCACGACGTGATCATCAGGTCTCTGCTACCTCTAGTTTCTCACACCTATCATGACTCACATGAGCTTAGAGAAAGCACTGACCATGAAAAAACACCTTGGGCTGCCTCAGAGTGTAAGCCCCAACCCATCCCGAACTATGGGGACTTTGATCCATGTCAAGGCATGATATGTAGGAAGCCTCCACGAGGTTCAATCCCCAACACCTTGGGCTGCCTCAGAGTGTAATCCCCAACCCATCCTGAACTACGAGGACTTTAATCCATGTCAAGGCATGGTGCATAGGAAGCCTCCATGAGGTTCAACCCCAACACCTTGGGCCACCTCAGAGTGTAAGCCCCATACCATCCCGAACTACGGGGACTTTGATCCATGTCAAGGCATGGTATGTAGGAATCCTCCATGAGGTTCAAGGCCCAACACCTTGGGCCACCTCAGAGTGTAAGCCCCACACCATCCCAAACTATGGGGACTTTGACCCATGTCAAGGCATGGTACATTGGAAGCCTCCATGAGGTTCAAGCCCCAACACCTTGGACCGCCTCAGAGTGTAAGCCCCAACTCATCCCAAACTACGGGGACTTTGATCTATGTCAAGGTATGGTATGTAGGAAGCCTCCACTAGGTTCAAGCCCTAACACCTTGGGCCTCCTCAGAGAGTAAGCCACATACCATCCCAAATTATAGGGACTTTGATCCATGTCAAGGCATGGTATGTAGGAAGCCTCCACGAGGTTCAAGCCCATCACCCGGTTATTAAGACCATCATCACGTCGGTTCACCCCTGTCACATATGACGTTAAACTGTATTCACCACTGAACTACGTGGACTTTGATTCCCTTCCATGGGGATACGTAGGAATCCTCTTAGAGGATCAATCCCAAAACCATCATCACCCCATGATGGTTCCATCCCATTCACCACCCACTCATGAAACCTTCTATCATCCATCCTGATTCTTACCTGAGCCATCACATCCTAGTGGAATTTTGCCACCCCACTCCCCATTCCATTAGACAACATTCGAGAATCCACCCACGTGTTGGCCCCAACATCAGCGTTCCCTCCAGGGGTTCCTCCATCTGATCCACTCTAATCAGTGTTCCGATCAGTCCCATCCATCTCCGCTGGACATAAAACTTGTGGCATACCCTATGTTAAACATGGTAAGATGAGGAAAACCTTCGATACATTCCCATGGCATGCAATTCCCTACGTTCGATGTGGGATTCCTCGGGCTTCCGCGCCCTGGAGAAGCCCTATAATAAAGGAAAAAAGATAGACATGCCAATCCCCCAAATACAAGATATGCTAGTGATTCCCAATGTGACTAATCCCATAACTAAAGGTTGCTTCTATGACCAGACCCCTTGGAATGTCCCGAAAGAAGCAGTGTAATTAACAGGTGTCCATGAAGATATGGCACTGAGAAGAGTTTCATGAACAATGTATTAAATCTATGAGGGAGACCCAGACTAGGTGACGAGCTCCGAGGAGGAATCCACAGAAGGAAGAACCGACATCCCATCATCCCATTTCGATTAAGGAGCAGACATCCTTGAATAAGGAGAGAACGATTCTCGCCTATGGAAAGTAGGAATGCAGGGCAATAGCTGTACATCCTTTGCATGACGGATGCGCACGCCCTGGCGAAAGCGTCAAAAACACTACCATATTTTCTATGATTAGATGATCTCATGATACCGTTTTTCTTATGTTATGATTCTATTTTATTAATCATTATATTTACCCTTTATGATATAAT
The DNA here is from genome assembly GCA_963277665.1 of Viscum album. Lineage (NCBI taxonomy): Eukaryota > Viridiplantae > Streptophyta > Magnoliopsida > Santalales > Viscaceae > Viscum > Viscum album. Next base: position 368,541,600 of record OY728119.1, on the reverse strand, counting down.
GTTATACCTTTAACTCATAAGTGATACTTCATTATCATTTTTATTACCTTACTGGATTTTTTAGCTCACCCCTCTTATCTATTTATTACCCAGGTTCTCCCATGTAGTTTTAGGATCTCAGATCTCATTATAGAGGAGGTTAGGGGACATCTGGGGCTCCATTTTCTTCTGTTATGGCCCACCCTAATTTGGCCATCTAGATGGTCTTCTAGGCGCCTCTGTTCGGTGGAAGCTAGTTGGCTGCAACTTCGGGTCAAGGGTAGAAAAGTCTCCTCTCCTTTACTTTCCACCACTCTAGGCCTACCATACTCAAGTGGGATCCTTTGTACTATTAGGAGCTCGACCCAAGACTCTTGAAATTCATATTTAAGGTAGTGGTGGCGGAGGATTTTATCATCTTTTGAGCTTCCTTTCATTGTAATATTATGATGCGATTTTTAGTCTCAAGTTTGTCTTTCACATGTAATTTGATCAATTCACTTTAGTTTCTTAATAAAAGTTCTTCTCATCTTATTCTATTGTTCTTAATATCACTTTGATACTATTGGATCAAGGTGTGAATTTATTCCCACCAAACCTTGTGAAATTATCACACAACGATGGAGTGATCGTTATTTTATTGTTTTTTTACTTCTCCATTTCCTCCCTCATGAGTCTACTTCCTGCTTCCATTGAAACCATATAATCAATGGAGGGATAACCCACTTATGGGCTGATCCATGTAAGTATCAAGGGGATGGATTGGATGTTATTTATTACCCCATTAATGTATAATCACTTCTTTTAATTGATTTTTTTTTGATGATTTTAAAACTTCTTCATCCTTGTTAAATTTTAAAGCCACATACTTCAAGTGCTAACACAAACATTTATCTTGGAGTGATCATAAATTTGATCCTCTAAGTGTATAGGTGATTATTATTATGGTGTGTTGGTATAAAATTAGTCAGTGATGAATTTGTTTTATCTCTTTAATTGAACTCATCTAAAATATAAGAAATTAAAATAATTGAAAAGGGAATACGTCCAATCCACCCCAAGTGATAAACTATGATCAACTCATTATTTTAAATTAAATTCAATTAATTCCTTTATGGTTCATTTAAAACCATATTAAATCAATCCATGTTGGACACTTCATAGCCAAAATAAATCCATAAAATGTATGTGTCTTTAGGTTGCTTCTTAGGTCTCTGAGGATTCGACAACCCAAGCTAGACTACACGGACCATTAAACATTCTTATCTTGGGTAAATTTGAGCGTGAATAAAATTTTGGAACTATTTCTAGGGGCCCAAGTAAGTTATCTCAAAACCCATTCTATTTTCCCCCATTTCTTCTATTCTCCCCCAATATCTCTTATATTGTCCCTTTCTCATTTTTTTCTTTTGGCACATGTCTGCCTATAACCGCGATCAATCAAACCATCTGGTTAGGGTGGAAATCCCTAGGGATGAGGAGTCAAGTAAACCTAGTGGATTGTTTCCATTAGATCATAATCTCTCTAATACTTCAGAGTCAAAAATTGATCCCATTTCAATGGAATTTCTTCAAAGAAACCAACTCATAAACCCGGGTGGGAACCAAAATGGAAATCCAAATGAGGCAGCCCCGAACCTGGGGAATGCAGTCGATCAAACCATAAATGAATACCTCACACCTGCCTGGACCAATTCCTCCTCATGAATTAGACACAATTCATTAGGAGATTCCAACTACATCTTTAAAACCCATGTCCTAAACCATCTTCCCACATTCCATGAAATGGAGTCCAAGATGCCCTACCTTAATGTTAAGGAGTTCAATGACATTGTAGAAACCATGTATCCCCCACATCAACTAAATCAGATAATTTGAGGATATTTACTATTTCTTTAAAGGATAGAGCTAAAAATTTTCTAAACAATTTGTGACCATCATCCATCGACTCTTGGGTCCAACTACAAAGAGAATTATACAAAAAATACTTTCCCCACCACAAAACAATTGCACTGAAAAAGAGTATCCAAGAATTTTTTGAAAAAGAGGAAGAGTCATTATTTGAAACATTGGATAGGTTCAAAGACACTTTAAAAATGGTTCCACACCATGGTTTTACTATTCCTAAACAAGTGAGAATTTTATATGAAGGGTTGGGTCTGGGGAATAAACAATTCATTGACATGATGTGTAATGGAACCTTTAAAAACAAATCCCCAAATAATGCTTACGAGTATCTGGAAAGCCTTGATGAAAAAAAAACATGGGGAACTTTACCTTATTCTTAAAATCCATAAAGAAATACTGGAATTCATACACTTAGAGAAGAATAAATCCTTAAGGCTAAACTCATAGCACTCTCTAGGAAGGTTGAAGAGATAGACCTTAGGAAAGTCCATGAAATCCATACTATAGACCCTATTTTCACAATTTGTGACAAACATGAACATAAGACACACAACTGCCCAACCATTCCATCCATAAAGGATGTTATTTTAGGAGGACCCCCAACAGAGGTAAATGCTTTGAACTTTCAAAATCCTCAATACTAATACACCTTCAACCCAAGGTATAATGTCCACCCAGGCTTCTGCTGGAAAGATAATCAGCAACCTAGACAACCACAAGGACAAAATACTTACCCCCATTAGAACTACAAAACCCATAACCAGTTACAAACCCAACCTATCCAATAACAACAGTCAACGATCCATTTTTGACAAACCATCCCACCTCCAAAATATCCCCTTGGGATAAACCAATCTTCTTAAGCACCAATCCAAACTGTTCCACAAAGCCTACTAGAACAACTATGCTAAAAAATGGAAAGGAAAAACTCGGAAGTGTCTTCCCTTTAACAAGAACTTAAAACCATCAAAACTAGAAAGGAACCCATTCCTACTTAGGCAGTACCATCCTAAAATTTAAGGGGAGAGTCAATATTTACTCAAACAACTCATGAACAACTAAAGGCTATGACTGTTTTAAGAAGTGGGAAATCAATTAAGAAACCTGAACAACTAATTCAGAACCCATCTGAAGATTCAAATTTGGATGAAAATTCAAATGAACTAAATGATCAACCAGAAAAACAAAATAACATTTTCAAAGGAAAAACTCTTCAACAAAACCCCCCACAACCTACACCATTTCCTCAATGAATGAGGGGGAATAGAAGGCCTTAATTGAGTGAAACATTGAGGGAAATATTCTCACAAGTCAAGTTGAACATTCCCCTTCTCGATGCAATCCAAACAATTCATACCTACTCAAATTACCTTAAGAACTTGTGAAATTTTAAAAGAAAATTTTCACATAAAAACCAAGTCCTTATGGCTGATAATGTTACACAACAATCCAAGGAAATATTCCTCCAAATATGAATGGCCTAGGATGTACTTACCTCAATGTTGAAATAGGAGAGAGAAAAGTTGTCAAGGCCTTGTGTAACCTAGGTGCTAGTGTCAATCTCATTTCCTATGCTGTGTACTTCCAGTTAGGCCTAGAAGAGCTCCAACCCACATCTTTCAGACTTCAACTTTTTGATCATAACATTAGGGATTCAAATGGAATTTTAAAGGACGTTATGGTAAAGGTTAAAAAATTCATCTACCCTACTGACTTCATTGTCCTTGAAAACCATCCAAACTTAGTAAATAAGGAACAAACCCCAATCATCCTTGGTCATCCTTTACTTACGACAATCAACTCTATTATCCAAGTTTGAAACAGGAACATGACCATCACCTTTGGAAACATGAGTCTAAACTTGAACATCTATAATGAAAGATCACCAATTGGGGATGACGAGGACATTCATGAAGTAAACATGATAGGAAGAATTGATAATGAATACATATAATATCAAGGAATATTTGATGGATGTTTAAGTTAGGATGATATTGATTTCCTTTGTTCACATGAAGGAAGTTTATTTCCTTGGCATGAATCATTTTCAAATTTCTCTTATGATGAAGTCTTAGATCCAATAATTAGTGAAACATTTCAGGAAACCACTTTCATGGAGACCACTCCAACTTCATTCCCTAAATCTGATCAAGCTAATCTAGTAGATGAAACTTCTATATGTGGGGAATAAATCCTATATAAAACTCTAGGAAACAAAATTGATCTTGATACAATGTCCCAATATTCTACTAAAATTCTGAACCAACCTGATCTTAAATTAAAGGAACTTCCCAATGCACTCAATTATGCCTTACTAAGGGACAATCAAACACATCCTATTGTCATTTCTTCTTCTCTTGAAGCCAATCATGAGAGGATGCTTCTAGATGTCCTTAGAAAACATAAAAAAGCCATTGGTTGGACCCTGTCTGATATTCCTAGGATTAAACCACTTATCGGGACTCATAGGATTGTTCTAGAATCTAATTCAAAGCCATGTCGTCAACCTTAACGACGACTCAATCCTAATCTCATGGAGGTAGTAAGGAAGGAACTTTTAAAATTCTTAAAAGGTGGTATCATCTATCCCATTGCTGAGAGTGAGTGGGTGAGCCCAATCCAAGTGGTTCCCAAGAAGGGAGGAATCACAATGATAACCAATAAGGATGGAGATATTATTCCAACTAGGATGAGTAGTGTTTGGAGAGTATGCATCGACTATAGGAATCTAAAATAATTTACTAAGAAGGACCATTTCCCGTTACCATTCATTGAACAAGTCCCTGAGAGAGTGGCAGGTCATGCCTTCTAATGTTTCATAGATGGATACTCGGGGTATAATCAAATTGAGGTCTCCCTATAGGTTCAAGGGAAGACTAAATTCACCTATCCATTCAACACCTTTTCCTTCAAACACATGCCCTTCAGGTTATGCAATGCCCTTGGAACCTTCCAGCGGTGCATGATGGGAATCTTCTCAGACATGGTAGGGGATTTTCTTGAGGTCTTCATGGATGAATTATCTGTGTTTGGGGATACATTAGAGGGATGTCTAAGGAAGTTGGAGAGAGTGTTTTCAAGATGTGAAGAAAATAATATGGTCCTAAACTGGGAAAAATTCCATTTTATGGTTAAATATGGACTAGTTCTAGGACATCTGGTCTCAGGTAGGAGGATTGAAGTTGATAAAGCCAAGGTTGACATCATTAATCACCTTCCATCACCCAGAACTATTAAGGAAGTGAGGTATTTCCTTGGAAATGATGGTTTCTATAAAAGCTTCATCAAGGACTTTAGTTCAATATCCCACCCCCTTTGTGCTCTCCAAGTAAAGGATTCTCCATTTGTTTGGACAGAAAGCTATGAGGGTTCATTATCAACCCTCAAATCCTCTCTCACCTCTCCTCCAATTATTAAATCTCCAAATTGGAACCTTCCTTTAGAACTTATTTGTGATTCCAGTGACTTTTCTGTAGGATCTGTGTTAGGAAAACATTGTGATAAAACTAATTATGTCATTTCTTATGCAAGAAAATCCTTAAATGATGCCCAAATAAACTACACCACTACTGAAAAGGAGTTACTTGCTATTGCGTTTTCCTTAGAGAAGTTTAGGTCCTACCTCTTTGGACCCCCCATCACTGTGTTCACTGACTATTCTGCACTAAAATACCTCTTCCAAAAACAAGATTCTAAGGATAGACTGATTACGTGGGTCCTTCTCTTACAAGAATTTGACCTCACAATCAAGGATAAAAAGGGTGTTGAAAATGTTGTAGCTGATCACCTCTCTAGGATGGAATTAAAAGGCAACTCAAATCACCTTTATATATCTGATTCATTCCCTGATGAACACCTATACTCTGTGAGTGACTGCCCTTGGTATGCCGACATAGCCAATTTCTTAGTTATAGGATTCATCCCAAAATTATTAGGGACTTAAGATTGAAGTAAATTCCTTTCTAATGTTAGGCACTATGTGTTTGATGATCTATACCTCTATAAGTTCTACCTTGACCAAGTCATCTGGAGGTGTGTCCCAGAATCTGAACAAGAGTCCATCCTTAAATTCTATCATAGTGTGGCATGCAGAGGTCACTTTTCCTATAGGAAAACTTCTGCTAAGGTTCTTCAATGTGGTCTCTTCTAGCCCACCCTTTCAAGGGACTCCTACACATTTTATCAAAGCTTTCCTAAGTGTCAACAAGTAGGTCCCATCACCAAAAGGAATCAAATGCCAATCACTCCCATATTAGTAATTGAAATCTTTGACTGTTGGGGAATCGATTTCATGAGTCCCTTCCCAAAATCTAGGGGATATATGTACATCCTCTTAGCTATTAATTATGTCTCAAAATGGGTTGAGGCCATTCCCACTAAGTCTAATGATCATTAAGTTGTAATTAGATTTATGAAAGAGTATGTATTTTCTAGATTTGGAATTCCTAGATCTATCATTAGTGATCATGGAACCCATTTCTGCAACTGACCATTCTCTTAAATCATGTCTAAGTAAAGGATTTCTCACAAGGTTTCCACTACCTACCTTCCTCAAACCAATGGTCAAGCTGAGTTAGCGAATAGGGAGATTAAGCAAATTCTTGAAAAAACCATCAATCCTTCTAGGAAAGATTGGTCTGAAAAACTCTTGGATGATCTTTGGGCATATCGTACACCATAAAAAGCCATCCTAGGAATGTCACCATATAGGTTGGTTTATGGAAAATCATGCTATTTACCTGTTGAATTTGAGCATAAGGATTTTTGGAAAATTAAGAAAATAAATTATAACCTATCATTGGATGAAACAAAAAGGAAATTAGATCTCAATGAACTTGAGGAACTAAGGATGGAGGCTTATGGAAATTCAAGGATAAAAAAATCTAGAGTTCAAGATTACCAATCTAGGAATATCTAAGTCAAACATTTTGAACCAGGAAAATTCGTGCTCTTGTATAGTTCAAAAATTCATTTACACCCGGGAAATTTAAGGTCTAGATGGTCAGGTCCTCTCATAGTGCATCATGAGTACCCCCATGGGGTAGTAAAGGTTCAAGATCCCTTAGGTGGTTACATTTTCAAGGTCAATGGTAAAAGGTTAAAACCATTCATTGAATCATTCAATAAACAAGAAACAGAGGCTGAGTTAACTAAGACAACCTATGAACCAGGAAAAAATTGATTGATTAAGGATCTATGTCGGGATAACGACATTAAACAAAGCGTTGCATGGGAGGCAACCCCTAGTTTTCAAGTTTCCAATCATTTTGTTGTTTTAATCAACTTTATATTTTAAATAGGATTAATGAATAATTTTTTTATTTAAAAATAATAAAAAATAGACTATTGACCTGTTATTTTATTATGAGTATGGATGGGTATGAAAGAGGAGCGCCATATTCATCCATGTCATGTGGTGTGATCCTTGAGTAATACCTTACCCAGAAATTTAAAAAGAATACAATTTATCATAAGTTCATTTTATTTTTATGTGTTTGTAGGTTAAAATGAAAAATATATAATAATAATAATAAAATTAAAAGGCAACATCGTTAGTCATGGGGCAAACTGAAACTGGGGGTTTTGTCATGAAACTCTAGTCAATAACTTCCCCTTAAAATGTAGCACAGTGGTGACCACATGGTTGTCTCACAAGGAGGTTGCAAGCTAAGTTATCAAACTGTCACTTTGTTAATTTGTTTTCACACGAAATGGAAAGTTGGGGATTTGATATTATATTAAAAATTTTAAATAATATAAAATCCGAATTCAACTATAAATCTATGTTAGTGATTGGAAATTAGAAGCAAACTAGACTGAAGAAAATAAATAAAAGAAGGTAGTGGTGGACAAACATCAATCTTCAGATACTCCATCTATCCTTGTTTAATTGAATTATCAGATTATATTTCTCAATTATCACTCAAATAACTCCAAGTGAACACCCATATTTACTAGAAACTATATCGAGACCTCAAATATGGGTGTTTATCCTCTTATGAAAGTGATTCAATTACCCAAAGACCTTCAAGCAATCAAAACTAATTGAACTTGTTGTGCTCAATGGGGAGACCTCGCCCAAAGAAGTTTAAACAACAAGAGAATTATTTTACATTAATAAGTTTATAAACAGTCTAGGAAAATATATAGTAATGTGAATTCATGAAATAAAAGAGTCCTCCATCATTCATGAAAACCAATTCCAGAAAAATATAATTAGAATACATTGAAGTACCAAACTCAAAAGGGAAGAATCTTTGGATCTCCACTGCCCACCACCACATGGAGTTTAGCCCTTAATTTCTTGATTATCATCAATTGAACTCCTATTCTCCAGAATATCTCCTCCAGAAAAGTTCACTCCCTTGGTACAACCCCCTTGAAATGAATATCCTTGTAAAAGGGAGAATAGTTACAAATTTATAGGGAAAATGATGAAGAAATCTTGCTCAAATTCTATCCTCCATATTTCATTGACTTTTAGACCCATTTAATGCTAGAATTGGGAAATAGTACCTTCTTGTCAGTTGTTCCACTTCATCTTCCTAATCCCTCCACAATATTTCAGTCCTATTGGTCCATGTATGAAGGAGTTATGGATGTTTTAGCGCGGCACATTTAATCTGTCCATGTGACTCTTCGTCTTCCACAACTCCAACTTCCCATGACATTATTTCCTTGTAATAAGCAGATTAAGACGTGTCCTCCTTAATTAAAGATGTTAATTAATTACTCTTCAAGATCCATGTTTAATATTAGCTCCATTGGACAGGTTTACCTCGAGATACAAGCTAATATTTAAAACATTCTAGATCTGCACACAGTTTTCGAGGTCTAGATTGTGATTTGCTTTTGGGCCTCCAAATGATTGATTAAGCTGGGACCACAAACGGATGAAATGAGGCCCAATATTTAAGGAAATTTTAAAAAAAGTAATTTCACAATTTGGTTTAGTTTATAAAATTTTATGGCCAAAATACTTATTACAAATAAAATAGTTAAATCCCAAAATTAAGCCATTTTTGCATTTGAGCTCCAAATACCACTAAAACAAAAAAATGTGACAATTTCCCATAAAATAACACTTTTGTGGGTGTTAGAACATTGAAATATAGTATATAATATGTGAAAATTCTAGATTTATCACTCCCCCACACTTAACTATTGCACTCCCAGGCAATCATCTTATACCAAGGTCAAAACAAACTTCTCAAAGCATAAATGACCACACAACTCAATTATCATATCAGAGAAAATATCATGCCTCATACATGGATAAAAATTTCACAACTCCTAAAAGATCACATGAATCCATTAAATATCATGTTAATCCTCACATGCATGTTGTGCCTACCTCCCCAGAAAAATATTTCTCTCTTCAGTCAAGGATATTTAATTTAGAGTTTTTCTCATTCTCAAAACATGTGTGATCTACATAGGATTTCTATCCTCCTAATATCTCCACTTCACAGAGTAAAAAATGTGTCAATCATGAGGTATTTTTCATGGGTTGTTCTGAGGCTAAGGGTTGGTAGTTTTAAAATGTAAAAACATCTGAGGCAGAATGAGGAGGGTTATGCTCTAAAGTGAAGTAAATGCATGAAATCAATTTTGCTCAAGAATGGTGTACTCCTCAATCAGATAAAACATTAATCACCTCAAAACACATCTTATTTTGGGAATTTAACACTTATAATTTCATCATAAATGATTATAATCCCTCTTTTCCCCATTCTTAGCATTGTTTCAGCTTGAATTCAGATCTGGATTTCTCTTCAGAATCATGTTTTGAAGGAAAAGAGAGGCACCTTTTGATCTTCAAATATTGGTGAAAAATCAAACCATATATGTAATGATATTTTGGTCCACCAAAACATCTTCCCATAATGACATTTTTTCCACCCAAGCAGCAATAAATATGACAACACTTTCAATTCAACTCAAAAAGATTCTTCAGGAAAGAAAAATACAACCCATCTTCTCCCTCCCTAACACTTGAGTTCAACAATAATAATGAATTTAACTTCTAGATTAGGTTGTAAAGGGATAATGGCTTGTAATGTGGCTTCTTAAAAAGGTATTTCATGGATACTAGGGGCTTAAATAAGGTCTGATGAAAAGGTAGACCAAAATAAGAGTTGAATGAAAAAGGGCTTTCAAAGTAATGCCTCAATCATACTTAACACATTCCATGAACTCTAGTAGCTTTAAAAAAGAGAAAAATAGAAATTTATGGATCAAAAAACATGTCTCAAGACTCTCAAGAAAAAGATAAATGCAAAGAAGATGTCAAAAAGGTTTATAAACCTCTTGGGTTGGGCAAGATTTTCAATTTGGACAACACTAGTGCACATGAGTTTCACAATCAACCAAAATTCATCAAATGAAAAGATCAGAAATCAGAAACAAAATCCATTAAGAAATCATTTAAAACTTCAAATACTCAAATAAAACAATGTTCCAAAAATACCAATATGGTTTTAATTTTCCCAAGTATTCGATTCAGCTCAAGATTCCCAAAAACAAACCAAGAAAATGAAAAAGGAAAATTAGAAAATTTAAAAAGAAACAACATGAAAAATAACAGCACACACAAAATTCCTAAAAATAAGTTTAAATCACTCCCCCAAACTTATTTCATTTACTACCCTCTTTTATCTCAAATCATATCAAGAAATATGTTCACACATAATTTTAATTGGGTAGCAAAAAAAATAAAGAAAAGGAAAGACACAACCTCATTTATTTTTCAGTGGCAGCCTTGAGTTAAGCTCCTAACTACTGCCACTTGATTTAAAAGGCATGAAATAAAAAAAATATGAGAAAAAATAAATAAAAATAAATATTAAGGGAAACAAAAGAGGATAATTCTTGGTTTGACCCCCAAGCTGGTGCTAGGTTTTTACTGCCCTAGGCAGGCAGTTACAGTGGTTTAACCCCAATCTGATGGTGGATGAGGTTTCTTGCTTAGAAACCACCAGAACTTATTTCTTCCAATTATATTAAGCCTAAAATAGCCATAGAGTAACTATTGAATAGAGTAAAATAGATCCTTCAACATTTCAATTTGGTACAACTGGAATGATGGGGGAAGGAGGAAGAATGGGTCCTCTTTGTTCACTGCCACAACTTGTATGGCCTCTTCAACTTTAACATCCAGGTCTTTCACTTATGATGTTGGGTCAAAAAATTCTAAAGGGAATTTAGAAAAATTTTCCACTTGGATATGATTAAAACATGAACAATCAATATAAAAATATTCCCCTTATTGTAGGTCATCTTGAAATGTGATCTCTTCAGGCAAGGACACTGGGAATTCTTTTTCAGCAACATCTTCATTATCTTCTTCCAAAGTAAGAGAAAGGTATAGAGGTACTGATTCTTCTTTGAAAAATATTTTAGGATCACTTACCTTTTGTTCTTAAACATAATCATACCAATATTATTCCAAATCATGTTGATCTCCCACAGTTGTATCAGCTAGCTTTTTATCTTCAAGAACCTCTTCAAGCAATGGCTAAGGAGAGACGATTGCATCTTCAAGTTGAGTCTTAGAGTATTACTTGGGTTCTTAAACTTCAAATTTAGTTGGAACAACAATTAAATTTTCTTCTTAAACTTGGTTCTGTTGTAGTTGTCATTCCAACCATAGAGCTTTAACTTCTTCAACTTCAGCCGCCAATGATGCTACCATCTTTCTTGCTTGTTCAAGGATTTTAAAATTATTTTGAATCATCATGGCATCTTGTTCCATATGTAGCATAAAACTCTCTTCCCTACAATACAATTCAGTAATAGTCCAAGCATATGAAAATTCACTGAAATAATCCATCTTGACCAAAAAAATAATGATATTCAATGAATCACTTCTTTTAAATTTTTGAAAATTTTAATTTTTTTGGGTTTTTATGAAAAATAGTGTGCGTAAGCATTTGAACTCCCTGGAAATGACGCCAATTAATGATGGGGTTTTTTTCATGAAACTCCAGTCAATAATTTTCCCTTAAAATGTAGCACAGTGGTGACCACGGGGTTGTCTCATGAGGAGGTTGCAAGCTAAGTTATCAAACTATCACTTTGTTAATTTGTTTTCACACGAAATGGAAAATTGGGGATTTGACATTATATTAAATTTTTTAAATAATATAAAATCATAATTAAACTATAGATCTATGTTAGTGATTGGAAATCATAAGCAAACTAGACTGAAGAAAACAAACAAAAGAAGGTAGTGGTGGACAAACATCGATCTTCAGATACTCCCTCTATCCTTGTTTAATTGAATTATCAGATTATATTTCTCAATTATCACTAAAATAACTCCAAGTGAACAACCATATTGACTAGACACCATATAGAGACCTCTAATATGGTTGTTTATCCTCTTAAAAAAGTGATTAAATTACCCAAAGACCTTCGAGCAATGAAAACTAATTGAACTTGTTGTGCTTAATAGGGAGACCTCGCCCAAATAAGTTTAAACAACAAGACAATTATTTTACATTAATAAGTTGATAAACAGTTTAGAAAAATATATAATAATGTGAATTCATGAAATAAAATTGACCTCCATCATTCATGAAAACCAATTCCAGAAAAATATAATTAGAATACATTGAAGTACCAAACTCAAAAGGGAAGAATCTTTGGATCTCTAATGCCCACCACCACTTGGAGTTTAGCCCTTCATGTCTTGATTATCATTAATTGAAATCCTATTATCCAGCATATATCCTCTATAAAATCTCACTCCCTTGGTCCAACCCCCTTGAAATGACTATTCTTGTAAAAGGGAGAAGAGGTACAAATTTATAGGGAAAATGAGTGAAGAAATCTCACTCAAATTCTGTCCTCCAGATTGCATCGACTGTTAGACCCCTTTAATTCCATAATTGGGAAATTATACCTTATTGTAAGTTGTTAAAATTCATCTTCCGCGTACCTACACATAATTTCAGTCCTATTGGTCCACTTATGAAGGAGTTATGGCTATTTTAGTGCAGAATATTTAATCTGTCCATGTGACTCTTCGTCTTCCACAACTCCAACTTCCCATGACATTATGTCCTTGTAATAAGAAGATTAATAAGTGGCATACTTAATTAAATATGTTCATTAATTACTCTTATAGATCCATGTTTAATATCAGATCCATTGGACCAGTTTACCTCGATATACGAGCTAATCTTTAAAACATTCCAGATCTGCACACATTTTTCAAGGTCCAGATTGTGAGTTGATTTTGGGCCTCCAAATGATTGATTAAGCTGGGACCACAGAAGGATGAAATGAGTACCAATATTTAAGGAAACCTAAAAAAAGTAATTTCACAATTTGGTTCAGTTAATAAATTTTATGCCCAAAATACTTATTACAAATAAAATAGTTAAATCCCAAAATTAAGCCATTTTTGCATTTGAGTTCAAAATACCACTAAAACAAAAAAATGTGACAATTTCCCATAAAATAACACTTTCTTGGGTACTAGAACATTGAAATAAAATATATAATATGTTAAAATTCTAGCTTTATCACAAACCCCATCACAACTGGTGAAGCCACGGGGAATCAAACCTGGGACCCAAGGGAGACAGGGGCGTGCTCTTACCACTGACCTACGACTTATTATTCTTCCTTATATATAATTTATATATATATACTTATATTTTATTTTATTTATTATATAAATATATATATAGAGTTTTTTTGTTTGTTTTTCCTTTTTTTTCCACTAGGAAATTCTCAAAGTGACATCGAGATCAAGGGATTAAAAGGGAGTAACAAGAATTTCAACTTCAACCACTAAGTGAATTCATTCCATGATCATTATTTTCAATTTCCTTTTTGAACTCCGCTTTTATTCCTCTACCCCTTTCTAAATTTTCTTTTCTTCAAACACTGGGGACAATTTTATTTTAAGTTGTGGGGGGGGGGGGGAGATGAAATAAAAATTTTCTTTTGTGTAAAAAAATGATTTTGTGTGAAAAAAATGATTTGAAAAAAAGTGTGCCTTAATGGAAGGAATTTTTTTTTAACCTTGAACATGATAATAGAAATTGTACACTTTGAAACTGAATATAAAATAATTTAGAATGCCTTGATTCTGATTTTAATCCATGTATATTTCATGAGCATAGATTTTGGAAAGTTTGGCTGCCTAATGTGATATTTCATTGTTTATATTTTCATCCAAATAAAAAAATAATCAAAATACACATCCTTTGGATATTGGGGTATTAGTTTGAGTTCATGGGGTCCACTAAATAAATAGCATAGGTTTGGTGATAATTTTAATTTTAATATGAGTATTCAATAAAAAAATTTAAAAAAAACAAAAAATTTGTGCGTAAAGCAATAAAATGACCTAATGTGTGGCTTTCAGCACTTGGGGATCATGACTCCATAGTTTTCTAGCCTAGAGTTAGAAATTTTATCTCTATTTTTGGTAATTTGAATTTTTTTTTGATTGAGATAACTCGAGATGATACCTGAGTATGTGGGCTTCACTTGGTTCCCTAAGGTCTTTGAGCCTGGGAGTCATTGGCAAAGTCTTTCTATAGGGGTTGACTCTTTTGAGTGCAATTTCAATTACCATGGAAAAATTGAAAAAAATTACAATAAAAAATTTGAATAATCATCTTAGTATTGAAATGTGATTCCACCAAGGGCTTCCATCATTTCCCTCTTGAATAAAGATGGACCCCCATGTCTAATGCGATGCACAACATATCATCACTCTTAATTGATATTGGATGAAATATAGCGATGAATTTGAACAAAGAAATGGGCATGGTATTGTGATATTCTTATAAAAATATCATATATTAAAATATTTTGATGGGTTTCATGATTTTTTGGTATAAGAGTTTTTGGTGATCATTGTGTATTAAAATGTTTTTGGAAAAGGGAATTTGAATTTCATATTGTTGAGATATATTTTGCTCGGGACTAGAAAAACTAAAGTTGGGGGGGGGGTGTGATTATCCAATAAATGAGGATAATATTAATTGTTAATATATATAATATTCATGTGATTTATTATTCATAAACACCATTTTAATGCATTTTACACTTTGAACATCATTACACATTATGATTGTAATTCCTTCTTAAAACGCACTATTACGTGGTACATTTTTGAACATCATTTAAAGTACAAAATGATCTTGATTTTATTTTAATATTTAATTTTAAGGTTTCTAATTATATTGGAAACAATTTATACTTGTGTAGTGTTGGAAGATTCACATTGGAAGACCACCAAAATGGGATTTCATGCAAACAATTCTGGAGAAGACAGATTGGACACCAACGCACTGATGAGAATGTGGGGCCCAACATATAGGCCCAATGAAGTCCAAATTTCATGGGATGATAGAATAAATATAGATTAACAAATAATTACATAGTATACAGTGGTAATTTGGCCTCAATGGTGGTTATTAAGGCGGCCCAATTTGGAGATAAAATTCTCGGCCAGATTCTTTAGCCTAGAAAACAGCCTACCAATTTAATCATATCTCGGTATCCAAAACTCCAAATGGGCCAGAATTTTATAGGTGGTTAGGAGACCTCTGGGTATATATTTTATTCTTCTATTTCCTACTCTAGTTCGGACATATAGAAGGTCTTCCAGGAACCTCTTTTCGGTGGAAGCAAGCTGGCTGCAACTTCGGGTCAAGGGTGGAAAAGTCTCCTCTCCCTTACTTTCCACCACCCTAGGCCTTACATAATCAAGTGGGATCCTTTGTACTATTAGGAGATAGACCCAATAATATTGAAATTAATATTTTAGGTAGTGGTGGTGGAGGATTTTATCATCTTTTGAGCTTCCTTTCATTGTAATGTTATGTTGTGATTTTGTTGTCTCAACTTTGTCTTTCACATGTAAGTCGTTCAATTAACTTTAGTTTCTTAATAAAAGTTCTTCTTATCATCTCATTATGTTGATATTAATATCAATTTTATACCATTGGTTCAAGGTGTGAATTTATTCACATCAAACCTTGTGAAATTATCACACAATGATGGAGTAATCGTTATTTCATTTTTTTTTACTTCTCCATTTCCTCCCTCATGAGTCTACATCCTGCTTCCAATGAAACCATAGAATCAGTGGAGGGATAACCCACTTATGGGTTGATCCAAGGAAGTATAAATTGGCTGTATTGGATGTTATTTATCACCCCATTAATGTATAATCACTTATTTTAATTGAGATTTTTATTTGATGATTTTAAAACTTCTTTGTCCTTGTTGAATTTTAAGGCCACATACTTCAAGTGCTAATACAAAACTTTACCTTGGAGTGCTCATAAATTTGATCCTCTAAGTGTATAGGTGATTAGTATTATGGTGTTTTGGTATAAAATCAGTAAGTGATGAAGTTGTTTGATCTCCTTAATTGAACTCATCTCAAATATAAGAAATTGAAATAATTGAAAAGGGAATACGCCCAATCCACCCCAAGTGATAACCTAGGATCAACACATTCTTTTAAATTGAATTCACTTAAGTCTCTTAGAGTTCATTTGAAACCATCTTAAATCAACCCAAGTTGGAAAATTCATAGGCAAAATAAATCCATATAATGTACGTGTCTGTAGGTTGCTTCTTAGGTCTCTGAGGATTCGATAACCCAAGCTAGACTATAAGGACCATTCTACCTTCTTATCTTGGGTAAATTTGAGCATGAATCAAATTTTGGTGCCGTTGATGGGGACCCAAATAAGTCATCTCAACACCCATTATATTTTACCCCATTTCTTCTATTCTCACCCAAGATCTCTTATCTTGTCCCTTTCTCATTTTTTTTCTTTTGGTGCATGTCCGCCTACACCCACAATCAATCAAACCATCTAGTTAGGGTGGAAAGCCCTAGGGTTGGGGAGTAAAGTTAACCTAGAGTATTGTTTCCATTAGATCATAATCTTTTTAATAATATAGATTAAAAAATTGAACCCATTTGAATGGAAGGTCTTCAAAGAAACCAACTCATAAAACCAGGGGAACCAAAATGGAAATCCAAATGAGGCAGCCCCAAACTTGGGGAATGCAGTCAATCGAACCATGAATGACTACCTCACACCTTCCTGGAACAATTCCCCCTCATGAATTAGACACAATTCCTTAGGATATTCCAAATACATATTTAAACCCCATGTCTTAAACCATCTTCCCACATTCCATTGAATAGAGTCCAAGATGCCCTACCTTCACGTTAAGGAGTTCAATGACATTGTAGAAACCATGTGTCCCACATCAACTAGAATCATCTAAGTTGAGGATATTTCCATTTTATTTAAAGGATCAAGATAAAAATTGGCTAAACAATTTCAGACCATCATCCATCAACTCTTGGGACCAACTACAAATAGAATTCTACAAAAAAATACTTTACCCACCACAAAAAAATTACACTTAAAAAGAGTATCCAAAACTTTTTTGAAAAAGAGGTAGATTAATTCTATGAAACATGGGAGAGATTCAAAGACACTCTAAAAATGGTTCCACACCATGGGTTTTCTATTCCATAACAAGTGAGAATTTTCTATGAAGGGTTGGGTCTGGGGAACAAACAATTCATTGACATGATGTGTAATGGACCTTTAAAAACAAATCCCCAAATGATGCTTATGAGTACCTGGAAAGCCTTGCTGAACAAAACCAAACATGGGGAACTTCACCTTATTCTGAAAAGCCACAAAGTACTGCTGGAATTCGTACACTTAGAGAAGAGGAAAACCTTAGGGCTAAACTCACAGCACTCTCTTGGAAGGTTGAAGAGATAGACCTTAGGAAAGTCCATGAAATCCAAACTATAGACCCTATTTGCACAATTTGTGACAAACATGACCATAAGATAGACAACTGCCCAAACATTCCATCCATTAATGATGTACTTTTAGGAGGACCCCCATCAGAAGTAAATGCTTTGAACTTTCAAAATACTCAATACCAAAACACCTTCAACCCAAGGTATAATGACCACCCAGGCTTCCCCTGGAAAGATAATAAGCAACCTAGACAACCATATGGGAAAAATAATTACCCCCATCAGAACAACCAAACCCATAACTAGTTACAAACCCAAGCTATCCAATACCAATAACCACCGGTCTATTTTTAACAAACCATCCCACCACCAAAATATCCCCCTAGGATAAACCAATCTTCTCAAGCACCAACCCAAACTGTTCCACAAAGCCTACTAGAACAACTATGAAAACAAATGGAAAATATGAACTCGAAAGTCTCTTCCCTTAAACAAGAACTTAAAACCATCAAAACTGGAAAGGCACCCATGCCTAATCAGGTGGTACCATCCTCAAAGTTAAGGGGAGAGTCAATCTCTACTCAAAAAACTCATGAACAACTAAAGGTCATGACTATTTTAAGAAGTAGGAAATCAATTAAGAAACATGAAAAACTAATTCACAACCTATCCGAAGATCCAAACTTGGATGAAAATTCAAAATGAACCAAATGATCAAACTGAAAAACACGATAAAATTGTCAAAGAAACAACTCTTCAACAAATAACCCCACAACCTACACTATTTCCTCAACCCATGAGGGTAAAAATCAAGCCTGAATTGAGTAAAAAATTGGGGGAAATATTCACACGAGTCAAGTTGAA
Source organism: Viscum album (assembly GCA_963277665.1). Lineage (NCBI taxonomy): Eukaryota > Viridiplantae > Streptophyta > Magnoliopsida > Santalales > Viscaceae > Viscum > Viscum album. The sequence goes on along the minus strand of OY728119.1, from coordinate 368,523,074 downwards.
CATTATCCTTCTAGATGAAATCCAAACCATTATTGCATACTCAAATTACCTTAAGGATTTGTGCCCTTTTAAAAGAAAATTTTTACATAAAAACCAAATCCTTTTGGCTGCTAATGTTAGCACAACAATCTAAGGAACCCTTCCTCCAAAGATGAAAGAACCAGTATGTCCTTACATCAATATTTAACTAGGAGAGAGAAAAGTTATCAAGGCCTTGTGTGACCTAGTTTCTAGTGTCAATCTCATTCGCTATGTTGTGTACTGTGGGTTAGGCCTAGAAGAGCTCCAACCCACATCTGTCACATTTCAACTTGATGATCGTAGCATTTGGGTTCCAAATGGTATTTTAAAGGATGTTCTAGTAAAGGTTGAAAACTTCATCTACACTACTGACTTCATTTTCCTTGACAACCATCCAAACTTAGGAACTAATGAACAAACCCCAATCATCCTTGGTCATCCTTTCCTTGAAACAATCAACTCTGTTATCCGAGTTCGAAACTAGAACATGACCATCAAATTTGGAAACATGAGTCTAGACTTGAACATCTATAAGGAAATCTCACAAATAAGGGATGCCAAGGACATTCATGAAGTAAACATGATAGTAAGCACTGATAATGAATCCATAGAACATCAGGGAATATTTGATGGATGTTTAAGTCAGGATGAGATTGATTTCCTTTGTTCACATGAAGGAAGTTTATCTACTTGTCTTGAATCATTTTCAAATTGATCTTATGATTAAGTCTTAGGTCCAACAATTAGTGAAACCTTTCAGGAAACCACTTTCATGGAGACCACTCCAACTTCCTTCTCTAAATCTGATCAAGCTATTATAGTAGCTGAAACTTCTACATGTGGAGAATCAATCCTATATAAAACTCTAGGAAACAAAATTGATCTTGATCTAATGTCCCAATATTCTTCTGAAATTCTGAACCAACCTGATCTTGAATTAAAGAAACTTCCCACTACACTCAAGTAAGCCTTCCTAGGGGACAATCAAACACATCATATTGTCATTTCTTCTTCTCTTGAAGCCAATCATGAGAGGATTCTTCTAGATGTCCTTAGGAAATATAAGAAATCCATTGGTTGGACCCTGTTTGATATTCCTAGGATTAGCCCACTTATCGAGATTTATAGGATGTTTCTGGAAACTAATTCAAAGCCATGTCATCAACCTCAACAGCGACTTAATCCTAATCTCATGGAGGTAGTAAGGAAGGAATTTTTGAAATTGTTAAAATCTGGTATCATCTATCCCATTGCTGAGAGTGAGTGGGTGAGCCCAATCCAAGTGGCTCCCAAGAAGGAAGGAATCAGAGTGATAACCAATAAGTATGGAGAGATTCTTCCAACTAGGATGAGTAGTGGCTGGAGAGTTTGCATCAACTATAGGAATCTAAACTCATTTCCCTAGAAGGACCATTTCCCCTTACCATTCATTGACCAAGTCCTTGAGAGAGTGGCAGGTCATGCCTTCAACTATTTCTTAGATGGGTACTCAAAGTATAATCAAATTGAGGTCTCCCTTGAGGATCAAGGGAAGACTACATTAACCTATCCATTCGACACCTTTTCCTTCAAACGCATACCCTTCGGGTTATGCAATGCCCTTGGAACCATCCAGCGGTGCATGATTGAAATATTCTTAGATATGGTAGGGGATTTTCTTGAGGTCTTCATGGATGAATTATCTGTGTTTGGGGATACATTTTAGGGATGTCTGATGTATGTGGAGAGAGTCTTGTCAATATGTGAAGAAAAGAATCTAGTCCTAAAATGGAAAAAATGCCATTTCATGGTTAAAGAGGGACTAGTTCTAGTCCATATGGTCTCAGGTAGGGGGATTGAAGTTGATAAAGCAAAGGTTGACATCATTCGTCACCTTCCACCACCTAGAACTGTTAAGGAAGTGAGGTCTTTCCTATGAAATTCTAGTTTCTATAGAAGATTAATCAAGTAATTTAGTTCAATCTCCCACCCCCTTTGTGCTCTCCTAGTAAAGGATGCTCTATTTGTTTGGAATGAAAGATATGAGGGTTCATTCTCAACCCTTAAATCCTCTCTCACCTCTCCTCCCATTATGAAATCTCTAAATTGGAACCTTATTTTAGAACTTATGTATGAATCTAGTGACTTTGCTGTAGGATCTGTGTTAGGACGACATTGTGATAAAACTCCTTATGTCATTTCTTATGCAAGAAAATCCTTAAATGATTCCCAAATCAACTACACCACTACTGAAAAGGAGTTACTTTATATTGTATTTTCCTTAGAGAAGTTTAGGTCCCACCTCTTAGGATCCCCCATCACTATGTTCACTAACCATTCTTCACTAAAACACCTCTTCCAAAAACAAGATGCTAAGGCTAGACTAATTTGGTGGCCCCTTCTCTTACAAGAATTTGACCTCACAATCAAGGATAAAAAGGGTGTTGAAAATGTTTTAGCTGATCAAATCTCTAGGATGGAATTCAAAGACAACTCAAATCACCTTTCTGTATCTGATTCATTCCCTTATGAACACCTATAATCTATGAGTGAATGCCCTTGGTATGCCGACAAAGCCAATTTATTAGTTACAGGAGTCATTCCAAAATTATTAGGGACTCAAGATCGAAGGAAATTCCTTTCTGATGTTAGGCACTATGTGTTTGATGATTCATACCTCTATAAGTTCTACCCTAACCAAGTCATTAGTAGGTGTGTCCTAGAATATGAAAAAGAGTCCATCCTTAAATTCTGTCATAGTGAGGCATGTGGAGGTCACTTTTCCTCTTGGAAAAATTATACTAAGGTTCTTCAGCATGGTCTCTTCTAGCCCACCCTCTTAAGGGACTCCTACACATTTTTTCAAAGTTGTCATAAGTGTCAACAAGTAGGGTCCATCACCAAAATGAATCAAATGAAACTCACTCCCATCATAGTAATTGAAATCTTTGACTACTGGGGAATCGATTTCATGGGTCCCTTCCCAAACTCTAGGGGATATCTATACATCCTATTAACTGTTGATTATGTCTCAAAATGGATTGAGTCCATTCCCAATAAGTCTAATGATCATCAAGTTGTGATTTGATTTCTAAAAGAGTATATATTTTTTAGATTTGGAATTCCTAGAGACATCATTAGTGATCATGGAACCCATTACTGTAACCGACTATTCTATTCACTCATGTCTAAGTATTGGATTTATCACAAGGTTTCCACTACCTACCATCCTCAAACCAATGGTCAATATGAGTTAGCGAATATGGAAATTAAGAAAATTCTTGAAAAAACTATCAATCCCTCTAGGAAAGATTGGTCTGAAAAACTCTTGGATGCTTTTTGGGCAAATCGTACAACATAAAAAACCATCCTAGGAATGTCACCATATAGGTTGGTTTATAGAAAACATGCCATTTACCTGTTGAAATTGAGCATAAGGATTTTTGGGAAATTAATAAAATAAATTATGACCTCTCATTGGCCGGAACAAAAAGAAAATTAGATCTCAATGAACTTGAGGAACTAAGGATGGAGGCTTATGAAAATTCAAGGATCAATAAAGCTAGATTTCAAGCCTACCAATCTAGGAATATCAAAGTCAAAAATTTTGGACCAGGAAAATCCGTGCTCTTGTATAGTTCAAAACTTCATTTACCCTCAGGAAAGTAAAGGTTTATATGGTCAGGTCCTTTCATAGTGCATCATGTGTACCCCCATGGGGTAGTAGAGGTTCAATATCCCACAGGTGGTTACATTTTCAAGGTCAATGGTCAAAGGTTAAAAAAATTCATTAAATCATTCAATAAACAAGAAATAGAGGTTGAGTTAACTGAGCCAACCTATGAACCGGGAAAAAATTGATAGATTTAGGATCTATGTCTGGCTAACGATGTTAAAAAAAGCGTTGCATGGGAGGAAACCCATGGTTTTCAAGTTTCCAATAATTTTGTTGTTTTAATCAACTTTATATTTTAAATCAGATTAATGAATAATTTTGATATTTAAAAATAAAAAATAGACTATTGAAATGTTTTTTTATTATGAGTATGGATGGGTATGAAAGAGGAGCACCATATTCATCCGTATCACATGGTGTGATCCTTGAGTAATACCTTACCTAGAAATTTAAAAAGAAGATAATGTATCATCAGTTCATTTTTTTTATTTGTTTGTAGGTTAAAATAAAAAAATATAATAATAATAATAAAATTAAAAGGCCACATCGTAGGTCATGGGGAAAACCCCTTCACAACTGGCGAAGCCGCGGGGTATCGAACCCGGGATAGAAGGAAGATAGGGGCACACTCTTACCACTGACCTATGACTTATTGTGATTAATTATTCTATTATTTTTATATATATACTTATATTTTACTTTCTTTAATATATATATATATATATATATATATTGGTTGTTTGTTTTTCCTTTTTTTCTACTAGGGAATTCTCAGAGTGACATCGAGATCAAGGGATTAAAAGGGAGCATCAAGAATTTCAACTTCAACCACCAGGTGACTTTATTCCATGATCCTTATTTTCAATTTTCTTTTTAAACTCCCATTCTATGTCTCTACCCCATTCTAAATTTTCTTTTCTTCATACATTGGGGAAAGTGTTATTTTATGTTGGGGGGAGATGAAATAAAAATTTTCTTTTGTGTAAAAAAATGCTTTTGTGTGAAAAAAATTGATTTGAAAAAAAAGTGTGCCTTAATGGAAGGAAAAGTTTCTATAACCTTGAACATGATAATAGACATTGTACACATTGAAATTGAATATCAAATAATTTAGAATTCCCTGATTCTAATTTTAATCCATGTATATTTCATGAACATAGATTTTGGAAAGTGTGGCTACCTAATGTGATATTTTATTATTTATATTTTCATCCAAATAAAAAAAGAATCACAATGCATGTCCTTTGGATAGTGGGGTATTAGTTTTAGTTCAGGGGGTCCCCCAAATAAATATCACAGGTTTGGTGATCATTTTAGTTTTAATATGAGTATTCAATAAAAAACATTAAAAAAACACTAAATTTGTGCGTAGAGCAATGAAATGACCTAATGTGTGGCTTTCAACACTTGTGAATTGTGACTCCATTATTTTATATCCTAGAATTAGTAATTTTATCTCTATTTTTGGTAATTTTAATTTGTTTTTGACTAAGTTAACTCGAGACAATACCTGAGTATGTGGGCTTCACTTGGTTCCCTAAGGTCTTTGAGCCTGAGAGTCATCAGCAAAGTCTTGCTACAGGGGTTGACTCTTTTGAGTGAAATTTCAATTACCATGGAAAAATTGCAAAAAAAAAATACAATAAAAAAATTTGAATAGTCGTCTTAATATTGAAATTTGATTCCACCTAGAGCTTCCATCATTTCCATTTTGAATAAAGATGAACCCCCATGTCTAATGGGATGCATAACACATCCTCACTCTTAATTGATATTGGATGAAATATGGAGATGAATATGAACAAAGGAATGGGATTGGGATTGGGATCTGATTATAAAAATATCACATATTAAAATATTTTGATAGGTTTCATGATTTTTTGGTATAATGGTTTTTGGTGATCATTGTGTATTAAAATGTTTTTGGAAAAGGGAATTCAAATTTCATATTGGTGAGATATATTTTGATCGGGACTATCAAAACTCAAGTTGGGGGGTGTGATTAGCCAATAAATGAGCCTAATATTCATTGTTAATATATATAATATTAATGTGCTTTATTATTTTTAAACACCATTTTAGTGCATTTTACACTTTGAACATCATTTCACATTATGATTGTAATTCCTTCTTAAAATGCACTATTATGTGGTTCATTTTTGAACATCATTTAAAGTACCCAATGATATTGAATTTATTTTTATATTTATTTTTCATGTTTCTAATTGTATTTTGAACAATTCATACTTGTGGAGTGTTGGAAGATTCACATTGGAAGACCACCAAAATGGGATTTCATGCAAACAATTCTGGAGAAGTTAGATTGGACACCAGCCCACTGATGAGAATGTGGGGCCCAACATACAGGCCCAATGAATCAAAAATTTAGTGGGATTCTAGAAGAAATATAGAATAAAAAATAAATCTCGAGGATATAGTGCTAATTAGGCCTCCATATCGGTTATTAAGGCGGCCCATTTTGGAGATAAAATTCTGGGCTAGATTTTACGGCCCAGAAAAAAGAATACCAATTTAATCATATCTCGGCATCCACAACTCCAAATGGGCCCAAATTTATATGAGGTTAGGAGAAATACGGGGATCCATTTTATTATTCTATGGACCACTCTAATTCATCCATCAATAAGGCCTTCCATGCTCATTTTTCGGTGGAAGCAAGCTGGATGCAACTTCGGGTCAAGGGTGGAAAAGTCTCCTCTCCCTTACTTTCCACCACCCTAGGCCTACCATACTCAAGTGGGATACTTTATACTATTGGTATCTCTACCCAAGCCTCTTGAAATGAATATTTAAGGTAGTGGTGTTGGAGTAGTTTATCATCTTTTGATCTTCCTTTCATTGTAATGTTATGCTGCGATTTTGTTGTCTCAAGTTTGTCTTTCACATGTAATTTGTTCAATTCACTTTAGTTTCTTAATAAAAGTTATTCTTCTCATCTTATTATGTTATTTTTAATATTACTTTGATACCGTTGGTTCAATGTGTGAATTTATTCACACCAAAACTTGTGAAATTATCACACAATGGTAGAGTGATCGTTATTTCATTGTTTTTTTACTTCTCTATTTCCTCCCTCATGAGTGTACTTCCCTCTTCCATTAAAATCATAGAATAAATGGAGGGCTAATCCACTTATGGTTTGATCCAAGGAAGTATAAAGGGGATGTATTGGATGTTATTTATCACCCCATTAATGTATAATCACTTCTTTTAATTGATATTTTTATTTGATGATTTTAAAACTTCTTCATCCTTGTTGAATTTTAAGACCACATACTTCAAGTGCTAATACAAAACTTTACCTTAGAGTGCTCATAAATTTGATCCTCCAAGTGCATAGGTGATTATTATATGGTTTGTTGGTATAAAATCAGTAAGTGATGAAGTTGTTTGATCTCTTTAATTGAACTCATCCCAAATATAAGAAATTGAAATAATTGAAAAGGGAATATGTCCAATCCACCCCAAGTGATAACCTAGGATCAACTCATTATTTTAAATTGAATTAAATTAAGTCTCTTAGAGTTCATTTAAAACCATCTTAAATCAACCCAATTTGGACACTTCATAGCCAAAATAAATCCATATAATGTATGTGTATGTAGGTTACATTTTAGGTCTCTGAGGATTCGACAACCCAAACTAGACTATAAGGACTATTCTACCTTTTTCTCTTAGGTAAATTTGAGTGTGAATTAGATTGATTCCAGGTATATCACCTAAAATCCATCCTATAGCTTGAACATTTATTTTGAGAATATCAATCCGAGTTTTTTCTTGTGAATGGGATAGGTTATTAGTAATGATTATTGGTAGTATCACTCATTCTATTAGGTAATCATACTTCAAATCACTTGGCAAAGGCATAAGTTCCAGTCAAGGGGGCTGTTCAAGGAATGATATTGAATTTATGTTTCCTACTTCAAAGGATATATTCTATGGTATTATCTCAATCTATTTTAATAAATCATTGAAAAATTCATATTTTACCTCTTCCTATAACATGAGATCAAGATTTTTAGGTTCTTGGGAATTAGAACATTCAAATAAAAAATGTTCTCCAAATGATAAAAAGTAATGAATCATACCTAAATATTCAATTAGTTCTATACCTTCTTCATGATAGATCTCATAAAGTGAGTGATTCCTGGAAGGGTGTTTCATCATATACAGAATGTTGAAGTGTACCCTACTATATCAAATTTCCATTATGAGTGTTCTTTCATGGAAATTGATGATAGTCCTTAACGTTTTCAAGAAGGGTCTCCTTAGGATGATTATATATTGGCCTGGTACTCTATCTTCTTCCATGTTAAGGACATAAAAATATGTTGGAAAGATCAATCATCTTACTCCCACAAGTACATCTTTGACAACTCTAGTTAGTAAAATAGTAGATCTGTTTGCTAATTGTACCACCACTTGAGTTGGTTTTACTTCTCTAATATGCAAGGATGAAAATTCAGAGTGAGACATAATATTTATTGAAGATCCTAGATCACATAGTTCATTAGTAAAATTTAAAGACCCAATAGTGCTGGGAATAGAGAATATCCCTAGATCTTTACATTTTTGTGGTATTAGTGGTGTGATCAGCGATGAGACGCTATGTCCTAAGTTGATTCTCTCATTTCCATCCAGCTTCCTTCTTTTAATGCACAACTCATTTATAATTTTTTCATACTTAGGGATTTTTGAGATTTCCTATACTAATGGGATGTTAATATCAAATTTCGAGAAGGTTTATTGAATTTATCTTTGAATTCATTCTTCTTTTCTCTTATTCGACTCAACTAATGTAGATGAGAATGGTGATTGGATATACTTTTTCTCTATTTTTTGTTTTTTCAAAGGTGTTTATGGAATTCTCTTCATGAACCTTGTTCTTTATTCTTTTGTTGTTATGGAATCCTTATTTTTGATGGGAGGTTTCTCTGAATCACCATCCTCACTTTTTTCAGGGGACTAGAGCTCCTTTTCACTTATTATTGTGATTTCATTGATAATTTTCTTTGGATTTGGAACTGTTTGTATTGGGAGTTTTCCTTGATTCTTGGTTAGAATGTCCATAAGTATATCAAAATTATTGTCCAAATTTTTCAATATATTATTTATCCCTTAAATCTCCACTTTTGTGTGGTTATTCTATGAGTTTTTTGAGGGTTGTTCAAATGTTTTCTGCTGGTATGTCTATTTATTGTATTTTTGGATTGATGGAGGGTTATTGTATTACTGTTACTGAAATTGTGGTTGATTTTGGATTGATTCTAAAAAGGTGATCTATCCTGGTTTTGTTGGAATCCATATCTTGGTTGGTTTTGAGGTTGATGTGGCTGATTTAGTTGGAATTGCATTTGTTAATAGGCTACAACACAACTTTCTATCCCCTGCACTTTTGGACATTGATCATTGTAATGATATGTAAAAGATCATAAACCACATACCTAAGTCGAGCCTTATTTTTAGTTTACTTGGTTCACAATAATCCATCCCATCACACTGGTCATTTCCTTAAGTGTTTGTTCAAGTAAGGGTGATAAAGAATCTAAAGTGCTTACCTCATGGATGCCTCTAGTGCTCATACCTATAGTTCCAAATTTTTGTGAGTTTTGTGCAATATTTTTAATTATACCTCTATCATCCACTGGTAAATTGTCAATAAAGGATCCTCTATATGACACATTTAGAAATTTACACTAATTTTCAATCATTCCTTAATATGAGAAAACAATGAAATGGTGTTCTTACGTAGTTTGATGTGGGAAGCTAGCATAGAGCTTCTTGAATCTCTCCCAATACTCATAAAGTGTCTCACCAGTTTGTTGGAAAATAGAATAGATCTCCTTTTGAATGGATATGCTTCTGGATTCTGGAAAAAACCTTTGCATGAAGCATCTTTGAAGATATTTCCAATCTTGGACCTCTCCTAGTTGTATACTGTACAACCATTCCTTTGATTCTCCCTCAAGTAATAAGGGGAATATCCTCCACCTTACTTGTTCTTCCATAACTCCTTGAGTTCACCAACTGGAGCACACATTGGTAAATTTATAAATATGTATGTTAGGTTATTCTATGGAAAGATGATAGATTTTTGGTAGAATTTTAATCATGTTAATTCTCAATTCAAAATCATTCTCTAAGTTAGGGATATTCAGTTGATTTTGTTGGTCAGAAAATCGTGGTGCACAAAGATCAAATACAATTTTATTAGGATTTCCATCCATTTTTATAGGTTCAGAGTGATCACTGAATGTGTCACTTGAATCCATGAGATGTATTTATTCAAACTCTGTTTTCAAATTTTGTTGTCTCAATTTGTTTATTGTTTATTCAATTATAGGATTAAATTCAATTAAATGGTTATTTGAATTATGAGTCCTTAAAAAGAGAAAAAATATTTTTTTGGTGTTTTTAGGCACTATCTCCCTAGAAATAGTTCCAAGTTTTATACACACCTATCATGGTTTATGGAAAAACAATATTTAAATTACTTAAGTATAGCATAGAAGTTAATTCTAGGTAGTCTTATAAAGAGGAGTGCACACAAAAACATGGTTGTAAATTTTTATTTATTTTCTAAAAACTATTGGTTTTAATTAAATTTGAATAATTTTAGAGAAATAAGTAGTTTGATTTGATTGTTTTTTAAACAAATGAGAAAGACAGAGATCAAAGTGTGTTTGGCTAAACCTAGTGCTATGTTATCATGGTTCCCAATTTTTGTCCCTTTTTCTTCCACTGAATGGTAAGAGATAGATTCTTATAATGAGTCCTTTCTCTCCCTTGGCCATATGATTATGATGAGAATATTCCTATTTGAAACCTTAGGTAGGTTTATTCTCCTTTCCATGTGCATAACATTGTAGTAGGTTTTCTTGATTAATTAAGAAAATCCTTGACCAAGGGTTGTTATTACCTAATAAACCAATATTCAAACATACAATATTACACATGTTCTAATGATATTCAAGAACTCACCACACAACCCTAATCTGTTCCACCATATACAGAAAAGAATTGGGTGGAGGGATATATGGATCATCAACCAAAGAAATTAAAAATAATTCAGTTTTAAATTCTGAATGTGGCTGCATTAGGTTTTAATTATACTATTTTTAATTTTATTGGTCGGTGATCTATATATCCATCCACCCAATTCTTTTATATATACGATGGAATAGATTAGGGTTGGGTGGTGAGTTCTTGATGGTTGTTTGAACATTTGTAATATTTTATGTTGGAAAACTCTATCTCTCATTTTTTTGGTGGTAAAATAAATCATACGAGGTAGGGGGATTCTCTATATATACAATTTCTTCAGAAATAGAAGTATTTATATTTATAAATAAATTTATTTTAAGGATATAAATTTCTTGATTTGGTTTAAAAAATCCTCTGTTTTTTGGTTTAATTGATGTATATTCCATGTCTGATGAATGTTGTGTTTTCAAAGAAAACATTATCGAATCATTTCTAAAAACTCCGTATTTTAATAGATTATGATTAATGTTTTACACTATTTTTTTTTATTTTTCTATGAATATAACTCCTATTTTAAATGGTATGGAATTTTTTAATTCAAAAAGTTTCTTCTAAAGTGTTTTTAATTAAAATCTGGAAATGAATTTTATTTGGGAAAATATTGATGGATTTGGAACTTGACATACATAATTGGTATGTATTCATTTTCATTTTATGGGGCCTTGTTGATACAGACTTGGAACTGAGTTCCAGATTGTTTCACAAGGGATATATCACTATTTGATAGAATTGTGAAGGGATTATTCACTTATCACAATTATAGGGGAGTTCATTTGACATGAATGCATGTGTGTGTGTGAACATGGAAGGAGGTATGCCAAGTTGAATGGTTAAATGAATTTTACAAATTGAATTGAACCCTTTTCCTATTTTTTAACTATAGAATTTATAAACTATTAACAAATCACTTACTCATGTTTTATATAACTATGAAGCTAACATATTTCTAGTTTTTGTGGAATGTGTGTGAAGTCTTAGGGTTTTTATACTAGGTATGATTATTCACCCACTTCATATATAGTTTGGTGTGTATGCTGATACTGTTTTCCATGATATAAGAAAGGGAAGATTTTATATTTCACCATTGTGTATATTTATATAGATGCCATGGTTGATGGACATGGATCTTGGGAGTTAATAATGTTTGGGATTTTAGAGTGGTTCAACCTTAGTACCCTGGACTTACTTTGTTTTGGAGTTTTATTTGTTATTTTTTTATATCTCATATATTAATCAGATATTGTTTTTTTATTGGATTTTAAGTTGTAATCTTACTTTTTATTCATATTTTAGTATTGGTTTGGTTGGATTATATGTTTTCTTGGACGGTTTTTTGTGTTTAAAGGGAAAAGATCCCCTCAATGATTTTATAATCCCTTGGAATTTATTGGTGGCCTTTGGTGTCTAGGGGATGTCATGTAGCACCCCCAGTTCAAGGTATTCCATCATTGGATATGTTTTATTTTATTCTTGGAGTCTTGGTTTAATTAATTTAAAGTGTTAATAATGATTTTTGATGCTAGAATATCCTATAGGACAAGTTCACATCATCTAACTTTTACACAATGTGAAATTATGAGGAAAAAATGCTGTGAATATTTTCTATAGCATGAAAACCATTTACATCATGAAATAGATGTACATCATGTAATCAATATTTCCCAAAAATAAAAACGAGGAAACATGAATTTTAGTGTAAGTGTTATTGGGATAAATACATGATGTGAAAGTGTTTTAAATTTCATGTTAATATCTAGACTAGTGAGTTTAGAAATGAACAATGTGTATTTCATTATCACATAACCTATTTTCTCCCTCTTGACTCTCAGGGTTTCCATAGGTGAATTCCAGTGATTTTTGATGTCCAAAATCTAGTGACATCGAATATTTGAATGGTTTTTTATGAAATCAATGGTCATAGTTTTTTTCTTCCTTATCATATTGTATCTCCTTGTGTTGGCTTGATTGGAACTATAAATATGTGTGGTTATACCTGAATCTATGGGTTCAGATTTTTGTGGATGAGATATTCTTGGTTTTTAGTAAAGGAACGAAAGGCAAAGGTTTAATTCTCAAAATCATCTTGGATCCTTTGTGCTAATCATATTGATGTAGGTGGATTCTATCCCACTATTCCATTCTATAAATTATTATCTTATTATTTTCTAAATCATATTTATGTTATGTTGGAAATATTTTGTTGATTTGATTGGAAAACACTTGTTGATGTGATTTCAAAAGGTTAGGTTTTGAAAGATAGTATTTTTTTAAATAAAAGTTTTCTTGGAAATTTTTTCATAAAGGTGTGGTGTGTGTTCATTTTTATGTGGGATGGGTAATGGTTATAAGTACCACAATAAATTAATAATAATTTGGGATGGGAAAAGGTCCAAAGTACCACAAAAAATAATGATAATTTGGGATAGTTCATGGTTGGAAGTACCAATGTCAAGTTGGTCACAAAGTGACAGATCGATGAAAGGATGAATCACCAATCACTAGTATAGGGAGTTCTATGGTTTCATGAATATTGTGTGTTCATGGGTGTGAGATAGGATGGTTTTGAAAATGGAAATGAAATGGTTTTAAAAGATTTATTTTTATGTTTTATTATATAAATTCTATTTATAGTTTGGAATGATTTTATTATATGGTTATATACTTCTTTATTAAATGTGCTAACCTATTCTTGTCCTAGTGGAATGTTATGGGAAGTATTTATGGAAATCCTAATGATTTCTACAATCACTCCTTCTTGGGAAATTTTGTGTGTTTTCATATGCTATCTACTGAGATACAAGGAAGGGCCCGGTTTCATACTTCTCTAGCAGTGGTCCCTAACATCACGGTTTGGTTACTAAAATTGGAGTTAGGGAGTGTCTGTATCTTGGTCTGGTATAGTTACACTTTTGTGTCGATGTCTTTCTACTTGGAGTCTTATCCCTTCACTTTTATTTATTTTTCATCTATACTATGATGTTGTTTTTTATTGGTATTGTATTAAGTTATGTGGTTTTTTTATCATACATAATTTATTATATATGAAATGTTGTTTATCTATTGATAGGTTTTACTTTCTTTAGGTAAAATCATCCCCCAATGTCCTTTAATTACCTTATCATTTATTTATACCCTTTGGTGTCCTGGGGATTTTACTTAAGTCTAGTAGAACTTCACCTCTTCTCAAGCCAATGAGGAGGGTTGAGGTCTTTCAAATGGTATCCGTTTGTTCGGTCCTTGGGTTACATATGGTATTACTTTTTTTTGGTCCTTGAGTAGGGTTGGTAGTAAGGAGATTGGATTGTCAGATCTTGAAATGTATAACATAAAAAGATGTAGCTAACCTTTTTATACTGAACTTAAAGTTTGCAGTGTGGATTTTGTATAAAAGTGTTATAACACACTTCTAGAAGTGTTTTTATCTCATTGTTGAGGGTTTAACCATGAGTGTTTCATACCATGAATTATGGTAAGACTTACAAATAGGTTTGAATTTTTTATCTACTATTCAAATTTTATTTTTTAAAAAATGGATAAAATGGTTTATTTCTGAAATGATCTTTTCAATAGTTATTTCTTATGATAGTGATAATTGTTTATGATATTTTGGAATTTATTAAATCCTTTAGTTATAAGAGATAAATACTCTTAATGGTTCATTATCTACTTATAGAAAATGGAACCAAGAAGACACTATAGAAACCAGTAGGAAGAATCTATTGGAAATGTGGATTCAACTGAACCATAGGTAAACCAATAATTTGTGCAAAGTATTGTTGAAGTGTTTCAAGCTGTTGATAGAGGAAATCAAAATGATGAACAGAGGACGATGGATTATTTAGTAGAGTTTTAGAAGTAGAATCCACCAGTTTTTTGAGGGGATTCTAAACCTGAAGAAACAAAAGTGTGGATAAATAAAATAAATATAATTTTTGATTTCCTTGGCACACCATCAGAGTTGAAGATTAAGTTGATAACATATATATTAGAATATCTTACATGTCAATGGTGGGATTTATATTTCCAAGATAAATCATAACAATGACTTATATGGGAGTATTTTAAGGGATTTTCAATAAAAATTTTATACCCACACCTTGAAAATAGCAAGAACCACATATTTCTTAATCTTAAAGCAAAAAAAACTCTATATGATAGAGTATGTAGCAAAATTTATGAACTTGGTTTGTTTCTCCACAGAGGTAGGTTCTAGTGCATTCTTGAAGGCATGCATATCTGAGTTGGGATTACAACTATAGATTTGATTCAATACAGTTATTCAATTTATTAAGGATTATATGGATATGTTTAATAGGGAAACAATTTCTCAAATAGATCTTGTTGGGAATTCTATGGGAGGTAGTCCATTTGTTCCCATGGGGACAAGTTTCAACTCTAGTGCTGCAAATAAGAGAATAAGGGATGTTTATTCTCATAGAGGTAGTGCACCCGAGACTCAAAATATAGAATTAGTTAAATTTCATCCAAGACCTGATATCAAACTAGGCTATTTCCAATGTGGGTCATTAATGCACATGAGGAATGAATGCACTACACTGCAAAGAAATTTCAACCACTATGGACAGAAAGCCCATATCAAGAAGTATTGTCACAGGATTCTAAGATCAATAGGTGAAACAGGATTGAAAAATCCTCAACCTTTGTATTATTAGATGGAATTGTCCCATTAGACTATTTTATGTGCACAAACACAAATAAACTAGGATATTTCCAGCAACAATTTGGTAGTTCTGTCGACACCTCAGTAGGGAAGAAAGAGCTATCTTGTCAAATCTGAGTAAAAAATTAATGGAGTAGAGAACACTACTGTGAGTAAGAAACATGGCCCCTCTATGATGTGAGATACCATTCTTCTTAACTATACTCTTATTAATGTCTTGTTTTATACTAGAAAATTGAATTCTTTCCTTATTTATTATGTGGTTAAACAATTGGGATTTCATATGGAAAAGATGCCTCAAGTCATGAATATCAATATAACCCTTGGACAATGGGAGTTCAAAGGATTTAAATGCCTAGAATGTTCCATTACCATTGATTTAGTGTAGATTATTTTGGAGTTTATGGTCTTAGAGATGGATATATTTGATTTTAAATTTGGTATGTGCTGGATGGTAAGGTTTAAAGCCTATATAAATAGCTATGCTTGTCACATGACATTTACATCCCTAGATATTTCTCTGTATGTATTTAAAGGACATTGGTATATAAATTCATGTAAAGAGGTACCTCTAGTGATAGTAGATAGAGCAATATCAGGCCAGTTAATGGTAATGACCTTGGAATATGTTGATGAAATAGGGAATGGAACTCTTCCTATTATTTTGGATTAATCCCTAGATGTTTTTTCAAATGATTTATTTGGGTTACCACCTGATAGGGAAATCAAATTTACTATCAACCTACTCCTAGGAAAAAAACCTATTTCTTTACCATCTTAAAGAATGGCTCTAGATAAGTTGTGAGAGCTAAAGACTCAGATTGAAGATTTGGAAAGTAAATGCTTTATCAGACTTAGTACATCACCTTAGACTGTACCAATTTTGTTCATAAATAAGGAAGATGGTACTCTCCAGTTATGTATTGATTATCATAAATTGAATCAAGATATGATTAAAAATTAGTATCCCCTTCCTTAGATTGATGAATAATTTGACCAATTTAAGGGATCCAAATGGTTCTCTAAAATTGATCTACACTCAGGATATCATCAACTTAGGGTGGGAAGAGAAGATATTATGAAAATATAATTTTGAAGTTGCTATGGACATTATGAATATGTCATCATTCCTTTTGGTATAAAAAATGTACCGATAGTTTTCATGGATTTAATGAACTGTATCTTCCATAGGTACCTTGATTAATTTATCTTGTTTTTTGTTAATGATATTTTGGTTTATTTTAGAAGTAGGAATGAACATGAAGATCACTTAGATATTGTATTTACTATGTTTAGAGACCATAATTTATATGTTATGTTTTAAAATTTCAACTTATGGATATAAGAAGTTCATTTCCTCAGGAATTTTATTCTTGAACCATGAATATCCATTGAAATTGGAAAGATAAAAGAAGTAGTTTCTTGGAATATTACAAAGAACATTTTTGAGGTATGTAGTCTCCTTTGATTATCAGTTTACTATAAATACTTTGTTTTATTTTTTTCTAGGATTAATTATCACATATCTATTTTGACAAGGAAAGGTGTTCCATTTATATGGAAGGATGAATGTCAAAAATGAATTTTGGAACTTAAGACTCATCTCACCCCAACACCCATCCTAATATTTCCAAAATAGGGTAACAACTATGTGGTGTGTTGTGATGCATTTGGATTGAGTATTGGTCGGGTTCCCATGCAGGGAGACCATATTGTGGTCTATAGTTGAAGGTAAATGTGAGTACATGAGAATAATTATCATATGCATGACCTATAATTAGCTACAGTTGTCCATGCCTTAAAAACATGAAGGCACTACCTCTTTGGGGAAAAGTTTACAGTTTTCACCAATAATAAGAGTTTAAAATACAAATTTTCTCAGTGAGACTTGAACCTGAGGAAAAAAATATGGATAGAGTACCTCAATATATTTGATTTCAGCTTGATATACATATACGGTAAAGTTAATTTTTTAGTAGATGAATTGCGTCAAAAATCATATAGGGAAGTGTTTGAGAAAATTATAACCAATGGATGTCGATGAGAATGATTACTAATATGAATTTATATTATACTACATAGGGTGAATTCATAATTTTCTTTATAGTAATTCTTGTTCCAGACTTGGTAAAATTTATAAAAGAATCTCAAACACCGGATTTTGAATTCATCACCATTAGTTTAAACCTAAAAGGTGGTGATAATCTATATAATTGGAAATGGATGAGAAATAATTATTACATTTTTAGAAACAGATTGTAGTTCCTCATTATTTCAAGGAATAACATCTTTTAACATATCACCATTTGAAATGGTCTATTCATTTAGGTTTTTAGAAAATGTACAAGGCAATTAAAGCACATTTTTGGTGGGAGGGAATGAAACAAGGGATCATAGAGTATGTGAAAAAATGATTAAATTTACAATATTTAAAGACATAACCTCAAAGTCTAGATGGAATACTGTAATATATTCCTATACCTATATAGAAGTGGAAGAATATTGAGATAGATTTTGTCGTAGGCCTATCAAGAACCTTATGTAAACATAATGATATATGGGTATTAGTGGATCAACTTACTAATTCAACACAGTTTATCCCTATCATAGAATCCAATATAGTAGAGGACTTGAAAATATTATATATTTGAGAATTTTTCAAGCTAAATAAAGTTATATCTTTGATTTTATCTGATAGAGACCCCTACTTCACTTCTTAATTTTAAAAATCCTTACAATAGGCTCTTAGAAGTCAAATGAATTTGAGTATAACATATCACCCACAGATGGATGGGCAGTCAGGACACACTATTCATACATTTGAAGATATGCATAGAGTGTTTGATATGGACTTCAGTGGTTTATGAGAGGATTATATACCTTTGGTTTAATTATCTTATAATAATAGTCATCAGGAAAAAATAAAGATTCCATTGTTTGCGGCTTTGTATAATATCCCTTATCTTTCTATTTTATGTTGGGTGGAATTAGGATAGCCATATTTTATTACAATGAGTCTTATACATGAGACTATTGATAAAATCCAGATTATTCAGAAACGAATGGAAATGACATAAAGTAGATTGAAGTTATATTTAAATAATCATCACTGACCTTTATATTTTGATTTTAAGGACCATGTTTTATTGAAAGTGTCTCTAAGACTTGGTCATAGATTCTTGGTTAAACAAGGGAATTTAATTCCATGATATGTGGGAAATTTGGAGGTTATATAATGGACTAAAACAGTTGCATACCGGTTATAATTATCACATATATTCATTTATTTTCATAATAACTTACATGTTTCTCAACTTAAGATGTATCACTAGGATCCTCAACATGTGATCAGTTGGGATCATGTTACTCTTGATCCAGATTAGAATTTTATTGATGAACCAGTATAGGTTCTGTATAGGCATGAAAAGACCCTTTGAGGGTAATATTTTTCCTTGGTATGAATGATATGAAATCATGGTTAGGTTTTTGAGGAAATATGGGAACATGAAAGGTTTATGTGGGAGAAATGGTCTGATTTATTATAGCTTCCCAAGGAAGGAATTCCTAATGGTGTGGAGAATTTAGCACTTTCTATTTTAGGTACACCATCATTATATGAATTTTCTTTTATTCTTAGAGTTTTTGTTTAATTAACTATAAGGTTTATGAATGATCTTGGTTGCTAGATTATCCTACAGGATAAGTTCACATCATGTAAATTTTACATGAAGTGAAAGTTTCAAGGAAATATGATGTGAATATTTTCCATAGAAATAAAAATAGTCACAATATGAATATATTCATGTCGTGTAATTGGTATTTATGGAAAATAAAAACCAAGGCAACAAAAATTTCAACATAAGTGCTTTGGAAATAAATAATTGATGTGAAAGTGGTTTATATGTCATGTAAATCGTGAGCCCAATTATTTTAGGTATTTATATCACATATTTCATTACAAACACCCTATTTTTATCCTGCTTAACTCTTAGGGTTTCTATATGTGAATTTCTGTGATTTTTGACATATAAACTTTGGTGACATCAAAACTTTGAGTGGTTGTTTGTGTAATCAAATTATAGAGTTTTGTTATTCCTTCTCATATTAGATCTCCTTTTGTTGGATTGATTGGAACCATATATCGGTGTTTTTATACCTAGATCCATGGTTTCATATTTGTATTGATGCGAAAATTCTTGGTTTTTAGGAAAGGAATTAGAGGCAAAGTTTTGATATAAGGAATCATATTGGATCCTATTCACTAATCATATCAAGGTAGCTGGATTATCTCCCACTCTACCATTATAGAAATTATTTTCTAGAACTTTTCTAAATTATATTTATGTTGTGGTAGAAATATATTGAATTTATTGTAAAAAACCTTTTTATGTGATATCAAAAGGTTGGGTTTTGAAAGATGGGATTTTGTTAAATAAATATTTTCTTGGAAATTTTGGCATAAAGTCATGTTGCGTGTTTATGTTTTTTAGGAAAAGTAATGGTTGGTAGTACCACTATTAAATAATAATAAATTGGTATTGGAAAGGATTGGAAGTACCCCCATCAAATAATGATAATTTGGGATGAATCATAGTCAGAAGTACCACCATCAAGTTAGTTACCAAGTGAAGGATTGTTGATAGGATGAATCACCACTCGTGGGTATAGGGTGGTCCATGGTTTCATGAATTGTGTTTGTGAATGGTTGTGATATGGGATAGTTATGCCAATGTAAATGAAATATTTTTAAAAGCTTTATATTGATGTTTTATTATATGAAATCTATTTATAGATTGGCATATTTTCTTATCTACTTCTATCTTTCTTTATTAAGTATGTTAACCTATTATTTTTCTAGTGGCATGTGATTGGAAGTATTTGGGGAAATCCTACTGAGTGTTATAATTACCCCCTTCTTGGCAACTTTTATGATTTTTGAGATATCATATACTGATATATAAGGAAGGTTCATGTTTCATACTTCTTGAATAGTAGTCCGTGACATCATGGTTTGGTTTCTAAAATTGGAGCTGGGGTGTGTCCGCATCTTGGTTTGGGATGGTTCCACTTTGTTATCGATTTATTTCTATTTAGAGTATTATCCTTTCACTTTTATTTCCTTTTCTATTGTAATATGATTTTCATATGTATTGGTATTATATTGAGTTATGTTATTTTTTTCTCATGCATCATTTAGTCTATCTTGGATGTTGTTTATCTCTTGATAGGTTTTTTTCTTCATGGAAAATCATCCCTCAATGTTCTATAATTCCCTTGGCATTTATTTCCAACCTTTGGTGTCATGGGAATGTCACATAAGTCCAATAGCACTTCAACTCTTCTCAAGCCAATGACGAGGGGCAAGGTGTTACATGTCACCTAAGTTTAATGGAACCTAAACCCCTTCCAAGCCAATGGTTAAGGTTGTGTTGTTATAAATGGTATCATTTTGTTTGACCAATTAATTGGGATATTACTAAGAAGATATGATGTGTTAGAACTTGAACTGTATTGCATAAAAATACATATCTACCCTCTTTATTCTAAAATTAAATTTACTAGGGTGTTTGGGGGTATAAAAAGTGTTCTAAAACACTTCTATGTGGGTTTTCATCTCATCATCATGATTTTAGCTGATGGATGTTTAATATCATGCATTAGTAAAACTATTTCCTACTTAGAATGTATTATCACATGACTATTTGTTTTTTGTATTATGTGATTATGTTTTTGAGTGTTTTGACATGATATATGATATAAACCTGAGAAAATAAGGAATAAAATAATTAATTGGTAACTGTTAAAATGGTTATAGAATGATAATTCCACCATTTCAGAAAATAAGAAAATAGTGAGATGGTATTGCTAAGAATGTGGTTACACCCAAACCATAGGTGAACCAAAATATAGTCTAAAGTATTATGCAAGTGCTTTTGGATGGAGATGAGGGACCTTGGGTGGAGTAACCTCATAGTGTGAATCACTCATTTGAATTCTAGAAGTATAATCCACTGACCTTTTGGGGTGATTTAAGACCTAAATATGAAAAAGTATGAATTGGTATAATGAAAAAAATATTTATCTTTCTCAAAACCCTTACTAAGATTAAGTTCAAACTATATATGTACATGCTTGAAGAACTAGTGGTATAATGGTGGGGTATAAATATTCAAGCTAATCTAGACTAAGTTTTTACTTAGGAAGGGTTTGAGGAGCTATTCAATAAAAAATTTTATCAACAAAAATTCAATATAGAAAATATAATAGGCTTCTTCCTAATGAAATAAAGAAGTATGTCAATGACTGAATATGTTTATTGTTTCACACATATCACCTTTTTTCACCAGAGGAAGTTTTTAGCAAAAGGATGAAGATGTGAATATGTGAGGGAGGTTTATGACCTAATATTCACTTTAAATTAGTCATGTTATGTATTATAGATTATATAGAGATAGTGAATAAGGTGTTGGTGGGAGGAAGGGAGAGAACTTATAGGTAATACTAGTAGAGGGTAAACCATCATACATCCAAGTACGAGTGAAAGCTATAATATAGAGAATAATAAAGAGAGAGAGAGAGGTAGTCCTAGGGAAGTAGGGAACTAGAGAATCAGTCTACAAGATTGGTCTATTATCAACCACATCAAAGAAATGTACCAGGTTTATTTCAATGTGGATCTCTATAGCAAATAAGTAATGAGTGTACTTCACCACCATGATATTGTAACAACTATGGAAAAGAGGACATATTAAGAAATATTTACTTAGACATCAAAATTAAATAGTTGGAGATGGCTTGAATCAGTATCACGTCTCACATAATCAATCAAGATGATCTCATTAGAAAAATTATCACCCATATTGATTTTTACACCTAGAAAGTAACTTTCACATACCTAGATAGAGATATCTATTTATTAAAACGGGATTAGGATATGGAAGTTGGAAGAGTAGGACCCTTAGTAGAAGTAGAAGGAACTTTTTCCAGTTAGCTGGAAACAAATAATTTGGGTGCTAGATATGAAGTTAGAAAAAAGAATTTTCCCAAAATAGTGGTCTTGTAACTATATGTCTTTCCAAACAATTTCTATAATATACCCTCTAAATGGGAAAACAATTTTTCCATCATCTTAATTTTTGAAAAAAATTCTATTTCACTTCCTTCATATAGAATTTTTCAAAAAAAGTTATGATAATTAAAGGTCCAACTAGAGGAATTATATATCAAGGGATTTATTATACCAAGTACATCACCTTAGGCTACCTCAATTCTATTTGTAAATAAGGTATCCAATTCGATTCGATTATGTATCAACTATTTTAAAATGAATCAAATTACGATCAATAATCAGTGCCCAATTCATTGAATCGATGATATGATTGAAAAATTGAAGAGATCAAAGTGGTTCTTTAAGATTGACTTATGATTGGGATACCATAAACATAGATTCAATAAATAGGATATCCTAAAAATAGTATTATAGAGTTGATATGACCATTAAAAATACATTATTATGCCCTTTGGTATGAAGAATTTAATTTTAGTTTTTATGAACTTGATGAACGATATCTTCCACACATATCTGGAATCCTTTTTCAATGAATTTTATGATGATATTTTGTTTTACTCATGAAGAAGGTATGAACATGAGGAGAACTTGGTGATTTTATTAAGCACATTGTGTGATCACTAAATTTATGTTAAATTTTAAAACTGTGACTTTTCGATATAAGAGGTTCATTTTCTCAGAAATGTAATTTTGGAGGAAGGCATATCAGTTAACCCTAGGAAGATTGAAGCAATAATTTCATGAAATAAACCCAAGAATGTCTTTAATATATGATATTTTTAGAATATGCAGAGTATCACCACCTATTTGTTTGATATTTCACAATGATTTATTCTCATGTGACTAAATTGATCAGAAATGGGATTCTATTCAAGGGGAATTATGATTTTCATAAATACTTTTAGGAGATTAAATCTTAGGTCACTTTAGCACTTATCCTTGTTTTTCCAGAACTAGGACATGGCTATGTTGTTTATTGTGATGCATCTAGATCATGACTTAGTTATCCTCTTATAAAATGATATCATGTTGTGTCTTATGGATTAAGGTAGTTCAGAATACATAAAAATAATTATCTAATGCATGAACTAGAATTATCTGTAGTGGTTCATTCCTTAAAAACATGGCACTACTATATTTTTGGGTAAAAGTTCACAGTCTTCACTAATAATAAAATCTTCAAATATATCTTCTCATATAGAGACTTGAACATGATGAAATGAAATTGGATGGAGTATCTATAGGTGTTTGACTTTGAATCTATGTATAAACTCAAAAAGGGAATTCAATAGATGATTATTCGAGTTATAATACTTATGATGAGATGGTAAGAGAAGCTTGCGACCAATGGTTTTTGATGAGAATTATTGCTGACATGCATCTGGACTATGTCGGACTGAATTAATATTCAATTTATTCTTATTTAATTTTTTCTTAACTTGATGAATTTAGTCAAGGATGCTCAATTACTAGATCCTAACTACATCACCATTAGGTTAAACCTAAATGGTGGGGATACTATGTATGACTGTATAGAGGATGAAAACTTGGAATTTTGTTTTCAGAATTGAATTGTGGTACCACATTATTTCTAGGGAATGATTCTTTCATTGTACCACTATTCGAAATGGGATATTCCCCGAGGTACATAGAAAATGTAAAAAGAAATGAAAGATCATTTCTGGTGGTTAGGTATAAAAAATATCATGAATTTTGTCATGAAATGTCTCCATTGTCAATAAGTGAAGGATGAAAATCAATTTCTAGATAGTATGATGCAATCTATGCATATAACTATTTTAAAATGGGAATAAATTTCCCTAGAATTTATCAAAGTCCTACCATAAAATATTTAAAAGAATGATTCTATTTGGGTAATTTTAGATCGACTCACAAAGTTGGAATTCTTTCTCCCAATTCAAGATTCCAACAAGGTATAAGATCAAGAAAATATGTATATTCAATAATTGGTTTAATTTCATGGAGTACTAAAAACTATTATCTCTTAAAGAGATCCCCATTTCACTTCTCGGATTTGGTACTCTTTATAATAGGATCTTTGAACCCAATTGACTATGAGAACAACATATCATTCAAAAAGATATTTGTAGTTAGAGCATATGATTTAGATGTTGGAAGATATTATCAGAGATTGTGTCATATAATTTGGTGTCTCATGGGAATATTATTCCATTATTGGATTTCTTGTACAATAATAGTTATTAGGACATGATAAATATGGATCTTTTCAAGTAATTGTATGGACATCCTTGTCTCCCTCTACTTTTTGGGGTAAAAATAGGGTAAGATTAACTAATTAGACTAATTCTTGTCTAGGAGACCCCAAAAAGGATTCATATGATTCATAAGTGGAAGTATATATAACATAGATGAAAAATAATATAAATATCATAATCATCACCCATTATATTTTGATATAGGTGACCATATATTTTTGAAAGTGTTACAATGATTGGGTCATCATCATTTTGGAAAGTAAGGTAAAATAACTCTATGATATGTGGATTATTTGAGATACTTGAATGAATTGGAAACATTTCATATCTATTAGCATTACCAATAATATTTAGTGATGTTTATAATGTTTTCAATATATCTAAACTGAATAAGTATCAACTAGATCCTAGTCATCTGATTAGTGAGGATCATATGACTCTTGAACCCGATATGAAATTTAACTATGAACCAATTCAAATTCTAGATAGATAAGAAAAGAACTTGTGATGGTGATCTATTTCCTTGGTATTAGTGTTATTATAGCATGGTCAGATTCATTAAGAGACTTGAGAGTGATATAATGATATGATCGAGCAATGTCCCAAACTCTTCAAATTCACCTCTAACCTCAAACTCTCTAAGAACAGAAATCCCAATGGTGGGAAGAATCTAACACCCATAGTTTGAGCTAAGTTTTGTGTTCTATTAAGTTTTAAATACTTTTTGTAGTTTTATTTGGGTTTGGGGACCATTTTTAGGTTTTTAGAGAGGTTGATAGTTTTTATGTGTTTCTAGGTGCACCACATGAGACAACACACTGAGGTGGAGGGAGTGGTGTATTGGGAGTGCACCTATAAAACACTGGTATGAAGAAACTCACAATGGAGTCCATGGTTGCTTAATGTCTCTAGGTATGGTGTTATGGGGGTTTGGATGTGAACTATGGCTAGAGGAAACCTCACCATGCCATGGTTCAGGGAATGGTTTCTACAAAATATCTTTTTTGTAACACACTATAAGGGATCACTGTAGTGATCTTGGATTAGATATCACAACTGGCATGGTGGATCACACCATGCCATGATGTTTTCCATTTGTTTTAAATTTATTCGAGTATTGATCTTGGTAGAGGAGTTATGGATCCACATGTAATATTATTTGGAGAGTTTTTAATGTGATTTATGATTAGAAATAACCTCTTATTACATCTAATCATTCTACCATCCTTAGGGTTTTCAAACCAAATAAATCCAAGGTGCTCTTTTGGGACATTTTGATATGTCTTGAGGATCTAATTTATTGGTTATATAGAAAAAATATATCTCTTTTTTTAGTGTTTAAATCAATTATAATTGGTAGGTATATTCTATACCTCTACACTTTCTATAAAACTAGAAGTGTTTATATTTTTAAATAAATTACTTTGAAGGATGAATCTTGTTGGATTTGGTTTTGAAAATCCCATGTTTTTTAGTTTAATTGGTGTACATGGAATGTTTTATAAAATGTTTATTTTAAAAGAAAATATTGATAAATCATTGTTAAAAACCCCCTTTTTAATATATTATGATTAGTTTTTTTCAATTAAAACCTTATTTATATTTTTTATGAAAAGAAACCCCATTTTATATGGGATTTGAGTTGTGAATTCAAAAAGTTTTTTGAAAAGTGTTTTCATTTAAAATTTTGGAAAATAATTTGATATATGGAAATAATTATGGAATGGGAAATTTTCATACATGGTTGGTGGGTGTTTATTTTCATTTTATGGGGCCCTATTGATATAGACTTGGTTCTTGGTTCCAGATAGTGGGACAAGAGATATATCACCATGTGATGACTTGATGAAGGGATGAGTCACCCCTTGCAAGCATAGTGTCTATCATTAATTATAAATGTTGGTTTGTATGTACAAACATGTAAGGGGTATGCTAAGTGAAATGGTTGTGTGAATGAGAAAATTGAATTGATCCATTTTCCTCTTTCTGAACTGTGTATTTGATAAATTATTTTGAAATCCATTGCTACTATTTTATATAACTATTAAGATAACTTGTTTTTTTGTTCTAGTGGCATGTATGTGAAGTCGCGAGGTTTTACAACTGGGTATGATTACTCACCCCCTACATATGCAATTTTATGTATATGAATATTCTATTTTCTATGATACTAGAAAGTGAAAGATTTGGTATTTAACTAGTGGTGCATCTTTATTTAGTTATCATGGATGATGGAGGAGGATCTTGGGAGTTGGTCATGTTTTTGAGTTTAGAGCGGTGCCACCTTGGTTCCCTAGTATTTCTTTGTTTTGGATATTTATTTGTTATTTTTTGTACTTATATTGTTACAATGATATTGTTTGTTTATTGGATTTTAAGTTGTATTATTACTTTTCATGAATCTTTAATATTGGTTTGGTTGACTCTTTTTTCCTGGAAGGTTGCGTGTGCTTAAGGTAAAAATAAAATCCAAATGATTTCATATGACCTTGAGATCTATTTCTAGAATTTTGTGTCTTGGGGATGTCACTTAAGGTTAGTGGCACCTTAGATATTTCCAGGACAATGATTAGGATCATGTTTTTACATACTCAATTAGAGGAGTTATCCAATAAATTTCTTCTTCTATTATGGGGGTGGTTAAGAGCCTCACCTGGGAAGAACCGACGATGAAAAAATCCACACAATGCTCCTCATCGAGGTAAAAAACACAATTCACTTTCTAATTCACTATATGGATGACAAAGTCATCCTATTTCAGCTCTATGAGTGATGTGGAAAAACTTTATAGAGCATCTATTTGATGATTATAGGATCATGGGGAATGTGTAACCTTTTTCTAGGATGAAAATTTATCCATCAACTCATGGGTGTTCTCTAATAAAAGAATTAATTAAAACTATTTAATGGTGTAATCACCATTGATTAAATTTACAGGCAACTGAGATTTATATTTGATGTGAAATCAAGACACTTGGATCTCAAGGGATAATTCAATATTGGTAACTATTTATTGACAATTTTATAAGAGGATTGAGTATGGAATGAGATCATTTAAGAGATTAATAAAGACAACTCCAAGGCCTTCTCTATTGATCTTAAGGTTGTTTAGCATTTTTCTAGGTGGGTTTTGAGAGTCACCGTTGAAATTCATTTTATAATGTTAATTTTCTTAATCAATGGATTGAATGAAATTGTTTTAGAACTCAACGTCTAATAGAAACTCATCTGGGGTTAGGTACACAATAAGGAAATAGGAAAATGCTTGTCCCTTGACAACCTTATATGGAGAAAACATAATGTCAAACTACTAAAGGATCACTATAAATCATGACAATCATATAGTCAACATGGGAAATTTTTGTATGTACTTCAATATATTGATGAAAAAGATCAACTACACCCCATACTATTAAAAATAGTGACACAACTTCTAGACCATGAATACTAAGGCAAGGGAACCTTTCTCAATGGGAGAATGTCCAATCTTAGTGTCAATAATCACATGACTGTGATAATATAGACTATTCTCTTGGACCTTGTTTTTCTTCTAGGCTAGGAGAGAACTATGAGAACATTCCAGGGATGTCACATATTGAAACAAAGGTTTCCCTTGGACATGTGGAATAAAAACTGGAGAATGTAATAAATACTACTTGGTGTCATTAAATGTGGTTTTAAATTCTTCATCCCAATGATAGGTGATTCCTTTCATTATTATCATGGAAAAGGATTATATTTTTCTTACATATTTACAATAATACACTGAATATAATACATATGGAGTTAAATTCATTGCAACTCCCATATATTGTGAAGAGATGGAATTTTAATAATGGCCTTGATCTTCTTTGGGTTGATCTCGATGCCCTTATATTGGAAAATGAATCCAAGGAATTTCCCAGAGGTAACCTCAAATTCACACCTCAGGGGATTTATATTCAGTTTTTAGGATCATATCATGTTGAAAACTTTCTTAAGATCTTTGATATGTTCTTTGAATTAATGGGATTTGAACACCAATTCATCCACATAACACTCAACTATAGTTCCAAGGAGGGACTTGAAGATATAGTGAATTGTCTACTGGTAGGTCTCTCTATCCTTATTCAAGCTAAATAGAATTACTCGGTCACAATATGTTCTCTAGGATTACCTAAACAAATTATACTCTTCACATTAGAGGTTATTCATATTTGCTTATAGTTGAAATACCTATCCGTGAAGGAGAGGGAATGAAAGCTGAAGGCTGTACCAATTAGTAAATCTATTATTGGGATGGAGAAGTCATACTTTAGTATAGTTCATCTCCTATAATTTGATACATACTATTATTTGTTCATTATTCTTCCTGGATGGGAAAATTTTGGACAGTCACTTTGGGTATTGAACATCCTTAAAGAAGTTGGGTTTGATAAGATTATCAACTTCAACCTCAAACACGACACCATGAGAGGGATATATATTTCCTGGTGTCTATTTAAATCCATGGAGGTTAATGGGAAGGATAATATAGTGTAAGAATACATAAGGATCAATCTCTAGCATATACTTGAAGTTTCATGCAAATAAGTCATTTTTATTCTTTATAAATGAAATATAGTGATTCTATTCATCAAGAGGCATGAAAGAAATGATCAATTCCATCCTTAGATCCTCTTCAGTTCTTAGCATCACTTGTTTCAACTCATCAATAGTGATGGAAATGTCTTCTTCAAAGGTTATAGGTGATTTATCAATTTCCTCCTATAATTTCCTTTCTTTAATGGATATGTGTTATATTATATTGTATAGTAATATACACATACAACACATAGAAAAACCAAATCTTTATTTCATAAATTTAGATAATTACATTAGTAAAATACCAAACCCATGAAAATTACAAATATTACTTTAGGATATAAAATAGAAAATAAAAAAACTAGAATGGGAAAATTTGGATAATCTCGATGTGTTAGAATAATCTCTCCCATGAAAAATGCTATGGAAAAGAAATAGAATATTGGTAAACCAATCAACATTATAGAAATGGAAAATATATAAACTAGGAATAATTCTAGTGAATTATGTATTAGGTAAGGGATATTTATTTATAGGAGGTAATATGACCATTGGAATAGTAATGTGGCTGTTGGAATAATAACCTGACTGTTAGGAATTATAACTTGACCATCAGGAATAGTAACCTGACCGTTGGAATAATAATTTTACATCAAAATAATAAATTAAAAAAACAATATTTTTTATTCTTAATTTAAGAAAATATAAATATTTTAATTCCATAAAATAAATACCATGATTAAAAACTTAAAGAAATTATAAGTAATTTTTAATAAATTATATTTTAATGTAATTTATAAAAATCATAATTTTTAGATTATTAATTAATATTAAATATATTATAAATTAATTTTAATAAAATGAATATTATTTTTAGAATCATCACTTTGAAATTTCCCAAGGGTTAATTTTTGATAAATTTATGAGGAACTTCTTTTTTTACGTGAATAGTAAAAATATTGTTTTTCAAATACCATAAGTTTCATGACATAATAATGATGTAACAATGAATTAATAAATGTTAAAATGGTTATTTCAAAAAAAAATTTAATAATATAAATTAGTCATTTAAAAATATTAAACACAATTTCATAATCTAAAAATCAATTTCCAAAGTCTAAAAGTCCAAAGTGTCCCTTTAAATAAAGTTTTTTTAAAAATTTTCTTTTTTCCTTTCTATTAACTAATAAATTTTAATTATAAAGTTATTTAAAGTCTTAAAATCATTTTAATTTATTACAATATATTTTATAATATAAAAATGTTACTATTTAAAGGTTTACCTCAGATATTATGATTTATTCAATATATTATCCTAAAAATACCCCTATTCTCATGTTTAAATAACCCCCACCCTCCCTTGAAAAAATACTTACCTTCCACTTAAAAAATCCAATGATCTGCCCAAATCCTCTCTCTCAATCCCCTTATAATTCTTAGGTATGTTCTAGAGTAATAAAACTCCAATATTTCATGGAGTTTAGTTCCATATAAAGGAAGAAATAATAAGAAGAGGGTAAGTTTTCATTAACTTTTCTTCCCATTTTAGTCTTCTACCCATCCTTTTCTATATTAATTTAAAAAAAATATTATAAGATTAATTGATAATTTTATTAATATTATACAAAAGATTTTAACCTACTGTAATGACTATATTTATGACATATTTATATGTTAGGTTTCTCTTTCCTCCTCTTTTGACAATATCTCGTCAACAACCGGTTAACCATCTATGAGGAAAATTCCATCTACCTTATTATTACCACCTTCATAGATGAGTAACATGAATTATATATAATATATAAAAATATAATTAAAATTATTTTATTCCCCTATAATTAATTTTACTTATCTATAAATTTCCTTGAGAAAAAATAGTGAAATCGAAAAAAGACAAGATATTTTAAGGAAAATATGATATTAATATGTTTCACTATTAATAATTTGAATTAATAAATATAATACAATTATTTTAAATTATAAATA
Source organism: Viscum album (assembly GCA_963277665.1). Classification (NCBI taxonomy): domain Eukaryota; kingdom Viridiplantae; phylum Streptophyta; class Magnoliopsida; order Santalales; family Viscaceae; genus Viscum; species Viscum album. The sequence goes on along the minus strand of OY728119.1, from coordinate 368,491,797 downwards.
GAGATAAAATTAATATAATTAAATTATATTTTCATTTTTTAATAAACCTATGTTTATTATACAGGATGTGGAAAAGTGATGAAATAAATTGGGGTTTAAGGCAAGATGATTATTAAACCCAACTATTTATTTTGATTCATCTCATATTTCACATTGATTTTAGTATTAAAATTCATCAAATATAATAAAAATTTCATTTAGAAATTATTTTCCTATTTTTTCAAGGGATATAAATGTTTATATCTTATCAAAATGATTTACAATCCAATTAAAAAGATTTTTTAAAATGGAATTTATTTTTACAATACATCTCTTGAATCCTCTTGAATTGTTTCTTCTTTAAAGAAAATTTATCTTTTATGCCAAAATATGGCTTACCTTATTCATTTGTGAAAACCAAATTTTATTCATGGAATTTTTTTATGAAATTTTTTTGAAACCCATTCTTTTCCATGGGTTTATTTCATGTTTATGATGGTTATAAGATATCTTCCCAAGTGACATGCATGACTATATGAATTTTATGATATAAAGGGGGGGACCAAAATTAAATATCCCTCTAATTCATTGGGTAATGTGATATATCTTATACAATTATGTGTATTATGTGTGAACTTGATTTTAGTATTGTTTATAATTATAATGTTACGATTTATGCACATATTTTATATGTGAAAATGATGCTAGCTTTGTTTAAAAATACGTGTTTTATTTGATCACTATGTTATGATGTTTCATTATTATATATATGACATATTTCAGGATTTTTTCAGATGTTTCCCCCATGATTATGATTATTATTCTATATTTATGATATGATGATGATGATTATGCTCACCCATGTACTATTGATTCATATCTCGTTTTCGTTCTTTGTTATCCATCTCGTTACTAGGATTTTAGTTCACCCCTTTATTTTATGTATATCCCTAGGTGAATACATGTATTAAGGAGAACATGAGAGATTTTATATGGACTGTGATATAGAATTGAAATAATGTTTATGTTCCATGTATAAGTGATGCATGAATCTAATTTTCCCAAGATACTAAACCTTTTTATCCTTGAATGCATTACTATTATGTTATTTATCTTAAAAATGATTTAATTGTCAGATAATAAAAATTTGGGTTTCTATAGTTAGAATCAAAGGTACAATATATTTAATTTGGGAATTAATACTAGAAAACATTAGTGAGAACCTTATAGATAAGTTTGATTTTTAACGAAAACATCTAGAATCTTTAGTAAAGTATACGAGTGTGTGGGGTTTGAGCAATAAAATCCCTATATGTATAATATAATTGGATATGGATCTAGAAAAAATAATCCCAAGGGTAATAACCTTCAAAATAGAGGATTGAGTATTAACTCAATCTTCACCTGATGTAGAATAAAGAGGCCTTTCTACACACCTAGTTTAACACTCTTTAAATATATTCTTCAATTTATCACAAGATTTATACAAAGAATTATGAAGGATATATAGATTAAGTAATTATAACACTTAAAAGTTAGAAAAGGATTAATGTACATGATCCTAGAAGCATTTTTTAAAGAAAGGGATAAACATAGGGATCCTATAAGATATGGATTTAAAATTCATCTTCACATAAGAATAAATTATTTATTCATGCTTTATTAACTTATGTTTTTTTCAAATATTTTATATTTTAGAAAATGGTGGGATCCAGGAAAAACCATACCAACCCATATGAGGGACAATGCAATGATTTTTTGAATGACATTCCTAATGAAATGGTAGGTGGTGTTCAAAACTTCATGGATATTCTTACCCAACCATCTCAGGATATAAAAAATAACCTAAACCATGTGAAATTTCTGACTTCACCCAATAAGTATAAAGTATCCATCGATTCATTTATGAAGCAATGAACATAGACATTCATTGGGTCTTCTGATATAATTTTCATGGAATAGTGGTTGAACTCAATAGAATTGATGTTTTCTATGATCCACTATTCTGATAAGGAGAAGGTTACTATAGTAGTCTATCATTTACATGGAGATACTAATCAATGGAGGGTATTTATAATTAATAAGATGAAAAAATATAAAATATAATAAATGGAGTGGTAAAAAATTAATAAGTTATTTCTTAACAACCATTTCCCTAAAAATCATCAAACAAAGATGGAGGTAGAATTCTTAGAGCTTAAGTAAAAGGATGGGTTAATCTATCATGGATTATGAGGAAAATTTCACATGTCTTGCAAGATACACCTCATGTTTTTTTATCCAAAGTAATATGAAAATAGATAAATTCATTTTTGGTTTAAAACAACACCTTTAAAAGGATATATATATATGAGACTTTTGGAGTTATAAAAAAGTAGTTTGTTATGATCTAAAAGTTTAGATGAATTTTAGAGAATGGTTCCATGGACATGGATATAAGAATAGAAGAATGGAATTTCAAGATGGAATATCAAATGAAAAGGTGTAAATAAGATCCAAACATCAACATGTTAAATATATGGGAATAAGAATCATGTTAATTTCCTCAAAAGAATAAGAAAATGATTCTAGTGTGAGAGAGAATTACACTAAGATCATGAATGTAAAAGATACATGAACAAGCCCACAAATGTGATAGAGTAAAGTAAGGCACCTCATAATGGAACACAAATGGTTCAATGTTTCAACTATAAGGAGTGAGGGAAATATGAAAAACAATTAAATAAACTATATTCCTTTGAGGGTAATCAGTGCTAGAAACCACCAAAGCTAAAAGAGAAATGGAAAGATTATTTCATCACTATTAATAAGGTAGAACATGAAAATTAAGTATTATAGGGTAAACTTTCAGTTCACTCAAGAATTGATTTTTTTATTTGATTCTTATTCTAGGCATTACTTTATATCCCACTTTTTTTATAAAAATGTTAAATCACAAGCCTGATACCTTGAATTAGAGATATGCATAAAAACATATAATGGTGCAATCATTAAAACCCAAGTGTTTGACTTTTATCATGCTAGTATCTATGAGAATACTCTTCCATAAAATCTCTTAATCCTTCCATTGGTGGAATTTGATGGTATATTGGTCATGGATTGTCCCTCATAATATAAATATCACATCAAATGTTAGAAAAAAGAAATATCTTTCTATATTTTGAACCATCCCATGCTTTAGTAAAAATTCTAGAAATTTCATGAATCTCCCTTGGAGAATCCATCAATGGTTTGGGTGATGATACCCAATGAAGAATCATATTTTCCCCAAATGATCAGGTCAAAGGAAAGAACTAACCTTAAGAAAATTCCAACTATGAGGGAATATATTGATGTATTTCTTGAAGAGTTTCCTGGCCTTCTCCCAGATCATGAGGTAGAGTTCTCAATAAATCTTATACCCAGAGCCACTCATATATCCAAATGACCCTATATGATGTATCCAATTGAACTGGAGTTTCTAAAATATAAGATGTAAGAGAACTTGGAAAATGGGTTTTTATTCCCTAGTGTATCACCTTGGGATGCTCCTGTATAGTTTTTAAGAAAAAGGATGGATAAATATGGATTTATATCAACTACCAAGAGCTCAATAAGATAACCATAAAGAAAAAGTATACCTACCAAGGATTTATGAATTGTTTGATAAACTTCAATGAGATTAGTAATTATAAAAGGTGGATGTTTGTTCTAGATATCTTCATTTAAAGTTAAATAAGGAAGATATTTATAAGGCAACCTTTCGTACAAGTTATAGGCACTATGAGTTCAGAGTGATTCCCTTTGGACTTACGAATTCCCCTACAATATTCACGGATTTTATAAATATAGTCTTAAGAGACAACCTTAAAAAATTTGTGGTAGTATTTATTGACTATATTCTCATTTACTCAAATAGAAAGAAGGAACATGAAGTGAAACTGAGGATTGTGATAATAAAATTAAGATAGGATAAAATGTACACTAAGTTTAGAAAGTGTAAATTTTGGATACCAAAAGGCACATTATTAGGGAATGTGATCACAAGTGAGGGAATTTTTATAGACCTCTCAAAGACAAAGGCAATTGATGAATAATTTAGAACCTCAAGTGTCATGAAAATCCATAGATTTCTTAGATTATATGGGAACTATCAATGATTTTTGAGAAATTTATCAAGATTTTCTAGCTCACTAACTATTTTAACATGGAAATGGGTAAATTATGTTAAATGAAAGAATGTGAGGAAAACTTTAAGGAGATTAATAAGAGGATAATCACTAAAGATGTAATCACACTACCATTAAGTGGATAAGAGTATGTGATTTATAATTATTCTTAAAATAAAGGTTTGGATTTTTTACTCAAATAGAATGATAAATTAATAGCTTATTTCTCATGATAGTTGAAGATTCATGAGAAGAACTACCCAACACTTTATCTAGAGTTATAATCTATGATATTTTCATTGAAGATTTAGTGGTACTACCTATATAGTGATAAGTGTGACAAATATAAAAATCACAAGATTATAAATCATATATTCATATAGAAGGATCTCAACATGCATTAATGAAGATGTTTAGAGATGATCAAGGAATTTTATTTATCTATTAACTATCATCCTGGAAATGTGAGTAAGGTAGTTGATTCTCTTAGTATAAAATAACATTTTACTCTATCCATGATGCAGATTGAGAAAGTCCCTATATTCATGGATATGAAAACTATTGATCTAGAATTAGTAATTGTAGGAAATACATCTTACCTTTCTTAAATTATTTCCCAACCATATATCCAAGAGAAGATCAAGAGGCACAAAGGGATGATCTGAATATTCAAAATACGGTGGAAACAACAAAGGAAGGGAAGCTTCTTGAATTCCACATCGATAAAGATAATATCATTATATTTGGAACTAGACTTTGTGTGCCTTAATAAATTGATATAAATATAAATTTATTAGAAAATTAACATATATCATCTTTCTCTATCCATCCTAGAGGTACCAAGATGTACTATGATCTCTGAGATCACTTTTGGTGGGATAACATAAATAAGAGGATTACTAAGTACTTCTCAAAGTGATTGGTATGTTAAAAAGTTAAAGTAGAGTAACATAATTCTAACAGGATAATGAAACCATTTTCCATACCCACATGGAAATAATAGGATATCACCATGGAATTTTTCATTATTATACCAAAGACATCCAAAGGAAGTATTGTGATATGGGTTGTTGTGGATCAACTCACCAAGATTTCCCACCTCATCTCTATTCAAAAGAATTACCCTTGACCAACTTACTAAGATATACATAAAATAGGTAGTGATGGTACATGGGAAAACACTTTCAATCATATCTTATTATGATCCATGGCTCAATTCTAAATTTTTGAGTAGTATTCAACATGATATGAATACTGAATTGAATTTTAGTATGACCTATCACCCCAAACCAATGGACAATATGAAAGGACCATTCAAACACTTGAGAACATACTGAGGGCTTTATCAAAGTAATTTAAATGAGTATGGTATCAACATCTCCAATTTATTGAGTTATCATATAATAAGAACTTCCACTCGAGTATTCAAATGGCCCCATATGAAGCTCTACATGGGAAGTGATATAGAACTCATAATTATTGGGATGAATTTAGGTAATGATTGAAACTTATACCTGATATTGTGAAAGAGATGAAAAAGGAGGTTTATTCCATATAACAACATATAAAGGTTTCTAAAAGTTGGTAGAATAACTATGCTGCAACCATCAAATGGAATTGGAGTTTAAAGTTGGAGACAAATTTTTCCTTTAAATATCACAATGGAAGAGAGTCGTGTTATTTGGAAATAAAGGAAAGATTATCCCTAGGTATGTTGACCCCTTTTAGATAATTTATCACATATAATAAATGGAATATTAATTATCACTTAAAAAAACATGGATCAAGTTCATGATGTGTTCCATGTAACTCACCCAAGGAATTACTTGCCTGATCCTTCACATGTACTAATTATGGATGTGGTAAAAATGGAGAATGAAGTATCTTATAAGGATAAACTGGTGAAGATATTAGGCCATATAGAAAATTTTATACATATTAAGATAATTAACCTTGTAAAAGTGTTGTGGTATAACCATAAATATAAATAGGTTACATAGGAACTTGAAGAAACAATGAAAAAGAAGTACCCACATTTATTCTCAATCGATGATGTGAGTTGAAATTTTAGGGTTCTAATTTCTAAAGGGGGGAAGGATGTAAGGTCCAAGAATTTATAAATGATATTTTTTTCTCGAATGAATATGTGTTATATTATATTTTATATTACTATACACATATAACACAAAGAAAAACCAACACATTATTTAATTAATGTATATCATTACATTAGTCAACAACTAAACCCATGAAAATTTTAAATATTGAAATAATATATAAAATATAAAATAGAAAAAACTATAATGGGAAAATTTAGATCATTCTAATCTATTAGAACCATTGATCATACGAAATACTATGTAAAATAAACTGAATTTTAGTAAAGGAATTAAAATTTTAGAAATAAAAAATATAGAGCCTTAGGATGAATTATAGTGAATGATGTATAAAAAAATGATGAGGTATTTATATAAGGTAATATAACCATTTGAATAATAATATGATTTTTGGAAAAGTAACCTGACAATTAATAATAATAACATGATTGTTGGGAATAATAGCTCAACTGTTGTAATAGTAATTTGACCTCAAAATAATAAAAGTTAATAAAAATAATATTTAACATGAGTAATAAAAGTAAATATAAACATTTTAATGGTATAAAATAAGGAACAATATTAAAAACTGGAAAAAAATTATAAACAACTTTTTAATAAATATTATTTTTATGTATTTCATAGAAATAATACTTTTTATGTTAATAATTAAAATTAAATATGTTAAAAAATAATTTTTAAAAAATTAATATCATTTTTAGAATCATCACATCATATTTTTAAGGGTGAATTTTTGATAATTTTTTAAGAAACTTTAATTTTAGGTGAATAGTAAGAATACTTTTTTTTTCAAATACCGCATGTTTCGTGACATAATAATGATGAAATAATGATAAAAATAATTTTAAACTGGTTATATCATCCAAAAATAAATTTAAAATTATAAATGGGTCATTTAAAAACAATAAATTAATTTCTAATCTTAAAATGTAATTTCCAAAGTCTAAAATTGTAAAGTGGCCCTTTAAATAAACATTTTTTTTTCATTTTTATCCTTTACTTTTCATTAAACTATAAAATTTGAATTTTAAAGAGATTAAATGTCCTAAAATAATTTAATTTTAATTAAATATAATTCATAATGTCAAAAAATTTACTATTATAAAGTTTACCATGGATATTATAATTTACTCAATATTTAATCATAAAGATACCTCTCACCTTAAGTATAAATAACCCCTTACCCTTCCATAGGAAAACCACTTACGTTCTACTCACCAAAGAAAAATATCTACCCAAATTATCTCTATTAAACCCCTTATAATCCTTAGGGTCATTCTAAGGTAATTAGACTCTAATATTTCATGTAGTTTAGTACCATAGAAAGAAAAAAACCAAGAAGAGGGTAAGCTTTCATCAACTTTTCTTCTCATTTTCCTCTTACCTTCCACCTTTTCTCTATTTATTTCAAAACCAAATCTTCTAAGATTAGTTGATAAGTATTTTAACATTATAATAATTATGTTAACCTATTAAAATGACTATATTCATGACTTATTTATATGTAAATATTCTCTTTTCTCATCTTATGATAATTTCCCGTTAACGATAAGTTAACCGCCTATGAGTAAACTTTTATCTCTCCACTTATAACCACCTTCATGGAATGTAATATATTGTTACTTGTTTTTATATACTCATAGATCCTTACTTTTATCATTATTTGGTTGGGGTTTGTCTGAGGTTATTTTGGGTAAAATTTGGAAAATTTTGGAATCCCAAGGGGCTTGCAATGTTGGTGTATGATTAAGGAAAACCATGCAGTTTGGCCTAGCAAACCATGCACCCTTTGATGGTACTCTAAAAGGGGCACATTATTTTTTTAAACCATATAGCCAGACCCTATAAACCATGAAACCTCAGAAAATTAGAGTTTTTATGGTTGACACATGGTTTGAAAAATTGTGCACCCTGCTTGGAAAAACTGTGCACCACAGAATGGGGGCGCATGGTTAAGGTGCATGGTTTGTTAAACCATGCAAACCTCTTCTGGAAACCATGAATGTAGGTTTATTTTATTCTGAATTTTTATTCTGAATTTTTATTTAGAAATTCCCAAATCCCCCATTTAAGATCCCTAATCCCTTAACTTGACCCTAACATGAATTCTTTGGATATAAAGGCTCTCTAGAGGTGATTTTAGATCCCCCAAAACTCTCCTTTGGAGAATCAAAGAGAGATCAAAATATTTTACCCCTCTATTATAAGTGGATATCCTCTCATTTAATCTCTCCCAATACCTCCTTCCTCCCTCCTAGAGTTTTATGAATCATAATGTAATTGATGGATCTAAACTACATTCAATTGGATTATGATTCTTGGTTTTATTTCTAGATATCCTTCACCTTCGATCTACATTGTAATTTTCATTACAAGTGTTGATCATTTGATTATGAAATTAAAGGTTGGTGGTTTCATTTGATATTTTCCATGTAATTGAAACCTTGATTTTATCGACTTGTTTGAAATTGGTTTCAATTTATTTATAAAACGTTGATTCAAAGTGATTTGATTATGTAATTTTAAATGTCATGGATTTTGGAAACCCTCCCCCCCCCAATTCCAATGGAATTAGAATTTGGGGTGTATTTAAAAAATGATGGAATTGATGAAATGATTTGAGATTTGTTTTGAGAAAATGGATTAAATTATAATGCTGAAATACTATCATACAATTATTATTAAAAAGTTATTAAATGATGAAAAACCCATGTTTTTGTTTTGAAATTGAATTGGAATATTGAAACTAAAAATTGGGAAATTGAATTATAAATTATGATTGATTTGAAATGATATTATTTTCCTATTTTTGATTGACTTTTTAGTACATGTTATCCTAGGTAGTTAGTGGTTTATTTTGGACAATTATCCTAGGATCTTGATCCTCTGGAATTGGATTGACAATGAAAAATCTAAAAAAATCTGAGTTCAGATTATCTTATCCCCCAAGGGATGTTGACGAGTCCTATTAAGCCCAAGCCTAATGTATGTGTATACACATATTAGCCATGATCACTAATATGATAAGTGTGAGAATCATATAACCAGAAACTATCATACTTCAGGGAAGATAACCATGGTTTTTTTAAATTTTTCTTAATTATATATTCCATTGATTATAGATTTTTTTTAATGATGAAAAATGATTTATATAAATGAATTTATATAAATTTTTTATTTAATCCATGTTTGAAATGTTTTTCATCCTTTGAAAAGAATAATGTTTTTAAATATAAAAATGATATGTTATGACATTCCCTATTTTATTTAAATTGAATGAATGATTTGGATTATTATTATAGAAAATATTATAGAACACATAGTGAGACCCTAATAGGATTTATATCTTACACCCTACCTTTATATTCTGGAATTTTTAGATTTTTTCATTCCAGGTCTAAGCAAAGGGAAATCCCCTCTTGGAGGAGGTGGATATTCTTGATCCTTTCGGCTTAGAGTGATGTCCCATTTGGGATTTTTTAGTTTTATCTTTCTATTTGTTGAGTAATTTAATTATGTAATTATTTGGTTTTTGTTATATTTTTTTTCTCATACCTTATAATTTTGGAGTGTTGAGAATACTACTTGTATATTTTATCTTGCACTGTTTTGTGGAAAATTTGTTCCCTATTTTATCTTGTTTGTTTCCAGGTTCTAGTCACCAATATGTGGGGATTGGGAATTCCCTTCAGTATATGTTAGTTCGGGATTGTGTATCAGGGTACCGGGGTATCCAAGATGTTTCATGACAAAGTGGTATCTGAGTTATAGGTTAAGAATCTTTCCTTGATGTAATTGTGCATTTTGGGATGTCTTGATGAGATGTAAGAGGTAATTTCAAGAGAGTGCTTAGACAACTCTCACCATAAAGAGCCTTATGTCACCAAGGGTGTTTACCCAAAAATGTATTGAGAAATAATTTTATCTAATTATAGCCATTTACCTACTTTTATTTGGGTTTCTAGAAATCCAAATCTTGAAATATTATCTAATAGAATTGATATTCCCATTACTCTTGTTTGAGTTTTTATTCTAAGTAATATTATGATGTCTTCATTATTGTTTAATAATTTTTTGCATCATCATGCCTCAAATAAGATGTGTGAATAATCCCTAGGAGGAAGATTCTGGTGAACCACAATGAGAAAATCCTCCCATGCACTTGAATATTATTGAGGTTATTGTTCGTGTGGTCCAAGCTTTGGGATAGGTACCCACAACCATTTTTGTTCAAGATCTAGTTATGGAACCTCAAAGGGATAATTCTCATAATCTTTCTCATGAGTTCCTTTTACAGAATTCAATAGTGTTACAAGGCTTTAATAATCCTAAATAGGATGAGGATTGGATGATGAAGATATAGATTATTTTTTGATTTATTGGAAATGCCTGAATCAATTAAGGTGAAATATACCACCTTCAAGCTAGAGGGACCTAACAAGAGATGGTGGGATTAAATGGTAATAGTGAAAAAGTACAAGGGTTTAGAGTAGAAGGAATTTAGAGTTATTTTCACTGATTAGTTCAATATAGATTCTATGGTTCTAACTAAGGTAATGAAGTTTTTCAAACTTGAATAAGTTGACATGAACATGATGGATTATGAAAACCACCTTTTCAAGATTATTCATTTTCACCTAAGATTGTATAAAATGGAAAGATGAATACTCGACTATTCGAGATGGGACCTTGACATGATATTCATTCTCATGTTTTCCTATTGAAGCTCACCACTCATACTGACATACAAGATAGAGAATTGATTATTGAGATTGACCTAGTTGGTAAGTTAGGGTTGACCAAAGTTCATTTCTATCCTAAAGGTAGTTATATTAGTTCCTTTAAAGGAAATAATAAGCATGATGAGTCTCATAGTGGATATTAACAGTAGGGTTATTCTAGAACTCTTACAGTTCCTAGAAGACTTGATTGCATTATGGAAATCTTGAGCATTCAAAATGGATTTGTGTTGAGGCACTCGAGATCTGAATTTTCTACATATTCTTAGGTGACATGAAAGAATTATATTAAATATTTTTCCCTATATAGTGGATTAAGATCATTATCACCTAAAATTAATTTAGTGTAATTAGATTCTTGATGAATAAATGGGTTCCAGCCACAGCCATCTAGAATAATGAATCTTCACGTAGTGGAGGAGTATCCATAAGAATCTAATACAAATCTAGTGACTATGAGTGGAACCATCACTACAGATTCAACTTTATTGATTAATTTATTTGATACTGGTGAATCTAATTTGTTTATATTAACTCATATCGCGAACCTACTAAATATTCCTATGAAGATTTTGTCTTATGTGATAGATATTACTACACCCCACTAAATTAATAGAGAGAAGGGTATCCATTGTCCCTATTGTGTTTTCTCTTTATTAGAGATTTAAATTTCCTAGGATTTTAAAGTTCTCAACATCAATCCTCTTAATGTCATCTTTAGGATGGATTGGATCATTTCAAGTAAGGCCTTAATTGACTATTATCCTTGGTGGTTCTCATTCACTTCCCCCGATGGGGCGTGTTGTAACTTTTAAGGAGAATGAAAACTAATGTCGATTAGATCCATAAATTCTTATATATTTTTGGGGAAAGTAATATCAGTGTTTTATTTTGATTTGGAGTGGGAATCTTTGAGTGATTACCTTCCTTCATTTGTTGTCGAGTTTCCTGACATATTTCCTTATAATTTTAATGGTTTTACATTGGTAATAGAGGTATAATTTTCTATTTATTTTGTGAATGGTACTCATCTAGTGTCTATTACTTCTTACCGCATAGGACCAACTGAAATGAAAGAGTTTAAGACTCAGTTGGATGATCTATTAGATAAAAAATTTATATTCCCAAGCATGTCACCTTGGGCGGTGCCTATTCTATTTGTTAATAAAGATGATGGAAAACTTCACCTATGTGTTTATTACCAAAAAATAAACCAATTTATAGTAAAAAACAAGAATCCATTGCCACATATTGATGATATTTTTGAATAGTTGAAATAGAATAAGTGGTTCTCAAAGATTGATCTTTGATTTGGTTATCACCAGTTGAGAATAAAGGTATCTTAAATTCATAAGACCACATTCCAAATAAGGTATAACCATTATGAGTATATTTTAATTCCACTTGGTCTAACTAATGATCCTAAAGTATTTATGTCTTTGATAAATAGGATATTCCATGAGTATCTTGATACGTTTTTCGTGGTATTTATAGATGAAATCCAGGTTTAATCTTAGTTCGAGGAGGATCATATGCATTATATGAGAGAAGTTCTATAAACTTTGAGAAATCAACGAATTTATGAAAATCTATTGAATTGTGATTTATGTATTTGGGTTGTGAAGTTCTTAGTACATGTGGTCTTAGAACAAGGTATCTTAGTTTATTAAGAAGGTGAAAGATGTTATAACATGGGAGAAACCAAAAAATGTTTTTGATATTTAGAGATTCTTGGATTTAGCGGGGTATAATCACCAGTTTGTAAAGGATTTCTCAAAGTTAGCTTCTTCTTAGACCGCTATCACTCATATTGGAGTGAAGTTTGATTGGGATGAGAAATTTTAGAGTTATTTTGTTGAATTAAAATGTATTTTTAATTCTATACTGATATTGACTCTTCTAGAGGCTATGTAAGGCTACATGGTCTTTTTTGATGCATAAGGTTTGGGTTTGAGATGTGCTATTATACATGGTTATCATGTCTTTGACTACAGATCTTGAAATATTAGGTCACAGGAGAAGAATTATCTGATACATGACCTTGAACTCATAGCCATAAAGCATTCAATTAATATTTGGTGGCATTACCTTTTTAGATAATTGTTTCCCATGTATTATAATAAAAACATATTGAGTTATATCTTATCTCAAAAATATTTTAACATTTGACATAGGCATTGGGTGGAAAACCTATAGTTGTTTGATTTCAACATTTCCTATACCCTGGGGAAGGGGAACGCCATTTCTGATGCATTGAGTATGAAAATTCAGACCCATGCCCTGAAGGAATCTTTAGAAGAGTGGAATCTGATGGCTATTTTTTAATAGTTTCATTTAGGAATTTGGGAAGAGGAGGACAAGGTCATATTGAGAATTTTTTAGCCGACCTCCACTCCTCTCTAGATGATTCTTCAAAAGTAGTATATTGAGGATGATTTATAGGGAATTAAGGACTCTATTTATGATGGGGAGGCTATTACTGAGTGGTCATTCTCCATATAGGGTATTCTATGCTTTTAGAATCAGTTCATTGTAACTTTTATAGTGAGAAGGGATTATATAGTGGGCTGTTATAATTACCAATGGGTTATTCACCCAAGAACCAAGAAGATGTTCTATAACTTTCAGTGATGATTATAGTGTAAAAGTATGATATGAAACATTGTTGATTTTTTTCCTTGTTATACCTATTAAAATGTCATGGAGGAGAACCAGAGACCATTAGGTTTTATCCATCCACTTCCAGCACCGACATGGAAGTGGGATGAGATTTCTATGGACTTTGTGGTTGGGAATCTATATACCCATTTAAAGAAGAATATGATATGGGTTGTGATTGATCATCTGAAAAAATCATCCCACTTTATACCCATTCATGATATAAACAATTTTTATGAGTTAGGAAATCTCCCAGTAAAATAAATTGTTCGTTTTCCCAGAGTTCCATATGCTATAGTCTCTAAAAGAGATCCCATTTTTACCTATTGTTTTTAGTGAGGCCTTCAGGGGGAGATGGGATCTTATGTTAATTTAAGTATGAAATACTATCCATAGATGGATGTCGAGACAAAAATATCTATATAGATTCTTGAGGACATGCTTTATTCCCGCGTCCTCATTTTTTTGGAGATTGGGATGACAAATTAGGACTGGTTGAGTTTTCTTATGACAACAGTTACCAGTATATGATCAGAATGACTCTTTTTGAGGCCTTTTATATAATGTTGTGTAAATATATATTATATTGGTAAAATATTGGTGATATTTACTTGTTTTCACCATGTTTTTATAATTGAGGATGAAAAATATTTAGTTAATTCATCAAATAATGTTGACTGTATAGAGCTGATATAAATTCTACGATGATCCTTATCATAGACCACTAAAGTTCATGGTTGGTGACATATTTTTATTGTGAGTTTCAACCCTTTTGTGTCATTTCTATCTTGGGAGACAAGGGAAGCTTACCCCTTGTTTTTAAGACATTTTTAGGTTGTTCAGAAGGTGTGGAAAGTGGATTTAAAAATTCCACCATAGTTTATATCGATACATGATGCATTATATGTATCTCACCTTCATAAGTATCTTTCTTAACTATATAATGTTTTGAGATAGAAGGAACTTAATGTTGATATTGATTTATCCTTAACTAATAATCCAATCAACATTGTTTGTTCTCAGACAAAGGTACTTTATGGGAGCATAATAACTTTTTTCCGTGTGTTTTGTAAGCATGGTTATTATTTTCATGAGACATGGGAGAGGGAGGAATTTATGAGAGAGAAATGTACTCATCAATTTTTTATGGAAATTTCTTGATAGGATTTCTAGGTAAAGAAAGTTCCTATGGTATGGAGGTTGTAACATCCTATTACTTATTTTCAGGTACTACTCAAACCATTTTTTTGATCATGCTTTGGTTGGGGTTTGTATCAAGTTTTTTTGGGTAAAATTTGAAAATTTTTGGAAGCCCAAGGGAATGTTCATATTTGGTTCATGGTTAGTTAAAATGTATGATTTGTCCCAGCAAACCTTGTACCCTTTGATAGTGATCTGAACGGGGCACATGGTTTTCCAAAATCTACGACTAGAAACTCCAAACCAAAAAAACTTAGACAAAAAGGGACTGCATGATTGGAACATTGTTTAACAAACCATGAAACCACCTAGGACAAACTGTTCACCCCAGAATGTGGGCTCATAGTTAGGGTGTATGGTTTTTGAAACCGCAAAACACTCTCTTGGAAACTGTGGGTGCAAGTTTATTTTTTTCCTATATTTTTTAAATTCCTAAACCCCCCGTTTAAGATCCAAAATACATTTACTCAACCAAAACATGAATTAATTGGATAGGAATACTCTTTCATGGTGATTTTGGCTCCTCAAAATTCATAATTTGGTGAATTAAAGTGCCGATGAAAAATATGATCCCTCTTTAGTAAGTATATCTCCTCTTGTTTCATATCTCCTGATATCTCCTTCCTTCATCCCAATATTTTTATGGATCATCACATATTGGTTGGATATAAAATTTATTTAATTAAATCATGATTCTTGGTTTTATTTCTATATCTCCTTCACCTTCAATCTATATTCCCATTTCCATTGCGGGTGTTGATCATTTGATTTCATGATTAAAGTTTGGTGGTTCCATTTGAAATTTTCTTTGTAATTGAAACCTTTATTTTATTTATTTGTTTGAAATGAATTTAAAATGATTTATAAAACCTTAATTTTATGTTATTTGATTATGGAATTTGAAACAGAATGTATTTTGTGGAAAACCCCCAATTCCAATGGAATTGGAATTTGGGGTTTATTTTGAAAATGATGGAATTGATGGAATGATTTGAGATTTTTCTTGAAAAAATGTATTAAATTGAATTGTTGAAAACATATTATTTATTTCATATTAATAAGAAATAAAATGATGAAAAAACCATGTTTTATTTTTTAAATTTAATTGGTATATCAAAACTAAAAATTTGGAAATTGAATTATAAATGATGGTTTATTTGAAATGAGATGATTTTCCTATTTTTGATTGATTGATTTAGAACATGTGAGCCTAGGTAGTTAGAATATTATTTGGGATAAAAATGATTAGATATTAATCCCATAGAATTGGATTAATGATGAAAACTCTAACAGAAGCCTAATTTTTTATATATTATCCCCATTGGGATGTTGACAAATCCTATTCAATCTGATCCTGAGGGACATGTGTACACATCATAACTACAATCATTGATATGATAAGTGTGAGGATAATATATCCAGAAACTATTTTATTTTATATAATATGGCCATGGTTCTTGTTGTGTTTTTTTAATATATATTCCATTAATTATAGAAATTTTTTTACTCATTCCAAATGATTTATATATATTCTTTTATATAAAGTGTTTATTTAAGCTATGTTTCAATTTTTTTCAATAATTTTAAAATAATTACTTTTTGTTCTAAATATTCAAATAATATATTATTCCATGCCCTATTTTATTTCAATTAAAATCATAATTTGGTTTATTATTATGGCATCTATTATGGAACACTTAGTGAGACCATACCGGGATTTATAGGTCGCACTCTACCTTTTCCTTTAGAAATTTTATGATTTTATTATTACAGGTCCAAGAAAAGGTAAATATAATCTTGGATGAGGTGGATTTTCATGATCCATTGGGATTGTAGTGATGTTTCTTTTGGTATGTTTGAGTTTTATCTTATTAGTTTTTGAGTGCTTTGATGATGTATTTCTTTGGGTTTTTATACCTGTTTGGTTTCTGATACTGTCTCCTTTTGGAGTGTTGAGAATACTTAATTTTATCTTTTATCTTCAACTATTTTTTTTGGAAAATTAATTCACTATTTTATCTTGTATGAGGTTAGGTGCTCATTGCCAACACATGGGGACTGGGAACACCCTTCGGGCTAGGTCAGTGTTGGCTTGGGTATCAGGGTTTTTGGGTATCTGTGCTGGTTCATGACATAGATGAACATCATGAATTATATATAATATATAAATAAATAATTAAATTTATTTTATGCTTTTGTAATTAATTTTACTTATGAATAAATGACCTTGAAAAAAATAGTGAATTCTAAATAAGGTGGGATATTTTAAGTAAATTATGATACCAAATTGTTTCCCTATTAATAATGGGAATTAAGAAATATAATCCAATGATTATAATTGATAAATAGATACAAAATGAATATAATTAACTTATTATCCTATGTTTTAATAAACCAAATATATTATATCGGAGGCGGGATAAAGACAAAATAAACCAGTATTTTAGTTAATGGGACTCTCAAACCCAACTCTTTCTTTTGGGTTATCTCAAATTTCAAATTTATTTTAGTATAGAAATTATTCTAATATACCAAAAATTTACTTTTAATATTCTTTACCTTTTTATGGGGATATACATGTTCCTACCTTGTAAAAATTATTTCTAATACAATTACAAATATTTTTCAAAATAGGACATTATTATTCCAAAACATTTCTCAACTCCTATTAACTTACTTATTACTTAAATAATGATGATATTTTATACCAAATATGAATTACCTTATTCATTTGGGAACCCAAAATGTTATTCATGAAATCATTCTTTTATGAATCCTTTATGAAACACATTCCATTTCATGGTTTTATTTCATGACTATGATTTTTATATGACCTCTTCCCACGTGGAATGCATGATTATGAGCATTTTATAATGGGATGGGTAGTACCCAAATTATATATCCCTCTAATTAATTGGGTAATTTTTTATATATCATGATATTATGTGTATTTTGTTTAAACATGATGATAATTTTGTTCATAATTATGAAGTTATAATTTATTTACATATTTTATACATGAAGATATTGGTAGATATGTTTTCAAATATGTAAGGTATTTGACCACTATGTTATACCGTAAAATTATTATGAATATGACACGTTCCATGACTTTTTCAAATGTTTCTCTCATGAGTATAATGATGATAATATGATTATGATATGATGATGATGATTATACGCATCCATGTACTACTGATTCATGTCTCTTATTCCTTCTATGTTACCCCTCCCCATAATAGGATTTTAGCTCACCCATTTATTTGATTTATATCTTCATATGAATATATGTACTAAGGATAAAATGAGAGATTTTATAAGGACTATACTGAATAATTGAAATAATGTTTATGTTTTATGTATAAGTGATGTATGAACCTAATTTTTCCAAGATACTAAACCTTTAAATCCTTGAATGCATTACTATTATATTATTTATGTCACACTATGACCTTGTTTTTTATTTTATTTTATTGTTTCATTATTTAATTATCTTTTGGTTGATGTTTGGGTTGAGTTCCCAAAGGATTTTTTTTTGATTTTTGGGGTTTTTGTCCAGTTTTTTCCCCTATGTATAGTTAGTGTGCACGATTTAGGGTAAAACCATGATACTAATGGATTAAAAGGGTGTTTTCATTTTATTTTGTTCTTGTATTGTATGCACATAGATTGGAATAAACTATTTAAGGAAAAGAAGTAACTATTAGGCTATCTTGGGGGTCTCTAGGACCTACCACACTACAAATGCATGGTTATAGGAAACCATGTGAAAATCATGCATGGGGATTTAACATTTTAATAGAGATGGTTTGTATTATTGGTGTGTGGTTTCTCAAAATACATGACTAGCTTGTGTGATGTTCCTGTCCTTCCAGTAGGGTGCACAAGGTTGATGCATAGTTTGGTAAATCGTGCATCCAAAACATAATACATTCCCAGGTGGTTAAAAATGTGAAATTACTCATTTCCCCTATTAGGTTTTAACCCTATTTCAACCCTCTCATCCCCCACTCATTTGGTTTACCCCTTAAGAGCCTTGGGTGGTTTCTACCATGCTCCTCATCCTTGGGTTGATGATCATTCCTCCTAGGTGAGTTTCTTTTGAAATGTATCTTGATTTTATCCTCTTCTCCCTTATTCCTCTTATTTATTTTTTCTTCCTTGGTTTGGTTCCCTCTTAACCAAACCATAGAGTGAGGGTTATCTTTTGTGGATCGATAATTTTGATGTTATAGTGTGCAGTTTTCTCCTTGGTCGGAGTTTCATTGGCTTGCAATACCATTTAGGTAGGTGTTTCCATCCATTTCCTTTCCAAATAATGTATTTAAATTCTTGATATTTCTAAATTAATTTCAAATTGTGTTCTTTATACTTTTTAAATTTTGATATAATTTTTTATTCCTTTCCATGATGATATTTTTTTTAAAATGGGATTTTCAAAGGATTCCCATGGTTATTCCTATATGTATATGTATGTATGGTGTTTGATAAAATTCCAAGTGGATTTATGTATTTTTGAAATTGGGTTTGACCATTTTTGAGATTTGGTAAAATTGGGTTGTATGTGAAATTGTGGTTTGAATGGGTTTTAGTGCCTTTATATAGTTTGATTCTTTTGTATGAATACTTGTTCTTTGTCATGAAGCCTCTTATATTCCTTAAAAAATGATTCCCAGGAATTTAAATTAATGTCCATATATATGGTAGTGTTAAATGTGTAACTCCATATGTGAATAGGGTGATTCATATGAATGGTAGATTCTTTTAAATTCTAACTATCCCTAAATATTTGTTTTTCTCAAATGGTTTCCAAAAACCCCTCTTGTTTTCCAAATGGATTTTGGTTTCCAAATGAATTAAAATGTGGTTTTCAAATGTGTTTTTCCAAAACATGGCTTGTTTGAATCCATGAAGTAGGATTTTGAAACCTATTGACATAAAAGTTCTATTTAGAATCTTTCAATCATGACTGATGTTTCCAATTGTTTTGGAAATGGTTTTGGTAAGAAAGGTTCTTTCATTTTAAATGGTTTTAGATTTGTAATTTTGAAGGCCTGGATAGTTCCTTGTTTCATTTTTGAAATTTTGTTTTAACTCATAT
This sequence comes from Viscum album, assembly GCA_963277665.1. Classification (NCBI taxonomy): domain Eukaryota; kingdom Viridiplantae; phylum Streptophyta; class Magnoliopsida; order Santalales; family Viscaceae; genus Viscum; species Viscum album. The sequence goes on along the minus strand of OY728119.1, from coordinate 368,471,855 downwards.
AATGTATTGGATCTATTGGAATTTGAAAAAGGTTTTGTGCGTGATAGTAACCCGTATAGTTTTCTTTCTTTAGGGAGGGTCTTCACATAGATGGTGTTATGTAGCAGAAAAGTCAGACATGGTGGAAGCTATAGGTTATGTTTAATTCCAAGTGTGTGATGACCTACTCACTTTTCTTTTTATTATTATCATGGGAGTCCTATATATCATATAGTATTCCAAGTAAAATTTTCTTTTTAGTATCTATTAGAAAAATTAGATCCCCATGGAGATAAGGTAGGCTAAGTGGGATTTCCCACTGGTGATGCTAGTTTAGAGTTTCTAGGTTGGTTATTGAATTTAGGGTTTCACCCTACTCCAGAAGGTGGGTCCGAAATGAGTACTTCTAAAGTTTTCTTATCGATATATTAATGAAATTATCATGATTACATACCTATATTTTCTTGTTTTCCTTTTTGGTATTTTACTTTCCTTTTTTTTCTCAGTGATTCATTCTTTCCCCTACACAATTTCCTTTATTTTTTTATATTTTTGATATAGCTTACTGATTTTACTTAGTTCGGGTTTTATTTATTCTTATTCTTTACTCGAGTTGTGTTTGATTTTGGTTTTCAAACTAGATTTCAAAAGTAAATATGCATTTGACTCTTTAAATGATAAAACATTGTTTTCCTAAATGTATTTCAGAATAGAATTTATATATTGTTTTAGAAAAGGGAATGTATGGATTATATGGTGATTAATTATTGAGATGTTTTATGATCAAACCCTACTTAAAATAATTGGAATCAGTCGACCCAAGTTGTTTTTCAGGTTTAGGTTCAAGTGTAGGTTTTGTTCAGGTTCTCCTTAATGATGGTCAGTTTTGTGGATAGTGGTGACCTAGGGGTCACATAATGGTATTTTCTATTTTCATTTATTTTCTACTTCCAATTCATTTTTTCATTTTATTTTTTTAGTTATCTATTATTCTTGGGATCAATTTTTCCCACCAGATTATTCTTGATTCCTAATACTAGTTTCCATCCCAATAGGATCAGGAGTTCCTCTAGGGACTTATCATGGGATAGGTCGAGTAACTGGTTTGAGGCCGACTTGGGTTGGTTCATGAAAAATAGAATTAGAGAAACCCTTATTATTTGGGTTGTTAAGTAGACTATAGATAGGACTTTTGGGACTCAGGAGGTAGGTTATGAATTGGTTCCTGATCACCACCACCTACGATGAGGCCTGAGTTACCAAAGATAGTTGGGTTTTGAGTCATTAATTTTGATTTTGGGTTCATACTGTTAGTGTTTTCTTGGTTTGATGAGTTTCGTCATGTTGGCAGATGATAATGGATGTTATTTGATGTCACATGGTAAGCTTACATGGTGTAAAGAACCATGTGGAGCCCAAGATTGTGGTTTAATATGCTTCCAGTGGTTGGTGAATGCTCAGGGTATGGTTTGTTAAACTATGTGGCTGGGTTATTTATGGCTAATCTTTCACCATTTGGGAGATTATGGTGTGAGTGATTCAATGGGTCTAATTTTGTTCAGTGTGAGTGGATTTTGAATGAAAATTATTTTTGAAGATGGTTTTTGGTGTAGTAAAAGTGTTTTTAAAAAGCAAATGATTTTAGGACATGGTTTCATATTAAAAGTGGTATTTTGTGTTTGAATTGGATTTTGGAATGGGTTTTGGTATTTGGAAATTAGTCTTGGAGAAAAATAGTTTTGAATTTGGAATGGAAATAGTGGTTCTTTAATGAGGGTTTTTTGTTTGTTTCATGGAATTATGGATTATGAGATTGGCATTTCAAGATAATATATTACTTTGGTTGATATTTGTGTTGATTTTTATCTAGTTTTATGTTTCATGTTATTTAGAGTATACAACTTAGAAATATCTCAAAGGTTTCCAATGAGTCTCTACTAGGTTTTGGCCCTACCCAAACTCCTATTGGGGTGGTAAAGTAAATTTCCTCTCAATAGTTGCCTATTTTTCATGGGTATCAAGGTATATTTAATTTGGTGAAGTGGATTGAGGATGTTTAAAGCGTTTTCAGCTCTTTGGGAACTCCCAAAGTTGTGAGGGTGCATGATTTTATTAGTTTATTTAAGGGAATAGGCTTATATTAGTGGAAGATGATCATCCCATCATCATTGAAAGTTAGGATACCTTGGTAAATATTCAAGTCCAATTTTATTCAGTGATTTATACTTAAAGATGTGAAAGTGAAAAGTGTATAAGATCTTGGGTGTTTAAAAAGGTCAATGGACGATGAAGGAATATGTTGATAATTTTAAAGTTCCAGTTTCTTTTTATCTAGAGATAACATAAATGAATCCATTAAAACCCCCCTTTTCATGTGGAGTATTCTTACAAAGATTAAGGACCAAGTTATCTCGTTCTGGGAAGTTCTGTTTGGGAGACTAGTGAATGAGTCATTTTTAGTCAAGCTAGTTCCCATTGGGAAATCAACAGAAGGTGGAAATTTAGCATCCCATGGTTCTTATGAAGGTTCCCCATCTGATAAGAAGTGTAAATTGGAGGAATATGTTCCTAAGGAGTATCCTTTTTTAATTCCACCTCCTTGTTATTTTGACCACCCAATCATGTGATTCCAATGTGGTCGAGTTGGAAATTTGAATCCATCATGCCATAATTCTCTAAATTATTTTCAAATATGTGGTCGTTTGGTTCATCTGGATAAGTTATGTAAGTTGTGTCACTATAAAAGTAATTCTTGGTTGGAGGCTTCCAACTCCCATATGTAGTGTATTAGATGCTTCAAGGTACCAAGAATCCATCCATAGGCCCCAGAGTGAAGTTTTTCATATAGTTATGAATTTATAGGTGTGGGAGATATTATCCCATATTTTTTATCTGATATATGAGTAGGGATGATTTAAGTTGTCACTATTGCAGTCTTTTGTTTTGTGAAAATTTTATTGCTCATAGGATATTAATAGGCATATTTTTTAAAACCTTTGTAGTTTCACCTTATGTATTTCAAAATTTGCATGGTTAACCGTTTTGTGGATCATTTTTAATTTTGAGTGGTGCTCCTTTGGAGATGTCTGTGTCTTATATAGATGATAAATCATGTTTTGGATCAATGTTCAATCTAAGTTTCTTTCATTGGGTTCCCCCTCATATTGGGGATTCAGTGACATTGAGTTAGTTTGTGTCTTAAATATAGGGGAGATGCACCATGGATCTTCTTGTGATTTTATCATGAGATGGCTGTGTGTGACATGTGGTGTTGAAAGGTAACACTGAATTTTGTGGTTTCATTTAAACTTGTTCAGTTTCAAGTTCTAGTTTTGTTCCGCATTTGCCTAGGTAAATTTTTTGGGGGAAAATGTTTTTGTGGTGGTAATAATTGTCACTCTAATATTGATTTTTCTTTTATTTTATTCTTTAATAATTTCATTATATTTTGGTTTATGTTCAAGTTAACTTTCTAGTGTAAATATTTTGATTTAGCGGTTTTGGCCTATTTTTAACCCTATTCATGGTTAGTATGTACAGTTTAAAGGGAAGTTGTGTGGCTAAGGGATGAAAATTTCAGTTCATTTTGTTCTTACATGTTTTGTCTCTAACGATCTACACACAGTTTGAAACAAAACATGCGAGGAAAATGAGTAACCATTCAGCCTTCATGAGGAGTCTAGGACTTAGAACCTGTCTTGTGCACTGTTAGAGGAAATCATGTGACAAGTATGAAAGGGGATTTATCATTTTGATAGAGATAGTTTGTACGGTTGGTGCATGGTTTCTCACACTGATCACGACTCATGTGGGCTTAGAGATACGTTATGGTTGAAAAATATGCACAAACACTTGCTAAATGAACTACGAGAAATCTGGTTCCTATTCAAACTAGGATATGTAGGAAGCTCTTTCAGGGCTGGAGCTCACTAGATATCCTCCTCAAGAATCCAACCCTAATTCTCCCAATTTGGGAATCCTCATTAGAAAATAAGCCTCAAATTCAATCCGAAAATTATCAAGGAATCATTTTTCAAAAAGTAAGCCCAAACTCATCTATCTCGGAGGACTATACTCTCCTATGAGATTTATCAAACTACGTGGACTTTGATTCCCATTATTATGGGATACGCATGAATCCTCCTTGAGGTTCAAACCCAAAATTTCAAATCAACACTATTCTCTTTGGGCCATATTCCCAATAGGGTATGATACTACTTGGAAACTTATATCCTTTCCAAGTTTATTAGTCTGCTTCAGCATAAGTCCCACACTAAGTTTCAACTAAGCACCTTACACTTAGAGGTCCTTATCACATGACCTTAAAAGGTATGATGTGTCCAACTAAGTGGCACCGAACTATGAGGGTTATTATTCCTTTCAAAAGGATATGTAGGTAGCTCATTTTATGAGCACGATCCCAAGATTAAAACAAAACCTCATCTCCCTGGATGACAATAAATTCTAGAGTGCCCCACTAAGTGGCTTAAAAACCAATATCATCATAAAGATGATTAAAATAATCTATAATCAGTATATTAGAGGATACCATTTATGGAAAACCTTGAATACATACATATGTTTCTATTGATGAAGAACCTTGAATGTATACTGATGATTCTAAATTTTACACATGTTAATAAGTGATTGTAAATTATAAGGGATACTTATGATATACTTGGTGAATTTATAAATATTCATGAAAATATTTTAATTTTACAAAGAGAATCCCAGAGTAGACAATAATTCCCCCCAAAAGGGTGTGATGAGTCCGACCTCCCATCCTCTCAACCAATGAACATTATTAAGTATCGTAATGTTAAAAACTTAAGGAACGCCTGCCTTTAGAAATTAGTTCCTATTTGGATAAAGAACTATTGGAAGTTTCTAGTTCCATGAATAAATCGAATGGAAACCGCCTAGAAACAGTTATTCTTAAATCAAGAACACACATTTCAAGGAACTACGAAACAAAAATGGTGAACCCGATGTGAATCCTTAACCAAGTTAATAATGTTACCCACATGTTAGGCCCCTATCAATTGATAAAGGAAGGCTAGACAAAGGAATTAATAACACAAGTATCCATCTGAAAAGATGTTGCTTTAATAAAGTTTTCCATTTTTCTCAGTTTTCCACATAACTCCCTTCAAACCATATAATGACTTTCTCCAAGACAACATCTGTGAACTTCCCAACTGCTACTCAAGCTGGATCTCCATCCATGGGAAGGAAGTTATCACAAACCCACCATCTTACACATTGGGCCTCTAATGTAATGGTGAAGGAATATCGCCGTCACGGTACAATCTTGACTTTTGAAACTACTCGACAGGCCCTCTAGGTCAACAATAATCCTCGATCATCTGGAAAACAATGACCAATGATCAAGAAGAAAATAATGCCAACCACCATCCTCAATCGTTTCAGGTCTTTATCCCTGGAATGTAACAATAAATCTCTCCCATACTACAGGGAGGTGGATCAAGAGGTCACTGAAGGACTCAATTCAAGAATACAGGATTCCTTCATGAGGACTTCCACCAGCAATCACCACTAGAATCATGCGGTAATGTATCCCCAACATGATTGGGGCGTTGCCTATGGAAGTTTGGCCCAGGTCTCTCAGACCCAGGCACATAAGACGAAATTCCAGGGATAACGTCTGGTTAATAGAGAGAAGGTTCTCACCTCTACCTCCACCAGAAAGCCCATCAATTTAACTTGATGGAAAACAACGAGTGGGCACATACACCCGTCCATCCTAATTTTGCTGCTCAACAGACTTGTCTGAAAACCACCCACCAATTCCACCAGATAAACCCAGTGGAGTACCGTGAACTGGCACATACACCTGTTTACAAGTTATCATCCAGTCATCAGGCTCGTCTAACTGCATTTAAAGAGACCCTCCAATCTAATATGGTGGCAACTAGTAAACAGGAACATACACCTGTTTACAATCACCAATTCTGTCAACAGTCTCATCTTCTAGTATTGAAGGAAGACCGTCAACCATACTTTACAAAAAATAGCCATAAGGCACATACACCTACCAATGTTCATCAAGCTTACCAACAGTCTCATCTGGTAGTACTTGGAGAAGTCAATCAGAAAGATCCAACAATAAATTTGAGGCATACCCAACTCTCTACTACTATGCGTGAGTACTATCAATACCCATTGATAGAAAAAGGAGGATAGGAGCAGGAACATACACCTACTCAAGATATGGAATGGACATATATTCCCATTTTGGCTGCTGAAGTCACCAAACACATCTTATCAATGGTGAAAGGGAAGACCCAAATCCCTGCCCATATTCTGGAAGCATGCAAGGATATTTTAAAAAATAATTCACTAGTATCAGGGGAACAGACACATAAATCTGTCCCCAAACATGGGATGACACATTGACATGCCATCCCAGAGCAGATACACACCTCTGTTCTAGTCCAAGAGGGTCATGGGGCATACTCCCCCATATCATACGGGCAACAAGATTGAAAACATACACCCATTCAAATTGGATGTAACTGGTTTGTTCTGGTAACTAATCCAAGGTAGGCACATATACCTACCCATGATAACCAATTTTCCTAGAAAGTGGCCCCAACTAAGTATAAGAGAACATCCAAGAAGAGATCTCACCAAATACCTTTGGAAAATCAAGAGTCAAGTTGTGATTTAGCTCCTCTTAATGCTGGAGTTATTGAAGCCCTCAAACATTTATCTGTTGCTGCTCAAGATCCTACCCTCTTGATTTACTTCTTGAGCCCGTAAGGGGATCTCTTCACGTAATACCTTTCCTCGTTGCCACCTCCTTCGTCTAGGGTTGGCGCGACGTCTCCTCCCTTGTGCTTCGTGAGGTTGCGGCAGCGGATCCTCAGTTGCAGTGGCTTCGGCGGCTTCGTGGACTCGACCTTTCCTCACATCACTACTGTCCTCTCCTCTCCTTAATCCCCCTACACCAGAGAGGGATTTTCAAGGAAGAACAGTGCCAGTCGGAGGCCAAGATCTAGCTTCTATGGCCTGAGTGTGCCACCGCATCTTCCGGCTGTATGTCGGGTGGATCGTCATGGTCTTTGCAGGTGTCTGGGATGGTGGTGATGAGATCCGACTTTTGGCAGTCTTCCTTCCGGCGTTTTGGTGATGTATTTCTATTTTAGGTTTTTTTGCAGTTGATCTTGGTTTGGTGTTCAACTTTTTTCACGAGCTGACATTGGTATCGAATTTGATAATTCATGCTTAGGAAGAGGTTTGATTTTGGTTGAATGGTTGGTTCTTCGACTTTTTCTTCACATCAGTCACTTAAGTGAGCAGAGATGGTCTGGTTTGTGATCTTCTATTGATAGTGTGATTTGGCTGCGGTGCTGATGACGATTGAGGTCCGATTCCTCATTTAATGTTGTGTACTTCTACATTCGGGTATCGCGGTGAGCTGAGGAGTTGATGGCCGAGAATCCGAGGCCGGAACATTGGATTTTTTGCTCGTGAGGGTATCTGGATTTTTGGGTGCCTTTGATTCTAAATTTGCTTAACGTTTTCATTTGGATGATTTCTGGTATGGCGATTTCTGCGCCAGTGTTCAGCTGCACTTATTTCATTTTCTATGCGAGGGTTTGATGATTTTATGTATTGGTATGGAATGTTGGCTGGTTGGGATGTGTGGGATGGTTTTTCGATTATGGTAAAGGAGGAATGTGGTTTAAGGAAAAGGTAACTTCTGTGTTGTCTGTGGATCGGGGTGCTAACGACGTCAGGATCTAGTCATCTTCATTTTGGTTTCTTTGATGTCCTTTGTGGATGGATTCTTCCTGGAGGTCCATTTCATTTCGCTTGAAGGTTGGGTGAATTCTGGTGGAGTTTTCCAATGGGGGGATTTGGGCCGGTGTTGATGGTCACTCCGGGGGACGTTCAAGGTAACCCTTTCTGAGGTTTGGCCAGCATTTTTGATGTTCTTGTTCCCCCGTTCGTGGTTTCTTGGAAATTTCCATTGTTTTTTGGTGTTTTTGTGTAATAGTAAAAGTGGTTGTATTGAAATCATATAGTGGGGTACCGGGAACCCATTAATCGACTTTTGAAAATGAAAAAAATGATTAGTCAAGATCCTACTCTCTCATTACCAAATTTTGGGAGTGGGAGTTGTAATTATGAAGTTTCTCACCAGACCCTTCATCATGACAGCTTCCTTCATGAAAATTTGGTCAATCCAGAGTGCATATATTTGGATGAGAGCCATGACAACCCTCCGTGTGGCCAGAATACCAAGGAGAAAGAAGATTTATCCCTTGCTATAATCCATCATGGCGATCCTCCCCATGATGGAATTCGCAGTGAAATTTCTCTCCCCAGTAGTATTTCACATTGTCAAAACAATTCTATAATTGAAAATGTAGAAACAATAAAGCCCTACTATCTTGAGGCACTTTCAAACACAAGGCCAATCATGTCTGATGCCTTTTCATTGACAGGTGAAACAATTTATCAGTTATAAGACATCTTAAGGGAACGATCACTCTTCAAACCTCCCTTGGGTCATTTATCCTCTAATACAGAGCATCCAATTTGGTTAGAATAAGTGGAGAAACCTCTAGTATAATATGATGAAGACGTGCTAAACATGATTAAACAATTAGCTAAAGGAGAAATACCAGTCATGTTCTGGCCTTCAGAAAATTCTCAGTTTGATATTCCAGAATTGATGAGAGAAGACAACATTCATGATATTCGTCTCAACTTATGGAAAACTCTTAGTCATTTGAAAACTAAATTATTACCATATTATGAATATAAAAATCATATAAAGGTAATATAAGGGTTACAATGCCAAATTGACTTGGAATCTCTTTCAGTTTCCCAACATCCAAGGGTTGAAAAACAACAGACAACCCTTCATCGCGCATGTCTCAATTCTCTAAAGAGGCTACACCAATTAATTTCCGATTCCCCATCTAATGTTCGCATCATAAGATGGGGTGCATATGGAGCATTGTATGTTACTGCACTCCAAAATCAGTGAAGTCCCCTAAAAGTGGTCTCATGGAATGTTATTTCCCATGGCCGACCATAGTCATTAGGTTTTGTATTTAATCAAATGTATGCTCAAGAAAAGACCTCAACCAGTTCTCATCAGAATTTGGCCCAAAGAAAAGAAGTTGTTTAATTACTTAACATCAATCCTCTAAGAATATTGATCAAGTGTCCTATTTAGTGGATTTCAGGCGTTAGAGGATGAAAATGTCCGAAATAGCACAATGATATTCTGAAACAGGTGATTTAAGTAATTGTCAGATGATGCACCCAACTAATGTCCAAACCAAAATCCGCAGAATCAGAAGAGAAATTTCACGAATTTCAGCTATAGCAGTTCAAGAATCACCCCAGATTGTCAGGATGGGGGATCATTTAATGAAACCTTAAAATTCATTAAACAATGTTAAAATATTTTAAGAAGAAGAACACGATCAATCCCAGCCTGCAAGGTTGTGGGATTTTTCGTATCTGTAATCCCCTACTCAACAGAAGTCAATTTTCTCTCGATTAGGGAAGAAGCCACAAGGAAAGCGTACAACTAAACTATCCAATGATTACCTTCATTTTACTATCTGCAAAATAGTTTTAGGTAATTCTTCATATAGGATAATGGAGTTTCGTGATAGAAAAAAAGGGAGATGATCTACCAGAAACACTGACAGAATTCCATTAATGCGTTATGCATCAGTGAATGTTATCAATACCATTGTAGAAGATCCTCCAAAAAATAAGTCCAGTTCAGGGGAATCATAATATGAAGTTCTTGTTTACAATATGGTACACACTGAGGCAAATGAAGAAGGTGTACATACCCAAAATCAGAGGCTTACGCAGAATCTAGGTATACCTTCAAATAACCAACTCCCCCTCTCCGAAAGGCATCCAACAAGGGGAAAGGAAAAAATTCAGATTGCATCTCACTTTCCACTAGAAAAGGTAAATATCTTTCACTTGAAGAGATATTTTCACAATAAGAATATGAAATGAAGTAGTTGAAAAGAATCAATACAAAGTTGATTCAAAACAATATTTCTGCTAGACATACTCCCCAGGAAAGTCCTCAACTTGAAAATCCTATAGGAGCTCCTCAGCAAAGAGGATTTTTGGTAACTACAGATGCAAATAATGAATTACCTCTATTGGGTACACAATCCAGACATGATCATATACATCATGATAGACCTATTTCCGTGGGTTATCCAAGAAAGATATCAACACCATCATTAGTGGTCTTATCGGTCATTGCACCAGATCAAGTTCCAGTTGCAATACCTACACATAATCCAGCTCATATGGATATTCCCCAAATAATTATGAATACAATTGAGGCATTAACAAATTGGTTTGAAGTTATGGAGGAATTAAGTGCACCAGTTCAGCTGGAAAAGAGAGCTTACCCTGAATGGGTGGATGCAATTCCTCCCCCACCAAATTTCATGAATACCATATTCCAAATTTTTAATGGTTCGGGAGATTTGGAATAACACTTAACACATTTTGTTTCTCATTGTGATCCTATGAGGGGAACTCCTCAACAACAAGAAGTAGTTAAGCTTAGGTGTTTTGTGCATTCATTATAAGGACCAACTTTTGTCTGGTATACAAGTTTGCAATCTCGATCAATTATTGGGTGGGAAGATCTCTGTCAGAAATTCCTTCTTCAATTTATCTCAACATTACCAAAGATGATAGTTTTTGATCTTACCAATTTTAAACAAAGGGAAAATGAAATAGTTTAGGATTTCATTTCTCGCTGGAAGGGATTAACATATTCATTAAGTTTAGCACTCCCTCAAGAAGAGTTGCTACCAATATGTGTGGAAAATATGCATGATAAATTATACACACCATTGATCCCTGTGAAATAAATAAGAGGGTTTTGAGACCTTAATTCAATCGCTCAGCAGATAGAAGACTATATTATAGAAACTAAGGCTAAAACTTGTGTAATTACATCAGTTCTAGGAAGTAGAATAGGAAAGGTAGAAGCTGCAATAATTACACTCAAATAGGCACCTATACCTACTTCTACTTCAAGGCCTTCATCATATCGAAGGGATCCACTTCCTAAGCATCAGCAACAATGAAAACCTCGTCAAGATGATCAAAGAGATCAAAGGTAGAAATAGTTTGAGGAATTAAGGAATAAAGTTTATTCTTTCAAGAATGAACAAGTTCCTAGTTACTTCATCTCAGCCTTAGAAAACAATTTGGTTCAGTTGCCAAGGCCGAAGAAGCCAAATAAAGACGGAGATGAAGATCGTCCGAATTATTGTACCGTTCATCAGATGTTGGGATACCCCATTCAGGATTTCTTTATTTTCAAAGACCTTCTGTAAAAGATAGTAGACTATGGACAAGTAAAATTGAAAAGTTCATCAGCTCAAGTAGTATGTGTTACTGCCACCAATCCAGAGGTAGAAGGGGAATGAAAAGAGGTTAAAAGTAAAAATGTGAAAAAATATGATGATTGGATGATCAAGAAAACAATCAACCGGACTCATGCTATTTTATAAACACAGTTGAAACAACCAATTGTGTCTTCCACCACTCATTTCACAAAAAAACCATCTTCATCAAAAGGGTTTTCCTCAAAGAAACAAAGTGGTAATAAGGATAAAGAGCAGTCAAAAGAAGATGATCTCGCATCAAGGCCAAATTTTTCCTTAACCCTAGAAGATTTTAGGACATCTATTTGGAAATCATGAGTACTACCCTGCCAAATGGTACAACCAGAAATAATCTGTCAGGTAGAATCCTCATCATATGAATAATTGATCTTTGGTTTCGTTAATTTTATCTATTTAACAGATCCTTATGCCAATGGTGATTCTAATTGTATTGAGCCATAATTCCTTATGCCTAATTGGGGAACTAGAGGAAGAGGCCAAGGTCAAGGATATAGGGGAAGACGTGGGAATTCCAGAAACCATAATTTTAACTCTACCCCTAATCAAACCATATATGCAGTAGAAACTCGTGGAAGATCCCTTTTGTGAGATCTACAAGAATAAGGAGTTTCTTCCATGAAAAACAAGTCTAGTTCTAGCACAATTATTCTGGAGGACCAATTAAAAGCTACAAAATCTTCTTCTCAGTAGATGAATAGAATTAGTCAGTCTAATTTACAAAAGTCAGTGGGAAATACCACTTTTATTTCAACAATGTATTCATCTACAACAGAAGCATCAACTTCCAAAGCACCTAAAAAACCACATCTCCATGCTGGGAAACACAGACCTTAGGACCAAAAGTATGATGTCTTGAAACAATTGACCCAAGTACCAAACAAGTTGTCAATTTTGGATGCTTTGAATCTATCAAAAGATCTTTGAGAAGCACTCATTAAGGCCTTGTTAAGTCCTCAAGAATTTGAAACCAAAGTTGCTGCTGCTGAAGTTTACCGTATAGAGAATGATTCTACAGAATGTCATGCAGTCATATCTTTACAGATGAAGATGAAGACCATGTGATACATGGACACATCAGACCTTTGTATTTGTCTGGAAATTTCAATGACATGGATATCTGATGAGCCTTCATTGATAATGGATCTGGGGCCAACCTCATTCTCATTTTTACACTTCATCGATTGGGCCTAATTGAATCTGACTTATCGCCTTCGACTTTAATGTTTCAAGGATATGAAAAGAATGAACAATAACCTCTAGGAAATGTTACACTTAGAACTCAGTTTGGGGATCTTGTGTCTAATTTATATTTCATGGTTGTTCGTCAGGACACAACCCGCAATATTCTACTTGGAAGGCCTTGGTTGCATGAACATACAACTATATCTTCATTACACCACCAATTTCTGAAATACTATTTCAATGGTCAAATCAGAACATTGTATGGTGACAAGGATCTGTTCAAAACATGTGAATCTCAATACATTGAGGCAGAGTTTTATCACACAAAAGGAACGAAGTCTATGACCAAGGAGATAACCATAGTTAATGCTCCAAATGGACTAGAAAAGATTCTAGAAAATCCATTCATGCATTTGAGTACAGATTATGTGTTACCCATCAATCAAGTTGAAAGGGTAAATCTAAATCCATGCACTCATCCAAAAATTCCTATAATGTCAATTGCGACAATTGAGCTTGATAACATGGGAGAAATTATTGATACACCAATCAATGATGGAAGCCTAAATGGAGATGTTTTCATTTCATCTACTGAACTACAACGAGCCTCTACTTCTTCAATAAAAGTAAATTTTGTTAGCAATGTTAGAGGGAGAAAAAGATGTTGATTCTCAATCCATCAATCCCTCTTTACCACAGGAAAACCCTTCATCATCAGTAGGATCATATATGGTGGCATATTCTTCATGATGTTTAAATACTGACTCCTCCCCTAAATTTGGGAGTTTTTCCATGTCATCTACCATGAAAATGGAAAAAGAACAGGTAACACATCATGAAGAAGAAGAGTAAGATCTTGGGGATGCTCCTCCATCATTTAAAAAAGGTGTTTCTACCACTGTGGATGAACTCAGAGAAATAAATCTAGGTACATGAGAAGATCCATGCCCCACCTTAATTAGTGCAGCCATGACCTCTGAGGAGAAAGAGGTGTATACTTCCTTTATATTGAAAAATCGAGATATATTTGCTTGAAATTACATAGAAACGCCATGTTTAATCCTGATGTAGCCACCCATCATTTGGGTTTTCTAGAAGAACATCATGGGTTCAAGAAAGCAGCAAGGAGAACACACCCAACTTACACCTCTAAAATTGATGTTAAAGTTGATAAGCTTATAAAGGATAACTTTTTCAAGGAAGGTAAGTATCTGAAATGGATGGCCCATATTGTCCCAGTGAAAAAGAATAATGGGAAAATTAGAGTATGCATTGATTTTAGATATATTAACTGGCATTATCCTAAAGATGATTTTCTAGTCCTGATTATAGAACATATAATTGATACAATGCCTGGATATGAAGCTCTTTCCTACATATATGGATATTCTGGGAATAATCAAATTTGAATGGCCCTGGAGGATGAATAATCTACATCCTTTAGAGCTCCTCAAGGTGTGTTTTTCTATCGGGTAATGCCCTTTGGGTTAAATAATGCAGGTGAGACATACCAACGTTCCATGCACCATATCTTCAAACCCTTCTTAGGGAATTTTTTTTAATGTTATGTGGATGATTTGGTAGTCAAATCCAAACAACATTCCAATCACTTGGCTGATTTGGAAACCCTATTTTGTAAACTTCGGCAATATAATTTGAAGATGAACCCCTTAAAATGTGCTTTCGGAGTAACCTCAGGAAAATTACTTGGCTTCATTGTACGCCATCATGGTATTGAAGTTGATCCTGAGAAAACAAAATCAATCCTTGGTAAGTCACCTCCTATAAATTTGAAATAATTGAGAGGAATTCAAGGACACTTGGCATATATTCGGCGCTTTGTCACCAATTTTGAAGACAAATGTTTACCCTTCACCAGATTAATGAAGAAGGGAATCACTTATCAATGGATTGAGGATTTCCAAGAAGATTTTGATATACTCAAGAAATATCTCTTGAGTCCACCAGTATTGATGCCACATGTTGAAGGAAGACCACTCATTATTTATGTGTCAAATTTAGAGCGATCACTAGGTGCCTTCCTCACCCAAAATAATGATGCTAGAAATGAAAACAACCTTTATTATCTCAATTTAACTATGCTTGATGCGGAAACCCGGTATTCAAGTATTGAGAAGTGCTGCCTGGAATTAATCTTTGTTGTTTAGAAATTGAGACATTACCTGCAACATCATGAGGTCCAATTGATATCTCGTAATAACCTGCTCAAATTTATCCTCAGTCGTCCTATGCTTATAGGACATCTAGCATGGTGGGAGGTTATTTTTCAACAGTTTAATATCCAGTTTGTTCCTCAAAAGGCAATAAAAGGCCATGATATGGCTAATTTCATTGCTGAGCACCCATCTACGAAAGACACATCGTTTAATACTAAAATTCTTGATAAAGAGGTATTATCTTTTCAAGATAATTCCCAAACATGGGAAATGTATTTTGATTGTGATTCTAGAAGTACAACAGGGAAGAGACTGGAAAATCCTAAACTCAACAAGTTTGGATTAGGAATAATCCTTATTTCCCCAGAAAAGGTAGTATTGCCTTATTCTTTTCTATTATCGGAAGGTGGTACTAACAATGAAGCAGAGTATCAAGCTCTAATCGCAGGTTTGGAATTGGATCTTCAAGTGAAAATGGGCCATTTAAGGGTAAAAGGTGATTCAGAATTGGTAATCAAACAAATCAATGGGGAATACTCTATCAGAAAAGAAGATTTAATCCCTTTGTGTGATTATGTTAGAGAGTTAATGGATGAATTTACCTCAGATCCAACATTTTCTTATGTCCCATGATTACAAAATGCCCAAGAAGATGCACTGGCTAATGCATCTACAACCTTGGAAGATCCAAATTGGGATGAGACAGTTATCAGCAAAACCCATCGTCACATGGTTTCACCTTTTGTTCAAACCATAAGGGAGGAAATTAATGAAATTATCCCTATTTCTAAACCATATGGTCATACCATGGGATGTATAACATCCATCATGGAATATATTTAAAATGGGATACTTCCACCAAATAGGGCTGAGAAGGATCATATCCGGTGATGAGTGGCCAATTTTACTCTTTATGATAGTCCAGACCACCAAAAGATTGTTTATAAGCAAGGCTTTGATGAAATTATTTTTAGATGTATTGATGGATAAGAGACCACAGGTGTCATAAAAGAAGTACATTCAAGAGCTTGTGGTGCCCATCAATCCAGGCACAGAATCTCCAACCAGATATGAAGTTTTGGATACTTTTGGCCTTCAATGACACATGATTGTACAAATTTCACTAAATAAATGTCATCTATGTCAAGTGCATGCAAACTTAATTCATCAACCCCCATAGTTGCTACATACAACTAAATACTCTTGGCCATTTTCCACATGGGGAATGGATGTTATAGGGCCTTATCCTCCAGCCACAGCTAAGAAGTTAAAGTATATTCTCACTACAACTGATTTCTTCTCTAAGTGGGCTGAGTCAATACCTCTCAAGGAAGTCGGAGTCAAAATCATCATTAGTTTTGTCAAAACTAATATCATCACCAGATTTGGCATCCCTCATACTATTTTGATGGAAAATGGCACCAATTTTTGTTTTGCTAAAGTAAAAAAGTTATATCAGTAATATAATATCAAATCTAACCATTCATCTCGTTATCATGTGGCGGCCAATGGATAGATAGAGGCTTTCAAAAAAACCCTATCATATATACTCTATAAGATGGTGGATAAAGATAAGAAATCATGGCCTGATAAAATTTTTAATACTTTATGGGATTATCGGACAACTACCCGTACTACTACCCAAGAAACTCCTTATTCATTGGTATATGGAACTGAAGCGGTTTTTCCAATTGAAGAACAATTACCTTCACTTAGAGTTGCAATATGTGATCAGTTATCTACAGATGAAAGATCACTGAAATTGTTTAATGAGTTGGAATGATTATATGAGAAAAGATGGCATACTTTGCATCATCTAGAAGTCTATCAGAATATAATAGCATGGACTTTTAATAAGAAAGTTCACCTTCATTCATTCCTCCAAGTAGAATTGGTATTGGTCCATAGGAATCCAATGATACCAGGAATGAAACCACAAAACTTGAAGCAAAATGGGAGGGACCTTATTCCATACATAAGTTCTATTCAAATGGAGCCTATGCTTTAATATCAATGGATGGAGAGCACATTACATCTCCAACAAATGCTATATTTTTGAAGAAATAATTTGTGTAATTATACCAAATAGTCCTCACTATAAGACTTTAAACTACACAGTACATAGTCCTCACTGTAAGACTTTAAACGACACAGTACATAGTACTCACTGTAAGACTTTAAACGGCACAGTACATAGTCCTCACTATAAGACTTTAAACTGCACAGTATATAGTCCTCACTGTAAGACTTTAAACTGCACAGTATATAGTCCTCACTGTAAGACTTTAAACTACACAGTACATAGTCCTCACTGTAAGACTTTAAACTGCATAAAACATAGTCCTCATTATAAGTCTTTAAACTACATAGTACATAGTCCTAACTATAAGACTTTAAAATACATAGTACATAGTCCTCACTATAATAATTTAAACTACACAGTACATAGTCCTCATTGTAAGACTTTAAACTGTACAGTACAATTTCTTTATTACAAGACTTAAAACTACACAGTAACCAATGTCCTAGTTTCAATACATTAAACTACATGACATCATATGTACAATTAATTTTTCTCTATTTAATTCTATAAGATTCCATAAGCAAATTTCATTGATGTCATCACTACTTCTTAGTAGTACATGAGTCCCTCTATTTCCTATGTTAGAGTCAGATCTTCATAGAGACCAAGTTTCAAGAACTACATATGGATTGATTCTCAATTTCAATGAGATACGTAGAGACACCTGAATCTCCAATTCTGGGCCCAGCCACAATCATAAAATTTTCTTATTTTATTTGCTCCACCTATATATGAATCAGATCTATAGAGATTATTTCCTTATGATATATGATTTGGTCCTTATACCATTTCATGTCTTGAGATTTATCATTCTCTCATAACGTATCAAAAATCCCCCATTCCTCATGTCAAACTTATCACGAGGAATGATTGTTTAAATAACTACATATGTCTTGATTCTCATTTATTTTGAGATTTGTAGAGATTCCTAGATATCTAATCTTGGGCCCATCTACCCACAATAAACCCCCATTTATTTCTTGTATAAAATCAAATCTACATAGGGAATGTTTTAAAAACTATGTATGACTTGATTATTTCCCTAGAAAGACATATAGTGACACTTAGGTTTTATCCCTTAATCCAGTTACAATATGTATTTCCTTTCATATCAGTTCATAGTCGTCCTTACCACATGACGTTACAATGAATGAAAATCTGACACCCCTATTCTTCATTTGCATCACCTTTTCATTATAAAAGAAACCCTTACTTCTCCTTGTTTCTCACACCAAGAATAGCTCACGTGGGCTTAGGAATTGAGTAAATGGATTCTTTATATAAGGTGTTTTAATTTCTTATGGGGTTAATAATGTCCTTACTGCAAGACTTGAAACTGCATAGTATAATGTCTTTACTGAATGACTTGAAACTGCATAGTATAATGTACTTACTGCATGAATTGATATTACATAGTATAATATACTCACTGCATGACTTGAAACTGAATAGTATAATGTCCTTACTACATGACTTGAAACTGAACATTACCATATTCATTCAAAGGAAACAAAGAAAGTCTCCATTTTACATATGAGTCAAATCTATGTTAAGGACATCAAATTCATGGAGAATATTGATTCAAATATTTATCATATACATTGGGCATAACCCCCTTCCATATCTCACAATCTTAATCTTGAAATTTTCTTTCATATTTTCATAATCTTTATTACGGTTTCTAGTGATAAGGTTTCCAATATATGCGATCTCTTTTTCCTGACTATGCAGCATGTGCCCTTAGGCGGCCTTGCATAAGTTGCCTACATAACAGGCATGTCAGTGAAAAGATGCCACTATTTGGATTTGCAACATATGACCCATTTGGCCCTACATAATAAATCCCCCATCATAGGTTTGTCAAATAATGGTAACTTCGTTCTTGGTTATAGTATCTTTTTCCCCTTTAATATTTGATGACCATATAAAAAATCTGTATTTTAAAACAATCATTCAAGTATACTTGTCCCATTATCTTTCTCACAGTCTGAAAGTCTTCAAGACCGTAGTTTACTCATTTCCCTCATCATGTGTTCGATACACTATGAAATAATCTTGAAATAACTTGGCCACATGTTATATATTTTTTCCATTTCTGGTCCTAGTTGTATGACCTAAAACTACAGACACCATATCTTTTACATTTGGGTCAGACCTTTGTAAAATTCCTATTCCTCTGATTCTTTGGATATCTTGATTAGAAATACCCTTTCCATATTTAGGTACCTTTCTCCATAAACCAAACTCTATTCTTTGGAAAATCTGAATCTCCATAAAATTTCTTCGACTTTTAGCAATAAAACATCAAACTTCTGAGATCTCTTTTTCCTAACTATGCAGCACGTGCCCTTAGGTGGCCTAGCATAAGTTGCCTACATAACAGGCCTTCCAGTCAAAAGATTCCACTATTTGGCAATGCAACATATTCCCTAGTTGGCCCTGTATAATACAACCCCCATAATGAGTTTGTCAAGTAATGGTAACTTCGTTCTAAGAGAAGACTTCCTCTAATGCTTCAAGCCCTTTTCCCAAACCATTCATCGGTTTCAGAAATTCTCAAATCACAGTTTACAATTTTACCTTTCATACCTAAATATAATAGTATATTTACAAACAAATTATCAAGAAATTGATTTGTACTTTTGGTCAGAGCTAAAGAACATAAATTAAAGCCACCCCATGTCCTCACTACATGACTTAAAACTGCACAACATCAATGTCCTCACTACAAGACTTGAAACTGCATAGTATCATGTCCTCACTGCATGACTTAAAACTGCATAACATCAATGTCCTCACTGCATGACTTAAAACAACACAACATCAATGTCCTCACTGCATGAATTAAAACTGCACAACATCAATTTCCTCACTACATGACTTGATAATACATAGTATCATGTCCTCAATGCATGAATTAAAACTGTACAACATCAATGTCCTCACTGCATGACTTAAAACTTCACAATACCAATGTCCTCACTGCATGACTGTTGGTTTAAAATAACCCTTTTTTCATTCTTAAAATTAATTTCCTTGAAAAAATCACCTACCATGATATTAAGTCACTCAAATCTTATTTCCCCTATCTATCAATAGCAAAATGTAAAATTCTTAAAGAGCTCGTTTACTTGACTATTCATCACATGCCCATAGGAGGCTTTTCATAAGTTGCTTACATAACGGGCCTATCAGTCAAAATATTCCACCATTTGGATATGCATCATATTCCCCAGTTGGCCCTACATAATACAGCCCCATAATGGGTTTGTCAAATAATGCTAACTTCGTTCCTGGAAAAGACACACATTATGTTGATACAAGATTTAAATTTGGTATCCATAAAAAAATCATGGCCCAAGATTCCCCTTGGAAATGTTTAAAGAATATTAAATACATTCTTAGCCACATTATTTTGTTTGGGATTTAATTCAAAGTTTAAGGTCAAAGTTATTTTGACCCTAAACATTATCCCTTTATAGTACAACATGCATGACTTTAAACTACCAATAAAAAAACTTAATACTTATTAAATTAAGAACCTATGAAGGGAACTCTAAATAAAAGTCGAGTCCCAAATCACTAAACATTTATTTTTGTATGGTTTAGGTAATATTGAGAAATAAAAGTCAAAAGAAACAATGTATGTAGGATTATCCATATAACCCTAGAAACAGTCAAATCATGCTTATTAGGTCCCTTGGGTTAATCGGAATTTTTTTGAGCACTTCATTTTAATTATAATAATGATTATTTAACATAAATAAATCATTTTCATCATTTACTTTTCATATTTCAATCATGAAAATACATGAATGAAGATTTTTTTTGTTATTATGATTGAAAACAAAATTTATTTCATTTATATGAAAATAGAGGGACATCCACAAAATGGATCCTCTCTATCATGTTTCAGAATAAACTCTCAACATGTCTTTGCATTTGTTGGACCGCTTCATAAGCCCTATCAGCTACCTGTCAAAGTTGAGATAGTTGAGCAACTCCAGCCTCCTCTACCTGATGAAGTGCTTCCTTAGAAGTTGAAATGGAAGTTTTCCCCTCTAATTGGGTTTCTTTCAATGTCTGATTCAGTTTCTCAAGCTTGTTATGAACAACATCTAGTTGCTGTTGAAGAGATAACAACCCCTTCATGGATTCTTTGATTTTTTGGCTAATCTTGAATGATTTATTGTTATTATTTTCCTCCACCTCAACTAATGTAGCTTGAAAGACCTCAATATTGATGAGTCATTTAGCCTTTTAAAATCTTGTCATAGCTTATACTCCTACTCCCGTTGGTGAATAGTCTCTTTCATGACATCGTAGAATGGATGATAATTAAATCCACCAAATCACAATACGTAGAATAATGCTGGGAGTTTTGGAAAATGGGACAATAATTCATCTAAATGATTTTCAGAAATTATGCTCCAGATATGCTACCTTGTCTTCTTACATTCCATTCCAAGGGAATATTTCATTTCTACGTCTGAATCTAAGTCACTACCATGAGGTAAAATGTACTCTGGAAATAGGTCTCTTAAAGAGCTGTTTTGTTTTGCTTATCTTGGGGAAGTAGAAGATTCACCTTCTGATCTAGGAGCTGATAACCCTAAATGATAAATCAATCTCATTATTAGTTTCAAATGAAGGAAGAAAATATGATTCAAATAACTGATTATTTTTACCCAATAACAAGTTAGCTACTTGATTGGATTCATCCCCTATATTGTCTACTCCAGTGTTTTGAGAAGGTGTTTCTTGAGAAGGGGAATTTCCTTGAATTTTATCAGGTATGACATTTGAAGGCTCTGGAACATCTCTTGATAAAGGATCCTCTATTTATCCAGCCCCAGAAGAAGGATAAAGTGGAACACCCTATTCCTGAAGATCCTTTGTGGCATTTTCTATAGATAAAGCTACATAAGGTGAATGTTGATGTAAAGAATCAAGTTGAAGAACAAATTATGTATGGAAAATGCAGGAATAGGGACTTATGTCCTTGAAATTCCTCATGAAAATCTCCAAACTCCATGATGGAACTTGGAATATCAATATTTAGATTAAGGGTGTCCATCATTTCAGTGTATACGGCCTGAAATGTTAAAGCATCCTCACCATTTAAGGTATCCAAAAAATGTTGGTTGATTCCCAAATTGGCTTCAATGACATTTTGTTCCGTTGAATCTTCAATTGGTATACCATCATCAGATCTTTCCAGATTTGGGTTAATATCAGCATTGGTTTTAGATTTCCTTGGATCTTCATTCCTTTCTTATGAAGTAATAGGAATATCAGTATTGATTATTTTCAGGATCCTTTGAAAAAAGTAACTGGGGATTTTATTTAATCTTACCATGGATTTCTTCTCTCTCAATAGAGCCAGGAGCAGGTATAGATAAATCTTTTGACATTATAGATTCATCATCATGAACCTGGGTTTCCCTTGGGGATTATTTTTCTGGTCGTGAAGCATCAACTCTTAATCCCTTGAGAGAGGAGAGAGACATAGATCCTACAAGAGATAGAAAATGGTTACCAAAATATATTTAGAAAGTTGTATTCCCTAAGGATCTTATAAACACTTACTCCTTCAGTCAACACTTCGAATCAATCTCATTTCTCTCTTTATTTTTTGTTCAAAATCTTGAGGTGAGATTGAAACACTCATCTTAACCGAGGAAACTTGAGGTAATGATTGAGGATTATCTATCGCCATTACCCCAGAAATGATTCTTTCTCCTGGAGAATGTTCTGGAAACCTGGTAGGATTATTTTTTTCATTGATAGGAGAGCCTACAGAACCATACTTGGGTGATTCGAGAACTGGTCCAGATCTTCATTCTCTACATTTAAGATGCATAAATATATTTTCATCAATATTAATGATGATAAATAATAAAGTAGAGTTGAGACAAAAGAAAAAGGGAAATACATTCTCAGTATTTACATAAATATCCCATTCCTCCTCAGAGTCGGTAATTACCCCTTTGCAGACTCCTAAGTCCAGCATATGAGATACTCGATTAGAGGCTGGGATTTGTTCATCGATTGCATATATAAAAACCTTCATCTCTGCAATATAATTATGTACTTCAACCAAGTTATGGTATGAATTTCAATCAGAAGGTGCCTTGATATCACCAAATTCTTGTATTTGAGTGCCATGCTGGAGGAATGCCTATGCGTCCCTAAGATCACGGGTTATACATTCCCAATGATGAATAGCTGAAGGTTGCATATATTTCAATCTTGGTATGGTTGAATGTGGAAGGGAATATTCACCTTCTGATTGGGAAATTTCTTTAGACATCCTTTCTTCATAAAGTTCAACAGATGGATTAGGGACCACTTTTTGATGGCGGAGACTAGATCCCCTTGGCATTAGAGGTATTGCTTCTATAGCCTTGGTCTTCCTAGTGTACTTCCTACAAAGATGTTTTGAGGGCTCTAAAACCTCTGACACTACTATATCATCTATGGACTTGGATTTCTGGCCACAATTTCTATGTGCAACAGTCATTGTAGCTGCCACCCAATATATCCCTTTTGTCAGACCCCCTTGGGGATATGAAGAAACCCAAGCTTTGGCATACCGAGATTCCAATATGATCGATGCATCTGGTTGATGTAATATAATTTTCAGGTACCGGGATGGTGCAATGGAATCCAGAGGGCTGGGAATTTTTTTTTGCTTCACCGGAGTGACATAACCCTATCAACTCTGGTGATCTTGTCCCGGCTTGGTCCGACGATCTCGTAAGGTTCATAAGGAGCACAAAAATTAAAACTAAATGTTTAACTTGTTCAGAATTGACGCACAGGATGCCGATGATCTTTGCTTAAAGACTCTGACATCAAAGCTCTCTAGATCGTCCACACACGCCTTGCTAATCTGCTCGCGTGTCGTTCGTCAAGATCTGGGTGCTAGTGCGGATCTTTGACGCTCACTTCAGCACAACGATGATCACCGCAAAGGAGAAAGCTTCGATCCGGGATGGATGACCTTGAAGATCCTTCTTTGCTTGAGAGTCTCTCTCTAAATTCCAGGAGGAGAGAGATGCTCTCAATCTTGACACATGAATAGTTATGGTGGGAGAGCATCTCTCTCACATATATAGGGAGTGTTAAAAACATGCGGTATAGGTTCCTAACCCCCGTGTAATAGACGTCCACTATAAAATTGATATAAATAATTATTTATGACAAATAAAATTATGCCATAAATAATATTTACAATTTATCACTTACTTGTAATATATAAATATATTACGTGATAAATTTGAGTCTTTAACTCGACTCATTCCTCCTACTTATATTAAAAGAACCTAGGATATTTAAATCCAGTCGAATAATATTAATACATGTATTTACTATATAACTTGTAAATACATGTTATAAATAAATTCAATGAATTATTCTAAAATCGAATAATTAATGAATTTAGTTATTCTTTGGTGATCCATAAAACTTGGATAGTGCTCGGAGCCTTTGGTGGGGCCCACCAAGTTCTAAATTCCTATTCCCAGAATAGGGCAGATTCTCAAGGTGCTATCATGTGTGACCCTCTAAGCCCTTATCTCAATAGTAGTGAATCATATCACCGACCAAGATCGGGGTTTAACAACCCATCAAGGCCCCTATAGAGATAAGGCAACTTCAAAGCAATGACTGCCTTCCTATGAACACGGTCTGTGTAATATAATCTCTTCGTCATCAATATCTCAATAAAGAAGAATGCATACTAGTGTCATCATTATTTATTTGCTTTATTTTTTTTGTTGATTTGTTCGGACGGTATTACCTTCGACTACCATGGCCATGGATTTAATGAAGGTGCAACCATCCTAATCAACCAGGCCCATGATATCACTTCATAAACTCAGAAGTGACAAATCCTTTCTTGATCATTCAATCAATGCCATGCCATTAATGACGTACCCAATACAAACTACCTCACCATGAATTTGGCGCCATGGTTTTCTCCTTATATAAAATGTACTTAATTAAATGACATTCATTGATAATGATCTCAAGTCAAGAGAGCATTACACACGTACATAGATAGGAACGACCAATGACACCAGAAACATGCGGTTTTCCTATTAAGCGGGTCTATCCTCATGATCTCAATAGCTAGAGATCATCAAGTGTGAACTTCACGAGATGAAGTCTCAATGATTATGAGCCCCCATCACTTGATGGTCACACATCATTTGGGTCCTTTCAGAATGATGTAACTAGACCATAGGACATTACTTTAAGATTGCTGTGATGGCATCTCAGGGTTCTCATTATAGCCTGGGACCTTCTATAACCATTTGATGCGACAGGTAATCTAAGGACATTTCCATTAATAAAGTGGATACAGAAGTATCTACACTATCATGGAAAGATAAACACATGTATAAAACAAACTGAATACATGCAATAGTAATCAAAGTACAATACACGTTGGGTCTAGGGAACCCACATTCAACACTCCCACTTTCACTAGAGCCAACTGCTAACAGGTTTCAATCCTCTAGCTCTCACATGTGAATCATGCTTCTACAGAGAAATGGATTTAGTCAGGGGGTCTGCCACGTTGTCCTCTATGGCTACTCTGCTAACTTTCACTTCACCTCTTTGAGTAAAATCCCTCAAGAGATAAAACTTCCAAAGAATATTATTTGTCCTCTGGTGAGACCTGGGCTCCTTGGCAAGCACAACTGCAGTAGTATTATCACAATATACTAGAATAGGTTCTACACTGATAGGTACCTTAACAATGTCTAAGATAAATCTAGGTATCCAGACTACTTCCTTTGCTACATCGGAAGCTGCAATATATTCAGGCTTTGCTATAGAATCAACAACCATAGCTTACTTTGAGCTTCTCCAGCTAACTGCACCACCATTCAGGAAAAAGATGTAGCCTGACTACGATTTCATATCATCATGATCTGTCTGTAAACTAGCATCAGTGTATCCCCTCAAAACTAGTTCCTCACATCCTCCATACACCAGGAACATATCCTTAGTATGCCTCAAGTACTTAAGGATAGTTTTAATAGCTGTCCAGTGTAGATCTCCTGGATTGGATTGATATATACCCACCATGATTAAAGAAAAGGCGACATCAAACCTAGTACATAGCATGACATACATGATAGAACCCACTTTTGAGGCATAAGGGACTCTACTCATTCTTTCAATCTCTTCTTGTGTTTGTGGACACATTTTCTTGGAGAGATTTACACCATGTGACATAGGTAACAATCCTTTCTTGGATTGTTCCATATTGTACCTTTTGAGTACTTTGTCAATATATATACTTTGACTTAGGCCAAGCATACTTTGAGATCTATCTCGATAGATCTTGATCCCTAGAATGTAGGCTGGTTCACCTAAGTCTTTCATGGAGAAGAATTCATTTAGCCAAGTCTTAACTGACTGTAAGACTTGCACCTCGTTTCCCATGATTAATATTTCGTCAACATATAAAACTAGGAAAACGATAGCATTCCCTTCAACCTTTTTATAGACACAAGGCTCTCTTTCATTTTTGACAAAACCAAAATTTCTTATGGCCTCATCAAAGCATACATTCCCTGATCTTTATGCCTGCTTCAATCCATAAATGGATCTCTGCAACTTGCATACTTTATTGGAATTCTTTGACTTAACAAACCCTTCGGGTTGAGTCATATAGACATCTTCAACCAACTTTCCATTTAGAAAATCAGTTTTGACATCCATTCGCCAAATTTCATAATCATTAAAGGCTACTATTGCAAGCAATATTCTGATGGATTTAAGCATTGCCACTGGTGAGAAGGTTTCATTATAGTGAATGCCTTGACATTGTCTGAAACCCTTTGCAACCAGTATTGATTTAAAGGTATTAACCTTACCATCCATGTCCAGCTTCTTCTTGAATACCCATTTGCATCCAATGGGATTTACATCAGCTGGAGGGTCTACCAAAATCCAAACTTGATTTGGTACATGGACTCCATCTCAGAATTCATGGAATCTTGCCATGTAGCAGCTTCTTTGCCTTCTACTGCTTCCTTGTAGGTTAGAGGTTCATCATCCTCAAAGATTATTGTGTCACCTGACCCGGTGATAAGAAAACCATAACGTTCTGGTTCTCTAACCTCTTGTGAAGACATACACAATATCTGTGTCTTAGGAACAATTTATTCTTCCACTTGCTCTTGTGGAGATTGTTCCTCTACCAAATCTTGTGCATTTGGAGCATTAACTTCATCGAAGTCAATCTTTATCCCACTATTTCCAGTAGAAATGTGATCCCTTTCTAGAAATGTGGTGTATCTTTCCACAATGACTTTTCTATCTAAAGGGTTATATTGGTAGTATCCTCTAGTTTCTTTAGGATAACCTATAAAGATGCACTTAGGGATTCTAGATGCTAATTTTTCACTTGTTAAAGTCTTGAAAAATGCCTCGCACCCCCACAGACGCATGTGTGTCAGATTGGGTTTCTTTCCATACCATAACTGATATGGAATCCCATCTGTAGCTTTAGTTGGTACTCGGTTAATGGTATATACTACTGTCTGCAAGGCGTATCCCCAAAAGGATAATGGAAGAGTTGTATAACTCATCATTGATATGACCATGTCAAGAAAGGTCCTATTCCTCCTTTCACTAACACCATTCCATTGTGGTGTATAAGGAGGAGTGTGTTGGGATACTATCCCACACTCCTCCAATTGATCAATGAAAGATTGGTTAAAATATTCTCCACCTCGGTCTGAGCAAAGTGTTTTTATCTTTTTACCAAGTTGGTTTTCTACTTTATTTTGGTATTCCTTAAAGAAACAAAAGGAATATGACTTATACCGCATTAAGTAGATATATCCATACCTACTATAATCATTGGTAAAAGTAATGAAGTATAGAAAACCACCCCTTGCCTCTACTAGAAATGGACCACATACATCAATATGTATTAATCCCAGCACTGCATTGGCTCTTTCTCCCTTTCCTGAGAAAGGTGCTTTGGTAATCTTTCCTTATAAACAAGCTTAACATAAATATAAGAGTTCTAACTGTACTGAGTCTAGATACCCTTCTTGATGTAATCTTTGTAATCACTTCTCGTTTACATGACCGAGCCTGAAGTGCCATAGGCGGGTGTTATTTGAGTCATGTTGGCTGTTTTTGTCATTGATTACCATTACTGAGTCTTCTAGTTCCAGTATATATAAACCATTGTTAAGATGTGCCATTCCATAACATATGTTATCCCTATAAAAGAGACAACTTTTATTTCCAAACTTGAAATAAAAACCCATAGTGTCTAAACATGACACAGATATAATGTTTCTGGTAACAGACAGTACATAATAGCAATTGTTTAAAACAATAATCAAACCAGTTGGTAAAGTCAAGTGATAGTCTCCCACTGCGAAGGCTGCCAGACTTTCACCATTTGTAGCTCGGAGATCCACTTGACCTTTTGCAATCTTCTTAAACCTACTTGGTTCCTATATATGAATACAAATGTGTGAGCCACATGCCATATCCAATACCCAACTTGTAGATAAAGATAGATTTCATTCAATGAAAAAAATACCTGAAGCAGAAGTGTCAGCTTGCTTCTTCTTCCCAGCTCTGCAATTCTTCTTCCAGTGGCCTTTCTTGCCACATCCAAAGAAGACATCTTCCTGCTCATTACTTTGCCTCTGAATCTTTGGCTTCTTTGTAGGACGATGCATTGGTGTCTTTGGCCTTGACTTGGCCTCAGACCCCTTTTCCTTGCTGTTTTTTTCTTATTCACCATAAGGATAGCTGAATTGGTGTTTTCCATGTCCTTATCAGCTTAGATAACTAAACCCAAAAGATCTGGGAGCGACTTTGTCATATCATTCATATTATAATTGGCAATTAAACTCTAGAAGATTTATAGTAGAGAGGAAAGAATGAGATCCACTTCTAGTTATTGGTTCAGTTTGAACCCAAGGGATTCAATCCTCTCAATATACCCAATCATCTTGAGTACGTGACGACCGGCTTGGTGCCCTTATGCTAGCCTGCACTTATAAAGCGCACTTGAGATCTCATACCTTTCTTGCCTATCCCTCTCTTCATATAATTCTTGGAGATGTGAAAGAATCTTGTAGGCATCCTCTTCCTCATGCATTTTTTTTCAATTAGCTGGACATAGATGACAACATAATGCATTGTACATCAATCAAATCATCTACATGCTTTGTCCATTTGTCTTTTTCCATATTGCTTGCTCCATGAGGAGGCTCAACAAGAATTGGGGATTCCAGCACATATAACTTCCTTTCTTGGCACAATACTATGCGCAAGTTCCTGTACCACTCCTGGAAGTTATTGCTAGTCAGGATATTTTCTTTATCCAAGATCGATCACAGTGATACAGTACTAGTGGTGTTGGTGATTTACATTTTGAATCTACATCAGATAAACATTTAGCAGTTAGTACTTTGTCTTGATTACCTTTTGACATTTTATGATTAATAAATTATTATATCTTTTAATGTCTCCGACTATTTTAATTAACTTTAACAGCCCTCACTATTAGATTCAGAATACTCTATCACTTGAGCATTATAGTGGCAAGGATCCTCGAAACCTCCCTCGTAGTCTACAAGCTAGGGCTACGACACTACTTGGAGGGTTTCAAGGTAGGCACTATGCTGGCCAACTACTTGTTCTTGTGGTTCCTTGTGTAGTTGAGTAAAGTCCCAAATTTTAGAATCTGAACTCGATTCCATCAACCTATAGCCTCTAAAGTGATAGCAAGTTAGATAAGGATAATCCTTGACTACTCACTTCAGTTAAGTCAACCCATTTCTCACATGGAAATTCCCCGGTAGTAAGAGGTACTATCAACTGAGGCTGATGAGCACCGAAATAGCCAGTTTTGTTTAGATGTGAGAAATGGAAGGAATTTTAGACTTAATATATCATTGAGGGATTTTTTAAATATTAATTGATGAATATAATCCTTTTCTATTTATTATGTTCAAACTGGGTTGTCGCGATCACAACTGAACATTCAATAAAATATTTATTCACCACAACTTTATTCATTTTATCTTGTTTACTATCCTATGTGATCATGAAATAATCATGAAAACGCATAAAATAATAAACTGTGCATAAAGTAAATCATGCATTTTGACTGGTCTTGAGCATTCTATAATGATTGATCGATAACTGATCAATCATCACCTAGGGGCATCCATACCTGAGTCGATACATGAATCATGTCACTGCTGGACCCAGTGCAAAGAATCCAACTCCTGTTTGGACTACCACCTCATCTTGGTGGGGATTGCCTCTCAGATCGTCACTGAATAAATACAAATATACTTGCACGCAGGCGAGGGGGTCTAGGGTACAAAATACAAGTAGTGCAATGGACGCGTAGGCCCTTATACATATTTGAATTAAAATACGATTCACAGACCGTCAATTATCTAATTAAATATTACAATCATCACACACATTGAATAAATAATTAAATAAATAAATACATGCCAGACATACATAGGTCGGTCAATAGCTCAAGACCAGTCAGGGTAAAATCGCAATAAAATTAAATTTGAAATAAATTTAAATTATGTGAGGGTGTTATAATAAATTAAATGAATTTGATTAAATTCAAATAATTTATTTTTATCGGTTCCATGTGATTAATTTAATTTTAATTCCAAAAATTATATGAAATTAAACCATTAATTTAATTCTAAACATAAATTAAATTAATATTTTTGGATTAAAATAATTTAAACCCCTAATTAATTCCAATTAATTTAATTTAAAAAATAAATTAATTAAAATTAATTCAGTGTAGGGTTACCTCTAGCCGAAGAGGAGTCCTGCAGGACTACGTACCGCCGAGGGATGTCGTCCTGGAACCGTGGCATGACCACGGTGTGACCGCGGCATGACCACGACATGACCGCAGCGTCCAACGATTCCCGCGATGGCTGCATCTCTCGGCAGCCCACTGCTTCGGCGAGCCAGCGAAGTTGCTGTCCGGTCTGGCGCGGGCACGTGTCAGCCGAAAGGAACTAGTCTGGCGTGGAGGAGGAGCCCAGTGAGGGCTCGGTGTGGCTAGAGGGAGCCGGTCTGGTGTGGCCTAGAAGAGGAGGTCGACGAGGGTCCGGGGTGGCCAGATGGAGCCGGTCCAGCACGCCCCAGAGGAGGAAGCCGATGAGGGTCTGGGGCGTTCGACATGTGGGGAGGAGGCTGACGTGGGGCTTGGAGGCCGGCGTGGCGTAGAAGGCCGGTCCGGCGGAGGGGGTTCGGCATGGGCCGCGACCGGCGCAGGTGTCGGGCGGCCGGTCAGAGGGAGCTCGGGGCGGAGAGGAGGAGGCTAGCGCGGGGTCTGGGTGGCTGGACGGAGCTGGTCCAGTGGAGGGGAGGGAGGCCCTAGGGTTCGGCCTCCCTTGGTGCGCCACGTGAGAGAAGACCCGTAAGGGTCTTCCTCCTTTTTTTTTCTTTTATTATTTTTTGTCCTTTAGACCAAAATGTCCAGCCCCCTATTTTTTTTAAATTAAAGGGAGAAGACCCCATTTTGGGGTCTTTTCTTCTCTCCTTTTTTTTAATTAAAAGCAAGAAGACCCCCATTTGGGGTCTTGATATTCTTCATTTATATATTTTATTCTTATAAAATATAATAAAATATTTATTATAAAAATATAATTAAATATTTATTATAAAATATTTTATAATAAAATATATTTTGGATGTTAACTCTCAATTTGAGATAAACATCAAACGAGCAAAAACTTGCGATGTCGATCCGATTAAAAATTTTAAATGATCGTATCTTGATCATTCGAAATCGAAACAACATGCGGTCGGATCCAAATAAACTGTTTTAACACCCCACAATTAAATTTAATGCATTTTAATGTTTTTGACTCAGAAAAACCTTGCGCTCACTCTGATACCACTGTAAGGTACCGGGACGGCACAGCAGAAGCCAGAGGGTTGGGAATTTAAAAACTTTTCTACTTCACCAGAGTGACATAACCTTGTCAACTCTGATGATCTTGTCCCAGCTTGGTCCAAGGATCTCGCAAGGTTCATAAGGAGCAAAAAAATTAAAACTGAATGTTTACCTTGTTCAGAATTGACGCACAGGATGCCGACGATCGTTGCTCAAAGACTCCGACGTCGAAGCCCTCTAGATCGTCCACACATGCCTTGCGAATTTGCTCGCACACCGTTCATCAAGATCCGGGTGCTAGCGCAGATCTTCGATGCTCACGTCAGCGCAATGATGAGCACTGCAAAGGAGGAAGCTTCAATCTAGGATGGATGACCTTGAAGATCCTTGTTTTCTTGAGAGTATCTCTCTCTAAATTCCAGGAGGAGAGAGATGCTCTCAATCTTGACACATGAATAGTTATAGTGAGAGAGCATCTCTCTCACTTATATAGGGAGTGTTAAAAACACACGGTATAGGTTCCCGACCCCCGTGTAATAGACGTCCTCTATATAAGCGATATAAATAATTATTTATGACAAATAAAATTATGCCATAAATAATATTTACAATTTATCACTTACTTGTAATATATAAATATATTACATGATAAATTTGAGTCTTTAACTCGACTCATTCCCCCTGCTTATATTAAACGAACCTAGGATATTTAAATTCAGTCGAATAATATTAATAAGTGTATTTACTATATAACTTGTAAATACATGTAATAAATAAATTCAACGAATTATTCTAAACTCGAATAATTAATGAATTTATTTATTCTTTGGTGATCCATAGAACTTGGATAGTGCTTGGACCCTTTGGCGGGGCCCACCAAGTTCTAAATTCCTATTCCCAGAATAGGGCAGATTCTCAAGGCGCTATCGTGTGTGACCCTGTAGGCCCTTATCTCAATAAAAGTGAATCATATCACCGACCTAGAGTGGAGTCTAGCAACCCATCGAGGCCCCTATAGAGATAAGGCAAAGTCAAAGCAACGACTGCCTTCCTACGAACACGGTCCGTGTAATATAATCTATTCGTCATCGGTATCTCAATAAAGCAGAATGCATACTAGTGTCATCATTCTTTATTTTCTTTATTTTTTTTTGATTTGTCCGGATGGTCTTACCTTAAACTACCATGGCCATGGATTTAATGAAGGTGCCACCATCCTAATCAACCAGGCCCGAGATATCTCTTCCTAAACTCAGAAGCGAAAAATCCTTTTTCGATCATTCAATCAATGTCATGTCATTAATGATGTACCCAATACAAACTACCTCACCATGACTTTGTCGCCATGGTTTTCGCCTTATATAAAATGTACGTAATTAAATGACATTCATTGATAATGATCTCAATTCAGGAGACCATTACACATGTCCGTAGATAGGAATGACCAACGACACCAGAAACATGTGGAGTTCCTATTAAGCGGGTCTGTCCTCATGATCTCAATAGCTAGATATCATCAAGTGCGAACTTCATGAGATGAAGTCTCAATGCTTATGAGCCCCTAGCACCTGATGGTCACACATCATCTATGTCCTTTCAGAATGATGTAACTGGACCATAAGACATTACTTTAAGATTAATGTCATGGAATCTCAGGGTTCTCATTATAGCCTGGGACCTGCTATAACCATTTGATGAGATAGGTAATCTATGGACATTGCCATTAATAAAGTGGATGCAGAAGTATCTACACTATCATGGAAAGATAAACACATGTATAAAACAAACTGAATACATGTAACAGTAATCAAAGTACAATACAAGTTGGGTCTAGGGAACCCAATTTCAATAGTAATTGACAATTTGGATACCTCTAAAGCTGTTAGAATCCATAATTGTCACGCTACCATTGGGTGCTTCTCATGTATGAAATATGTGGGTGGAAAAGTGCTTGATTGTTGAAGACATCTGAATTGATGAGAAAACCTATAGGGAACATAAGACTTGCAGATAATTTCACCATCAATCCTGGTTGATTATACGCCATCCCTAAATGACATCATATAGTATCTCAGCTAATAATTCTTTTCTTTACCATAATCAATAAATGTTTCAGTTGGTGGGTCCCCAAAAGGAAAGAAGTTGAATTCCCCTATGACATTCAATGCCTTCAGCACCACAGCAGGTCTTAAGCACAGGGACTGAATACCAAAAACTTTCTGTAGAAATGGAGTGAATCGACCATTAGGAACTCTAACCAAATTCAGCACATAGTGTGAAGAAAATTGTGCTGCAATCCATCCCCACAACACTTTGAATGGCCTTAAAATCCAAAATGGAGCCTTCCCATTGTATAAATGCAGTAAGAGATTGTAAATTTGTGCTAATACAGGGGTTTCTTGCCCAAAATACTTCCCATCTACCAATTTAGATGCAATGAAAAAGGTATCTGATCTTACACCACCTCCAGATTCATGGATTGGAAGCCAATAAACACTTATCCACATAACAAGGAAGGAATTTAAGTGTAGTTTTTCATCTATATCGGGTTTTACTTTATTTCCCCAGTGCTTGCAATCACCTCTTTCCAGTGTAGGCCAATATGTGCATGAACTACCTTGGTTATCTACAGAAGGAAAAATAGTTGGACGTCCACAGGTTAAACCTTTCTCTATTTTTGGTTCCAATAAGGCTTCTATCCATACTCTAACATGGATATCTTTCTTATCCTTGGGTAAATTCTTCGCTATCTTATATAATTCATGGGCCAGTAGTGGTGTTCTAGTAACATCACCCCATGTTGTAGCAGGTGGGATGAATTCATCATAAATTTCCCCTAGAATGGGAATTCTAGATATTTGGTAAATGTCCCAGAGACTAATACCAACTTCACCATGCATCGAAAGAAATGAATTCATTTGTAGACTCCATCGGCTCAGTAATTCAGGAATGAATTCATTTTTGTAAACATAAGTTTTCCCCATCCAGACAGCTTCATAAATATGAATGCCTGATAACTCTTTTCTGAATTCCACACAAGTCCGACATACCCAGAATGCCCACATACACTCAGGTTTTACATACCCTCCAGAATGAAGGTCCCAATCTCCTTTCCAACCATTATATTGATCTGTTTGAGAAGCCCTAAAAGTGGAATCATAACAATGTGGTCTTGTCTCTACAACATGATCTTTCATATCATGAGTGCAACCACTGTGATGAAGGATGCAACTAATAGAGACTGTTCCTTCTTGTATCAGAACCCCCTTGCACTAATATTCATGCTATTATAGTTGGAATACTGAAGAAACCAATTATTTGGAAAGTACTTCTTAATAGATGGAAATTGGAAATCTTTCAAAATCCCATGCCCATACATGGGTAAGTAAGGACTTTGTGGATAGTCACGTTAGTACAGAATTTGACCCTTCTATAACCAAAGAAGAGTACTCTCAACAATGTCATAATAGTCTGGCCCGACGATCCTCATCATTTCATTCTGGAGAACTTTAGCTTCTTTGGTATGGGTCATCAAATGAGTCATTATTTCCTGAAAAAAAACTACCAAACATTCATGTCTGATTTTAATGAAGAAAGTGATTTTTTTTAAAATGGACACTATTTGTGTAGGTTCTTCAACAAGGTCCTTCGACAAGGTCCTTCAATAAAGTACTTCAGAAACGTCCTTTGATGAGGTCATTCATGTAGGCCCTTAGACAAGGATCCTAGTGAAACTCCATCATTGAAATCCTTTTTGCGTAGCTGCATCATGTATGTAATTCTACCTTGAATGAAATTTCAAGAGAATCACGCGAGAGCACAACGCGATGCAGCTGGGCGAACAAGGTACGCAACGAGAGATCTAAATTTTGGATAAATCACAGGTGAAGAAAAAAATCGCGAAAGGTTAAGACCTATTTATAGGTAACAAAATACCTACGCATCGTGACTACGTGATGTACTTGCACGACACACATACGTGTCGTACCTGCGCGAATTACCTACATGAAGTACGTGCGTGACGAAACTGCACTATTCTATAATCTATCCTGATCTTTTTCCCAGACTTTCACCTTAGGACTTGACCCTCTTTGTATATTTCGGATCCAATCCTGAGGGGGGTATTTTGTTGACACTACATGAAAAAGTAACCAAAAATAAAGGCAACCTTTGGATACTTCAAATCCCAAAGAAAGATTCAAAGAGTACAAAGGAAATTACATAATACTCCCAAAATAACTACATGACTGAGCTATGTGGCTGAGCTACACGGCCGAGCTACACGCTGGACCTCTGTTCCAGAAGATGTTTTATGTCCCTATGTGGAGAACCTATGCGGCGGAGCTGTGCAAAGTACCTGTGCGGGAAACATCTCTTCAACCAGGCACATCCATGCCTATAAATAGAGCCCTTGGGATCCCCATTTGAGGACTGAAAAAAAGTGAAAGACTCTCTAAATCTCCCATTGCATAGCTCTTTCGCCTAGATCTCTCAAATTGTCTCAGGTAGTTCTCTAAACTAAAAAATAAAGGATAATTAAAGGGGATAGGCATGCTTTGAAGTTATTCACATTGTTTAGTCCTCATCCATACCTACATGGTGTATCTGCACGCCACACCTACACGGTACACCTGTGCCCCGTACTTGCGTGATAGGGCAATGCAGGGTACCTACACGGAAGACTTGCACGAGGTACCTATGTGACCAGATCAAGTACCCTTCTTTAAAGCCATCCATGGTAGGGCATCTCCTTTCTTGGTTCCCTTATCTGAAAGGGGATAAGTTGAAGCCTCCACCAAAACCTCCTGACTTCTCAAAACTTTGGGTAAGGCACATCAGCGTGTCTCCAATTTGAGTTTGTATTTCCATAGTCATATGATTCACACATTTGTTTCACAATGGGGTTAGGATTCAGTGGATGTTTCTGGATTTTTATATCCACATTCACATGGATGTTTCTCCCAGAAATAGTGTTTGTAAGTTCCCGATTTGGAGGATGGTTTGTTACCGGCCTATCCCTTCTGAAAGAGGTGACCCAGAACATCAGTTCTCTGGTAGAGAGGGTATACTTCACAATTTCTATTCCGCACAAGTATAGGATAAGTCTCCCTCCCCTACCAAAACCAATTTTAGGGCAGCCATACTGGTATAATCCCCTCACCTTCACCCCTTATTCCTTACATTGGACCCTTGTTCAATGTAAATAGAATAGAGGGAAGGTTCGTCGCCTTGCACACTTCCATGGTCGACGCGCCCTCTTCCATCAGCAAAAAGGAAAAATTTGGAAGTGTGAAGTGTCACTGTTGAATATTTCATATCCACTTATTTCTCACATAGAGCACGACTCATGTGGGCTTAGAGATATGTGATGGTTGAAACATATGCACAAACACTCACCAAATAAACTATGAGAACCTTGATTCATGTTCAAACCAGGATACGTAGGAAGCTTTTTTAGGGCCCGAGATCACTGGATATCCTCCTCAAGAATCAAACCCTAATTCCCTTAATTTGGGTATCCTCCTTAGGAAATAATACCCAAATTCAATCTAAAAATTATCAAGGCATCCTTTTTCAGGAAGTAAGCCTAAACTCATCTCTCTCAGAGGACTATACTCTCCTATGAGATTTATCGAACTACGTGGGCTTTGATTACCATTAATATGGGATACATAGGAAGCCTCCTTGAGCTTCAAACCCAATATTTCAAATCAACCCTATTCTCTTTGGGCCATATTCCCAATAAGGTCTGATCCTACTTGGAAACTCATATCCTTTCCAAGTTCCTTGAGATACTTCAGCATAAGTCCCACACTAAGTTTCAACTAAGCACCTTCTGCTTATAGGACCTTATCACATGACCATAAAGGTATTATGTGCCCTAATAAGTGGCACCTAACTACGAGGGTTTTTATTCCTTTCACAAGGATACATAGGTATCTCATTTTATGAGCATGATCCCAAGATTAAAACAAACCTTCATCTCCCTGGATGATA
This sequence comes from Viscum album, assembly GCA_963277665.1. Taxonomy (NCBI): domain Eukaryota; kingdom Viridiplantae; phylum Streptophyta; class Magnoliopsida; order Santalales; family Viscaceae; genus Viscum; species Viscum album. The sequence continues at coordinate 368,434,043 of OY728119.1, read as the reverse complement.
ATAAATTCTAGAGTGCCCCACTGAGTGGCTTAAAAACTGGTATCATTGTAATGATGAATAAAAGAATATCTAATAGGTATATTAGAGGATACCATTGATGGAAAACCACAAATAAATACAGATGTTTCCATTGATGAAGAACCTTGAATGCATACTAATGATTCTAAATTTTACACATGTTAATAAGTGATTGTAAATTACAAAGGATACTTATGATATACTTGGTGAATTAATAAGGATTCATGAAAATATTTTAATTTTACAAAGAGAGTCTCAGAGTAGACAATAATTCCCCCCAAAAGGGTGTGAAAAGTCTAACCTCCCATCCCATCGACCAATGCATGTTCTTAATTATCATAAAGTTAAAAACTTAATGAATTCCTGACTTTGGAAAGAAGGTCCTCTTTAGATAAAGAACTGTTGGAAGTTTCCGGTTCTATGAATAAATCCAATGGAAACCACCTGGAATCAGAAATTTTTAAATCTAGAACATATGTTTCAAGGAACTATGAAATAATCATCTATTTTCTAATGCATCAAAAATTAAAAAATATATAATTTTTTTATTATGTTATTTTTTGAGAAAAACATGAAGATGGGAAGATCTTAAATGTCTAGTCCCAAGATTCTCATTTCTTCTTATATATTTATGGAAGGATCATAGTTTATATGGGTATAAATGAGTAATTTATGAAGGAGTTTCATTCTTCTTGGTAGGTGATACACTATATAATCATGAATATTACCATGATAGTCAGTGCCAATTTTTGTGGTCTGGTATGAAGAAGGATATTATAGGATTTTTTGGAGAAGCCTCACCTATCAACCAGAGAAGGTTTGAAATAAAAATTATATAGGCACTCTTCAAATGTATCCTCTACTAGTATGGAAATAATATAATATGACAAGGGAATTTCATGATTTGATTTCTAATATTTTCAAATAGATAAGATGTGGTGAGGGTAATCATGGATCATTTTACTAAGAAAGATCTCTATTCAACTAACAAAGTAGCATCTTTTACCAACAATGTTTGAAAATTATATGCTAGAGAGATAGTGAATCATCATGATATACTATAAATCATCATATTTATTAGGTAACATAGGTTTATGTCACAATTCTTTCTAGTGTTTAGAAAATCATATGGTTCTTAAATAAAATTGAGTACTACTTTCCACCAACATATAGTGGGATATTTTAAGTGAACCATTTGTATCCTTGAGTAAAATGAAACCCACATTGTGTTAGAGTTGTATTTATTTTCAATAAAGGAGGAAATATGAATGATGTCAACATGATAGGAAGATGGAAGGCTTAAAAGGAAGTTTGAATTTTCTAAGCATGTTGAAGTGTGAAGTTCATAAGAAATAAATATGATTTACAATGATTTGTAAATATTACAAGATTTAAAGGAAAAATATTATTCATGTAAATTTGTTTCCTCCATGATTCAAAAGGTAAATTAGAAGAGTTCCTAAGTCTAAACACTTATGAATACTGAACTGTGAAAATAAAAATAGATTGGAGATGGAAAATTTGGAGGAATTGTGTATTGGTGTCATATTTATATGATAATGGAAATACTGCCATTGATGATTACTATATATCTATCCAAGAATGGCAGTGTTGTTATGAGTATTAGAGTAACTTCTATTTGATTATAAAATAATCATTCACTTAATGTCAAAGATAGTATTAATATGTGGCAGCATGACATTTCATATGTATATATGGTTCAAGCCGGCTTGGTGAAAACATGAATTCTTTCCTTTTAATAATATAGTTGGATAGAGTGGGAATTAAATGAGATGATTGTGTGAAATAAACTTCAAGGTGTTAACTTTCTAGTTTTTTTAGAAGATAAAATGATATCACTTTAATAGTTTTCTATAATGGAGTGAAGGAACCCATCTAAAGAAGTTCTAAACATGAAAGATAATTTTTTTATAATGTAATATATATATTGATGATATTTTGAGTAGTTTATGAGTTATTTAGGAGGTTTTAGATGGTTTATATAGGCCCCAAATCAAAATTAATTAATTATAAAATTTCCATACATGTGATATGAAAAAATGTACTTGTGGTCGATTCACTAATTGCATGCATCAGATGATCACTTGTGCCTCATGGTCAATTAAAATTATTTACATGGTAGATACATTGTGTTAACTTATCATATTAATATCTAATTGAGTTTGTATGGGTGGTTGATCTATATGGTTTGGTTACTCAGGACTTATACATGTGCTCAATCATAACTGATCCATACTATTGATCCTCATGGTTGATTGGATTTATATGTGTGGTGATTAAAGGCATAATAGGTTGAGAATGGTCAATTTGTTTTTCTATACATATTCAAAAGGAATGGATGCTTCAATACATATAGAATATTTGATAGAGTCTACAGTCCACTCATAAGAGATGATGACCTTGTTATACATTGTAACTGATCATGTTTCAAGAAATAATAAGCAATCTGGTAGAAGAAGATGATGAATAGGAATAATGAAGAGTTTATGTTATGAATCATATGTTTTTTCATCATATGAATTTGAGAAAAAAATAATTCTTTAACCAGAATCAAAAGTATTTGTATCACATTACATTGATGTAAACATAATTTTTTGATCAAGAACATAAGTGTTTAGATTATAATTCTTCCTAACATATGAATTTATTCCACACGTCTTTTTATTAACATACAATATCCTTTAAATGATTCTTTTTCTACACTCTCATATTCAAAAATAATGATTCCATAATCAGAGAAATTATTATTTCTATTTAAGATAAAGGAATATCCATGGAGAATTTGGAAACCATGAAAAAAGAAGTTTCCAAATATCCTGAGGGTTTTCACAATGTAAGCATGGGATAAAGAAACAAATCCTATGACCATGTGGAATAGGCATATACTAATTTTATGGGAGAAAATGAAGGAAATAAAATAAGTCTATAAGATGAATTAAAATAGAATAATAATGAGTTTAGAGGATAATATTTAAAGATATTTGAATTTTTAGAAATATGTAAACCCGGTTTTGAGTCTTCAAGAAATAATAAATAAGAAAAAAGATCTGATATTTTAAGGAGTTTTGAATATGAGGATTACTAGAAACTTATGAATGTATTATATATATATATTGTACAAGTTAAAGAAAAAACATGAGAGAATCTCGATTGTGTATACATAAATGATATTATACAAGTTAAACGAAGAAAGAGAGACCCGATTATATTCTTATATAATAAATAAGATGAAGAGAGAGATCCAATAAAACATCAGTTTCAATCCTAAATGTGTCAAAGAGTGAGAAGAGGGAACCAATGATGCATGAAAAGGATTCATCCCATGCATTGAATAATAAAAGGATAAGTAAGAGAGTTCAATTTTTATTCAAAATACAATACTCTAGACAAGAAGGAGATAGTCCTACCTACAATATCCTACCATATAATTTTGAAGAAAATTGAGGAATACTACTTGATTGCTATAATTATGGAAGGAGATCACCTATGATTTCTAGGAGGGACACATAATTCTATTACTGATCTACTTGATAAGGATTTAGAAGACATCCTATAATATACAAGAGGATATCATGGTTGATTCCTAATATTGAATAGGAAGTTAGTGCTTTCTTTTACCTACTAACTATTGAGATAATAAGTTCATGGTCACACACTTTCCTATGATTATTTTGATAATAATAAGGAATAAATTCATGAGGGATAATAACCATGAAACACTAGATATGTAGTCATCCTTATGAAGGTGAACCTATTTAACAAAACCTGGTGTTCTTTTGTGTTTCTTTCTTATTATATATATTTATACAGTTCAATAGAGAGTTAATAGAGAGAGATCTACCCACTAAATTGGTGAGGAGGTGTGAAGGTATCAAAAGCTCAAATTAGAATAAAATATTTTCTTACTGATTCACCCCTTTCATTGTGGTAATATCCTAAATTGATCTTAATAATTGGTATTGAAGTAGGTCAAAAAGGTAATGGATTTTAAAATTTTAAGTTTTTTAATTAATTTAATTTACCTTCTAAAAGGATAAATGAAGTGAATATTTGAAGAATATGGTAAATTACTTATCAAATAAATAATGTAAAAAATGTCTACCAATACCAAAAAGATCAAGAAGAAAATAAAAGGAAATAATATAATAAAAGCCTCATCAAATAAAAAAAATATTCATTATTTTAAGGAAATATAAGTGATAATATTTCTATCACAACTGATAATGAGTTATATATTAAAAATAGTGGTTATAATAAGGTATCCCTCTCAATAAAAGTATAAGAAAACCCTTTTTACCGATACAAAAAATTATAGTTAAGAACAATCATGTATGAATGATGATGATCTTATGGTTGAATCCACCTCTAAGGAATTGGAAAATAGTATGGTCTCATATATATTATCATCTTTACATGAAGAATGGGTACCAAAAGTATCTTATAAAAATTATAAAATTTAAAACCATGTATTAGCAGGGAACATATCAATTCTAAGTATTCACAAGATTAATCTATTGGGATCATAAAATATATTTTGTATAACCACACCAATGAAATTATCTCATATTTTTTTAATATTTAGAATTATGTAGGAGGAGATAACCCACCATGGATATGGAAATGAAATAATGGAAAAATATTTGAAATAAAATATACAAATATGTTTTAAGATATCTAAAAAAGTAGAATCAAATAGTGAAATGAATTTATATCATGAATAAAAATGCACAATTTTTGAAAATAAAGGACTAACTAAAATTATTAGGAGAAGAGAATCTATAAAATTCTTGAAGAAATAATGCATGCATCTGAAGTAGTAATTAATATTAAAAATGAAAAAAGGAAGATCAAGGCCAAATGGATTAAATATATTGATCATATACTATAATGAAATATGGAAATGCATGGATATCAAATTGAAGAGATAATAATGTTATAAAAAGATAAACTAAAAGTATTGGAGGATATGAGAAGTATCCTTAACATGAAATGACCAGAGAATGCAATTAAATTTAAAAACAATCCAGAATTAGTTCAAGACATTTATTCACAACAAGATGAAATGAAACATACTTCCAAAAAAACTAAAAATCAGGGTGATTATTCTCAAAACCTTTATCTATTGGAAATAATATCCTGAGATCATCTATTGATCAATATATAGTAGCCACAAAGGAGAAGTCACCATACTCTTTTGAAAATAATATTTGAGAAAAATCATTTTATATGGGAAGTGTAGGTTTGAAACCAAAATATGTACAAAAGTGGTTAACAAAAAAGTATATCGAACCCAAAACAACATACAAGGTGGTTGGAATCATGTTTATGAGGCACTGTTCCCATAAAGTATCCCTTTTATTTAATAAGAAAGCACAAAAACAATATGCAGGTAATTCTTGAAATATTTTCTCCTATATGAAAAGATAAAGGTTTGTGGGATATTGTTAGTGCTTATATAAGTTTGGGAATATGTCTATCGAATTTTGGTATAATTTTTTAAGAACTAGAAGAATAACAAGTAAATAGTTAAGGGGATCAATATTTCAAATATTAAACATTCATATAATATGAAGAATAATCTATATACAATAAATTTATTTAAAAATATTGAAAATATCTATGATGTTTCCAATGTTTTTGGTCATAGTGAAGTGACATGAAATTATAAATAATTCAAATATGCATCTAAAACAACTTAGAAGTGAATACCTAAAGATTGGGAGAATGGAGATTATTCACCCTTAGGAAATAACCATGATAAAGATGCTAAACATGACAATCCCAAGGTGTATATGAATAATTCTAGTATGTTATACTTGAGTAATAAACATAAGAAAAATGGTAAAGTTCAAAAAAAATCTTAGCAGTTAAAGATGGAAGCTACAAAGAAAGGTAAAAAATATTTATTTTATTGAAAAATGGACACATCATAGATACTTGTAGATAGTCCATGAATATGATAGGTGAAATGAATAAGTTGGAATGGAATATAAGAACAGTCCAAGAGAGAAATAAAGGGACTAAATTGGTGAAGATCACATTTGAAAATCCATGTGAAAAAAAAGGATGAGCATATTACCAATGTTTTTATAGATATATAGATATCTGAATTGAATAAAAAAAATCAGAATACAAAGAGATTACAAAGGCAAAGGTAATGAGAATAGTCTATATGAAGAAGAAATTAAATTTCCTAATATGTTTTTAAAAGGATAAAACATGAGATATCTTGTTAATCTATGTGGATGGTGTAAGCAAGATAGAAACAATTCAAATCATTGTGTAATATTTACTCCAACTCAAGAAGAAAGCATGAAGAACCTGGAAACTACAACAAGTAATGCATGTTCCTTGATAGATCATGCTAAAATTAAGACCCCACATAAGGATAGAGTAAAATAACTATTGTATTCCAAAGAAAAATCATATTTGAATTGTTTTTGCTAGCACGAAGATTCTTTCCATACATAGAGCCAAGTTGAAAAGGGAAAATTGGATGAAATGAAACTATTAATATAACTTCTCAAATTGATGAAAAAATAGGGTTGAATTATTCCACAAATCATTTTTGTCTTATTTTTAATAAAACCATGCATGGAATTGAAGGTGATTCAAGTTATAAAATTGAGAACTAATGAAATAAAGTAAGATTGAACAACTATTCTAGACCTGAATATGACCCCATATTGGTATGATTTATCAATTGGTATTTTAAATAAAATTTGGAGAAATGAAAAAACATGATGAAGGTAGGATGGTTTTCAAAACTGGATAACAGTGTGATAAAAGTTCTTATCATTGGTAGGAATGAAATGCATTACATATTGAAGAATATCAAAAAAGTTAACCTTCCCTAATGAATAAATGAAAAATTAATGTTTATATCCTGGTGTTTTCCTTGAAACTAGAATAATAAAACTTATTTTATAATTAGATCATTCTTGATGAATTGAAGGACTATATCATCCCTTAAGGGGGAGGGGATATCAAGATGCTGTTAGTACATTATCATGAAAATCTATAAATTCTCTAAAGTGCACAAAATTAGTCACTATAATGGTATGAGTGATAAATATCTTATCATTATCCTTAAAGAATTTATCATAACATTAAGGAGTAAATTAATTTTAATAAATGATATAAATGAAAAACAATTATGGCTTTACAAGACTTTTTAAAATAAAAAACTACTAGCTGAACTTGAATGTTTTTAAACACTGTGTTAAGTAAATATAGAAAATTAAAGTTGAAAATGTTTAAAAATATTTTCAAAAACTAATATCAAAAATTAATATTAGCCTGAATACATGTGAACAACATCTTAGATAGATAAATGAAAAACTTAATAGGTGCTACCATATTCTACTGATAATAGATAACCTTGATATCTAAACCAAACTCTCTTGATTTCTACACAAAGAATGACTCATGTAGTCTTAGTGTGGAATGGTTGCTGATTGAGTACTTAATAATAAAATGATATTATACTATATCATGTGATTTTTAATTATTTTCAATAAGGGAGAGATGGAAGACAATTAAAGTATTTAATGATGTGAAAGGAGGAGAGAAAAATTAAATGAGTTAACATAATTATAGGACATTTTCTAACATTGGTTTTAATTAAACATAAAAAGAGGTAGATTATTGAACCCACTTTGAAGTTTATCTATATTTATTGTCAAATAATGAGTCAAAATTAAGGATGTTAATTTGATCAGAATATGTAAAACTAGGAAGGAATTTAGAAGTTTCCAAGCACGCTGAAGAGAGAAGTTCTTAATCAAGGAAATATTATTTTTAGTGAGTTGTAAATTTTAAATTAATTTAATTAAAACCTTTATTCCTAGAATTTGGTTGTTTCCATGATTTAAATTTTAGAAATGAGGACTTAGAAAATATAGATAATTCTATATATTTAACTTATAATAGTAGATATAAATTAGAGATTCACAACTTAGAGGAATTGTGTAATGCTATCATATTTATATATTAAATCAAATAATTCCATTGAAGTTAATATAGTTCTATTAATTTTTGGAAATTGTGTTTTGAGCAGTAGATTTAATGCCATTTGATTATTAAATAATCATTTATTTGATGAATAATATGGTTTGTATATGATACTTCTTGATATTTCACATATATATCTGGTTCAATTAGATTTGTTAAAAAAAATAAGTTCATACTTATGAGAATATACTAAGATGAAGTTGGAATTAAAGGAAATTATTACATGATATGAACATCATGGTTTTAAGTGTTAAGTGGTGTTAGAGTAAAAAATACACTGACTATAATTGTCTTTTTTCTTGGAGTGAAGAAATCATTCTGAAGAATTATTTATCATCAAATATTGTGTATTTGATGAAGGAATATCTTTGGATGATTATTTTGAGTTGTTTATGAGTGATTGATAATGATAAATATATTTTAATATTTCCCTAAATCAAATTAAATATTGTCTATATTTTCCATACCTAGTCATGAAATAATGTACTTGTGGGCAATACAATGACTGCATGCATCACACAATCACTTGTGCCTTTTAGTCGATCCAAATTACTCGTGTGGTCGATACATAATGGTCACTTTTTAGATTTATGATCTATTGAGTTTGTATGTGTGACTAACCCTGATGGTGTTGTCAATATATACATACATATGTGATTAATATCAAATGATTCACACGGATGATCCTTCCTGTTGTTTGGATTTATACATGTTGTCGATTGAAGGCATTGTCAGTTGAGCATGGTTGATCAGTTTTTCTACACGAGTTTGAATAAAATGGTCTCTTCAATAAATAGATAATATTTTATGGATTCTATAATCCATTCATAATAAATTATGAACTTTATATTCTGTAGAACTAATCATTTTTCAAGTAGTAATGAGTCTTCTTGGTGAATAAGAAGATGGATAGGAAGAATGAATAGTTCTTATGATGAATCATAAGTCATTGCATCTTTTGAATTTGATCCAAATGTAAGTCTTTAATAAGAATTGTAAGTATTTTTTATCATATGAATTTGATCCAAAGATAATTATTTAACCCAAAACATAATTCTTTGGATCGTAAGGATTTATAATGCATGGATTTAGTCCATAAGTCCTTTTTAAGACTTACGATATCATTCAAAATATTCTTTTATTGTACACTGATATTTAAATATCATGAATCCATGATTTAAGATGATATTCTAGCTATTGAATAGGAAGGTAGATATGTATAGAATATAAGGATAAAAAAGTAATGATTTTCAAAATATCATGAGGGTTTTGATGCTAAAAGTGTGCAATGGAGAAAAGATCCGACGAACATGTGGAATAAGAATATATGGATTTTTTGAAAGAAAATAAGAATGTTAATTGAGTTTGTAAGATGATTTAAAATAAAAAAGTTATAAGTTTAAATAATGATATTTTTTTAGATTTAAATGATTAGAATCATAGAAACTATGTTTCAAGTCTATTGGTAAGAAAATAAATAAATAAGATCAGAGATTTGAGGAAGTTATGAATATGGGGATGACATTAAGCTGATGAAAATATTATATATATATTTTGTAGGTTGAAGAAAAATGTGAGATATTCTAAATTCGATATACACTAAAGATATTCTACAAGTCAGAAGAAGGATGTGAGTCCCGATTTTATTCATGAAAAATGTAAAAGAACATATATAGATATGATAAAATTACTATTTTATTCCTTGATGTATTAAATAGAGATAAAAAAGAAATAAGAGATGTATGTAAAGGATTCATCCTATGCACTAAAGAAGAAACAGGGAATGAAGTGATTTTATCTATGCTTTAATAGACTATAGTATAGATGATAATGGAAGTTTCTATCCTTTGTAGAAGTAAAAATAAAATTGAGGCAACCCATTTGATTTCTATAGTTAAGGAAGGAGATCAACTACACTATCTAAGAGGGAAAAAAGCTATATTACTATTATAATTTATAAGGAGCAGTCTAAAATAATATAATCTATTGGAGGATGTCTTTATTTATTAAAAATATCTAAAATCAAGTTAATTATTTTTTAATACCTGGTTGTTTCCAAGATAAGAGGTTCAAGATCATACCATTTTTTTTGTTTTCTTTTGATAATAAGTAGGAAGTATTGTATGTGAGATAATAACCATGATACAATGGGGATGAAATTATCCTTAGATAGGTGAACCTCATTAACAAACCATAGTGTTATTTTGTGTTAATTTTTTTTTCTATATATATATACTGACCAAAGGAGTTATAATTTAGAGAGTTACCCTCATTGAATAAGTTATGAGGTGAAAAAAGATATAAAGGTTATTTTGGAAGAAATACATTCCACACTAATTCACTCCTTTAAGTGTGGGAATATCCCAAAGTGATACTAACAAAGATATGATTCAAGCCTGTATTCTTGATTTTGGTGGATCATGGGAGGATCATATCTCTTAGTGTAATTCTCTTATTATAATAGCTACCAATCATATATTCAAATGGATATATTTGAATATCTATATAGAAGAGCATTACATTCACCGATTTTTTGGGTAGAGATAGGTTAATAATCTATATTTAGGACTAATATTTTTTAATAGATGTAAGAGTAGACGAAATTGATTTAGAACCAGCTCAAAAAAACTAAAATCCAGCCAAAGTGCCTTACTGATTAATAAAGGGAACCCTTGAAATTTAATTTTCATGAGAAAGTTTTTCATCAGGTTCCACCAAGGTTGGTCCACCAATATATTCATAAGTAAGGGAACTTTACCCCATGTTTTTTCGTGGCTTTTTTGAAATCATGTGTAGAGTCAGAGAAGTTTCTTATCTACTTACCTTAACTCTAAAATTTAGCACCATGCATAACACCTTCCATGTTTCCCCTTTGAATAAGTACATACTTGACCCTTTACATATGATCCATTATGATGGTATTGAACATGAAGCCAATGCATCCAATAATCCTATATGTGTTTTCAATTATAGTGAGAATGTGTTATGGTATAGGGTGATACCTCTTGTTTGGGTAAGGTGGTAGTATGAAAAGATCCAAGATGATACTTGGGAGTGGGAAGCTAAAGTAAAACCCCAATGTCTAATTTTGTTCCTTATATAACCAAATTGAAGATTTATAGGGTTGAAAATACCAATGGTTGGGTGAGTATAATGATCTTAACCAACCTGAGTTAGTAATTCCCTTTAATTTATATCTTTAATTCACTTTTAGGTTCAATTCTAAGTGAAATCATGATCAACTGTTCTTGGAAGAGGAAGGGAGAGAGAGAAAGGGGCCCAAGGTGTTGTATTATCATTGGGTACCCATTGGTCTATTACGAGGTACATGGTGGGAACCTTGTAATTAGAAGCCCACCTTCAGTACCATCATGTACCTGATGGACCTAGATCAAGTACCTGATGACACTGTAGTTTTTTTATAATATGGGGGTGAATTGATTATTTCAAATGAACATTAAAACCCTTAACCCCATTTCTCTCAAGTCTTCAGTTCATTTGGCACCCATTTCCTTCCCTCATGATCTCTCCATACTATCTATCTCATCATTATAATATACTTTATAAACCTTTATCCAAATAACTTATAATTAGTCATAATATATTTTCTTTATTAAGGTAAGTCCATGGTACTTGTCTAATCTTCTCACCTATCTATTTTATTCAGGGAAGTGGATGTAATACCTTATTTTTCATAACATGGTTTTATAGAACTATTTAAATATCTCAAATTTATTTTGATCTAGATAATTGGGGAGATTATATTAGTCAATATCATGGTATTTCCTTGGTTCAATTTCTTAGACAAAAGATCAGGTAGAGCCCTATTATTAAAAAAGGAAAAAACAGTACAACAAGGTAAAACGATGGGGTCATACAAACATCATGCCCTCATGCCAAGAAGTCCCAAAATAGATCAAACATCATATTCAAACTCATATGAATCATCATAATCACCATACCAATCAGAATCAGATTCTGTGGGACCGTGAGACCTGGTGACCATAGTTGGATTCAGATAAGAATAATCTTTCTTACTTCTGGCTTTCCTGGGAAGAATATATTGGAACACGTCATCATCCACAACGACATTTGTCCCTTTGGACAAAACCTGACTATAGGATGGTTTTTTTGGGGAGTCATCCTTGATGTCACCCGACCTTCCATGGTCTCCCCGAGTTTCCCTTAATTTATTAATTTCCTCTTGGATCGTTGAGAGATTACCTTCGTTACTCGGGTTTTGCTGCCCCTCCATAAGGCCACCCTCTATTTGGGCACTCTCGCTGAGTCCGAGAATTATCATCAGTGCCATATTCTTTGGCTCAGGAGTCACCGGTGTCAAATCCCTAACCACCTATGAGGGACCATCTCTGACCTGCACAATGTCTTTTTCAGGAGTGAATTGTCACGCATTATTGTTTGAGGATTGTTTCCCCACTTTCTTCCTACAAGAGGATTCAGATTCCCTTTTGAAGAACAAAAAGAGCAAACCAAATTCCGATAACATTTCATCTTACAATGACCAATAACTTGGCACTCTGTACAAAAGTCAGGAAGTATTTCATATTCTATTTTTAAAGGAATATCATCATCTAATGCAGATAAAACAACATTTTGAATCAGAAAAGAGCACAGATAAACCTCCACCAGTACCCATGAAAAGTGACCAAATTTGGAAATCTCAGTATTCCTATCCATTTTAATAGGAATTCCCACAGCAGATGAAATATCAAATAATATTTTTAGATGCCACAAGATCTAATTGATAATAATAATTTTAATCCAGACTTGTGCTTGAGTATTTTTTATGGAAAAATGATTAAAATGAAAGTCCCACTCTTGAAAGTAGATCATACATGGCTTCAAGGAAATAGAACAGATCCGCCATGCCCTCCTCTTAAGAGTCTCTGATGGTGGTTCAATTTCTTAGATTACCTATTATTTATCATTAGTGACACAAAACCTAATTCCATATTTTACAAAGGTTATTATAACAACTCAATTGGTGTATCATACTCTTCCATTGTATATCAAAGAAGTGATCTATAGTATATTTGGTATGTTAACCCCTTACACCTCTCATATTATTAAAAATTTGACCTAGTGATGACATATGAAAAATTGAATTTAATTAAAACCAAATGGTTTTTTTCTAATAAAATTTTCTTCTAAATGGTTTTATGATCAATTAAGAAAGATTTGGTTGATTTAGATATATTTACATAATGGATTTATATTGTGGATTTATTCAAAATGGTTACATATTGTATGAACTATATATAATATATTGTATTTGGTTTATATTTAGAGGTTTTAATTATATACATGACCATTAATTTGGTTATTTTCTACATGCTTTAATCACTTTGTTTAGTTTTGTTGAAATTTTTTGGTTGCAAACTTTTAAATTAGGGTGATAATGTTATTGAATTGGAATTTAAAGTAGGTAAATTATAACTAAAATGGGGTATATTAGGATTTTATAAAAGGTTACCTTTAACACATGTTATTTATGAGTAGGTTTATAGTATGCGATGGGATCACAATGCACTGAATCTTATATACCACTTCCCCTATCCAAAAACGGGATGCAAAAATAAACTATCTTGACTCTTGTATACTTGATTCAATTTAACCAGGGTGGGATGGGTGTTGTAATCTTACTCTTGTATTCTATTAATCTTAGATTTTGGGTTAAAGTATGCATGATAGGCATGGGTCCTTCGAGTATAAGAAACTAGTTATTTTTATTTTCATTTAAATGAAATATGTTATTTTTTATACTATATATTCCTCTAGAATTGTTTTATTTTTGAATAAACATCATCTTATGAAAGTTTGTTAAATGGTGGATAGTTATTTCTCACAGGTTATGTTATACTCACACTATATAGAGCCCCCTTTAGGATACATTAATACCCTTTTTCATGTGATCTTGGTAAAGGTAAAGAACCATACCATGAGATCTTGTACCCCTTAGAGTCTAGAGCATAGGTTAAGTCTTTAGAAACATTGATAGTCATATGGAATGAATTATTAGAGGTAGTATAACACTGTTCCATCAGTTGTTTCAAAAAATGGAGTCTATATTTCTAGTTTCTAAGTCCATGTTTGGTTGGATTATCATGGCTATATAGTTTTTGTATAATCACACTTACTTTTTAATTTTTTGTGTATTTTATACTTTTTTTATTTATTCCATTACATATTCATGTTATATCAACCATTATATCCAGTTTATTTACCTTAAATGTATCCTTTATTATTATATTTTTCTTAGGGTATTAGAAGGGATTTAATTGGTCATTACAAATGGTTACATGAGTCTCAAAGAGTTTATTTCATCAAACTAATGGGTAAACACCTCTAAAAAACATATTATTAAACCCTTGGTGTTTATTCTAGCCTCTTGTGATTGTGATGTGTTTTAATGACATGAATGGGTACTACACATGTATTTGGGGAATTTGTTTTACAATACTTCCCTCTACGGCCCCTATGACCTTAGTATCAATGTTTAATGAGTGAATTGGGGGAACAATGTATAGTATAGAACACATGAAATTAGGATTCTAAAATATCTCAATAGGAATCAGATGTAGGTTTAATTAATTTTATGGTTTAAGTTCAGAAGAATTAATGAAAATATTCAATAAAACATAGATGAATAGTATGTGTCAATGTTTATGACATTTTTTTATTAATTTTTGATGTTAATATTATTTTTACATTAATTTTATTATATATTATCATTATCAATATAAACCATTTTTTAGTAAATGAAAGAATATAAGGGGAATTGATTGAATAACGAATATGATACATCCCAATAATTTTTCCCACAAAAAAACCAATTCATATGGGTTTTAATGTGGATATTATCAAGTATTTACTTAATAAACTATATTTAATAATGAATAATAACCTAAATTATGAGGATAATCCCACAACACCAAAGAAGAACAATTCACTATTGAGTCCCTTACAAGATAACAACCACTATTATTTTATAGATTTTATATTCTATTTATGGGTAAAAATAGATAAAAATGGATTAAAAGATATTTTATATTCTAAAATATTTTAAACATCGAAAAATAAATTTATCCAATTTCTATTTTAAAGGAAAAGTAGATTAGTGCTATAAACTGATCAATAGAACTTGTAAAAATGTAGAAATTGACTCTATGTAATTTGAGGAGTTTAAGAAATTATTTTTCTACAAACAGTTTTTAAAGTCTATTGACATTGGAATTGAGATGAAATTACTCATGTTCAAGGGAAAAATGAATAATATTGGTTTTAATGAGGATAAAATTACATGAATTTTAAGGTATTCCTCTGAATTAACCATTAACCATGTAAGTAAAATCAATTAATTATTTAATACATTATAAAAAGTATTAATAAAATATCTATAAGATACTTTAATATCTACGATGAGGTTGTTTTATGTGATATTAATGTGGATTAAAAAATTGGAATATCTTAATAGACCCATGGATTTTAGGATAAGAAGAGTAAAATGGAGATTCATTTAATTTTAAGTGATCAAGATCATGAAAGAATGAAAATATAACTGACTATATGCCAAAAATATGTGAAGAAGAACTTGGAGAATTATCTTAAAGAAACAATTTTTTTAATAATGTTAAATGATATCATAAAACACAATATTTCTTAATAGAGATATATATTTATGTCAATATGATAGAGGAATGGAAAGTTTCACATCATGAACCACCAAAAATTAAATAATTAAAAAACAATTTATTTGGTTATTTTCAAATAGACACACCAAAACAAGGTTAAATGAGGAAAATCATTGTCTAAAATGTATAATTCTAGGGGATAATTGAATACTTTATACTATCACTACTATTAAAATGGATTATGAAAATGAAGTTGTGATAGGTAAACATAGTATCCATTCAAGAACTATGAATATGTTTTTTGATTATAAATCTATGCATTCCTTTATATCTTGTAAGTTTAATAAGACCATTTTTTCACTATCTCAAATCATAGATGTTGAGTTTTTAATTAAACCATACAATGATGTAATGATTTCATCCTAAGCATATATCTCTTATCTAATTGATATTTATCAGAATATACTTCCTAAAAATATTTTTATTATTCCTTTGATAAAATTAGATATAAATAGGGAATATAACAACCAATAAATTTGACTATTTAAATTAAACTACAAAGTAAATATTTTATTACAAGACATTCCTAAGATCATTTAGTTTTAGAGTTTTATAGAATTTTCTAAAAACATTTACTAACAAAACCCTTCATTTTTTCAACTAATGAATATTTTACCACTGTATAAGAAATTAATTACTATATAATAAATCTTTAATATCTCCCACTAATTATTGACATAAGATACTCTTCTAGACATTTAATACTTTTATTATCTTTATAACCTAATGAAATAGAAACATAAGAAAGGGGTGATCTTAGATGCTCAGTAAGATTAAACACAAGTGATAAAAATAAAATATTATACTTGAGAATAAGATGAGTATATGGGTATAATAATGATACATAATAAAGTTATACCCAAAAAATAATAGATCATAAATCATGGGATAACATAAGAGTACATCATAAAATGCTACATATCATAGAAATAAGTCATACTTGAGAATTATGGAACATCCATAAGAATAAAAATCCTAATATAATGGATTAAGTATCACAATATATTCTCTTTATTAGACCCTAATTTACTCACCTAATTTCCCTGATGGATAAGGAATCACTCACCAGTTTCCCTTGGAGGATCAGGCTTCACTCACATTTTTCCATTTCTGGATCAGGATTCACTCACCTTTTTCACTTAGTGGTTTGAGTCATCATAATATATTTCCCATTATATCATGAGATATTAAACCTTAAATAATTAATTGGAGGGAGAGGTAGGACCCCACCCATCATGTAACACCCAGATATTTTTATGAGATATTAATTTTAAATTTGATTTATTTTATGTCTTGCGTTACATACAACACTGGCCTAGCTTGCGTTATACACAACACTGAGTTTCTAAAAAACATCCTTTTATTGTTATATTTTTTAAACAAGAGAATTATAACCTAGACATTCCAATGGAAGGTATAAACATGATTAAATAAATTATGAAATTATGGTTAACACACAATTCATTTACCAATTAATTATAAATGAATGTAAAACTTTTTAAAAATAAAAAGTATTTTTTGCCTGAAAATTTATTTAGATACACACAAGTATGTTTTATACCAATAAATAAAAAGTCAATATTATTGAATTATATTAAATAAATAAATATAATATATTCAATTTATTTTTTAACATTCATCTTATGTGTTTTATATACATGATATAAGAATAAATCCAATTTTATGTATAAAAGAAGAATTTTCTAAAAGGCTATTTTTCTTCCTTTTAATGGATAACCCATTTTATATATAATTTTTGAAACTTTTATAATATTTATATAAATAAATAAACCTCTTATTTGAAAATATGATATAAAATTTTACTTTGGTTGATTTTTTGGTATTTTTTTGATATGTTTTATGTTTTGATGAATAGTAAAACATACTAAACTTTTAATTGCAAAATTATTTTTCATTAAAATAATTTATAGTGTATAATTTTATATTTGATTGATTTTAATTTATAAATAGATAAAATTTTTATCAGTTAATTTAATCTAGTTCATTGGAATCAATTTCATATTTAATTTGTATATTATAACATGTCAATATTTTGGAAATTTTCACTTAAAAAAATCATTTTCTCATTTCGTCAAGGAGATTAATTTTAAATTAATTTTAGAAAATTATGTGGTTTGAATTATGATTTTTTTTCATATTTTTAATCAGAATTTCCAAATTTAGTAATTAAGACCCTTTTATTTTTTGGGCAATATGAATAGAAACTTTGGTAATTTTTATTACAATGGTAAAGATAAAATTGGGTAATTTATGATAAAAATAAAGTGATAAGAACTATAAAATGACCTTAATACTTGTTAAAATTTATTTTATGAATACAATTCGACTCTGAACACATAATTATCGAAATTTAATATTTTAATGGATACTTTTCCATGTTAATTATATGACTATTATTAAAATCGAAGAGAGTAAAAAATGCAACACTCTTACTTTTAATAAGTATAATATTTTTTATATGGGGTTAAATAAAAGATATTATTGACTATATATGTTTTTATGAAAAAATCATCTACATCATATAAATTTAGTTTTAATTTTTACTAAGGAAATAATTATCATAAATAATAACAAAATGATTATGCAATAATTATTCAATTAATGAATGAATCAATTAAATGATATTTGAAATAATAAAAGAAATATAATTTTACTTAATTAAGGTGATCCAAGAATTTTATAGGTTCATATGACATATTAGGGGTGTATTAAGTGAATTGGTTAAAATTTCTATTTTTTATTGATTTTACTAAATTCAAAGTAATGAATAGTGTCAAAAGTGACACTTATGATATTTCATGTAAATAATATTTTATTAAATTATTTTATAAAAATACATTTAATAAGGAAAAATGGTATGAGATATGGCCTAAAGTATAATACATGGTTTATTATGGTCCAATTGACACTTTATAAGTAAAAATTACATCATCTTAGTATAGAAAAGTTTGGTTACCAAAGTTAAAATTAAAATGGATTAATTAAGGGTTAATAAAAAATGATAAGGATTAAAATAATACCAAAAAATTTATAAAATTTATTTTTTTATGATATTAAAAACTTATAATTTCCTAACTTATAATAAATTTCCTTTTATAGGTATTTACATTTAGATTAAATTTATTTTAAATTAATCTTATAAGTAATTTTAAAAGTGACCCTCCCCTCTCTTATAAAAGGGAAACTATTATTCACTTTTAATAAAACATAAAAAATTATTTCACTAATCCAAAATTTAGAAAAATATTATCCTAGATTCCCTCAATTAATCATATAATCCTTACTTTGGTCAGAAACCAAACAAAAAAATTCCTTTTGTGCAAATAAAAAGAAGATAACTAAAGAAGAGGTAACGTTGATCAACAAATGTTTTAATTTTATTTCTTTCTTTATCCCCATAAATTATTATCATTACATGATTATATAATAAAATCAATATCATTAATATACTGATATTTTTTTATTATAAGGGTTATACACACACTTATACACACTTCCATATAATGGGTAATAAACTCACCATTCTTGTGTACAAAAAACTACCACTCATGAAATGATGTTGTTCCATATTTATTTACCACCTATCATCATTGGAAATTTTGATGAAAACTAAGTTATTATATGATATATATGGTATTTATAATTTCTTTATTACTATGTAATTTTTATATAAAACAAACCTTCATGATTTCCATTTTTTGGAAATAGAATAACTTCATTTGTGGTTGTATGGATTACCGCCGCCTTAATGAGATGTGATTCATTGACACTTTACATGATGTGTATTAAGGATGAGTTTATTGAATTTATATGATATATATAAAATAATAAATCAACTATAATTATATCATATATATACATATACTTAATTTACATTATTTTAATATGAAAAGAAAATGGAAACAACGTTCATGCGTACGTACGACCACCTATCTCCATGAATAGTGTATTTCATTTTATATATTTTATATATTATTATAAATACTTATATACTTAATATATATGATATTTATGTAATTTTATCATTTTATAAATTATGAAATCCAGATATGGTTTTGAGGACAAAAAAATATAACAAATCAAAACACATGTGAAAAACAAAGAGGTTATTACCACAAACACAACTTTAACATAGAATTGTTGATAAACAGGTAATAGAAGGCCATAAGTAAATCATATATGATATTATATAATTAAATATAGTTTTTAATAGATTTATAATATATTTATATTAATTATAAATGAGATTTTAATGTGTATTAAGAGAGTCAAGGCATAATGTATGAGATTTTTATCTCACTTTTATTTTTATGGGACACATGCCTTATACACTACTTGTTTATTATATCTGGTGTATATTCTGACCATGAATTTATTTTATAATTATTATACATAATATTATGTTATTTTCATATCCATATAATTTTATTTATTTCATGGGCCATATGATTCTAATTATTATAAATTTATGTATGTTTATTTCAAAATATCATAACTATTCAAGATTGTTTCGTTTTAAGTCCCCATTGAAAAATATTTCTCTCCCATGTCCATGTTTTCAAATTTTTTGTTTATGTATGTATTCTCTATGATTATATTATTATTTATCTCTCCCTTTTTTACCCTTACTGAGCATCTGATCTCACCCTTTCTTATGTTTCTTTCCCCTAGGATATAAAGAAGGGTATTAAGTCTGATATATCAAAATGGGTTTTAGTTATGAAGAAATAGGTGGGAAAATAAGTAGATGTGTTATGAACCAGTTGTTTATGTTTCCATGTTTTCAAAGGCACTAAAGTAACATGGTCTTTGGGCATGTGTTTGTGTAGTGTATGAAATGTTATTCAAAAAAGGCATAATGTTAATGTATGTTAAGCCTGAGCTGTTATAGTTGGTATCAGAGCAAAGATTTAGTCAACCATTAAAAACTATGATGAGAAAAATTTAGTGAGATTCCTAGAGATATTTCTAAGAATATGTATAGGGATGTATCTAAGGATAAGTATAAGTATAGGTTACTATCCTAGATTTTTGGAAACAATTATGAAAAATATAGGATTAAAAATAAGATTTTATAAATTTAAAACACTTTCCATTGATTATGGGGTTTTCCTACTATTAACAGTGTTACTCGCATTATGCTTCTATTTTTGTAAATGGATGGAACCTGAGGAAATTGTGTTAAGGATAAATACAACGGGAAATACATCTATTGTCCTTTTGAGAAACCCAATGTTATGGGAGGTGGAATGAAAAATATTATCACTATACTCACACAATATATGAATCATTATATACATCTAAATTAGCATAAGAGGGGACAAATTTATGTGGAGTCCTTCCTAAGGAAACACCAAATTTATTTTAGTGGGTCTTCTGATCCACTTGTTGGGGAACAATGGATTAGTACCACTGAAAAGATATTTTCCATCCTTCAATGTCCAGAACATAAAAAATTCATTTTAGGTGTTTACCATTTAGATGGTGAAGCGAAATAGTGGTGGAATTTAATGAATAATAAATGGTAGAAAGATGAAATTGAATCCCTAGATTGGGATGAGTTCAAGAACATATTCTTTAATAAGTACTTTCCTAGTGTTCTTCATATGAATATGGAAAAATAGTCTTTTAAGTTAAATTGAAGGGAAGATGAGTCCATTGGTACCTTTAAGGATAATTTTAAAATACTTGCAAAGTACACTTCTGATTTTATCATCCAATATTAAAGTAAGTTTGATATAATATTCAGTGTATTAAAAGCTAGTATTCAAATGGAATTATTTATAAGAGGATTCAGTAGCTATGAATAGATTGTGAGTTGTGGTATCAAGGTGGAGGTGTAGTTTAGAGTTATATATCAATCTTATAATTTTAGAAAAAACACAAGGTGGAGATCAAAGAAAAATATAAAACCCTGGATAAAATAATACGAGCTTTACTTTGTACCTAATGTATAGAAAGAAACATAGAGGATATTATCTTAAGGGGTATGGTATATGTTTTATGTTTATAAAAGAAGGTTATTGGGAATTTGACTACTGAAGTGATTGGAAAAAGTTTTATAATGATGTGAATAGAGAGAAGGATATACGGAATGCACCCCCACACTTCAATTTTTTTTAAGTTTAAGGATAATAGGCATTATAATAATCTATTCCCAAATCTAAGGGTTAATGATGACGATTGATATAAAAAACCACTTAAAGGAAAAGATAAATGGAAATTGCATGTGATCACTATTAGAGATGTGGAGTATGAAAATGATGTGATGGAATGATTTAATGATTATGTATTGGAATTCAAGAATAATGTTATAGAAATACATTTATTGTATTATAGAATAATCAAATATCTAAAGATTGGTCTACTTTAGTTTTCCCTTATGGATTTGAAAGCATATGTTGAATGGTAATAGAATCCATGAAAAGTAAATGTGGTGGTAAGGTTTTTTTAAATAAAACATGATTAAGGGAAGTATAAATCTTAATATTTGAATCATATTGGGATAATAATAGGATAAAGAGGTGTTTTATTGTGTGATAAGATAAATGGGATCATATGGACAACCTTAAGACTATTTATTAATATGATGTAAAGGTGATTTAGGGATTCAGTTTATAGATTTATGGTATGAGGAAAGAGTTAATTTTTGAAATCACGCATGTTTTCACTAAGGTTTTATAGTGATTATAGATATTACCATGTTTAAATATATTAAATTATAATCGTATTCACATATTTGGTGTGTGAAAATTAATAGAATCATCATGTTTTATGAGGGATTGATGATGATTTTATTTTTGAAAGTTAGTTACCTTCTTTAGAAAGTTTTTCATTTTAATCTTTTTTAAGGATCATAAAGGTAACCATTTATGAAATTTTTGGATTGAAATTTGGATGAGGTTTTAGAGATTAAATTATTATATCTCCATACAAGGATCTATGCATATTGGATAATTTTTTTAACCTTTTTGTTGTTCTATTAGGACAGATGAAATAACATATAATTATATGGATTTCATGATCTTCTAATGCACCAGGAATGAAAAACTCAACTTCATTACTTGGAATAATTAATGAAGTGTAAATTAATTTAGGAATAATGAAATGATGGTATTATGATTATGAAATGTGATGAAATAAAGCAAGTATTTCTTCTCATAAAAATTATTCAACTCTAGGGAAAGGATATTTAAATAAAAACTGTTATCCTAGTACCTTATTTTTTTTAATGAATCAAATATTCCCTTAGATCATCATATATTTACAACTTTGTGATTGTTAAATATATTCTTACCATGTTCTCTATCACTATAATTCTTAACTTGATAGTTATATTTCTCTTAAATGTCTATGTTTTCACTTCCCATACATGTTAACCTATATAGAAACCTATTTATGATTTTATTTTGGTAACTATTAAGTTTCCAAATTTCCATTTTTAAAAAAAAGTTTCAGTATTTATTTTTATGATGTGTGCTTCTATGAAAGAAACTTTTAGGTATTTAAACTTTGATGAACCAGATGAATTTTTAGGGAGAAATTAATTTTAATGGGGTATAATGCTACACCCCAAGATTTTTTTGTGATTTTTTTAAAGTTTTATTACTTTGATGTCATGCGTTACACACAACACCGACTTATCTTGTGTCGTACACAACATTGAGTTCCTATGAAACATCTTTTTATTGTTATACTTATTTAAAAAATAGAATTATAAAATATCCATTAGAATATAAGGTATTAAAAATATTAAATGAATAATGAAATTATTTTTTACACATAATTATTTGACTTTTTAATTATAAATGAGTGTAAAACTTCTTTAGAAAAAGGGAATGTTTTTCTAAAAAATTATTTCAATATGCCCAAGTGTGTTTTATACAAATAAATAAAAAAATCACAATTATTAAATTATATTAATGAAATATATATAATATATATTAAATTTTATTTTTAACATTTATATTATGTGTTTTATAGACATGATATATGAAAAATATCCTATTTTATACATAACAAAGTATTTTTCTAAAAGGTTGTTTTGTCTCCTTTTAACGGTGAACCAATTTTGAATATAATTTTTGACACTTTTAGAATTTTCACAAGAAAAAAAAATTATTATTTGAAATAAAGAAATAATAATTTACTTATGTTGAATTTATGGTATTTTACTGATAAGTTTCATGTTTTTACAAATAGTTTAAAATACTAAAATTTTAATTAAAAACAAATCTTTCATCAAAATAATTTTTAGTGTTTAATTATAAATTTGATTAGTTTTAAATTATAAATATATAAATGTTTTATCATTTTATCCAATTTAGGTCATTGAAATCAATTTCATATTTAATTTGAATATAAAAACATGTCAATATTTTTGATGTTTTCATTTCAAAAACTCATTTTCTCATTCCATCAACAAGATTAATTTAAAATAATTTTAGAAAATTATGTGTTCTAAATTATGAAAAATATATTTCATATTTGGAATCATAAGTTCCAAATTGAGTAAATTGGTTCCTTTTATTTTTGTCTAATATGAATAGTAACATTAATAATTTTCATTACAATGGTAAAGGGAAAATTGGATAATTTAAGTTAACAATAAAGTGATAAGGACTATAAAATGACCCTAAAACTTGTTAAAACATTCTTTTATGAATATAATTATACAAATAAAACATAATTATATAAATTTAATAATTTAATGGACAAATGTTTCATGAAAATTACTTGGATAATATTAAAATTAATGAGAGTGATAAAATATCACACTCTTATTTTAATAATTATAATATTTTTAATAGAGAGATAAAAAAATATATTTTCAACTATATATGTTATTTTTAAAAATTAAATTTTTATCTATATCATATATATATATTTTCAATTTTTAGTGACTAAATAATTATCATAAATAATTAAAAAATAGTGATGTAATAGTTATTGAATTAATGAACATATCAATTAAATGTTATTACAAATATTAAAATAAATATATTTTGACTTACTTAAGGTGATAAAAGAATTTTATAGGTTAATAGTACATTTTATAGTTTTATTAAGGTATTTTTTTGATGTTATATTTATTTATTTATTTTCTTGATGTCAAAGTAATGAATAGTGTCAAAATTGACACTTATGATATTTCATGAAAATGATATTTTGTTAAATTATTCAGAAGTCAAAAAATATTTAATAATAAAAAACTAGATGATATATGGTCTAAAATATCATACATGGTCTATTATGGTCCAATTGACACTTTATAAGTAAAAATTATATCCTCTCAGAATAGAAAAATTGGTTACCATGGCTAAAATTAAAACAAGTTAATTAAGGGTTAGTCAAAATGTTAAGGATTAAAATAAAACCAAAACAAGTATAAAATATTTTTTTATTATATTATAACCTAGAAATATCTTATATTCTAATAAATGTAATTTTGGAGGTATTTTTATTGATATTTAATTTATTACAAATTAAAATTTTGAGAAATTTCAAAAATGCCTCTCCCCTCTCTTATAAAAGGGAACCCATTCTTCTCTTTTAATCACAATTAAAAAACTATTTGGATCTAAAAAAATCTTTCCAAATATTATAACAACTTCCCTAAATTAATCCTAGAATCATTAATTTGGTATGAAAGCAACCAAATATTTCATTTTCTGAAAATAAAAATGAGATACCCAAAAAAGAAGTAATATTCATCAACATATATTTTTATTTTGTTTATTCCTTGAAACCCCTAAATTATCCTTATTAAATGATTATATAATAAACTCAGTATATTAAATATAATTATATGTTTTTATTATAAGGGTTATACCTAAAATTACACAAACTTTAATTTAATGGGTAACAAACTTACCGTTCTTTCGTACAGAGAACTACCACCCCACAAAACGATGTTATTTGTTTTTTCCTTTACCACCTCTCATGGATGGTAATTATGATCTAAATTTTTTTATATGATATATAATTTATTTATTATGTATTTATTCCTCTTTAATTATTATATAAAACATACCTCTATGCTTTCCATTTCATGGAAATAGGATAACTTCGTTTTTGGGCGTATGGACTACCGTTTCGTCAAAGCGATGTGATTCATTCACACATTACATGACATGTATTAAGGATGAGTTTAGTAAAAGTATATGATATATATGAAATAATAATTCTATTATAATTATATTATATATATACATATATTTCATTTACTTTCCTTCTTTTAATACGATAAAAAAATGGAAACAAAGTTCATGCATACGTACGACCTACCGTCTCCATGAATAGTGTATTTCATTTTCTATATTTTATAGGTTATTATAAATAAATATATTATGAATATATAATATATTTATATCATTTTTATAATTCTATAAATTATGAAATCATGATATAAGTATATGGAATAAAAATATAATAAATCAAAACACTTGTGAAAAACAATGTGCTTATTACCCGAAATGTAACTTTAACATGGAATTGTTGATATATGGTTAATATAATGCCATAATTAAATCATATATGATATTATATAATTGAATAAGGTTTTATAATATATTTATAATAGATTTGGTTTTATTAAATAGGATGTTTTCATGAGTACGATGAGATTCAAGACATAAGGTAAGGGATTTTTGTCTCACTTTTATTTCTATGGGGCACATGACTTATACATTAATTATTTCTTATAAAAGGTGTATTTAATAACTATGAATTTATTTTATGAGCATTATCCAGAATATTATGGTATTTTCATATCCATAAAATTTTCTTTATTTCATGGACCATAATATTCTGCTGATTATGAAGTGACAAATGTTTATTTCACAATCTCATCACTATTCGGGATTGTTTCATTTTAAGTCTCCATTAGGGAATATTTATCTTCCATGTGCAAGTTTTATATAAATGTTTTCAAAAAGGGTTTTAAAATTATAAAATTGTTTGTTAAATTCATTTTTATATATTTTTTACTTTTTAGTAAATGTGTTGAATATAATATTTTTGTCATTTTCCAAATGAGGTACTTTGTGACTTTTTTGGATAAAGTTCAAAAGGAATGTTTTTTAAATTATATGGTATAAAAGGGATTTTCCATCATTATGAAACGTTAATTATTTTAATCTTACCATAAAGTTTTATATATTTATTTTGAATGAAAATAATTTCTTGGAAAATTTCATAGCATTTTAATAAAAGAAAACATTTTTCAAAGTAGAGAGGACATTTTCCTCCATAATTATTTTAAAGTGATCTCTCAAAATTATTTTCCATATAAGTTAAAAATTATTTGATGTTACATTCATTTAAATAAGGATCTTTTTCAATTATACTATTCTTATTCTTTATAATAATGTATTATGTTTATGATGGAATTATATTTATGAAACCCGTTTCTTTTCCACGGTTATGTTATGACTAAATGATGTTTATGAAACCTATTTAATTTCATTGGTTCTGATATGATGAATCATTTATGTTCTTGTGGAACACATATGTGTGTTTTTCATTATTTTATAGGTGTTACCTTTATCTCCCTATAACGAATTAGGTAAAGATTTATATCTCATGAGATAGGCATGGTTAGAATGTGGAGTAAACTTGGTTCAGTAAAGGACTTTGTCCTCTAAGATGGTATTGGGAGTAAACCTTGACTACTAATATGGTCATGGGAGTGAACGATGACTACAAATATGGTATTATGTCACGACCCGTCCTCGGGGCCCGTGCCGTGACTACCCCAAGCCCGCCTTCCATAGGCCAGGGGCTGGCGACTAGCACCAAGGCGTAAATCCCGGAAAAGGGAAGGCATTGCCTTTGAAAAGTAAACAAGCACCATAGAGTAAGCAAGAAGAAAAGTAAACACTAAGTAAAAACTATAACAAGCTGTACTGAAAGTAAAAGGGGCAATAAATACAAGACCAATAGTAAAGTACAACTGAAAAGGAAAAATAGCAACTGAAAAGAAAAGCCGTAGCGTCGACCCGTCCTCTGGAAGTCCCACCTGAAGGGTGGGTACAGATAGCCTCCACAACTCCTCGGTCCAGCCATCTGCTCCGAGTACGTCCCGCCCAGTGGTCCACCTCCAGGTACCGTCCTGCTCCGTATGCCTCCACCATGATCAGCGCTGTCCGTCGTCTGCAACCAACACAACGAAGTGTGGGTATAGCCCGTGCATGGGTGAGTATAAGCTACTCAGTAGGGACCCCGAGACCCCCGAAGGTCTCTCAGAATCCACAAAGGATAATCCACAAAGGAAAGATACAATCACGAAGTAACATCCGACACGACTTAGGTATATGCCCATATATATACCTAAGTCCTCAATTCCCGTTCGGCTCCAACGTCCGAGCCCATGAACAACCCAGTCCACACAGGAAAGAAAAACATATACCCACACAGGATAGGACAACACAATCCACGAAGGAGAGTAAACAGTAAATCCACACAGGATAGTTCGACACAATCCACAAAGGAGAGTAAACAGTAAATCCACACAGGATAGTTCAACACAATCCACAAAGGAGAGTAGCACAAGATTTAGCTCACACAGGTATACTTCTTCGGATGACGATAAAGATGATCACTGATCCATCTAAGTCATCGGACCCACAAAGGATCGATAGGTACTAACCCCCGCAATGAACCACACAGGATCGATAGGTAACTAACCCCCGCAAAGACCCACATAGGATCGGGCCCACACAGGACCTGTAGGCACTGGCTCACACAGAACCGCTGAGCGCTGAACCACACAGGATCAGATCCACACAGGATTTGTAGCACTAATCCACGTAGGATCGCTGAGTGCAGTAGTCGTCGCACTCCACTGAGGATCTCTGCACAGTCATCGTCGCAGTCCACTGAGCATCTCTGCACAGTCGTCGCTGTCGAAGTAGCAGTCGCAGCCAGCCATAGGGTTCCCGCACACAGTAAGCTCGTTCGGGAGGGTCCGCTCCACGAGCCGAGAGGCTGATAAATCAACTGACACAAAGTCCGAAGTTGATGTATCCAAAAGTTCTGTATCGTCAACAGGAACTCAACGTCGCAGACGGCGCATCAATCGGACGCCCGATATGAGAGTTATTGGCTTTTTCATCCCAGGGGCCCGGTTGGTTTTTAAGGAAAAACCAACCCCACCGTACTCCGGCTATATCCAAACCTCGGGCGGAGTGAGCCAAAAGATCCGTCTCACTTAGAGGAATTACACAAAGTCGATGGCACATCAATCAGACGTCTGGAGCTCAAGATATGAGCTTTTCTACTCCGAGGGCCCGGTTGGTTTCGTGTACGAACCAACTCGGCCGAACCCAAAGTATTCCTAAACCTTGAGTGCGATAAACCGAAACGACCTTCTCGATCCAAGGATCGCATTGCCGCAGATGACGCGTCGTTCGGAGGCCCGTAGCTCAAGTTATGGGCAAAAGACTGAAAACGGTCCGAAGACGGGGGGTCTGGGCCCGGGCCGACCCGGCTGGACCCGGTCCGGTCCGGCCAGGGCGTGGCCTGGCCCGGCCGGCCTGGCTCGGCTCGGCCGAGCATGGCAGCCGCGGGGTGCTACCCCCGCGGGATGAGGATGCAGCGGCCCTCGAAGGGCCGCGTTGGACAACAGCAGACGCGGCTTCAGCCGCGGCGGCCCTGTCCGGCGGTGCGCCGGGGCGCCGCCGCCTCCAGCCGCCGGCGCCGCCGCGCCGGCAACCCGCGCTGCCGGAGTCTTTTCCGGGTAACTGGAGTTGCTCCGGTGGTCCGTTTTCCTTCCCGTCTGCACCGCTATTCCTCCCGGGTTTCGTTCTTCACTGCAGGATCATCAAAACTCCCTTGCGTCACGTTTCGTCATCGCCCGCCAAATCCGCAAAACAATGAAGAACGACGGAGGGTTGTCGGGCCATGTTCGTTTGGCCCGCACCCTCCGCGTTAGACGGTATCAATCGGAAGGATAAATCAACACATGACAAACGTATCAAAACAATTTTAATAATTTAAAATTGCACTTGATCTAGGTTCTTGTTTTAAAAGAAACAAACACGGGGATATAAAAAGGTATTTCCAAAATAAAATCCCTACCTCGTCAAGTCGTCGCACACGGGTTCTTCGCGGATTTGATCATCGTAAAAGGAGGGGTTCATCGCGGAAGGAGGGGATCGTCGCAGTATCTGGCACCGAGTCGACGAAATCCGAGGACCAAGAAACATCAGATTTAATTATAAATAATTAAATTCGTGTGTTGTTATAAACCAAAAAGAACTTTAAAAAGAAACCCAAGATCTCTAACCTCAAGCAGTTGGTGATCGGAGATCGGGGCGGGGTAGAACGTCTCGGATGAAGCGTCTTCAAACTCTGAGGGTGACGGTGTTCTTCGCGTTCTTCGCATTCTTCGCGTTCTTCGCAAAGGAGGATGAAGGCACAAAACTTGTCAAAACCTCTCAACGAGCATTTTTCTAGAAGTTGTGCATTGGTCTTATTTTATTATTATGCCAACAGATTTCAAACAGGTTAAGAAACGAATGAAATTAATTCATAGAATTAATTTCAATGAATAAACTGCCCATTTAATTCAATGAATAAAACCGCCCAATTAAATGGTGCATTAAGAAATTAAGAAAACGCGTCAGTTGACTTTCATAATGATGGGTTTTCGCGGATGTGTTAGTGGAAAAGAAACGGTGGGGCTCGTGCGGGTCCCACCTCAAAAATATCCTACCAAGAGGGTAGGATATTTTTGGATAGCACCCTATCCGTATCAACTCAGATTAAGCCTCTTTAAGTGGCTTCAAGTGGCTTCCAAGTGGCTTAAGTGAAATAAAATAAAGTTTGTTGTACAATTATTTTATTTCTAAACTTTAAGACCGAAAATAAAAAAACCACACCCGAGAAAACGCAACTCCGGAAGAGGTGTTTCTAAGCAAGTACCGGTGCTGCGATTTTATCGGTGCCCTCAGAATTCGATTCCGAGCACCGGTTCAAAAGTTAGAAAAACCCGCTCGTCCGTTCACTGAACGTACCCGAGCCAAACTTCGGAAAATGATTCTGGGCACACCGGGCCTCGGAATCAGGTGCCGTCAGAAACTGCGCTCTTGTAAAATTCCAAAAAAAAATTAAGAAAAAAATTTCCTTGAAATTTACGGGTCTTTACATTACTCCCACCTCAGGGCTTTACATCACCATAAAGATACATCATAAACTAGGGAAACAAATGTGGGTACTGAGCACGCATCTGAGCCTCCCGCTCCCAAGTGCTCTCCTGGAGGTTCCCGTGCTGCCATGTGATGCGCACTAGAGGAATCGATCGTCCACGTAGGACCCGCTCCTATCGATCCTCAATCTCCACTGGGACCTCCGCAAAAGTCGCCCCTTCATCTACGTCTAGCTCCCCATGGTCAATGATGTGCGTCGGGTCATGCACATATCTCCTCAGCTGAGATACATGGAAGACGTCGTGCACCCGGTGCAACTGAGGTGGTAGAGCCAGGCGATAAACCACCTCGCCAATCCTGATGAGGACCTGGAAAGGTCCGATGAAGCCTGGAGACAATTTTCTACCTCGGCCAAATCTCCGTAATCCACGTCGAGGTGAGACACGGAAGAAGACGTGGTCGCCATCCTTGAATTCTAGTGGCCTCCGCCTCCTGTCAGCATAAGACTTCTGCTGGTTCTGAGCTGTCCTCATCCACTCCTGGATGACCTGGACCTTCTATGTCGTGGTCCGGACCATCTCTGGTCCCACAAGTGCTGACTCCCCAGGGTCTGTCCAGCACAAAGGATATCTGCAAGGTCTACCGTACAATGCCTCGTATGGTGCCATCCCGATAGTGGAGTGGTAGCTGTTGTTGTACGCGAACTCCACCAAGGGTAGGTGGTCCTCCCAGCTACGACTAAAGTCGAGGACACATGTGCGGAGCATGTCCTCAAGAGTCTGAATGATCCTCTCCGTCTGACCATCCATCTGAGGGTGAAAGGCAGTGCTCAGACGTAGCCGCGTCTCGAACGCCTCCTGAAACCCCTTCCAAAGCCGGGAAGTAAAGCGAGCGTCCTGATCAGAGAAGATAGACGATGGCACACCGTGAAGCCATACAATCTCCTGAACGTAGAGACGCCCCAAGCTCTCCACTGAGCCCTGCTCTCTGATGGGTAAGAAGTGTGCCGACTTGGTGAGTCAGTCAACAATCACCCAAATGGATTCATGACCTCTGGAAGTGCGTGAAAGTACAGTCACGAAGTCCATAGATATGCAATCCCACTTCCACTCCGGGACCTCCAAGGGCTGTACCAAGCCTGCTGGTACCTGATGCTCTACCTTCACCTGCTGGCAGGTGAGGCACTGTGAAACGAACTCTGCCACAGCCTTCTTCATGCCCGGTCACCAGTGCTGTCGTCTGAGATCCTGGTACATCTTCTCCACTCCATGATGTACCACCAAAGGAGAAGTGTGAAATTCTCTTAGAACCTCCTCTCGTAAAGCGACTGGTACTAAGGAATGTCCTCTGAAAAGGACGTCGTGCTCTGCTCCAAGGGAGAAACCATCAGGTGCCTGTCCCGAGGATATCTGTGCACGCCGTGTCTCACAGTCAGCGTCCCCATGCTGTGCCTCTCTAACCCACTGTAGAAGTGGAGGAGAGACTGTGAGAGACTGAAGGAAGGCTACTCCGTCTCTATCCACAAAGGATATCTGCAAAGTGGCTAGCTTCTCTGTCGCCTCCTCAAGTAGCTGAATGCCCATCCTCCTGCTGAGGGCATCAGCTACCACGTTCCCCTTCCCAGGAGTATATACTATCTCAAAGTCATATTCCTGGAGGAACTTGAGCCATCACCTTTATCTCAGGTTCAGGTCCTTCTGAGAGAAGATGTACCTGAGACTCTGGTGGTCCGAAAAGACTGTAAAGCACTCACCCATCAGATAGTGCCGCCATGTCTTCAGTGCGAAGACCACTGCTTCTAACTACAGGTCATGCGTGGCGTAGTTCTTCTCATGCGGCCTCAACTGACACGATCCATAGGCAATCACGGCCCACTCCTACATCAGGACACATCCGAGTCCGGTCCCTGATGCATCGCAGTAGACTACGTATCCAACTCCCTCCTCAGGAAACCTCAAGATAGGTGCGCTGGTCAATCTCTGCCTCAGCTCCTGGAAGCTCTGCTGACATCTTTCTGACCACCCAAAGGGTTTCCCCTTCTTTGTCGAAGCTGAGAGTGGCGCCACAACTCTGGAGAAGTCCGGCACAAATCTCCGATAGTATCCAGCTAGACCCAAGAAACTCTGCACCTCTGTCACGCTCCTGGGTGGCTCCAAAGCTAGCACTGCCTCGATCTTTGTGGGATCCACTGCAACTCCTACCTCAGAAATGGCGTACCCCAAGAAGTGGACCTCACGCAACCAGAACTAGCACTTAGAGAGCTTTCCATAAAGCTGGTGCTCTCGGAGTGTGTCTAGTACAACCCGCAAGTGGTAGGCGTGCTCCTCCTCCATGGTCAAGTACACCAAAATGTCGTCGATGAAGACCACGAAAAATCGATCGAGGTATGGTTGGAAGATCCTATTCATAAGGCTCATAACCAAGAACTCATAGTGGCCATACCGACACCTGAAGGCCGTCTTCTGCATGTCCTCGTCTCGAACTCTGAGCTGATGATAGCCCGACCTGAGGTCTATCTTCGAGAACCACCTTGCTCCCTTGAGCTGATCGAATAGGTCATTAATCCTCCGTAGCTGATACTTGTCCATCACTGTCACCTGGTTTAGGCGACGATAGTCGACACAATCACAAGCTCCCGTCCACCTTCTTGGCAAACAATATCGGGGAAGCCCAGGGTGAAACACTGGGTCGGATGAACCCCTTGTCCTGCAAGTCCTCCAACTGTACCCGCAACTCTCGAAGCTCAGCGGGGGCCATCCGATATGCTGGAGTGGATATCGGGGCTATCCCGAGGTATAGATCAAGGTAAAAGTCTACCTCTCTGCGAGGAGGTAGTCCTGGAACGTCATCAGGAAAGAAGTCCGCGTACTGATCCACCACTAAATGAAAACTAGGACTCCGCACGTCCACTGCTCCTAGGATGAGGCTAGACAACTAATGAGTGATGGGCTGTCCCCTCCTCTGCGAGAGTCCCTCCTGTGCTGAAAAGGCTCCCTTCTCGCCGGTGAAGGTGAACCGGCTCCCGTCGGTGCTCACACATCGCACCTTGCACCTAATACAGTCAATCTGAGAATGGACCGTAGATAACCAATCCATGCCCAAGATGACGTCGTAAGGCCTCGACACCGCTAATAGAAGATCCCAGACGAAGCTCTCGCCTCCTAGAGTAAGCTCACACTACCAGAACCAGTGCGTAATCGTCGAGTCTGCTTCTGTAGGGGTCTCTAGCCGTAAGGATCGAGCCAACAGCTCTGTTGGAATATCCGAGCTCCGAACAAGGGCAGTGGCTATGAAAGAGTGACTCGCTCCTGTGTCTATAAGAACTGAAGCAAGGGTGGAATAGACACAGACAGTACCTCGAATCATTTTGGGCGAGCCGTGGTCATAGGCCTCTGCTACCTGGAGTTGTGCCTGTCTCTGCCCGCCAGCTCCCTGTGGTTGGGGTGGACCTCATGGTGGTGGTGGTGGTAGAGCCTCAAAGCGTCACCCACCACCTGCTGCTCGGCCAGCTCCTCTGCCTCGTCCGCCTCCTCCCTGTAGACTTCCACGGTCGACCCTCTGCCTCTACCTCGGTGGTCCCTCAACCGTCTGCTGCTCCTCGGTACGGCACGTCGGGTAGTCACGAGCCATGTGGCCCTGCCCACCGCACGAGTAGCACTATCTGCCTCTCGAAAGACTGGCTCCGCGCTGTATGCCCCGCATTGCTGAGCCAATGTCCTGAGGTCATCTGCCTGAGGGTCTGGTCTGCCTGGACCCCGAATCATCCGTCGGCTGCCTGCTACAGAAGACTCTGCTACGTGCCGACCTGCGGTAGGTCTCAGTATAGACTCGGCCAGAAAGCTCTCGATCAGAAGGGCCCGCTCCAGTACTCCTGCCTGAGTCGGGATGCTGAGGGAGATCAGCGATGCCCTGATCTCGTGTCTCAAAACCTGCTCAAAGGTTCGGGCCCAGAATAATGGGTCTCGTACCATATCTGTCGAGTAGCGAGAAAGATTAGTGAACCTCTCCGCGTACTGGGCGACCGTCAAGCTACCCTGCCGCAGCTGAAGAAGCTCCTGAATGCGCACCGCATGGAGGGTGGCCGGGACGAACTCTGAGAGGAAGAGGCTCTCGAAGTCTGTCCAGATGAGAGAGGCCTCATCATGCACCTGGAGCATCAAGCTCCACCATCATCCTGCTGCTGCGTGCAGTAGGCTCGTCGCGAGGATCACCATGAGGTCTGCTGGTGTCCTCACTAGCCTGAAAACTCGTACGACCGCCTCCAGCCAGTCCTCGGCTGCCTGGGGGTCCATCTACCCACGAAACCTAGGTGGTCGCTGGCGTTGGAACTCTTGCAGAGCTCCGAGGCGACGTTCATTGTCAGCGGTCGGTGTGGGAAGCATCGGGGGCTCGGCGGGTAAAGGTACCACCGGTGCCTTCACTGTCAACGGGCCCTGCACCGAGGCCTCGTCGCTCGGCTGGCTGTCGTCGCGCTCTACTCTCAGAACCCTAGCTGGATGCTATCGTGGGGCCATCCTGAAAAGGAAACAAGTGTGCCACGGTCAGAACAGTATACTTGGTGAGCTGACACAAGTAATCACAAAGAAAACTTGAAACACACATGCAATCAATGTTTTTGTGCATTAAGTCGGAAATCAGAAGTCAGGGTCCTGGTGTACGGATACGTCAGCCACCGCACCAACATTGGACTCCCTGGACTGATAACCACACCCAATATGATAAAAACTATAGATTCACATAGAAGGAAGATCATAGTCTGCGGTAGAACTGACCACCTCTGATACCAATTTGTCATGACCTGTCCTCGGGGCCCGTGCCGTGACTACCCCAAGCCTGCCTTCCATAGGCCAGGGGCTGGCGACTAGCACCAAGGTGTAAATCCCGGAAAAAGGGAAGGCATTGCCTTTGAAAAGTAATCAAGCACCACAGAGTAAGCAATCGGAAAAGTAAACACTAAGTAAAAACTATAACAAGCTGTGCTGAAAGTAAAAGGGGCTGGAAATACAAGCCCAACAGTAAAGTACAACTAAAAGGGAAAAACAGCAACTGAAAAGAAAAGCCGCAGCGTTGAGCCGTCCTCTGGAAGTCCCACCTGAAGGGTGGGTACAGATAGCCTCCACAGCTCCTCGGACCAACCGTCCGCTCCGAGTACGTCCCGCCTAGTGGTCCACCTCCAGGTACTGTCCTTCTCCGCATGCCTCCACCCCGACCAGCGCTGTCCGTCGTCTGAAACCAACACAATGAAGTGTGGGCATAGCCCGTGCAGGGGTGAGTATAAGCTACTCAGTAGGGACTACGAGACCCCCGAAGGTCTCCCAGAATCCACAAAGGATAATCCACAAAGGAAAGATACAATCACGAAGTAACATCCGACACGGCTTAGGTATATGCCCATACATATACCTAAGTCATCAATCCCCGTTCGGCTCCAACGTCCGAGCCCAAGCACAACCCAGTCCACACAGGAAAGAAAAACGTATACCCACACAGGATAGTACAACACAATCAATGAAGGAGAGTAAACAGTAAATACACACAAGATAGTTCAACACAATCCACAAAGGAGAGTAAACAGTAAATCCACACAGGATATTTCAACACAATCCACAAAGGAGAGTAGCACAAGATTCAGCTCACACAGGTATACTTCTTCGGATGATGATAAAGATGATCACTGATCCATCTAAGTCATCAGACCCACAAAGGATCGATAGGTACTAACCCCCGCAATGACCCACACAGGATCGATAGGTAACTAACCCCCGCAAAGACCCACACAGGATCGGGCCCACACATGACCTGTAGGCACTGGCTCACACAGAACCGCTGAGCGCTGAACCACACAGGATCAGATCCACACAGGATTTGTAGCACTGATCCATGTAGGATCTTTGAGTGCAGTAGTCGTCGCAGTCCTATGAGGATCTCTGCACAGTCATCGTCGCAGTCCACTGAGGATCTCTGCACAGTCATCGCTGTCGAAGTAGCAGTCGCAGCCAGCTATAGGGTTCCCGCACACAGCAAGCTCGTTCGGGAGGGTCCGCTCCATGAGCCGAGAGGCTGATACATCAACTGACACAAAGTTCGAAGTTGATGTATCCAAAAGTTCTGTATCGTCAATAGGAACTCAACGTCGCAGACGACGCGTCAATCGGATGCCCGGTCTGAGAGTTATTGACTTTTTTCGTCCCAAGGGCCCGGTTGGTTTTTAAGGCAAAACGAACCCAACCGTACTCCACCTTCGTCCAAACCTCGGGAAGAGTGATCCAAAAGATCCTTCTCACTTAGAGTAATTCAACAAAGTCGACGGTACGTCAATCGGATGTCCGGAGCTCAAGATATAAGCGTTTCCGCTCCGAGGCCCCGGTTGGTTTCGTGTACGAACCAACCTGGCCGAACCCAAAGTATTCCGAAACCTTGAGTGTGATAAACCGAAATGACCGTCTCGATCCAAAGATTGCGTTGCCACTGATGGAGCGTCGTTCGGAGGCCCGTAGCTCAAGTTATGGGAAAAAGACCGAAAACGGTCCGAAGACGGGGGGTCTGGGCCCGGGCCGACCCGGCCCGACCCCCCTGGGTCGGCCGAACCGGGTCGACCCGACCCGGCTGGACCCAGTCTGGTCCGGCTAGGGTGCGGCCCGGCTCGGCTCGGCTGAGCGGCCGAGCGTGGCAGCCGCGGGGCGCCGCCCCCCGCGGGATGAGGATGCCGCGGCCCTCGAAGGGCCGTGCTGGACAACAGCGGACGCGACTTCTGCCGCGTCCCGTGTGGCCGAGCCGGACCCGCGCGACCGCGGGTTTACTGGCCTCCGCCGCCGCGGCTTCAGCTGCGGCGGCCCTGTCTGGCGGCGCGTCGGGGCGCCGCCGCCTCCGGTCGCCAGAGACTTCCGCAGGCCACTGGAGTTGCTCCGGTGGTCCGTTTTCCTTCCCATCTGCGCCGCTGTTCCTCCCGGGTCCCATTCTTCACTGCGGGATCATCAAAACGCCCTTGCATCACGTTTCATCATCGCCCAAAAAATCCACAAAACAACGAAGAACAGAGGAGGTTTCTCGGGCCATGTTCGTTTGGCCCGCACCCTCCGCGTTAGACGGTATCAATCAGAAGGATAAATCAACACATGAAAAACGTATCAAAAAAATTTTAATAATTTAAAATTGCACTTGATCCAGGTTCTTGTTTTAAAAGAAACAAACACGGGGATATAAAAAGGTATTTCCAAAATAAAATCCCTACCTCGTCAAGTTTTCACACGCGGGTTCTTCGCGGATTTGATCGTCGCGGAAGGAGGGGTTCGTCGCGGAAGGAGGGGATCGTCACGGTATCTGGCACCACGTCGACGAACTCCGAGGACCAAGAAACAACAGATTTAATTATAAATAATTAAATCAGTGTGTTGTTATAAACCACAAAGAAGTTTAAAAAGAAACCCGAGATCTCTTACCTCAAGCAGTTGGTGATCGGATATCGAGGCTGGGAAGAACGTCTCAGATGAAGCGTCGTCAAACTCCTAGGGTGACGACGTTCTTCGCATTTTTCACGTTCTTCGCATTCTTCGTGTTCTTCGTGAAGGAGGATGAAGGCACAAAACTTGCTAAAACCTCTCAACGAGCATTTTTCCAGAAGTTGTGCGTTGGTCTTATTTTATTATTACGCCAATGGATTTCAAACAGGTTAAGAAACGAATGAAATTAATTCATAGAATTAATTTCAACGAATAAACCGCCCATTTAATTCAATGAATAAAACCACCCAATTAAATGGTGCGTTAAGAAATTAAGAAAACACGTCAGTTGACTTTCATAATGACGGGTTTTCACGGGTGTGTTACTTAGCAGAAAAGAAACAGTGGGGCTCATGTGGGTCCCACCTCACAAATATCCTACCAAGAGGGTAGGATATTTTTGGATAGAACCCTATTCGTATAAACTCAGCTTAATCCGATTTAAGTGGATTCATGTGGCTTCCAAGTGGCTTAAGTGAAATAAAATAAAGTTTGTCATACAATTATTTTATTTCTTAACTTTAAGCCCGAAAATAAAAAAACCACACCCGAGCAAACGCAACTCCAGAAGAGGCGTTTCTAAGCAATTACCGGCGCTGCGATTTCATCGGTGCCCTCAGAATTCAATTCCGAGCACCAGTTCAAAAGTTAGAAAAACCCGCTCGTCCATTCACTGAACGTACCCGATCCAAACTTCGGAAAATGATTCCGGGCACACCGAGCCTCGGAATCAGGTGCCGTCAGAAACTGCGCTCTTGTAAAATTCCAAAGAAAATTAAGAAAAACATTTCCTTGAAATTTATGGGTCTTTACATATTAAGAGTGATCCCAGACTACTAAGATATCCTTGGAAGTGATTCTTTGACTAATATGGAAATAATTTTATATTCTTATGTGTACACCACAATTCCATGTCTTATGTTGTGATCTCATATAATATAATTTTTTGATTATTTATGAACATCAAAGATTTATTACATGACATGATATAAAAATATTTTATATATAGGATATTATTTTCAAATTTTTTTCTTATGTATGTATTAATTATGCTTATGTTATGATTGATCTCTCCTTTATTTATCCTTATTGTGCATCTAAGATCACCCTTTCTTATGTTTCTTTCTCCCATGATTCAAAGAAAGGTATTAAGTATGATATTTCAAAAAGTGTATTAGTCATGAATAAATATACAGGAGAAGAATTAGATGTGTTATGAAATATTTTCATATGTTTCCAAGTTTTTAAAGTCACTAAACTAAAACAGTCTTTGGGTGTGTGTTTGGGTAATGTATGAAATGTTACACAAAAATGATGTAATGTCAATGTACGTTAATCCTGGGTCATTACAGATCACCACACACACACACGCACGCACACACACACACACACACACACACATATATGAGAAACATAACATAAATCATCTTCATATCGTAAAGAAACCACGGCATGATAATGAATTTCACATCCTTAATATAATAATATAAGGAAAAATTCATAATTCAAACAATAATCATTACATGATATAACTATTGGAAATATTATCCAAATATATTAGGTAAATTATTTTAGTAAAAAATATCGAACCAATAAAATAGAGAATATGATATTCAAATAGTATTGGTAAAGGGTATACAATTTAGTCAATAATTTCCTCAATCAATTGAAATTATGAAATATTTGGGAAAACTCTTCAATCAATGAAATAGAAAACAAGGTATTCATAAAGTAGGGAATTGAAATAAAAGTTACACCTATTCACAATGGATAGTTAAGGAAAAAAATAGCGATTGTTAATATCTTTAATTAAAAGTAACTTTACAAAGTCCATATAGAGATAAAATGTGGATGATTACAAAAGAACATATCCCCATTGTCTTAAAGGAAGATCAGATGGATATTGACATAGATGGAGAAAATTATTAAAAAATAACTCTTCAAATAGTTTCAAATTAGAATGGATTAAGAATCAATTTTTTTGATTCTATGAGTTTAATCCCATAAGTTATAAATATATATATTTATTAGTGAAAAAAACATGAAAAATGAATCCCATGAGTTTAAATCCTTTTAATATGAAAATGAAAATGGATGTGAAAACTTAATATAGTGTTTATAAAAAAATTTAACATTGATTTATAATATAAATTTACATGTCAAATTGAAAATAAAATTTTCAAAATTTTATGTGGATGATTTTAAAAAATTGTACTTTTAAAAATAATCTCCAATAATGGTTCCTTGAAAATGGAATAAATTTTTCTTTAGGAATTGTGGATACATAGATAAAATGTTTGATAAATAAAGTAAAGGAGACTTTTTAAAACTTTGAAAATACCTTTGTTGAAAATCCACATTTTAGAAAGAGTAATAAATTATTATTTTATTAAAAATTTATTTTCCCTAATAAGATTATAAAATAAAATATTATAAAATATTATGGTGGGATAACCTAATCATGGAATAATGATTTTCATGAAAAAACTTTATAACTCAAAGAAATGAGATTTAATATACCAATACACCTTATGGGAAACATAATCCATAAGTTATGAAATATTAGACAAGTATTTATTGGATCATAATGTAATTAGAGAAAAAAATATAATACTATATAATAAAATCCATGATACAATGTACCCAAATTATATGAAATATTTTCAAAAGAACAATCACAACACAATTAAAAAAAGTTGAGTTATCAAAAAACACTACTAAAAAGATAATAATTCAATTAATAACCCTTTCAAGAATGAAATAGGATTGGGCTTAGTAAATATCATGAAATAAAAAATATTATGATAAAAATAAATCCATGGGAAGTAAATACACCATACAAAGAAAATATGGTGCACAAAATGTATTATGTCTCAAAGAATCAAAATTGAGACCGAGAAAACCCTTACCTCTTGTCTTGCCTTCCATGAACATACTTTAATCTCTTTTATAAAAAAACATATCTATATTTATATCTTAAATAACAAACTTAATTATATCTATTTTCATCTATCCTCTTCATATATAGTTATTCTCTATATGAATTCTAGTTAGTTTATTTTTTACATATTTTCCCATATCAGGTGTTTACTATTATGATTATTTATACAAATTTCATAATAGTAGGTTCCAAATTAATTTTTATTAAAAATTTAGCATTTAAAAAGTCATTAAATATACCTTTAGTGTTTATTTATAATATTTTATAATTTTTTTAATTTTTTTCATGAGTGTTTCAATCTTCATACTTAAAGATGAAATCGATAACAGTCATGTTTCTATGATTCTTGATGAAGAAAAGCTGATTCATTAATGAGTTTAATAATAATTTTATCATTCGAGAAACACAAAAAAATAATTATTCACATTTTTATATCATATTATACCATTTATTAAGTTTCTATAGCCATCCATGATATATATTCATATCATTGTTCAAGTAGGTGGTTAAACGAACCCAGACAGGAACATGAAATGATTAATGAATGATTAAATAGAGCTTTAGTTGTGATATAATTATAATATAATAAAATTGATAATATTTAGTGTCTATTAGTGTGATATGTAAAAACTAAAATTATGTATAAGAACAATAAATAAATATGAAAATATTAAATAAAATGAATAAAAATATTTTCCTCATAGTATGGTTGTTTTTTGACGATTGAAATATTGATGATCATTTATTGATAATATCTTTCATAGGTTCTCTTATTTGTCATAAAAAAACTCAATGATATAATACACCTAAAATTTATCCTTTTAAATTATTATTAGAACTATCTATGAAAGGTGGTAATGAAAAGTGGAATTTATCATTCCATAGAAGCGGTAGTTTACATGTATGCATGGATGCTGATTTCATATCCACAAAACATGAGAAAGGAGTAATATGAATTATCACTTCCAAAACATAAATAAGTTACAATATCATAATTAATTATTAAATTCCTTCTTGTACTGACCATGATAGGTGGTGAAGGAAGATGACCATGTTTCTTCATGGAGGTGGTAGTCTACACATACACACAAGTCGGATTTTCATTTTTCT
This sequence comes from Viscum album, assembly GCA_963277665.1. Taxonomy (NCBI): domain Eukaryota; kingdom Viridiplantae; phylum Streptophyta; class Magnoliopsida; order Santalales; family Viscaceae; genus Viscum; species Viscum album. Next base: position 368,391,559 of record OY728119.1, on the reverse strand, counting down.
TAAGGGAAGAAGGGAAAGGTGGTTAATGAATACTCAATTAACACAATAAAATTAATTATATAACCAATGTATATTTTAATATATTTCTATGAGACAATTATAATTATAAAGGTAACATATAATGCAAATAATTTAATTTAAAATAATTACTCATGTTGGGCACTTTGAGATTTCCTTAGAGGATCTCTTAGAAATGAAGAGTTTAAGAAAAAATTTAGTGACTAGAAGATAATTTAATAAAGATAATATTTAAGGGTAAGAAAAAAGGTCATGTTTTTAGTAGGATTTTTTTAGGAGTGTTATTTAAAGGGGTGGTGAGAGGACCTTTTCATAATCTAAAAGGGATGGCATTTTTTTAAGTACCTATATATTTTTAATAATGGGAAGTCACTATCATGAAAAATTAATCCAAATTTGAAAAAAAATTAAGTTTAGAAGGTATAATTTTTATCAATCCACTACTATTAAATTTCAAAAAAGAACGTTTTTCAACTATTTACCATTAGATTTTTCACTTTTACCATTTTAACTTATACCACGGAAATAGTTTTTTACTTTAGTAAATTATTTTTCATGTCTAAAAATAAAATGTACATAATTATATAATACATAAAAATGATTAAAAATATTAAATAATTTTAATAATATTAAATTTCAAAGATTTATATAAGTTAATTTTAAAATATAAAATACGTAATACATTAAAACAATTTTAGTGATAAATGTGACATCAATATTAATATATCAATTATAGGTTTATAAATTAAACATAAATTTTTAAATTTTTTGATGTTAGTTATGAAACATATATTTTTTAATTATAAGGGTACTATGAGTTTTATTTTATGATTAAATCCAAGTGATTTCATAAAAGTTGTTGTTTTAACCAAAAATGAAATTTCCACTACTAACTTAAAAAATAAATGTTTATAGAAAATTCCAAAATTTCACCTTAAGATAATATATTTTTTAATAAATAAAAAATAAAGTTTATTTTTCAAATTTAAATTCTAATATTTTTTAATTATAATTTTAAATAGTAATATAAAAATATAATGAAAACAATTTTTCTAGGAAAACAGCCTTTTAAAATATTAACTATTCCTATTATTATTTCATATAAATTACTAATCAAGTTGATTTTAATATGTTATTAATATAAAAAAAATATTATACCCATAATATATTTAATTACTAAAAATTAAACACATAAAAAGAAATTATTTTAGAAGGGATACATTTTAAATCTTAAATGAGTTTTATTAGTTATTTTCTATACTATTTTAATTTCTCATTTACCTATCATTTATATTAAAAATTATTTTAATTTATAAATATATTTCATATTTTGGTTAAATATATTTTTACTCACTAATTATATAATTTTTTTAATGGTTATATACTATTTCTTGATTCATTGTGGTTCGATGTTGCATACAAAGAAATCTATTGAACACATTAGTATTGAATGTAAAAAATATAATTTAAATTATCAAGGTGATAAATTCTTCCCCTTAAATAAATTATGTCCTAAAAATTTTAATTCTTACTCACTAATAAAATTATTTTAGGGTATCTAAAATATAGGCACAACTCTAGATATATTTTGAAATGAGGTGTCCATCTTAATCTCTTAGGTATGACTAAGAAACACATATTTTACATCTATAATGGTAGCCAAAATCTTCATTTTTAATGCATAATTAGTTAATAAATTTTCTCATCTTCCATTCATAAAACATCTTACATTTCATTAAATTTATTTCCCTGGGTGATTCTTCGCACATTTTTCTCATGTAGAAAAATGAATCTTCTTTCCTTCATCATCTTTGACACCCGAACTTTCTTGATACTCCAATTTTATATTTTTTGGTGTATTTGGTGATTAAATGTTTTCACATTGTTAGTAATAATTCTTGATATAAATTTTTTTATAATGGAATGTTTTCTGACTCCATATCATATCCCATTAGGTATCTTGTTGGGACAATATCTGCATTTTCTATGGTATCCATTGTTATCTTATTTCTAAAGGCTTCAAATATTTCTACAAAAAAAATTATTTGATCATTATTGATGAATAATTAACACCAAATTAGAATCATTTTTAGATAATTACATAATTAAACCTGAAAATTTATTACCTTTTGAAATTATTACATTATCTTTTAGTTCAACTTAAATCACTTTTGACTTAATCTATATTTCATTTGTTTGGGTTCTCTCCTACATATTATCCAAATTCCTTAATATAATTAATAATTCTTAATGTATTTTAAAGATAGTTTTATTAAACAAAAAATATAATTTTGGAGTTTCAAACCAAGTTTACAGTTAGACCTCTTTATTATGAACTGTGTGATAATCAAGTTATAACATAATCCACCATTTTCAAGGTTATTACCCCTAGGTACATTTATTACATAGTTAGAATCTAATTTTTTTTATCTAAATTGGGATTAAATTTCTAAGACAACTACACAATCTTTACCAAAACATTAGGATGTTATCCTATACTCAGAATTCTCACATAGACTTATCCCTAGGGTTTTCACTAAAGTTCTCTAATATCAATCCCTAAAATATATAATATTACATCAAATAACCTAAATTAATATCTATACCTTTAAAATTATGATAAAAATTTAACAATCACTCCATAAAGAAATTTATATTCTTAACTGATAAAATCATAATCTCTAAATTTATTTAAATACAGCTCTGATACCAACTATAACAACCCAAAATTTTGACTGTCCATATCACTAGAATTAAACTAAATATTTAATTACAATACATTCCAAATACCTATTAGGTTTATAGTTTTAGATAATTACGAAAAAACATTTACTAAAAAAACTCATGTCTTTTCAACTAATGTATATTCTTCCCACTATATAACAAATTGATTTATCCATAACAAGTTTTCAATATTTCCTACTAATTCTCTATATATGATACTCTTCTAAAAATTTCATAATTTTTTTATCTTTTAATCTGGGGAAATAGAAACATAGGAAATGCGTGAGCTCATATTCTCAATAAGGGTAATCACTAGGGATAAAAATCTAAAATCATTAGTGGGAATAAGATGAAGATATGTGTATAGTAAGGATATATAAGAAAGTTATTTCCAATAAATAATAGATCATATGTTAAGACATAACAAAATAGTAGATCATGAAAGTAATTTATATCATAGAAATAAGGAATAATTAATAATTGTGGCCCATCAATAAGAATAGAAATCATAACATTGTGGATAAGGTTTCTCAAAAATATTTTCCTTAGAGGATTAGGCTTCACTCGCCTATTTCCCTTTGTGTATTAGGTATCACTAACCTATTTACCTTGGTGGATTAAGATTAAATCACCCATTTCCCTTGGTGAATCAATATTCACTCACTTATTTACAATAGTGGATCTAGTCATCTAAACTAATTTCCCATTATCTTATGAGATAAAAAACCATAACCAGTAAATTATAGGGCAATATATGTCCCACCCATCATCATCAACACATATGTGTACCACATAAAATAAATCATCTTCTATTAAAAAAAACCCATGAGAAAATAATCAGTTTTATATCCCTTTAAAATGGAATAATATAAAGGAAAAAATTAATAATCCCATTAATAATCATAACATGATATACCTAGAGAAAATAAATCAGTTTCTAAATATATTTAGTAACTTTTTTAGAAAATTCAATTCAATCAAGATAATAATGAAATGGTATTCATAAAATATAGATAAAGTGTATATGGTTTAGTCATTAATTTCTCTAATAAATCGAAATTATGGTGTCTAAGTGAAATAGATTCAATGAAATGAATTGAAAACATGTTATTCACAAAGAAAGGCATTAGAAGAAAAGTTATTTATTTACAATGGGTGGTTAAGAAAGACAAAGGCAGTGATGGATCATATATTTGAAAGAAAATAAATTTACGTAATAATTATAGAGATAAAATGTGGAGGGTTTCAACATAACATATCCCTAACATAATAAAGGAATCTGAGAAGTATATCAACATAGAATCCTTATAAAAGAATGATTTGAGTGGTATCATATAAGAAGGGATCAACAATCGAATTATTTGTTACATTGAGTTCAATCCCCTAAATTATATATATATTTTAGTTGATAAATCATAAAACATAAATACCATGATTATTAATCATTTTTAATATGAATAGTAAAATAAAAATTAAAAGTAAAAATATAATTTATATATTTTTTACTATTGATGTAAAATAAAAAAAAATACTAGTCACTTTCAAAAGACATTTTTTCAAAGGTGATTTAAAATATTTTGAAATATTTTAATTTTAAAAATTATCTCTAATAATGATTTATTTAAATTAAATAATTTTTTCTATATGAATTTTGGAGATAAAGAAAAAACATTTTATAATGAAATAAAAAGAACCTTTTTGTTACTTTAAAAATACCTTTGCTGAAAAACAACATTGTAAAAAAGAGTAATAAAAAATTATTTGTAATAAAATTAATTTTATGAAATGTGATTATGAAATAACATATGAAAAAGATATTAGCATGGGAGAAACCAAACATGAAATAACAATTATTATGATAAAATTTTATAACTCAATGAAATAATATTTTAGCTATCAATATCCCTTAAGAGAAACATACTTCATAAGGTAAGAAATATTCGACAAGGATTTATGTGATAAGAATGAAATTCCATAGAAAATAATGAGATAATAATAGATAATATAATCAATTATATAATGTACCTCACATATATGAAATAACTTCATTAAAATGATCATAACTCAATCAATGAATGTTGAGTTACAAAAAAATCCTTATTACTGGGGTTGTAATTGAATCAAAAACCATTTGATGAAGAGAATATTTTGTTATATTATTATATCTCATTAAATACAAAAAATGTATGATAAAAAATCATCAATGGGTAATAAATACACCATATAAGAAAAATAATGTTCATAAAAATTATTTGGACTCAATTAATTATAATTGAAAGCAAGAAAACCCTTAACTCCTGTCATAACCTCAACAAACATTCTTTAACCTGATGTACCACAAATATAGATATATTAATCACTTAATCTTGAACCTTAATCATATATATATTTTCATTTATAATATTTATACATATCCATTATATATATTAATTATAATTAGTTTCTTTTTTTACCTATTTTTCCACATCAGGTGTTTATAGTTTTTATCAATTGTACTAATTTTATAATAGTAGTGTCAATATTAATTGTTTTTATAAATTTATTCTTTAGAAAGTCATTAAAGTTACCATTTAGGATGATTTAAATTAATTTATGATGTTTGAAATTTCATTTATTAGTTTTTTAATAATAATTTATAACAACCAAAAAATTTATTTTTAAATAGTACTTTTCATGATAGGTTTCTTAACACACAATCCTGAGTAATAAGTGAATTGTGATATAAAATTAAAAGTATTATTATTTAAATATGACTATTATAACCTAGCCATTGAATTAGATGGTAAGAATATAAGTAACAATATTATTAAATATACTTATATATATGGAACTCAATATAAATGTATTTATTAATTCTTAGGAAATAAACACTCAATTATTAGCGAAGTCATTTTATGCTTCAAAAATAAATTTTCCTCAAAAATTGGGGTTTATTGAATTTTGTGTATAGAAATTATAATTAATTTTTAATTTTTTAGAAATTTTATTTCAGGAAATAAAAATAATTTTTGAAATTATCATGTTAATATTTTATTAGGGTGAATGTTTTTTATTTTTCTAAAAATATATGTCTTTCAATGAATTTTGAAAAATACAGATTTTTTAAATAATCATTTTTTTTATTAAAGAATTTAATTGAAAAGTACCTTTATATTTTTAATTTTATGTTAAATTAAAATAATTATACTTTAATTATAAATATTCTAATTAATTATATAATTAATATTATACTTGATTTTGTTATAAGTTCATTTTTATACTTAAAAACACATTTTTTAAACCATTATTCTATGAGAAATATTTTTTAGCTTAACAAATTATATTAATATTAATTGAATAATTTTTAGTTAAATTTATATTATACATTAAAAAAATAATTTTAACATTAATTTAATGGTTTGTATTAGGAAATAAGTGAAGTAAATTTAGTTTTATGCTTAAAAAGTATTTTTCTAAAAATAAGTCCACCTTGTGTTTTGTGAGAATATTTAAAATTATTTTTATCTACTTATAGAAATTTAATTTGATAAAATTTATTCAATAAATTTAATATGAATTTCAAATTTTATTATTGAGGTTAATTTCATTTTTGATCATTATGAATAAAAACTTCAGTAAAAAATATGCCACCATGGTAAAAGGGTAAATCAGGTAAAATTTCATTAAACGTAAGTGATAAGGCCACTAAATTTCATCTTATTTATTATTGAATGGATTTAATTTTACCATTATCACCTTATTCTTTAAATTTATTTGTTTATGAGACACTTTTCCATGAAAATGATTAATAATATTTAAATCTTTTAAAAATTTGCACGTGTGTCCTCTTCCTTACTTATAAAAGGACACTCTCTCTCCTATTTTATTAACACTTAAAGAGACTATTAAATAAACCAATTCCTTCCCAAAACACTTATAAATATCCATCCCCACATCCTAGAGTCCCTTATTTTATCACAATACCTACCTTAGAAGGCCCAATGTGTAAACCTAGGGAGGTTTTCATAAGAAGATGTAAAACACCCAACTAAGTGTTTTTATTTTATTTCTTCTTTTATATACATAAAACCTATATTAACCATTATAATATAATAAAATAATTATCTTCCATATAATAATATTTTATTATGTTTATGAAATAACCTTTATGTATATCCTTTTCTATCAAATGGGAAATGAAACAATCATTCATGTGTACATCAGATTACTGCCCCATGAACCAATGTAATTCATTTTCCATCAATGCCTCTAATGGATAGTTAAAATTATTGATTTAATATATATATTTATATATATTATTAATGATATAATTATAATTATATAAATATAACATATCATTTTGTTAACCTTTACATCAATTGAAAAATTGTAACGTCGTTCAAGTATGTGTGGATTACCACATCCACATAGAAATGCAATTCATTTTTCATCACTGCATCACATGATTGGTATATATATGTGTATTTAAATATATAAGATCATATTTATGATATAATAATAATTATGAAAAAATAATTTAATTCTTACATTCTTTCCTTCACATTCATTGAAAAATTGGAATGTTACTCATGCATACGTACAAACTACCGTCTCTATGTTGCAACATAATTCATCTTTCATAACAACATTACATAGTTAGTTATAAAAGTATTATTAATATATAAAAATTATAATTATTTCATTATTATTATTTTATAAATGAATTAATAATGACCATTTTGACCATTCCCAACAAGACAAATTCATTTTTCAATTATGAACCGAACATCCTCCAGACACCCAATGTGAACTTAACTTATTAAGTAATTAAATAGGTAATTATAAAAAATGAAAAAATGGTTTAATGATAAATTAATAAACCAATTAATTTTATTAAACAATTAAATAATTAATATAAGTTTATTATATAGGAGTTAAATGACATACATAGAAAGTTGGTACTCAAGGTAAGGGATTTCGTCTCAATTTCCCTTCATTGAGGAATATTTTAATGTGATACATGTAATTTATTTTTTATGGGGTATATAATTACCTCTTAAATGTTATATCATGAATTATATATACTTAATGATATTTTAAGTTCAATTCATGTTATTTCATCCAAGGATTTTTGATTTAGAAGTTACCAAAGTGGCAAGGGGTTTCTTAACTCAATTTCCATTCATTATGTTATAGTTATACTTCATTGACTATATTATGCCAATATTATGTGTGAAATTACCTTTAATTTTCTTATGTTATATTTTATTTTTTTCTAGCTTTAAAATTATTACAAATAATCACTTAATTGGCTAATTATAACTTCAATGATATGATCTTTTTAAGGATTATTCGGCTCAATATTGTTTGTTTGAGACATGTTGTGCAATATTCACTTAATTCATTTCATAAGGTTTATATTATACCTATTTATATAATTTGTCATGAAATAATATTTTATCATATTGATTCAAATGTTATAAAAGTTTCAAGGGTTTTCATGGCCTCAATTTCAATTCTTTGAGACATAATTCAGGTAAGGCTCCATGTTTTATTTTATTCAGAATACTTAATTTCCCATGAAAGTATATTCACATATTATTTCATAAAAATTATTCATTTTATATAATCATGTAATGTTTATTCATTAAATTTATTTTTTATTCAATCCTTTTATAATTTTTAAGGGATTTATAGCCACAATTCCACTTCATTGATACTTATGCTATTTTCACCGTATATTTTCTATTGTGTGCTGTATAAACTACCTTTTGTATGTATTTTACCATTATTATCTAAAAATTAATGTTTTTACAAATACATTCAAATTGATTTAATTAAATATTTAATTGGTTCAAAAGTTATCAAGTCATAAGGGATTTTCTTATAAAAATCATATTTTAAAGTTTCTCTTAGATTTTTTTTTTCTTCCACGTACTTTTTCTTTTAAACATTTCAAGAAGTTTTTTATTTATGATTAAATGGTTGATAAATTCATTTTTAACCATATTATACTTTATTTTAAAATGTTTTAAAGAGGAATAATTTAATATTTTTCATACATTTAACTTTTTAATATTTTCACAAAAAATGTAAAATAATATTTTATTTAACTTACACAATATAGAGAAAATTTCCCACATTCATGAATTTTCATTTCTTTGAAGATTCCATTACAATATTTCATAGTTATTTTCAGAAAAAAAATCATATCCACAATATTTTGGTATTTTTTTATTTTATATATTTTCATAAGGAAATAGATATTTCTTCATAGTTTTATATGGAAATGGAATGTGATTTTATTATGGGTTTAAAAGTGTTTTAAATTGATTTTTGAGGAAGAGGTATAATATTAAAAATATTTTATTCATGATATGAAACTTGAGAATTATATATGATAATGTTTAATCCCAATAAAAAATATACTATGGGTGAGATAGATACAACGTATATTATGGGTGATCTTGATATGGATCTCCAATGCATTGGGTAATGTTCGTTGTATTCAAAGGAAAGAAGGATGGAGTTAACCAAATTGGTTTCTCTATTGGATTTAATTATTATCTGTTTATTTATAGCATGAGTGAACATGGTTTATGAATATAATGATTCAAGATACATACAGAAACTTCAATGATTTCTAGGACTTCTAATCAATCATTTTCTCAAGGATTGTTTACACATGGATCATGATTATTCACTTATATTAATTTTGTACTATTTTAAAGATTTATTTAATGTATGATGATTTATGATCCTTTTTTTATGGGTTTTAATTATCTTAAATTATTGTTCTAAACTTTTATTATGTCTTCATACCCTCATTATTATCTTATAATCACTAACAACATTTAATTATCAATACTTATATAAACACTTATCAAGTGTTTAAGATCACCCTTCTTATGTTTTCAATTTACCCAAGTTATAAAGAATGATATTAAATGAATTATGTCTATAAAGGTTTTATGTGTGAATAATTTTATTGGAGATATTTAAGACTTAATGTGGAATAAGAAAATATGGTTATAGTGGAAAAAAGTTCCCACTTAAATATATGAGTATTATTATATAAGTGTTTTTCATGATTATATAAAACTTTAAACATAAAATGTACTTATGTATATAAGTGATCCAAATTTTCTATTTGATTTTGTATGTTTTTGATGGATGAAATGTTGTATTATTTATTTGTGTCAAATCTAGAAATATAGAAATTATGTTTCTAACATCAGATTTGAGAGTGGGGGTTCAAGTTGTTTGAGTTGGTATCAGATCATGGTTTAGATAACTTTGGATGTTAGGATCTTTTCATGTGAAGGTATATTAATATTTATGGATACCATTATGTATGTATAAGTTTAAGGTCAATTATAATTTTAAATTCAAATTCACCCCTTTTTAGTTATTAAGTGATGGGATTTTAAATTCATTAATGATATTTTGGTAGATATTTTATTAGGTTGAGGTATAAGAAAACCTTAGGTTTAATGTAAAGAATTATTTATGAAGAATGATATTACATTTTTGGGGATGTAATATTAAGGGTATGAGAAAAAATTTTAGGTTAAAATATTCTTTAAGTTTGAGGTTATTGAGGTTATTTGGGATGTTGGGTTATTAATTTATGGAATGATCTAAGTGGAACCTTTGATTCTATTGAAGAAGTTTTGGAGTTAAATATATTATTTATTCAGATGAAGGTTTATACATTTGGTATATTATCTTCCCTTATGTTAAACATTTTAGTTTTGGTTAATATATAAATATAGGAGGAATAACATGTTATCCTTTTATGGATTATGTGATTCGTTAGAAGGTTATTTTACTGCTTTAGGAATAAAAAATTCATACTGATTATTAATTTCATGGAATAAGAGAAGAATAGAAGGGTAAATTGATTAAATCACAACAAAAGGATGAAATTGTTCTTATTAAATGGAAATAAATCAAGTAAGTATATTTTATTGTGTTCTCCACCTTGATAGTAAAATAAGACCTAAACTTCACAAACCAAATCAGAATATAAAAATGTCACCCTATTACCTTTATTTATAATGAATTGATATTCATCTTGATACACTACATATTTATGGGAGTTTTCATCAAATTTATCATGATTATGTTCTCAATCACTCTCTATTATTCCTTGTATTTTTTTCTTCCATGTCCATATTTTCATTTTCCACCAATGTTTACTTTATATAGGAACATTATCGTGAATTATTCCATGAGAACTTTATATTTACTGCTTAATATTTTCAAAATTTTGTTTTATTATCCATTTTTTATGACTAGTATTTTCAATAATGGTATTTTTAAATATTAAAAGGTTTTTATTTTTGAGATCATATGTTTTATCATCAACTCTTTGGTTTTGTTTTAAAAAAATGATTTAGAAACTTTTTATCAGGAATGAGATAAAACTGAGAGTATTCCATTTACATAAGGGTGTAAAATGTAACAACCTGAATATATTTTTTAAATAATTCTATACTCTATAGCTTTCTTAACACCCAACATCGAGCTTTGAACAAATTATGATATACTGTAAAAATTTTATTATTCAAATATAACCATTACAACCTAGTTTTTATAATTAGAGAGTATTAATATGAGTAAAAAAATTATGAAATATATTTATAATGGTCCCCCTCAATATAATTTTATTTATTAATTCTTATAAATTAATCAATCAATTTTTAGTGAATCCATTTTATACATCAAAATTATATTTTCTTCAAAAATCATTTTTATTTCATTTTGTGGAAAATATTATTATTAATTTATACCATTTTTAGAAATTTCATTTTATGAAATTAATATAATTTTTAAAATTATAATTTCAATATTATCTTACGGTGAATTTTAGGAATATTTTTGAAAGGATTTATTTTTTAATGAATGTTAAAAAATACCAATTGTTTTTTAAATTGTCATATATTTTCATTAAGTGAAGTAATTGAAAATTCCATTTATTTTTTTTAATTTTATTTTAAATAAAAATAATCCTAATTTAATTATAAATAATCTAATCAATTACAAATGAACCAGTATTATACTTGATTTTTTAAGTTTATTTTTGGGCTAAAAACACATTTTATCTAAAAACTGTTTATGCGAACAATATTTTTTTCTCAATAAATTATATTAATATATATTGAATAATTATTTGAATTAAATTTTTATATTATATATTCAAAAATATATTTTTACATTCATTTTTTTTCTAGGAAATATATGAATGTAAATTTAGTTTTATGCTAAAAAATGATTTTTTTTCTAAAAATGAGTTTTTATTATTTTTCCTATGATTATTTTAAATTAACTTCTGACACTTATAGAAATTTAATTTGATAAAATGGAATAAATATTTTTAATCATCAGGTAAAAATATATTAATGATAGAAATTTATTTTTTGGTCATTGTGAATAGTAACTTTGGTAAAAAAATGTTTCACCACTATAAAAGGGTAAACCAAGGTAACCTTGGTTAAAAATAAGTGATAAGACCACCTAATTTCATCTTAAATATTATTTAATGAATTTATTTCTACCCATATCACATTAATATTAAAATAAATTTGTTAATGGGATAATTTTCCATTAAAATGACATAATTATGTTGAAATTTTTTGAAAACTTATTGAGTGTTTTATCTCCCTCACTAATAAAAGGAAACCCCTATGCTCTTTTATTCACACTTCAAGAGCCTATAATCTTTGAAAACACTTACCATAATACTTGTTTTTTAATAAATTCCATCAGTGACATGGAGTGGGAAACCAATCCATGTCATCAGTCTTCTTTAAAACAAACATACCAAAATACCTGATTAAAATCCCTACCCATGTCCTTGAGGCCCTTATTTGATCAAAATACCCACCTTATAAGGCTAAAGGTTTAAACTTTAAAAGGTTGTCTGAAGAAGAGGTAAAAAACAAAATTAAGTGTTTTTTATTTCATTTATTCTTTTATATCATTAAAGAATATATTTAAAATTAAAATATATTAAAATTAGTGCCTATAATATACTAATATGTTATTATATAGATTTTAGAACCTCATATATCTCCTCATCCATTAAATAGGAAATACAACCATCGTTCATTTGTACAAAAGACTACTTCCTCATGAATCGATGTAATTATTTTCCAATCACCAACTATTATGACTTGTTATATTTATAGATTCAAGATATATGTATTATATTCATTAAATAATTATCATTTGGTATAGATAATATATTATATATTTTATTACCTTTATATCCATTAAAAAATGATAACGTCGGTCGTGCATAGGTGTAGATTACCACATTCATGAAGCGATGCGATCCATTTTTCATCATCGCCTCTCCTGAATGATATATATATATATATATATATGGTATTGAAATATGAGACATATATACTCAATTACAAGAGGGGGGGTGAATTTTAAGTTTAAAAACATTCATTTTTAACCTTAAAGAAAACTTTATTTAATAGAGTTAAAAAAATAAGATTCAAAAAACCCTCTATTATCATTAACAATGTGATCAGAAGGGACCAAGGTCTGAATACATAGATATTACAAAGAGATAAGCATATGTTTATAATCATGTAAGATTATACCTTAATGTTTATAAAATATTATATCATAGTTACAACAAATAAAAAAGTGTAAGAAAGTTACAACTTCTATTTATAACAAAATGTAGCGGAAATAAAAGTACATGTAAAAAATACATATCTTTTAACCTAAAGAGTAGGGTATCCAAAACACCTTGGATAAAGGTACCTTGAATTATACTTTCAAGAAAGTATGTCTTACCCACACCAAAGTAAGTCCTCGATATGAAGATTGATATATGTCTTTCTATCTCTACAAAACCTCCATTTGTAAGTTGATAGACACCTCTATCTTCCTTTAACTTGGAAGCCCTCGATTAAGAAGGTAATTAGAACCTCTATCTTCCTTCATCTTAGAAACCCTCAATTTTATATAGCAACAATCAGAATCATACAAGGGAAAAAAATCTTATTGAAGATTTAAGTTTGTGGAACAAGCTGGTCATAACTTAAACTCTTAAAGGCTTTCACACAATGAAAATTTGTAAAAGATATCACAGAGTAAAAAATATCAAAAAAGTTCACAACAATAAAAACGTTAAAATTGTTGGGTATTTATAAGTGAGATCTCTAATGGTCACATTTTCCTCTAATGGTCATATTTTCCTCGAAATCTCAAAGGGACCTGTACAACTGGAACATACAACGACCATATTATAATAGATTAGATGATTACATTTAATATAATAAAAATATCTAGAGAAACATTATGTTTTTAATATATATGAGATTGATCATAAGTATAAGGAAATGTATGATGAGAAACATTATCATGCAATATATAAGAATATGATTATATTAAAAATTACATTAAGGAAATGCAGTAATTTTAAAAAATTTAAAAAAACATTACATTAATAAAATGCCTTAACTTTAAGAAAGTTGTGAAAACATTACATTAATAAAATATCTTAACTTTAAGAAAGTTATTAAATCATAACATTAAGGAAATATAGAATCTATAAGAAAATTTTAAAAATCATAAAATTAAAGAAATATAGAATCTTTAAGAAAGTTATGAAATTGTAACATTAAGGAAATATAGAATCTTTAAAAAAGTATAAAAATAATAACATTAGGAAAATATAAAATCTTTAATAAAGATATAAAAAAATAACATTAATGAAATATATAAAATTTAAGAAAGATATAAAATCACATCACATATAAGAAATTATGAAAATAAAATTTAAAAATTATTGAGAATCAGAATCTAAAAAACATGGTATATCAGATTTGATTTTCAAAGCAATTAGGTATCTTAGAAAAGCACTGATTTGAATTTGAAAAATTTAAGCAAATAGAAATTTAAGAAACAACATGATTTAGAATTAGTTTATTTGAGTGATTCAGAATATAAAAAACATGGTGATTCAGAATTTATTTTTTTGAGTGTTTTGGAATCATATAAATTAGCTGATTTGGAATTTAAAATCTGGGTGAATTGGGATGTAAGAAAGATAATTCAGATTTGATTTTCCGGATGATTCAGAATTGAGAAAGTGAAAGATTCTGAGTTTTATTAAGGATCTGATTTATTCCTATAACTGTTCTGACTTAAGAAACATAATGTTAGACTTAGCTGTAAAACTAACATGATTATAAATTTTCTTATATAAATATGTAACATATAAATTTCCTTATAGATAAAATTAATTATTAAGGAAATGTGTTTGTGATTTCCAAAACACAAAGGAATGGAAAAATTCACAAGGAAACCTTTTACTTAACAATCTCCCCCTTTTTAGAAAGCACAAACAATAAATTTAGGGAAAAAATATTAATACGGTAAGACTTCATATAAGAAATACTTATCTTCCCCTTAGTTTATGACTTGAGGTAAATACAACGAACTCCCCTTAAGTTTAGAAATACCCCTAAGGATCGTATTATGTATTTATATATTTTTAATCCTTTCTTAAGGAAATATCTCCCCCTTACTTAAAAATTCTTCTTCTAAGTAAAATATTCTTTTTTTTTGCATTCTTCTCCCCCTTTTTGATTAACAAAAAAGAATCATAAAAAAATATAATGTACCTGAATGTGTTAGAAAAAAATAACATGAAATAATGGATAAAAACATTTGGATTAAATACATTGTTTATACAACAAAAGATCGTAATTAAAAGAAATTATTCATCCTTATTTAGAATTATTTTTTATCATAACCTTCAACTTTTTAGCTCCTTTTGATTATCTTGGAGCTTCATGATAAGATCTTCTTAATCCTTACTCTTATTTTCAATAAACTCGATCTTTTCTTGCTAAATTTAAATCTTCTCATCCTGATACTTAAAATTTTCATCCACTTCATCTCTATAATCCTTTATTCTTTTAACTTCAAGAGAGAAAATTTTAAATCTCCCATTTAGATATCCAACTTCTTGAAATCAGATGTCTTTCTATTCCTTCATATTATATGATAAACTATTAGAAAGATCTTTAATATTGTCCTTGGATTATATGAAAGCTCCCTTGAATATCAAAAACTAGTCATAAAAAACCTTAAGATCAAGGTTGACTTTCTTCGACCACTTTGTGATTTCTTTGTATGGATTCCTATGAGAATAATAGTTGAGAACAATAGTTTTAAAATCACCTTTAACCCTTAACAATGTCTCTATAAGAAGAGTTATAGATTCCAAGTTCTAGTTTACTATTTCTTGAATAAGTTTTCATCTAGACTCATGGTTTGGAAAATAATGAATGGAGTTCACCAACTTCTTCAATGATTGAACAATAAATTATTTTCCCAAGGAAGAGGAAAAATGTTTTAATTCCAATGAAACTACCTTAGATGTATTAACATATAATTTCTTCCTTTTATATTTTTTAGGGATTGGTTTGTCTATTTTCTCAATTAACTTTCTTTCATCAGAAAATTGAATGATATTTTCATCATCATATTCATCTTCATAATATTTGTCATTATCATCACCAGAATTTCCATTACCACATTTATTGCCAACATCACCATTGTACTCACCACTACCATCACCACCATAAGATGGAATTCATTATACTTCAATGTCAACAACATTATATTTCTGAATTAAAGAAGATTTATGATCTTTTTTTCCTTCAGATGAAACATTGGTTGATGAGGATTATGAGGTCATTAAAGAAAGTTTGTTAGATTGACTCTAACTATGTGTTTATTCAATTTTTTGAATCTTATCATCACTATATTTATGTGGAATATTTTTATTCTTCTTCTTATTGAGATGGTTCTTGAACAATCAGAACTGTGATTGGAACAACTTTCTTCCCCTCTCATAAAGGGGTTACTTATATTTCTATTTGTTGAGAGGGTTGAGGAAGTTCTATTTCTTGGAGAAACGATACTATAACTTGAATCTGTTATGAATCTCTTTCGGTATCTTTCAACAAAGAATGATTTATTTCTTCTTCAAAAATATTTTTCTTAAGTTTCTTATCTTTAGCCTACTTCTCAAGCTTCTCAATAGCTTGAAATTTTAATACCTTTTCTTCAACTGGATTTAAACCAAACACTCATTGTCCTTATTTCCTTTGATGTTTGAGTTTTTTTCCATATTTCTACAACTTAATTAGAGTATGTATTTTTTTCTTGGATTTTGGAGGTCTGGATTCTTGAGCTCATTATGATTCATGAAATTTTATTTTCTTCTCTTCAGATTTTGACCTCTCTACAATTTGGGATTCCTTTCCTATAATATCAAAAAATTAACTCATCTTATCACTGAAAACATATTTCATTCTCTTAAGTGTATCATCAATTAACACAATAATCTTAAACTTTATGTGCTTTGAGTTGAAAGGAATATTGTGGAAGTCTAATCATTTCACTATAAAATTTGAAAAAACTGCTAGAAACACAAGGATTTGTGATTTGATAGACTCATCCTTTATTTTTCTGATTGTAATAAAGATAAAATTGAGGAAGTTAATCTTCCTTAGATTAACTAGAAATTCCATTATGTAGATTTCTATGATTTTCAATGTATCCTTATCTTCTTTCCTCAACATCAAAAATACTTGTAACCATAAGGCAACTATCCTATGATTGGCTGATAGATTTGAAATCTTAGGTGACATAACTCCTTGAAGTCATAATGATTCAAATTAATTGACTTTATTAAAATATCCCTCAAAATCTAACAGATTATGAGAAGGTTAAAATTCTTATACTCTATATGGTATTTCAAGAATGTCAGTAGCTTTATTATAAGTTTTTAAATAAGTCTTCCCATAAGACTTGAACTAAACCTTTTATTTACCACCTTTGATAAAGAATCAAACTATCAGATGAAATTAAATTAGCAAGTCCTCATATACCTGATCTTTTTCTCCCTTATCCTTCATAATGTGTACTTTTTCCCATTCTTGGAACTTGATGATATTTTTTATCAAGGAGTTATACTTATGAAATAAAAACTAATCAATTAACCTCTCTATTAAGATTGTCCAATATTGAAGTTCCTTACTTATAAGAATTTAATTTTGAGAAGATATTTCTAAATATATTTATAACTTTAAGGAAAATGAAAGAATGTATAATGAAGACTTTGAACAACAATATAGCTTCAACAAGAAATATAAGGAATTCAATGTGGGATATGGGGTGGGTTGGGGGGGTCCCTCCTTTATACTGGAAAAGAGATGACAGTTCATATTCTATGATTGATCTCATGGTTGATATTGATCTGATATAATCTTATAGTTGAAATTGATCCGAAGAAGATTTATAGGTTCCAATATTTTGAGGTTTTAAGGGAATAAAACAGATTTATAGGAAGTTGAATCTATTGAAGTTTTTATTAAAACATGATTGAAATACCTACAAAAAAATGAAACTAAGAACCAATAGGTATGAAAATTTTTCTTTCTGAGTTATTATAAGGTATTTTAGTTTTTGATGAGATTCTTCTTAGAAATTTTAGTTTTTGAAATGTTTTATTAGGTTATGAAAAACATTATTAGGTTCTGACAGACTTTATTAAGTTCCAAAAAATCCTTATTATGTTTTGAAAAATCTTTATTAAGTTTTGAAATTTTTTTATTAAGTTTTGAGAAACTTTATTAGGTTAATCAAATGTACCCCCCTATGAAAATGAGTATCTTAATGTTAAGATATGGTTTAAAAAAATTGGATATGAATTATTTCCTTATGGTTATGATTTCTAACTTTTTTTTTAATATATTCAAGTCTATCAGAAAGTAATGATTTTGTGAAAATATCAACATGTTTTTCTTGCGTTCTAATGAATTGTAAAATAATATCTTTTTTAAGTGTTTGATACCTAAGAAAGTGTTTCCTAATATCAATATGATTTGGACGAGGGTGATGTATAGGGTTTTTTATTAAGGCTATGGCACTAGTGTTATCACATAGTATCTGAGTTTTATTAAAACTCATGCTATAATCTGTTAGTGTGTATTGGATCCACAACACTTGAGCACAACAACTTCCAATTGTTACATATATAGATTCAATAGGGAAAAGTGATACAATTTTTTTTATAATACTAAGAAACTAATTAATCTCCTAAGAAATGGAAAATTATAGATGTACTTTTTCTATCCATTATATGAATACCAAAGTCATCATTTAAAAAACTTTTTAAAAAAATCATTTCCAGAAGAATAAAAAAGTCCAAAATTCATAGTTCCCTTTAAATAATGAAAAATTATTTTCACTTCTTTTAAATGAGAATCTTTTAGATTATATTTATATCTTTCACATAATCATAATGAAAAAATTAATTCTAGATGAATAGTTTTTTAGTATAATAAACTTCATATCATACCTCTAAAAGATATTTGATCTATAGGTTTCTCGGCTTTACCAAGATCAAGAGTGTTTAAAGTACCAATTGGAGTACATATACTTTTAGTTTTTTCATATCCATAATTTTTAAGAAGATATTTAATATAATTATGTTGATATATATAGGTTCCTTCTAGTTTTTGAGAAATTTGAAAACCAAGGAAAAATGTTAACTCACCCATTATACTCATTTCAAACATAGATTTTATAAGATTCACAAACGAATCTATTAAGGATTACTATATTGATCCAAATATGATTTCATCAACCAAAATTTGAACTATTTAAACCTTTTTATTTTCTTTATTTATAAAAAGGTTTAGATTAGAATTTACCTTAACATAATTTTTTTGTATCAAAAATCCTGGAAGTCTATCATACTAGGCTCCAGGGGCTTGTTTAAGACCACTGAAATCTTTGGTAAGTTTAAAAACATGTTCTGGAGGTTTTTTGTCTTCAAAAATAGGAGGTAGTTCAACATAAACTTTTTCATGAACATATCCATTAAGGAAATCACACTTCATATACATTTTAAAAAGTTTGAAGTTAAAGAATGATGCAAAGGCTAAGAGAATTCGAATATATTCAATTATAGATACCGAGGAATATATTTATTCATAGTCTATTCCTTATTGTTGATTATATCCTTTAGAAACTAATTTTTCTTTATTTCTGACTATGATTATATTTTCATCATATTTACTTATGAATACCCACTATACTCCAATTACTGAAGTTACTTTAGGCCTTTCAACCAAGGTATAGACTTTGTTCCTTTAAAATTTATTTAGTTTATCTTGCATAGATTTAGTCCAATTATCATCACATAAAGGCCCATCAGTACTTTTAGGTTCTAATTGGGAAATAAATTCTAGATTCTCTACTTAATTTCTCACAGAACTTCTATTCCTTATAGGTTGATGTACATCACCAATGATACTATCACTGGGATGATTCCTTCGAAATAACTGACTTAGGATTTGTAAAACCTATTCATTAGCATTGGGTAGAAAATATTATGTGGTAAATACTTTATAAAAAAAATTCTTGAGTATTTTCTTGATTAGAATAATCTTCCAACAAAGGTTGATAATTGGTTTTTGAAAAAATATCTGAAGATATTGGTTGGAGTTTTAAAAAAAATAAAAGGATTAGTTTCATAAAATTTAACATGTATTGTTTCCTAAATAGTACATTTATTTTTATTAAAGACTCTATAATACTTAGAAGTGGTGGAATAGACTAAGAGAATCCATTCATTATATTTGGGTTCAAATTTTTGTAAGTTATCTTTTGTATTAAAAATGAATACTTTGCATCAAAATACTCTGACATATGGAACCTTAGGTTTTCCGCCTACCCACAACTCATAAGGTGTTTTATTAATAAATGGCCTTATTAAAACTCAATTTATAGTATAACAATAAGTACTTATAAATTCATCCTAAAAGTTTTTATCAATTGAGTATTCACACAACATAGTTCTTGTTATCTCTTAAAGAATTCAGTTTCTTTCTTCAACAACACCATTTTTATGAAGAGTTGTAGGAGCTGAGAAGTTATGATTAATTCCTTTCTTCGTACAAAAAGTTTCAAAATATTTATTTTTATATTATCCTCCATGATATCTATGAATAGTTTTTATAGGAATTTTTTTCTCATTTTTAACTCTTGAGGAAAATGATTTGAAATAAGAAAAGGCTTCAGATTTATTTTATAGAAAATAAACCAATGTAAATATATTGTAATCATCAAGTAAAATAAATACAAAGTTTTTTCCTCCAATACTTCTAGTTTGTGTTGGACCAAAAATATCTATATGAACTAGCCATACTGCATCAAAAACTAAGACTTCACTGTTGGCGCAAAAAATGTGGCCCGAAAGAAAGGAACGAAAAAGGCCGGCGTGCTGCCTCGCGAAGCTCCGCCGCGAAGACCCGCCGCGAAGCGCCCCAACCATGGAGGCGCCGTGAAGATCCAGAGGCGGTAATGCTCCGCGATCCCAGTTGACGTTCGTGAGCCACCGCGAAGCACCAGAGGCGATAATGCTTTGCGATCCCAGTTGACGTTCGCGAGCCGCCGCGAAGCACCAGAGGCGGTAATCCTCCGAGAACCCATTTGACGTTCGCGAGCCACCGCAAAGCACCAGAGGCGGTAATCCTCCACGAACCCGTTTGACGTTCACGAGCCGCCGCGAAGCCCTTGAGGCGGCGCGCGGGCGCTGCTTCGCGGCGCCCATTCCATATAAATACTGGACTCCCCCTGAGTCCCAGAGGATGGACAACCAGACCTTTCGGCTTCTCCTCTCCCAAATCGCGAAGCACGCTTTGCCCCGGGAATCATGAGCTCCGCGAGGTACTTCTACTTCACGAGATGACTCTGCTTTGTCTCGTTTTGAGCCCCTCTTCCGAGAGGGATGCCCTTCGCGAAGCTCAAGGGAATTCGCGAAGGAAGGGGATTCCCAAGGGAACCCAGGCAGCCGCGGAGCACTTGTGCTTCGCGAAACACCCAACCCATATGAGGGATCCCTATGCTAAGGCAGGATCGCTCCACTTCGCGAAGCACATTGCTTTGTAGGACCCTGCTTCGCGAGACACTCCTCCTTCGCGAGGTAGTGCTCCGCGAACACTATTCCACTTCGCGAAGTGCCTTCCACTCACACCTATGCCCCATGCTAAGGCCAAGGCACCCCACTTCGCAAAGAACACTCCTCTGCTTAGCGATTCCTCTTCCCGTGCGACCCTCCAGGTTTGCACGATGTGATTTCAAAGTCCCATGGACAATAACTCCCGTAGCGTTGCTTCACCTAATGCTTCTTCGCATAGGCACGCTAATGGCTATTGCTTCTTCGCATAGCCACGCTAACGTGGACCCCTCGATGGTTCGTTCCACAACCCCCCTTAACCATGGCCTTACCGGCACCTTCCCTTCCCCAAGGACTAGAGGGTACCAGTTATGTAATCCCTAGGGGTGTGGAGTGAACCCACCTCGTCCGAGCTGCAGGACGTTAAACTGCCAAGCACCACGTCCTCAACACATGACGTTAAACTGTGACCCAACCTCGTCTCCCTCACGAAGGGTCCCCCCAACTCGAACATTTTTTACACCACTCGTCTCCACGGGAATGGAACTCTTCCACCCATGGAATGAGATCCTCCTTGTCGGAGTGGCGTATGTTCGTAGGGGAAGGGATGCCTCAGAGCGTAAGCCCCTAACCTTTCGTACGGATGATTGCACCCGTGCATCTCTGTACTTCCCCACTACCAAGGTCAGTGGAGGGAGTGATAGGGAACAAGGCACCCCCCTCTGGGCCTCCATCCTGAAGTAAGTCCCAACACCATGGGCCGCCCAACGCGTAAGCCCCTTCTCGCTTCTCACGGACGCACCCCTCACGACGTGATTGTCAGGTCCTTGCAACCTCTTGTTTCTCACACAGAGCATGACTCACGTTGGCTTAGAGTGAGCACCGACACTGACCACAAACCCCTTCTGAACTACGAGGTCTTTGATCCATGTCAAGGCATGGTACGTAGGAAGCCTTCCAAGAGGTTCAAGCCCACCACTCATTGGACCAAGGTCCTCTTTCACGTCAGTTCACCGACAAAACCCCTTCTGAACTACGAGGTCTTTGATCCATGTCAAGGAATGGTACGTAGGAAGCCTTCCAAGAGGTTCAAGCCCACCACTCATTGGACCAAGGTCCGCTTTCACGTCGGTTCACCAACAAAACCCCTTCTGAACTATGAGGTCTTTGATCCATGTCAAGGCATGGTACGTAGGAAGCCTTCCAAGAGGTTCAAGCCCACCACTCATTGGACCAAGGTCCGCTTTCACGTCGGTTCACCGACAAAACCCCTTCTGAACTATGAGGTCTTTGATCCATGTCAAGGCATGGTACGTAGGAAGCCTCTATGAGGTTCAAGCCCACCCGTCATTTCACGTCGGGTCTCACCCCGGTCCAGCATGACGCTAAACTGCATTATGGTCCAGTGGTAAGCTATTGCAACCCTTTCCCACCTGGACTACGAGGACTTTGATCCATGTAAAGGCATGGTACGTAGGAGGCCTCTATGAGGTTCAAGCCACATTGCTCGGTCGTTCGTTCACGTCGAGTTTCGCCCTCATCCAGCATGACGTTAAACTGTATGCCCCCCTTGTCCTGCATGACATTAAACTGCCCACCTATTCCCATTTGAACTACGAGGTCTTTGATCTGTGTCAAGGCATGGTACGTAGGAAGCCTCCCAGAGGTTCAAGCCCATCCCTCATTGGACCAAGGTCCACTTTCATGCCGGTTCGCCGATAAAGCCCCATTTGAACTACGAGGTCTTTGATCCATGTCAAGGCATGGTACGTAGGAATCCTCCTAGAGGTTCAAGCCTAACTCCCATCGGACCAAGGTCCCTCACTTACGTCGGTTCACCGACACCCAACGCCCGTCGTTTATTCACGTTAGGGTTCACTATCGTCCCGCATGACGTTAAACTGTATTCCCTGAACTACGAGGACTTTGATCAATGTCAAGGCATGGTACGTAGGAAACCTTCCCAAGGTTCAAGCCCACCATTAGTGGACCCACGGGTCTACTTTCACGTCGGTACTCTGACGAGGCCCATCAGACCAAGGTCCACCTTTCCCGAACTATGCGGACTTTGATTCCCTACCACGGGGATATGTAGGAAGCCTCGTCAAGGCTCAAGCCCAACTTCACTGTCGCCCCCTGCGATGGTCCCATTTCACTCTCCTTCCACTCCATTCAACAACCCACCACCCGTTCCGATTCTCGCCCGGACCGTCTTATCCTGGTGAGACCATGTCGGTACGCTCTTCTTCACAGTCGCCCATGGGCTGGCCCTGGTATCGATATCCCTTCAAGGAGGATCCCTCAATCCGATCTATCCTAGCCAATGCTCTGGTTGGGTTGATCCGTCTCTTCTGGACGTTAAACTTGCGGCATACCCTGTGTTGAGCACGGGAAGCTGAGGAAAACCTCAGATATGTTTCTATGACATTTAATCCCCCACGCTTGATGTGGGATGCCTCGGGCTTCCACGCCCTCGAGAATCCTTGTGATCAAGGATAATAGACAGACATGCCAGGTACCCCAGCATCCAGACACGCTACTGATGCCTCAACGTGACTACTCCCCTGACCGAAGGTTGCTGCCCTAACTGGACCCTTTGGAATGTCCCGACATAAGCAGTGTAATTAACCGGCGCCCATGGAAACATGGCACTGGGAAGAGTTTCACGAACTATGTATTAAATCTATAAGGGAGACCCGGACTAGGTGATGAGTTCTGAGGAGGAATCCGCAGGAGGAAGAACCGACATCCCATCATCCCGTTTCGATCAAGGAGCAGACGTCCCTGAATAAGGAGCGAATGCCGCCTGCCTTTGGAAAGCGGGAATGCAGGGCAACATAAGCGCCACGCGTCCTCCCCCACGGACGGACGGGCGTGCGCCCCGGCGAAAGCGTCGGAAACAGAAATGGTGAACCCGACGTGAAAGTGCTTCTCCTCAATATGGAGATTAGTAGCGTTCGAGACACCAGTAGATTGACGTGTCACCGGATCCAGATATCCGGTGCCTGGTCCCGCCAAGCAAATAGCGGGCCTGTCGTGAAACTCACTGGAAGTCGGGGTAGTAGAACGTGGGGCACTCCGCTCTGCAGCGTGTTGGTGTGGATCCTTCTCACAGACATGGAGAATGGAAGAACGCTGGGGCACTGGCTGTCAATCCTTTTCCTCTCAGTACTGATGAGTTTCTCCCTTCGTTTCTCAGGAACCAGGTTTCTATTTCAGAGATGCGGTCACCATCCGCTCCTCACCCACGCAAGGGCAGGGGCAACACCACGACGACCACCCCACGTAGTTCCACTACCGCCACGACGGCTGCCACGCCATGGAATACGGGACACCCATGTCCCCTTTCCCCGTCAGAGGTCATCCAACGAAGGGTGATCAACAGACTCGTGCGCAGGTACGAGGAGGAAGGGGTCATCCCGACCAGGGATATGGCCTGCTTGGACCTGGAGGCCTCCAGGCCCCGCCGTCAACGCCGCCCTAACAGGACATGCAGGGAGCCCCTGCTCCCCACCCCGACATTCAACCGTTTCGGGAGCCTATCCCCGGAACGCCTTGACGACTCCTCGCCTTACGCTGAAGAGGCGGGCGCTGTCCGGCTCAGTCCGCTCAGGGCCCCGACCCGGGGGCCCCAGACGAGAGCTCCCGTCCGGCCGCATCAGCACCGCCGTCCAGCCCCGCATGAAGAGCAGGCAGATTACGTCCCTGCACCACCTGCACCGGCCCGCCTGACCCGACGTCAGCGCCGGGCCCGGGCTGAGGACGCTCGCTCAGGCGCATCCACATCGACAGCTACAGTGGCCCGAGCCACCGCCGACGTGCATCATGAAGCCACCGCGTTCATTGAGTAGGGGCACCCCTTCGCCCAACCAAGATTGAGGCCCCAACCGCCCCATGGGCAGGCTGGGTTGACTCTCCGGGTTGCAGGCCCAAGTGGTGATCGCCGCGAGCTAACCCGCGGTAATGTCACCCTGTACGGAGGTCCTCCCCGTACCACTACTCCATAGAGAGTGGGCCTTCCCCACTTCGAGGTTCATCATGGAGGCATGCCTCGTGTTGTCCCCATACTGTAGGAAGACCTGCCCCGCGTCAGTGACGCTCAGCGCGGAAACATTTCCCGCGCCCACTACACAGGGTACGGAGCCCATTCTTCTGCCCCCGACTGCCAATCGGAAGGCACCATGCATCCGACCCTTCTTCAATGTGGGGGTCACCCCTACGTCCTCTCTGCGACTGGCAAAGGTCCTCCTCGCCCCAGCAACTCAAGGAGTGAAGGTCAGCCTCGCTCCGCCCGCATTGACCATGGAGGTCCTCCCCATGCTCCTGCCGATCCCAATAGAGGCTCCGCCTACATGGGTGTTCGTGGAGGCCCTCCCCACGTACCCTTTGATATTTTCCCTGGTGCCCCTCGCACCTCGGGCATCTCGAGCGGGGGCCCTCTCCGCCACGGCGCCAGTGCCGCCCCGCGGCCCCATGATAGGGATCAACCCTGTCCCGAAGAGCCACCCCGGGGTAGGATAGCGGGTCGTCGCCGCCACAAGAAGAATCCTGGGAAAGCCAGGGTGGAGATCAAACCTGTTTGTTTCTCCGACTCTGAAGTGGAGTACGACTCAGCCATGGAACCTTCTCCCATCTCCTCCGTATCAAGGACCGGGGCAGGAACCAGACACGTCAGCCTCATTCTCCCAGAACATGAGGTCCATCGGATCCCCATCTCCCTCCGCAGATACATCCAGGAGGAAGATATTCTGGGAACTTCGAAGGTCTCGACCGCGCAGTCACCGCCATCGTCACCCGAAGCGCCCTCTACCTCTACTCGAGATCACGGGGAGCTGTTTTGGGGGTCAACGGTGGTAGAGGAACGACATGACCAGGCACCGGTAACGGCGATTCCCATGGCTGAAGCAGTGGCTATTAGCCCATCCTATCGTGACATTGTGGTCAGGTCACCTCACTCTTTAGAGGAAGGCCCAAAATTCGGTGGCCAGTCCGCTCGCTCACCGTATTCTCCACCGC
Source organism: Viscum album (assembly GCA_963277665.1). Classification (NCBI taxonomy): domain Eukaryota; kingdom Viridiplantae; phylum Streptophyta; class Magnoliopsida; order Santalales; family Viscaceae; genus Viscum; species Viscum album. Next base: position 368,364,813 of record OY728119.1, on the reverse strand, counting down.
CGAGTTTTCTATCCCAGAGGTCCACCTCGGTACCGCTACCGGTCCCTCAGCCACCCCCGTTTGATGAGTGGGGTAATGCAGGGCCAGACCCCGAGGGTGAACCTAGGAGCTTCTGGAGTATTCTTGCAGCGGACTATTTCCCAGAGAAGTTCTGGCCCACGGTGGCGCTGAATTTCTGCGTACCCGAGTCTCTTACCCCTGAAGAGGTGGGATGCTTTTGTCAAACCCTCTGGGCGACGCACTTCCGCCTCTGTTGCAAACGGGTGGTATACCCTAGGAGTTAAGAGCACTTCGAGGAGATTGGCGAACAGTGTCGCCTGATCGATGCGGTCGCGCTCCTTGTGGCCCAGCACCCCGAGTCGCCAGGTCACCAGAGTGACCTCCAATGAAAATGCGTTCAGAGTTTTAAAGCACTCCGCAAGATCGTCAGGGAATCCACCCCCCATGTGCAAGTCCGTGGTTGGGGACACTATGCTGCCCTTCTTTTCGATCCTATTCGACGACAACCCGATTCTCTATGCGACATCGAGGACATGCCCTCGAGAGGAATCGCGGTCCACATGGCCGACATTGTAGACAGGGAAGACGAACTGGAACTCCTTGATGGAGACTTCCCCCCAGAGGGCGCACCGCCACTACTGGACCCATCAGGGAGAGTTACCCGTCAGCAGAGGAACCTGCTAGGCCTGCCCGTACCCACAGAGTCGCTGGTACTCAGTCGAAACGCTGGCAAGGGTAAAGAGCACGTCAGAACCGTCAAGCACTCCGACCCGTCCGCTTCTGTGCAGAAAATGGACGAGGATCCTGAGAAGGCCGCGTTACGCCAGCAGCTTGCTGAGCAGAAGAGGCTGGTTGACAAACTCTTGGCTGAGCGTGCCGCAAAGCGGTGACCCGACTATGGTAATCCCAGGCCGAGGCAGTAGGGGCAGGAACAATTTCCCCCCGGTGAGATGCCTCCGGGCAACCCTGATCATGCTACTGCCGCAGACAGGGCAGAAGCCGGAACATATGGCAAGAGGGCACGATACGTCTCGCCAACCCCCCCCCCCCCCCCCCCCCCCCCCCCCCCCGAGCGACGGGGGAATATGAAGAATCCAACCCGGGTTCCCCCAGTCGCCCCGCAGGTTGTCTAGCCAGTTGACCCACGAGCGGCCGAAGCCGTCTACCGTGTTGAAGAACCTGGAAATGCACTTGTGGTTAGGGATCCCCGTCAAGACAGGGACCCCCACCCGGAGGACCTTATTGTGGCACTCACAGCTCGCCTTGAGGCGTTGGAAACGCGGCAGGTGGCAGTCCCACCGGATGGAAAGCCTTATCCCGCATGGGTGGATGATATGCCCGCACCTACGGGTTTTGGAAACCCCACTTTCTCACCCTTCAACGAGACGGGGGACCCGCCACAGCACTTGTCACATTTTTCTTCCAGGTGTGGCCCCATGCTGGGGACCCCGGCTCAGCAAGAAGCCGCCAAACTCCGATGTTTTGTACAGACATTGGAAGGTCCGGCATTCGTCTGGTACAGCCAGCTCCCTATCGGATTGGTGACTGGTTGGGAGGATCTTCGCCGGCAGTTCCTGTACCAGTTCAGCTCCACCACGTGAAAGACCAGCATTGCAGACCTCTTCAAGTGCAAGCAAAGGCCTGATGAGCGAGTCACAGACTTTATCGCCCGGTGGAAGGGACTCACGTACTCCCTCGATATGCCACTGACTAAGGAGCAATTACAGACGATGTGTGTGGGGAACGTCAAGACAGAACTGGTACCCTCCTTGATTACCTAAAACTACCCTGGAGGGTTCAGAGATTTCTCGGATAAGGCCCAGCGCCTCGAGGAAGCCCTGCAATAGGCTAGTCAGGCACGTTTTCTGCCCCCTATGATCCCAGCCAGGAGGACCGCCAGGGCTGAACCCGCCGTGGTGGCTCAAATAGAAGCCCCGAGGCAGCTGGAATTGCTGTCGGCAGCACCACCCCCGCAACCCCGCAGAGGTCCTCCACCTCAAGCACAGGCTCCTGCCCAGCAGCGACCGCCTCAGAACCGACAGGTTCCCCCGCGCAACGCGCCACCGCCACCTAGTCGAGAAAACCAGGCGCCGCCTCCACGGCAGGCCCCTCCGGTCCCTCGTCAGGACCAGGCCCCCAGGGCCCCCTATCTGGAAATAAGGTACCAGACCTATTCGTTCAACGAAAATCAGGTCCCTGGCTACTTTCGAAGTGCTCTAGAGCAAGGGATTGTGCGTCTGCCTGAGTGCAGAAGGCCGACAGAGGCGCATCTCACCGATCACCCCAACTACTTCCCTTATCATCGGATCCTGGGGAACACCCTCAAGAGATGATATGTGTTTAAAGACCGGCTTCAGGACCAGGTCAACAACAACATAGTCAAGTTGGGCCCAGCACCAGCCCAAGTGGCGGGTGTCTTTGCAGGATCAGGGATTAGCAGCGACAGCGACGGTGAATGGCAACAGGTCCCCAACCGCGGGTCCCGGAAATACGATGATTGGATGGCGCAAAAAACTGTCGTCCGTGCCCATGGTATCATCCGGGCATGCCTGAAGCAGTCGGAACCTTCAGAAGAAATGGCCGGTACCTTCGCATCGTCTTCGCAGTCGACCTCTTCCCAAAAGGGCAAGCAGAGGCGACGCAAGAAGGAGCAACGTGCACCACCGGTGCCGTTGTCATCCCGCACATTCGGAGACTTTCTGCCCCCCGAAATGGGGATTCCTCCCAGGATCCACCTAGCGGTGGATGACTCCTCGAGCGACAGCCAAGGGTATGCTTCGGTTAACATCGTGGAGCTGGTAAAGCCCTACATGACCCCCGACGAGGGGTAACCCCAGGCAGACCTCCCCAACGTTTCCAGCCGACATCAACGTCAGCGAAATCACAATCGTGCCGGTCATCGAGGTACGTCAGCAGGAACTTGTGGCCAAGCCATGCACGCTACCGAGACCAGGCAGTAGGCTCAGTGCAGATCTCAGCACGTGCAGACCCATCCAGCACACTCGGCTCTACCTCCACCGTCATTCGTGCTACTGGATCGGGGAGAGCTGCCTCGTCTGTATCATAGTCAGTCTTGCCCGGCTACAGGCCAACCTCCGCTGTCCGATCCTAGTCCGGAGACTACTCTTCAGGCTTCTACTGGTAGGCAGCAAGATGTACCCAGTACTAGTCAATCGCCGGTTCAGCCAGCAGGACCCACTATGCCTCCAAATGCCGAAAAACCCCCTGTAAGCAGAGGTTCGCGTTTGGCACGCAAGTATGATGTTCTAAAGCACCTGGCCGGCATTCCGGCGAGGCTCTCCATCCTTGAGGCCCTGCACCTGTCATCCGAGATGCGCGAGGCCCTTGCTGAGGCCCTAAGGAGCCCCCTCCAGTTCGAGACGGAAGTAGCAGCTGTGGAAGCTTTCCATACCGAGACGATTGAAAACGCCGAATGTCAGGAAGTTATCTCGTTCTCCGGTGAAGATGAGGACCCTCCCATACAGGGGTACATTCACCCACTGTATATCACTGGCCACTTCAACAGCGTGGAAGTCCCCCGCTGCCTCGTTGACACGGGTTCTGGAATCAAACTAATTCCGACCCGGACGCTGCGGAAGCTGGGTTTGTCTGAAGGTGATTTGACCCCCTCTGACCTCAGGATCCAGGGGTACGACAGGACAGAGCAAACCCCAGTCGGCAAGATCCTCCTGAAGCCTCAGTTTGGTGGCTTAATTGCCAGTACCGAGTTCATGGTCGTCTCTCAGGATATCGACTACAACGCATTGATGGGTAGGCCATGGCTCCATCTACATGCAGCGGTCCCCTCGTCGTATCATCAGTGCCTCAAGTACTCGCTCAATGGTCGAGTAGGTGTGCTCCAAGGAGACACATCCCCTTTCGCTTCTTGTGAGGCCCGCTATCTGGATGCAGGTTATTACAAAAGTAAGGACAAGCAAATCCTGGTAAGCGAGGATGAGCCCGCCCCGATCACAAGTGATCCCTGAGCAAGCATGGATGATGCCTACATCCTCCCGATCCACCGGTTGGAGGCCACGACCCCCGACATGGGGCAATGTTTTGTTGTTTCGGGTACGCAAGGAAGGCATGTTCCCATGTCCAAGCGACGGCGGAAAATCACCTCGTACTCCTACATCAACCAGGCTCGGGTCATCCCGGAACCTCCTACCCTTGTACGGTACCGGGACGTCAAGCTGATGATGACAGCGGTGCGCTATACGTGTCTCTTCCGCCGGGCTGGAATTAACTGACTCAGGCCGACACGTCACCACTGCTTTGATATCATCAAACGTGGCCCTTTAGGCCGAAGGCCAGATGGGATAGGATCAAATGCATTCATTGCTATGGTCTCAACGACAAGTGAGTCTCCTGATGTGATGACCGCTGCTGCCCAAGTCGGCACCAGCTGCCCCTCAGGTTTTGAGAGCCCAGAAGTATCTCCCGTCGCGGGAAGTCCCCCCACGGCTGGGGAGGAAGACTTGGAGGTTGCTCCCCCAGCCTTTGAAGAAGGCGTCTCTACCACGGTTGATGAACTGGTATAGGTGAACCTTGGTAGCGAGACAGATCCGAGACCCACATTGATCAGTGCGGCCATGTCCCTCGAGGAGCGGCAGCAGTACGTAGACTTCCTCAAACAGCACCATGATGTGTTTTCCTAGAGTTATGATGAGATGCCAGGGCTGGATCCCCAAGTGGCCGTCCACTGTCTGGGCCTCCCGGCAAAACATCGTGGGTTTAAGCAGCCTCCCAGGAAAATGCACCCTTCTCATGGTGCTATGGTTGAGGCCGAAGTTGATAAGCTAATCAAAGAAAACTTCGTCAAGGAGGTCCAGCACCCCAAATGGCTTGCCAACATTGTGCCGGTTAGGAAGAAGAATGGGCAGATCAGAGTCTGCATCGACTTCCGCGATCTCAATCGCCACTGCCCAAAGGATGACTTCCCACTCCCGGTGACGGAGTTGTTGATTGACGCCACAGCCAGATTCCAAGCCCTCTCTTTCATGGATGGGTATTCCGGGTATAATGAGATTCGGATGGCCCCCGAAGACGAGGAGTCCACTGCCTTCAGGGCTCCCCAAGGTACCTTTTGCTACCAGGTTATGCCATTCGGTTTGAAGAATGCAGGTGCCACTTATCAGAGGGCCATGCATCGCATATTCAAACCGATCCTCGGGACATTGGTGGAATGCTACGTGGACGACCTCATAGTCAAGTCACATTAGCGCCAGGACCATCTCAAAGACCTCAAGAAAGTGTTCGGTTTCCTCCGTTCCCGTCGCCTAAAGATGAACCCGTTGAAGTGTGCCTTCGGTGTCACCTCGGGGAAGTTCCTGGGCTTTGTTGTTAGATACCGAGGTATCAAGATCGACCCGGAGAAGATCAAGGCCATCAGCCAAATGCCTCCCCCGAGCAACATTCGGGAGCTTCGAGGCCTGCAAGGCCACTTATCCTATATACGCCGATTCATTGCGAATCTAGCCGGCAAGTGTAAGCCCTTTTCCCGGCTCATGAAGAAAGGCACTGCCTACGAATGGGATGAGGAGTGTCGGACCACCTTCGAGGAAATCAAGCAGTATCTGCTCCAGCCTCCGGTATTGATGCCACCTGTCTCCGGAAAGCCGCTGGTCCTTTATGTGACCGCCCTGGAGAGATCCCTCGGTGCGCTGCTCGCCCATAAGAACAACGAGGGTACTGAGAATAGTCTCTACTATCTCAGCCGCATGCTTCTCGATACGGAGGTCAGATACTCCCCTATCGAAAAGAGCTGCCTTGCGCTCGTCTTCGCCGTGCAGAAGTTGCGGCACTACCTGCAACACCACGAGGTGCAATTGATCTCTCGGGTAGATCCGCTGAAGTACATCCTGAACCGCCCCATGCTGACTGGATGACTAGCATGGTGGGTGGTGATTCTCCAGCAGTTTGATATCAGGTTCGTGCCTCAGAAGGACGTTAAGGGATAGGCATTGACAGACTTTTTAGCTGCCCATCCAACCTCCGCGGATCAATCCCTGGACCTGGATTTCCCCGACGAGACGATCCTCTCAGTCGATCATGTTGTCCCGTGTTGGCAAATGCATTTCGACGGTGCCTCCCGGAGCCCCACCGGTAGAAGGCTCAACGACCCCAAGCTCAACAGAGTGGGTCTGGGTATTGTTTTCATTACCCCGGCGCAAGCCATCCTGCCATACTCGTTCCTGTTGTCAGAATGTTGTACGAACAACGAGTCAGAGTACCAAGCTCTCATCACCGGCCTCGAGTTGGCCCTTGAGATCCATGTCCCCCATCTACATGTGAAGGGAGATTCTGAGCTGGTAATCAAATAGGTTAATGGCGACTATGTCGTCAGGAAGCCAGATCTCGCACCGTTGCTGGAGTACACCCTCCGCCTAATGGCCCAGTTCTCCTCTCGACCAGAGGTTACCCATGTCCCACGGTCGCAGAATGGTAAAGCAGACGCCTTGGCTGGCTTAGCCGCGTCGCTCGCAGAACCCGAGCAAGATGACCTAATCATACATGTGGCACACCGGAGAGTCATTTCCCCCGTCACCCAAGAGGACGATGATGGCCTGCGGGTAAGTCATCTCATCGCGGGACCCTCTATATTGGGAGTCCCGGGTTCGTCAGACGTAGTGGTGGAAGCCACTCCCGACTGGAGGGCACCTTTTGTTGAGTATCTCCAAAATGGTCGCCTCCCGGATGACCGGGCAAAGTGCGAGCGAATCCGACGCCGCGCACTTCAATTTACCCTCCAGAGCGGCCCCAGTCTTGAGCAGATCCTCTATAAACGGAGTTTCGATGGTGTCCTCCTCCGTTGCATCCAAGGAGTAGAGATAACTCAAGTTATGAAAGAGGTTCACACCGGTTCCTGTGGCGCCCATCAAGCTGGGCCGAAGCTGTCCCATCAAATCCGGAGGTTAGGGTACTTCTGGCCCTCCATGATCCATGATTGCATTGGGTATGCCAAGAGGTGCCACGCGTTCCAAGTACACGCCAACTTCTTGCATCGGCCACCAGAACCCCTCCACCCCACCAAGTACTCTTGGCCATTTTCGGTATGGGGACTTGATGTAGTGGGACCGTATCCACCGGCAACAGCCCGCCAGTGCAGATTCATCTTGACTGCTACAGATTTCTTCTCCAAGTGGGCAGAGGCAGTTCCGCTCAAAGAGGTCAAGGCCCGTTCTATCGTTGACTTTGTGAGCTCCAACATCATCCACCAGTTTGGGGTCCCTCATGCAGTCCTCACTGATAACGGCACCAACTTCCGAGCGGCTGAACTTAAAAAATTGTATGCCAAGTATGACATCTGGTCAAACCATACTTACCGCTACTATGCGTAGGCAAATGGACAGATCGAGGCGTTCAACAAAACCCTCTCTAACATTCTACAGAAGATGGTTGGCCAGAACAAGAAAAGTTGGCCGGACAAGCTCCCCAACGCCCTCTGGTCTTATCGGACGACGACTCGCAACTCTACCCAGGTGACCCCATATTCCCTGGTGTATGGAGATGAGGCCGTCCTACCCATTGAGATCCACCTGCCGTCGCTACGCACTGCAGTTTATGATCACCAGACATCATATGAGGTAGTCGAGATCCGTCTAGCTGAATTAGAAGCACTGGACGAGAACCGACTTCGTGCCCTGCACAATCTGGAAAGGCATCAGGACAAGATAGCGAGGGCCTTCGACAAGAAGGTTCGTCTCCGCTCTTTTCTACAGGGTGACCTGGTACTGGCCCTTCGAGCGCCAATGATTCCCGGTAGGAAACCGCCCAAATTAGAACCCAAATGGGAAGGGCCTTATATCATCCATAAGGTTTACCCCAACGGAGCATACTCCTTGGTGACCACAGATGGAGAGCGTATAACCCCTCCCACCACTGCCAAATTCCTCAAGCGATACTTTGCCTAGGGCAAAAATTGGTCCTGTACGACCCTAAACTGCGACTTGGTCCTGTACGACCCTAAACTACGACTTGGTCCTGCACGACCCTAAACTGCGAGAGGGTCCTGCACGACCCTAAACTGCGACTTGGTCCCGCACGACCTTAAACTGCATCTACGTCCTCACTGCAAGATGTTAAACTGCAAGCCAGTCAGGCCTTCCTGACCGAGGGTTAGCCTCAGGCCCCTTGGCCTCCTTGGTCCTGCACGACCCTAAACTGCAACTTGGTCCTGCACGACCCTAAACTACGACTTGGTCTTGCACGACCCTAAACTGCGAGAGGGTCCTGCACGACCCTAAACTGCGACTTGGTCCCGCACGACCTTAAACTGCATCTCCGTCCTTACTGCAAGATGTTAAACTGCAAGCCAGTCAGGCCTTCCTGACCGAGGCTTAGCCTCAGGCCCCTTGGACTCCTTGGTCCTGTACGACCCTAAACTGCGACTTGGTCCTGTACGACCCTAAAATGCGACTTGGTCCTGCATGACCCTAAACTGCGAGAGGTTCCTGCACGACCCTAAACTGCGACTTGGTCCCGCACGACCTTAAACTGAATCTCCTTCCTCACTGCAAGACGTTAAACTGCAAGCCAGTTAGGCCTTCCTGACCGAGGCCCAGCCTCAGGCCCCTTGGCCTCCTTGGGTCCCTGACCCCCCGTCTTCACCACGAGACGTTAAACCACAAGCTGGTCAAGTCTCCCTGACCGTGGTTTGGCCCCAGGCCCCATCGTTTCCCCCCCGACTTACCCTCTTACGGGATCGTACGGTACGGTGTAGGACTACGTCCTCATTCACGTCGGGATCATGTACCATACCGTACACCTCCACGAATGAAATGCCCCTCGTCCCACATGACGTTAAACTGCATGTCAAGAACTACGTGTGGCTTGATTCCCATCTTCATGGGATACGTAGGAACGCTCAAATGCCTCGTCTTGAGCCCAACCCGAAGCTTTTCTCTTTCGCTATTCCCCCTGGGAATAGTCTCCTTGGAGGATCTTTGTGTAGCAGGGAGTAGGATTTCTTGGCCCTGCTCATGCAACCCCACTCGCGCAAAGATTGTAAAGGTCGCACCATGCGCCCACTCCCGTTCTTCTATCCTCCCACGTCCTCACCGCATGACGCTAAACTGCATGGCCTTCAAGAACTACGTATGGCTTGATTCTCATCCTTATGAGATACATAGGAACGCCCTGACATTTTGTCCATTGGCCCAGCCCAAATGCCAAAATCTTCCCCTCGGGTCAAGACATGGCAGGGTGCACACTTTTGCCCCGACCCACGTCGAGCAAGCCTCGACCCGGCTGCACATTCCCCCCTGTAGGTGTTTTCCCCCTTCGTGGATGGATACAACTATGCTTCACCCACTCCTTGACTGGGATTCCGTCATTTTTCACACCCAGAGGGACCCCCAAGAACGGCCTGGATACAATGCCCAAGGGCTCTCCTACCGATACGGGCCAACGCCCCCGAGGGTTTTCAAGCAACAAGCCGATACAAGTCCCGCATTGCGAATTTGGTCAGCGGTTGATGCTCATTTGTTTCCCCCATACGGGTCACCATAGGAACGATGTGTTTCGAACATGGTCAACAGTGTCCTGGATCTTCGGGTCCACCCCGAGATGCCCCAGGCATCAAGAACAATCATTCATTCTGCCCCATCCCGAGGTGACAAACTTCCCCTAGGTGGTGCTAGCGATCCGGGCCACGGCCCGGGATTCCTCATAAGGGTGTACAGTGTGATGTGGGACTATTTCCTCGCTCATTTCGGGATCATGTACCATGCCATATGCCCTCCCTTTACGAGGCCCAGCCTCAGGCCCCTTGGCCTTCTCGGGTCCCCGACCCTCGTCCTCATGTAAGACGTTAAACTGCAAACCAGTCAGGCCTTTCTGACTGATAACTTCCCCTTTTCTCTGGGCCACGACCCAGGATTCCTCACCTGGAGTGTACGATGTGGTGTAGGACTACGTCCTCATTCACGTCGGGATCATGTACCATGGGGTACGACTCCCCTTACGAGGCCCAGCCTCAGCCCCCTTGGCCTTTTCGGGTCCCCGACCCTCGTCCTCATGTAAGACGTTAAACTACAAACCAGTCAGGCCTTCCTGGCTGATGCCTGATCTTAGGCCCCTTGGAATTCTCCCCAATCTCTCACCTGGAGTGTACGGTGTGGTGTAGGACTACGTCCTCATTCACGTCGGGATCATGTACCATGCCGTACGACTCCCCTTACAAGGCCCAGCCTCAGGCCCTTTGGCCTCCTTGGGCCCCTGGACCCTCGTCCTCTCTGCAAGATGTTAAACTGCAAGCCAGTCAGGCCTTCCTGACCGAGGCTCAGCCCCAGGCCCCTTGGACTTTCCGGGCCATAGCCCGGGTCCTCTCTTATAGGATTGCATGGTGTGATGTTGGACTATGTCCTCATTTACGTCGGCTTCTTCGCCATACTGTACACCTTGCTTAGGAGTATATTACTCCCCTCCTCGTCCAGTATGACGTTAAAATGCATTCCAAGAACTACCTGTGGCTTGATTCCCATCCTAATGGGATACGTAGGACCACCTGGATGCCCAAGATTCGGGTCCTGCCCCATCTCTCGGGAATCCTCATCCCATCTTGGCCCCTTGTACTATCCTTCCTCCATGAGAGGATCATATGGTGTGGTGTGGGATTATATCCTCATTTATGATGATCTCGTAATGACCACGCCATGATCCCCCCCCTACTGAGCTGTTTTGTCGATCCCTTTTTCGGCGGTTCACCAATGTGCTTAAGAGTACTCTGGTTTATTACCTGGAATGCCAAGCTTTACTTGGACACGTCCGCACCCGCTTTCCAGGCTTTGCGTATCCCCGCATCAGGGATTTCATCATTTTTCACACCCGGAGGGACCCCCAAGAATGGCCTGGATATTACGCCCAAGGGCTCTCTTACCGATACGGGCCAACGCCCCCGAGGGTTTCGGACAACAAATCGATAAAATCCCGCGTTGCGAATATGGTCAGTGGTTGATGCTCATTTGTTGTTCCCACCTCAGGCTAACGCGATATGGATGCTGTGTTTCCACCATGGTTAACAGTCTTCCTCTATCTCCACGCCAACCCGTTAAGCCCAAATGTTGGGTACACAATTCACACCCTTTATCACTTCATCATGTCCAAGTAGAGTCTCGGAACTCTTGGTACTTTTCCCCCGTGCACGTATGTGCGTTGGAGGAACAAGCTACATCAAAAGTGCCCTTCGGAACTCTCTGCTGACTCCCCTTTGATGGACGCCCCAAGTATTGTGATGATGATACCCCCTTGTTTCCCACACCGAGTTTATCTCACATGGGCTTAGGGATTGGGTTGACATCTGTGCTTACTCGGGAGTTGTCACCACCCACGGTCCGAGCTCTAAGACCATAAACTAAGACTCTCATCTGGAACTACATTCCAGACCCCTTGTCTTTGGGTCCAGCTTGAGTTCAGCAAGTTCACCTCTCTCGGGTCCTACCATTGGGACCCCGTCCACGAGACCGCGTGGCGTAGTGTAAGATTATGTCCTCATTCACGACAGGTTTGCAACAGCTGCACCACGCGTACCCCGTTCTGAGAGTTAGCCCTCATATTCCTTGTCCAGCATGACATTAAAAGGCACCCTTCAAGAACTACGTGTGGCTTGATTCCCATCCTCATGGGATACGTAGGACCACCTGGATGTCTAGACTCCGGGTCCAGCCCTATCTCTTGGAAATCTCCCGATCTCCCGATCACCAAGGCCACATGGCCTTTCCCTCTCCAGGAGAGGGATATGTGGGTATGATACAAGGTTTTGGGCACCGTGCCCCCTTCCCCCTGGAACCTGCCATCTCTCGGTCACCCTCAAAGTTGAGTCCCTTGACTCCTTGCAGTGGTTCACCCATGTATTAAGAGCACTCTAGTCTAGGACCAAGAGTGTCAGATTCAACTTGATCAAGTTCCTTCCACTTGTCAAGCTTCGTGTTCCCCTCCATTCGGATTTCCATCACCTTTCACACCCGGAGGGACCCCCAATAACGGCCTGGATACAATGCCCAAGGGATCTCCTACCGATACAGGCCAACGCCCCCGGGGGTTTTGGACAACAAATCGATAAAATCCCGCGTTGCAAATATGGTCAGCGGTCGATGCTCGTTTGTTAGTCCTCATTTCAGGCTAACGCGACAAGATGCTGTGTTGCGAACATGGTCAGCAGTAATCCTCTATCGTCACGCCAGCCCCTTCAGTCCTTGAATGTTGGTTGCATGATTCACATCATTTTCCACCCCATCATGTCCAGGTGGAATCTCGACACTTTTGGCGCTATCCCTCAGTGCACCTTTGCATGCTAGGGGGACAAAGCTGCAATCTGGCATCCTTTGGGGCTCCCATGGTCCAAGCTTTAAGACCATAAACTAAGATCCATTCGAGACCACGTTCAACTTGATTCCCATCCTCATGGGATACGTAGGACCACCCAGACGCCCTGTCTCTGGGTACAACCCATTCAGGAAGCCAGTCTCTCTCCCTGTTTCACTTCTATGTAGGCCACTCGGCCTAAGGTTTCCCTCTCCAGATGGCATACAATTTGATGTGGGATCATGTCTCTGTCAATTGTGTTTTATAACACTACACACATTTCCCACCTAGCATCATCTCTGCTACGTCTGTGCTGCATGACGATAAAATGCATGCTTGGTCCTATCATACGACCCTAAACCGTGACATTATCGTCCTGGCCGCACGACGAAAAACGGCACTGCATTGTGGTGACCTCGTTGTAGAGGACATCACATTGGGTATTGGTCACGTGCCATGCCATTTGTCAATGCCCATCACGGAATGATCCTTGTGGCGACATCACGACCTACTATTCTAGGTCTGTCGCTTCACAAAAAAAACCATTCACCTTAAAGAACAAACAAGAGTTATCAAATTCCGCTTCTTTTAGTGTAAGGGCCATGCCCACACTTCCCTTTTCCCCTGGCACTAGTACCTTACCGTGCCACCTTCCAGAACTACATATGGCTTGATTCTCATCCTTATGAGATACGTAGGAGCGCCCGGGTGCTTCCCCCGCGGGCCCAGCCTAACCCTTGTGTTCGGTCCCTCGACTCGAGCATTTCCTCAGAGAACGCATGGTAAGTAGGACTATGTCCTCATTCACGTCAGGTTTCGATGCCATGCGTCCCCTGACCCCTTTACCCATCCACGGTCCGAATTCTATGACCCTAAACTAAGATCTCCCCAAGGGAAAGGAATCTGCTCCCTCTCTCTAATACGTTTCGTTGCCGTATTCAGATGTGTTTTGACAAAGAGCCCGAAGCGTGGGATTTTCACAGGGACATTCCCCTCATCCTATGACCAAGCTTTGTGAGCTCGCTATTTGGATCCTCATCCTCTTCCACATCCAAAAGGACCCTTGGAAGATGTGGATACTAAGCTTAAGGGCTCTCCATGAACGCTGGACCTAAGGGCCCTTCAATCGTTTCGGGCCAACGTCCCTACGGATATCTGACAACATTTGTGACATGGTCCCGTGTTTTGAACATGGTCAACGGTCGACCCTCATTTGTTTGTCCCCATTTTAGGCTAACGCGACAGGATGCTGTGTTGCGAACATGGTCAGCAGTAATCCTCCATCGTCACGCCACCATCATCGTGATCCGAATCTCGAGCGTCATGATTCACACATTTCCACTCCCTCATGTTCAAGTGGAACCCCATCATACTTGACTCTTTCTCTTCGCGCATCTAGGTGCGCTAAATGATCGTGTTAGTGTCAGTGGGCCAGTAGTCGCCGAGCGTCCCTTTGCCCTAACCTGCCCCTTTTGTGTCAGGAAATTCCCGCCACTACTGCTTGTTTCCCGCACCGAGCACGACTCACGTGGGCTTAGTAGTTTTTATGGGATGTGTGCCAATACAGTCGGGCTGTTCCCCATCCCACATGACGTTAAACTGCACTTTCAGAACTACGTACGGCTTGATTCCCATCATCACGTGGGATACGTAGAGACACCCAGGCATTTCACCTAGGGTTCAGCCCCTGGAATCACAAAATCTTGTTCCTCCCCATTTCCGGCCCTCGCCAGAGAGGCCCTATCTGGAAGAAAGAATGATCCGTGATCAGACCGATGCGCCCATATGGCGTACTCCCACCACGGTGGTGTAACTACCGAAGTGTTGGATTCTGTTTGAACAAACCATCACTCCATATTCCACGCTTTGCGTGCCCCTTATTCGGACCCTCGTCCTCTTTCGTGTCTGAAGGAACCCCCTAACGGCCTGGTCTCATGCCGCATCGGCTCACCAACCGTCCTGGACCAACGTTCCGAAAGACGGGTCATGCCTGGAAGGACCCCCTAACAGTATGGATGTCTGACCTATGGTCCGCCTACTGTCCTGGGCCAACATCCCGAAGGATTGATCGACAACACTTGTGACATGGTCCCGTGTTTCGAACATGGTCAACGGTCGACCCTCATTTGTTGTCCCCATTTCAGGCTAATGCAGTAAGGATACCATTTGTCCGCCATAGTTAACGATTGTACTTTATTGTCATGCCATCCCCACAATGTTCCGAATTTGGGGATCATGATTCACACTTCCCATTTTCATCTGTTTGGACCGATTTCAGCGCCCCTGGCGTTGCCCCGTTCATGCATAAGAGCACGTTGAAGAAACGGTAATTTGGCTATCTTGGAAGTTCCTTCTCCGATCAAGCCAACTACCTCCTGCATCTCACATTGGTCTCGACCCATGTGGATTTGAAGGATTGTCGCCAAACATCCCGCAAACAATGTAGGGATGTAACAAGGCAATTCAAACAGTGGAAATCGTACTTGCCACGACACTCAAAACAAAGGAGACAGAAAGAGTTGAAGCACAAAAGTACTAATAAAAGTTTCTTTTGGGTTTGTTACAATACTCGGGGGTTGACTTCCCCCATGGATGGGTTGACCCCGTCAAAAGATCGTTGCAGCTCCGCCACCCGCTGACTTGCGGCGTCCAAAGCTTGTTGCTGCTGATTCAACTCCCGCTCCACTTCAGCAGTGGCGGGGCGTAATTCGTCAACTCTGGCCCTGACCCTTTCTACCTCGGCCGGGACGGCAGCCATCCTTCCAGAGGTCTGCCCCATATGCTCCTCAGCCTCTGCCAGCTAGGCCTTCAACCGTGAGACCAGCTCAGACTACGTATCAAGAGTGGCTGAAAGCTTGTTGGCCCGGATCTGCATCTGTTGGACCTCACCTTCAGCCTCCTGGAGCATCCTAATGCTGGTCGCCTTCCTCCGCTGCCATCCCACGCTCAGTCCAAGATCATGCTCCCGGATCTTCTCAGCCATGAGGTCTCGGATGAGCACGTGAGGGCGTTGGGCATCCACTCCCCCGGCACACAGTTCGCGCAACCGCGAGCGAAGCCTATCCATTTCGGCCAGCCATTGCGCTTGGGGAGTGTCCCTGATAAAGCGCGTGATCAGCTTCCACGACCGGCGATAGACTATGCTGCTGTCTTCCTCATCAGAGGCCGTTTCGTCCCAATCCGCGTGGTTGGCAGGCTCGTACGCAGGATATGCCTACAGGAATTCCTCAGTGGGATCTGCATCTGGTGTTGAATCGGGTACGACACCTGACGCCGACGCAGGCACGATAGGACTGGGACCGACCGGTTGATCCTCTTCCTCAGAGTCCACCTCGATGAATTCAGGTACGGCCCTGCTGGTGGTCCCGCCAGTGATGGTGTGCGTCGCAGCTTGAGGAGGTGGAGGGACTATCGCCACCATCACCAGCATGCCCCTAGGAGGGATGCCACCAGACATCCTGACCAGTCTTGCTGCAGCAGCCCACGCCAGTCGGAGAACTGTACGACAAAGAGGGACATGAACGTTAGTTGGCAGGCATAGTCTACATATGGAGACAAGGGAACCGGTGGAGGAGACTTACAGAGATCGACCTCCTGGCCCTGCTCCTGAGCCGGTACTAAGGGGACCCCGAGGCGAGGCCCTCCGTATATTTTTGGGAGGTCTAGAGACTCCGGGAGAGCCTCCACGGATACTCTGGTCCCACCAGACGCAGAACTGGATGCAGCCATGGGTGCGGGTTCTGAAGATCCCGCATCATCACCCGCCAAGGGGCGAGAACGAGGCCTGCGAACAAGTTCCTCCTGCATGGCCTATACATCGTTGAGAAGTCCATAGTGGCTCAAGAACAGATCGTAAGGAGAGAAGTTCAGAATGCTACCTCGAGAGCCTCCGTGAAGTCGTCGGATTCTGAGCCTCGATCTTCGACCTCGCCCTCCTTCAACAGGCTCCCTCCTCCAGCCCCATCCCCCCGAGAAGAGTCCTCTGATTCCTCCAGTAAGGGGAAGCGCTCCCTCAGATCGGCAGCCGATAACTGCGGGGGGACCGTATGATTCAACAGTACCCTCACCCGATCCGTCATTGGGCGAGGAACACCGCTGGAGTGGACGTAATCCTACAGCTCGTCCAGGTATTGCTCCGCCTCCGCCGGAGACACCATGAATCCAGCCCGAACTGGGCCTATGCCCGGAAATTCCATCCCGAGGCGATTCAGGTGGGCCCACATCTCAGGTGGGCTGAGGAATTGTCGGTTGACATCCCAAATGTCCCAAGCTTCCGGAAAGACAGCATCTTCTTCCATGTCGATGTGACGCAACCGCTTCCCCGGAGCCTGAGTGGATATCCGACGAAATCCCCTCGGTGGCCGCCCCTCCGAATGGCCCTGCTCTTTCGGAACCACCAGATCCACCGTTGCTGCCATACCCTCGGCCGGTGCGGGCCTCGTTGTCATCACAGCCTCGCTACCACGAGCGGCCCTAGCTACCCTCCGACCCCGACCTCGAGATAGAGAAGACCCACCGTCGCCGACTCAGATAGTTGATTGCTTTAGCATCTCCCCTGGGTAGGCAGCCTCCCAACTGATGGCGTACTCCCTCACCAATCCGAAAGCGGCGGTAGATGGGGGCAGGACAATCCGCATCTTCCAATCTTCCCGTGTGAACATGAGCCACAACTACCTCATCACACACGGGTGCTCCTCGTGGCACACCTCCCAGTAGACCTACGGGGCCAGCCGCTGGAGGCACCGGAAATGCCTCTCAAAACGATGCGGGGTGTACGGTTCACAGATTGGATCACGATCTATCCGAGACACCAAAACTCCACCTCGGAAGGCCAGAAGGTAAGCCCAGTGTTCTTCCGTTCCTCGCCCGTCGTCAGCAAGTATTCCCGTCGGCAACGGGAAGGGGTGGAAATTAAACTCATTCGCCCTCCACACCCGATTCAGTACCATCTGGACAACCAGTTTGAACGGGAAGCTCCCAACTGCGTTCAGAATGGAGGGGCTAAAGTTCGATCCCGGTGGCGAGATGGGGTTTGGATACTCGTAAATCCCCCTGATGTGCACTGCAATCCACCCATACAGGAGGTTGAAGGGCCCGCATATCCTTGGCGGCTTCTTGCCCTCACTAATGTGCCGCAGCATTCTGTACAGTTTGGTGAGCATCGGAATCCCCAGGTTGATCCGCTGCCCCATGGACAACATCGATGCCATGATGAACGAGCTGGGCCACACCCCCATGCTTGTATCCCTCACTGGTAGGATCCACCCACAGATGAGAGTCGCGATGAACGCCGCCAGCCTGACTATCGGCTGTTGTTCGGTGCTGACGCTGAAACCCCAAGTCTTCCATTGGCTGTCCTCCAAGACCCGCCAATACCAGTGCCCTTTGCCCCGTTGGGCTGCCCTTGGACAAGTCCGAGGCCTTGGAGGGAACTCTCGATTCTCTGGGAAATTTAGGAAGCATTTGAACCACCTCCTGAAGTGGATGTCCCTCACGGCCTCCTTGTCCTCTCTAGGGACAAGTGCCATCAGCGCCGACGCCAGTCGCGACATTTGCTCCGGATCCCCCCACGCGCTGATGACGGGGAGGAATTCGTCATACATGGCCCCCAAGATCGGGACCCCAGAAATCTGGTGGACATCCCACAGGCTGATGCCCACCTCCCCGTGACAAAGGTGAAAAGTGTTGGTCCTGGATGACCATCTACTCAGCAGTTCCGGCATCAGCTGCTTTGGTTAGTAAATGTGGAATTGGGAGGCCCACACCGCCTCATACAATCCCACTCTCCTCAGCTCGGCCCCGAACTCCTCGCTTGAGGCACCTACCCAGTAGGCCCAGGCCCAGTCGTCGGTAAAATTGCCGCCCTGGCGCAGGTCCCACTCATCAGACCATCCTTTCCTTGGATCCTGCAAAGCCGCCTTCAGCATGGTGCGGTAGAGAGGAGGGGACGTCTCCAGTTGCAGTGGCCTCCCGTCGATATCATTCACATGGTTGTAGAGACAGTCAGCGGTGATGGGTGTGAAATCCTCCCGCGCATGACCATCGGCCGCCCTGAACCATTGGTGCTGGTACGGTGTGCTCCTGAACCAGCAAGCTGGTTCATCCCTTCTCACCTCAGGGATGAAGACGTCATCTCTCAGCCCGAAGCCGTAAAACGGCAGTTTCTTGCACTGCGGATAATCCTTCTGACCTTCCGACAGCAGATCTGTCAAAGAAGTGTGGTCCGAGTGGCTCTGAACCATTTCCCCCAAGCCTGGACGGTTGTCCATCTCACCCCGACGAGCAGCATCTGGAAGCACTCCCAGCACAGCCTCCTGATGGGCCATTTTGATGTCGACCCTCAGAAGAGTTTTTTCCCCTAGATCACAAAGCTCGGCCGCGAATTTGAATCGCGAAGCTCAGCCGCGAAGTTGAATCGCGAATATCGGTCGCGAGGCCAAGCCGCGAAGTCTGGCCAAGGCCGACAAGAAGTTCGCCTAGTGCGGACGCGGAGTCGGAGACCCGCGGTTCGCCACGAAGCTCGATTCACGAAGGGCTGTCGCGGAGTACGCGGAGCTTCGCGATGTCGAGAGCGCAAAAAAGACAAGGAAGGCACGTGAAGACAAAAGAGGTCGGACCCTCTATTTATAGGTGGCGACCCCGGAGCATCGCGGCGCGCCTCACCCGTGCGAAGCATCGCGGCGCGTCCGGATCCGCGGCCCCGGCGAGCATCGCGGGGTCCCTTCGCGATGCTGAATCGTGAACCACCGACAATTTTGGCGATTTTACCTCAGACTTCGACCCTTCGCCCTCCGCGGCTCCAAGTCTGAGGGGGGGCATTTGTTGGCGCCAAAAATGTGGCCTGAAAGAAAGGAACGAAAAAGGCCGGCGCGCTTCCTCGCGAAGCTCCGCCGCGAAGCCCCGCCGTGAAGCGCCCCAACCATGGCGGCGCCGCGAAGCTCCAGAGGCGGTAATGCTCCGCGATCCCAGTTGACGTTCGCGAGCCGCCGCGAAGAACCATAGGTAGTAATTCTCCGTGATCCCAGTTGACGTTCGTGAGCCGCCGCGAAGCACCAGAGGCGGTAATCCTCCACGAACCCATTTGACGTTCGCGAGCCGCCGTGAAGCACTAGAGGCGGTAATCCTCCGCGAACCCATTTGACGTTCGTGAGCCGCCGTGAAGCCCTTGAGACGGCGCGCAGGCGCTGCTTCGCGGCGCCCCTTCCCTATAAATACTGGGCTCCCCCTGAGTCCCAGAGGACGGATAACCGGACCTTTCGGCTTCTCCTCTCCCGAATCACGAAGCACGCTTTGCCCCGGGAATCATGAGCTCTGCGAGGTACTTCTACTTCGCGAGACGACTCTTCTTTGTCTCGTTTTGAGCCCCTCTTCCGAGAGGGATGCCCTTCGCGAAGCTCAAGGGAATTTGCGAAGGAAGGGGATTACGAAGGGAACCCGGGCAGCCGCGGAGCACTTGTGCTTCGCGAAACACCCAACCCATACGAGTGATCCCTATGCTAAGGCAGGATCACTCCACTTCGCGAAGCACATTGCTTTGCAGGACCCTGCTTCGCGAGACACTCCTCCTTCATGAGGCAGTGCTCCGCGAACACTGTTCCACTTCGCGAAGTGACTTCCACTCACACTTATGCCCCATGCTAAGGCCAAGGCACCCCACTTCGCAAAGCACACTCCTCTGCTTAGTGATTCCTCTTCCCGTGCGACCCTCCAGGTTTGCACGATGTGATTTCAAAGTCCCATGGACAATACCTCCCGTAGCGTTGCTTCGCCTAATGCTTCTCCGCATAGGCACGCTAACGGCTATTGCTTCTTCGCATAGCCACGCTAACGTGGACCCCTCGATGGTTCGTTCCACGAACCCCCTTAACCATGGCCTTACCGGCACCTTCCCTTCCCCAAGGACCAGAGGGTACCGGTTATGTAAGCCCTAGGGGTGTGGAGTGAACCCACCTCGTCCGAGCTGCAGGACGTTAAACTGCCAAGCACCACATCCTCAACACATGACGTTAAACTGTGACCCAACCTCGTCTCCCTCACGAAGGGTCCCCCCAACTCGAACATTTTTTACACCACTCGTCTCCACGGGAATGGAACTCTTCCGCACATGGAATGAGATCCTCCTTGTCGGAGTGGAGTATGTTCGTAGGGGAAGGGCTGCCTCAGAGTGTAAGCCCCTAACCTTTCATACGGATGATTGCACCCATGCATCTCTGTACTTCCCCACTACCAAGGTCAGTGGAGGGAGTGATAGGGAACGAGGCACCCCCCTCCGGGCCTCCATCCTGGAGTAAGTCCTAATACCATGGGCCGCCCAACGCGTAAGCCCCTTCTCGCTTCTCACGGATGCACCCCTCACGACGTGATCATCAGGTCCTTGCAACCTCTTGTTTCTCACACCGAGCATGACTCACGTGGGCTTAGAGTGAGCACCGAACCTGACCACAAACCCCTTCTGAACTATGAGGTCTTTGATCCATGTCAAGGCATGGTACGTAGGAAGCCTTCCAAGAGTTTCAAGCCCACCACTCATTGGACCAAGGTCCGCTTTCACGTCGGTTCACCGACAAAACCCCTTCTGAACTACGAGGTCTTTGATCCATGTCAAGGCATGGTACGTAGGAAGCCTTCCAAGAGGTTCAAGACCACCACTCATTGGACCAAGTTCCTCTTTCACGTCAGTTCACCGAAAAAACCCCTTCTGAACTACGAGGTCTTTGATCCATGTCAAGGCATGGTACGTAGGAAGCCTTCCAAGAGGTTCAAGCCCACCCCTCATTGGACCAAGGTCCGCTTTCATGTCGGTTCACCGACAAAACCCCTTCTGAACTACGAGGTCTTTGATCCATGTCAAGGCATGGTACGTAGGAAGCCTCTATGAGGTTCAAGCCCACCCGTCATTTCACGTCGGGTCTCACCCCGGTCCAGCATGACGCTAAACTGCATTTTGTTCCAGTGGTAAGCTATTGTGACCGTTTCCCACCTGAACTACGAGGACTTTGATCCATGTCAAGGCATGGTACGTAGGAGGCCTCTATGAGGTTCAAGCCACATTGCTCGGTCATTCGTTCACGTCGAGTTTCTCCCTCGTCCAGCATGACGTTAAACTGTATGCCCCCCTTGTCCTGCATGACATTAAACTGCCCACCTATTCCCATTTGAACTACGAGGTCATTGATCTGTGTCAAGGCATGGTACGTAGGAAGCCTCCCAGAGGTTCAAGACCATCCCTCATTGGACCAAGGTCCACTTTCATGCCGGTTCGCTGATAAAGCCCCATTTGAACTACGAGGTCTTTGATCCATGTCAAGGCATGGTACGTAGGAATCCTCCCAGATTTTCAAGCCTAACTCCCATCGGACCAAGGTCCCTCACTTACGTCGGTTCGCCGACACCCACCGCCCGTTGTTTATTCACGTCAGGGTTCACTATCGTCCCACATGACGTTAAACTGTATTCCCTGAACTACGAGGACTTTGATCCATGTCAAGGCATGGTACGTAGGAAACCTTCCCAAGGTTCAAGACCACCATTAGTGGACCCACGGGTCTACTTTCACATCGGTACTCTGACGAGGCCCATCAGACCAAAGTCCACCTTTCCCGAACTACGCAGACTTTGATTCCCTACCATGGGGATACGTAGGAAGCCTCATCAAGGCTCAAGCCCAACTTCACTGTCACCCCCTGCGATGGTCCCATTTCACTCTCCTTCCACTCCATTCATCAACCCACCACCCGTTCCGATTCTTTCCCGGACCGTCTTATCCTGGTGAGACCATGTCAGTACGCTCTTCTTCATAGTCGCCCATGGGCTGGCCCCGGTATCGATATCCCTTCAAGGAGGATCCATCAATTTGATCTATCCTAGCCAATGCTCTGGTTGGGTTGATCCGTCTCCACTGGACGTTAAACTTGCGGCATACCCTGTGTTGAGCACAGGAAGCTAAGGAAAACCTCATATATGTGTCTATGACATTTAATCCCCCGCGCTTGATGTGGGATGCCTCGGGATTCCACGCCCTCGAGAAGCCTTGTGGTCAAGGATAACCGACAGACATGCCAGGTACCCCAGCATCCAGACACGCTACTGATTCCTCAACATGACTACTCCCCTGACCGAAGGTTGCTACCCTGACTGGACCCTTTGGAATGTCCCGACAGAAGCAGTGTAATTAACCAGCGCCCATGGAAACATGGCACTGGGAAGAGTTTCACGAACTATGTATTAAATCTATAAGGTAGACCCGGACTAGGTGATGAGTTCTGAGGAGGAATCCGCAGGAGGAAGAACCGACATCCCATCATCCCGTTTCGATCAAGGAGCATACGTCCCTGAATAAGGAGCGAATGCCGCCCGCCTTTGGAAAGCGAGAATGCGGGGCAACAGAAGCGCCGTGCGTCCTCCCCCACGGACGGACGGGCGCCCCCCCCGGAGAAAGCGTCGGAAACATTCACCTATTTATTTAAATCTATACTTATGTTTCATTACATATTAATAAGGATCACAAACTTTTGAATAATCAAGTATAAGATTTGGTATATCCTTAACAAGTCTTTTCTTAGAAAGTTTACACAAGTTAATAAGGTTATTGTGTCCTAACTTTCTATTCCATAACCTATATTGTTCTTATATTTCACTAAGTAAAGGAAAGTATTGGATCCTAAGGTCTTCTAAGTTAAGTATATAAACATTCTCATTCTGATGGGCAGAGAGAATGAACTCATCCTTAGAATTGTGAACTAAGAATTTATCATTCCTAAAATTCACATTGTAACCTTCATCAATAATTGGATTATTCTTATAAGGATTTTTATAATACATTTATCAAATAAAACATTTAAAATTATGACTTTTCCAAGAAGAACAATGTTACCTATACAAAAAATTTATTCTTAAGCATTGCCTCTGAAAGAGACTCTCCCACATTTCATTTTAATAATATTTCCAAATAAGTTATTATTACCAGTCATGTGACATAAACATCCACTATACTTGTAAGATGTATTATTATTGGTACACTCTTTATTTTTCTAAAAATGAAATAGTTATACTTTAAAAATCCCAAATTTCTTGGAACAATAAATATTATAAAATAGAATCTTAGGAATCCAAATTTTCTTATAAAAGTGATATTTATGAAAACCTAAGGATTGGATTTTATTTAAAGAACAATTTATCTCCCAATGTCCACCACTTTTACACATAGTTCAAAAAGGGGGATTTTGAGGAACAAAATAGTTATGAATGAAAATAGGTTTTGAGTGAGAATAACCAAATCCAGAATTATTCCTAAGAGTAAGAAGTTGTGAATACATTTTATCAAAACTTTATTTACTAGAAGTAAAGTTTAACAAAA
The DNA here is from genome assembly GCA_963277665.1 of Viscum album. Taxonomy (NCBI): domain Eukaryota; kingdom Viridiplantae; phylum Streptophyta; class Magnoliopsida; order Santalales; family Viscaceae; genus Viscum; species Viscum album. Next base: position 368,341,154 of record OY728119.1, on the reverse strand, counting down.
CTTTATTTAAGGAAAATATTTCATATTTAAGTCTAATGACTAAATTACTATCCTCACAGTCATTAGTGTTATAATTTGAGTTTTTCTCTAATTTTTTTCTTATAAATTACTTTTTCAAGATCCTTATAAAATTTATCCTTATCAAAATTAATTTCCTTAAGGGTTTTTGAAATAGAAACAATTTAAAAATATTTTTCATCAAGATAATTAGAAATATATGATACTTCTTCTGTTAAAATATTGATTATATAATTTTTATTATCATGTTTCTTATTGATCTTTATATTTTCATTTTCAAGAAACTTGGAAAACCTGGATACTTCTTCAAAATAAGGTAATAATTATTATCTTCTGAAGAATATTCTCCATTCGAAGATTCATAATTTTATTCATCAGGATAATGATCACTTAAAGATATATTGGTTAAAGATTCAATAGTGTGTACCTTAGCCATAATAAATTTCTTCTATGTTGGCATTATGGTGATATAACCAATATTATTTTGTCTAGAAGATTCAATATCTAATGATTCATTAGATGAGTCTCCACCACTTGAAATCCAAGAATAATTTTCTTTTAGGAACTTCTTTCCCATAGTCTTATAAAATCTTCTCTAATTCCATTCAGAGTTCCTATCATTCTTGTCCTTTATTTTTAGCTTTGGAAAATTAGGTCTGATATGTCTTTCTTTCTTTCAATCATAACACACGACTTCTAAATCCTTATTATCTTTACTATCATTCTTCTTATATCTACACTGAAAGTCATTCTTTCCAACAATCTTGTTCATCTATCAAGAAATATTGGCTAGCTCATTCTCTAACTATTCAGATTCACTTGAGTATGATTGAAAAACAAATATATTAGAATTTGTTGACTTAAAAAATTTCTCTAGAGTCTTGGATTTCATGTGATTTGAAGTAGTAGTAAAATAAACACATCCATTTTTCATTTTTGTATTATCAGCATTTATCTTCAATCTGTTCTCATGTTGTAAGAGAGTCCTAAATAACTCATCAAGAGAAACCGTTGTAACTTCCCTTAACTCATCAATAGAGGTTCTATTTGATTCTCATTCATTAGGTATTATGTCAATAATCTTGTCTACAATAATCTCATCATCTAGGAATTTTTATCCCATTAATTATAGTCTGTTCATAATAGTTATAAATCTCTATATAACATTAACTATAGGTTTTCCAGAAGGAAAAAACCATGATAATATGCTCTAATAACGGATCTTATGGTTTCAATAAATTTCTATGTTTAAAAATGTGAAACCTCAAGTTTCTTCCAAATGCTATTAACTGCTTCATAAGAATATATCTGGCTGTATATATTACTAGTCATAGAATAAATAAATGTATTTCATACCTTATAGTTTAGCTTATATTCTTGATTCTATTGATTGGTAAAAGTTCTAACTTACCTATCAAGTATTTTATAATCACCTGTAAGCTTAAAAAAATTGTCAACACCGGTATTAATAACAAAATTCTCCATTCTATCTCTCCAATATTCATAATCATTCCATTAAAAAACTGATGGTCTTGTAGGATTTGGATTACCTAAGTACACAATATTCATTCCTTCCATATTAAAAAATTCCACTCCACATGTTAGTGTAGCATGTATTTATAAAAAAAACTAAATATAAATTTTAAGAGAAAAAAAGTAAGATAAACAATGTAGTGAAAATATTCCTTTTGATACTAATTATAAGTATTAGTATCTCAGATACCTCCTCTAATACCAATTTTTGGATCCAAATATGAGATGTAGATACTCAATTACAAGAGGGAGTAGGGGTGAATTTTAAGTTTAAAAACATTGATTTTTTACCTTTAGTAAACTTTATTTACCAAATTTAAACAGATAATATTCACAAAACCCTATACTATCTTTAACAAATAGATTGGAAGGGCCCAAGGTCTAAATACCAAGATATTATAAAGATATAAGCACACATGTATACTTATGTAATATTCTACCTTAATGCATATAGAATCTTATATAAGAGTTACAACAAATAAAAAAGTGTAAGAAAGTTACACTTTATATTTATAACAAAATGAATCAAAAATAAAATTACATGTAAAGAATACAAATATTTTAACCCAAAGAGTAGGGTTTTCAAAACACCTTATATAAATGTCCCTTTATTTATAATTTTAAGAAAGTATATCTTACCCACACTAGGGTAATCCCTCAATAGGAAGATCAGTATCTATCTTCTTATCCCTGCAAGCTCTCAATTTGTAAGGTGATCGACACCTCTATCTTCCTTCAACTTTGAATCCCTTAATTAAGCAGGTAATTGGGACCTCTTTCTTCCTTCATCTTGGAAGTCCATGATTATATACAACAACAATTATAATTGCACAAGGAAAACAAAGATTATTGAATATTTAAGTTTGTGGAACAAGATGTTTACACCTTAAACTCTTGAATTATTTCTCACAAAGAAAATCTGGTAGATCTCTCATAGAGTAAAAATTCTCCCAAAAGTTCACATCACTGAAAATGTTCAAATGATTGGGTATTTATAGGCGAGATCTCCAATGGTCACATTTTCCTCCAACAATCATATTTTACCTAAAATATCAAAGGGACCTATACAACTTTCACTTACAATAGTCATATTATAATAGATTATATGATGTTGTTTAGTATAATAAATATATCATGAGAAACAATAAGTATGTAATATATATGGGATTGATCATAAGTATAAATAAATATATTATGAGAAACATTATGCAATATGTAAGAATCTGATTATATAGAACAATACATTAAGGAAATTTTGTAACTTTAAAAAAGTTATGAAAACATTACATTAAGGAAATGAATTATCTTTAAGAAAGTTATGAAAACATTACATTAAGGAAATATCATAACTTTAAGAAGGTTATGAAATCATAACATTAATAAAATAAATTATATTTAAGAATTTTTTTAAAATCATAACATTAAGGAAACATAGAATCTTTAATAAAGTTATGAAATCATAAAATTAAGGAAATATTGAATATTTAAAAAATTATTAAAATCACAACTTTATAAAAATATAGAATATTTATGAAAGATATAAAATCATAAAATTAAAGAAATATAAAAACTTTAAGAAAGATATAAAATTATATCATATATAAAATCTATGAAAATTGGATCTAAAAATTATTGAGAATCATATTCTAAGGAACATGGTAAATCAAATTCGATTTTACAAGGGCCTCGGTATATAAAAAATGCACTGATTCAGATTTAAAAAATTTAAGCGAATTAGAATTTAAGAAAAAGTGTGATTCAAAATTAAGTTTTCTGAGTGATTTAGAATATAAGGAATAGGGTGATTCAGAATTGGTTTTTCTAAGTGATTTGGAATATAAGAAATAGGGTGACTCAGAATTGAAAATCTAGGTGAATCAGAATGTAAGAAAGAGAAATCAGATTCAATTTTGTAGACAATTCTGAATTGAGAAAGTGATTGATTCCATGTTTTATTAAGGATATGATTTGTTCCATTAACTATTATGACTTTAGAAAAATAATTTTATACTAACATATAAAAATAACATGCATATAAATTTCATTATAGAAATATGTTTTATATAAATTTCTTTATATATACAAAGAATTATTAAGGAAATGTGTTTGTGATTTCCAAAAACAAAAAAGGAATGGAAAAAGTCATAAAGAAACTTTTGACTTAACATATATATGTGAAATTAAATATAAAATATAATATTTATGATATAATAATAATTATATAATTATAAAATGACACTTACCCTTTTTCCCTATTTTTTATTGAAAAATTGAAACATTACCCATGTGTATGTACGAACTACTCTCTCCATGTTGTAACATAATTAATTTTTCATAACCACCTTAAATTATTGGCCATAATATTAAAAATAATTTATAAAAAATATAATTATGAAATGATTATTATTTTTTATATGATTTAATAATGGATAATTTTACCATGGTCAACATACCACCGTCGTGTTGCAATTATGAAATGAACATCATAAAAGCAGACCACTTGGACTTAACTGATTAATTAATTAAATATGTCATTGGGATAAATGAAATAAAATTTTTAATGTTAAATTAATAATCCTATATTAGTTTATTAAATATACAAATATTAATATAATTTTATTATATTGGAGTTAAATGATATATATAGTAGGTTGGGACTTGAGGCAATGTATTTAATCTAAATTTCCCTTCAATGAGGAATGCTTTAATATTATATACCTAATTTCTTTTATATGGTGTGTATTATATACTTTTACATGTTATATAATTAATTTTTAATACATAATGATATTTTATTTTTATTTCATGTTATTTCATCAAAGGGTTTTTAATTCAATAGTTACTAAAGCAATAGGGGGTTTCTTAGCTAAATTTTCATTCTTTGGGTTATACTTCTACTTAATTGACTATGTTATGCCAAGATTATTTTTGGAATAAACTCTTATTTTCTTATGTTTTATTTCAATTTTTTTGTGGTTTTATAAATATTACACATAGTCACATCATTTATTAATTCTAACTTCAATGATACAATATTTGTAAGGATTATTCATCTCAATATTGTTTCTTTGTGACATGTCTTGTGATATGCACCAATATATTTTTATAAGGTTTATAAGCTATATATTGAGATATTATATCATGAATAAAACTTTAATCATTATTTTTATAGTTATTTTTATGTTCTACCTTTCGTGAGATATTGATTCGAATGTTATAAACGTTGCAAGGGTTTCTATGGTCTCAATTTAAATTTTTTGACACATAATTCATGTTATCAACCATGCTATATTTTATATAGTTTAACTACTACCCAATGAATGTGTTTTCACATATTATTTAATAAAAATTATGGGTTTTATAGAATCATATTATGTTCCTTCATACAATTCTTTTTAAATAAAAGTGTTACCTAAGTTGTAATCGATTTCTAGTATTAATTTCCTTTATTTGAGACGTGAGATATTTTAACCACATGTTTTCATTTTATATAATGTATCAAATATATTATGGAATTAGTTTTATCATTTTTCTCAAAAAATATAATTTTTTAATAATCCATTTAATGTTCTTTCCTTCAGTATTTAATTGGCTAAAATTTTTCAACTCACAAGGGAATTTCTTTTAAAAACAATCCTTTAAATTTTCCCTTATAAAAAATTATATCCCATGCCCATGTACCTGTAAATATTTTAAGAAAATTATTAATGATATTTAAATGTTTTATAAAGGTTATTTTACCCTATTTTACTTTCATTACAATGGTTTAAATAGATCCTTTTTAACATTTTCTGTATGGCTCACTTTTGAGTCTTTTTACTAAAATGTAAAAGAATGTTTTTCTTGAACATATATGACACAAATTGAATTTTCCAACCCCATTAATTTTCATTTATTTGAAGATTTATTTACAAGTTCACATGGTTATTTTAATATAAATTCATTTCCACAATATTTTAATAATTTTTCAATTTAAATATTTTTTAAAATAAATGGGTTTTTCCCTCTATTTTTATGTGAAATGATAATGGTATTTTCTTATGGGTTAATAATAGTTTTTAAGGGATTTGGGATTAAAATGTGAAAGATGATTTTTTATTCATGATATGGTGCCTGTGTATTATATATGATGATGGATGAGGATAATACAACTTATACGACGGGTGATACTGGTATAACTCTCCAATGTATTAGGTAATGTTCCATACATTCAAAGGCATGATGGAGGGAGTTAACTAGATAGGGTTCACCTATGGATTTAAATAGGCTGTAGTTATTTATGAAATGATTTTATATGAGTTATTAATATAATTATATAATATAACTACATTGTTTTTTAATTATTTCTATGGGTTCTAATTGATCATTTTCTTAATGATTTTTTTCACACGAATTATGTCTAATAACATATATAACCCTAGTATTATGTTAAAGATTTATGAAATGTATCATGATTTATAATACACATTTTTAGTGGTATATATTATCTAATATTATGATCATTTTTATATTATGTAATAATACCCTTATTCTCATATTATGACCATTGATGACATTCATTTTTTATTTATTATATTTACCCTTTCTGATCATTTAAACTCATGTTTTTTATGTTTTCTTTTTCCTTAAGTTATAAAGAATGATATTAAATGAAATATTTATAGAAAGGTTTATGTTTGAGTAAATTTATGGGTGATTTTTGAGAATTAATGTAGAATAAAAAGTCTTAGTTAGAGTTGAAAAATTCATACTTGAAGACATGGGTATTATTATGTAACTATTTAACCTAATTCTCTAAATAACTAACCCTAAAAGGTTCTTGTTTATATAAGTAATCTAATGTTTTTATTTCATTTTGTATGTTATTGATAGCTAAAATTGGATAAAATTTATTTGTATCAATGATATAAATATAAATATTATTTTTTAGCACCAGATCTGAGAGGGTGGGTTTGGGGATTTTTATATTATCCTTAAAGATCAAATCTATGACAAGTACGTTTCAATTATTCTCGATGATTGAAAGGTTTTTTATTAATTAAAGAGTTTAATACTAATTATACCATTAAAAAAAGAACACAAAATAATTATTTACATATTTATATCATATTATATCTGTAATTATGTTCTCATGGTCATCCATGATATAAATTCAAATCATTATTCAATTAGGTGGTTAAACCGACCCAAACATTAACATGACATGATTACTGAATGATTATGTTATTTTTAGTTGTAATATAATTATACCAAAATAATAATGATCATATTAGTATTTATTAGGGTTATATATCTTAATTTTAAGGAAGTAAAAGAATAAATAATTGTTATGAATATATTAAATAATATGGATGAAAATATTTTCCACTTACTATGGTTATTTTAAACGATTAAATTAATGATGATTGTTTTTTGATAATTTCAATAATAGTATCTCTAATTTTTCATACTAGAAACTTAATGATATCATAAAAACTATATTTATCCATTAAACCCATTTTTAGGACTATCCAAGAAATACAATTATGAGAAGTTGATGTATAGTTCCATGGTGGCAGTAGTTCGTACATATACATGAATAATGATATTGTTTCCACAAAACAGAGAAATAAGTAATATGGTTTATCATTTTATAATATTACCTAAGTTATATATACCATAATTATATATATTAAATTCTCTTTTCAGACTATCCATGATAGGTGGTGAATAAAAATGAACATGTTTCTTTACAGAGACGGTAGTCTATACAAACACATAATTCATGTCTTTGTTTTCCTTAAGGGAAGAGGGGAATGGTAGTTGATGAGTATTAACATGAAATAAAAAAATTATGTATATAAAAATACTAATTTTCCTATACAGGGATGATAAAAGTATAATTTTAGAGGTAATATAGAAAGGAATGATGTTAATTTATAAGGATTACTCATATTTAGTGCTTTGAGATTTCCGTGGAGGATCTATTGAAAGTAGATGGATTAGGATAAATTTTATTGACCTAGATCTAATGTAATAAAGATAGATTCAAGGAAAAATAAAAATGGTAGGGTTTTATATGGTAAATTAGTTTTTAGAGTGGTATTGAAGGGGTGGTGGGAGACCCTTTTATAAGTGAAAAGGGATGAAATTTTTGTAAATACACATACCTTTTTATTAATGGGGATTCAATCAAAATTAAAATGGATAAAAATTTGATAAATAATATATTAGGTAAGATATAAGGTCTATAAGTACTCTACCATTATATTTTACATATGTTTCCAAATCATTTCAATTAGATATTCACTTTTATCATTAACTTTTTCCATAGTAACTTGTTTTCACCTTAGTAAATCATTTTTATGCCTAAAACTAAAATGGTACTTATTAAATAATTTGGGAAAAATGATTGTTATTATTTTAAATCTAGTTAGTATTATTAATTTTCAATAATTTATATAATTTAATTTTAAAATAGTAAATGTATAATGCATTAAAACAATTTTAGTGGAAAATGTAAGTTATATTTTAAAATTTAAAATATTGGTTTATAAATTAACACAATATTTTAAAATGCATAATTTTAATTATAAAACATATATTTGTTCAATATTAGGGTTTTTTGAGTTTTATTTTTTCTTACATCATAGAAATTCCATAAATTTCATTATTTTAACGAAAATTGTATTTATACTATTCAACTAAAAATTAATCTTTTTTGAAAAAATCCCAAAATTTAATCTAATGATAATATCATTATGATGAAATAAAAAATGATATTTATTTTATAAAATTAAAATTCAGAAATTTGGGTATTTAAAATTTAATAAAAAACAATGAAATCTATTTTCATAGAAAATTACCCTTTTAAAAATATTAACCATCCATGTTCTTATTTCCTATCAATTAATACTAAAATTTGTGTTAATATGTTATTAATATAAACAATATATTTCAACTATAATATATTTAGTTTCTTAAAATTAAACAGATAAAATATTTTTTTAGAATGGTTATTTTTTAAAGAAGAATGAGTCTTATTACTTATTTAGCTATACTAATTTAATTTATCAATACCTTAGAATTAATAATGACTATTATTTTTATTTATACATATATTTCATAATTTATTTACATCTATCCTTACCCTCAAATTATATGGATACAATTTAATGGTCATATACTATTTAATAGTCTATTGTTGTTTGGTGTTGTGTGTCGATCAAGCTATGAAACACATTAGTTTTTAAAGGAAAAAACAATTTAAATTCTCAAGGTGTTATAATGAATGAATTTAATCTCTCTACATATAGATAATATATAATTATAGGATAGATAAGTACCATTTCATATCACAAAAAATATAATAGTTCTAAATCAATGAAATTAGGATTATGATCTTATTATGATAAAAAGTTTCTCAATAGGTTCTTATATACAATAATAAAGAATATTTGACTTAAATATTTGGAAAAAAACTAAAAACTGAATATATGTTAATCATATAGAAATATGTGGATGAATTTCCTGAATATTTTTTTTCGAACTTCCCCCTAATCATGAGGTAGAGTTTTCAATTGAACTCATACATGATACTATGACTATATAAAAGAGGACTCATAGAATAAATCATATTAAATTTGAATTATTGGAAAATATAATAAAAGAGAATTTTCATAAGGATTTTATACACCCAAAAAATTTACCATGGGGAATAAAAATCCTCTTTTTTAAAAATAAATACAAGTCAATGCATCTCTAAAATGATGATCATAAAGTTTATAAGATCATAATAATGAAAAAGTATCCCCTACCTCATATTAATGAATTGTTTAATCAACTTAATAGGTAACAATACTTATCAAATTTGAATATTCAACGTGAATATTATCAATAAAATGTAAAAAAGTAAGCTATAAGAAATTAAAATTTCTATAAATGATATTGAAATAATAAATTCATTGTGATTCCTTTCTGTCTAGTCTAATAATTTCCATCTTCAAAAATCCACTTTTAAGGGTTGAATAATAGAAAAGAAAAAATGATAAAACATACTAGAAATTGGGCCAAAATAGAGTCCAATGGTCCATTACAAAATAAACAAAGTGTTTTTTTACCTTAAACCCTTTGAGGATACTTCACAATTAAAAAAATGACCACTCAAGGTCTTCTAGAATGTGTTCCCCAAGTATTGAATCCATACAATCTCAGGTCACAATATACTCTTCCATATTAATCCCCCCTTCAATAAAGCCACTAATATATACATTTCATGCATATATTTATAGTATTTTTATATCTTGATATTTGTAATTTAATTGATATTATTTCTAATTTTGAATTGTTTAACTTTTATTGTAATTTTTTTGCGGGATAAATTGTATTGGAAAACAAATGAAAATAGATGAATATAGAAATTATTCATTCTGTGGAATGAAACTTAATTTGTGAAGGTGTGTTGAAGTTAGATAAGAACTAAAGAAACATTAAGAGTTTCATTTAGATTATAAAATCCATTTTACATCCTTTGATCTAGGATTAAGTAAATGCAGTTTATAGGTGTCTCACATAATAATTTCAATTAGGACATAAGTTTTATGGAATAAAATACTTTCACACCAATCAATTTTAGGGTGTAAAAACATGTTTTACGCTGTAAATTTGAACCGACTTTCCCAGATTCGGATCCTTTGACAAGGACTTATGAAGAAGATTAAATTAACGATTTAGACCACTATTTAATTAATTTGATGACCCAAAAAACATTATGGAAATAATAAAAGAGAATTTAATTTAACCTGAGTACCCATGATGATCTATCAATTGAAGACCAAGTTCTGCTGTTAGAGATAAATATAGAGACTAATTCTTGGAGTGAGTTGTTGTGATGATGCATTGTCCTACGCTAGTATTTCTCATCACCTTTAATTATGATTTATTTTCTATTATCCCTTCCCTCATACAAAGTCATTACTAGAATAATGGGCTAATACCATCCTTATTCAGGGGTAATGTAGTCAAAGTTGGAAGGTGCTTCTAGATTGTATTTCATTTATCTTATTCTTATTGTGTTTCAAAAATTTCTTAATCTTAATTCCAATATCTTTCTTTTTTATTTTCCCATAACCATTGGGAAAACAAGTAGAAAGTCACAATTTTAATTACCCAACTAGTTTCCTTATACTATACCCTGACCATTGGGTAATATAGGGGAAATAGGTTTAAACATATTATTGGGATAAACCTAGGGAATTAAAAACCTGAATTACCAGACAAAGGGAAATATGGTATTTTAATACTAACAAGAGGATACAATGACCATTAGATCACACTCATTCTAGATTTGATAATAATAATGGATTAATTAAATAAATTTATAAATCATGATGCATATGAAACCTAAATCTATAAAACCCCGATACACCTTTTTCTAATAGATCTTAAAAATAGAATCTTCTTCAATTTATCAATTTAACTTTAAAATTAATCAAACATTCTTTCTTTACCCTTTCAGAAAATAAATTTAATTTCTTTATTTTAAAATACCTGAATAACAAGTTGCACTATATAAAGGGTTTTTCCTTGAATAAGTGTGGACTTATTTTTAATTAAATTTTTATAGTTGTTAATTTTTTATAAATTCATAAATTTTGTGAAACCTATAGATAATTAATGATTCCCCACGGGAGGTCAAATAGATAAAAAATACGATCTTAATAGTTGATCCATACTATTATTATTATAATTAACTTTACATTTCCTTTCATAAATCCTATTAGTTTATTCTTATGAAGCCTTAATGAGATGATACTCTTCCACTAACTCCTAATTAGAATAAAAAAGTATTTCAACTAAAGTTTTTACTTATTTATCCTTTACTATAAAATCCCATCTATTATTTGTCTAAAGTTGGTTTGAAATAGTATCTCTAACAATAAATGGTCCCTTATTTTTAATATAATGGGATTTATTATTCTTGGTCTTGTGTTTTTTGATTTAGGGATCATAATATTTAAATCCTATAGTTTTTTCCATTAATCTAGTCACCAATATTTTAAAGAGACATGAATATATCTTTCCTCCCTCTAGTTTTCTCTTTCATCATATGATAGTACCCTAATTTTATGATACTTGAGTTCTATTTATTATTTTTATTAGACTAAACATTCTACATGTAACTACTATTTACTAAATGATGATACATACTTGGTGGAATATTCACCTTCACTATTATCAGAAGTGAAGACACCTAGTTCCATTTCTATTGTAAATTTCTTCATAGGTCCATCTTTAACTGATATGTACCTAACATTGTTTCTCTTCCACCTAAGTAGGGATATATTCCAACCTTACTTTTTATTGGTGACTGTATATCCATTACACAGAATTTGAAATAAATTTTAAAGTTTAGATCGAAGTGAAGATTCTATAGTTCTTTCTAGTTTTTTCTCTAGAACCCTTTTCACAACTCTAGAAATTACTCCATCCTCTATAACAATTATAAATTTTTTGATACATCTATCACCATCCCTGACCCTTTAATTGTTAATATAAACCCAATATTTTCAATAATATGTATCTATATTCTCATAGGAAATCCTTACTAGTTTTATGGATGGATTACCATGGGATTCCTCATGAAGAACCAATATAAGGTTATCTTGTGGGGGATCTAGTACCTCCTTCAACTACATAATAGTAACTACTATTATTTTTTCTTTCAAAACCATGTGTTAAAAAACAATCCATGGCTTTCAGTAAACTGGAACAAAAAAATACCTATTATCATTTGGTGGAGCATGATGAAAATCCCTAAGATAAGTCCCATGAGACTTGATTATCTATTATTAATCCATCCATTTAGACTTGAAACTATGGAAGGTAGAACTCATATACCTCTAACCATTTAAATATAAATAGAAATAAACCCAGGATTTGAAAATAATATTTATTAACACTCCCCATAAATCTAAATCTAAATAAAATTTGTAGGAGGATCTGATATATTGATTTCAATATATATTCAAGGGATGACTGAGGGTGACGGTGCGCCAGTCTGAGGAAAAAATACCCCATTGTATTACCTATCAACCTAATAAAAAAAGGATTCTAGAATGCTAGGGTAAGAATTAGGAGATGGATCTATATCATTATGTTGGGAAAATCACATTTAAATTAAAATCATAAGACCACTGAAGAATATACAATAATAAATATCTAAAATATCATAAATATGTGAAGATAGGGGATAATAAATATTCTTCATTTAATAACTTGTTGATAATTATTCTAGGATCATGTAACCCAACCACAAATAATTTTTAAATCTAGGAAATTATTAATATTATTATAAAAATCATTAATAGAGGTCTAGTAAAAGTAAAACCAAAACAAAAAGGGAATGTCGAGCATGGATGAAGCTTTCAAAAATTCCATTTATGAGTTTAAAAAACTAAATTGACCATCTTCCAAACTTGTAACCTTATAGAAAATCAAAATTATAGGGAAGATAATAATTAGATTCATATATATAAAAAAAGAAAAAATAAGTAGATTAAATGACTATAGCAGAATAATGAGTAGAATCCCCTCACCCATTAACAAGGTAGGGTTTGAGGAAGCCATCATCACTACAAGGTTATTGAGAGACAGTCATCAATACCTTCATCATTTCTTGACACCATTATCTCACAATGATTCCTTTAAAAATTATAAATGACTTAAGAAACACCATATATTTATTAAATAGAGTTTTAGAGCTTACCTTGATAAATTTTTGATAGTTTTTATAAATTATATTCTTATATATTTCAAGATAAAGGGTGGGAATTATGATTATTTGGGGATTTTTCTAAGATGTTAAAAAGAATTAATTATTTTCCAAATTTTGTAAGTATACTTTTTTACTATATAAAGTACCATTATTGGAATATTAAATCACAAACAAGGGTATATATGTAGATCATTTAAAGAAAAATCTAATTAAGGAATGACACAAACCAGAAAATGTGATAATATTTTCTAGTTTTATTTGAATAACCTAGTACTATCAATGATTTATGAGAAATTTATCATGATTTTCTAACCCTTTGACAAATTTAACTTAGAAAGGAGATATGTTTCTCAAGATTTTATAATTTTAATAGATCTTTATGGTTCTTAAGAAGAGGCGAGTTATTATGACTATATTCATATATCCCTCAAGTATAGATGAGTTTTTGATATAGGATAATGATTCAATGAAGGGATTGAGTTTCATTATCATGAAAAATATAAAAAGTGATATCCTATACCTCATATTAATTAAGGATCTACTAGATTTTGTAACACCTTGATAGGGGATGGGTAAATCTAGGTGTCAAATTTTTATTTGAATAAATTACATTTTGTCACCATGTTTATAGGAACTTGTGGAAACTCTATAATGGAATTTTTCAATCACACAAAAAACATATGCCCAAAAAAAGGAAACAAAACACAAAATTTTTTCTTCATTCACTGATAAGTGATAGTCCAAGGAGCATACACTGATAGTGTGTCAGCTGGGCTAGATTCTATGATGATTTAGTATATTTTGTAAATTAAAATTCATTATTCATGGTGACTCTATTTCCAAATCATTGCCTTCATAATAATATTAAGTATAACACACTACCTCCATCAGATCAATTCCATCAACCCCATTTATCACTACTTTGGGGGACATGTTTCTTAGTTTATTAACTTGAGGGTCACTTCCATATGTGAGCTAAGGATGGTGATGTTTTGTGTCACTGTATATCGAATATGATGCTTCAAATCATTCTTGTCACCTTTTCCAAAGTATTTTTCCTGAAACATCCTTTTTCATGCTATTAATAAATTTTTTGAAACCTAAATCCTTCATGTAATGAAAAGTATATCCAAATATGAGTTTCCTTGTAGTTTCACACAACATTGTCTTTTCTGTGAAAGTTTGAGTTTCACACAACTTTATTTTTTTGTGAATATAAATTGTTCTGAGTTAACTTTTTTTTAATCTCTTCATGAAATTGATTCAATTATTACAGCTTTGTGTAAGAAATAATTTCACATAACTCTACTTTACACAAATATACTTCACACAAATCATTCATAATAAAGATAAGCAGATCATCATTTAAAGTTTCAGTAATCAAAATGATATGGGTAACCATATAATTATAGACATGGATATCAATTTACAAAACTACCTTAAATTACACCAGCCTAGCATGAAACATTTCTGATCCTCTAAGATTAAATAATTTAATGTCACTTTTAGTGCAGAAATCACCACCATTGCATAAATACATCTATATTTCATGGGATCGAACAAATAATATTTTCATAAAACATAAAACATTCAATAAACACTTTCCTTATTTATATTTTGATATAGTGTTTTTGAAACTTCACTTACATAAAACATTGCAAAGATCCATTACCAAACATTGTTGAATTTCACCAATCATTCACCCCTTTTGGAAATAAACCCAAAGTAACAAAATTTTCCCCTAGCTCTATACACTCCTCCAAGATCATACCTCCCCCCAAATCATACACCACTTTCACAACTAGATAGATACAATTATAAATATAGGTAAAGGGAGATAGATACTGTTAAGAATATAGGAATATGGGTTAAATACGAACCTCATTACACAATGGGTTACGGCTGAACATTGAGGTTTAGTAAATGTTTCTAAAATATTGTTATGACTAGTGGATTAGTCATGATGTCTACCAGTTGATTATCAGTTCCAACATGCTCCATTTTTATCATGCCTAGTTCAATTTTTTTTGATAAGTGATATTTGATCTCAACATGTTTGGTATGAGAGTTTTCAACAAGATATTTTGTGAGGTCAATCACAATATTTTTGTCACACAATATCACCATAATCAATTTCACCTAAACATTGATATCATAAAGTTGTTTATTTATCTAAAATAGTTGAGTATATTCATTTTATAAGGGATATATACATTGCTTCAACCATACTAAGAGAAGTTATTTCTTATTTCTTACTTAATGGTACAACACATTTATCTCCAACAAATAAGACACCACCACATGCGGAATTTCAATAACCAACATTACAATCCCAATCAAAATTGAAAATTGTTGAAAAATTATGATCCTTTCTAACACCAATTTTTAATCCAAAATTTAGAGTGCCTTGAATGTAACCCACATTAATTTTAATCACTTTGAAATTCTCTCCCTTTATATTAATTTGGAATCAAGTAGCTAAAAATGTTTCAAAGAAGATATTTGGGCATACTGATTTGAAATTAAACAATCTTCCAATTATCCTTTTTTATAGGATGGGATCCATATAATTTCTATCCACGTTCTTCCCAAGTTTTAACCCAATAGAAACCAGAGTTGACATTGGTTTAGAATCATTCATATTAAACTTATTTAACACCTTTGTTGTACATTTTTAGTATTAAATGAAGGTGTAATCCTTATTTTTAATCACATAGATCCCCAAAAATTATGTGATTTCACCAATCATAGACATTTCAAATTTTAATTTTAAGCAATTATAAAATTATTTCACTAATCCATGGTTGATTTTGTTAAATATAATATTATCCCCATATACAAACACTATAAATTGATCTCCCTAGGATGTCACAACATAGAGATTATAGTTTACACCACCCCTTTTAATGTTAATCTTCTTCAGATAATAATCAAGTTGAGAATACCATTCTCGTGGTACCTACTTTAGACAATGTAGATCCTTATTCAATATTTATAAATTTGTTTCTTTATGTACAATCATAAATCCCACTGGTTTTCCAATGTAAAATTCTTCCTCAATAATATAATTTAAGAATTATATTTTGACATCCATATAATAATCATTGTACCCTCTTTTATTTTCCATGCCTATGAATATCTTAATATACTCTAATCAATCTATTGGAGTAAGAATTTCTTCAACATTAGTACCCTTAATCTGTTCATTGCCTTTACACACCAATCATGCCTTGTTTTTGATCAAATTTTCTTGATCATTAATTTTTTTTATTAAATATACACTTTATTCTAATCACATTGTGATTTTTTGGACTATTAAAAATATCAGAGTTTTTTTAACAATATGTTATAGTTCATTATTACCAACCTTAGACCATCATTTATCCTTCATTGCTTATTCAAAAGAGGTTAGTTTCTCTATTTATAAAAGGGTATAATGAACAAAATTACAAATTATACTTGTTTGTATAGGTGTTTTCCAATCATAAAAAATGTTAGATAAATCAACTTCTTATTTTATTCTTCTCTTGTGAGGTCCCATATTAGTTTCTTCAAAAATAGTTTCCTATTTAGACTCCACTTATGAATCATCCATAATTTAGAGAACTCTAAATAGTAGTTGAGTCTTCCATAATTTCTGTATTTGAACATATTATTTTCTCACATTCTTCTTTATCTTTTAAAATATCAATATATGAGATCCTAGAATTCTTCATAATTTTATTCTCAATGGTATTGACATAATTACTCTAAAAAATTTCTATTTTAATTATAGTATCATTTATAGGAACTTACCTTCATTAAGTATCTATGGAATATTTTTTCATATAAAAAATCACCATACCTTCCTAGAAGGCATTATTTTTTAGATGAAACATTTACTTCAAAAAGTTAGAAAAACTTTAGTGATGGATTCCCTTTATTCCATATTTCATAGGGTTTATTTCCCTCCCCTAGACTCAGTCATATTTGATTTTGAGTGTAAAATGTGACTTGAACAACCCCTTTTTAGTAGTGATGAGAAAGACTACACTCAATCAATATAGTTTTGAAAATATTATTCACTTTTTAAATTATTCATTAAAAAATCATTTTGTTGAGGTGTTCTCACTAATGAAACCTCATTCTTGATTCCAAGTTTTTTTAGGTAATTTTTAAATTCAATGGATGTGTATTTTGTTCCACTATCAGATGATAATATATATTGTGTGTCTAGTTTAATTATTAACTCCTTATTGGTACCTCATCATGTAGTCAATACATTATTTTTTACTCTGCATAAACATCACACATTCCATATTACTATAATAATTAACAAAATAATAATGTACATCTTTCCATATGTACCTGCCAAATTCATTGTACCCCACACATATTTGTAGACTAGATCATATAGATTCAATGACCTTTCCCCCTTATAAAATATAAACTTCAAATCATTTTTCCTTGCATGTGAGTATTACATAAATTTATAAATCTCCCTTCAGATGAGATATTTCTATTAAAACCGTCATATCAGATAATTTTTCTATGATATATTGATTAATGTGACAAAAACTCTAGTTCTATAAGCTATTTCTATTTTAATTGTTATGAAGCGGGTGTTGTATTTACTATACACTTGGAATTAATTACCATTTTCTTTATCCTTTTATTATATAATTTCCCACCTTTCCTTTGATAGTGGATACTTTCAAATTAAAAGTCACTATATTTTTTGAGTTATAAAGTTAACTCACACTCTGGATATTATAAGATAGACTATCCATATAGATCACATTTATTTTATAAATGTAATTACCTTTCAATTGGGTATTTTCATTATTATTGATATTTAAGGCACCATAATATCCAAATCACATCATTTAATCAACTCTTTCCTTAAATTTTTTCAACAAATTGATTCTTACTATAATGTTAGATGAACATGCACTATTAAGAATCTAGGTGCTACTGTTATTTCTATCATTGAGTGTAATATCTATCAAGTTTCCTTTATCAATATTATAATTTTCATTATAGGGTGATTTTTATTGATTGACATGTATTTATTTTTCTCTGAGTTCTATAGTTATTGTTTCCACATTACCTTTTCCTACAATGAATGGTTTTGTACCCAAAGTTAAAAAATGGAAAAAATATACATATAAATTACTTCTTCTATATGAGGAAGGATATAACCTCATTCTTATTTTTTGACTTTAGGGTGCTTCCCCATTCAGATAGATCATTGAATATTTACAATAAGATGTGGTGTTACCTAGAAAGGCACAAAATTTTCATTTTATAAGGGGAAATATCTTTTCACTTTCATTACTCCAAAAGTATCCATGATTTCATATACTTCTTTGGTCAATGATTATCTATTTATGATTGAGTATTTTTTCTAACCAACTACTTTGTTTTTATCAAACCTATATCACATAGAACTTCAAGAGCCTTTATACACTAAAATTTTTATTCCCTTTTATTTGTAAAATCTTATTTATAGCCTCTGATGTTCCTGTATCACAAACAATTCTACTTCTTCCCATAAATTTTGATTTTTTATAATTCAATGCTTTATCTACTTCTTTAGAGAAAGGTTTGAATCTTTACAAAATATCATCATCATAGAACCTTCTAAAACAAAGTTTCTTATTTGGTTACCTTATTGTTTTTATTTTCTAGTTTACTCCTTAAGACAATAAGTTATTCTTTAAGTCCGTCAACTATATGAGATTTCCATTCAACAACAAATTAATTTCATTGATAAAATTTTACTTATATTAAATATTTGGTTTAAACTCCACAACATATTTTGATATTTCATGAGTTATAAAATTCTATTCTTTCACTCCTTGTAGTTAATCAATCTATTCTACATGGTCATCCAAATACTCTAATGATTATTTTAACAATTCTATATCCTTTATATTTTTATTTCTTTTAATTTCATGCTTGTTAAGAACACACTAAAGTTCTGACTTGATATTAATAAAACCATATGACTAATTTTCTTCCTCTTTCATTGGTTTTACCTTTTTGACAACATCCATCTGGGAATCTTCAACTTCAGATTTAAAATCTTTTTCTTATTTCTACAAAAGTCCCTATAAACATGTTACTCTTTGAAAATGAATATATTTATCTATAATGTTTTTCATGAATTAAAGTCACCATTTTATGGAATACTTATCTAAGGACACTAAAAAATGTTTCTTCACTTTATTCAAATTTAAATTTTATTGATAAAGAATAATTTTTTTCCTACTTTACAATACCAAAGACAATGAGAAGGAAGCTTTACTTCAAACCCCCCTTTACCACTCATGAATTTTATAACAATGAGAGAATAAAAATCATCATCCATATCTTATCTATCAACACTATCTTTAGCCATTTCATTTTTCTTCCATGGATTTGAATTGAATATCCTAACTTTCTTAAATTTGTGGATCTTATGGTTTGCAACTAATCTCAGAAGCTACCATATTTCTTATCAAGTCATTAATATAAAGCAAAGATAGATCCATTTCTTCAAGAGTAGAGTCTTTTGTATTGTAAAGAGGTGGAAACCTTATCTATATTTTCATTATAAGAAGACTCAGGAGTAGGCAAGCCTACTCCCATAAAAATTTATTAATAAAAAAGTAAATACATCAAAAGAGAAGAAACATGGGATCAACAAAGATGTGTGTACACATCACCACGCACAACAGTATCAAACAAACCACAAAAGAAGGTTGGTGTAAAAAAAGACCATAAAGAGCTAGCCTTATCAAAAGCATGCTTGGACAAAGCATCAACAACCTTATTTGCCTCTCTATGAACATGAGTGACAACTAAACAAAACTACTCCACAAGTTGAAGATAATAATCCCACACAGAAATCATCCTCTAAGGGACATTCCTTGACTGATTTATAAAAATATCAACTGCCAAAATTGAATCAGACTCCATCCATAAGTTCATCCAACCAAGAAAATATGCATACCTGATAGCCTTAATCATAGCTCATAATTCTGCCTCAATTTCCAGGACATTCCCTAAAAAGTGGTAGAAAAAACATTTAACAAAGCCCATATAAGAGTGAAAAAGACCACCAAAACCCTAAGGGCCTAGTACACCTAAATCCGATCCATCCACATTAACTTTCAGACACCTAAATATTAGAGGGATCCACCAGATATGTTTCATCATAATCGGTTTCTTACATCTACCAGAAACACCCAAAGATCACAAAACAAATAGATCCGAGACATAATTCTAGATGACTCCAATTTGAGCTCATGTATTAGCAAGAACACCAATATGAAGCTCCCATATACCAACAAAATTAGTGTGAATCGGTTCTAAAAGACAATATCATTATGGGCCCTCTTGATAAGAGAAACCAACACGGAGGCTGTAGAGAGAAGCAGCGATTTCACCTAAGAGCTGCAATTAACTTGGTAAATAGAATCTATAAGATGTCCAAAACTCTCTAGATTCATATGGCATCCAAAGATACCCTAAAAATAATCCCATAAACGAGATGAAGAGTAACAAGATATAAATAAATGATCAACAGTCTCATCTGTAGCAAGACAATGAAGGCAAATAGGTGCAAGAGAAAATCCATCTCACTGTATCATCCACTGCAAAGTAATTTGACACTTCCAAATCCTTTACATAAGCAAATAATGAGCCAGTAGAATAAAAAAAGAATGAAAAATAAGCCTCCAAGAAGGAACCACCAAGGACACAACACACATGGATCTATAATCCTCCCTGGTGTTGAAAGTTCCTATAAGACTGGGCAACCAAATCAAAGTGTCCATTATAGAATAATGATAACGTCCCAAATCCATTTTTAGAAGATCATAAAGAAACCCCTAAGCCATGATATTATTTTGAAAGTTAGAAGTAGAAATATCCTTCAAAGTAGAAGGAATCTCAGTATCATCAGCAATGGCACATGATAACCAAATAGTCTTCCAAAAATTCAAAGAGGATTTTCGATAAACCACCGATTTAGAGGATTATGAGAGGCTAAAATAAGCATGCTTAATTGAGGGCCTTATCAAGGAAGGGACATAAAGAGAATACCCATTTAACATCTTGGATCCAACTCTATTCTAAAGAAACTATAGAGAAAAATCACTAGAAGTCAAAAGTGACCATGTAAACTTTTTAATGAGAGATTCATTAAAGAGCTTAAGATCCTTAATCCCCATGCCACCCATGTCAGCAAGCCGAATGAAATCACTCCAGAAAACTATAACAAGCTTCCATTCATGAATCGAACCAGTCCAAATAAAATTCCGCATCTGCCTTTGAAAATCCTTAAGAAGCGTTCTAGGCCATCTGTATAAGGAAAAAATGTAGACACACATGGAAGTGATCATAAAATTAACCAGACAGATAGGCCCTGCCTGAGATATAGATTTACCCTTCCAGTTATCCATTTTATTCATTAGTTTGAGATATATATTTTCCAAATGACACCTTTTAATAGCACCCTAGAAATGGGGAACCCCAAGATAATTAAAAGGTAGAGACCCTCTTTTGATCTCAAGATTTCGAGAAACACTGTTTTGCTTTGAGAAAATTACCCCTTCCCCAAAAAACACAAAGGATTTCTCCCAAGTAATAACATGACCAGAAAAATCCTCATAATGCTCAAAAGCTACCTTAATATATCAGATAGTGATTCTATAAGCCTTACCAAACAAGATAATATCATCCACATAAAAGAGATGTGAAGTAGAAAAGATACCTCTACAAAAACTCATTTGCTGATACAAACCATCCTGCACAAGATTTGAAAGAAAAATACTCAAATAATATTTAGTAATAGAAAAAAGAAGGCCAGATAAAGGATCTACTTGCCTCACTCCCCTAGAACATTTAAAGAAATATCAAGGAGATCCATTAACAAGAACATATAGTATAGAACTCTTAAGAATGTAGCTATTAAAAGAAATGCAACCATTGGAAAATCCATGTAATCTTAACACCGCAAAAATGAAACTCTATTTCATCATATCAAAAGCCTTCAAAATGTCAACTTTCGGAGCTATATTCCCAGATATCACATTTTTCCTCATAACATTAACACATTCAGATTACATATACAATCAATTTTGAATGTTTCTTCCCAGCACAAACCCAAATTTATTTGTTGAAATAAACTTCTTAGTAATACATCCCAATCTATTGGCCATGATTTTGATAATAAATTTTGGAATAGTATTCTCTATAGCCACGGGCCTAAAATCTTGAATATCAAGGGAATTTTCGTTCTTTGGAATCAAAGAAATAAAGCCACCATTTGCACCAAAAGGAAAATAAGAGTGATGAAAGAAATCTCTAACCTCATTAAAAAAATCTGTGTGAATAATATACCAATAAGTTATAAAGAACAAATTGGAAAACCCATATAGCTCTATCACACTATCAATATTCATAAAAAAAACCACCTTCCTAAATTCCTCCTCTAAGGGTATACTAGTGAACATATCATTCTGGGAAGCCTCAGCCAGAGGGGAAATATTCCTGAATATATGATGAGTATTATAATGCCCTGAGTTATTTTAGATATTTTCAAAATAACTACAAGAAGCATCAGAAATATCATTTTTAGTGTTGAAAATAACTCTATCAACCATGAGGGAATTCATGCTATGTTTCACCTTCTTCTCCCTATGAAAAAAATGACAGATTCTTGTATTTATCTCACCATATTTCAACCACCTGACATTTTATTGAGTATGGGAAAGAATTTCCTTTAAAGTCAGGAGATCATTAAATTTAGAAAGAGAAAGAAAATCTTCCCTCGATAGAACAACCGGACCCTCATTAAGACTTTGACACTGCTGTAGATTATCCTCATCACTTTGGATATCATGATCAAGTCATGAAAATTATTGTTTACTCCACTCTTTGAGCTTTTCCTTCACAGACTTTAACTTCATAACCATTATGGGTAAGGGAATTCCAATAAAATTGTTTTCCCAAGCCTCAATGAAAATCTATCTATAACCTTGAATAGATCACTAGGCATTATTAAACCTGAAAGGTAATGGAGAAGATCTCAAGTTATGGAGACTGAAGTCCATTAAAAGAGGATTGTGATCATAATTGGCCCTTGGAAGAGTTATAATAGATAAAGAAAATTCATGAGTTCCCCCATCCACATGAAAAAAGCACCTATAAATATTTTTGGCTTGTAAGCCATTTAAAGTGTATCGTTTCCAGGTAAAATCATCTCCCCATGATTGGAACCTCAATCAAATTACAAGCATCAGTGTAGGTAGAAAACTCACTAGTAGCCAAACTATTGAAGCAAGTTCCCGTCTTATCCTCAGGTCGAAGGATGAAATTAAAATCACCAATAATAACCTAACTTTTCCTCATTTCAAGAGCTATGCTTTCCAAGGATGACCACAAATCACTTCTCCCAGTATACTAATTTAAAGAATAAACAAAAGTAATGGACATACCATAACCACTTACTTTAACATAGAGAGTAATCAACTGCCGATCATAAAAAGAAGTTATCAAAGAGACACTATCATGTTTCAAAACCCAAAGAGACTCTGTGGAATTATGACAAGAATTATGGGAAACCAAATAGTACCCAAGGGTTGACCACTTAAAGGATTTCCATTTATAGAAGGACATTCGAGGCTCATCAATTCAAAAGAGGATAGGCTTATTGGATACAATAAAATGCCTAAGGGTTGTGACCATGGGAGAATTACCAAGACCCTAGAAATTCCAAAACAAATCTTCATGAGAAAGAGGACATGGACCTAGTATTAGGCCCTCCATCCCAATGCAATTGAATAGAATTAACCTTGTTCTCAATCTTTTTCTTCTTCCCCTTAATTAATTCTGAAGAAGAAACAACTGGAACTATAAATGATTTAGTAATGGGGTCTGATCCTTCCAAAGGTTGAGACTGCTCTTCATTGGCAGTGTCCTCCTTATTATCAGATTAAAAAACACCACTCAATGGGGTAAACTTATTCAAGGAACTAACTAGCTCATAACTAGTCTACAACAACGACTTCCTTGCATCCTTAGACAATGGGACCTGAGAGAAGGATCCAACTGCATTTTTATCACTACTCTTATCACCCTCAATGGGCTAAGGAACCAAATAATTCACAACTTCAAACCCATCAGACTCAGACAAAGGCTGAACCCACTCCTATAAAATAGATCTAGTAGGAAGAACAACCTTAGTACTCTATCCAGATTTACCACCAGACACCATACCCAGATTCTTCAACATAGCCACATCATGTGTTGCAATAGATTCAACAATAACCGGTACTGAATCTTGCACTGCAGTATCAATGGAAGGCTCATTCTGCACCTCCAAGGAAGCCTAATTAGGATCAGAACTAGTACCCTGTACATAGTCCCGAGGGGTATCCTAATGAACTGCATGAGTGACAATCGGTTGGACCTGCGCTGTAACCTAAGGAACAGATTCAGCATCACTTACCTGTGCAACAACCTGAGATGCATCCATATTTCCTGGATAAGAGGGTGTAGCCTAATCCTACACTGTAACCTGAGTATCAGGTTCAGAATCATTTACCTATTCAATAACCTGAGAGGTATGTAAATTAACTGAATGATAGGGTGGAGACTGAGCCTGCACTGCAACCTGGACAATAGTTCTAGTATCAGACTTATTCTGATTCATAGACACTTGTACAGAGCCATGAGAAGTAGGCTTAACAAGAGGGAGAGCACTCACAACAGGCTCCTACACCTGGTCCTAAATAATAGACTTATTAATGGGAATAGAAACCTCACCAGCAACTTGCTCAGAAATGGGATTACTTGGCCCAACAACATCATAGGAATTAACCTTTGCCTTACCCTTCCTGCAGAAGGCATCAGAATGACCCTTCAACTTGCACAGACCACAAACCTTATTCTTATTGCACTCAAAATCCATGTGACCAATGTAGTGACTAGTGAGATAGAACCTTGGCTGCCTCTCATACTTAATCTCCAAATTGAAATGATCATACCTGGTTATAACCAAAACATCCTCCACTAACGTCGAGGTGATGTCAACTTCCACCAGAACCCTCACAAAATGAACGAATTTGGGATCCTCAGTGGGATGTTCCATAAAAATGGGATTACCAACCGATGAAGCAATGCCCTATATAATTCTTGGATTCCAGTAAATCCAGTTTAATTTTCTAATTCAAATCCATACCTGGGCATGTGTATCCTTGACATTCTCAGGGTCAATGTTTTTGTCCCACTCTTGAATTCGAAGTACACCAGGCTTCAATGAAATAGACCCGAAGCACCATGATCTGTTCTTTGATTCCTCAAATGGAAAAAGAACAATTTAATAACCATGGCCCATAGATATCATTCACCAATCATCAAACCCCCAAAATCCGTGAGATGCATTGAGAAAGATCATTAAATTTCCAAAGAGATCCTCCCTTCACAAGAAGAACCCAAGCAATGATCGAGAAGTGACAGAGATTCACTCACTCCTAAATAGAAATTTGATCAGCAACAACATGAGAAACATGTCCCTTTTTGATTATCCTTCTAGGCAAAGGAAAATCAAACTCTGGGAACTTACCAACCGATTTCAGGACATCCACAAATTTCCTCATGCTCGGTACTTCAGAAAAAGAAGTTTCTAGGGGTTGTTTGAAGGCACACATCAAAACATCTCTATATGTCTAACATAATAGAATTTATTTTCAATCGATGAAGAATTACCAAGCAAGGAATCTATATCCTTCTTCGCGCTCGGATTAGGATCATCCGAGCTAGGGTTCGACCCCGATGCCTCGCCATGAGACTCTATTCCTTATCTTTTCTTTATAATGTAAGTATAGTTAATTTATATAAAAAAGACTCTAATTTATTAAAAAACTTCTTTAATTTGATTTAAAAAACTATTTAAATTTTTATATGATTATTTTTTTATTATCAAACTTATTGTATAGAATATGGAATTTTTCCTCGTTTACTTTGTTATTGGATTTATATGTATTTTATAGTTTCTCCCAAATGTACTTTACTATAGTGGAAATCATAAAAATTAAATATATTTAATCATATAGAGATTTAGTATGATAATTTTGAGCATTCAAATCTATATTAATAATTTTCCTCTTTAATTTAGTCATGC
This sequence comes from Viscum album, assembly GCA_963277665.1. NCBI lineage: Eukaryota > Viridiplantae > Streptophyta > Magnoliopsida > Santalales > Viscaceae > Viscum > Viscum album. The sequence goes on along the minus strand of OY728119.1, from coordinate 368,314,695 downwards.
ACAATCTTATCGCAACACTAATTAGAATCTACTGAACTACGGTAAAGAGAAATTCCATCCCAATAGATTTAAAATGATTTCTCATTAAATTCATCAAAATTTGGAAGTTGATTCCATAAAAATGGAGTAATACCATAAATTTCACTAAATTATCTATCCAAAACATTATTTAAGACATATATAAAGCCTCCAACCTAAAATTTGATGCAACTAGTTAGACCCCAGAACACCGTGAGAGAGGATGGGCGAATGAGGTTGTTAATTTTTTCTTTAAATAAAATAGGTATTATCCCCATGTTTTTAGGAACTTTTTTGGACATGTCAAATGGATTTTTTAATCACCCAACACACAATGTAGGGGCATAGGGAAACAAAACACATCAATTTCACTTGGTTCACCACAAAGGGATAGTCCAAGGAGCATACACAATGAGTTTTTCAGTCATACCAAAATCCAATAAGATTCATAAGATTTTGTGGATTACAATTGTTCAGTAATTGTCACTCCATGATTTTATCACTTCTATTATAATAATTTTAGGTACTACACACTTCCTCCTTTAGATCAATTTCATCAACCCCCCTTGAACACTACTTTGGGTGAAGTATTTCTCAGTTTTTCAACTTGAAGGTAAAATCCATATCCATATGTTTGATGATAATGTTTTTCATCACTACAGACCAAATATGATTCTTCAAATCATTTTACGAACCTTTAACCATGTATTTTTCACAAAAAATTAATTTTCACACAACTATAATATTTTGTGAAACCTCAATGTTTTGAGAAACTATCATTACCTGAAACTTGTATTTATATACAATTGTATTTAGAGTTCCATGAAACTTTCTCTCTAGTTTTTTTAGAAGGTTACCTCCGCCAAAAGTCCTAGGCATTAATTCATAGAAATAGAAAGATTACAGGAGTCAAAAATTCAAGATTTTATTACAACCACTAAACTAGCTCAAAAATTTCTTGATTTAACAAACATCATCGATTTGACATCACCTTTATCACAATACTCACCACCATCATGAAACTCCATTGATATCTCATGGGTTCACACAACGTTTACTTTCAACCAACATGAAAACAATCAAAAAACAATTACCTTAGTTTTATTTTGATGAGGTTCCCCCAAAAAATTACATTCTTGAAAATTTTTAAAAGTCATTCACAAATTTTCAAAACTATTGTATTTGAGAAAAAATAATTCATTTTTCAAAAATAATTTTCTCCATCATCCAAAATTTGGACTGCAAAAATTTAGAAAACACTGGAGAATTGAAACACATTCAACCCTAGTGTGGATTAATATAAATCACTATATACTATAAATTTATTGCTTTAAATAACCTTGGTTACACCAATATCTCCCTTAGGGATCTTAAAAATCCAAAGATAAATTCAATAAGTCATAAAACATGAACAAAAAAAAAATGAAATTGGTGAAATAAATCATTCATCACTTATGTAAACAAAACTCGGTTTTGAAAAGAAGAGTTCAGGTGATAATTATATTCCTTGAGAAAGCTATAAATGTCGAATTTGCTCAAAACACCCCTAATTACCTATATAAATATCTAAATGACAATTCAATTTTATAATAAATTATTGACTTTCACCAAATATTTCTCCCATTCTTTGAAATAAAACTAAAGTAATAGAATTTGTGCCCTTAAAACTCAAGACACCCCTATATTAAATCTACCTCTGAATCCTGCACCACTATCATAACTAGATAGAAACAGTTAAAAAATAGAGAGGGGTTAAATATAAACCTCCTTGAATAATGGGAGGCAGATGAACAATGTTGTTTAATAGATTTTTCACAAACATTGGTGTGACTAGTGGATTTGTAATGATGTATACCACTTAGTCATTAGTTCCAACATTCTCTATTTTTATCATTCCTTATTCAACATTTTCTTTGATAAATTGGTTATGATATTCATATGTTTTTTATGAGTGTTTTGATTTAGATTTTTTATGAGCTAGAGCACACTCTTATTATCACAAAATATTATCGTTGGCTATTTCCCCTAAATATTAATATTTTTGAGTTCTTTCTTCATCCACAATAGCTGAGTACATAACTTTATCATGGAGATATAATTTTCTTTATTTGTACTAAGATAACACATTTCTTGTTACTTTCTCAACCAATCCACACATTTTTCTCTAAGGAATAAAGAACTAACAATTGTGGAATATCAATCCACCACATGAAAAACCTGGATAATAATTGTTTCTTTGAAAATTCACGATCCTTTCCTAATTTAATGTATAATGGAAACCTGAGAGTTCCATGAATGTACCTCATGATTATTTTAACTACTATGAAATTATATCCATTCATATTACTTTGTATGTAATCGAAAAATGTTTTGTAAAAAAGATATCTGGGTATGTTCTTGTCAAATTAAACAAGCTTGAATTTATCCTCCTGTATAGGGTGGGATCCATATATTTCTCATCCTCATCATTCCTATGTTTTTCCCAATATTAATAAATGTTGATATATTTTCGTATCATTCATGTTGAACTTCTACAACATATCTATTTCATACTTTATGTTAAAAATGAACGTGTATTCCTTCTTTTGAATCACTTAATATCCAAAATGGTTTGTGAGTTCACCAATCATAGACATTTAAAATTCTAATTTCATGTGATTATAAAATTCTTTGACTTACCCATGGTTTAATCCTTAAAATATGATATCATACACATAAAAAATTACTATAAGTTGAACTCTCTAAGATATATTCAAATTGAGATTATGGTTGGAACCTCCTCTTTTAAATTTTAGATTCTTCATTTAAGTATCCATCCAAGAAAACAATGCTAATAATTCCTAATTTAGACTATACAATTCCTTATTCAATCTATAAAACTTAATTTCGTTATTCCCATAATAAATCCCATTGGTTGTTAAATTTAACCTTCTATTTCAATAAAATTTTTTAGAATACTTTTTTAAATACATCAAATAAACTTTTTACCCTATTTAATTACCATTTCTAAGAAGAGTCCAATGGACTCTATTCAAGATACTTGTGTAAATATTTCCTCAACATTAATTCCCTCAATTTGTGAATCCCCTTTACACACCAATAGTGACTTAATTCTAATCACATCTCCTTACTCATAACTTTTTTTCTTTAATATAATATTTTTTTCCAATCACATTATGATTTTCAGGCCTATTAACAAGATCCCAAGTTTATTTTTTTTCATTATGATGTAGTTATACATTCATGGACTTAACCCATGATTCATTCTTCAGTGCTTCTTTAAACGATTATGGTTCCAACATTTATATGAGAGAATAATATGACACATTATTTATTCTTCTTTTCTATTTTGGTGTTTCCAATACCATATAACGTTGGAATGACCAAATTTTACTCTTTTGTTTCTCATGTGAGGTTATAATTGAGTTTATTCAAAAATATTTTCCTCTTATAATTCCACTTTTGAATCATAATCATTTTAAGAACCTTTAATGGTAGAAAATACTTCCATAATTTATTTTTTTTAACATGTTCATTTTACACCTTCTTCATTATTTAAAAACAAATCAACATATGAACTCCTTATATAATTTATATTTTTATCCTCAATGATCTTAACATCACTTCTAACAACAATTTTCATAAGTTGACTATTGTAGAATTTATTAAGACTACTCATAATTGAGTATCCAAGAAATGTTCCTTCATCTACAGCATCACAATAATTCCAAGATTTATTTATCTGTTTTGGTTGTAACATTTTCTTCTAAAAACTCAGAAATACTTTAGTGATGGATTCCTTTCATGAAAAATTTCATAGGGTTTACTTTCCTATCCTAAAATCATCTCAGACTAATTTTGAGTGTACACCATGACATTAAAAACCTATTTCTAATAGTTATGAGAAATACTACTCTCAATCAGTATTATTCTGGCTATATTATTCACCTGCCAATTTAATCATTCAATGAGCCCATTTTTTAAGTGTTATCACTAATGAAACCTCATCCATAAGTCTCTTTTTTTTCAAGGTAATTTCAAAATTCAACTAATGTGTTTTTTGTTCCATTATCAAACCATAATATCTTGATTATGTGTCCAGTTTCATTATTAACTCTTTATAGGTATCACTTTATATATACAATCTCCCCTCATTTACTCTGAATAAACATCACACATGAATTTATGATATAATCATTAATAAAAACAATGAAGTTCCAATATTCATTTGTTATATCTATATTAATTAGACCACACACATCTATATAGACCAGATCATATAGATTCAATTCCCTTTTCCCCTCATTCGATAATAATTTTAGACCATTTTTTCCTCACATGAATGTATCACATGTCTTTTCTCAATCATGATTTAGATTGGGGATGTCCACTATAACATTCAATTTGGATAAGTTTTCCATTTGTTATTGAATAATGTGACTCAAACTCCAGTTCTATATTTTTTTTATCTTCAACTGTTATGAATAAGGTGTTGTCTTTTCTATCTATTTGGTATAAATTACTATTCATACCCTATCATTTCATGACACAATTTCATACCATACATTTGACTCAAAATATTTTTATGTCGACCATCCACATATAGTAATTCCATTTTCTTAATCTCATTAACTTCCAATTGGGTATTTCCACTACATTTTATCTTTAAGGCACCATCGTTTCTAAATAAAATCATTATGCGAACTATTTCCTTAATTATTTTTAAAAAAAATTCATATTTCATGTCATGTGAGATGAACATTGACTATCAAGAATATATGTTTTAATATTTTTTATATATTTTATTTAAATCTATGCCAGGTTGGATTTATCAATATTATTGTTTTCTTTCCTTGAGATACTTAGTTGAGTTAATTCCTAAGATGGATTATAAAATCTCTTCTCAACACGCATGGTTTAATCATACTCTTATTATTCTTCCAAAATAGGGTAATTATTTTCTAGGGTGATTTTTCATAGTTCATTTATATTTATTGGTATTTGTGTTCTATTGTTAATATTTTTGAATTTCCCATTACTTGAAATTAATAGATTTTTGCCCAAATTTATTAAAATGAAAACAATATCTATAGAAATTACTTTTTATCTATGATGAATAATATGGTCTCATTCTTTTTTATTGAATTCTAGGTTCTTCCCCATTTAGATATCTCCTTGCCTCTTTACTGTATGAAATGTTATGACCTAGAAAGCCACAACATTTAAATTTCATAAGTAGAAATATCTTCTCACTTTCATTCCTTCACATGTACCTGAAATTTTTATAGGTGTATGTCCAGTGATTATCTCTTGATGATTGTGTATTTTTTTCCAAACCACTTATTAATTTGGTTCAAAACTATCTCTATTAGAACTTCAGCTATCATTGTGTTTTCGTATATATATAATCAACTTTCTGCTTCTCTTTTTTCCCCATCTCATTTTTAGCCTTTTATGTTCCAGTATCATATCCAATTTCACTTATACCGATAAATTATGATATTTTATCATTAATATATATATATATACTTCTTCAAATACACATTTGAATCTTTTTGAAAGATAAAAATCTAAGAACCTTCCAAATTATAGTTTCTTCTTCATTTATCCTAATTTTGTTTCAATTTAAAATTTACTTCTTAACATATAACAATTTTTACTTCTTCAACCTCAAATTAAGTCCATTAATAACTTTTAACTTCTATTAAATCATTAGTTTAAACTCCAAAACCTATCATAATATTTCATGAGTTTTCAAATAATCTTATACCTTACCTTTTAGTTGATTAAGATTTACTCTAAGATGTTCCAAATATGCTGATGATTCTTTCATCAAAGATCCAATATTTCATTTTTTCATTATTTTAAAGTCTATATTTTAAATTAAAACCTCATGTTACACCTTGATATTGACAAAAATATTTGGATAATTTTATTCCTCTTTAATAGGTTAAACCTTTCCAACTGTATCCATCACAGAATATTCAGAATCATATTTATAATATATTTTTGATTCCTCTAAAAAGTCTATATTAGCATGTTCTCATTTGAAAGTGAATATCTTACTATATATTTTATTTCATGATTTGAAGTCACCTTTTGTGGGAACCTTCTTTGAGGAATCTTCTTGATTTATAATTCTATTTATTCATCATAAAATTTTCTTGAGTAGCGAGTAGAAATTTTACCTACTTTACTAGACCAAAAAAATCTAAAGGAAGCTTTCAATTGAATATCCATTTTTCTCTTTTTAATTTTTTGTCAATAAGAGAAATAAATTCATCATTTGTATTTTTTCAATCATCACTAAATTTATAAATGTCAAGTTTTTAAAAGTCTTTGAATTCCATCTCCATAATTTCTTGAATTTGTGCCTCTTATGGTTTGAATATAATTTAATAAGCCACCAGGATACTTAGCATATCATCAAGAGAAAGAATAGACATATCCCTTTCATCAAGATTAGGAAATTTTGGATTATAAAAAGGTGGGAAACTTCTGAAGATTTTTTACAAGGTAAACATCCTTAATTTATTCACCAAGACAATAAATTTATATAAAAATTATTAATTTTATTGAAGAATGTATCTATATTTTGATATGGTTGCACTTTTAGATCATAAAACTTATTATATAGAATTTTGAATTTTTTTCTTCCTCCACTTTATTATAACCTTTATAATATTTTTCAGTTTTTCCCACATGGTCTTTGTTATTGTGAAAATCATCACATTTTAATAGATTTTAGCTGATAGAAAAAAATAAGAGAATTTTGATCTTAGGAATGTACACCAATCATTTTCCTATCTCATTCTCTCATGGACATTCATATCACATCACTGGTCTAAATCACTTAAAATGTGGCAAAGATAACTTTCATCCCAAGAGATCAAAGATGAGATCTCATTATATTCTACCAAATCTAAAAGTTTCTTCCATAAAAAAGTGGAATTAACTTAATTTAATTGAATTATCCATTACATCCAATCCATAATACATATATATCCCCCAAGATACATTTAGACACCACTTAATAGACCCTAGAACACCCTAATAAGGTAGGGGTGAATTGGGGTGCCAAATGTTTATTTTAGTAAAACATTTCTTATCCCTATATTGGTAGGAAATTATGTAACCTTTATAATGGAATTTTTTAATCATCCAACACATGTTTGTTGAAAAAAAGGAAACACAACATAGAAGTTTTACTTGGTTCACCACTAAGGGAAAGTCTAAGGATCCTATGTGAACAATGTGTCTATCACAATAGAATTTGATAATATTCACTAGATGATATGGATTAAAATTGTTTAGTCATGATAACTCCTTTAAAATCTCACTAAATTTATAATAATATTAAGGATAACACACGACCTCCCCCACATCACTTCCATCAACCCCACTTTATCACTGCTTTAGGTGGAGTGTTTCTCAGTTTGTCGACATAAAGGTCACCTATATATTTAAGAAAATTATGAGGATATTTTTCATCACTATATATCTAATATGATGTGTCAAATAATTCAAATAAACATTTACAAAGCATGTTTTGTGAGACATCCATTTTCACAAAACTACTAACTTTCACAAAAACTCAATCTTTTATGAAAAAATCACATTGTAACACTTGAATCCATATAAAAGTTTCATTTTTGTTTATTGAAACGTTCTCTATATATATAAACTTTTAATTTCATGAAAATTTAAAGCTTCATGAATCTCAGTGGGTTTGATTCAACTCAAGTTACATTCTTCATACAACAGAGCAAGCATTACTACTTCATGAAAGAAAAAACATTGTAAAAATCATCTTAAAAAACTCTGAATTTTACAAATCTTTCATAATTTATAGTGAATGGATCTTTATTGAGAGACTCACTACTCCAAATGATGGGGGTAACCACATATTTATAAATTCAGTTGGACCTTTTCACTAATGGTTTATTCTCCACTCACCTAGTACACAACTTTCTTAGTTTTCAAAACCTCATTGATTTTATGTCTCCATTAGTTAACAACTCACCTCATCCATGAAACTCTATATTTACTTAAAGGGTTTGTGCAAATAGGATTTTCATGAAATATAATTTTTTTTGAAACACTTTCCTTAGTCATATTTCAGTGAGGCATGACCAAAAATTCACTTGCACTCAACTTCACAAAACCCCTTCACCCTTTTTCTGAAACTATTGTATTTGTGTGAAAATATTTCCTTTATTAAAAGAAACTTTTTTAATCCTCCAAATTTTAAAACCCAAGAATTTTTACAGCACTAAAAAAATAGACAACCTTCAAGAATAGTGTGGATTGACAATAAAAAAATATACCAACAATTTCCAGCATTGAATAACCTTGGTTCTAAAAATATCCCTAAGAAAAAGTACCCAGTGCATGAACTGAATTTAGCAGTGGTAATATTAGTATTAAGTATCTTTTGGAATTATCTATATTGTGTAAAAAGTTATATATATATACACCATAAAATTATAAAGTATATATTCATGTATAAGAAGATAAAAATGTTTCAAAGGATAAGGTTAAAGCTGATAAAGGATAATAACTGCTCAATACATTTCCTCTCTAGTAAAAAAATAAAGGTCTATGATGATATTAGTGGAAAGTATATCAATAGATTATTCATGATGATTATTATACAAGAACCAATATTTAGGTAATTTAAAAGGATTGAAATCAAAATTATAATAAAAATTATGAAGTCCAACATTTCCCAAATGATTTATCAACTATTTTTATAAGTAAAGATAAAAGTGACATAGAAGGATGATATGAAGTTACATAAGAAGGTGGAAAATATTCTAGAGATTAACCTTGAAAAACAAGGATAAATAATTTTTAAAAAATGAATATGTGTCTCATGCATTATATAATTAAAGAAAGAGCTATTAAATAATACCCATAAATCATTTTTCTCTATTAACGTAATAATCACTAAAATTTATAGATATCATTTGGAGAATTTTTTATGGGATAAAATGAAGAGGGAGATTATAGATTATACATCACAATGCTTGGTCTACAAGACATTTAAGAAACAATTTAAAAAGTCAATGGGTATAATAAAAAATATCTATATTCTCATATAATTATAAAAATATGACCAAATATTTTTTCATAGGTCTCCCAAGGACTTATAAAGGAAGTAATTCCATTTGAATTATAATTTTTCATATTATAAATTTATCTCACATTATTTCCAACTGAGATGATTTATCACTTGATCAAAATTTCAATATATATATAAACAATGTTTTTGGACTACATGGTGTAATAATTTTAATTATATCTGCTTGATATATGAGGTTAACCACAATATTTTAGAGAATTTAAGGTTCCAAAATAATGAGTTGCACCACTATAAAGGGGGTTTAATTAGTGGTTAAGGAATATGGAACACCCAAAGAGGGGAGGAGTGAATCAGGGGGTAAAATATTTCTTTTAAACTAATTGAACTTGTTCCCAAATTTGTAGAAACCTATTAAAACTATTTGAATAGGAAGAGAAAAAAATAAACAATCACATGAAAAGAAATGACATAGAAATTTTACTTGGTTCACCACTAAGGGCTACATACATCGAGTAAATGCTGACAGTGTGTTGGTCGTACCAAAAACCACTAATCTTCACAAGTTTTGGATGGATAGATTTTAGCACAGTCACTCTATTCCAGGCGCATTTCCATTACAATGTTTTAGCGATAGAACACTATGTACCTTAGATCACTTCTGCTGACCCCCCTTGCTCACTATGTCAGAAGAATCTTCACTCAATTTATCGAATTGAAGGTCGCTTCAATGGATTAACATTAGATCATACATTCTCAACTCTAAATGGAAATATGATGGAGTCCTGTAATCACCCACATAATTAATTTATTTTCCCGTACACTAATATGGTATGAAGATTAATTTCTCAAACTGATTTGGTCAATTTTCCGGCTTCCATGGGTGTTCTACATACTGTTGCTGTTTTCACGTACTGCTGTTGTTTTTTTGTACCACTGCTGTTTCTGCGTACCGTCTAGCTGTTTCCACATACCACTGTTGTTTCCATGTACCATTCATTTCCCCTGAGAACTGTCCTTCTCCACACACTACCCTACTCTTTGTACTTCTCCACTCCTTCGCGTATTTTCCTACTCCGCATACTGCCTTGCTCAGCTGTGTATTGCAATATCTTCCTATGCAAACCACACTATCTTCCGCAGACTATTTTCCTTAAGTAGATTATTCTCTTCACAAACCTTCTACTCCTCTGCGTACCACTTAGGACTTCATAAAATTTATTCTTGAAATTACAATCTCCAATATCTTCCCTTAACAAAGGGTATTACTACTCCTTAAATAGGTACATAACTCCACAAATTCTGCTAATACGATTGACCAAAATTTTTAATGTGGGACAATATTCACTGCATACTGAACCCCATTTGTGTACTATTATCCTCCACCGCAGACCTCTCATGTTTCACGAACCACATCAATACTGCCAACCTTCTACATTCCTCATACCACACTCCTTCATATCATATCGTCGTTGCAAACCATTTTCGGTAGCATTCTACGTACCGCATGCCTTACCATGTACTATCTCTGCAAACCATTCTCAGTTCTGCGAAATGCTTCACATACCATTCAGCAAACCATTCAATAATATGTGAAAAAACTTTGGCAAACTGCTCCACATACCTTTCATCATACCGAACGCCTTCACCGAGTACTACACAGCTTTACTATGTATTTCACGCCTTCACCACATACTACCGGACTTCACCATGTACCGTTTTTTCAAAATGTTACCATAATCCCAATTTTAAGGCCCAAAAATTTGGAAAACACTAGGAAACTACACCACTTTCAATACTACTTTCAGCATCAAACGTATGACCCTATTCCTTGCAAAATCCCTTGTCATCCATGTACATATTGACCACAAATACAAAACAAACTCCAATACTATCAATGAACAACCTTGGTTCCAACAGTATCCCCCTTTGGGTTTGTTGGAAATCTCCAGATAAATTCACTAATGTGCCAGCCATGTTTAAAACCGAAACCTTCAAGAAATAACTCAGTAATTAATCTATGTCTATGTGAGTAGTGATTGATGTAGAAAACAAGAGAGAGGATATGAATTGAGTTCTCATTAATTTTCTACACTCCATAATTCCTATATCCAGAAAAAAACATTCCACTCCCCATTGAATTTATCCATTATTTCCCAATATCAATAAACCCAAAGAACAATAGCTAAACATTATAGAGCTTAGAACATACTCCCCTAGATTTTATCTCCCCCATAAACCTACAACACTTCCACAAATAGATTAAAAATAGTTAAAAAAATTAGGGAGAGGGGAATTTTGTAACCTCCTTATGTACTAGGAGGTGAATGAACACCGAGGTTCAATCAATTTTTCTCAAACATAGCTGATTTTAGTGGCTTGGTCATAATGACAGCCACTTGCTCATCATTTCCCACATGGTCTATTTTGATAATATTGTGTTCAAATTTTATCCTTGATGAAGTGATATGGGATATCAACATGTTTTGTATGAGAATGCTGAATATGAATCTTCATAAGATCAATTTCACTCTTGTTATCACAATAAATCACTATTGGTTGTTCCACCTCATCACCTATGTCAATCATTTTCTGCTTCATCCAAAGTAATTGAGTGCATGCCTTGTTAACAAATATATTTTCATCTTTAGAAGTACTAAGTGAAGTACTTTACTATTTCTTTCTTAACAAACCTACACATTTCTTCCCAATATAGAATTCTCCACCACTGGTAAAATTTATATACACTATATATCCATCCCAGCCAGCATCAGAAAATTATGATAGTTCACTATCTCTTCTTGCAGCAAAGTGTAACCCATAATTTGTATTCCTTGAATATATCTCATGACTGTTCTCACTACCGCCATATGTTCTTCCTTAGGATTAATCTGAAAGTCTCACTCAAGGAAAGTTACAAATACAATATCTGGTTATGTCTCTGTTAGGTATAGTAGGCTTCCAATGATTCTTTTGTACATGGTGGAATCCACAAAAGTCACATCCTCATGCTTTCTAAGCTTTGATACAACTGCAATTGGAGTCAACATTGGTTTGGAATCATGCATATTGAAATTATTTAGTATATATCTTGCATAATTTTCCTGATAAATGAAAGCGTAATCCTTATTCTAAAGTACCTAAAACCCTAAAAAGTATGTGAGTTCACCAATCATGGACATTTCAAATTCTGATTTCATGTGATTGGAAAATTCATCCACAGATCCATCCCTGCTTCCACCAGAAATAATATCATCCACGTATACCAATACCATGAACTAATCTTATGGAGTGTTCTTCACATAGATATTACAATCCACTATTACTCTTTTAAACTCATGATTTCTCATATAAGAGTCCAACCGAGAGTACCACGCCCGTGATTCCTATTTCAGTCGATAAAGATCTTTCTTTAATTTGAAAACCTTTAATTAATCATTTCCTAGCAAGAACCCTATGGGTTGTTAAATATATAATTATTCTTCAAATAATCCATTTAAGAATGTTTTCTTGACATCCATTTGATACACTTATATAACCTCTTTGGATTTTCATGGCATGAAATAGCCTGATTGACTCCAATATTGCTATCAGAGTAAATGTATCCTAAACATCAATGACTTCAATTTGTGAATACCCTCTACAGACCAAGAATGCCTTATTTCTGATCACATTTCCATGTTTGTCAAATTTTTTCTTGAAAATCCACTTTGTACCAATCACATTGTGATCTTTAGGTCTTTTTACAAGATCCCATGTTTAATTTTTCTCAATTTTATCTAATAATCCATTCATTTCTTTCACCCATGACTCATCCTATGAAGACTCTTCAAATGAGGATGGTTCCAAAACTGATAGAAATGTAGGTTGTGCATTATTACTCACTCTCCTTGTCTGTGTAGGTGAATTTCGATCCCTGATAATGTTGGACTAATCAATCTCTTATCCTTGATTTCTTCTTTGGGTTTTGACTAAATTTTCTCCAGATATGGATTCCTATTCTGATTCTTCTTTAGAGTCAACATCATGATGTGACTCTTGAGAGTTTTTCACACCTTCTTCTACCTCTGTATTAAAATTTTCTATATGTTCAAATTCTTCCTCATCTTTTATCATATCAGGATAAGAATTCCCTGAAGCATTCATGTTTTTCTCTTCAATGATATTTACATCATTTCTTTCCACAATTCTTCCCAAACAATTATTGAAATAGTTGTAGGATTTTCTATTAATTGAGTAACCATGAAATATTCCTCTGTCTGCATTGTCTCCATACTTCCCTAGATTTCTTTCTTTGTTTCAAATAAAACATTTGCTTCAAAAAAAAAACAAAAACATATTTCAAAGAGGGATTCCTTCCAGGACACAATTTATATGGTGTCTTTGGATCACCCATAAAGATCCCTATTTGATTTTGAATATATATGATATATTATACTACCACATTCCAGTAATGTCAAGAAATATGACTCTCCATCAACATAGTTTTGTCTATGTTGTATACCTATCGATTCCTGTGCTCAAAAACTCAATTTAACTATGGATTTATCACAGCTTCCACCTCATGTTGTATCCCATGATTCTCTAGGTAATTATAAAATTCAAGGGATGTGTATTCCCCTCCATTTTAATATCACAAGACTTTGATCCCACATCCAGTATCATTCTCAATGATTCGATGATAGGTTTCCATGTAATCAAGCACCTGTCGTTTCTTGTGTATAACGATCACACATGCCACTATACTATAATCATCTATGGAAAGAACAAATTACCTTTCTCCGGGTGTTACAAAAACATTTATTAGGACACAAACATCTGTATGGATGTGGTAGATGATATTTGATGCTCTTTTCTTCTTTGGATGGTAGGAACTGCAGACCAGTTTCCCTCGCATGCAAGCATCAGAGGTCTTTTCTCGTTCAAACTTCAGATTAGGGATATCCATGACTATATTCAGATTATACATCTTTTCCATTTCTCACTGATTGATGTCCCCCAATATTTGATGCCATAATTTTTTTCGCTTCAATTTTTAGGTAGTAAATGTTATCTTTACTCTCAACCTGATATAAGTTTCCATATGTTTTGCAGCCTTTCATAAGATCATTTATAAACTTTCCTATTATAGTATATGAATTCTGATTGAATGTCACAATAATACATGAGTCACAGAGTTGACTCACACTAAGAACATAATGATTTATACCATCCGAAAAATGGACTTCGGTTTTCTTTAGCGCTCTATTAGCTAGATCAATACTTCCACTACCTTTTATTTTCAAATCACCATCGTTACTAAGCCTCACTATTCCATCAACATTTTTCTTAACATTTATTAATAATTCTTCATTACCCATCATTTGAGATGAACGTCCTCTATCAAGAATCCAAGTTCTTTTGTTCTTTGTAGCTTTCAGAACTACTTCTGCAAAATAGAATTTTTAAATTTTTGTCTTTTCATTCCATGAGATATTGGATTTAGCATATGACACTGATGGTCTTTTAATTATATCTTTTATGTAAATGGGTTCTTCATACTCAAATTATTTTTCTAGAGGAGAAAACATAGATAAAATATAAACACTATCTAGTTGATGAGTATTGAATCATATCTGAGCATTGAAATAATTTCTTCTGTCATACCTCTGCCTGTAATACACATCTTTATGGACAAAGTTAGAACATTAAAAACAATATCCATAGAAATTATTTTTTTATACAAGAAGTAGGATATGAATATGTTCTCCTTTGTTGAACTTCTAACTCTTATCCATTCATATATCTCCTCGACTCGTTAATGTATGACATAGTATGGCCCAAATTTCCACAAAACTGACTCTTCATGAAAAGAAATATCTTCTCACTTCTATTTATCCTCACAAATTCTTCCTCAGGAAAATAGTTTGACTCCCTATAATTTCTATAAACTTGAGGATAATCTTTTTTTATCCTTTCAATTTGATTTAAGGGTTTATTTTTCCTCAATTTTTGTGTCTTTTCAACATGATTAACCTTCATCTTTCCTTTATTATAGTTCAATTTATTTATAGACTTTTACGTTTCATCATAACAACCAATTCCACTATTTACCATGCATGTGGGTCTTTGATCACTCATGATATTTTCAACTCCATCATAACCACATTTTTCCTCTCTAGAAGCTCAACATCTAAGAACCTTCCAAATTATATTTTCTTCTTTTATTCTTTTGAAATTGATTCAATTTCAATTTTACTTCTCAAAGTAACAACTTCTTCTTCGAGTCCCTCAATAGTCTTGGACTTCTCCTCAAATATCTAGGTAAGGTAATTAGTGACATTTTCTTGTTCTTCAATTATGAGTTTTAGTTTCACAACATCATTAGTGCTTTCAATTATTGATGATTGTATTTTTACCAATTCTTCCAGTCATTCAATTTCCTCTTCCAGCTGATCAATATAATCTGATGATTCCTCCACCATTTCTTTATACTTATTGCATCCCTTATATTTATTTTCATTATTAAAAAAATCATCCTTAATTTGCAACATGGGTTTGATATTAGTATTCAACTAATTATCTCTATCTTTATCTATCAATGGTTTTGACTTTTCAATGGTATCCATTATGGAAACATGGTTCCCAGATTTGAATTCTGCTTCCTCTTCCTCAAAGAGATCATTATCATCATCTTCTTCTTCACAAACAAAACTCTTTCATTGAAATTTAATTCTATATTTTTAGTATTTATTTTTTAAAAACCTTTTATGAGGTTTTTGAATGTCTCTATATTTTCTTTCTTCATCATTGAACTTTCGTGGGCAACGATAGTCAATGTGCCCAACTCTTCCATAACGAAAATAATCCAAAGGTATCCTTCCTTAAATTTTCCATGTTCCTTTCTTGAGTTTCTTATCAATGAGAGAAAAAACTTATTTTTCCTTATAATCTTCATTAACACATTCTATTAAAATTTCTAGTTTTTCTATGGCTTTGAATTTCATTTTTTTTACATGCGTCATTGCAACTTCTGGGTTGAGTCTCATCTCATATGCCACCAGGCTGCTTAGAAGATTATCAATAGAAAGTTTGGAAAGATCCCTTTCTTCATGAGATGAAACATTTTCATTATAAATGGGTGGAAGTATTCTCAAAATTTTCTTTACAATATAAATGTATTTTATCTCTTCTCCAAGCCCTTTAATTTCTCCTACAACTTTAGTAATTTGATTGAAAAGAGAATCTGAATTTTCATTAGGTTGCATCTTCAGATCATCAAACCTTTTGTGTAAAACTTGGAGCATTTCCTCCATCACTTCGATGTCACCTTCATAATAATCTCCAGTTTCTCCCACATAGAATTTTCTAATGTATATTTCATCACCTTCAGATATATTTGATCAAAAAAAGCTGCAATTAGTGCATTCTATGATTTAGTATCATCATCCAATATTTTCTTGTATGAATCTATCATAGATAGACTGGTTGGATCATTGACCTGTATTCTTTGAGTAGTGAAAATATTTACACAAATTCTAAGATATATTAGATGAGATATAATCATATTCTTCCATATCTAAATGTTACTTCCATCAAACAAAGGAACTCCCCTGAAATTAACTATATTATCCATGTTATAAAAATAGTACAGATTTAATACCAACAACCTTTACCCTCTGATACCACTTTAAGGACCCTCGAACACCCTGAGAGGGGAGGGGTAAATCAGGGTGTTAATGTTTTTTTAAACTGATGGAACTTTTTCCCAGTTTGGTAGGAACCTGTTAAACCTATCTAAATAGGAAGAGTATAAAATAAACAATCACATAAAAAAATGACACACCAATTTTACTTTGTTCACCACTATGGGCTACGTATAAAGAGAATATACAGACGGTGTGTCAATCGTACCAAAAACAACTAATCTTCAAAAGTTGTGGATTACAAGAGTTTATCACAATCACTCTATGCCAGGTGCACTGCTTTTACAAGGTTTTAGGGATAAAACACTACGTCCCTTAGTCACTTACACTGACTCCCCCTGCCCACTATGTTGTAAGAATCTTCACTTAGTTTATCAACTTGAAAGTCGATTCAATGGTTTATTATTAGATCATGCATCCTCAACTATAAATGGATGCTCTGTTGAAGTCCAGTTATCACCCATATATGTAATTTATTTTCTCATACATTGATATATTATGGAAATTAATTTCACAAACTAATGTGGTCAATTTTCAAGCTTCTATGGGTGTTCTGTGTAGTGCTTCTTTTTTCGCATACTAATGCTATTTCCGCATATCACTTCTGTTTCCGCATACCGTCCAGTTGTTTCTATGTACCGCTGCAGTTTCTTTATACCATCTGCTTCCTCCATGAACTATCCTTTTTCGCATACTACCCTACTCCATGTATTTCTCCACACCATCACATACCGTCTTGATCCACGTACTGCTGAAACACATGGCCAATTGTCGCCTATCGACAGATCAAAGTTCTGGTGCTCTGCTAATGTGTATATTAGCACTCAGGTTGAATCCTCAGCAATGATACTTTGTAATAGTCATTTGTTTTTAGTTGATTGTATTTTGATTGGTGGGGTTTGTTTTCAGAGCTAAATTGAAATTATTGATGGTTGATTCTTGATTTAAAAAATATATGAATATTGGGTTGAGTTCATCATTGGGGAGTTAAGCTTGTGATATCCTTGAGCCTTGCTTTGTATTGCATTAAATTAACACCCATGTCATAAGTTGACGTTGATTGGAATTCCTAAGTGATAAGAATTTAATCCAAGGATTAACTTAACTTATGGTTCTAATCACAATAAAAAATTATTTATGGTAGTGTATTTATGGCTCCAATAATATATGGAAACCACTTGTTAAACAAAACATATCATTAATCCATGACATATTAAGTTTAACATACACAATATTAATTTAAAGAATACTCATCGAGAAAAAACTTTCAATAACTTAACATCACCAAATTATAACTCACCACAATGGTAGATTTACTCATCCATTAGGTTTTTTGATAATATGGGTTTAATGTTTATGGTGACGATTTAAAAAGATTATAAAAAGAAAGGGACAAGAAAAGAGTAGTGTGCCGGACACACACACAAAATATTTTGAGAATCAAAAATGGAATTTCGATTGAATGATGAAGAAAAATAAGGTACTATAAATTAAAATGATTCAAACTATTTTAAGACCATTAATACTATAATATAGAAGGTGGATAAGAATAAGTGGTATTGAATAATAAACAAGCACTAAAATTTGATTGAAATGAAATCAAAGTTACACAATTACAATTGAAAGCAAACATAAACAAACATGAAGGAGAAGTGGAGGAGAGGTCTCTCTTGTTGAAACAAGATAAAAGAATATCCTCCCAAAACCTTTTCATGGATCTAGTAATTACAAAACTCCTCTTTAAGTACTGAAGTGCCAACCCTTCTCAAGGAGATAAGGGGAGAGTATTTAGAGCCGAAGGAGTGGACTGTTTTCATTCCAAAACTATCCCTCCACTTGAACCACAGATTTAACAATATATAAAGATGAATCACGTGCTGGTGTCTTCTTAAAAGATGTATATATTGATGTCTTCTATCCACCCTCAAAATTTTGCCGCCAATAGACTTTTGTATCCAATGTTATGGCGTTCTTAATAAATAATGTTATTCTGTCTATTTCAATCTAGACTTTCCAATGGCCGAAATGTGAATGGGTTTTTGCATAGAAAGATGCCCTCAAATAAAACTAATTTCTTCAAAATAGTTGTCTGGAAATATCTCCTCTTTTACACTGCAATGTCTCAGCTCTAATGTATGTCCACATCAGAAGAAATGTCAATATTAGTGTGCTGCTTTTATTTCTCGTCCAGAATAGTGGGCTGGACTTAAATACATATTTTGGGCCCCTTGTTGTTATTATTTGGCCTTGAAATTTTTATCCTGGACTCCTTCAATTGTACCCCGAACTTTGGTGGAAAATAATGGAATTTTGACTTTTGTATTTAGCCCAGTAAGTCACTCTTCATGAATAGTTCAGTTTTTTCACAGATTCTTTGGTCTTGTTTGTGAGGACCGTATGACCCTTCAAATGGCAGAATTGGCTCATGGTACCTTCTAATGAAATGTTTTATATTGAAAGTAAAATCCTAAAAAACAAGAACCAAATAATTTATATCATTATAGTTATAGTTATTATTAAAATAGTACCTTGACTCAGTTGGACTACTTCTAAAAATGCTCAAAAATTATACTTAATATTAAAACATTAATATTTCACACAAATTATGCACATTTCATATAAAATCTGTAAAGAGAGTATATAATAAGTCATGAAAATATTAATAACCTCAACTCCCCCACACTTAGTTTTGTGCATGTCCTCATGTGAAATAAATATAAAAACATAACAAAATAATTTTCACTCACCAACAGATATTAAAATTTTGTTTTCTCCAATCAGGGGAGATTTAGACTATTTCACTCATAAATTTTGAATTCCACCAAAAGTTGTTACAGAAAAAATTTTCCAAAAATAATTCATTTTTTTATGCTCAAATTTAGAAATGGAAAATGTGGACACTCAAAACTCACACCTCTCAAGATGATAAAATTCATTTGTGGAGGTTCACTCTTTCACCAACCAAAAGTGAAAATCTTAGAGTTTGAAAAGAGATCTCAGCTTCCAATAACTATTCAATGTGAAAAAGAATCAAGAGGTCTTTTTAAGGGGTTTTTCTATGGCTATGAGACGGTAGGAATATAATGTCCAAGAGAGAGAAGAAGAGGGTTAAAATACCAACATAGAAAAAGAAATGCACATTTTTTTGAAATAAAACATGGAAGGAAATGAAAACACATATTTACAAGGGAATGATTGTGTGAAGAAAGACACAATAGAGGAATAAAATATGAAGGTAATGAGAAGATTAAAATATTTACAAAACACAAAACTTCTCCCAATAATAATATAATGCAAGTGTTCTTTTTATTTATTTTCCTTTTTTTCTTTGTTTTTTCGAAAGTCGACCTTGAAACAAATCTCACACTCATATCCCAACCCATGTTTGATCTCCTCACAACACTAATTGTAATAGTTATAACAAGATCAAAGGTTGAGGAAGAGTGTTTTTTTAACTACCCAAGACACAACCCATTTTTTCAAATTTTTTTGATTTTTTTTTCATCATTTTTGATTTTTTTGAACACTTGTCAATAAGATTTACAAAATTATATAAATGGAAGTACATAAAATTACACAAAACACACTAAATGAATACCTCTCCCCCACACTAAAATGGATGTTTTCCCTCAAGAAGATAATAACTCATTGAAAATCAATAATAGGGTACCCAAATAATGAAATCCATTCCCCCCACACATAAATTTTATAAAATTATACAATGAAAATGCATGTTGATATTGGGTGGGGAAAGGTATTGGGCTTTTAATGTGGCTATCAAGGAAAATATTATCATAGGCTCGAAGGGGATTTCAAAAGGAGGATTAATGTATGGTTAATGGGAGGATATTTGGCTATTATGATTCTCATGTGGTTCAGAAAATGCCTCTATCATATTAATGCACATTAAAGTAGGAAAATTCAGCTCGAAGGTCCACAAACACAAGAATCACAAATGGGGGTGAAAACACACATTTTGAAAAGATGGCCATAGGTGGCTTGGCATGAAAGCAAATGTTGTTCCTCACGGTTCGAGAAAAGCGTTTTCCAAATAAAAAAATTGAGCATTCAAAATTTGTTAATTTTGACACAAAATTATTTATCCAAAGGCATGATGAAAACTCAAAATATTTGAGATGAAATCATGTCTGTTAAATCCCCAAAATGATTGGACAAAATTTCAAAACTTGATGGTGAGTAAGAATGATTCTTTTTTTTTGTATTTTTTTAAGTGATTGTGTTTTTTGGTTTTTTTTAGTTTTTAAGGTTTTTTTAAAATACACACCCACACAAGAAAGAGAAAAAGAAAGGGTTTGATGAAGAAAGTGGTAAAAAAATGAAAGAGAGAGGAAGAGATAGAGAGAGTGTTAAAGGGAAAGAGGTGCCCCTGGTTTGGATTTGGCGGGTTTCCATCTCCATCTAGTGGTAGGTTGACTACAGAAGGTGGAGATCTAATTGAAGTTGATGTGGATCTAGGATTGTGCATCCTCTCATGGTGTTGCTTTAACCGATTTCCATTAACCGTGAATGTCCTTTTGGAAGAGGGGTCTTGGACTTGCACTGCACCAAATGGGTAAACATTAGTAATAACAAAAGGACCTTCCCAATGAGAATTAAGCTTACCTGGGTGAATCCGAAATCAAGAATTGAAGAGAATTACCTTTTCACCTTCATGAAATACATTTCTCAAGATGTGTTTATCATGGAGTGCCTTGTATTTTTCCTTGTAGAGATTAGAATTCTCATAAGAATCATGTTGAAGCATCTCCAGTTCAGCCAATTGCAACAGTATTTTTACACCAGATTTTTCACAGTCAAAATTATAGGTTTTCACAGCCCAAAAAAACTTATTTTGGATTTCAACTAGTAGATGACATGCTTTACCAAAAACTAGCCTAAAAGGAGACATCCCAATGGGTGTTTTATAGGCAGTTCGATAAGCCCAAAGTGTTTCACCAAGTCTTTCAGGCCAGTATTTTCTGGTGGGTTTTACAATTCTCTCAAGCACTCTTTTCACTTCCCTATTAGAAAGTTCAGCCATGCCCTTTATTTGGGGGTGATATGAAGTTGAAGTTTTATGTACAACCCCATTCTTTTTCAAAATAGATTCCATGGTTCTATTACAGAAATGGGTTCCTAATTCACTGATCAAGGCATGAGGCGTGCCAAATCTATGGAAGATGTGTGTCTTTAGGAACTCACTAACAGTATGTGAATCATCCTTTCTAGTGGGTTTAGCCTCGACCCACCTAGAAACATAATCAACTTCAAGAAGGATGTATGATAATCCATTGGAAGGAGGAAATGGTCCCATGAAATCGATACCCCAAACATCGAAGACCTCACAGAAAATTAAAGGCTTTTGGGGAATTTCATTTCTCTTTGAAATTGTGCCAAACTTTTGGAAAGTGGGACAAGATTGACAGAACTCATTTGAGTCCTTGAAGAGTGAAGGCCAGAAGAATCCAGAGTCTAGGACCTTTCGGGAGGTCCTTTGTCATCCAAAGTGGCCACCTCCAGGAAGTGAGTGACAAAATTCTAATATGGAAGAATGTTCATTTTCATCGACACATGTCCTTATTACCATGTCAGCCCCAGTTTTCCAAAGTTTATTTTCTTCCCAAAAATAGTATTTTGAATCACTTTTCAACTTCATTTTCTGTGCTTTTGAAAAAATTTCAGGAAAAACACCAGAAACCATGTAATTTACAATTGGGGCATACCATGGTAACTTTGGAGTAAGAGAAGAAAGGTGCACAGTGGGGAATTCAGGATCAATGATTTCAGAATGAGAAGAATTAGAAATTCTACTCAAGTGATCAGCCACAAGGTTTTCTTTTCCTGGTCTATCTTTTATTTCAAGGTCAAACTCTTGGAACATTAGGATCCATCTTATTAGCCTCGGTTTGGAATCACTTTTCTTGAGTAATAACTTTATTGCAGAATGGTCTGTGAAGATAATGATTTTGGAACCTAAGAGATAGGGCCAGAATTTATCTAAGGCAAAAACCACTGCTAAAAGTTCATTTTCAGTGAAAGTGTAGTAATATTGGGTTTCATAGAATTTTTTTGAGGCATAATAGATGACATGAGGAATTTTTTATCTTCTTTGACCAAGAATATCCCCAACAGCTCTATCAAGAGCATCACACATCAATTCAAAGGGTAAGAACCAATCTAAGGGTTGGATTATCGGGGCAGATGTGAGAGAAGTTTTGAGTTCAATTAAGGATCACTTGAAAAACTCATTGAAATGGAAAGTGACATCATTTTGTAGTAACCAAGGGAGTGGGAGGGCAATCCTACTGAAGTTATGGATGAATCTATGATAGAAACTGACATGACCAAGGAATGAATGAATGTCTCTAATAGAAGTGGGTTGAGAAAGTGATTAGATCACTTCAATTTTGGCAGATCAATTTCAATACCATCTTTTGAAACTATGTGCCCTAGAACAATCCCATTTTCAACCATGAAGTTACATTTTTCAAAATTTTACACAAGGTTACACTTGAAACACTTTTGAAGGACTAGAGAGTGTGAATCCAAGCATGACTCAAATGACTCACCATAAATGGTGAAGTCATCCATGAGGACTTCCATGCAGTGTTCAATGAATTCTGAAAAGATACTCATCATACACCTCTGGAATGTTTCAGGAGCATTAAAAAGGCTAAAATGAATTCATTTATATGCATATGTTCCAAAGGGGCATGTGAAAGTAGTCTTTTCTTGGTCCTGGGGTACGATTGGGATTTGGAAGTATCCAGTGTATCCATCAAGAAAGCAATAGTGTGACTTTCCGGCCAATCTTTCTCGAATTTGATCAAGGAATGGAAGAGGGTAGTGAGCTTTTCTTTTTTCCACATTCAATTTCCTATAGTCGATGCACACATTCCATTTGTTCTTCACTTGAGTTGTGACTACCTATTCATGTTCATTAGTGACAACAGTTATCCCACCCTTCATAGGTATAACTTGAATTGGACTAAACCATTCACTATCAGAAATTGGGAAGATAATACCAGATTGAAGAAGCTTAGTGATCTCTTCCCTAACTACCTCAAGTATGAGTGGATTGAGTCTTCTTTGTGGTTGTCTAATTAGTTTGGATGATTCCTCAAGATGGATGTGATGCATGCAAAGG
The DNA here is from genome assembly GCA_963277665.1 of Viscum album. NCBI lineage: Eukaryota > Viridiplantae > Streptophyta > Magnoliopsida > Santalales > Viscaceae > Viscum > Viscum album. The sequence continues at coordinate 368,290,763 of OY728119.1, read as the reverse complement.
GCAGGGTTAATTCCAAGTATGTCATCTAGGGTCCACCCTATAGCCTTTTTGTTTTTGTCTAACACTTGGAAAAGTTTGTAATCCTCGGTTTTAGTAAGTGTTTCAGAGATAATGACATGATACGAGTGATCATGGAAGAGGAATGCATATTACAAGTGCGTAGAAAGGGGTTTCATATTAGTCTCATCATTAATTTTTGGGTTAGGAAACTCAGAAATGGAGTATGGGACTTCAGTTGCTACAGATTAATTTTTCCCAATACTATCCAAGGTGGAGTAGTTTTGATCAGATTTGAGATGGGATTCAAGAGAGTTTTCAAAGTACTCTAAATTAATGGAGTCTATGAATGAGAGGTCCACATCAACTTCACCATTTATGACTTGGTTAATCATGGTGAAAATTTCACAAGATCCTTTATCATCAGAACATGATGAACATGGTGTATTGGGGTTCGTTTGACTCTTAGAAGTGTACTCAAAAGCATGGATTTAGAATGAAGAGTGATCCTCAGATGGATATCGCATGGCTTGGAAAATGTTGAACTTGACCAGTTGGTCACCAAATTCCATGGATAAGATGCCTGAATGGATATCAATCTTGGTTCTCGCAGTCATGAGGAATGGTCTTCCTAGAATTAGGGGAGATTAAGAAGAGTTCATCTAACCTTCCATGTCAAAGACATAGAAATCAACAGGGAAGATAAGATCATTGACTCGGACAAGGAAATCCCCAATTATTCCCTCAGAACTGGCTATGCTTCGATTGGACAATTGAATGACAACACTCGTTGGATGTAAAGGACCTAGACCAAGGTTGGAGAATATGGATTTGGGCATGACATTAATTGAGGATCCTAGGTCTATGAGTGCATCATCAAAGTTAGAACATCCAATTTGGAATGGAACTGTAAAGGTCCTTGGATCTTTTCACTTAATGGGTATGAACTCTTGGGTTGAAACATTTTCAAAGCTACTAAGTTGCCTCTTGTGGGTACACAAATCCTTGAGAAACTTGGCATACTTTGGAATTTGTTTTATGGCATCTAAGAGGGGAATGTTGACTTCAACACATCTAAACATGTCAAGCATTTCAGGATCAGGTTCAAATGACTTCTTTGGATTAGAGACAACTTGTGGAAAAGGAATTGGATTCCTAAGTGAAATGGAAAGAGGTGATGGAATGGATTCATATTCCTTTTCAAGTTTCTTTTTCTTTTCATTTTCTAGGTCAACATTTAAAGGTGGGTTAGAGGAATTATCTTGATGCATAGAAATTTTCTTTCCCAATCCAAGTGAAATTTCACTTATATTACCCTTGGGGTTGGGTAATGGTTGAGCTGGAAGTTGGGAATAATTAGATGGTTGCTGCTGACTAAGGTGGGATGCAAGTTGACCAATTTGGGTTTCAATGTTGTTGAGGCTAGAATGGGTGAAAGAGTCAAGATCTTCCACTGCACTTTCCCATGGTTGCTTTGAAGAAGAGGCTTGTCCCGAATTGGGATTACCTTGATTTTGGTTCCTGAGAAAGAGATTTTATTGGTTTCGGAATTGGGAAGGCTCACTAGGATAATAGAATCCAGGATGAGGATTGTTCCTTTGAGTTGGAGGAAGAAAAGGATAAGGTTTTTGGAAGTTACCAACACCTTGACCATATTGAAACTGGTTTGGGTTTTGAGGAGGGAATTTAGGGGGATGAGATATGGGATTGCCATACCTCAGGCCTTGGTTATAGGAAGAAGAGAAGGGCTCAGAGTGAGGTTGGTTGAAGTTTCTAACAAACTGACCTGATAGTTGATGGTTGGTGTTCTGCTGAGCATATGCTGCATTGAGCTCCATTGGTCCAGATGAATCGGATTGATCCTCTTGAAGTTGTAGATATGTGTCTGTTGGATGAGATGGAGAGTTGCAGATTCCACAATTTTTGATATGTACAGAAAATAGTGATTGTGGAGAAGATGAGTTTGAGGATTTGGTAGCCACAACTAGTTATCGCACAAGACCTGTAAGTTCACTCATCCACTCGGTCATCTTTTTTGGCTCAATTGATTGATTATCTTGAGCTTGTTAGACTTGAGCATGTGCTCGAGTATGGAATTGTTGTGTGTTTGCAGCCATGTTACTTATGAGATCTATAGCTATTGTAGGAGTTTTATCAACAAGAGAAACACCTCTTGCGACATCAACGAGAGTTCTCTCCATAGTCAATAACCCCTCATAAAAGTATTGGATCAAGAGTTGGTCCGGAATTTGGTGGTGTGGGTAGGTTGTAACAAGCTTTTTGAACCTATCCCAGTACTCATGGAGTGATTCACTTGGGAATTGATGTATACCACTTATTTACTTTCAGATAAAAGCAGTATGAGAAGTAGGAAAGAATTTCTCTAAGAAGAGTCGCTTCATGTAATTCCATGTGGTTATAGAACCAGGAGGTAGGTAGTAAAGACATGAATTAGCAGTGTCAGCTAGGGAGAAAGGGAATGCTTGAAGTTGGATTTGTTCTTTAGAAACCCCTTGAGGCTTCATGGTAGAGCATACCACTTGGAACTCTTTAAGGTGGAGATGCGGATCCTCACCGACTAGCCCGTGGAAATGAGGAAGAAGATGAATCAAACCCAATTTGATTTCAAAGTTAGCCTCTATGTTTGGATATTGAATACCAAGAGTTTGGTAATTTATATCAGGGGGAGAAAGTTCTTTAAGTGTTTCTTCCCTAGGATTGGCCATATCTAATTAAATTGGTTGGACTAAGACTGGTTCTTGAATTATTTGATTATCTCTTATGTTCCTCCTAAGTTGGAAAAGTGTTCGCTCAATTTTAGGGTCAAAAAAATCTGAGGGATTGTTTGGGAGGCTATGGGGCATTCAGAGAGATTTTTGAAGAAAGAGGAAGACGGGTTTTTCTTTGTGTTTTATTTTCATTTTTTTTCAATTTTGTTTTTTGGGTTTTTTTGACAATAACTAGAAACTAATGGCTACTTGAAGCACCATCCCCAGCAACGTTTCCATTTGAAATTCACGGCCGATTGTCTCCTATCGACCAGTCAAATTTCCGGTGCTCTGCTAATGTGTATAACAGCACTCGGGTCGAATCCTCGGCGATGATAGTTTGTAATAATAATTTGTTTTTAGTTGATTGTATTTTGATTGGTGGGGTTTGTTTTCAGAGATAAATTGAAATGATTGATGGTTGATTCTTTATTTAACAAGTATATGAAGATTGGGGTGAGTTCATTATTGGGGAGTTAAGCTTGTGATATCCTTGATCCTTGCTTTGTACTCCATTTAATTAACACCCATGTCATAAGTTGACATTGATTGGAATTCCTAAGTGTTAAGACATTAATCCAAGGATTAACTTAACTTAGGGTTCTAATCTCAATCAAAACTTATTTATGGTATTGTATTTATGGTTCTAATAATCCATGGAAACCACTTGTTAAACAAAACATATCATTAATCCATGTCATATTAAGTTTAACATACATAGTATTAATTTAAAGAATACTCATCGAGCAAAAACTCTCAATCAATTATCATCCCCAAATTATAACTCACCCCAATTGTATATTTACTCACCCATTAGGATTTTTGATAATCTGGTTTAATGTTTCTGGTGACGATTTAAAAAGATTAGAAAAAGAAAGGGACAAGAAAAGAGTAGTGTGCCGAACACACACACGAAAGATTTTGAGAATCAAAAATGGAATTTCGATTGAATGAGGAAGAAAAATAAGGTACTATAAATTAAAATGATTCAAACTATTTTAAGACCTTTAATATTATACTATAGAAGGTGTATAAGAATAAGAGGTATTGAAGAAGAAACAAGCACTAAAATTTGATTGAAATGAAAACAAAGTTACACAATTACAATTGAAAGAAAACATAAACAAACATGAAAGAGAAGTGGAGGAGAGGTCCCTCTTGTTGAAAAAAGATCAAAACATATCCTACCAGAACCTTTTCAAGGCTCTCGTAATGCCAAAACTCCTCTTTAAGTGCTTAAGTTCCAACCCCTCTCAAGGAGAGAAGGGGAGAGTATTTATAGCCCAAGGATTGGATTGTTTTCATTCCAAAACTGTCCCTCTACTTGAAACGCAGAGTTACCAATCTATACAGATGAATCACGAGCTGGTGTCTTCTTTAAAGATGTAGATATTGATGTCTTATGTCCACCCTAAAAATGTGGCCTCTAATATACTTTTTAGCCAATGTTATGGGGGTTTTAATAAATAATGACATTCTGTCTATTTCAATCCAGACTTTACATTGGCTGAAATGTGAATGGGTTTTTGCATAGTAATATTCCCTCAAATAAAAATTATTTCTTCAAAAGAGTTGTCCGGACATATCTCCTCTTTCACACTGAAAAGGATCAGCTCGAATGGATGTCCACATCAGACGAAAGGTCAATATTTGTGTCCTACTTTTATTTCTCGTCTAGAATAGTGGGCTGTAATTAAATGCATAATTTAGGACCCTTTTTATTATTATTTGGAATTGAAATTTTTATCCTAGACTCCTTAAATTGTCCCCCAAACTATGGTGGATAATAATTGAATTTGTACTTCTGTATTTATCCCAGTAAATCAATCTTCATGAATTGTCCAGTTTCTTCACAGATTCTTTGGTCTTGTTTGTGAGGACCATATGACCCTTCAAATGGAAGAATTGGCTCATGGTACCTTATAATGAAATGTTGTATATTGAAATAATAATCCTACAAAACAATAACCACACAATATGGATCAGGATAGTGATAGTTATTATTAAGACAGTAAACTGACTCAATTGGACTACTTCTAAAAATGCTCAAAAATTATACTTAATATTAAAACATTAATATTTCACAAAAATTATGCACATTTCATATAAAATAAGTAAAGGGAGTATATACTAAGTCATTAAAATATTAATAACATCAACTGCCTTGCTCGGCTGCATACTGCGAGAGTTTCTTGCGTGAACTGTGCTCTCTTCCCTGGATTGTTTTCCTTACGTGAATGATTCTCTCCACGTACCGTCTTCTCATCTATGTACCAATTTAGACATCACCTAATTTCTTCCCAAAACATTAATCACTAATCTCATATCTTAATAAAGGGGATTATTTCTCCTTAAATAGGCACATAAATCTGCAAATTCTGCTAATCCGATTGACCCAAATTTTCAATGTGGGACCATCATCGCTGTATACTAAAATATATCTGCGCACTGTTAGCCTCGACTAAATTCTTCTCCTATTTTTTGAACCATATAAATCCCACCAACCTTAATCATTTTGCATACCACATGCCTTTACCTCATACTATCTCTACAAACCATTTTTGGCAGTATCCCGTGTACTGCATGCCGTCGCTATGAACCGTTTTCGATTCTACGAACAACTCCACATACCGTTCACTCATATGTGAAAAAAAATTCTCATAAATTATCTATATATCGTTCCGTGTACCGCATGCCATCACCACGTTCCATGCACCTTCACCACGTATTGTTCCTGTGAACCATTACCGAAGTCCTGATTTTGAGGCCAAAATTTTTGGAAAATGCTGGGAAACTGCGCCACCTTCAATACTGCTTTCAACCTCAAATGTATGACCCCATTCTTTATAAACTCCCTTGTCATCCATGTTTTGGTTGACAATAAACACAAACCAAACTCCAATATTATCGACGAACATCCTTAGTTCTAAAAATCAATCCTTCCTTTTATTGTTTAATATCCTTGAAATTACCCTCTTTATCGTTTTAGGATATTATCCACTCAATTTACATCTTTTAAACATACCCTAATAGAAAAAAATAAAATTACACATGGAATATATAATTTTTACAAGGTTCAATCCTACTGTGGGTATCTACTCCTACACATGATTGGTTATTCACCATAAGTAAAAAAAATTCATTTATAAAACTAAGGTGGTTAAAATGAATATCCTCTTGAACCCATAACACATCCTATATAAATAAAACATCCCACCGTGATTTCCATAATCCCACTAGAATCCCATCCTTCCACAGTTAGTTACATGTAATTTGGAATGGGATGGGAATGAACAATTTTGACTATAGGTTTATTTGAAAACTATTGATAGTGATATTTCTATTTGAGACTTCAAGATAATCCTAATAGAATGAACTCACCTATTTATGATAATTGAATTATTATTATCATTGTTGAAATATGATTATCTAATTATACTTACTTATTTATGATCTTAAATTATCTTCTTCTTAGGATTAAATCATTAAATACAAGGGCTCTATTAGTTTTCTACTCAATTAGAAAAAATTATCTACTTTAGTCAATGTTCTTATCTCATTTTATATTAACAAAAAATCTGATCACCCTATTCATATCAAATTTTTTATTTCATTTGATATAATTTAATTTGACCAAGGATTGGTCCTTGATCCTCCTTGATTCTCAGTTAGTAAATTCCCCATGTTATATATTAATTAATCATGGTGAGTTTCCATAAAACCTAATGATTAAACACCTCCAAATTGACCACCACATATACATTGAAAACATATAGAAAATCTGACGTGTAATCTCCAGTCATGATTTATTTTATTCATCACTCACCATAGCTTCAATCATGTTGTGTAAATATTAATATTTATATTTATTTGAAAGATCATTTTGAATCAAAAAATTATTAATAGATTTCAATTTATGAAATAAATAACTACACAACATCATCCCATTTATGATCTGAATGTAGCTTCTAGAAATTCTTCATCATTAAAAAATTATCTTAGTGTAAGAACTTACATATGAAGAAGACCAACATATATATAAACAATGAGTTAAAAAAACATATATATTTTATAAAATTGATGAATTTCAGAATAACACATATGTATATTTTTTCAATTTAAACATACCTTCATAAATTGATTTCATATTACCAATTTTATATCTATAGCTAATAGGAACAACTTACGTATCCCTTTGACATATTTACTCCATTTCTTATAGAAACAATTTATGCATCCCTTGCCTTGGTCAATTTTTTACCTTATCTCATTTGAAAAAATTACATATAAAATATAGTGTAACTTAGATATATAGGAAATTTCTTTTTTTATAATTCTTTAGGTAGTACGAACAAGTTATGTATGCACAAAAATTCTTACATACCATCCTTAACTTTTCTATATTTTTATTATTCTCAGAAGGAAACTTACATATAAACTTAGAATACATTTTATCACATCTTTTTTGAAAATTTGAATCAAATTTCTGGAAAATAATTATATGCAGACACAAAAACATACATATTGTCACATATAGGTTGATTTTCACACTTAACCCAATTATTTTATGATTCTTCAAATTAGCTCAAAGACACTTTAATTCTTATCTAGACTACTCCAACCACTCCAACTTAGCTAAAAATAATAAACACACTTAAAAAATCTCAGTATCCTCTAATAATTCCCACTTAATGTAAAAAATAATGAAAATCCTTCAATAAGTCTTTTGGGCTCTTTAATATCACTGTTTATATTTTTATCAACCTTTTAACCATTGTTTTCCAAATTGGACAACTCTATTAAATATTATCAAATCATATCCTTGATTAAAGATAAATTTTCAGAAACCAATATATTATATAAGGAATATTGTTTGAGATAATTTTAACTCTGCAAGATTAGAATTTTTTCCATGTAACATAGATACTCTCCCCCACAATTCTTTTAATCATACTATTTTCTCCCCATTATTTATAATAACACAAAATTTATATTAAAAACAAATAAAGGCAATGATGAAACTTAATCCATAATAATTTTTCACTAATTATCCATCCTTTATAAAAAATACATGTCTTGGGAGGGTTTACATTCCACACATCCTCAAATGTTAGGGGAACATTGAACATGAAGTTTCAGCCTTAACGCAACTGACCTCTCTATTGGAATTTATTTGGTTAATATATCTACAATATGATCCTTTGTGGAAATGTATTCAAATTTCATATCTCTATTTTACACTATTTATTTGATGAAATGAAATATAATATAATTCTTCATGATCGCAAGCATTGAATGAGATTCTTTGATAGATCAATCACACTCTAATTATCATAATCAATTTTCATTAGCTTCTCTATACATACATTTAAATATTCATGTTATACTATCATCCATAATATTTGTATATAATAACGAGTAGAAACTATATATTCTTCCTCTACTATGATCAAAGTAAATAAATTATACCTTCAGTTTCACTTACACTAATTTCACCTAAAAATAATTTCCCACCAGATTTAGAGTTTCTGCAATGAAAAAACCCATTCAAGTCTACATCTATGAAACTCGAATAATATAGTTATGTACTACTCTAATAAAATATAAATTAACTTAAATTTCATTTAATATATCTATAAATTTTCTTTTTTTGACCATGTGAAACTTTTTAGTATAACTTTGATATCTAATAAAAAAGTCACTAAAAAACTATGTTTTTTCTTGATGCCTGTAACATTCCAACATGGGAGCCACTAAATTGGGGTGATAAGGTGGTTCACCAAAATAATTCAAGAGAAACTACCCATATACCAGAGGCTTATGAATAGTAATGAGGGTCTAATGGTGGTAAATTCGTGAGACTATACCGTCTTAATAGAGTACCAACAATAGAAATGAAAAGATATCATCCATAGTAGTAATAAATAGAGTACAGAAGAAGTAAATAAATAAAATTGGAAATGATGAAATGATAAATAAAATTATATAAAATTATAAATATCAATGTCATACATACAACGCTGGTCACCCAATGGGATAACCATACATGCAGGAGTGCATAAAGGAAAATGAAATAAAAGTACAAGGTTGCACTACTAACTCTGAGACAAAATACATACCTAATGTCCATGAAACAATAGATCCAATCCATATTGATCCAAATAATACACATGAGTAGCCCCACTAGTTTGTAAAAATCTAGGCCTCATCCCTATTAAACATGAATATGTGCTCAACCTGAGAAGAAGACATAAGTTCTAGATGCAGACCAAGGTGCACATATAGGGGTGAATAATAATATTACTAGGACACCCCAATGATGAAACTATAAATATATAGTTATAAGTGAATGATTATGCAAAATTTGTCCAATTATATGGCTATATTCTCTCCCTATTCCTATCCCCTCACTCTCAGATCCACCTAGCGTTTTCTCCTGAAACCCTTTACTTCGGGGTCAGTGGTAGCATTGTACCTCTTCTTTTTATTCATTTTATCCACTAATTTCACTTGTCAACAAGAATTATCTTTGAATTATTTATCTTTGGTCCATTTTTTCTTTCTCTATGGTGAAGGAACTTCAGAATTATTCATATCAATGACATATTATTTAGTCTTCTTTATATTGATGACACCTTTTTCCTAGGTTTCCTTAATTCTTTTTTGATGATTGCCTATTTTCTACCTTGTTGATGATGCCTTCATTCAGAGCCCTCAGTCGCTTAAACCACTACTCTGACCTTTAGTTACGCTTCTCCTGTCTTATTTGGATATGGAGTGTGGGGATACAATAGGGTTTTGTGATGTGTGTTTTAGAGGCCATCAGTGTTCCAGGTGTGAGTTCTTCAACATTGGATTTGGTCTTTCATATTTTTTAATCATGATATCAACAAAGTCTTGTTTGATTTTTCCCAGTGGTTAATTTGTTTATTATTTAGTATTGTTTCATTTAGAGGTTTGGGTTTGGTTTTTTAATGTTTGGTTATGGTGGTGGCCATTGGCATTGATCATGATGGTTCCGTGATGATGTTTCTTGGTTTACGATGAGGTGAGTTCAATATATTCTAGTGGCTTGGTTTCTTTGAATATTCTTGTAGATAAAAACAATGTGGTGTAATGTTATATGATTTATTCGATTGAATTTGATGTCTATGTTGAATGGTGTGGTTTCTAGATGTTAAATATGATGTCGGTGATAGGAAGAAATTGATAACAATGGTGACTCATGTTGATGACTGACAACATGACTGGTTGGTGAAATGATTTAGGCTGATACATGTGATCTTAGAATGTGATCTCCTTGGGTGTTATAATTCCTTTGAATTTTTAATTTTGAATAAAAATTATCTATTTTTGCTTCCCACATGTAGGTTACCTCTCACCTTAAATTGGATTTTTAGAATAAAATAAAAAATTATTTTTCAGTCAATGCTTATGAAATTTTCTCTACCTAGGTGAGACACAACTAAAACGATAAAATAAATAACTTAAGTAGAGCCACATTCAATCCTTTAGTCTGTGATCCTATTTAATTGGGAAATGTTTCATAATGTATATTTATATTTATATGTGTATATATATTCCCATATATATATATATATAAACATGAATATACATGGGCAAGGTGAAAGAAATAACAAGAACAACAACAATCAATCCTTTTGTTTGTAATTCCAATTGTCTGAATATCATTTTAAAATGATATTGAGTTGGTTGTTGTATCCCAAAAGTCATGTATAATTAAATCAATCTTTGGTTATATAATACCAATAGAAAACACTTTCTTTGGATAGTGTCAAAAATTCCTCTGAGTAAGCTATGTCACCAATGGGTGATATATGTTTTAACACTGGGTTCACCCATACTAACCTCTTTTCACTATAATGAAGGTTTCCATATACTGATGGAAAATTATGTAAATGGTCACTAATCTTGACATCATGCCACTCATTCCTTATAAACCATGTTCAATGTCTAGTCCCTAGGTCCTGGTATGTAGGAGGTCATGACATTATAGATAAGATAGTCCCTAAGGGTCTGACCCTTTGGCGATGTGTAATGACCTGAACTATTATGAATAAAATCCCCCTTTTTGATTTAATTAAATGTATCATGGTTATAGAAAACACATGTAATGCTTTTTGTTTTTTTATATCCAATTGGATTCAGATGATTGTTAAGTATCATTACCATTGATAATATAGCTGTTAAACAGTTATCACATGACTAATATAAATATAGGGTTTTAACAAATCCTTTTGACACAGACAAAAGAAGTGATATCCTCAAACTGTAGGATTATATTCTATGAATCCCATTTATTACAGATTCCGAGGAAGATAGAATTTCAGATATTTTCCTTTGACCAAGGACAATATGAGAACTAATAACTTAATCATAAGCGAAACCGTTTATGGGAGAAGTTCAATCTCATCGAGATCACGACACAAACCATGTTTTCCAAACAACCTCATGAAATCCCCACTATCACGTACCTGACTATTAAGGTGTATGCTTGTGTATTAAAGGAATCTCCATCAATACACTATAAATAGAAATATGTACATTATTCTTTATAAAATAATTAATATATTTTAATCATATTATTAATACTTTTTAAATTATTTTAAAAAAAAAATTATTTTTGTTTAATATTTAAATTCCATTAATGAATTTATAGATTAATGGATTTTTGAAAATAAATATTATTTTAATAAAATATTATTATTAAATATTTTTATCAAATATAATGATCATATAATTTTTATGATGTCAAATGTAATTTTTTAAGGGTTGAAAAACATTGCGATCAAAAACCAATCTTTTTCTATAAATATTGTTTTTTATATTAAAATTGAAAAATGAAATATTTAGGAAATTATTTAGATAAAATTAATATTATTTTATTAATTAGTATGTTGAAATTATCCAAATATGAATTTTTCATAATTTTTTGAGACAGTTGAATTTTCAGATAAAAATTAAATACCGTATAAATATAATTTGTATTTTATGAAATCATCATGACCCAAAAGTGATGAAATAATTAATATAAATAGTATCCAGAAAAAATTATACAATGTACCTTTAGAATAATGTGATTTAAATTATAATTTATTTATTTTTGTAAATCCATTATGAACCCTCAAAGAGTTATAATATATTATTTTATTTTAAAATCATTGTTTTAAGAGTGTGACTCCCCTCCACAAAACCAATGGTAATATTCTAATAATTTCATCCCTTTTCCTTATAAAATAATATAAACCACTCAAAATTTTCAGAAACCATGGAATAAAACCAGGATATAGTTTGTGTTTTTGGATATTTTGTTATATAGAGTCCAAAAAACCTAAATAACAATGAAATCCCCCTCATTTCATATATAAACCCACCCAAGCCCCAATTTCTATTCACTAAAACTCTTTTTAGAGTGCCCAAACTATTCCATCCACTCCCTAGAGTCCTCCAACGTATCCCTAATCTTTTAATAATCCTCTCCCAAGCCTTTATAGTCACACATTCAAGTAAGGGCTCTTTCCTTTCCCCTCCTTCTTCAAGTTTCTTTATTATGTTAGCCTTTTTTTTCCAATTTTTTATGTTCAGACATGTATTTACATGTATATATTAATAACCATTTCATATATAAATGATTATATACCCATTTCTCTCTCATCAACCCATTTTATGACATTTTTATGTGATGTCGTTATGCTACCGAAATTTCTCCGTGATTTTCCATTCCAAAACAATTGTGCATTGAATAACATTCCCATTTTCTATCGTGGGTATTAATCTTTATACTCATATAATTATTTTATTGGGTACTTAAATTTATTTATTACATAGTAATTTGTCATGGAATAAATTATGATGATAAATGAATCCACGTTGATTGATATATGTGGAACACTTACACAAGATAATCAAATGAAAGTGACAGGTGTGCTCAGAATTATATAGCACTTCAATGCATTGAGTAATGGTTAGAATCATGATACGTAATGTTGGGATAGAGGGTTTACCTAATTACTTTATGTTACTTTGTCCACTATGATGTCTTGGTGGGCTTATCCTTGACCTGTGTTTATGATTCAATATTTTATGTTGTTTCCACATTTCCAATATAATGATTATCATGCAATATCATGCCTTGTTATTCATGTGACATTTATGATCAATTGATATTACTATTGTCAAATATGTATTTTAATATTCATTTTAATCCTTGTTTATTACCTTAATGGTATTTATAGCCTACCCCTTTCCAATGATTGTCCCCAGGACATCCCATGCAGTTTTAAGTTCAAAGGAGTATTTTGAGAATGTTAAACAAGTTTTCAATAAAGATGTTGTATTACTTATTTTATGTTGTTATGTAATGTACCTAGTTTTCAAATACAATAATATTCTCAATCATCTAGGTTGTTTTAATTTTATTCTTATGTAATAAAATAATTAATAGTATGAATTAAAGAGTAGAGTTCATATAGTTAGTATCGGAGGGAAAGTCTAGTTATTTTTGGGATTAGGATTAAAAACTATATCGAAGGCCTTAGTATTAGAGAACAATAATGAAATCCTTAGGGATATAACTAACTAAAAGAAACAATCCCTATTTTTTTGTTAAGTAAAGAGTATATTTTTATCATGAAAATACATCCCCATATGGATAGTATAAGTATACGTAGTTATGAAAAATATGTACCTAGGGGTAACAACTTCGAAAAGATGTTCTAGATGTGACTTGGCGTAACATGGTACATGAAAATGGTACTTATTACACAACTGGTTTGACACTCTCAGGGTAAAAAATTATTAAATTCATAATCTTATTATGAACCATAATTAAGGAAAAAAAAACAAAATTCTCTTAAGAATATGTGTTAGGAAATAGATCATGGATACTATAGATTTAAGCCTAGAAACTCATAAGTTAAGGCAATAAATGTAATTTATAAATTATCCCTATGATTTCATTAGATTCCCCTTTATGTGTTAAATATTTTAAAAGAATCATCCCTAAATTTCCCTTTATTCTAGCCATGGTCAGGTAATAAGAGGAATTAGATAAACAATCAATGCGACGAGAAATGTGATGACTTCCCCAATGAGATTCCAAATGAGATGGGAATAAGAATCATGAACTTCATGACAATACACTCTTAGTTGAATCATGTTTTGAATAGGAACCTAAATTAGGAGGAGTTCCTGAACCCCCCTAATACAAAAAAGCTGCAATCAAAATCTTCAAGCGATAAATAAATCATACTTTCAATGGATAATCTGATACCTTAATCACAGAACAGTGGATCAAATCCATTGAAAATATCTTATACATACATAATTGTTCCGAACAAGATAAGGTTCTTCTATCTATTTATCATATGGATGGAGAAATTAATTAGTGGTGTGAATTGATAAGAAATATTAAGTTTGAGGAAGAGATCAGAGTAATGGAGTGGAAGAAATTATAAAAAATTATTTTCAATTAATATTTTCCTCGCACTCCCTGTCTTAAAATGGAAAGGTATTTCCTTTACTTCAAGTAAAAAGGTGACAAATATATAAGGGAATATGGGGTAAAATCCACAAGAATTTTATAGTACTCCATTGGTTTTTTCATTACCCACAAATTAAATATTGACCACTTCTTCGGTGGGGGTAAATCCTAGTCTATGAAAGGAATTGGCTATCCATGACTTTGATAGCTACAAAGAGTTTTTTCGATGTTCTCTCAAAGTAGAGATGGAGATTGGTGAATCTCAAGGGTATCAAGAGGATAAGAAGCATAAAGTGGAGTTTAATTATGGCAGTTTGTTAGAGAAATATAATGGTGAAATGAAATTACAACATCCCACTTATCAAGGGTGAAGGAATAAGTATCCTAGAAATTTCCTAATGGGAACAAGGAAATGGTTTAGGTTTGGGAAGCAAGGACACCTAACTAGTAATTTTGAATGCGATAAACCGAAGAATGTGATAGAGGAAAGGAATACTATAGTCAACTGTCAACACATTGTCCATTGATTCAACCAAAAGGAACTAGGGTAATTTTAAAATCAATTCCCTAGTCCAAGGTTTTTCTGAGGAAACCAAAAACATCCCGGGAAGCAAGTATGAGCTTTTTCCATCACTGATACTGAAGTGAATCCTAACAATGAAGTGGTGATAGGTATATTAGTTATTCATTCAATAACAGAGAATATACTTTTCTGATTATGGTTCTATGCATCAATTAATATCATGGAAGTTTAGTAGAATCATCCAAAAATCACCATAAATAGTGAAAGTAGAGATATTTATGAAAATGTAAAATGGGAAAATTATTTCATCCCAAGTATATAACTCCTCCCCCGTCAACATTTGTGGGATAAAATTACTGAAGAACCTTTTCATACTTCATTTAGTAGAATTTGATACAATTATTGGCATGGATTGACTTTCTATATGTAGATCCAACATAATTTTTTTGGGTAATTAAATCAATCTCTATATGGAAAATAGACCCTTGATTCTATACAAGTGCAAGGTGGGTTATGAATCTTCTTTAACTCCATCATCTTGAGAATGGATATTATTTACCTATGATCAAGCATATCTAGCTAAAATGATTGAGTCTAATGAAATAATTATCCTTGAAGACATTCTTATTGTGAGGGAATACAATGATGCGTTTCCTGAGGAATTTCCTTGTCTCCCTTCTAATCGATAGGTTGAGTTTTAAATCGAGCTTATACCTAGGGAGCTACCAATATCGAAGAATCTATATATGATGACTATTGTAGAACTTGAGAAGCTATAGAAATAACTACATAAGAACATGGATAAATGTTTTATATTCCCAAGTGCTTCACCATGGGGTACACCAGTCCTCTTCATCATGAAGAATGATGATTCAATTTGTCTTTTCATTGATTATTATGAGATTAAGAAAATCACAATAAAGAACAAGTAACAATTTCAAAGAATTGATAACATGTGTAATCAGCTATGTGAAGCACAATACTTCTCCAAGGTGGATCTTTGGTATGAATATTATAAAGTAAGGGTGAAGAAGGAAGATACCCTGAAGACAGATTTTCGTACTAGGTATGGGCACTATGAGTTCATAGTTATGGATTTAAGGCCCACTAATTCTCTAGGATTCTTCATAGACTATAGAGTCTTTAAATATTTCCTTGAAAAATTTGTGTTACTCTTTATAGATGATATTCTAATATAATCCAGAACCGAGGGGGACCATGAGAAACATCTGAGAACTGTTCTAAAGACATAGTGAAAGGATAATCTCAATAAAATTTATAGAAAATGTGAGTTATGGTTGAATGAAGTCTCATTAATGGGGAATAAAATCACACGAAATGAGATATCTATAGATCCTTAAAATACAAAATAAATTATAAGATGGCTGATGACAACATCTGTGATAGATATCTGTAGTCTCCCTAGGTTAGCTGGGTATTATCACCTCTTTGTATGAAATTTATCTTGATTTTAAAACCCTATTACCAAGATAACATAAAATAGAGTCATGTTTTCTTTGAATAATGAATGTGAATAAGGATTCATGGAGTTGAAAAAGAGGCTTATCACTACCCCTGTGATCACACAACCCACAAGTGGAGAACTTTTCATAATTTACAGTAATGATAAGAATAATGGATTAGGATGCATGTTGACAAAAAATGAAAAAGTCATACCCCATGCTTCAAGGAAGTTGAAAGTTTATGAATAAAATATCAAACACATGATCTGAATTTGGATGCAGTGATATTTTCTTTGAAAATATTGCATAATTATCTCTTTGGTGAGAAGTGTGAAATATATATAGATAAAAAAGTATCAAATATATATATTCACATAGAAAGATATTAATATACACTAGCGAATATTGTTAGATCTCATTAAGGATTATGATTTCTCAATCCACTACCATATTGGTAAAGAAAATATGGTGGCCAGTGATTTAAGTAGAAAAGACCTAAAAATTAAATCATTAATGATAATTGAGAAGGATTTGATATTTTTTGATTTGATAAAGATGGACATGGGAATCATAAATAAACAAACATAATCAATCCTTTCATAAATGATTTATCAACCATTTATTTTGTAAAGGTTAAGGGATTCTAAAAAAATGATGTGGGAGTTTAAAAGAAAGTGGAAGCTATAAAAAAGGAAATCCTTGGATTTAAATGTTAATGAAGAATGAATTATGATATTTGTGTAAAGACTAGGTGTTCCATCAAATCATGAGTTAATGATGGAACTATTAGATAACACAAACCATTCTAATTTATCCATTAACCAAGGAAACAGAATGATTTATTGAGATCTCTGAGAGCACTATTAGTGGGATAACATGAATAAAGAGATTGATGATTACTCATCAAAGTTCTTGGTATGTTAGTAAGTGAAGGATGAAAGTTAGAAGTCCAAGGGGATGATGCAACCATTTCCTTACTAATATAGAAATTAGAAAACTTCACCACATAATTTTTCATCGAACTTCCAAAAACATCCAAGAGAAACAATGTTATTTGGGTTGTTATGGAACATATAATAAATACCACACAAATAATTATGATTAGGGAGGATTTATCACTAGATAAACTAGCACAAATATACATTAGATAAGTGGTAAGGCTTCATGGAGTACCACTATCTATTGTGTCTGATCGAGATCTAAGAATTTCTTATATGTTTTGGAAATTTATACAACATGATCTAAACACTGAAGTTAAATTTATTATGTCTTATCACACTCTAAATTATTTCAAATCTAAGTAGAGTATCCAAACAAATGAGGATATTTTGAGAGCATGATCAATTTATTTTGAAGGATAATGGGATAAACATCTTCTTCTGGTCAAGTTCTCTTACGGCAACAGTTTCCACTCAAGAATCCAAATGGCACCCTATAAATCCATTTATGGGAAGAGGTGAAGAACACTGACATGTTGGAATGAAGTTGGGGAACAAAAAATTCTATGTCCTATAATTTTTGGGGAAATGATGGACAATGTTAAGACCATTCAGTAGCATATCAAGGATTCTTAGATTTTATTGAAGATAAATACTGACAATCATCAACAAGACATAGAGTTTGAAGTTAGATACATGTTATTTCTCCACATATCACCATGGAAGAAAGTGATGAGATTTGGGAAGAAGGTAAATCATAGTCTAAGGTAAATCGATAATTTTGAGATCCTTGATTGCATCATAATAGTAGCCTATCAACTAGCACTCCCACTAAACCTATCTCAAGTACATGTTGTATTCCATGTATCCCTCTTGAGAAAGTACACCCCAAAATTGTCACATGTACTCAATAAAGAGGTATTAGTATTGGAGAATGATAATTTCTATGAAGATAAGCCTGTGAGGATCTTATATTGTATAGAAAAGTTCTATAAAATATGACAATTCACCTCATCAAAGTGTTGTGTAGAAACCATAAGTTTAAAGAAGAAATGTGGGAATAAGTGGAGGTGATGAAGCATAGTTACCCTCATCTATTTTTGTATGGGAAAATAAAAATTTGAAGGTGTAATTTCTAAATGGTTATGATTTTAATGACCCAAATTGTTATGAATAAAATTACCCCTTTTAATTATATTAAATGTCTTATGGTTATAGAAAACACGTGCACTAATTTTGTTTTATTATATCTAATTGGATTTATATGACTGTAAAGTTTCGTTAATCTGGAAAATATATCCGTTGAAAAGTGATCACATGATTATTATAAATATAGGGTTTTCATAAAATCATTTCAACACGGACAACAGAATTGATGGCCTCAATCTGTTGGATCATACCCTATGAATCCCATTTATTAATGATTTTGAGGGAGATAACAATTATGGGATTACCCCTAAACCAAACCCAAGATGAAATCCAACAATTTGAGAATGAGTGAAACTGTTTATGAGATAAGGTCAAGCTCATCAAGATCAAGAACAAAAACTTTTTCATTGAATGGCCTCATGAAATCCCCACCATCACACACATCACTCTTAGGGTGTATGATGGTGTATTAAAGGGATATGTATCAGGACCCTAGAAATATGAATATGTACATTATTTTGTATAAAATAATGAATATATTTTAATCCTATTATTGTTACATTGTAAATGATTTTTAAATCTCAAATTTCATTTTTAGTTAATATTCAAATTTAATTAACAAATTTATAAATTAATGGATAAAAAAATATTTTAAAAATATATTACTATTAAATAATTTTAATCAAATATAAATGATCATGTTATTTTTATGAAGTCAAATGTAATTTTTATAAGGGTTCAAAAGAATGTTATTGTCAAGAACGTGTCATTTTAAATAAATGCCAGTTTTTATTTTAAAAGTGAAAATTCAAAAAAATTAGAAATTATATAGATAAAATGAATATTATTTTTGGAATTAGGATATTAAAAATATACAATTGTTAATTTTTTAATAATTTTTCTAGAGAGTTGAATTTTCTAGTAAAAATTAAATACTTTATAAATATACATTGTATTTTATAACATCATAATGACCCAAAATTGATGTAATATGTAATATAAATAGGACACAAAACCAAATATATGCGTTGAATTTAAAATTATGTGATTTTATGTTTTTTTATATTTATTTTTTAAATCCATTATGATTCCTCAATGAGTTATAATATATTTTATGATTTTAAAATCATTTATTTAAGAGTGTGACTCACCTCCACTTCACCAATGGGAATATTTTAATAATTTCAGCCCTTTTCCATATTAAATAATTTTAATCACTCCAATTTGGAAGTAACCATGGGAAAAAACAATGGGATGGTTTGTGGTTTTAGACATTGTATTATATAGAGTCCAAAACCTAAATAATAAAGAACCTCCTTTCCTATATAAACCCACTTAATACCCCATTTCTCTTCACTCAAACTCTTTGGAGCATGTAAAAACTCTAAAATACACTCCCTAGAGTCCTTCCGAGGTTCCACAAGATTTCATGAAGCCCCTCCCAAACCATTTAAGTCACACATTCAAGTAAGGGTTCTTTCCTTTCTACTCTTTCTTCATGTTTCTTTATTATGTTATGCCTTCTTTTTAAAATTACATATTTTGGGACATGTAATTATACATCTATGTTATTGTCCATTTCATATCTAAATGATGATATACCCCTTTATCTCTCATAAACTAATTTTATGAATTTTTATGTGATGCCATTATGCTGTAAAAATTGAACAACGATTTGCCATTCCAAAAGAATAGTGTAGTGAATACCATGCTCATTTTCTATCATGATTATTCACCTTTATACACATAAAATTATTTGATTGGGGACTTAAAATTATGTATTCCACACTACTGGATCATGGAATAAATGATGATGATGAATTATTACATGTTGATTTATCCATTTTGCACACTTAAGCATGATAATGCAATGAATGTGATGGGTTCCCCCAAAATTATATAGCGATCCAATGAATTGGTTAATAGTTAGTGACATTATGAGTCACATTGGGATAGAAGGATTACCTGACTCCTTTATAGGAATTATTCCACCATGATGTCTTGGTGGTTTTAGCCTTGACATATTTTTATGATGTAGTGTTTTAAGTTGTTTCCGCATTTCCCATGTGATGATTATCATGCTATAACATGCCCTGTTATTCATGTTATTTTTATGATCCATTGAAATGACTATTGTCTAACATGTATTATATTCTTCATGTTATTACTTTCTTATTCCCTTACTATGTTTTATAGAAAAACCCTTTCTTATTCATGTCCCCAATTTATCCCATGCATTGTTAATTATGAAGGAATGTTTTGATCATGTTAATGAAGGTTTTAATAGTGTTTTTGTTTTTAATGTTTTAAGTTATTATATAATGTACCTAATTTCCCAAATACACTAGAACTCTCATTATTTTGGGTTGTAATAACTATAATTTTGTATAATAATTTATGTTTAAATGTTAAATAATGAACAAGGTTGTTATACAATGTACAAGGGTATATCACTGGTGAGATGTCATGGACACCCCTTGTGGTCTCTGATCAGGGTTAGAATAATCATCCTCATAACTTAGGAGAGCATAATCATCCATGATTATATTTCAAATCAATGGTGAGATTAACTATATCGACCACCATGATCAAGTAATATATTAGGGAGAGTTTAATCATCCATTTCAATCGAGAGAGCATACTCATCCACAAGTATCATCATTAGGGATTCCATGCCTATCTATCACAATCAAGGGATATCATTCCTGAATATCATTATCATAGGCTCAAAAGATGGATCCTAGAAAATACATAAGGGAATCCAAATATTATAAATGAAACTCTCAAAATATAGATCTAAAGAAATACCTTTGGGCATACCATTAAAAAAAGTCATATCACATCAGGATCATTGATTACAAACCAAGAATCACCTCTAGGAATCATCACTATATCAATAGTAAATAGGTGAATGCACAAATAAATAGTGAGGGTGGATGAATTCCCAAACCACCATTATTTCTACATACTTATGGATTAAAAGTTTAGTATGGGTTCTAAGGTGACACCCACAACCATAAGTACCTAAACACGATGTACTAGCTCTGATTTGGTCAGACATCGGGGCACCCAAGGGTCCTTCATGTCAGAACACAGGAGAGTCATCCAACTCTGGATCATTAAGGTCTATGAATAGGCAGAGGCAACCTACATGGGATCCTTAGGTGGAAAGGTAAAAAGTGGAATCCTACATGGGATCCCCTAACATTAATAAAATATATGCTTCATATATAGTAAAATAAAAACCATATAAAGAAAAGGGAATCATAGATGGATCTTCTGGGTTGAAAAGTAAGCAGAGAAATCCTGTAGGGGATCCTCAAAGATAAATAACCTCATGAACTCCTAGGATGGAAAGTAAAACATCACAAGGGATAAATCATCAAGGGAAAATCTAAATAAGAATTGGTCATGAGATATTTCTCATAGATCATCTTAGATTAAAGGTACTCATTCTCAAGAGACAACTAGATTCTATTACCAGAGGAATCACCTCTCCATTTAGGAAAACACCTAAAACACTACCATGGATTCATCAAAACACTTCAAGGGTTTCCCCATAACTATCTATGAGGAAAGATACTCAAAATGGACTACTCTTATGTCGAATAATTCATCTGGGGTGTAAATATATGAAAAAACCTAAAGGGTAGAAGGGGGAGGGGGTAGTACAAACGTGCATATTCATTACACAAGGTATACTCTCAAAGCCCCTCTAAGGCTTGTACTATAGATGATCATGGATGGTAAAATACCAAGTACATGGCATGATATGTATGCAAATGGTGTATACCATACACGTGGTACTTTACCATGTACCTCACAAGTCCTATCCATGTAATTATCCTTCCTATATACTTCTACATAGTGTGAAACCCTCATGGAGTTTGGATGTGTACCCTACATGGACATGTACCCCTACATGGGTTATCTGGAAGGGTAATTAGGTACATGACTGAATCCTAGTACAAAAAATGTACACCCCATACATGGTGTTTACTTATAAAATTTTTATCATCCATAAATGAGAAGAATAAATGATGTGTGCTCCAGAACTACATGTCATGCGATCGGGATTTCTGAACAGGAAACCCCAAATATCTCATGAAACCCCCATTTTATCCTAAAAAGGTACATATAGACCCATGATAGGTCTTAAAAAGTCATAAAAAAAATTAAAACTTGAAATGGTAAATATATGGGATTTAATACAAAACATAAAAATGACCCACCTTTGGGAAGAATCAGTTGGAGCTTCACCAGTTTCCACAATCCACAATTACTACCAGACAATCCAGATCCTCCCATGGCCTATGGTGAATACTCACTTTATACATATATATTTATCTCTACCTATATACCTTTTAACATTAGATAATAAAAATAAAATATGAGAAAGAAAATATGAAAAAGAAAAGAAAAAGAAATAGGGGCTTGGGCCAAACCTGGTGCCCGACATGAGTTCATGCCTAACTTAGGAAAAACTACCCATTATAAACTCAATATAGAAGATAAAATCTCAATCTGAAGCTCCATTAAAAACATATCACTAAAAGAATGAGTGCGAATAAACTGATATTTAATTAATTAAATATTAAATATTAATTATTTAATGAAAATTAAAATGGTTCAGAATTCCAAAAAACCTATATCATAGGGTAAAAACTATATTATGAGATCAATAAAGTGGTTAGAAAAATTATCCAATATCAAATGAAATTGGAAAATAAACATTTTACTCCTTATAATTATATGAATCAAAAAAGTCAAATTTCTGCTCAAATTTCCAGTTCAAAAAAACATGGGTTCTTACAATCTCCCCACCACAAACCTTCTCATCCTTAAGAAGCCTTATTAAAAAAACTATAATTTGTTCTCTAATCATGAGCATCTATGAAACTATGTTATATCAACTATCCAATGACTAGTCTCCTAGTGTCCACAACTCCCCTTCATGGGACATACTTAACTATGACTGATCTATTACTCCCCACCATAATAATACCCATATCATCATATTACAACAAAACCTTATGCTCAAATACCTATAAAAATATATAATTTTAGGTGAATATGAGGTTCACCACCCTCAAACATCCAATGGTGTAATTCCCACTATAAGTATTTCCTTGTACCGCTCCTTGAGCATAACCTCAATAGGTTTCTTTATAAACAAGGAAAAATATTTATAAGAAAATAAGATCAGCATAAAGAAAAATCTTACTCATCATACTCAAGATGAAGTCAAGATAGAGAATGATTATCTCTAATAATAATTACACTAATATTTTATTAAAAGGAATGTATAGCTCTTTCCAAGACACTTTTACATCAAATAGGCTACACTTTCCTTTAACCAACTCCAACCAAAGGTTTACCGCCTCAAAAAACATTATTTATTTATGATTTCTCCTCTACCATGGATAGATATTCATCATCTAACCAAAACTTATTAGAAACCATTCCCAAAAAAAGTCTTTAAAACCATCAGTCATTGACTCACATATGACCAATCAATGATTTACGATTTTAATGGAACCATGCACGACTATCATGGACCTTTATCATCGAATCATACTCAAGAAAGTCATCTAATATTAAAACCAAGATGACCTTACTACATGACATGTTAGTCCAAATAAGACTTAATATCCCATAAAAGTCCTCTTAAAATCCATTCACCCTACCCATGCCACAATTTATTCCACGACCACTCATCACCCATCATCATTACATTCACAAGCATCTATCTACACTCTAAATAAATTATAAATAGTGGAAAAACTATTCAAATTGGCTAGAAACTATAATAGTATTGGTCGTTGAAGACGGTCTTGAAAAAAAGAACCCTGGGTGCTTCCTCAAAAACAGAGGCATCACCATTCCAATATCACAAAAACCAAGAAATAACCGTTAATCAATATAAAATGATCATATAACCTAGTTCCCTACTTAAAAAGACATAAATCAACTTGTGATAACATAGCTCACATATATCCCTCAATTAAAATGAAACATTGACCTACCAGGGTCTGAGTCAAAACATAAGGCCCCTAGGTCTCCCACCTAGACCTACTAATCATGTACCACAATTGTGTCCTAAGGTATAACTACATAGACCAAAAGATCAAACCTATCCAAGGGAGGTGAAGATAACACTGACCTATAAGGGTCACAACAGACAATATCATCCTACTAGGGCCCAAATATTCTTCGACAATCCTCATAAAAAACTGCTCTCTAGAGGTCACAATATCAATAGAGAAGAGAAACTTAACTCTCAATCGCCATGAATCTATATATGGTAACATAACCTTGAGGTGAAGTTCACTAGGAAACACTACAACAACCTGACTATATAGCAATTTTTTTATCTACCGATAGATTAAACCGTCACTATATGGTTCTATGATGGTTTCAAAAAATCACCGCTAAAATTGGTGCTGGTAATCAAAACGTGGCTATTTCTTCTATTTAGTACCAGTTTTTGGAAGGTGTTATAGATGATGTATTTTGAGATGATTTTAATTGTTTTAGTGGCAGTTTTCGCTTAAAAAATTAACCAGGATCTAGAAGCGGGTTTCAACAATCGCTAAAGTCTTACCATTTTTAATAAACAAACTGCCACTAATACTGATAAAACCGCCACTAAGTAATTTTTTTTCATATTTAGACGCTGTTTTAACCACCAAAACTAAAAAATAACATAATATTGTGGTGGTTTAAACCATTATAAAAAACAAATCTATCTCCATCGGTGGTTTAAACTACCACTACATCATGAATTAAAAAAACCAAGTTGAAGGTTCTACAGCCCCAAAACCTACATCCAGAACCACAAAATAATGAAACTACAAATTTTATCATAACATCAAATATATCATCAACATACAAGGAAAATAACATCTTAAAACTAGAGAATCAATGTACATTGATTCACACTAAAACATAAAGAATTGACACATTGACCAAGGAAATCAACACATTAAAAGAAATAATACATTTCTCAATACATTGAATGAATCAAACAAAATACCACACATTAAAAGATTAAATATATATATAAAAGAGAGAAAAGAAACTAAAAATTATATATGATCATATATAAATTTCAATCTCCATACCCAATTGAAACACAATATATAGACACATGGTTATAAAACACATACATAGAGCACTTGTTGTACCGATCCCATCTAAAGTAAAATAAAAATGCAAAAAATACCCACATTGGACATAATGTTAAATGAAAAAACACTATCCACTAATCATTTCCGAATGATGAACTCTTCTCATCACCCTCTCTATATCCATGTCTACTTTCTGCTACCAGAACATGTAAGAAAATTATATAGAAAATTAAACAATGTTATATATTTATATTTAAACTGAAAATAAATAAAAGTTTGTGAAATAAATGATTTTTAAGTCATGTGATTTACCTTCTCACCACAAGTCATCACTTGCAATCCCTGTTTGTCTGCCAAATACCTCAGATGGTAATAATCCCACACCTATCCCTACACTCGACCAGGATGCTCCTTCCCAAGGACTTTACCAACCAGGTCATCCTGGTAGACTGAGTTGGACTGTGTGGGATTAAAATCCCATAGTTATTTAATTTTTACCTATAAATCAAATATCAGTTATATTAGAATCAATATATATTAACATAGTGACAACTGATAATAAGTTATTATAATGAAAAATGACTTCATACCCCAACTTCTTTGGCAACATCATTAACAAAACTACAATCATATTTTTTATAAACAATCAACCACACTTCTATTCAGGATTCTTGGTGGCCTAAACTTGGTGAATACATTAAATAAAGATAAAACAATTTTTTAATATATTAAATAGATGACATTGTATAATAATTATTTAAACTAATGAAAAGATTACCAGATTTAATCGACTTTTAGAAAAAATCTCTGATCCTGCAATATGAGTATAACGCTTCCTTGACATTCCTATCATTTAATAAAATAAAATTAATTTTATAACATATATTTTAAAAAAATAATGCATAAAAAAAATTTAAATGATAATAGATGCACAATACTAACAAACAAAATATACATAACAGTGATAATGAATGACCACACAAATGACATAAGTGGTTGATAAATGAATGGATAACTGCACATACAATCATTTTCTCCTTTAAACATGTTAGTTTCAAACTCCATTATTACTTCATCGACTTCATCCACTCTTGAAAGACTAATACTTTCAATATCACAATGAAAAAATAAGTGTTTTTTAGCTATTGATGGGATTCAATTTTAGAGGTCAAATCATCAACTTCATTATCCATATCATACATGTTTCTTTATTTTACATGAGAAACTAAACTCCACCCTTCATCCATGACATATTTCATGTAATATACCATTTTCACTTGTGATGATAAGATATATGGATCATGTAGTTCATGTTCACCAACATCCTTCAAGCGAGATATGTTTATAGAAGAAAATTGTAAGGAACCACTTTTAACATCCTTGATAATACCCATCCAATTTCATTTGAATAAAACAATAAAAAATTGTTCATGGCAGTTTAATTCAATAATATAATTCAATTTTATATAGTATTCCACTTTATCAAACATAAATTTTCCACTATTCTACGTTTTCAAACCCTATTCCTGATCAACTATACGGAATCTTAAGCCATTCGCGTTGGAAGTAGCAAACTTTTTAGCTTGTTTTAGCAGAAATCTATTAAGAAACATCAAATCTTCTGAAAACTCTACTTGTGTATCAGTATTAATGATTTGAAAAAATTAATATAAATTATTAAATTTACAAATTATATATATCAACCTAATATCTGTATTGATGGAAATATTTATGAACTTATACATTGTGAAAACCATTATACAATCTCTTTATTAACATATTTTGTTATATCTTTCTCATTTTGTGTTCATCCTCTCATTAGTATTTCGGTTTTTATCATTAAATCTTCAATAAATGGATCTACAATTTCACTATTCATCCACACATATCTATGTGCCTGTAATAAATCTATTTATATTAGTGTAAAATTTGAGATCCTCCCAACTTATTGATCAATAGTAGGAAATATTTTTGATTTCCCATGTATTTAAGATTGATTCAATGTGTCATAAACAAGTCCAACTAAATTTAATCTTATCTCAATATCATATAAGTATCTAAAAAAAAGATAAGACACTCCTCTTCCAAATAGCCTTTTGAAATAGAGCCTTCAGGTTGAGCTTTATTTTTCTTGTATGATTTCAAATGCCCAAAATATCTGTGAAATTAAATAAAAAAACATAATTATGTATTTAATGAAGTGCCAAGAATTTTTTAATAAAATGAAAAACATATAAAAAGTACCTCTCAATTGGATACATGCATCAATAATGTATCAGGCCTCCTAATTTAGTTTTTTAACCAAATACATAGTTAAATGCACCAAGAGAGTAAAAACGATATTCAAAAGATCATCTCCATTTCAAAAAGTGTCAATAAAAATCTATATTGAAGGTTTTCAAGATGAAATGGATATAGTGTTATCTCACCATGTTTTCTGAAAAATGTTTAGAATTGGAGTAAAATTATAGTAACCTTTTCTGGTAATAATTCACACAAGGAAAATGCAAGTAATTGCTGTAACAAAATATGTGAATCATGGCTTTTCAATCCATATAACCTATGATTATCTAAGTCAAAACACCTTAAAATGTTACTTGAATACCCATCAGATACCTTCACATGTTTTAAAATTTTAAAGAATGTATCTTTATCTATATTTTTCATTGATAAAATTTCTAGAGAATACTTTACATTCCCATCTGGCTAGAGATCACACATTATGTTAATTGCTTATAAGTCTTTATGATCATTGATATGATCCTTTAACTTTTCAAGCTTAAAGAATTGTGAAGATAAAATTTTCACAAAAATATACTCAATATTCATCACATCAAGATTATTCAACAACAAATTAAATTCCCAATAGGGAAGTTTTAAGAATATACTTTTTTTCTTCCATCATTGTGTTCTAATTTCACATGATGATGCACTTCAAACTCATTTCCCACTATCATTCCAATGATACAGCTTCCCAAAATCTGTTTCAACATTTCCATGTTGTTTCAATATTTTAAAACCTATTAAAAACTTTGGATGTGGTCTAAGATCAATGAAACCATTTAATTTTTACTTTTTTAGCCGAAATCTATGAGATGCAATAAGAAATATTTGATGACACAAGAAGTACCATTTTCTATTCTAAGGTAGCCACTCAGGCTCAAAATTAAATTCACAAATTGGAAAATCCAAACCATGTATGTGTTCCAACTAGATAAATCCCTAAGTCCAGGGAAGTCACTAATGGTCCACATTAGAGCATCTTGCATTTTGAACATTGTTTTAGAAGATGCATAATATGTATCAACACCGTTACTCCATAACTCCTGTAATTCTTCAATTAAAGGCTGAAAGTATACATCAATATCATTTCCTTTCATTGTTTTATAGGAATAATCATCAAAATGATAAAATACGTTTTTTTCATACACATCCATGGAGATAGATTGTAAGGATCAAAACAACCAGCCAAATGATATAATTGGTACTCAAAGTCCTAAATGGGTTGAATCCATCGACAACCAATCCCAATCAAACATTCCTCAGATCATATGAAAAATATATATGTAATTAATCAAATGTATTACATGATTGTGAATCTCTTGGATGTCGCATTAACCCATCATTGTTATTATCTACAAAATGCCACTTCATGTGTTCAGCGGTTTTCGATGACACAAATAATCTTTTCAACCATGGATTTAAAGGAATGTAAAGAAAAACCTTTATATGTGTGTTCATTTTCTTCTTCTTCATGGTAGTATGTTGATTCATACTTCCAAAATCACCCATAGATTTCCATATAGAGGAAGAACATTTCTTGCAATCCTATTTGATTGAATCCTCTCCCTAATAAAGCATACAATCATTAGGACACACATAGATTTTTATATAATTCAGACCAATCTTATTATGAAATTTTCACATATCATAAAAAAACTCAGGGATATTTTCTCCCATAAATGCATCATGAAACAATTCCAATATCATTGAATTCTCCTTATTTGTAATTCCACATAGAAATTTGACATGGTATAATTTCAGCAGAAAAGAATGTTTTGATTATTTTAAACATCCACTATACAACTCTTGATTTCCATCGTAAACTAAACCATGAAACACATATGTCTTCTAAGTGAAGTTTTCTCTTACATTAGTCTATACAGAATCAAAAGTAGGATCCAATGATATGTTACAATCTTGATCTAGTTGTCCTACAGTCTCAAAAACAAAAATTTTCATGTTACTATTTGTAGCACCCTCAACTGGTTGTTCTGATATGTTTTGATGTTGACATTAGTGTCTTGCAATACCAAATGAATCATTTAAAAGGTTTTTCATTTCATTTTCCATTGTTGATAAAGTTTGGATCTCATTATATGGATTGAGATTAGTGATCAAACTTTCTGTAATGTCTAATTCTCCATAACAAATCCCATACAAATAATGAGCAGAGAAATGATTTAATATCAAGTGTTCATAAACATCATCTCTCTTTAAGTATCTTCAAAATTTACATTTTAGACATGGAAATCTTATTCTCCCATGAATAGATCTGTTGGAAATTACATAATCTATAAACTCCTCCAAACCCTTAGCATACTGAGGTATGTTACTCGGTAATGTGATCCATATTTTATCCATATATATCACAATGTTCCAAAAAATTATTTTATTTTTTAAAATTCTTAACTAATACTAAATAGGAAAATAAATTCATATATATTATTTGAATAAAATATAAATATTATAAATAATAATACACTACCATTTAAATGTACGTATAAAAATCAATAAAATAATAATTACAGACACTTATAAAAAATAAAAAAAACCATTTGAAATATTAGAGTATGTTGATGAAGAAACTAGTGTAGAGTAGTGAACTTTGACCCTTCATTAATTAATACAGAACACGGAAATATAGTGAAACTAGAAATTCCTCAAAAAATTAGTATAATGAATCCATAAAGCTCAAAATTTATTTTTTATTCTTTATCCACTTCTTTCCTTATCTTCTATTTATTGAAAAAACACAATTGGATAACATTATTTAGAAATCCATTGAATCTTCTACACATGTTTGTTTCAAAATTCTTAATCATACATTTAAAACCCAAAATATAGAAATTAAAATAGAAACATTTTACTATTTAAAGTATCATGCTCAAATTCAAAAATACTCAATGTATTTCTATCCTAGTATCATTTTTTAGTAACATAGGATATCTACCATTAAAATATATGATATGCAGTAATACTTAAAAATAATTGGGAAATGTTATACCTATGTAACCCACATAAGGGTAAAATAATTTTTTCACAGGCTGCATAAGGGTACCTCATAATTTTTATAATTTGCGTAATGGTCACCTCTAAAATATACAGCTCACATAAAGATAAGATACATTTTACACATGCTGTATATTGGTAAATTATAATTCTATGTAAGGGTAGTAACAAATTATAAGTATTACACAAGGGTAACTAGTAAAGTTGTTTAATGGTAAGGTTTTACTTAAAATGGTCATTTAGAGGTAACTAGAAAAGCTATATAATGGCACTAAGAATTTACATAAGGGTAATAAGCATTTTATAGAGCATGCATAATAGAAAAACATAAACTCTCTACACTATTTAATGGTATATAGTTTACTACACAAGGGTAAGTTACATTTTTTTCATGCCACTTAAGTGTAGTTTAGCACTTGTGTAGTGGTAAGAAATACTTGTGTAAAGGTAAGAAACACTTCTGTAAAGGTAAGAATAACTTGAATAAATGTAAGAATATAATTTATTCCAATACTATAAATTACATACTAGTTTTTTATATGATACAGTCTCATTAGAATTTATAACTAATTTATTTTTCCACATGCTTGATATATAAGATTCCTTACATCATTCATTATTTTTTTACTCTCTCAAAATCATTATTTTCATCAGTTGTATCATGTATAATCATCCCATTGTATTCTCTTTTTGTTATATTTTCTTTCTTGTGAGGATGGATAAATGGAATCCCGTCAAATATAGAATTGTTCATTCCACTCCTTTAATTTTAATCATTAATATACTAAGACTTATTTCTCTAAATTTTAATACCAAACATATTTATTTATATGGAAAACAATTTTTTTATATGTCAACTAAATTTATTAATAATTAAACAAGGTATTATAGTGAAAATATAATGAGGTAAGTGTATAAGTCATCCATTTTCATCATTGTTAAATAAAAAATTAAAAAAGACTTAATTGGAAACTCGATTGAGATCCAATCAGTATCATACTTCCAGATTATCTCTATTCTGATAAAAAATATTTTTAAAAATATAAATTATTGATTATAACAAAAAAATACTGAGAAAATGAATATTTTGAATATATATTAGGGTAAAAAAAATTTAAAAACTAAATATAAATACCCATTTTAATTTGAAATTCATTAAAGTATTCCAATACCTATCCAAATAAACCATAAGATATGGTATATGATATAATTGATTCATACTAGTAGTGACCCAAAAAAATTGTAAGACCTGGAATAAGAAACAGCTAATATATACTGGTAGCATGCCAATCAAAGAACATTTCTTGGATTGAGTTACATGATATACATTCTAAAATAAAAAATACATGTTCTTCATCCGAATAAGTTTCAACATTTTAAAACATAATTTTGGGAAAAACTATTTATAAAAATAGGTAGTATCCAAGGAAAAAGGGTTTTTACACATTGAACCCTTTCAATATAATAAGTGTTCCATTTATACTAAATATTATTACATCTTAAGACATACCAAATTAATCAAGTATGGGTAAAACTTGATAAATGTGATTGAATTATAAAAAATAATAAAAAATCTAAAAGGATATGTTTTCAATATATAATATCTTATATAATCAAATTTTGGTTTATAAACTAACCCATACCTAAAATTTTTTATAAATAGAGTGAAAAAAGTGTTTATTCAATTTAATGTTTAGGTTCAAGAAAATCATAAACAATAAATTTAGAAAATAAATACTAGTTTTCATAAAATTTATTTTTTGTTCGAAACCCGATTTTATACTCAACAAATTTAAAAAGTAAATGAAAATAATATAAATATTGTTATTTTTTTTATTAAAAAACTAATTCATGCTTACATAATTTATTAATGATGGAATACCATAAATTAAACAAGTTAACTTCCTTTCCCAACCTAAAACCAAAATGGAAAAATGATTTATACTTTATCCAAGTAACAACATAGCATAAAAAACCAACTCCCTTATTTAAATAACATAACCATGTAGAAATTTCTTTAATAAGCCCAAGCATGTAATCATAAACACGAGTAACTTACTTCTAGATTAATATAACATAACAAATTGAAATGTTTTCTATTATTTCAAATATGTATCCATGTCATTTCTGTCTTATCACTAAATTAAAAATCTATATGTAAATATATCATGTTATGTATAAATAAATAGATAAAATAATTTATCATTCTTAATAACAATTAATTAATTATAGAATGTGAAAATTAATAAATTATTTAGGTAAAGATAACATAATCATCAATAAAATTTCAAAATCTCATGATAACACATCAATTGGTATAACCAAAAATAAATAATCAAAATAACAGAGAAAACATGTAGGAGATGTTACCTTGATTAATGGGTATATGTTTTTTTGATGATCCACGTTTTTAGAAGTCACAATAGAGGGGCGAAGAGGATCAGGACCATCAGTGAGAAGAGGTGAGGGTCGGTGAGGTGTGGGACTGGCGGTGAGGCACGATGGAGAGGCATGACGATCATAGGGATATGAGGGGTCAGGGGGTCATGGGGGTCAGGGGAGTGGGGGGTTCGGGAGAGAAGTGTCAGTATTTTGAAAAAATGAAAGTTTTAGTGGAGTTTTTTAACAAACTACCGCTAAATTTTTTCAGAAAAAGTTTGTGTCTATTTAATAAACCACTACTAAAAATAATATTGGTGTACTAAAAGTACTGTTACCTATTTTTACCGTACTCAGTGATAAAAATTTATAAACACAAATAAGGGTATGTTAAGTAAGATATCATTCCAAGCGATGAATGAAAACACTATATATATCGTTTCAAACACTTTAAATAATTGAGCCAAAGAAAAAAATCCTACAAAGGGTATAACTTTTCAGAATAATGTTCTCTATCGACCTGCAAGGGTTACAACACCTCTCATGTATGAGAAGTAAGTCATCAACCTCACCTTCAAACATCTCAATATAAATCCACATTACCTGCCATCATAGTGAATTATATATGAAATTTGGACCAATTTAGAAGAATACAACTAATAAATAGTACAAAAAAATCAATATAGGTTTTTGTTGAAAATTTAAATGATTAAACTTTCTCATCATTAAGATCACACAATAGAAGGCCTTATAACATATGAATCCTATATGCAATAAGATGCATGAGTTTACTCTTTAATTTTTCATCCAAGAGTCAAAATCAATACCTAGATGTAAGGCCCCAACCTTAAACATTACATAATATTGATTTAAGTCAAGAATTGACATTGATTATCTTTTCAGGTTTATAGTTTTAGATAATTAGGCCATAAATATAACATTACATCTCAAAAGATTACAAATTAGACACTTCATCTCTATCCAATTTTTTTCACAATAATAAAACTCCTTAAATAAAACAATAATTATTTTCATGATATAAATCTTCTTTAATTCTTCATTTCTCTTACCCTTCCTTATACCCTGTAAAAAACATTTCAAAAACATTGGATGAGCATAAAAAGCTCAGTAAGGGTTATAAAATAAATAAAAAACATTAGTCCATAAATAAATACAGAACAAAAGTGCTTTAACATTCCTCATGAAATCATAAGATTTATGAATAACACATATAAATAATAAAGGTGACTTGGGGAATCCATATCATACTTACATTGTATCTTTCACAGGTATATAGGGAGTTACGTTTAGAATACCCATCACAGAATATTCCCTAAATCTCTTAGGAGAAACATTAACATTTACCTTCTTCACGTTACCCACTAAATTGGAGAGCTATCTTAGGCTCACCTACCCTAGTTTTATCATGGAACCACCCATATATGAAAACAATTCCAAAGAAACATAACATAATCACAACACATGGACAAGCATAAAGGAAATATGACATTTCCACATTGCAATCACATTATAACATTTCAATATATTGACATAATAAATCCATTCTCAAAACCATTTTAAATAAAAAAATACATAAAAAGATTATATGATATTAATTTTCCTTTTAAATACATTACAACTTGTTAAGAAAGCCAAATATCAAATAATGCTTGTGGCGATGGAAAGGTCGTTGTCACTACGTACGTTAAAAATAAATATTATATTTGTTGTTTAATGAAATGCTTCATAGAGAAAATATTCCCTTTGAATGAAATTACAATTCAAAGGGTGTTATACAACATATAAATGAAATTCATGTATATATCAAAGTATGCTTAATGAAAGGAGATTAAGACGAAGTACCTTACAAAAATTCGGCAGCCTAACGGCGTTACTTAAGAATTCTAAAAATGAGTTGATGAGGGAAAATGGTATCTCATCACATGGAAATAAAATTTACAACAATAATGATATAGAATAACATATCCCAACATAAGATAATGCAAATTAAAAGACATAACATAAAAGAAGTATTTGACTAAAAGAGGAATGTGAAAGGATCCCTTACCTTGTGTTTGAATTGTCTTGTTCGTTCTTTATCTCCCGAAATAATAAAATTAAGTTAATTATACTTACTTAATAGCCTTTTTCAAGTTTATTATTCCTTTTATATCACTTATTACTTTATTATAACAATCATGTAATTATTCAAGTTTATATCGGTCTTTTTGTCGATGTTCGGTACTTGAGTCAAAATGAACTTGTTATAATTACAAATTGTCCATGTGTTAGAAATCCATTGTCACCAGAATGATATTAATGACTTATATATAATATATATCATATATATCCAGTATATATGTATTTATAATAGTCCATACCATTTTTATATATGAAAATGAAATGCACCACTCAGGGAGACGATAAGTCGTACGTATGCATGAACACTACTTTTATTTTATTTTATTTTTCATTTTTAAAGGAATGAAAACAAAATGATACATAGGTATATTATAATTAAAGAATAATATCATATTTTATATATGTTACATATGTTCATTGACAGCATCCTTTATACATTCCATGTATGGCATGAACGAGTCATATCACTTTGAGGGGGCGGTAGTCTGCACTTCCTCAAATGAAATTATGGTATTTTCCCATTATGGAAACCATAAAAGAAATATTTAAATGAAAAATATAGAAACATAAATACAATATAAATATAATATATATCACATATAAATATAGTGCCATCATAATGGCCACCATGAGAGGTGGTATGGAAAAATCAACAATCATCGTTTCTTGAGGTAGTAGTTCGCCGTCCACAGAAACAGTATGTTCTAAATCAATTAGATGTAGGTGTGTATAAGTGAGGTTTGAATAATTCTCATAAAAAAAACCTAGTATATAGAGGATACTGGTGTTTTTTCAGTAATAAAACAAAAATAATATAATAGGGAGTGAATAAGTAGGATAATAGAAAGGAATTTTAGAGAAGATGCTACCTCTTAAAACTTGTAACTCTCTTTGATTTGAGCCAAAAGGATTTGTTGAGTTGCCTTATGCTTAGGGTAAAGCTTCTAGGAGGTATAGGGGGATGTTGGGAGATTATTGGAGAAGATTTTGGATGATCCAATGGGATTTAGAGGTGTGTGTAATGGGTTATAGGTGGTGGCCTTTTATAAGAGGAAGGAGGGGCTCTTTAGGAAGGCTTGAAAGTATTATTTTATTATAATTTTTTTTTCAGTTTCAGAAGGTCCAAAACTCATTAAATTCAAATATAATATGAATTTAAGTCGAAATGAAATAATAAAAATAATAATTGGATATTTTTTAGATTTTTTTTAATGCTTATCATTTTTATTTAACTTTTTTTACTCTTACAATTTTACTAGAAAAGCCAAGAACTAGTGGCAGCCGGCCCTAAAAAAATTAAATAAAAAGGAAATGAGTCATGCTTACAAGGGGTTATTACATATACAAGTTTGTATCACACCACATCTATCTGCCGCCACCAATAGGGAATATTTGTCTGGGGCCGTGAAAGACCACATATCTTCAGGATTAATGAGTGCCTGCTTTGCTAATGCATTCACCACCTAATTAGCCTCCTCGTAGACGTGTGAAAAGTCCACTCGCATATGAGAAATATCATTTGGAAAACCAACCCACTGAGGCAGCATGCACCAATGGACCTGGCGTGTCTTGGTGCTCAGGTCATAGTCCGCGGTCTGAGATTCAGATTCAATCCATATAGAATTCCAATAAAATTGGACAGCGTACCTGATGGCATATATCATTTCCCAAATTTCGGCTTCAAAGGCAGTGCCCCTTCCAATGGCGTGGTGGAAGAATCCTTTTACAAACCCACGATATGTGCGGAACAATCCCCCACAACCCGATAGACCTGGTGCACCCAGCGCAACCCCATTTACATTTACCTTGATACACGACCCAATGGGTGGGATCCATATAATATACATTAGCATCCAAGTCATGCGTGACTGACCCCGAGACACCAAGCATTCTCAGAATTTGCAGATCAAAGACTTTATTAGCCGTGAAACCATCCTGCACAAGGGAAGCAGCATACACATCTCTATGAACTACTAGTATTCCTTTCTGAACCATGGAGTGTACACCAGTGAACACTGTAGCGTTCCGAGCCTCCCAAATGGCTGCAATAGCAGCAACAATAGTGGCCAAAAATAGGTTATGAATCTGCTCACTGAAGTGAAAGCGGGAGAAACCTGACAGAAGCTGCAGAAATGACCCGCAGGTATCCATAGTAACTCCAAACAAGGCACCAGTATAGGCCCACAGTTGCCTGGCATGGCAACATCCCATGAACACATGCTAAACAGAATCCTCATCCTTTTTACAGATGGAGCACATAGAAACCAGCTCAATACCGGACCTCTTAAGAACATCCATTATGGGAATTTGATTTTTCCAGATTCTCTAGATGAGTGAGAATCTGGAGGGCCTAATAAACCGGGCTCTGAAATTAATAAGCCACAAAGGCATAGGAACTTGACCTCCACATAGATTCTTATAGAAGTCCCTGCAATTGAATTCCCCGGTTTTTCTATGTATCCAGATCAAAGTGTCACGATCCATAAAGACATAATTGCTGATTTCAGTCTCTACCTGCACAGGACCACTAAAAACAGAAGAGTGAACCTGAGAGAGTAAACCCAAAATAGACCAAGGGGATGCATCAGTTGGCACGTTTAGATCACAAAGGGGTTGTGTGAGCCACCGTGTGTTCCAGAAATTCTGTGAGGAGTCCCTACAAACCATCCATCTTGTATCCTGCATAATGCTCACATATGCCTTCTTGATAGAGGCCCAAACCGATGAGGCAAGATAATAATTGTATCCATTTATAAGTCTCCTTGTAATTATATTTGAAAGAAAGTCATCATCAGCTTCAAGATAAAGAAGGTTCCAAGTAAATTTCCTAATCAAGCCATCATTAAATGTACGAAGATCCTTGAGACCTAATCCCCCCCAGCTCCATAGTCTTGATGCACTCCTTCCATGCTACTGTAATCAGTTTCCTCTCATGTGGTGACTCTGTCCATATAAAATTCCATACCATGCTCTGAAGCTCCTTGAGAAGTCCTCTCATCCATCGATAGATAGAGATTGAATAAATAAACTTTTATGTGATCACTGAGTTCACAAGACTGACCCTCCCAGGTAGGGACATAGCTTTCCCTTTCTATCTAGCCAGCTGGTGTACAATACCAGCATAAATTCCTTCCAAGTACTGCCTTTTCACTTTTCCCCAAAATAGTGGGATCCCAAGTTATTGGAAAGGCAAGGAGCCCCTCCTCAACCCAAGCTGCCGGAAAATTATGTTCCTTTTCCCAATTGAGATTCCATTCCCAAAAACAATAGAAGGCTTGTCCCAACTGATGTCTTGACCTGAAACCTCCTCATAGTGACTGAAAAGGCCTTTCATAGAGGAAATAGTTTGTCTTGAAGCTTGACCAAGAAGCATGATGTCATCGGCATACAATAGATGAGAAAGATCATGTTCACTCACACCAGCCCTAATCTGCTTATAGAGTCCCAATTGTGCAAGATCATTGATACACCTATTAAGTTAATCCTCTGCAATGGAAAAAAGAAGGCCTGAAAGTGGGTGGCCTTGCCGCACCCCCCTGGTGCAAGGGAAGAAACCCCTTGGGGAACCATTGACAACAATTGACAACCTAGAAGAACCAAGAATGATATGAATCAGATTCATGAAACCATTTGAGAAGCTATATCTTCTAAGTACATCAAGAAGGAAGATCCATTTAAGAGTGTCAAAAGCCTTGGAAATGTCAATTTTGAGGGCAGAATTCCCATCCTTTTTCTTCCTTCTCATAAGGTTTACACTCTCAGAGGACATAGACACTTTTGGATGCTCCTCCAAGGGAAAAATACAAGTTGATTAGTAGTAATTATGCCATTGACCAACCCACTCATCCTATTCCCCAAAACCTTGCTTATAATTTTGGGTATTGTGATCCCAAGTGAAACCGGCCTGAATCCTTGAGGTCAAGAGAATTATCTTTCATGGGGATGAGGGCAATGAAACAAGAATTCATTCAATGGGGAATATATGAGTTCGAAAAGAAATCCCCGATTCCCTGCACAATATCATTCTGCATGATGTACCAATAGAACATAAAAAATTTGTTAGTGAATCCATTAGGGCCTGGGGAACTCTCATGATTGAGAGATAGAAGAGTAGATCTGATCTCCTCCTTACATGGGGAAGTAATAAGAAGCTAATTCGAGTGATCATCAATATAAGGGATAATTTTATCGACCATGCAGTGAATGATGGACTTCCCATTATCAGAATATATTCCCTTAAAGTGTTCAACAATAGCCAGAGAAATCTCACGTTCTTCATTGTAGAGGTGCCCATCAATGCTGATCACCCTATTTCCTGCACTCTCCCTCTTTTCCTTGTGTAATCTATTGAAAAGTTTGGAGTTCCTATCTCCATCATTTAGCCACTTGACATTAAGTTGATTCCTAACCAATCTTTCCTTTATTATTAAAAGATCATCAAGCCTATTATGGGCTGTAACTTCCTCCCTGGATAAGGTATGGTGCTGTTCATGACCGATCTGAATCTCAGCCAGCTCCTCCTCTGACTTCCTAATATCCTTAGAAATTTTTGAAAAATATTTTTACTCCATTCCCTCAGTAACCCCTTAAGGTGTTTGAGTTTCATAATAAGTATCTGGAAAGGATTTCCAATGACTTCAGAATTCCATGCCTCCAACACAATCTCCCTGCATCTTGGAGTAACAAGCCATCCATTATTGAATTAGAAGGGAATAGGGACTGACCTTGTGAGCTGTGTATTTACATCAATAACCATTGGATTGTGGTCAGAATGATGTTTAAGAAGCGTGAATCTAGAGACTCAATGAGCCTTAACATGATCATCAGTAAAAACGAAGCACCTGTCAATCTTACTAGCTTGCTTCCCCTCCCACATGTACCTGCACCATGTGAAATCTGAACCAGCTATTGGAACTCTTACAATTTTATCAATCATTAACACTTTGAGAATCAAAATAGTTAACAAAACATGAAAAATATTCAATTAAAGAGTCAATAATAAAATTTTAGACTTACGATCACTATTTGGATGAATATTATATTTTTCTTTAATTTTATAATATTTAATAAAATATTTTATATTTTAAAATATAAATTATTTCAATTTGGACAATATTCATATCATGACTTTGTTAAAAATCCATAATAACATGATTAATTCAAAAAAAAGTCATTAATATAATGATAACATGTAACTATCATCCAAAAAATTAGTTTATGAAATTAGAATAACTAGATTACATTTATTTTAACATTTTTTAATATCATTTGTAAGAATTCTTTATTAATAAAGGAATCACTGCATATCATTGTGTCATAATTAAATATATTTATTTAATCTATAAAATTATAAATAAAGTACCATGATTTAGTAAATATATTTATCTTTCAAATGAATATTTATAGTCGAATAGATCACCTATATATCCCCATATAAAAATTGTTTTAGTAAAATATCTATGTTTATGTTATATTTTCCTTAACTTTAAATTAAAAGTAATTAAATGTCATTTTCCAACACAAGAGGCTCAATGGGGTCCTAAAATAAACCCAAGGATGCCCATGATTAGAAATATCTCATCAAATAGGATTAAGACATGTGCTAGGGTAATTTAATATTATTATAATATTATTTTTTACCCTAATTTTCCAGATTTATCCTTCAACCATGATAAATAAAATATTTACTGAAGTTACTATTCATAGTGTCTAAAAATAAAATTTAACTATTTACACAATTTGAACCTCTTGATTCCAAATATGGAATCCATTTTTCAAAATTCAAAACAAATAATTTTCAGAAATTAATTTAAAATTAATTCCCATTGTCAAAACTAAAATGCATGTTTTTAAGAAGTAAAAATTACAAAAAGATAAACATGTATTTATATCCAATTTATAAATGAAACTACATACAATGAAAAAATTGGATTAAATGGTAAAAATATAATTCAATTATACATTAAAACCAATAAAAAAAAATCTAACTATATAAATAAATTATATTAAAAGACTATTTCGACTTAAAATGCAGTATTTTTCAGTATTCATTAAAAAATGAACATTTTCAGAAAAATACCAAAAATTTACCCAAAGTAAATTTTGATGTACTTATTCTAAATAAGAAGTTTATTTTTTTCAAATAGAAAATATAAAAGTGAAAAATACTAGATTTAAAAAGAGTTCTCCATCAAAAGGTAATAAAACGGCCTTTAAAAAAATATTAAGGTATTTCATGATTAAAATTGGATTCATTTTTATTTTAAACCTCTAAAATTTATTGGATAAATGTAAATAAATTTAAAAAATATGTATAATATTATATTAGTTAGTTCTTATCATTCTCTCCAGTACAACAGTTAGATGTTAACTATTATTTAATATAATAATAATATTATTATTTTTAGTATGACTCAACATTGTGCGCAACATAAGATTTCAAAAAAACCCATTGCTAGGTGTCAGGAACTCCATCAAAATTAACACCCCCTTTAAAGTAAAATTAATATTTAATTCACAAATATTAATAAATATGAGAATTTCATATTCTATATTTACCTGGGATGTTACATTCTTCCCCCATTTTGGAAATTACATTCTTGTAATTTTATTCACTTATCAAATAAATGGGGGTATTTATCCCTCATAGAATTTTAAGTTTCCCACATTTCCTCTTAAACCATATGGTTTTCCATAAAACCTTTACCTGATGTATTACCTTATTCTACAACACTTGATCTCTTCAGTCAAGAATCCGAACTGGTTGTTCCTCATAAGAAAGATTATCTTC
Source organism: Viscum album (assembly GCA_963277665.1). Lineage (NCBI taxonomy): Eukaryota > Viridiplantae > Streptophyta > Magnoliopsida > Santalales > Viscaceae > Viscum > Viscum album. The sequence continues at coordinate 368,248,689 of OY728119.1, read as the reverse complement.
CAAATGAACTACTTCTGGAATCAAAACATGAGATGGATCTAGAATATACTTTATCAACATTGAAACATGAAAAACATTGTGTACCTAGGATAAACATGTAGCTAAAGCCACATTGTAGTCATGTAAAGACCCAAAATTTCCATATATATATATATATATATTTTTAAATATATGGGAATTTTATGAGTTCTCAAAATCAGATGGCGTGTGATTCCGACGTCCAGAGTGCCTGGAATGATCCGTCAATATTTTGTTAAGCTTATGTTAATGTACATAAGAAGTTTTCATGAAAAATTAGAATAAATCTTAAATGGTTACTAAGATCAGAAATCCAAGGGCACCGTTGCGCTCAGGATGATGGGTTTACCCTAGGAGTGACTTAAGATTAGTCGATGCGGGCCTCCTGTGAGAAAACCCAAAATTGGCATAACCGTATATAAAATAATAAAATAAATTATTTTATTTTTCAAATGGTTATAACAAACAAATGGTATGTCAGATTAAAAATCTGAGACCACCGCTGAACTCATGAGGGCATGCTTTATTTAAGCAGATACTAACTTTGGCCGGTGCAAGACACCAGTGAAAGTTAGTTTTTGGCCGTAAATAAAATAATTAAGTGACAATTATTTTATTATAAAATCCATAACAATTTAATGGTAACTCATATTTGAAATATGAGAGTACCATGGGGTTATTTGGTGAGTTTTCCATTTGGTTAGAGCCTAAAATTGACCGGTGTGGGTCTATGGTGGCTGAAAATGTTTTTCTAAACTTTTTTGGGTACGTTCAATAAACGTGCGAGAAGGTTTTTCTAACTTTTTAACCTATGCTCAGAATTTAAATCTGAGGGCACCATTGAACTCGCAGCACCGATATTCACTTAAGAAGACTTTTATCTTGACACTATATGGTTGATGGTGAATGTTATTTTTTTGTGTTATTTGTGAATGAATAAAATAAAAATAAAGTTGTGTAGATTTATTTTTATTTTATTTGTTAAACCTTCATTTGGAAGTTGGAAGGGGGCTCTACCGGAACTAAACCTCCCTGTGGAAGTTAGAAGTGGGGACCACCAGAACTTAACCTCCCATGAGAGGTTATGTTGGTTGGGACCACCTGAACCATAACCTACTATGAGAGGTTGTGGTGGTGGGGACCACCCGGGTCTAAATCCCCCTTTTTAAATGAGAGAAACTCTCAACCCCCCTCATTAATGTGGAGGAGTCTCTTGACTTCCTCCACATTAATTTTACCAACACACATACCATGAATTGTTCCAACTTAGTTAATTGGCTTTCCCCCTTTCTTTTAAATTTAAGTAACAACGTCATTAGAATTTAGGAAGGTTCCTAATAAATGAACCGTAAAAAATTCCATGATCGTTACCTACCTACCTCCATCTTCTATATATATGGATCTTTGGAGGAGGATTTTGGATGACTTCACCAAGCGACGAAGTGCTGGTAAAGTGAAGCGACGCCTAACACTTAGAGGATTACGCTCTCCAATGAAGAACGCTCCGCCAATGAAGAACGCCGACCTCCTTCGACTTTCTTCCATGGAACTTCCTTCGACATTGGACATGTTCGTCTACAACGAATCGACGCCTACCTTCTCGCCCCAACGTCAAACAAGATCGAACAAGGTATGGATTTTATTTAAGTATGATTTTATTCCCTGGATTCTTTCCTTCTAGAAACAATGAACGCAGATCAACTTATTATCAAGTTGATCCAAGGATGTTTTGCTTGCGGGTTGGGAATAAGTTGTTGTGGGAAGTTGTAGGGGGTTATTATCAAATTCTTGAATCTTTTCAATTATTATCCTCGTTCTTGGTTCATGATTAAATAAGTGCCTCTTTCTAACACTCTAAACGCGGAGGGTGTGGGCCAAACTAACATGGCCCCACCCCTCCGTCGATCTCCTTTGGTGTTCTTCGCGATGGGGAAGGATTAAAACCAACATGGAGGGGCACAAGAATGGAGGCCAACACCACCGCCGACCATGACAAAGGAAACGGTGCCTAAAACCTCTCCGTGGCACCGCTGCCCCACCGTGCCCTCATAGAATCCCTGGCCGAGCAGACCGCACCCTCGCGGTAGCCCCCATCCAAGCCACCTGCGGACTCTGCGTGCCCCGTACACCCCACGGCTCTGCTGTCCGCACGCCCCACCACTCCGCTATCCACTCACCCCCACACCCCGCGGCTCCATGCACCCCGCGTTCCTCACACACTTCGCGGCTCCTTCGTCCGCGCGCCCCACACTGCCGATGACCAAACCAGCCCGGAGGCCTCCCGAGCCGTCCAGGCCGTGCTAGCCCGCCAGCCCCTCACGATTCCCCGGCCGAACCGGCCCCAACCACTGAGCCGATCCACCCCGAACTATGCCCCCTCATGGTGCCCTCCAAGCCAGACCACCCTCGCGTCAACCCGCGGCCGGTCTTCTCCCTCGCGACCGGTCCACCCCCTCACCACTGGTATGTTCCCTCACGACTGGTCCATGCCCTAGCAGCCCTCCGTGACCCCTTGCGGCTAGCTGGGCTGGTCCCAGTGAGCCAGGACAAACCTAACAGGCTGGCCCGCCCAATGGCCAAGGCCGACCCGAATTGGGTCGGGCCGAGCCGGTCTGGACCCGGGCCCACTACGACCCTTTACCTTCTTTTGGCCATATATTTGGCACCAAACGTCCATTTGATGAACTGTCTATGATGCTGGTAATCTTGTAGTATGACAGTCCCTTTGAGTATACCCCACTAGACTTTGGGGTCTAGTTGAGATTGTTCAGGTCAGATCATCCATGAATCCAACAACCCCCCTGGACTAAAAGGCTAATAACTCATAGATCGGGCATCATATTGATAGCCATCTGTTGCGTTGAGACCCCTATGAGGTGGCAGACATTTGGGATACTTCTTTGTGGGACTTCGTGACAGTAAGGCATCGACCAGTATCTTGTGGAGGGGATTCTTCCAAAGATGAGCAGGCATTTGTGCGGGATCCTAGTAGCTGGCTGAGACTTGACCACTACTGACTCTTTTACTCGGATGGACTCGACTAGCCTAGTGGGGAGTGACTAGTTATGGTGGCAGATCCACGATGGAGGAGTGCCTAGTTGGGGCTGCAGACCCACGATACTTGACTGGAGGTGTATCTCTTCAAGATATGAAGGTGAGCGCCTAGTTGTGGTAGCAGACCCAGGATGGGGAGCACCTCTGTGTGACACAACAGACCCGTAGTACTCGATAAAAGGAGTACCTTAGCTGTCCAAGGTTAGTAGGAAGTGCCTCTATGTGATGCGGTAGGCCCACTGTACTCGATAGAGGAGGATTTCTCCAATAGCCAAGGGTTCATAATGTTTTTACCCCTAGAATTAATCCTAGATTGAGATGAGTCAGTTTTTTTCTATTTTCCTCATGATTGAGATGGATTACTTGATAACTTAAGTATATGTATGGGAATATACCTAAGTAAGGTTATCTATTGATTTCATACTTTCTGGTTTATCCTTGTTGGATTTTGTGAGACCTTGAGGATCTCGGGGTCCCTACTGAGTATTGTTATACTCACCCCTACATGGGCTATGCCCGTACCTTGTTGTGTTAGTTGCAGACGACATATAGTGCTAACTGAGGCTAAGAGTACCAGTACTGGATGATACCTTGAGGTGGACCTTACAATGAGTCGGCACAAGAAGTAGACTGATGGATGTGGAGTGCTGAGGAGGTTATCTGTACCTACCCTTCAAGTAGGAATCCAGAAGGACAACCCAATGCATGTTTTTCCTTTCTTCAGTTGTACATGTACTTCGAGTTCCTTGTACTTTACAGTTGAGCTTGTATTTTTGACCCCTTTTACTTTTTAGCACTCTTTAGTTATACAACTTACTTAGTGTTTTGTATCAATCTATGTGATTTTTTGTGTGCGTTTACATGTTATAAAGGCAATGCATTCCCATTTTTAGGGAATTATGCCTTTGGTGCTAGTCGCCAGCCACTATCCTATAGAAGGCAGGCTTGGGGTAGTCATGACACAAGCCCCGGGGGACGGGTCGTGAAAAATTGCTATCAGAGGGGTCAGTTATACCGTTGAATGTAGGACTCTGATATATCTTTTCTATGAAGAAATAGTGTTAAGTGTAGTGTGTGTGGTTTTCAGTTCAGGGAGTCCAGTTTTTGTGCGGCGGCCGACGTATCTATACACCAGAACCCTGACTTTTGATTTCCGAATCAGTGCATGAAAACACTGATTACATGTGTGTTTTCAAAAGTTTTCTTTAAGTCATCTCAACCAGGTCAGATCACCAGGTATAACTTTTTAACTGTAGTGCACTTGTTTCTTTTTAGGATGCCTCCACACAGACAGTTATATAGAGTTTTGACAGTTGTATGCACAGATAGCCCACCAAGCAACGAGGCCTCAGTGTAGGGCCCTTTTCCATCGTAGGCACAAGCGGTACCACTCCCCATTGGGCCACCTATGCCACCAGCCCCAACAGTAGAGGGTGCACGCTACTTGAGTGCGTTGCATGAGTTCCAGCACCAGAGGCCACCTAGGTTCAGGGGAGAGATGAACCCACAGGCGGCTAAGGATTGGCTGGAGGCTGTGGTGAGAGTCTTCTGACTGATAGGGACACAAAACGAACTCATGGTGATACTTGCTACTAGCCTTCTATAGGAAGCAGTGGGAAGATGGTGGAGCTTGATGCTCTAGATTCATGATGAGGTTATGCTTCTCTGGGCAGACTTCAAGAGCCTGTTTTGGGGAGAGTTTTTTCTAGTTACTCTTCGCGCAGTGCGCATCCAGGAGCTAATTCATTTGTTTTAGGGCAACAAGATAGTAGCTCAGTACTCAGTGAGGTTCATAGATCTCTCACACTACTCCATTGATATGGTGTGGGACCCATTATTTAGGTCCCAAACCTTCTATTAGGGACTCAGGCAGGAGATCAGGGCTTTAATGATCTCACTCAGCATCCTGACACAGGCAGGGGTGTTATAGAGAGCCCTCTTGTTGGAGAGTTTCCTTGTTGAGCAATCAACAATAGCGAGACCCACTCCCAGTCATCACGTAGTGGAGTCTTCTATAGCTGGAAGCAGATAGATGTTGTAGAGGTCCAAGATGACCAGACCTACAGGTGGACAATTGCACGACTCAGGATTGGTTGTGTGAGGCACCAGAGACAGAGCCAGACATGTGAAGAGTGGGCAGTGTTACACATGCGGTAGGTAGGGTCACATGGCTCGTGACTGACTGACCCGTCGTTCGAATGATCAGAAGACGGTCGAAGGACCTCCCAGGTAGAGACAGAGGTTCGATCGAGGTTGTCTGCAGGGAGTAGGTGGATGGGGCAGAGGATCTGGTCATGCAGTTGGCGGTGGGTGATGAATCGAGAAATTACTGCCACCACCACTGGGAGGTCCACCTTGACTGCAGGGAGCAAGTGGATAGGTGAGAGCTCAACTCCAGGTAGCTGAGGCTTATGAACACGGTGCTTCGGAGAAGATTTGAGGTACGGTCTATGTTTACTACTAGCTTCTATATCAATAGACATAGGTACTAATCATTATTTCCTTCCAAGAATCTTTTCCAAGACCTACAGTTTCCAGTTAAACCAATGACTTGAACTTCACATCTGGAGATACATTTTGGAGGAGACTCGATAATCACACTTATTCCGACTATATGACATGACCCTTGAGGTGAGTGTTTTGGTTGGAACCTCTTGGTTGCAGTGTCGAGGCCTTACGACGTTAGTTTGGGTATGACTGGACATCCATAGTTCATACTCATATTGACTGTATTAGGCAAAAAGGTTGGGGTTTATCTACAACATTTGGATAAGGTTTCCCTTATTCAACGAAAAAGGAATCCCAGGCAGCATAGGACAAAATCATGCATAAGAGGGTGCAGTTGATCACTCGTGAGTTGGCCAGCCTCACCCTCATGGCAGTAGATGTTTTGAGTTTTTAGTTCCCAATAGAAGTGGCTAGAGTTTCTCTAAGACTATGACTTTAATATAGTCTATACTCCTGGGAAGGGGAACATGGTAGCAAAACCACTCATCAGGAGGTCTGGCCAGTAGTTGTAGAGCGAGGTGATAGATCAGCTAGCCGCTTTGCAGATATAATTTGTGAATCGATATGGAGAAGCTTTACTTTAGTATATTATAGTCACTCCCCCACTTATTTAGTAAGTCAGGGAGGCAAAACGTAGGGAATATGACTGCAAGGCTCGACGTGCTCAGATATCCACAGGGCAGGCACCTGATGGATTTTTTGTGGGTGGGGAGCACATCATCCTCTTCAGAGGACATACCATGGTACCAGTATCACTTCAAGAGGAAGTGTTGTGGAAGTTTCACACATCCCCTCTAGAAGTACATCCAGGAGTGGTGAAGATGTATCAGGACCTCTGACGATAGCACTGGTGACCGGGAATGAGGAAAGCTATAGTAAAGTTTGTCTCTCGGTGCCTCACATGTCAGTTAGTGAAGGTGGAGCATCAGGTACCAGTAGGCTTGGTTCATCCTTTAGAGATCCCAGAGTGGAAATGGGATTAGATATACATGGACTTAGTTATGGGTCTTCAACATACATCCAGGGGATATGAATAGATTTGGGTGATCGTAGACTGACTCACTAAGTTGGCCCACTTCCTACCGATCAGAGAGCAGGGTTCAGTAGAGGGCTTGAGACACCTCTATGTGCAGGAGATTATGTGGCTACATGGAGAACATTCGATGATTGTCTCCAATCATGATGCATATTTTACCTCCTTTCTATGTAAGGGGTTTCAGGAGGCTTTTGGGATGCATCTTGGTTTGAGCACCCCCTTCAATCCTCAAACAGATGGTCAGATTGAGCAGACAATTCAGACCCTCGAGGACATGCTGTGTGCTTGTGTCCTCGACTTCAGTCACAGTTGTGAGGATCACTTTCCTTTGGTAGAGTTTGCATACAACATAAGCTATCACTCCACCATTTGGATGACACCTTTTGAGGCATTATACAGGCGACCTTACAGATTACCCTTGTGCTGGACTAACCCAGGGGAGTCAGCACTCGTGGGACCAGAGATGGTACAGGATACCACAGAGAAGGTGTAGATCATCGAGGAGCAGATAAAGACCGCACAGAGCAGGAAAAATTTGTATGCCGATAGGAGACGGAGACCTCTGGAGTTCGAGGATGGTGACCACGTCTTTCTATGGGTCTCACCTCGATGATGTCTATGGAGATTTGTCCGAGGCAGCAAGTTATCTCCAAGATTCATCGGACCTTTTCAGGTCCTCATTAGAGTTGGAAAGGTGGATTACTGCTTAGGTCTTCCACCTCAATTGCGCCGGGTACACAACGTCTTCCACATAACCTAGATGAGGAGATACGTGAATGACCCTTCTCATGTCATCGATAATGGAGAGTCGGACATTGACGATGGGGCGACTTTTATGGAGGTTCCAATAGAGATTGAGGATTGAAAGGAGCGGGTCCTTTGTGGACGGTTGATACCTTTGGTTCACCTTATTTGGAAGCATGATAACCTATAGGAGAGCACATGGGAGTGGGAGTCTTATATTCATGCACAATACCCCACATGTTTCCTTAGATTGAGTTGTGGATTACGGGGACGTAGAGCCTTGAGGTGGGGAGAATGTAAAGACTCGGAATTTCCATGTAATTTTTTAAAAATATATAGGAATTTTATGAGTTCTCAAAATCAAATGGTGCGTGATTCTGAGGCTTGGAGTTCTCGAAATGATCCGTCAAAGTTCTATTAAGATTAAGTTAATACACGTAAGCAGTTTTCCTAAAAAGTGGAATTACTATTAAAAGATTACTTGGAATGGATATCATAGGGCACCGTTGTACTCAGGATGGCGGGTTTACCCTAGGCGCAACTTAAGATTAGTCGGCACGGACCACCTTTGAGAAAACCAAAAATTGGCATAGACATAAATAAAATAATAAAATAAATTATTCTATTTTTCAAATGCTTATAACTCAAAAATAGTAGCTTGGATTAAAAATATGAGACCACCGCTGAACTCGTGATGGAATGATTTATTTAAGAAGATACTAACTTTGACCATCGTAGGCCACTAGTGAAAGTTATTTTTTGGCCATAAATAAAATAATTAAGTGACAATTATTTTATTTTAAAATCCATAAATTTTAAACAGTAACTCAGATTGGAATTATGAGAGTATCGTTGGGTTCTTTGGGGCATGCTTCACTTGGGCAAAGCCTAACCTTGACCGGAACGAGTTGAATGTGACTCTAAATATTTTTACAAACTTTTTTTGGGTATGTTCAGTAAATGTGCGAGCATGTTTTTCTAAATTTTGAACCGGTTCTCAAAATTGAAATCTGAGGGCAATGTTGAACTCACAGTGCCAATATTCTATTAAGGATACTTTCACCTAAATGGCAGATAGTCAAGGGTGAAAGTTAGTTTTTTGGGTTTTTTGTGAATGAATAAAATAAAAATAAAGTTGTGTAGCTTTATTTTTATTTTGTTTGTTAAACCTCCTTGTATAATTTGGAAGTGGGATCTACTAGAACTAAACCACCATGTGGAAGTTGGAAGTGGGGACCACCAGACCTTAAGCTCCCATGAGAGGTGATGGTGGTAGGGACCACCCAAACCATAACCTCCCATGAGAGGTTATGGTGGTGGGGACCATTTGGGTCTAAACCCCCCTTTTTAATTAAGATAAACTCTCAACCCCCCTCATTAATGTGGAGGAGTTTATTGACTTCTTCCACATTAATTATGCCAATGCACATACCATTAATTGTGTGATCTTAGTTAATTGGATTTCCCCCCCTTTTTTGAAATTAAGTAACAACGTCATTAGAGTTTAGGAAGGTTCCTAATAAATTAACCGTCATAAATTTCCCAATCGTTACCTACCTCCCTCCCTCTCCTATATATATATAGTTTGGGAGGAGGATTTGGGATGACTTCACCAAGCGACGAAGTGCTTGTAAACTGATGCGATGCCCAAAACATTGAGGATTATGCTCCCCAATGAAGATTTCTCCGCCAATGAAGAACGCCGACCTCCTTCGACTTTCTTCCTTGGAACTTCCTTCAACGTAGGACATGTTCTTATACAACAAATCGACATCTTCCTTCTCACACCAAATTCAAGCAACATCGAACACGGTAGGGATTTTATTTATGTATGACTTTATTCCATTCATTCTTTCCTTCTAAAAACAAAGAACGTGGATCAACTTATTATCAAGTTGATCTGTGGTTGTTTTCCCAGCGGGTTGGGAATAAATTAATATGGGAAGTTGTAGGGGTTTATTATCTTATTCTTGAATCTTTTCAATTATCATCCTCATTCTTGGTTCATGATTAAATTAAAGCCACTTACTACCACTCTAAACACAGAGGATGCGGGAGAAACTAACATGGCCCGACCCCTCCGTCGATCTACTTTGGTGTTCTTCACGATGGGGAAGGATGGAAACCTAGGTGGAGGAGCACAAGAATGGTGGCCGACACCACTGCTGACCGCGAAAAAGGCAACGTCACACGACACCGCTCCTCAGCATTGCCGCCCCACTGCGCCCTCACGACAACCCTGACCGAGCTGCCCGCAACCTTATAGGAGCCCCGACCAAGACACCCTTGGCCTCCATGCACCCCACGTGCCCCGTGGCTCCACCGTCCACGTGCCCTGCTGCTCCGCCATCCACGCGCCGCGCGGCTCCACCGTCCGTGTGCCACGCGTGCCCTGTGCACCTCGCGGCTCCATGTGGCCCGCACACCCCATGCACCTCTCGGGTGTGCCATCTGCGCACCCCACCCCGCTGCTGGACGAACCGGCTCACCAGCATCCTGAGCCGTCCTGGCCGCGCCGACCCCTCGTGGCACCCCAGCTAAACCGACATGTTCCCTCGAGGTGCCCCGGCTAAACCGAACCTCACCCTTGTGGCGCCCCGACCGAATCGACCTTGGCCTCCGGGCCGAGATTCCTCGAGTCGTTCCCCCTCATGGTGCTCTTTAGGCCAAACCTCCCTTGAATCGACCCACGACCCATCCGCGCCATCGCAGCCCTCCGCGACCCCTCACGGCTTGCAGGGCTAGGCCTAGTGGGCCGAAACGAACCTAATGGTTTGGCCGGAACCATGTCAGATCAGGTTGGGTCGGGGCGGGTCAGTCCGACCGGGTCGGATCAGACCCAGGATGACTATGACTCATTCCCTTCTTTTGGCCATATCTTTGCCACCAGATGTCCATTTGACAAACCATCTACGGCGCTGGTAATCTTGGAGTATGACGGTCCCTTTGAGTATACCCCACTAGAGTTTGGGGTATAGTTGAGATACGGTCAGGTCAGATCGTGCATGAATCCAACCCAACCCCCATGTCTAAAAGGCTAATAACTCACAGACCGAGCATCCAATTGACACACTGTCTATTGCGTTGAGACCCCTATGACGTGGCAGACCTTTGGGATAATTCTTCATGGGACTTAGTGATAGTAGAGCATCAACCAGTAGCTTGTGGATTGGATTTTCTAGAGACAAGCGATCATTTGTTCTGGAACCTAGTAGCTAGCTGAGACTTGAAGACTGCTGACCATTTGACTCAGAGTGACTCAACTAGCCTAGTGGGGAGCACCTGGTTGTGGCGGAAATCCCACGGTGGAGGAGTGCCTGGTTGTGGCGGCAGACCCAGGGTACTTGGCAGGAGGAGTACCTCTGCAGGATATAATGGGGAGCGCCTGGTTGTGGCGGTATACCCACAGTGGGTAGCGCCTCTGTGTGACATATCATACCCACAATACTCGACAGGAGGAGTACCTCAATAGTCCAAGGTTAGTTGGAAGCGCCTCTGTGTGACACGTCATACCCACTGTACTCGATAAAGGAGGATTTCTCCAGTATCTGAGGGTTCAGAATGTTTTTACACCTCGAATAAATCATGGTTTGAGATGAGTCAGTTTTTATGTGTTTTCCTCATGATTGATATGGATTACTTGATAACTTAGGTATATGTATTGGCATATACATAAGTAAGGTAATCTGTGGATTTTATACTTTGTGGTTTATTCTAGTTTGATTTTTTGAGACCTTGAGGGTCTTGGGGTCCCTACTAAGAATCGTTATACTCACCCCTACACGGGCTATGCACGCACCTTGTTGTTTTGGTTTCCAATGACGAACAACACTGACTGAGGCTGAGAGTACCAGTACTGGACGGTACCTAGTGGTGGACCTTACGAAAAGTCAGAACAAGAAGGAGATTGATTAATGTGGAGTCCCGAGGAGGCTATATGTACCTACCCTTCATGTAGGAATCCCAGAGGGTGACCCATTAACTGTTTATAATTTCTTCAGTTGTACTTGTACTTCCAGTTCCTTGTACTTTACAGTTGGGTTTGTATTTCCCACCCCTTTTACTTTTTATAACTCTTTTGTTATATAGTTTACTTAGTGTTTTGTATCCAGCTATGTGCTCTGTTGTGCACGTTTACAGGTTATAAAGGCAATGAATTCCCAGTTATAGGGAATTACACCTTTGGTGATAGTTTCCATCCCCTGGCCTATGGAAGGCGGGCTTGGGGTAGTCATAGAATGGGCCCCGGGGGACGGGTCGTGACAAGGCAACTGATCCAACTTTCTCCAGGATTTCATAGGGTCCAATGAACCTCAGAATCAACTTTACCTACTTACTAAAACACATCACACTTTTCTATGGAGAAACATTGTGAAAGATAGGGTCACCTACCTCGAAAAAAAGATCATTCCTCTGGTTATCTGCATAAATTTTCTGCCTGCTATGACCTGTTCTCATGTGCTTCTTAATCAAATAATCTTTTTCTGCCATCTCTTCCACCAATTCTTGTCACATTAACCTCCTTTCACTTACTTCATAAAAAAAGATGATGCTCGACACCTCTTTCCAAATAATTCCTTAAATAGTTCCATCTGTATAATGGAATGTAAACTATTATTATAAAAAAATTCAACCAAAGAAAGTTATTGGTTCCAACTTCCCTGGTAATCCATTGAACAAGCACGAAGCATATCTTCCAATGTTTGAATTGTTTATTCGGACCACCCATTTTATTGTGGATGAAAAGATATACTAATATTTTATTCAGTACCCAATGACTTTTGAAGGGCCTTCCAAAATCTAGAAGTGAACCTTGGATCACGATCAGATATAATGGAGAGGGGAACTCCATGTAACCTGACTATCTCTTCAATATAAAATTTATAAAGTTGATCTAGGGATAGAGTATCTCGAATTGGAATAAAATGAGAAGATTTAGTTAATCGATCAACAATAACACAGATTGCGTTGTTTCCTAGAGAAGTCTTTGGTAATACCATGATGAAATCCATGGATTCATTTTCCCATTTCCACACTAGAAATGGAAAAATCCGAAGCATCCCTTTTGATAACTACCGTTCAACTTTTACCTATTGAAAAATCAAACATCTTAGGGTAAAGTCAGCAATATCTCTTTTTATTCCATCCCACTTGTAATACTCCCTAAGATCTCTGTACATCTTAGTACTTCCAGGATAAACTAAAAATGAATAACTATGAGCTTCACATAATATCTCTTTATTCAATTGTGAATCACAAGGCACACATAATATCTTTCCAAACATCAAAACATAGTCTTTATCAATGTTAAACTCAGGTAAATTACCCTTCTAAACCAATTCTACCTTTTTCTACAAATCACTATCATTTCTCTGTATTTTCTTTATTCTGTCTAAAAGGGATTATTTTACTGAAACCTGAAACAAAATAGGGTAATTTTTAGCATCAACAACTTTTATGTCAATGTTCATCAAATATTTAATAAAAATATCTTGTTCCAAACACAAGAAGATTAATGTAGCATTACTTTTTTGACTCAAAGCATCATCCAATTTGTTTTCTTTTCTTGTATGGTAATGAATTGTGAAATCATAATCCTTGATTAATTCTATCTATCTCCTCTACCTCATGTTCAATTTTTTCTGAGTGAATATATACTTCATTTTTTTTGGATTAGTATATATTTCAGACTTATTCCATACAAATTATGCCTCTAAATTTTTAAAGAGAAACAAAAAACCTAATTCCAAATCATGTGTAGGGTAATTTAATTCATGAGGTTTCAACAGACATAAAGCATAAGAAATTAACCGATCATTATGAATAAGGTCACAACCAAGTATTTTCAATGAATCATCACTATAGATAAAAAATTCACAATCTCTGGAAGGTAATTCCAAAATTGGATTATTCAACAATCTTCTTTTCAATTCCTAAAAACAATCATCATATTATTTTGTACAAATGAACTTAACACCTTTTCAAGTTAACTTAGTCAGTGACCTAGATTACCGTGAAAAATTCTCAACAAACCTTCTGTAATAGCCTTCCAAACCAAGAAAACTATGAATCTTAGTTATATTTGTGGGTCTTGTCCATTATTTAACAACTTTTTTTAGTAGGATTAATAATTATTCCATCTTTAGAAACAATGTGACCAAGGAATTAAATTTTTTGTAACCAAAATCACACTTTCTGAATTTACCATACAGTTTATTTTCTTTTAAAATTTGCAAGACAACCCTTAAATGACTTTAATGCTCCTATTTACTTTTAAAATAAACCAAAATATCATCAATAAAAAAAACCAAAAACTTATCCAAGAACTCATAGAAAATTCAATTCATAAGATCTAGGAATACAAAAGGTGTATTGGTTAACACAAAAGGCATACCTAAAAATTAATAATAGCCATATCTAGTACAAAATAGAATCTTTGGAATGTATTCCTCCTTTACTTTCAACTGATGGTACCCCAACCTCAAGTCAATCTTCAAAAAATACTGATCTCCCTAGATATAATAAAAAAAATCATCGATATAAGGCAATGGATACTTGTTCTTAACAATTATGTTATTCAAGGCTCTGTAATCAATGAAAAGTCTCATTGAACAATATTTATTTTTAACAAACAAGATAGGATTACCCAGTAGTGATGTGCACGGTTAAATGAAACCTTTATCTAATAAATCCTAAAATTAATTCTTTAACTCTTAAAGTTCAATTTGAGCAATTTGATAAGGGGGTTTTGAAATTGAATTAGCATTAGGAACTAAGTAAACGGTAAATTCAACTTTTCGGTTAGGTATTATACTTAGGAACTCATCCAAAAAAACATCAAGATACTCATTTACCCCTGGCACATCATTAATCTGAATTGTTATTTTGTTTTCAAAAATATATACAAGGTAACATTCATTTTCATCTTTTACTAGTTTCTTAACTTCCTGATAGGTTATCAAAATTAAGGGTTCATTCTTTTACACAAAATGATTATTTTTTGGAAAGAAACCTCTTTATCTCTGCAGTAAATCTTAGCATGATAAAGAGAAAATGAATCCATACCCAAAATAACATCAAACACTACTAGAGGTAAAACTTTAAGGTTTTCAGGTAGATTCTTTCCGCACACAAGGACATAAAGTTTCTTATAATATCTTTCTGTATCAACATTTCCTCCAGGTGTTTTTACCACAAGTTCAGGATTCATATCTTGAGATGGAATTCCCAATTTTCTAAAAACTTCCATAGAAATGAATGAATGTGTAGACCATATATCAAAAAAAACATTGGATTAATATGAATAAACAAAAAGTGTACCTGATAATACTTTATTTGATGAACCAACTTCTTCTGAAGTAGTTGCAAAGGTTTTCACAACCCCTTTATGCTTGTAGTATGACTAGATTCATTTATTTGAGTTCTTCGTTGGACACTCATTTGTATAATGACCCATTTCGTTGCACTTAAAACATTTTACTAACTGAAAATCAGTTTTTGTCTTACCATTACCCTGATCATTTTCAGTGAAATTATGATCCTTATGTCCCATTTTACCACATCAGAAGCACTTACTAGAATTCCAAAGTCATTCCCCATAGTTCTCTTTACCACAATTTTCACAAAATGTAAACTTAAGTTTCTTACCATCAGACCTTTTTGAAGAGTTATTTCCTTTTATCTGCCTCATCAACCTCTTATTCTGTTGTTTTTCAAAGAACACCTGATCATCGACAAACTCTATTTACACTTTCTCCACACATCAAACAAGTTTTTCATAACTTTTGAACTCATGAAAAGCTAAATCCCTTTGATAGTTTTGATTTAACCATGAGTAAAAATGATTGATTTTACTATCAAGATCCCGTATGAAATTTGGAGCATACCATGATAGTCGAGTGAATTTTTCTTCATAAGTATCCACTGATTCATCCTCTTCACTCAATTATAGGAATTTTTTTTCTACCCTTAGTTAAACTGCTTTAGGAAAATATTTATCAAGAAATGTACCTTTGAATTCATCCCAATAAAGTGAATCAATCTCCTCACTTTCCCAAATATTTTTATCCATCGACCACCACTGATTAGCTTCACCTTCAAAATGGTAAATAAAAAGACTAATATTTTGATGTTCTAAGAACCTCAGGAAATCAAAAATATTTTCAAGTGCTTTAATCCACCCTTAGTTAATACAAGGTCAGATGATTCTCTAAATGGTGGGAGATGTTTCCTTATGAAATGATCCACTACCGACATGTTATTTTTTGGTTGATCTGGCTGATCTCATGCATAGATACTGCCACCATTTATATCCGGATTCAATAGTTCTATCTCTGCAATAAACTATTCAGTTTTTATTCCAACCATATCAGGTTGCTAATATGGAAGGTTGTTTTCCTCCTAATGTCATCCCATCATAACTGCCTTGTCTCCTCTATAGAAAACCATTCTTAACACAAAAATATCTTAGGCAAAGCAACATGGAAATCTATAAATGCTATTTCATTTCAATCCTACCATAACATAATTTATGGATATTAATTTAACAATATCCTAACTTCTAAAGTTTTCTAAACGACCTTTTGATATCAACTATAAGGCCCCAGCCTTAAACATTACATAATCTTGATTTAATTCAAGAATTCACATTAAGGATCTTTTTAGGATTAGAGTTTTATAGAATTAGGCCATAACTATTACGTTACACCTCAAAAGATTACAAAGTAGATGTTTTAACTCTATTTTTTTACAATAATAAAACTCTTTAAATAAGACAATAATTTTTTTCTTGATATAAATATACTTGAATTAATTCTTTCGCTTACCCATCCTTATACCCTGTGAGGATCATTTCAAAAACATGGGATGAGCATAAAAAGATTAATAAGGGTTATAAAATAAAGAAATAAAACATTAGTACATCAATACATAACAAACATCAGCTCTTTAACATACCCCATGAAATCATTATATTTATGAATAACACATATAAATCATAAAGGTAACTTGTGGAATATATATCATACTTATATTGTATCTTTCACAACAACATAGTGAGTTACATTTGGAGTACCCATCATAGTATATTCCCTAAATCTATTAGGAGAATCATTAAAGTTTAGTTCCATTATGTTACCCAAGGAATTGGAGAGCTATATCGGGATCACCCACCCTAGGTTTATCACGAAACCACCCATACACCTAAAAACTACCCAAGAACCATAACATAATCATAACACATGAACTGGCACAAAGGAAAGATAACATTTCCACATTACAATCACAATATAACATTTAAATATATTGAAATAATCAATCCATTCTAAAAACCATTTTAGATACCAAAATATGTAAAAAGAGTATATGGTATTTATTTTCCTTTTAAAAACCTTATGGATTGTTAAGGAATCGAAATATCAAATAATGCTCGCAGCAGTGGAAAGGTCATTGTCATCACGTACGTTAAAAGGAAACATTATTTTTGTTGTTTAGTAAAATGATTAGTAGAGAAAAGATTCCATTTGAATGAAATTAAATTTCAAATGGGGTTATATAAAATATAATGGGAATTCATGTATAAATAAAAGTATGCCTCAATGAAAAGAGATTGAGATGAAGTCCCTTACAAAAATCAACAGCCTAACAACGTTACTTAAAAATTAAGAAAATGAGTTAATGAGAGAAAAAATGATATCTAATCACCTAGACATAAATTGTACAACGATAAGGATATAGAATAACATATCCCAATATAATATAATGGAAATTAAAATAAATAACATAAAATAAGTATTTTACTAAAAGAGGAAGGTGAATAGTTCCCTTACCTTGTGTTTGACTTGTATTATTAGTTCTTTATCTCCATGAACAATAAAATTTAGTTAATTATACTTGATTTATAAATTTTTTCATGTTTATTATTCTTTTTATATCAGTTTTTACCTTGCTATAATAATCATGTAATTATCCAAGTTCATATTAGTCTTTTTGTTGATGTTCGGTACTTGAGTTAAAATGAGCTTGTTATAATTACAAATTTTCCAAGTGGTAAACATTACAATATCTCAAAAATTATATTAATGATCTATATATCATATATATCATATATATACAATATATATGTATTTATAATAATTCATATCATTTGGATATATGAAAATGAAATGCACCGTTCATGGAGACGGTAAGCCGTACATATGCCTGAATGCTACTTTCATTTTTTTCATTTTTAAAGGAATGAAAACAAAATGATACATAGGTATATTATAATTAAATTATAATATAATATTTTATATACATTAGATAAGTTCATTGACACCATCCTTTATACATTCCATGTGTGTCATGAACGAGTCATATCACTTTGAGGGGGCGGTAGTCCACACTTCCTCAAATGAAATTATCGTATTTTCCGATTATGGAAACCATAAAGGAATGATTTAAATGAAAAATAGAGAAACATAGATAAAATAGAAATATAATATATATCACATATAAATAAAATTCCATAATAATGGCCACTATGATAGGTTTTATGGAAAAATCCAACAATCATCATTCCGTGAGGCAGTAGTTCGTTGTCACCAGAAATATTATGTTATAAATCCATTATATGGAGGTGTGTGTAAGTGTATTTTAAATACTTATCATAAAAACAACCTAGTATATTGAGGATAATTTTTTTCAAATGTAATCAAACAAAAATAATAGAATAGGGAGTGAATAAGTAGAATAATGAAAAGGAATTTTAGAGAAGACACTACCTCTTAAAACATGTAACTCTATTTGATTTGAGACAAAAGACATTCTTGAAATACCTTATTCCTAGTGGAAAGATTCTAAGAGGAATAGGGGATGTTTTAAGCTTCTTTTAGTAGAGTTTAGACAATAAAAGGGGCTTTATAGGTGTGTGTAATGAGTTATAGATGGTGGCCATTTACAAGAGGGAGGAGGGGATCTTTAGAAAAGATTGAATGTATTAATTAATTATAATTCTTTTCAGTTTAAAAAGGTCCAAAATTCATCAAATTAAATTATAAGTTGAATATAAGTCGAAATAAAATCCTCTAATAATAATTGGACTAGTTTTGGATATTTTTTAATCCTTATCTTCTTAATTTAACCCTTTTTTACTCTTACCATTTTATCAAGCATTTAACACTCTAAGAATCAAAATAGTTACCAAAACATGAAAAATATAAAATTAACGAGTACATAATAAAATTTTAGACCTATTATCAATATTTGGACGAATATCATATTTTTTGTTATTTTTAAATATTTAATAAAATATTTTATATTTTAAAATATGAATTATGTCAATTTTGAAACTATTCATATCATGATTTTTTTAAAAATTGATAAAACTATATTGATTATAAAAAACATCATTAAAACAAAGATAACATGTAAATATCATCCATAAAATTCGTTTATGACATCAAAATTTTCAAATTAAATTTATTTTAAAATTTTTAATATCATTTATTTGAATCCTTTATTAATGAAGCAATCACTACATCATCATTATGTCATAATTTAATTTATTTATTTAATCTCTATAAATTATAAATAAAATACCATGATTTAAGAACTATTATTAATTTTATAATGACTATTTTTAGTCGAATGGATCACTTATATAATCCCATATAAAAATTGTTTAAATAAAAGATATATGTTTATGTTTTAATTTCCTTAACTTTAAATTAAAAGTAATTAAATGTCGTTTTCAAACCAAAGTGGCTCCATGGGGACCTAAAATAGACCAAAGGATGCCCATGGTTATAAATATATCATCAAATAGGATTAGGACATGTGTTAGGGTAATTTAATATTATTATAATATTATTTTTTACTCTTATTACCAGAATTACCCTTAAACCATGATAAATAAAATATTGACTGAAGTTACTATTCACAATGTCTAAAAATAAAAGTTACCTATTTACACAATTTGGACCCCCTAATTTGAAATATGGAATCTATTTTTCCAAATTCAAAAGACAGAATTTAGAGAAATTAATTTATGTTGTCGAAACCAAAAATTGTGTTTTTAAGAAGTAAAAACTACCAAATGATTGATATGTGTTTATGTACAATTTCATTGCAAAATTACTTGCAATGACCAAAATTGTATTAAATAGTAAAAATATAAACCAATTACACTTTAAAACCATTATAAAAACAATCTAAATATGTAAATAAATTATATGAACATATAGTTTTGACATGAAATGTGGTATTTTCACTATTCATTAAAAAAATGAACTTTATCAAAGAAATATAAAAAATTTACCCAAAGTAAACTTTGATGTCCTTATCTTAAAGAAGTAGTTTATTTTTCCAAATAGAGAATATCAAAGTGACAAAGACTATATTTAAAAATGATTCACCCTCAAATGGTGGTAAAATGACCTTTTAAAGAATATAAAGGTATTTCATGCTTAAAATTGGATTTATTATTATTTTAAGCCTCTAAAATTTATTGGATAAATAAAAATACATTTAAAAAACATTTATAATCATATTTTAGTTAGTTCTTTTCATTCCTTCTAGTACAAGGACTATGCATTAACTACCATTTAAAATAATAATATTATATTATTATTATTTTTTCAGTATGACTCAGAATTGTGTGCAACATCAGATTTCAGAGAAACCCATTGTTGTGTGTCGGGTACGCCATCGAAAATAGAATACCCTTTAATGTAAAATTAATAATTAGTTCAAAAATATTAATAAATATGTAAATTTCCTATTCTTTATTTACCTAGGATGTTACACTAACCTCCTTCCAATGGGACAAGAGCCACAAATCCATAATCAATCAACACGTACACAAATCATGTGTATCTATCAAAGAAAAATTATAATAGAAATATAAAATAAAATATAAAAACAATAATCCCATATCCCTCAAAACCAAGACTTCTTACTAAACAAGTGTTTTCGATGAACCTATATGACATCCATTACAGTATCTAACACATTACTAATACTCCCATCTTCCATATGAGAAATAGTAAATAAAAATGAAAGTATTACATTTTATTCCACTTTGTAATGTTCCAACATGATATTGACTAAACTCGTGCCTCATTCTAATTCACCATAATTATTAAAGCATGCCTCCTCATATTCCAGACTCTTTTGACTAGAAGAGAGGATCTAAAGGTGGTACAATGGTGAGAATATACTCTCATACCAGAGTCGAAACATTGAAAATAACAAGATATAATTCATAGTAGTAATAAATAGAGTTAATAATTAGTAAATAATATAAATAGAACATTCTACGATAAAAAATGAAATGAAATAAAAATCCCCAATATCCATGTCATACATATACCACTAGCCACCAAATGGGCTGACCATATATACATGAGTACATAAAGGAAACTGAAAAAAACAAGTCTCTACTACTAAATCCAAGCCAGAACACATACCCAGTCTCTATGAAACTTATGTACTTATCCAGCTTGATTAAAATAATCCACATGAGCAGCCACACTTTATCATGAAACTATAGGCCACAGACCTATCCACCATACATCTACGCTCAACCTGAAAAGTAGACATAAGGTATACATACACACCTAGGTTCACCTACAATGATCAGATACAATCTTAGTTGTCCACCCCAATTATGAACATAGAAATATATTTTCAGAAGTGCATGCTGATTTAATATGCTTAGCCTATCTGATACACAACAAAAATAATAATAAAATAACTCATGTGAAGCCACAGTCAATCCCTTGGTCGATGATCTCAGATAATAAGGAAATGTTCTATCATGAAAATTTATGTTTATATGTTTATATATATATATATTATCATAAATAAAATATATATACATAAATATGAATATACACGAGTAAGGTGAAAGAAATAACATGAACAAAAATAATCAATCCTTGGTCCTGTAATCTTGATTGTCTTCATATCCCCTAAAAATGGAATTGAATTGAATGTTGTACCACACAATATGTGTATAATTATTTCAATATTAGTGTACCTAATACCTATGGGCAATACCTACTTTAGATTGTGATGGAAATGCCTCTAATAAAGAAACATCACCTTTGGGGGATACAAGACCTAAACCCGTGTTCACTCATACTCACCTCCAATCACTACAATGAATGATCCCATATGCTGAAGTAAAATACAGTAAACGACTACTAAGCTAGATGTCATGCCACTCATGCTAGGTAAATCCAGTCTATTGTATAATCCCTAAGTCCTAATCTGTAGGTGATCAAGGCATTATGACTCAGATAATATATAAGGGTCTGACCCTTAGTCAATGTATAAAGTGAGATCACCAGTTAGTCCTCATTCCCACCAATCGGGGTCTCTAATCAGGGATAGTGTAATCATATCCATTGCTCATGAGACTGTAATCATCCAAAAGTATATATAACATCAATGATGAGGATTTCCATGCAAAACATCATGATCAAGTAACTGACCATGGAGTATGTAATCATCACCATCACTCAAGAGAGTGTAATCATCCATGAGTATCTTTAATAGGGAAGACATTACCCTATCTCACAATTAAGGGATTCCATGCCTAAATAACATAAATAAAATACAAAAATACGGATCCCATGAAATAACTATATGCATCAAAATAATATAAAATAAATTATTAGAATCCAGATAATATGAAATACATATAGTCATCCCAATAAAGAAAGTCAAATCTTGTCAGTCCCATCAACCATAAAACCGGGAGTCACCAATAGTAATCATCCCCACATCAATAGTAAATAGGTGAATGCATAAATAAATAGTGGGGGTGGACAAATGAAAAACCCAACACGACTGCCATAAAATCATGACTTACATGTTTGGTGAGGGTTATAAGGTGACACCCAATACCATGACATCCTAAAATCTATGTACTATCTCATGATCGATCAAATATAGAGGCACAATCATGGTCTCTCATGTCATAACACAAGAGAGGAATTATACTAGGGATCCTCAAGGTCTATGTATAAGAGAAAGAATCCTACTTGGGATCCTCAACTATGAAGGAAAATATAGGAATCCTACATGGGATACTATAATAGTAATAAAATAGAGGAATCCTACATGGGATCCTCAGAAAATTACATTTATAGAGACATCTTAAATGGGATCCTCTTGGTTGAAATGTAAGGAGAAGAATCCCACATGGGGTCCTCAAAGAAAACTAACCTCACAAACTCTTAGGCTTGAGATGGAAATCTATAATAGGATAACTCATAAAGGGGAAATATATATAAGTATTGGTCTTGATATATACCTTATTTATCATCTAAAATTAAATGGTGTCACTCCCAAGAGACAACTAAATTTGATTACCAGAGGAATAACCTCTCTATTTAAAGAAACACTTGAAACACCACCAAGGAGTCCTAAAACCACTACAAGGGTTTCAAAATCATGATTTACATAGAAAGATACTCAAAATGGACTAATCAGGTTTCCAATCATGGATATAGGGATTAAAGATATGAAAACCCAAAAAGGGTAGAAAGGAGGTAGTACATGATGTGTATACTTAGTACATGACATGTACCCCCAAATCCCCACCTAGGCATGCACTCTAACCGGAATTGGTGTGTAAGTGACAAGTATACAACTTATTGAGTATGTAAACATGATTTACCCTATACGAGGTAACTTCAAATGTACCTCACATTCCCTACCAATGTAATTTTCCTATCCATGTACTTCTACACAGTGTGAAACCCACACAAGTTTTGGACATGTACTATACACAACCATGTTCCCTTATACAGGTTGAATGGATGGGAACTCGACTACACAGCTGATTCCCAGTGCATAAAATGTATACCACCTACACGGTGTGTACTTTTAAAAGGATTACCTTCCCTGAAATATGAATAATACACTATGTGTGTTCCTGAACTACAAATTGAGTGCTAGGGATTTCTTATTGGGAAACCCCTAAAATCACCAAAACATCTATTTTATCTTTTAAAGGTACTGATTGACCCAAGAGGGGTCTTAAGTAGTTATAAAAATATATTAAAACATGAAAACAGTAAATATATATGGATTTATTAAGAAACATAAAAATAAAATATCATTAGGTGGAATCCACTAAAGTTTCTCCCATTTCCATGATCCATGATTTTCATACGATGGTCAGGCTACTCCTGAGCTCCACAGTGGAACCACAATTTGTACATCTCTCTCTCTCTATATATATATATATATATATATCTATCTTTTCCCATACCTCTCCATTTTCCTCTATTAGTAACATTAAGTGCAATCTATAAGGTATTTAATAAGAATTTTGGGGACAAAGAATATAATGTAAGGAAAAAAGGAGAAAAATAAATGAAAAAGAAAATGGGGCCCTAGGCTAGTCTTGGTGCCCAAAATGAGTTTATGCCTCACTTAGAAAAAACTAACCATTTTAAACTCATAATCATAGATATAATCTCAATCCTATTATCTATTAAAATGATATTTCTAAATGAACATGTGTGAATAAATTAATATTTAATTAATTATATATTAAATATTAATTATTTGATGAAAAATCTAATGGTTCCAAATTAAAAAAAACTATTTCCCTAAGCTAAAAACCCTATTTAGGGACCAATGATGTTGTCCAAAATAATATTCTAGATCACGTTCTTGTGAAAAGTGACCATTTTACCCCTTAAAACAATCTAAAAGAAAAAAAATATAAATTTCAACTCAAATTTCCTGTCCGAAAAAATACAGGTTCCAATAATGATACTATATAAAAAATACTTTTAACGATTATCTATAAATCATCAAGATTTTTACATTTTCTAGAATAAAATTGACACAGTTTATTTCTAGATTCTACAAGGGTCGAAGGATCTTTATAATTCTCTATGAAAAATTTCTTGAAAAAATATCTAAAATATTTTTCTTAGGATAAGAATATGTAGTCATATTTTTGTTCAATTTTCAATCCTTGTAAATAGTTCATCTCACAGAGTAATGATATCTCAAAGTGTGTTTTTATTAAATTTAAAAATTCATCACAGGAATAATATTTTCTCCTTGAAAATATTATATCTTCTAAAAAACAATGATTGTTAGAGTACTTGTGGACATCTCTTTCATAGAAATATTAATGCCAAAATTTCCTTTAGTAAATTTGTTTTATTTTAGGAATATATCCTACTTAAAATACCAGGTTCTTGGATTATATTTTAAGCCATATAATTACTTATTTATCCTATATATTATGAAACCATCTATATCCATAATGAATCCTTTATGCGGTTGATTAAAAAATTCTTCTATGTCTTCATTAAAAAACGATGACATCACTTCCCTATGATATACCAGGTAACGTCCATGTAGAGACACTATTAGAGAAATTTTAATAGTCTATAGAGATTACACTAGTTTATATGTTACCTAAAAATAAATATATTCCATCTATGAATAACCATTTCTTACCAATCAATCTTTATTTCTTTTCCCCTCAATATTTTCATTTAATTTATTTCTAAATTACCAATTGGAAGTAATCATATTTTTTTTCATTCTGGTCTTTAAAAAATTTCCCTAGTTAAAGGATTATCAATATAGTCTTGTTTAGTTTTTTATTCATTATATTAATATATTCCTCATGATAAATATTTTATGCTATAATTTATATTTGAAACAATAGAATAAGAGTATTTTGATTTTTAATTCTTAATTTTCTTCTTATCTGCACTAGATCCTCTTAACGACCAACTATATATTCTAATTGAACATGTTTCTTAAATATTTGAAATTTTGACATCTAAATTCTAGAAATTTAATTGTTATCACTTTTTGGTTCAGAATAATTATTTAAAAATAGTCTCTTTAACATGTTCTTATTTATATTATTTTTCTAAAATCTATATAATGTTTTCTCTAAATTTTTTAAAAATGTATTTTTTCAAATCTGATTTTCACTCATTAAAAATTATAAAACATAAATGTATTTTTACAACCTCTTATTCCTACATTTGTAACCTCTTCTATTTGATATGTATCCCTCGGTGATCACTTATTCTTTTTTCACTTCAAACATTAGCAGATTTGTGTTATTGATCTTTATGAAAGATGGACTGCCATTGAATTTAAATTATATTACCATTGGATTTATCTTGTTTTACATTTTATATTGATTCATGTGTCTCAAGTCTTAGTAAAAACATATTTTGTATGTGTATAGTAATATATATATATATCTTCTCTTGAGAACAACTTTCATATTTTGTGTCCAAAAATCATTTTTACTTCCCGTCTCAAATAAATTCATATTCTATATCTCACAAACAACCAAACCGATTTACCTAAATTTTTAGTGATTAGGATATTAGATACATATTAATCTAAATATAAATTCATTTCTACATATCATAAATCCTTTAGAGTCCCTTATATACTTTCTATAAGTTATTATTATTCCATAGCCCGGGGAAGGGAAAAAGTAAAAAAGGGGTGAGCTTAAACACTCAATAAATGAACACATAATGACATGTCATCAAGGTCTAGATGATATAAATAAGAGAAAAAAGGGGTTTGGAAAATTTTTATTATTATTATAATGTGTAGTAGAATGATTTTACAATATTTAATGATTTAAGAATATTTAATCTCAAATAAAAAAATATATACCGTGGAAATGTTTTACAAAATCATGGTACTTTAAACCTGATTCATGGAGCACAATCACCTTCATATAGAAATTTAGTTATAATTGAATCATAATATAATAAAGTATTATAGAAAAATATAATTATATTAAATATTGTGAGAAAATAATTCTATATTAAACTCACACAAGAAATTATTTACAAACCTTCTCATGCAATATTCACATAATAAAATATTTAATAATGGTTCTTTCATCTCATTCATACTACAAACCTATGGGTAAAGAATCCCACATCTCATTCACAAAAAATTTCATCACCTCATGTGATATGAAACATTAAACAATCAATTAAAAGGTGATATAAGACCCCACTTTTCAAAATTCATAAATATTATTTCTATATAAAGTCTTATCATTAAATTTATCATAAATAACCCCTGTAAATAAAATAAGAATCATTAATTTTCCAAATGGTATCATATAAAAAATAATTTTATTTATAATAAAAATATGATCACCTAAATAGAGTTGTTTTAAAGATAATATATAAGGTGATTTATGAAACATTACAAAATTCAAGAAAAATACTTTAAAAATAGAAGATAAATTTAAGAAAATTATTATATTTTTTTCTCTATATGTTCTTAAAAAGACACAACTTTCAAGTGACATTTGGAAAAACATTTTTTGAAGACAAAGAGAAAACATCTTAAAAAATTATCTAAAATCAAATAAAAATAAAAATATATTTGTTATAAATAAAACCTATATAAAAATTTGAAGTATATGGGAATAATATATGTCAATGGTATGTAAAATCATTTTATATAGTTTAAAATACGTTTTTTGAAAAACTACTCCACTGAAAGGTAAAAAATGGTTGTTTTAAAATAAAAAACGAATATAAGGATAATTGGAGTTAGAATCAATTTTATTTTACACTAGGCAAAGTATAACATTGATGGGAAGTAAAAAATTTATATGGTGAAAAATACATTAAAATATATGAGGATTATTGTTAACAAAAGTAAATTTTTATGAAATAATAGATTAATAAAGAAGAACAATTTGGTGTGAAACATGGTTTACCTATAAATAATGATGGAATTATAATATATAATCATAATATAGTGGGATAATTTAATCTTGAAATGTTATAATTAATGTGTGGTGATTAATTACTCAAGAAAAATATTTTATTCAAGGAAACCCCTTACACATTGAGAAGCATTTAACTAAAAACCTCTATTAAGAGAGATATTTTTATGTAAAAACATAATTAGAATAATTAAAAGTTATTTAAATATATAAAATATCAAGTAGGAAGAATATTAACCACATAAATGAGATAATATTTATAATTGAAAACATGTATGAAAGAGAGGAAGTTTTGAAGAAAATCCTTACGACATAAGTAATTTTTGAATAAAAAATCTTTAGAAGCTCAAAAATAATATGACTTGATAAATTCAAATAATTAAAAAAATATTACATAAAAATAAATTATTTCATAGTAAATACACTAATGGAAAAATTAATTTTTGTATAACATTAAAACATGTCTAAATGAAAAGAAATTGAGACCTAAAACCATTATAGTTTTTTATCTTTCAAATCAAAGACCCATTAATGGAATAAAATCAGAGTTATTTGAAAATACATTTTATTGAACATTAATTATGATTTAAATACATTAATTCCAAATATATACACCATAAATAGAAAATAAGTGGTGAATATAATTCATATCTCAATGAATAAAAAATAAGATGCTAAAACACTTACGACTTAAGAAACATTCTAATAAAAACCCCCAAGAAAAAGATTGATATTAATGGTTGGTTTGGAAAATAGTGAATGAATAAAATTCATGATATTATGTATCTAACAGTCTATATAAAACCATTTAAATGAAATTAGGCACATAAAACAAAATGTGTCTCAAAGAAAGAAATTTTGTGGTGAAATAATAAACCTGTTTCTAAATTGTTCTCAACAAGTTCCTAACTAACTAAATAATAAAATTTTGTATTAAATTTATTTTTAAATTTATCTATGGTGGTTTGTGATGAAAAATGAAACTTATTTCTTCTGGAGGTAGTATTTTGCATTTATGCATGATTAATGTTTCTATTTCTCGATGAACGAGAAGGAAATTAAGTATATGATAATTTAAATTTTTTGAATCATATTAATATTTTATATATCATTTATATTCATTTATCCCATTATTAAAACAAATCATGAGAGGAAATTATAAAAAAGGGTCCACATTGCTTCGTTGAGGTGGTAGTCCATATATACCACCAATTAATGTTATTTTTTCATAGTGGATGAAAATAATTGAATGATTGATATAAAATCAAAAAAATTACATTTAATTATAAAAATTATGCTTATTTTATTATATTAATATGTTTATAGAGAATAATTAAGGTGTTGAGTAAACTAAATGAGTAAGAAAATGTAACACTGACATTGGAAGGTGATTTTGGTATTTGAAAAAACCATAGAAATTAAGGCCTTAAGAAAAATAAATGTGAAAAGAGAATTATGAAAATGGGATAAGATTTTTAGAAGATTGATATGGTAGAACTTCATGTAAAATTTTAATTTTAGTTGAGTCTTGATATGGTAGATGTGTTACTAATTTATAAGTATGGAGAAAGAAAGTTTTGGAAACATGCATTGAATTTCAATAATTTTTTTTCACTTTTAAAGAGTTGAGGTATTTACAAATGAAAAAATTAGGACATTTGATGATTTTTGTTTCACCCATTCCCAAAAAATATATTTAAAAAATAAATATTTTTCCCTTTCCCCACAGATTAAAAGACTCTTTACCATTTTTAGTTTTTTCTAAGGTAACTAATTTTTTGCCTTAGTAATTTATTTCAATGGTAAAAATTAAAATTGAAACTTTTTCTTAATTTTAACCTTCTTATTTCGCATTTTAAAACAAATTTTTCATATAAAAATAATAAATGTGTAAAAATTTAATAATAATATAACTACACATAATCCGGCAAAAATATTTTTTTTGATAAAACTTGTTTCCAAACTTAAAAATTTGTATTAGGTAAAATGATAATGATTAATAATATATATTTAATAAATTTATTTAATATAAATAAAAAATTTTATTTAGATTTCAAAGTGATAAAAAAATAAGATTTCACCTTATAAATTCTTGATTCCAATAAAATATTGAAAACTATTTCATTATTAATGTAAAATTTTATTTTAGTACAAAAAATTTTGTACCGAAGTTTTCAAAGTTTAAAAAGTATTTAAAATTGAATATTTTTATTAGTTATATGAATAATTTATTACATAAAAGGTTTTTTAATTTTCTAGGTCATTCTTATATAATTATTACATCACAAGAATCCTAATTTTCTTAAAGACCGTATTTTTTTGACTAATTTTTTTTAATAAAGAATTAAAAATTCACATAATGTAAATTTTTTGGTGAATAAATCAAAAAATAAATTTATTTTAGCATATTTACTTTAAAAAAAATTTAAATCTATTTTTTATAAAATATAAATAATATAACTAAAATTTATTTTATTGAGAGTAACCTTGTATAATATAAACCCATATTAATTATTTATCTTTGAAATGTAATATCTTTTCGGGGTTCACCATCTTAGTTTTTTATAGATTTATAAGTTATCCTATCTTAATATGTTTTGGTTTTCAAAATTTGGGTGTAGCATGTAATGAAATTTATCTACCATTGTATTAATTTTGAAAAAAATATACATCAAAGTATTAGGTTGTTACATTGTCCAACCTTAGTAAAATTACTTCAATTTTTTTTAATTATTACAGAGTAATGAAACTATATGGGATTTTTAAATTATAGATGTAAATCATGATATAATTTCTAGAGATATATGAAATATTCAATCTCAAGAAATATATCTCATTTTCCCTTAAAATAAGTAAATCCTAATATTTCATTTTCTCAAATCACTTGAAGTAAAAATCACTCATGACTCGGTATCATGATTCATATAATAGAATTAGTTTTCATAGAGAGTATATATCTAGACTTATAATGATAGATGATAATGAGTTGGTTTGAAATATTAGTTGTGAGTTTCTTAGTATAACAATTTATATGGAATCTATGTAGAAAGAAATATTCAATGTCCACAATCAAATTAAATTCCTCTAAAATAATAATTAATAAGATTCACAGGAATAATATTAAAAAAACATCTTACTAGGATAAATTACCAATACAACTAGATGTCTTCATTGATAATAAAAGACTCTAGGTTTTGATTTAATTCTATTTCACACACCATGGATATACTATGGTTTTAAAAACCAAACTCATAAAATTCATCCATAACTCTAGAGTCAAGGATAATTTTAATTTATCTACCTTAAACAACTTAATTGGTAGTTATTGTGAAGGAAATTATTTATTCCTTGTTTAGTAGGTTTTTGAGTCATATTTTATTTGATAAACCTTGTATTATAGAATCAATTTTTATAATTCCCATATTCATTGAATTTGAAACATTGTAAATTATTTTCCTCCAACATATTTCCCATATCATTTAGATAATCATAATCTATATATCCATTCTTCCAATGCCTAAATAATTAACAAATTTCTCTTTAGTAAAATCCTGTATGCTTCTACCCACATTTTTGGAATGTTAGTGATTGATATTTCATCCCCCTATGTGATTTATCACCCTAATTCCCATGGGAATCCATTTCAAATTTATTGACTCTAAAACCATTAATATATTGAAGGTTTTAAGATCCCATTTACACATGATGAGCAAAAAATATATTATTATATAAAAAAGTATCTTATAGGATAATAAAAATTTTATACTAGGATTTAATCCAGTTAAGAAGCGATCAATTTTGATCTCTATATCAGAGATGAAATTGGAGGCCTACCTCATGAGTCTTGTGAAATTTACCCCATATGATCTAATATATTCATCTTTTTTTTGAAATCAATTCTAAAAATTCATACTCCATTTTTTATAAAGAGTCTGAGGAAAATACATAGTGAAAATTAAATTTTTGAACTACTCATACAATAGAGAATATAATTCATCCATTTTCATAGTATTCTTAATGATATTACACCATTAGTAAATATCACCATGTAGATGATTGAAATCCAAAAAACCTTCCCATGCTTTGAGAACAATATAATGGAAAATATATGTTCCGTTTCATTGAAACATTTATTAATAATGAGAGGTTTTGAAGTCCCATTTAACATGGGTGGATGTGGTCTCAGAAATGACCCAATATCAAGTATCTCCACCCCTGGTGCATTTGGGATCTCAATATGGTTTGGGGTTTTCACATAATTTGAGATAGTTTGTTGAGAGTTTCATTAATGTTTTATATTCCTGCCCTAATATCATTAGGTTTCTCATTGGGAAAATATCTATATTATCCATTGCACACATTTTTAACATGGATCTTTTTTGTTCCATCCATTACCTTGAAAAAAGGATGATGGCGAATGAGTATATAAAAATTAATGATTATCTATAAAATTAAAATACATTATTCAAAGGATGATTTCATAATTATGTGAATATCATAGACTACTAATCTATGGGTTTCACTTTAAGTTATACATGGTAAGATTTTTAACTGAACTAAATGAATATATTCAATTAAATCATAATTATTTTTAAAGATAATATGATTAACCAAAGTATATCCCCTTGAGTGTGTCAATTTTGGTGTGTAATAGGGATCTTTATTATACATTGGTTCTTGATTGAGTTAATACATGACATTACCTATTTAGGATTATTACACATAGGTATATTTTTTAGATTCTTTATCTACTTATATTATCTATGTTAGGGTTTAATTTATAAGAGAATCACACAATCTCAAATTTACTAAAACATTGGTTTTCTATCCTATACTTAGACTCTTCCCTTATACTTTTAAACATGGGTTTTTTACTAATGTTTACTAAACTAATATCTAAATATAAATAATCCACGTTATGATACCTACTTATGTTATCTAAGATAAAAATGAAATAAATAACATATTATTCTCATGATTTAAATTATAAATTTCACAAAAATATGCACAACCCAAGTACCCAAATGTTTAGTGTATTGAAGATTGGATACAAAATCATATAAATATACAATAATTTTACCATAATTAAATTTATATATACCCCCTTCAAAACTTTCTACAAGTTATAATAATCTTCATAATTAGGGGAAGGTAAAAAATTTGAAAGTGTTGAGCTTAAATACTTGGTAATGGAAAACTTATCAACATGCCATCAATAATTAGATTATAAGTATATTAGAAAATAATGGGAAAGGGAGAAAATTATTAATAAAAGAATATGGAAGAATATTATTACCCTATAAGTCATGATTGAATGATGTTTAATCTCAAATGAACATACATACACTATAGAATACGTTTCCATAATCATGATACATTAAAAAAGCGTCAAGGAGCCTAATCTTAATAATATTTAAATATAACATGTTATTGAAGTAATGTGTAAAAAATAACTATTTCCAAAATATATGAATAGAAAATATTTATGAATAAATATTTCTATTTAAAATTTATAGAATTTTTTTAATAAAGTTTCCCACATATCATTCAAATAACATACTTATGAACAAATATTATAATTTCTCATTAAAAAAATGAGCTTCTAAATAAATATTCTTGTATCTCATTCAAAAAATATTTCATTGTCTAATGTGATATGTAGCCATAAATAATTAATTATAAGGAGATATAGTACCCCAACCATCATTATCTACAAATATGAGTGAAAAATAAAATAAAATCATTTAACTTATGATAAATAACTTATATAAGGAAAATTGGATTCATAAATTTTCCAAAATGAATCACATAAAAATATCCTTGTCATTTGATACCAAAACATGATCACCAAAATATAGTATTTTAAAAAGAAAACATATATGGGGATTTATGGTCCATTACATCATTATAGAAAATAATTTAGAAATGTAAGAGAAACCACAAAAACAATTCTTAAAAAGTGTTTCTCAATATCATCTTAAAAGACATGATTTCCAATTCATATTAAAAAAACATTTTATGAAGATGAAGAGGAAATATCATAAAATTATTTAGTAAAAAAATTCAAATAAATATACCTTGATATAAATAAGATATATATCAAAAAGTGAATTAGAATAGAATAATACAACATTATAGTAAGGAAAAGAATCTTAAATAGTTTAAAAGGAATTGATTGAAAACCCACATTGTTAAAAGTTAAAAAAACCTTTAATATATAACAAAAAAATTAATAAAATGATCATTAGAGATAAGAAAATTTTAGGTTATACTTGGTAAATGAGAACAATGATAGTATTAAAAGACATGGATATGGGGATAATCCATTAATAGATATGGGAATTATTCTTAAAAAAATTATTTTTTTATGATACAATTCATTCACCAAATAAGAATACTTTTGTGTGCAAAATGTTTTCCCAAGAAAATAAGATTTAATAAAAAAAATATATATATAGGGTAAGATAATTCAATATATAATCATTATCATCAATTTTGTGAGATTAATGATAGAAGTAAAATATTTTTGTCATGAAAATCCCTTAAAATTCTAGGATCGTTTAACTCAAAACCTCTTAAAAGTGAGACATCATTAAGATGAACTTATGTTGTCAAAAATAAATGGTATTTAATTATATAAAACTAAATTAGTTATCATATACACTTGTTAAATTAAATTAGGTTTATCATACAAAAGATGCCTAATATAGGGGAATTTGATATGAAAACCAATAAAAATGTAATAATTTTTTAATTTAAAATAGTTCAAGGATTGAAAACCATATGGTTATTCAAATATAATAAACTAAATCATAGTGTTTGAAAAAAAATTCTTGGTAAATATATAACCCATATAAATAAGACATATATTCATTACATTAAAATATGTCTCAATAAAGAGAAATTGAGATATAAACCCTTAAAATTGTTTTATCCTTCAAATCGAAGACCAATGAAAGGTAGAATATGTAATGGATTTGTAAATACCATATATATCATGAAAAGTATGAAGAAAATATGTTTATGGAAAATATATACCCCAAAAATATGATATAATTTGTGAATATAATTCATATTTCAATGAAGAAAAATTGACATGAAAAAACCCTTATGGTTTAAGAAATGTTATATTAAAAACCCCTTGAAAGAGAGAGAGAGATGTTGGAGTTAAAATACCATGAATAAAAATAATTCATTACATTATATATCTAATATTTATTATTAAAACAATGTAAATTAAATTAGGTGCATTAAATCCCTCCATAAAGGATAGTGATGAAAAATGAAACTCACTGCTTATGGAGGTGGTAATCCACACAAACACACTATTAATGTTTCCATTTCTCAAATAATGAGAGGAAAATAAAGTATATTAAAATTCAAAATTTAGAATCATTTTTATATGTTTTTTATTATATTTAATGACCAATCCCATCATTTAAATGATCAATGAGAGGTAATTATGATAAACAAAGTCTCTTCACATAGAACATAGTCCACACACACACACATGATTAACGTTATTTCATTTTTATTAGTGAACAGAAAGGATTGAATAATTATTTCCCAGTAATTATAATGAAATTTAAGTAAATTAATTAAATATTTTTCATTATAGCAATATGTTAATAGATTAATAAGAAGGATTTGATTTAAATAGTAGGCCAAGAGAAAGTAATACCCACGTTGGAAGCTTGGGACTTCACTGTTTAAATATGCTTGTAAATGAATACCTTATAAAAAATAAATGTGAATCGAGGATTTTTTAAGTT
The DNA here is from genome assembly GCA_963277665.1 of Viscum album. NCBI lineage: Eukaryota > Viridiplantae > Streptophyta > Magnoliopsida > Santalales > Viscaceae > Viscum > Viscum album. Next base: position 368,213,807 of record OY728119.1, on the reverse strand, counting down.
ATACAAGGTTTAATGAGGATAAAGTTTATGGATTTTCATGGATAAATTCAATGGAAAGGTGACACTTGAAGTGGTGGATGTGTTACCATTTTATAATCAAAGAGAAGTGCAGTTTAGAAAATACCCATTGACTTTAAATGATGTTATTTTAATATAAATAGGTTAAGGGATTTGAAAAACAAACACATGTGTAAGTGGGATATGTTTTGGTCAATAATACCTCAAAAATCTATTTTACAACATGTTTTTAACATGTTTTCCCCCTTAGTAAAAGACTCCTAATAATTTTTTATTTTTTAGGAGGGTAACTAATTTTTAAACCTAGAAATTAATTTTACTGACTAAAATTAAAATTAAAATTTTACCCAATTTGAAACTTATTATTTCAAATTTAAAATCATTTTATTTTATAAAATTTATATTGATGTTAAAAGTTGGTTTGAAAATAAACACACACTATTACGTAAAAATAGTTTTTAGACCAAACATGTTTATAAGTGAAAATTATATATATGAGGTAAAACCATCTTGGATACAAATTTCCATATCATAATTTAATTTATTAAAATAAAATAAATTTTATGAGGCTTTAAAATAAATCTAAATCCTAATTTTACCTTATAAATTATTGATTAAATTAAAAGATCCAAAATAGTTTTTAGTAACATAATGATTAATTTTAGTTCTAAAAATGTAGAACATAGGTTTTCAATGTCCAATGAATATTTTAAAACTAATTATGTTTTTATTAAATATATAATACATTTATTAAAGGGTTTTTTTGTTCTAGGTCATGCATATATAATGATAAAATCAAAAAAATCTATTTTTTTGTAAAAACCATATTTTACAATGAAAAAATAAATCTTTTCAAAAAAAATATTTAAAAATACTTTTTAAGAATGTTTTTTATTTTAGGAGTTTAATTTTTTTTTGTTTTATAAAATATAAATTATACAATTATTAATTTTAGTTTTTTATTAAAAATACATAATCTAAATAATCTAAATTTTGTTGAAAATAAATTTTTTCAATATTAACTAATATTAATGATTTATCTTATAAAGGTAAAAACAATTAATGGTTTACCATAAATTATTTTTATAGATTGAAAAGTAATTTTATATTAATAATTTGTAGATTTTTTGTGTTGAATTTAGCTTATAATGCTTGATATCGAACATAGTTTTAATTTAGAGAAAATAAGTTCTAAAATCATTGGATGTTACAAATTGATTTTTAAGACATCCCTATATTTATCTTATATTCATTAATTTTTATCAATGATTTTTTATTTTTATCCTTTTATTAATTTAATTTTTTTAATCACATAAATTAATTAATTTTTAAAATAATAATAATAATAATATGTAATGAAAAGATACATTTATTTAATATAACACATTTTAAATAATTATTATTATTTCATTATAGAATTGTTTCATATATTTTATGTATCTTACCTTTAATTTGTTACTAAACATTAAGAAACATGAATTCACCCATTAGATAACATTATATACAATTACTATATATTTAAGACCCATATATTTGAGGGATATATGCCCAACAACCACATGCCCACAACTATATATCCCATGAAAACATATATATATATATATATATATATATATAACCGACATATTATATTTTTTAATATTGTTATACATATATCTCTAGAATATATCATCTTATTTAGTTACATCATTCAGTAAATGAATATTCTTTTTTTTAATGTTTTTACTTATTTACATTTTTATATTGGACATAAAATCATCAATGAAAACCATGAGGATGAGGAATTCATGTTTGTGGGTTTTATTTACATTTTTTGTAATTATTATTTTAGTTTTCTTAACAAAGTTTCATATTTAATTTTCGTAATGTATTAATGTTCAATTTTCATTATAATATTTTATCTCAATAAAATTTAATATAGTTCGTTTTAGTTCAATGTTTCATGTGAAACAATCTATTTGACCCACCAATAGTATAAAAACTATAGGGTGCTAGACTATAACCCCTTTAAAAAATTTATCTCATGAAATTTAATTACTACCACAAAAAGTTGGTTCTCTTATACCTCATTACATCTTCAGTTTCACATGTCTATTCCTTAAACTACTGATTCCTTCTATGATCATTAACAAGGGTGGTTGTCTTGTTTCATAGGAATTTATCTATATCATCCATTATTTCTATGAGTGATTTTTAATAAGAGTGATCATTTTCTAGTTTTAACACTTATAATTTTAGTACATATTAAGGGAAATCTATATTCTTCCTTAAATGTGATACTTGAAACAAATATTGAACTCAAGAGTGGTTAAGATGAACTGAAAGTTGTTAAGCTACCTTCCCTACATAGTCAAGGATTTTAAAGGGGACAATATATATTGAGATCGTATTCAACTTCTTCTTGAATCTCATTACCCTCTTCCATTATGATATTTTATGGAATAAATTATATTTAACTTCAAATATAAATCAAACTGATGATTATCACTATATCTGTTATAGCGATTTTTTTTGTTTATTAAATGTTCTAAATATCGGTTTGAATAAAATTAAACATTTCTTTAGCAAGATATGGTCCCCACAGTTGATTCACTCCAACTTTATCCCAACATTATGAAGTTCTTTACATTTTTTCATAATTATCCATAGATGGTTTTTCTTGAATGGTATAATTTAAATTATTGTTATATGAGAACTCTTATTGGAGAAGGTGTTGACCTAACCTCTATTCAAATACATTGAAGTTGTCTCTATCATATATCTATTGGTCTCACTGGTCTTTTCATATTATCCATCGTTTTGGTGATGATAATATGTGTATAAGATCAAATATGTTTCCAATTATTATTATACACATCTCGAGAACTTTATGGAAAACCTTGGATCTTGATCTAAACAAATAGATAGTGGTAATCCAGGTAACATTACCACTTAATTTGTGTATATCTTGGTAAGTTTATTATATGAAAAATATTCTTTAATAGAAATGAAATGTACTTAATTTTTAAGATAATTAACTAATAATAAAATTTAATTTTATCCCTTATATGTGTTTGGGAGATAAATAATCAAATCCATGGTGGTATTATCTAATTTCCAAACATAGATAATGATTATATCTCCTAAAATTTCTAATGTTTATCTTTATCTTTTTGTAAAACCATGAAAAAAGATATATACACTGTAATATTCAAATTTATGTGTCCCTAATAAAATTATCATTAAATCTATAAGGATTGATAGAGAATGATGATAAATTTTAGTCATTGGAATACTCCTTTTTCAAATCTTCTATTAGTTGGGAAGATATTAATTTCCCAAATAAAATCATTCCATCATTGAATTTTTTTTAGTGTAGAATATTCCCTACCATATTTTAAATATCTATACCTTCCTTCTACTCATACTTAATATTCACATAGATAGATGATTGAACATTCATTTGGTTAAGATATTAATTATCCCCTTAACATATGAGTTCAAGGTCCTTCGATTAAAAATATATGAGTATGGGGTCTCTTTCAAAACTCATAATGGAAAAAGGTTTCATGATCCTTCCTTCTCAATGTATTATCCACCTTGTTTCCCTTCATAGGATTTTACTGTATTGAGTCATCATTATACTTGATTGGCTCAAATCATCACCTTAAACAAATAGTTTCATCCTTCTGAATTAATATATACATTAATATATTGTAGTTAGTATATATTTCCCACTTTTTACTATAGAGATGATTCCTCAATATTTTAATGAAATATTAATACTTCTAGCTCCAAAAAATGGGTCATGGGTTTTTTCTCATGAATATTCTTTTTTCCTTGAGGCATCATCTACCACCTTGTCAATTTATAGGATGATACATCCCAATCCCTTATTTAATTCATCATACTATATAAAAAAACCTTCTCTACTAAAGGGTAATATCATTACAAGTGTAGTAACTAATATTTTCTTAAGCTACATGAAATTTTATTCACATTCATCTGTCTAGAGTTACTTGATTACCTTTGAGGTTAAATTTTTTATCTTATTAGACAATAATAAGATTTTTCACACAAATCATTAACAGTCTCAGGATAATACAAGTATACTATAGATCTATATTATAATTTTTGGTTTAGGAAGTTTTTAATCACCATTGTTTTTTAAGGATCCAAATATATACCCTCACATCTGATTATATAACCCAAGAGTGATTCATTTTGTAGTAGGAACTAACTCTTTCTAAATTTGGTATACCATTTCTAAACTATTATGTTTTTTATCCCAATACTAATGTAATATATAAATCATAATTTATCTTGGAATATATTAGAATATTATCTACAAGGATTTCCAAAAATTGATCAAGGTAATCTTTAAAGTAATTATTCATTACTTCCGTAAATATTTTGGGAACATTTATACTTCTAAATGAAATATGTATGAAATCACTATGTCCATATATTTTGTGAAAGGACTTCCTGGGTAAATCTATTCTTTTACTCATTAATTTTAGATAACTATATTTATTTTCAATCTTTGATAAATATATATCCCTCTATAGTTGATCAAAAAAGTCACTGATGTAAAGGCCCCAACCCCTGTAGCTCAAAGATGGTGCTTCACTTTATTACATTAACTTATATTCAAGATTGGAATCCCAAAGGACTAATCAGTATGTAATTTTGGAAACCATATTACATACATAAACCTTACATCATAATTTAAAATATAAAAATATAATACATATAATCCTTTGTGAACACCAATATTCTACAAGCTTAAACCTACAAATCAGTTATAATATACATCTTGGAATCCTGTGAAAAATAAAACATAAGAAATGGGTGATATTATATTATAAAAAAGGGTAAGTTTACATTGGAATATATTATTAATAAACATGCATAAACAGTAAGGCAAGGGGTATAACTAAATAACAATCCATTTAAATATAATTTTGAGCATAATATGGAAAGAATAAATGAAAATAAAATAATTCCATGAAAATAATCATATGGATATTCTACTAATCAATTTATCACATGGAATATTTAAAACTAATCTGATAATGAGGGAATTCATAATGTCGAACATCATAAACATACCATCAAGGATTCAACTAAGACACTATATATAAACAGTAAGGCCTCAGCCAACACCCAAACTTGTTTATACAATGATACCTACCAATTCATAGACGGGATATAGTGTGACCCTTATATCACATACTAAGTCCAATGAATTCCTCATATGAAAAGGGTGGATCCTAAACAATATATACACTCATATTGAAAAACTCACATAAAAAATGATAATATATTAACTATAAACAATGAATGGTATCAAAAGAGAACATAAAAAGATAAACTGATCATAAAAAATTTAATAAAAAATGGTAGATAGTATCAAAATACATCAACCCCCATGAAGCACAAAAATAAACAAATGATTTTGACATAAACGAGAAAACATTAATAAAATCATTGAAAATTCTTAAGAGAAATACCTTTTTTACATTGAAATCATTTATTATTTTTTTTTGAAAATTTAAAATAAGATATTTTCATTGAAAATAGAATTTTAAACTTGTAAATTTTGCTTCAAGACATTAAGGCCTCAAAACATCAGTAAAATATTATTATTCCATATAAGTTAAAAAACATTCCTTCTGTATTTTTTCTAAAAGGTCATAAAGTAGATCATTGGGAAAATGAAACAAATATTCCTTCCAAACCATTTTATAAAAATTAAAGCATGTTTAAAGTAAACTTTAAATAATAATAGTATAATATCAAATATATTTTTGATTTTTTTTAGAAAACATGTTCCTGGAAAAAAGTTTCCCCAGCTGAGACTTAAACATAAACATTCCCAAATAATATTGAGATTTTAAAATAATAATTACCTTATACTTTCCTTTAGTTTAAGGTGAATTAACCTCCATTATAATGACCAAAATATTTTTATGAATTTATACTAGAACCATATATAATTTTATGATATCATAAATTATCTTATTATATCTTTTTGTTAATAATATTTCATTATAACCCTTCTTTCGGGTGTTAACTGCTTCATTTTCCAATACATGTTTTGTCATTTAAGTCTGATTTATTATGCATCATATATATTTAATTCATATCTATATTGATATAATGTTCATAGATATTAAATTTACTAATTATGTACATTTTTATTATCACTATTTAATGGTAAAAATGGAAAATGAATCATATCGCGATGTGGATACGATATGTCGTACATATGCAAGATCGATGATGTCATTCTCTTAATGGTGAAAGGGTAAATAGTTTTATGGTAAATTAATTATAAAGAATAAATATCATTCCTTTTTTCTTATTTAAATCCCTTATATCCATAATTCTACCCATCCAAATAATGTATGGATAAAAAACAAATTACACCACGACATGGAGATAGTAAGCCACATGTATGCAAGCACGATGCAATCATTTTTTATATGATTAATAAAAGGTGGAATATGATTGTAAAATAATTATAATAAAATATCATAATATATATAATACTGTATTTATTACTTTATTATAGAAAAAACACCTAAAGAAGAAGTTGAATAGGAAATGAACGTGAATGAGTTGGTGAAACAATTACCTCTTTTTCAATGGACTTACATTAAAGATCTTCTAAAAGAATTAATAGTAGGTATTTTTGGAAGAAAAATACCTATATAACTTGTATAAAAATGTTCGAAGGAGAAATTAGTTGGGTTTGATAGATATAAAAGGCTCAATGTGGTGCGATGAAGGGAGGGAAGAGGTTCCCTTTTATAATAGAGGTGAACATCACTTTTGGAAACATTCAAAATATTAAATTAATATAAATTAATTTCCAATTGAAAATGGTTATAATGTTTGTTATTTATATAGTAGATTCTTATGGGTATAAATAACCTAAAATAATAATTTTTAAACATGGTCAGGTCATATCATTACCCTTATCTTTTGGTTTTTTCCTTAATTAATCCCTTTAACTCTTTCAATGAAAAAATGTACTTTTACTCTTTCAAGGTTAATATAGTAACAATAAAATTCCAAAATAACCTTAAATGAGTCATGAATGAAATTTTAAACTGAAATCGTTTGGATTAATTTTTTTTATGGATTTTATATCATTTAATAAATTATTATTTATTTTAATATAACATTAATGATCATTTTGATACTATTTATTACTTTGACTTTTAAAAAAATTACTAAAATAAGATACCTTCAAAAAAACCTAATTTATCCCTAATATAATAAAGTTATCTATTAAATTATTTTATGAAATTAATTATGTAAAATTTTATTTTTTTAAATATTTATATAATCATTTATTTTATGTTCCCATTAATTAAAAAATTACTACATCATGATTGTGTAAGACATTGAGGTAATTATTTATTTATTAAAAATTTAAAAAAATTATCATGGTGAATATAAATATTTTATAGTTAAAATTAATATTTTTAGTCAGATATATGTTTGAACTAAACGTATATTAAAAAATATAGTACTTATTGAAAATAGAAGTATGACGTATTTGGGTTTTCTTCAAATAAAATACTAAAAAAGGGTTAAAGTCATCCAAGTAGCTCCAAGGGGCCATAAAATCAAACAAAAGGTGATTTTGGTTTACAATCACTCATGAAATAAAATTAGGACAAGTGTTAGGGTAATTTTATAATATATATAATATATTTTTTACCCTTAATTACTCGATTTAACATTAATCATGTAAAACAATTTAAAAAATTACTATTTATAATGTCAAAAAATAAAAGGAACCAATTTAATTAATTTAGACTCACTAATTCCAAATTTATAATCCATTTTTAAAAATAAAAATCTTATAAGTTGTAGTAATTAAAATAAAATTAATCTAATTATTAGAATGAGAAAACATGTTTTTAAAGTGAAAACCTTCAAAAGATTGAGATGTTTTTATATACAAGTTCATTGTGAAATTGATTAAAATGACCTAAATTGGATTAAATTATAAAACAATAATCTAATTATATTTTAAAAACAACTAAAAATTTAATTTAACACTATAAATTATTTAGAAGAAAAAGATGATTCAATTAAAATGTATTATTTTATCAATATTTGTAAAAAAATAAACTTATCAGAAAAATACCAAAAATTAAACCAATGAAAATTTTGATATTAATATTTCAAATAAAAAACTCTTTTTTTCAAATATAATTTAAAAATGTGTCAAAAACTAGATTTAAAAAAAATCACTGTATCAAATGGATATAAAACCGCCTTTAGAAAAATATATCCTTTTAATGCATAAGACTGGATTCATTCTTATTTTATAAAAATAAAATATTTTAGATGAATGTAAAAACATTAAATATATAAATTTTATAATATGGTTAATACTATTAATTATTACTATTTTAATGAATTGGTTATAATAGTCTCTTATTAAGTGATGAGGGTGTGTTAGAACATGGTGTTGTGTGCAACATAAGCTATTAAATTTATTTAAAAGGAAACCATATCATAGAATCTTAGAGAGTTACATTATTCCCTCCATAAAAAAATTTCATCCTCAAAATGTCTATAATATCACCTCATAATAGTATTTTGGAAGTTCTTCATCATAATTTTCACAGGTTCCCATGTTACCTCTTCAATTTTAAAATCTTTCCACAATAAATTTACCAGTCGAGTTGTCTAATTACTCGACACATGTTCTATAGTATCTATAATATGGATAGGAAATTCATATTAATGTATATCAGGTTTTAATTATATTTTTTCAGAAGTGAGAACATGCGTCGGGTCTGGAATGTACTTCCATAGAAAAGAGATTTGGAACACATCATACTGTTTAAAAATGCCTAGTGACATTTCCAAATGATAAACCACCATTTAAATATGTTATAGAATTTAAAAATGTTGTATGTACGCATGGATTAATTTTACTTTATTACCAAATCTTATAATAACCTTCTATGGAGATACCTTCAATAAAACATGATTTCCCACTTTAAATTCGAAATCCATCCTTCAGATATAAATATATATCTTTTATCTGCTTTTATATGATTTGATAAGGGTTTGAGTAGTCTTTACTATTTCCATTGTTTCTTCCACAATTTCTGGGCCTATAAGCTTCCTTTCCCCACTTAATCCCAAAAAGTTGGTGTGATATATCTCTTTCCATATAATGTTTCATATGATTCCATTTGAGTACTTGAATGGAATCTATTGTTATAGGAAGCATATAATAAAGTAAAACAATGATCACACATGCCTTGAAAGTCAAGTGAGAAAGACCTCAATATGTATTCTAATGTTTGATTAGTCTTTTCTGATTACCCTTCATTTAGTGGGTGGTAGGTGGTGCTCAAATTATGTTCGATATCGAGGACCTTCTGAATACTTTTCTTGAATTTATATGTAAATCATAGATCATGATTAGACACAATTGAAATAGGTGAACCATGTAGTCTTACAACTTCATTAATATAGATTCTTTCTAGGTGTTCTAGATGTAAATCTTCTCTCATAGTAAGAAAATGTAATGATTTGGCAAGGAGATAAATAAAAACCCGTATCACATCATTACTTTTATGGTCATTGGTAGTCCCATAACAACGTATATCATAATATAATAATATCTTCACATAGGTATCATAATAGGTTCCATAAAACCTCTAGGATGTTGTCTACGAACCTTTACTTGTTGAAAAAACAGACATCTTGACACATATTCAACAATTTCCAGCTTCATATTGTCCCACAAAAAATGTTCCTTAAACTCTATATACATTATGGTGCCACCAGGGTGTATTGAGAAATTTGATCTATGAGAATCATCCAATTATTCCCTTTTTAGCTCAGGTACCGAGGGAGCACAAATAATTTTTCTATATTGAAAAATTCTATCTTCATAAATGAAGTCTGCAAATTTCACATCATTCATAGCTTTAAATTTCTTTTTAAAATTCTCATCATCATTCTGAGAAATTTTTACCCTTTCCAATAAATATGGTTTGGAAAAAATTTGAAAAATTAGTGATGTTTCCCCTTCCATGATAATTCCGATATCTAGGTTTATTAGATCCATGGACACAAGATACATTTTAATTCCCATTTTTTTTCAGAACTCCATGATCCTTCTAGATCAATACATATGCCACCTTTTTTTCCTTCCCAAGGAGGTAGTGTATTGAACAATCATAATCCTTGAGTATATCAAGACGTCTTATTTCCCTCATGTTATATTATTTTTTTGAGAAGATATATATCTCAAACTCTTATGATCTATATATATCCCATATATTTCACTATAGAAACAATGTCTTTATATTCTCAATGAAATGATTAAATATTATAATTCAATATCATGAGTTGTATAGTTCTCTTCATGGGTTTTCAATTGACTAGATTCATATGAAATAACTCTTTCATTTTGCATAAGTATACCTCCAATTACATTCCCCGATGCCTCACTATAAATCAAAAATCAACCATTTAACACCATTTTTTTGTTATTTTCATAAAATCCACTTCTCAGTAAAGTGGTAACTACACATGAGTAAATGAAACCTTACAGTGGAAAAAATATTCAAAATTCAAAATTACGGTAAAAATAAAATTTCAAAATGAAATTCATTACCATGAGAACCATCACATTAGCAATAGAAAACACTATCATCGTCATCACATCACCCTATTTGTCACCAAACCAGAAACTAAAATCACTAAAACTAGATAAAAAATAAACATCAAATGAGAATAAAACTAATCTAGCTCTATACATGAACCTTAACTGATGGCTTTGAATAAGTAACACCAATAATCAAACCAGTAACTGTCTTTATATGACAATACTGATACATGTCTCACATAGAGCACCAAAGGCCACCGAACTATAAAAATCCACCATTTGATGATGGTAATGTCAAGATCATATAATTTAGAAAACTTATCTTCAATTATATAAAACATTATTCTAATTTTTTGTCCATATTAACTTTATGTGTGATCTTGGTTAATGGGTTAGCCAATCAAGAAAAATTATAACGAATCACCGATAGTGACCTACAAAACCAAGGAAACTATGTACCTTAGTTTTACTCCTTGGTGAAATAAATTTTTGGATTTCCTTTTTTCTTTAAATGATAAAAAGAGATTCCATAATTGACGAAAATATGACTAGGAAAAGAAATTTCATGAAGATTGAATTCAAATTTTCTAAATCAATAATATAACTATTTTTTTCTGAGAGTATCAGGATTGATCCACAAGTGATTCGCATGATCTTCATAGATTTTAGAATACACTAGAATATACTCAACAAATACAATAATTAAGTCATAAATATATTCCTTGAAATCTATATTAATTGTATCTATTAAAACTGATAGTGAATTAGTCAATCCAATTGGAACTTCTACAAAATCGTAATTTCCATACCTTATCTAAAAATATGTATTCAGAATGTATTCATTATTTAATCACAGTTGATGATATCTAGAATGAATATCAATCTTCAAAAAAAATTTAAAGTACATGAATTTTATCAAATAAATCATCAATATAAGGGGAGGATAATTTTTCATTATTATAATAACATTTATTTCCCTATATTCAATACACAGCCTCATAGATCCATCTTCATTCTTAGAAAGGAGAACACTAGATCCCTAGGGAGAAATAGTAGGGAGAATAAATCCCATTTTAACCAAATCCACAAATTGTTTCTTTACATCCACTAATCCCACTATGACCATTTTATAGGGATTCATTGATATCGTTATTGCATTAGGGATTAAATCATTAAATAAATTAACTTCATGCTCTAGATGATTTCTAGGGAATTACATAGAAAATACATCAATGTATTCCATTATAATAGGCACGTCCTTAATTTAAATATTATTTTCCTCATCCCTATATATAATTTTTTCTTACTCCCCAAAAATTTCATTCATCAGAGATACTGGGGGTGGATCTATAAAAGAATTAAATGACAATGTTTATTCTCTAAAGATAAGGGATTATTCTTCTTCCCCACAAATTATAATTTCCTTATTCTTGTAATAACTGTCATCATTATATTTTAAAATCCATTTAATTAAAAGGATTATATAAAATTAAACCACATATATGATGAAAATTTCATCAAGTAAAGAATGTTTATGTGTTATAAAGGGGATTGTACCACCCATATTTGTTACAATGAGACTTCTATTAGGGGTTTTAACAGACAACTCATTTATCCAATCATTAGGGACATGCATAATTATATTGGTATTGTGAGAAGATATAAAATAATGAAGTGGTATAGAATCAAATAATTCATTATCTATGTTTGAGGAGATGATTAAAGTACCTTACACCATATCATTAAGAACAACAGACTCAGTAGCTGTGATCATATAAGTTTGGCTTTTCTCCCTTGGCCTTTTCTTGGGAAATATTCCTTGACGCTTAGGAAAATAATTTTCATATTGTACCATATATTTACAGTTAAAACACTTTAAATGACTAAATTCTTTTTTCCCTTACAATTATGGTCTTGGTATCCATTTTCTCCACAATCGTAACAAACTCCCAATCCAAAAGGAATGTTCCCTGATGTTTCTTTCCACATTTATTCTATGATGGAAATTCAACTATTTCCTTCTCCCCCTTTTACTTATTTATTTTTCTAGAGTTTTTAGTAGCCCTATTAATCTATTTATTTCCCTTAAAGACATAATACTTAGATAATTATTCCTTTATATTCATAGAACACAAGACTAAATATTCATATAATGAGAAATTTTAGAGGCTAGTGTCCTTTGGAGGAATGGTTTTAACCAATAAAATAATAGATCAATATTGCTTTTTTAGATTATGTACTTAATCATGAGAATGAATTACTGGCCTTTTAAAGTTGGATTCATGATTTGAAAAATTATCATCCACATTTTTCATAAGAGTTAGAAATTACCTCCATAGGTTTACTCAATGTTCACAAGGAAAATAATTTTCTAAGAAAATTTCCTTAAAATCCACCCATTTGGTGTTTGATATTTCCTCCTCCTTATTTGTGTTATTAATAAATGACCACCATTGATCCGTAATTCTTGAGAGATGATAAATTTTCATGAAATCCTTTTTCCCTTTATTACTTCCCAAATAAAGAAATATCTTCTCTAAGTAACTTGTCCACTTCTCAACTATGCATGTATTTTTAGACCCATTTAATGATGGAGGATGTTGTCTCATGAAGAAGAGTAACATTTTTCCACCATGTTATGGATAAGGATGCTCCACACTGAAAATATTATTGTTCATAACCTGAGTTAGTTATCCAAATATAGGTATGAGTTTCTCAACACTAGTTACATCTGCATCTCTAAAAATCATTATCTTTTATTAGCGGAAAATACCTACATAGACTATGTACATTGATTGAATTACCATTCCTTCCACTATGTTTCATTTCTAAAAAATGAAATACACTTGATTGGATTATGAATCATAATCCATAACTTCAAACTAGTAAAAAATTTAACATAAATTGAAAATATATGTATAAATAATTTCAAAATCATAAGCTAGGTTACTTTGGGAATATTTTCAAATTTTTTATAGGGTTATGTTTCTCTAATATATATTTTTATAAATCAAGTTTCTATAATTTCTACTAAACTAGCCCTAATACCAACTGTAAATACCCCAACCCTTGTAGCCTAGATCTAGTACCTCACTTTATTACATTGGCATAGTTTCATGATTCTAATCCCAAAGGGTTGATCAGTTTAGAAGTTTTGGAAACCATATTATATACATGAACATTAAATTGTAATTTAAAATATCAAATACAACATAGATAATACTTTGTGAGCACTATTATTCTCCTATATTATCCTTTCATATCAGTCATAATATAAATCTTGGAATCATTGAAAAAAGAAAACGTAAGAAAGGGGTGAGATAAAATTCTCATTAAGGGTAAGCGTGAAAAAAAAGATATTATGAATAGATAAGTATAAAAAATAAGGAAAGGTGTATAATAGAAACACAATCCATTAAAACATAAGATTTATCATAATATGGAAAGAATAAATGAAAATAAAATAATTCCATATATATAACCAAATTGATATTCTAATATTAAAAAAGTCACTTTTAATATCAATATTTTATCTTATAATGAGAGAATGCATAATCCCAAACATCATAAACATATCGTCATTATACTAAGACACCATACATAAATGGGTAAGGCCTCAGCCAACACCCAAACTAGTTTGTCTCATGAGACCAACTAATGCATCTAGGGGATATAGATGGCCCCTCCCATCACTTACTATGATCAATTCATTCCTCACATGATAATCATGAGATATAAACAATATATATAATCTTATTGTAAAACTAGCATATTAAATGTCAATATTTTAACCATAAACCATGAATGGTATCAAAATAACACACCCAAAGTCAAAATTACCATAAACCATTTATTAAAATTTTGTAGATTATATCATAATATATCAACCTTAATGAAGCACAAAATTAAAAAATTGATATTTAAATAGATGAATATATTTTAATAAAATCATTGATAATCCATGAGAGAAAAATCCCTTGTTTTACATTGAAATTATTTAATAAAAAAGTCAAACAATTTAAAAATAATAATTAAAAATAAGAATTTAAAAATTTAAATAAATATTCAAGAGGTTATTTATTCATGATTATGGTAAAATCCACTCAGGTAATATAAGTTAAAAAAATATTCCTTATGTATTTCTTTTTTCGAAAAGTTCACAAAGCACCTCATTTGGAAAAAAAAAAAAAGATTCCCTTCAAACTGTTCTATAAAAAGTCAAACATGTGAAAATGAAGACATTATAAAATCATAGGATATTATTAAAAATACTTTTGAAAATAGTTTAGAAAATAGCGATATAGAAGAAAATATTCTTTATTTGAGACTTATACATAAATAATCTCGAATAATAATGATATTTTGAAAGAACCCTTACTATGTAATTTACTTTAGTTAAAGGTTATTTATACTCCTATATAATAGTTTAAATAATTTTAATAATTTATACTAGAACCATATACAAATTTATGATATCATAAGTGGTCTTCTTATATCGTTATGTTAATAATATTTGGTTATTTCCCTTGTTCTGGGAGTGAAATGCTTCATTTTCCTATGCATATTTTTTCATGTAAGTAATTTTTCTTAATAATAAGATATAATTAATTCATATACATAATGATATTAATTTAATATATCTTATATTTATTGACTATAAACATTAATACAACCATTCTTAATAGTTTGACATGGAAAATGAATCACATCATGTCGTGTTGGCGGTAGGCCATACATATGCACGAGCGACATTATAATTCTCTTAAAGATGAAAGAGTAAATAATTGGATGATATATTAATTTTAAAAAATCAATATCATGTAATATTTATTATTTATATCCATTATATCGATCATTATACCCATCCAAATATAGCAGTGATAAAAAAGAAATAACACCACAACATGGACATAGTAAACCATACGCACACACATGTGGTGCATTTATTTATCATAAGATTGATAAAAGGTGGAATATGGTTTTAAAATAATAATAATAATATTTGAGAATATATATGATATTTTATTTATTACTTTATTTTTCATAAAAAATGAAGAGGAAGTAGAAGAAGAAATTAAATTTAGTGAGTTTGTAAAAAATCACCTATTCTTTAATGGAAATCCTTTAAATCTATTCTCCAAAAAACTAGATTTGTATTTTTAGAAGAAAATGACCTTAATAAATTGGTTAAGGATGTTTATAGGAATAATAGGGAGTGTTTAGATGATCTATAAGGCTCCAATTGGTGTAAGGAAGTGAGGGAGGAGGTTCCCTTTTATAATTGAGGTGATGATCACTTTTGGAAACTCCGAAAATATTAAATAATATCAATTAATTTACAATTATAAATGGATAAAAAGTGATTTATTTAAAATATTAGATTACTATGAATCTAAATCCTCTCAACTAATTTTATTTTCAATATTAGGTCACATTATTACCCTTATCATTTGGATTTAACCTTAACTAATCCCATAACTCTTACCATGACAATACATACTTATACTCTTTGAAGGTTATTTTAGTTATTATAAAATGGTAAAATATCCTTAAATGACACATTAATGAAATTTTAAACTTTATCCTAATAATTTAGATGACTTTTATTTTTTATTAACTTTATATCATTTAATAAAATATTATTTATTTTAATACAAAATTAATAAATTTTTTATACTATTCCTTTGACTTTTACAAAAATAAAAAAAAAGAGTTCCTTTAAAAAATATCTAATATATCCACAACATGTCATAGTTCTTTATAAAACTCATGGATGATATTAATTCTGTGAAATTATATTTATTTTAATATATTTATAATCATTTATTTGATATTCCAATTAATAAAATAATTACTGCATTATCTTGTGTAAGAATTTGAGGTAATTATTTATTTTTTTAAAAAATAAATTTTCATGTTGAATATTAAAAGTTTATCATTCAAATGAGAATTTATAGTGGAAGATATGTTCTGAATAACTATATATTAAAAATTTAATACCTATTAAAAACATGAGTATGACATATTTGGATTTTCTTAAAATAAAATAATATAAAAGTGTTAAAGTCATAAAAGTGGCTCCAAGAGTTCATAAAATTGGTCAAACAATGATTTTGAATGAAAATCACTCATCCAATAAAACCAGGACTATAACACCCTAAGGTTCTGAAAATAAATATAGAATGAAATTTTATAATCTATCCATTAAACACAACTTTGATTATTCTATGTTTTGAATTTCAAAAAATGGTCATCTAGAGTTGTGTTCAGTAAGTCATTTGGAGTCTGATAGAACTAAATTGATTTTTGGTGAATAGTAACATACCCTTATGAATATTAATATGAATAGTAATATGTCCCTTGAATAGTAAATAATTATATTATTTTATTTTCTTAAGGAAATATGATATTGGGATGTTAATTAATTTTTCAATGTCACATAAAACTAACTGCACTTCAATATTGTTATTTTTCGAATTAACTATAACCTTATGTAAAAATTAAATTAATAATATTTAGAAAATTATTTTTGAAAAATAGATTTCACTTTTAAATTTTACATGTCGAAAAATGGTAGGGGTGAATTTTTGGGATTTTTCTGAAATTCTTGAATTTTTGATGAATAGTGAAATACGGTAAAATACCGTATATGAAATTTATCAGCTAAATACACTATTTATGACATCATAAGTGATGTAAGGACACTTTATTCGAACTCACATGATATTACTACTATTCGGGGTCACATGAAACAATACTATTGGTTGTCTTGATGGAAATAATAAAATAATAAAATTAAATATTCAAAATTTACCCCTCTCCTCCACTATAAAAAACCCCCACCACTACCTCTTCTCTTCACTTATCTAAGACTTAAATATCCTCAATGTTCTGCCCAATAACCATTCCCTAGTCACTCCCCACGACCAGGAATCTCTTAGTCTTTCCAAAAGTCCAAATCCCTTCCATTAAGGAGTTCTTGAGGAAGTCGTTTCAAGAGGTAAAACACCATTCTATTTCTTTTAGTTTCATTTTAATTTATCTTCATTTGTTATCCTCTTTTCACCTCTTCTATCCAAATGATCATGATAACACTAGTATCATCTTAATAATTGATTTATATCATGTTAATGGATGATCCATCATCAATATTCTTACTCCCTTCCTTTTATTTTTATAAATGAAATCAACGTCCATGAGGTTCCAATTTATAACCTTCATGGATGGTGAAGTTTTGTTCTTCAATCGTTCTTTCATTTCTGATCATGAAAACATAATTATGGTTAAACCAGGTTATAACATATGTATTTTATCTTTATTAATGTTCTATAATCTTTATACATACATAATATGGAATAATAATATGAAACATGATTATTGAGCACCAAACTGCCAAGACAAATTCAAGCGTTTATTTTTAACTCATCGAATGAGTCATCCTCATGGTATATAAACAGAATCATTATAAGATCATTTATATGTCTTTAATGTCACTAATAATATATATTAACAATTATGGATGTTTAACCATATTTCAAACCAACTTCCATTCATGAATACATGTAAACAAATCATGAAACCAAATAAGAAAATGCTTCCAAAACAATAAGATTTAATCTCTTAAACTCATAAAAAGGCCATTAATGAACTTAATAAGGTTATTTGATATCAATTACATGTTGATAAGGTTCTGGAAGTATTAATTAATGAATCTGAATTTGACTATTTAGGTCGTCAAGAACAATCAAGAACACACTAGAGAAAAAGGTAAGGGATCCTCTCTCTCACTTTTTTTCAAGAATATTCCCTATGTTGTGCCATTTTATTTTTAATTCCTAATGATGGGGTATGTTTTTGAAACTCCCCCATACATACCTTTTGACATATAAATAATGGAATACCCCTTTACCTCTCATTAAGCCCTCACAATAACACTCATTACCATGCTGAAATGTTTGTAAGGGGTTTCTCATCTCACTTTCATTTCTGTGATATTTTCATTGTTTACCACTTATTTCTTCTATGTGGTATATGTGTATAGCCATTTTATATATAATAACATTATTATATTTATATTCATGTTATTCAATGATTCTATTTATTTTCATTATGTTCTTTTCATTTGATTTGACTAATTACATTGTGGTAAGGGACTTTGTCTCAACTACCTTTTCATTGTGACTAACTTTGTATTGGGCACCTAATAATCCTTATGTGGTGTACCTACTACCCATTTTAGATCACTTTTAATTTGAAATTATATTTATATTAAATATCCATAATCTCATGTCATGGATATGTTTGTTTTCTAAACTGTATACCATTTTATATATAATCTTTATTTGGAAAGATATTTTAATTATAGAAATATTGATGAATCTGTATACTCTACTCTATATGGATATTGAAAAGGCATATTGAACTTTTATTAAATCAATGTATAAATAATTATTTGGACATGCAGTGGCGGGTGGGGCCTGCTATAGCCCCTCGATGCATCGGTAGGTCTCATGAGACAAAACAGTTTGGCGACAAACCCTTCGAGTTAGTTTCCAAAAATCAGAAGGGTTTCTACCCATTGAACTAAACCATTTTACAGTATTATGGTTTCATGTTCTAGATACATGACGTTCAATTAATAAGCATTATCTTTATTCATTATCAGTTTTTATTATTATCCATGAGGTTTTCACTATGAAAAAAATCTATGGATGCAGTTTCATTTTCAGTTTATTAATGACATTAGTTATTCATTTATTCACTATGCCATATTGATTATGTCAGATTGATTATGATTCACTTATTATAGTACTCATGCTTTTTCTTTTTTTAACCCTTAATAATCATTTGATCTCATCCTTTCATTGTTTACCTTCACCAGGTGATGAAGAGAAGGTATTTTATTGAGTTCGAGTGGTTGCAGTTTTTAGTTTTGTTATGTATTGTATCTTGTAAACTTTTTCAATGAAATTTGTGTTACATATACGTATCTAGTTTCTTCAAGACTACTAAACTGATCGTTCCTTTGAGATTTCCATTCCCTCTAACCATTCTAATATGACAAGTAATGCACCAGCTCTAGTCTAGAGGGGTCAGGGTGTTAAAAGGAAAACATTTTTGGTAATATTTTAATATTTATAATATTAATTTTACCCTTAATTAGTCTATTTACCTTTTACTATGTTAACAAAAAAATACTAAAATTATTATTAATAATAGAAAAAAATAAAAGAAAAACATTTAAATAATTTTCACCCATTGATTCCAAATATTTAATCCATTTTTGAAAATTCAAAAAAAATTATTTCTAAGTAGTTAATTTAAAATTAATCTTGTTATTGAAATGAGAAAATAAGTTTTTAAAGTGAAAAGTTTCAAAATATTGAAATATTTTTATATCTAAATTCAATTTGAAATTGATTTGAATGACCGAAATTGGATTTAATGATAAAAATTTAATATAATTAAACTTTTAAACTAATTAAAAATATAATTTATCCTAATAAATTATTTAGATGAAAAATTTGTTTTTAATTAAAATGAAATTTTTATCACGATTAATCAAAACATGAAACTTATCAGAAAAATATGAAAAATTAAAGAATGGTAAATTTTTATATTCTTATTTCAAAGAAAAATATTATATTGTCAAAGATAATTTATAAATGTGTCAAAAAAACTATTTAAAATAGGTGTACCATCAAAAGGTTGTAAAACTGCCTTAAGAATAATATAACATTTTAATGAATTAAATTGGATTGATTCTTATTTTATGCGAAGAAAAATTTCTAGATTAGTTCGAAAAGAATAAATATATAGATTTTGATAATTTTTTTAATAATACTCATTCCTTATATTATAACAGCTAGGTTATAACAGTCTCTTATTAATTGATCGCGGTGAGTTCAAACTTGGGGGTGAGTGCAAGAGAAGATGTTAGTTTTATTTAAAAAGAAAATGTACTCTAAAATTATGGGGTATTTCAATAGATACCATGCATAGGATAGTTCTTTCATTATTTTGATCTTTTTATGTTCATTATAATCAATGATGATATGTATGGATCGATGTTTATTTTTATCAAATGAAACAATTGAAACTTTTGGTTAAGAGTTTGGTAATTTAAAGCCCTTATCTATGTTCTCTTAGAGTTTCATCTTTAATTCCCCCAATTAAATTAGAAACATTCTATAAAGAGACCTTGGTATTAGTATATCCATTTTTATGAGGTCAATAAAAAACTAAACCACGTGATCTTAGTAAGAAAAAAAAACTCTTTTGAGAAAAAAGTCAATGTATTCATTAATAATTGAAGTATCTATAATATTTTGATTCTCCCAAACTATATGAGGTAAGGAAATGAAATGATTGGATATTATGACCCATATAATGGATTTAATTTTTTTAGAGATTTTTTTGTTAGTTTTACATTGATATATGATCATAGGTTGATATCATATAGGAAATGTGACATCCTAATCTCAATAATTAATATGATCTCTTTGTGGAGAGAGCTAATCCATTACCTTAAACTAAAGGTAAAATAATAAGAGTTATAGGAATTAAATTCCAAAAAAATTCTAGAGTTATATAAATAGGATGAAATAATTACACCATAAGAGTTTCACCCCAATTATTTAATAAATAATCATTTTATATTTGAATTGATTCTATTTAAAAACATCCCAGACACGAATAAGTGGATAATGTAAAAATAAAATTATAAATTTGAAGCTCATGAATATATAATAAATGTACCTATCTATATTTTTTTTGGTTCTAATCATCAACTAAAATCAAAATTTTATGTGTGAGTATTAATAAATAATAACTAGAGTAACCAATCATGGGATAAGAAAAATCAATCTTAATACTTCTCAAATTACAACCCCTTCATGTTAATCTATAAAATTTTAGGTTTATCAAATATTAATTTTGGTTTGAGCATTGTTTTTGGAACTTATATTATCATATTCTTTATTAATTAATCCCAAAAAATTACCAAACCCTAATCCGATTCCAACTGAGATAAACCAAAGATAACAATATAAATATTACATTAGTTTACATATATATTATTTATATCTCACAATAAATCCAACCCCAAAAATTATAAGATTACTTTTATTTGTGATTAACTATATAAAATTATTATTTTAAAATAAGTCATTAATATAACCCAAAACTATTACTACGAATGACTTAGAGAATGAGTTGAAAGAACTCATGCTCCAAAATAATTAATAAAGAAAATAGCTACACTGATTACATGAGGTGCAATAAGCTTTCACAAAAAAAGAGTCAATGTAATAAAGTATATGGAATAATGTAACACATTTATAGATATAAAATTTTAGAAAATATCAATGTGAAATAAATCCAATGATACATAATAAAACATCAATACCTGACACCAAAATCCACCTATGATTGTGCATTTTCTTTCAGATTTGATCTAATATTATCATATAAATAATAATTCTATTAGCCTTTATAAACCAAAGGTTTACTTCAGTAAATGTAAGTCCTATAACCCATATAATAAATGGGTACAATATTTTAATATTCATCCTATGAGTCATATCCATATATTATTTCCACCAAATAGATGAAAGAAGGAAAGACCCATGTCAGCCTAAAAAAAGAGCTCTTGATCCTTAAAGTACATAAAAAAATAACATTCAAAAAATCTATCCACTATCATCATCTGGATCTTAGAAAAGAACCAATATTCTCCTCATAATATGAGAAGCACTGAGACATCAAACTTAAGAAGATAAAAGAATTGGTCCATGATGACTTAACCACATATGGAAGGTTATAAGAATAAAATCAGCCACTCCTCAAGAGTCAAGTGTTTCTGAAATTGAATACCAACCAACTAAAATCCACTTACAGCTTACAATCTTTAAAAGTATCTTAATTTAGGTCATTATTATAGATCCATATGAAACCATTAATAAAGGGGGAAACATCGCATCCATGTTGAGAAGATACATCTTGGAGATCACCTGAACATTAGATCCTTCACGTATGAATATTGTTTCAGGGATCATATAGATTAACTCAATAGAGAGATCATAAGAAACAAAAATCACAAGAAATGTCATAAAAACACTCCATTTTGTTAAACAAGGGAAAACACATTCATTTTATTGTGTTTTTTATCTACCATAAAAAACATCAAATAAATATTTCCTCCAAATCTCATTAAAAACAATTGTCACAATTTTTATTTCAAAAAATCCATCAACAACATGACAAATCCCACCCCCAACCCAAAGTTCAACATCAACATCACTCAGCATACAATTAGAATTTGTAAATAACACAAAAAAACATCTCAAGCTAAGAATATAGAACCAAATCTACGGATCAACTTCCATGTAAATATTCATCAACGTACAACTTTTCCCAAGCAAGTTTTAGAAAATAAAAATAATAGTCTCTATCAAGTTAAAATTCCACCTTATCAAAAATCCGATGTATTATAATTAGATACTCATCTACAATTATCTTCTAATTATGATACCTTCCAAATTAATTCCCCTCTTTTTCCATAATCTAGAGGTAAAATTTCTCATTATAACCATCATTGATAAAAGAGGTAAAATTCTTAATCATAATATCATCCTTAAATGTAGGTAGTCATCCTCAATTTGACATACTTGATCACGTTCATCTTTATTAGATACACTATATTTAGTTTGTGTCTAATTTTGTTTCCTTATAAATAGAATGTGTAGCTTTTGAGGGAACATAGGTGGGTTGATCAGTACTAATAACATGTACAAAGCCATAGAAATCATCAATAATAGGACTTAGAGGATGAGACTATTTATAATGGCTAGCCATATACCTATTTGGTTTGAACCTCATTAAATCCTCATTATCCACCAATTTATGGTTTGGTTGGGCATTATCCATCAACACAGTCTCCCAAAGAGGTTGGGTATCTACATATCCAACAAGGGCCATAGGTTTCCCTAAGCTCATTCAATCATAATCATTAAATTCATCAGGAACTAAATTTTTCTTACCATTTTCCACCCATAATTACATATTACAGGTGAGAGGGAATGAGATAGTTAATTAATGATTGAAATATTTATAGGAATGAACAATCTTGTGACATTAGTTACAATATAATGATAGGTTTTTATAAGTTATCTCTTGATAAAATCCCGAATCACCATTTTTCATCTAAACTATAGCTAGAAGAGGTCGAGAGATGTCAATTTGAGAGAAAACCCTTGCAATTGAACATGTTGAAATAATTTTGGTAGCATAGTACATTTTAAGAGGTTGGATAATTAAGCAGGAAATTGGAAAAACGGATGCTCATCTAAACAAGTGAAGCATAAATCCAACAAATCCTATCAAGATTGGAATAATGGGTGGTCTTGAAGATAGAATTGAAATCCAAGGTCTATTTGATTACATTCAAGGGGGGAACCCTAAAAAAACCTGAATTACTCATCCATAAAATAAAATAATCATATTCATAAGAAAATTTAAAAACAAAATTTGGGGAGTTCAATAATCCAATCTAAACACCAATGAACCCAATAGCTTATTTGAGGAGATGAGGAGTACCAAATTCGTTTATAAAGATATTGTAGAGTGAAATCAATTTCGAAATGATTTAATTGTAATAAAAGGATGAATATTCAGTTTTATAGGAGGTAAACGTGATATCTTGACCAAAAACTACATCCGAAAAGGATTGAGCATCAATGTTAGGGTTTCATGAGTTATCACCAGGAGGTGCTCTCTTCGGCGCTCGCGATTCCATTAGTTTTAGCATACCACTCCAAAAATATTATCTACACATGATATACTTATTTATATGTTACAAAAATTAATCATTCTAATTCATTAATGAATGTAAACATAATATAATAGTGATACAAAATATTGAGTACGAGTAAACATAAGTAATAATAATCAAGTATCATATATTAGTATAAGATAAACATGTGAGTATGAGCAAATAGTTATGGAGTAAGAAAAAAACATCATAAAATCATACCCAATTAAAAATAAATTATTAATCATGAGTTATATCATTAGTATTTTAACATAATATAAAACACGAGTCAAGGAATTCTAGAAACATTGGTATATAATCACAAGTTAGAAAAAATTTCATAATAATTGTGAAAATCATTGAATTGTGCAATAAGAATTTGGAATGTACCTAAGCATAGAATATCCTTACTTATATCATGTACACTATGAAAAACCATCAACACATAGGGGATAAAGACCCATAGAGTATTGGGTTCACTCCCCATTGACATGAACATAGTGGACATTATGCCATAATTTATTCTGATTACCCCCATTCGCTTGAATGTAATCTCTTGAGATATAAATCATTACCCAATAAATTAAAGGGAGTTATAAATCTGGTACCACCTATAATATTATAAAAAACCATAAAAATATGTTCTGTATCAAATCATTCATAATATAATCACATCTTAATGAACCCTTGAGAAAGAAATATAATTATTGAAAAATTCCAAAAGACAAGATCATAAGCCTTCCAAAATAAAAAAGATAGATAGTATGATTAGAGAATACCCCTTCTAGAAAATAATACATGCTAAAATATATTTTCATATATGAAAGAAAAATTTATAAAATCCCTATAAAATTACTCTAGAAATTAGTAATAAATATAATTTACTCTTTAATAACTTTTAAATTTAGAAATAAATAATTTATAAAACAACTATAGTAATATATAATTTTGAAATTAATTAAATATTATATAGAACTATTCATAAATAATAATAAATAATACTCTAGGAAATTTCTACTATATGGAATAATTTTAAAAAAATTTCTTTCATTAATTTGTAAAAAATGTTATAAAAAATAGAAAATGACATATGTAGAATTTTTTTAAACAAATTCCAAATACATAGTTTTAAACAAAGAAAACATCAATATAAAATGAACATATATAATCATTTACATATATAAAATTAAATTTTAATGTTGGTAAAAATAATATAAATAGATAGATAATTATTATTGATAGTTAATAAAATTTAAATTCATATCAACTTATAAAAATATTTTCATTTGAATTGTGAACCAAAGGGAGGTAGAATTGTAATGATATATGATAATTCCATAAATAAATTGTGGATAAGAAAATAATTGAGTTTTTTTTTGTGTCAAATGGTATATAACGATCCTTAAAATAAATTTAGTCCAAAATATTTTTGATTTCATGGGTTTCACTACTGGAAATATGATCTATACCAATGGTTTTGGGAAAACCGTTGGTATAGGTCACTTATATGGACCTATACCAATGGTTTTGGAAAAACCGCTGGTATATGGGTTACCTATACCAACGGTTTGGCCAAAACCGTTGGTATAGGTTCATTATAGAGACTCTATACCAACGGTTTGGCCAAAACGTTTGTATAGGTCACCCCTATACCAATGGTTTGTCCAAAATTGTTGGTATAGGTCCCAAAATCAATGAACCTATACCAACAGTTTTGAGAACCATTGGTATAGGTACATGTATTTTTAATGGAATCTTCTTACACAAAACAATAAATAAATCAAAATTTAAAATACTTATGATAATACATATATATATTTATGAAATTATGTTTAAAAAAGTAAGTTAGGTTAGTGGTTAGGTCATTCAATTACAAATGGGAGGTGCTGGGATCAAAACCAAACAGATGATTATTTTTTTAATTACATACAACAACATTCTTATGGATCCGTTGGTATAGATTTTCATATTACTTATACCAAAGATTTTCAAAATGGTTGGTATAGATATATACCAATGGTTTTCCCAAAATCGTTGGTATAGACCTATCTTCACGACTTACTTGGAAATGGTGCTCCAAACCCTTGGTATTGGATATACCAACGGTTTGGAGGCCTATACCAACGGTTCCAAACCGTTGGTATATGGTATTTTTCTGGTAGTGTTTATTGGAAATAAAACATTTCCATTACACCTAATATCCATGAATGTGACTTATCAAATTTTATAATAAAAAATCCATCTTAAAAACATATTTTATAAACTTATTCATATATATTATATATTATAGATTTCAAATTTAATAATCTATAAAATAGATATTAGTCATCAATTGTTTATTTCTATCATGATGTGTTTTAAATTTGGATTGTTTTATACATGTTAATAATAGTTATGTCAATCCAAATATATAAATTAAAGTTTCATTATTCCAAGATTATTTATGGTATTGGAATCAATGTGTTTCAGTGATTTATTTATAAAATATTTTCATTCATTGAATGGATATTAATAGTTTGTGGAAATGGAATCCATGAATGAATATATGTTAAGACCCAAAAAATATAATCCCAAATTTTTTGGATACATTTTTATATTGGTACTAGATATAAGAAATCACAAATAAAATGATCAATTGGTTTAATAAAATTTGAAAAAAAGATGCATTCTAGAATCTCACAATTCATTTTAAAACATAAAAGACCAAAAAAATATTTTCTTTGAGAACACCATTATTACATTTAGAATATCCCTTTATATCAATCATAATACATTTCCCAGAATCTTGGGGAAAGTAAACACAATAAAGTTTTGAGATCAAATGCTCAGTATAATTTTTCATAGAGTGGAATCTAACAATATGTAAATAAAACATGAAGAATTTTGCTGAGAAAAACAATAATAAAATATTATATATAATTAATAGAATAAAAATGGAATAAATCCATGGAAAACATAACAATATAAATAATGTCATGAATAATAATAACCATCTTTACAATGCTTGAGTGTATAATACTTGACAACATAATATTTCTCCCAAGACCTTCTGATAAGAAACAAAATTCAAAAATAGTTAAGGAGTGTGAGAAATACACAAAATAGATTTTTTAATGAGTCTTTCCAAGGAATAGAGGGGATATATAAGGCCTCACCCATCATTGATTAATTCCAATACATTTATCAAAGGAAAGTGGTGAATCATAATCAATGTAAATATTCATATTGGAAAATCAGCATAGGAAATGTTAATAATTCCAAAGTCAACAAACATAATCAAAATACAAGAAACAAATATGGTGAATGCTATTAGATGATTAAATCCATTAAAAATAATTATATTCACTAAATAATGTTGATATAGATGAATATAATTCAATAATATAAATGGAATATTACTTGGAGAAATACATTTTTATTTTGAAATAACATATTCAAAATATTTTTTTTTTCAAAATATTAAGGAAAATATATTATTTGAATGGAATCTAATAAATTCTTCAATGAATATTCAATGTAATGAGAAGTCTTGATGGTGGAAAATTCCTTTTATTCCATATAAGTAAAAAAACATTCCTTTTACACTTTTTTGAAAAGGTCAAAAGTACATATTTTGTAAAACAAAATGGATATTCATTTTTAACCATTTTATAAATTTTCAAACATGGTTAATAATGTATTTAACAAGCCATTTTATAATATTAAAAATATTATTTTATATATTTCAATGGAAATATGGGCATGGGAAAGAAATATTCTTAATAGGGTAAAAAATGGTCGGTTTTCTTTAAAACAATATTTTGGAATATTTAGTACATAAAGAAAGGGAAATGAGAGGAAAACATTTAATTATAGAATTAACTATAGAATAATAAAATATTCTATATTTAAGATAGAAATATTTAATAATTCCTCCATAAGAGACATAAATATAAATAATCCTGAATAATAATGAGATTGTGAAACAAAGAATTGACTTTCTTCTTATGTGTCATAAAATACTATATAAAAAATAAAAATTTATTATAAATATATTAGATAACCATAATAATATATATCATATGATATATGATTTACTTATAATCTTTTATCACCCATTTATTAACAATTATTTTTTAAAATAACTATTCCATGTAATACCTACTTCATTTTTAATAGATGTTTTGGTTTCGTTATTTATTCCTTATACTTTGATCATGGTTCCATATTATCTATAATTTTAATCATTATATAAATATCATATATATATATATATATATATTAATTATCCATAAAAGATAGAGGTATGAAAATTATTTACACCCTTCCTGGAGATAGTAGGACGTACATACGCATGAACACTATTTTCACTTTTAGAAAGATGGAAAAAAGAAAATTTGAATATTAATTCACCTTTAAAAATAATTATCTTATAATATATATTCATTAAATTTATCCTCACTACTATCCATCTGAAAATAAAATTAACAATAAATCGAATAACCTCATGGAGGTGGTAGTTCATACTTATGCACGAGTGATGTTATCATTTTCAAATAGGATGAAAGATAACAAGGTTGATTGTATACTAAAATTAAATTAGTATATTTATATAAAAAATATCATGTATATAAATTAATTCAATAAATATATCTATCCATGATTTTCAGTGATAGAAAACAAATTACATCAGTTCACGAGGCGGTAGTCCGATATTCATGTGATCAATGACCTTGTTTAAATTTGATAGAAGAGTATTTGGATACAAATAATTTCAGCAACATAATAACATCTAAGTATATTTTATATATTATTTTAATTATGTTGTAATTAATAATAAATATTTTAAGTGAGTAAATGAATAATTAAAAAATAAAGAGTTTGGTGAAGACGATTAGCAATTCTTAGAAAAACCTCATTTGGATCTCAAAATAAAAACCATAGTATTGGTATTTTGAGAATAAAATTAGATCTGTAACATGGATAATGATATTTGGGAGAGATTTATTTATTTTTTGATATAAATGATTCAAGATTCATGAATAACCTAGGGGAGAAGGTTCCCTTTTATAAATGAGGTGAGTGGTACACTTGTATTTTTTAAGAGCTTTATAGTAATGACAAGTCAATTTCTGGAATAAATGGATCCAAAATAGTTCATTAATATATTTTTGATTTTATAAGCTCTAAATATGTCCATCCAATAGAAATTTGATTTTTTTGGTTATTCTAACCCTTTTTATTTTAGTTTAACCACTAGTAAACCTATTTTAACCTTAATATCGAACACTTTTTTTTAATATTTTAACCATTCATTTTGAAGAAAAATTATGTTGAATGTATTAAATAATATTAATTATTCTGAATCAAAATATGAAATCTATTTTATCAAATTCAATTTTTAGAAGTGGCATAATTTAATTTAATATTAAATCTGCAATTGTAATGAAAAAGTAGATTTTCAATGAAAAGTTATCCTTAAGCATATAAAATTTTTATATCATAATTCAAAACATCATTAGTTACAAAGAAATAAATAGTATTAATAATAATATAATTTAACCAATGTTACTTTTAAAATCAATTTAAAAACAAAATGTAAATTTAAAATGCTTTAAATGAAAAGACAAATTTGAACAAAGTCACCAATTTTCAATATTCATAAAAAAATTATTTTCAAAAAATTATAGAAATGTAAATATAAGAATAATTTGATATTTTTATTTCAAAAAATAATTTTATTTTTTCAACTAAATTTTCCAAAATTAGAAAAAAATAATTTTAAAATAAATGCACAAAACACAATGAAAGTGGTTTTTAGAAAAATATTGATTTTAAGATTTAAATATGATATATTATTATACCATTTATTAAAAAAATATTAGATTAATTATAAAAAATTATATTAAATTTATAAATAGTTATAATTATTGAGTAATAATGATTAATTTAATTTATTAATATAAAACACATTATGCTCAAGAAAATAGTTTTTCCAAAAAATATTTATTTTACCTTCAAATGATTTTTATTTTTATTTCTAATCAATTAATAACCAATGAATTTATTTTATACATGTCTAAAACACATAAATTTCACAATTTAGTGAGTCTTATTTATACTGACCAAATTAATAGTTAGGTTATAACTGGTTACAATATTAGAGTTCATTTATACTCAAGGTTGTGTGTATCATAATCTATTGATGTGATTTTATAAAAAATAAAAAATTTATAAAATCCAAGGGTAATAACCATTTTTGGGTAATTTACTGATAATAACATGTTACTTCATAATAACCATTCAATTTTGTGTCAAACTTACAAAACTATATTTATAAATTATGCAACTCCTCAAAGTCATGTATTATAAGTATTAATGTATAGGGTCTTATTCATAATGAAAATTACGGTGTTGTTATAACATAATTCATGTAGACCATTGAAATTATCAAAATAAGAAAAATTTATACAAAATTAGTGAGTAGTAGTATGGAAATATATAATTTTAAAATCATTTTCAAATAATAATAATGTTCTTAATATAAAATAATTATATTGGATAATGATATTAATAAAGAGCAAGAATGCTAAGGTAATTTAAAAAGTTATAGAGAAGATAAATACTAATTTTAATAAATTTTAACCTTCTCAATTTTTCTGAGTGAATAATTTAGAAATCCTTCTTGGGACTATAAAAAAACAATATATTAATAAATTACTATAGGAAAAATATGTTGGGATTTAAGAGAGAACTGATGGATATGAGTGGTTTGAATAGGTTTGTGGATATGTCCTTTTATAGTTGACAGGTGTAATATTTATAACTTATCAATACATAATAGATATGAAAGGTTATTTTCAAATGAAACATTTCAAAATTTATTTAAAAATAATGGATGAGGAATATTCCCACAATTATTCACTTTTATATTTTTTGTTGTATATATCATTTTAAACATGTAATTCATTTGACTGTTTCTTCGGTATCCTAATGTCATGAACTATTCCCCCAAGTAACTTATATATTCCTAAAAATGTAATTTAAAAAACTATTTAATGTATATGTTCTTATTAAAATTTAGGAATCCATTAAATTTAATTAAATATATAAATTTTTTTAGATAATTATTTTTAAGGAAAACATAAAATATATAGAAAAAATATAATTTATAGATAAATAAAATTTTAAAATATTCAATATTTTAAATATTAGAGTATACCAGTTACTAATTAAATTATTGTAAATTTATTAGTATACAAACTAAAACACATTATTATAATCATAATTTAAATTTGACTATTCTATTTTTTAAAATTTAAAATACTTAAAACATAATTCTTTGAAAAGAGGTTCTTTTTAGAATTAAAATATTTTAATTATATCCAATAATTTATATTATAAAAATTGAATTTTATAAATCCATATTTATTTGTAAGTTTAAAAAGTGTGATATTTTAAAAACACATCACACCATTCTTTTTAAAAGTAATTTAAATAAAAAAATTTAATTAAAAATAGATTTTTTATAATATTTTTTTAATCAATTGTTTAATTTCATTACAGAGTTATTTCTTTATTTTAAACTATATTACCATTAATTTATGAATAAAAATTATAAAAAATAAATTTACTTGTTGAATATTGGTATATATGAAGATCAACTATTCAATAACCATATTTCCAATGATCATATACCCTACAACCATATACCAAATAACCATATGTCAAATTACTATATATATAATGATCATATCAAATTCTTATATATAACATTACACAATTATCTATAAATCATTCATCCAATTAATTTAATTCATTCATAAATTTTTTATTATATTTCAAATTATTTTCATTCTTTATATAGTTGTAATCTAATATGTGACCCTAAAAACAAACCAAAAGGATTAGGATTTCATGCTCGTGGGTTTCTATTTACTTTTTGTTTTTTTAGTCTATTAGTTTTCTTAATTATTTTTCCTATTAAATTATTATAATTTATTAACATTTATCTTCTGTTGAAATATTAAATTTAAATTCAATATATCATGGGTTGATTTAGTTCAGTGTTGTTTGTATATAAAGCTATTAAAAAATCAAATGAAAAATGTGGGGTGCCATAGCTCCTCACCATTACATTCAAGAATAATGTTTAATATATTTTTCTTAGGATACTAATAAATATGTTTGATTAACTCTCCCTCGAAATAATTTAAGAGTTATTTATTCATGTTAGAACCAATTTCTAATATGAACTCCACAAATTAGGATTCTTTATCATGTTATTCAACGATTGCTAAGAAGTATTATTTTAATTTGTCAATTAGATCTTCATGTTCCTGTAACTAAACACTTGAACTATTTCACCATGTATATGTTCTATAATATTCATTAAAACATAAAAATCCTATATTTATTTATCAAAATTGAAAATTTAAATTTCAATTGAAATACCTATCACAACCTCTATAGTAGCTAAAAATAGAAGACCAAAAAATGTTAGTGATTTCCTTATCATTAATAATAAAATTTTCCACTAGAAAAAATTACTCAATCAAACAAAAAATTTATCCAGTATTCTAGTGGGGTAATATAGTGGTCATATTATATTAAAATAATTTTGGTTAGTAATAAAAATCATAATATCAATTATTTGAATATTGAAAATGAAATTAGATTTATGATATTAGTAATTTCACATCAATGGTTGATCTATCCAATATTTTATAGTTTATAATGTATGAAAAATATTTTTGAGTCTTGGTGTTTAAAATGAATATTATTCGGAATAAAAACATAACACTTCTTGGTAAATCTGTTTGTTGAAAAATCTTCAAAATAATTTTTCCTTGAAATAATCTTTTTTAATGGTTTAAAATAGGATGGTATTGGAACCAATGATTTTTGGAATGTATTGTTGACATTAATGCCTATTAACAACCCAAATAACATTATTAGTTGAGTTTTTATCATTCTATTACATTATTCATTGAGGAAATATAATAGGATTGGAAATATTTTTTTTTCAAAATAGTTTGTATGCTACCAATATCATCATTAAATCCATCGTTCCTTTAATTGTTTTAAGAATTTAAGTCTTATAATTTTTATGTTTCAAATATGATAGTTGAATTCAACTCAAATTATATTTTCTATCCTCACATACATATTTTATGTTTTCTAATTTTTTTATTTCTAGATTCTTCTTAAATGTCATTTTTAACTTCCCTGGTCCCTTCTGAAATATTTTATTGAGTTTCTTAATCACTCCCATTTGTAATACCCATATTGATTTCCCTAATTCAGTCTTATGGGTATATATAAACTTAACTTCTACTATCCAATAAATGTTTCATTCTTTTAAAATCAAATAGATTAATGTATTGTTCATATTATATACAAATATGAATTTAAAAGACTCCATCTCAACCTTGTTTCTAGATTCATGAGTGAAAATATTACATAGCATTTATTGAAACAACCCTTATAGATTCACATTATAATATGAGTCTCATTGAATTTTTTTTATCATTTTAATTTTCTCTGAAGTAACTCACCGACCCTTGTTACCTAGAGTCGGTGCATTATTTTAAAAAATTGGCATGATTACAAGAAATCATGTCCTGAAGGACTGATAAGTTTAACAGTCTTGGAAAATAGATTATGTACATGAAATTTACATTACAATTTCTAACATAAAACACAACTTAAATTATCCAATGAGAATTCCATTATTACCTTATCTTAAACCTCCATATAAATCAAAATATACTTCTTGGAATCCTGGGAAAATAAAACATAAGAAATGGGTGAGCTCAGATGCTCAGTAAGGGTAAATAATATATCAGAAGGTATCATAAATAATCATAAACTTTTATAGCAGGGTATAAAATTGAAACACAAGCCCTTTAAACATAAAATTAAGAATAATATTCTGAAGATAAATAAAATTATTCAATTTACTTTTTCATAAATATATTTTACTAGTTGAATAATAAAATTTAATAACTAATTTCATAATGAGGGAATGCATAATGTGGGAACTCATAACCACATAGTCAAGGACTCATGCCAAGACTAAAAATAAAATATTTTGTTGAGGCCTTATTCCAAGAAAATAGTTTGTGTCATGAGACCTAATGATGCACCTAAGAGCTATAGAGGGCTCCACCCGTCACTTACTAAGTCCAATACATTCCGCATATGAAGATGTTGAAACATAACATAAACATTTTTACTAAAACTTCCATAAGAAATGTCCATACTTTAAACATAAACCATGAATGGTATAAAAATAGAACATCCATAGACCAACATATCCTAACTCATTCAATATATTATGGAAGATTGTATTAAAATAAATCATCCGCAA
The DNA here is from genome assembly GCA_963277665.1 of Viscum album. Lineage (NCBI taxonomy): Eukaryota > Viridiplantae > Streptophyta > Magnoliopsida > Santalales > Viscaceae > Viscum > Viscum album. The sequence continues at coordinate 368,178,992 of OY728119.1, read as the reverse complement.
TCAAGAATAATATCTAGTAAATATGTTGGCATAGTTGAAAATGACTAGTAAAAATATTTGAGGGAAATATCCCTTTTTGTGAAATCATTTAAAAGTCACACATTTATAAAGGAAGTCATTTAATAGAGATTTTTGAATCTATGTGTCCCATACCACTTTGAAACTTTTTATAGGAATTAAAATTTTAAAATAATCACGTCCATATAAATAAATCCTTAAAATAATTTTGAAAACATGGACATTAATTAAAAAGGTTTAGAAGAATAAATAATTAAAACATTTGAACAAATGATCGTGCTAAAGAGTACCTTCCACAAAACCTAAGAATATTAATTTTGAAATTTTTTTATGAAACATGGAAATGGATGATAAATATGTCCCAGTAAATACTTATATAGAAACAATCTCGGATAATAATGAGATTGAGGAATTAACCCTTATATTGTACTTTCCATTAGTCAAAGGTACATTTAAACTCTTGTATATTGACCATAGTATGTCATTAAATTATACAAGAACCATATTAATATTTATGATATCATACACGATTCATTTATGACTTTATACTACCCATTTAATAATAATTTCCATGTTAAATTAATATTTTGGGTAATAATCGCTTTCTTTATCGTACATGTTTCAACTTTTTATTCTTGATCATAGCACTTAGATCATGATTTAAATATTTCAGAATATAATAAAAGATATATATATCATATATATTTAGAATATTAAAAAGTAATGTATATATATATATATATGAAATGGAAAACACCATTTATAGAGACGGTAGGCCGTACATACACATATACACCATTTCCGTTTTCATATCGTATTGAACAGAAGTAAGTGAATGAGATATATTTAAATACATATATATATATATTTTTATAGTAGCATTATTATGTCATATATTAAAAACTTATTAATACATTATATTTTTATAATCATCGTTGAATGATGAATGTGGAAATGAATCTCATCGCGTCGTGGAGATGGTATGTCGTACGTACGAATGAGCAACGATATCATTATATTAATGGCAAAATAGAATGTAATTTGATGTTATATTACATATAAAGAATAATTAACATGTTATATTTATTATTTACATAAATTATACTCATTATTATACCCATATAAATAAAGATGTGTTGAATAACAAACTACACCATAACGTGGAGACTGTAAGTCGTACGTATGCACATATGATGAATTTGTCATTCATAGGATGGATAGAATAATGAGTATGGTTGTACCATATTTATAATAACATCTCAGTATGTCAAAGGTACTCGATTTATTATTTTAGTATAGAAACATCAAAGAAAGTGGAAGTGGAAGAATAAAGGAACTTTGAAAGAGGTGATGGAGTAATTACCCCTTCTTCGGGTTCTTCCCCTCGATCTGATAAAAAGGGATCCTTAGGTTGTATTATGATAAAATTATGGACTCTAGGTAAAATTAAGGGTAGTATTGAAGATATTTGATCTAGTTTTGGCTGAGCGAAATGGCTTTGGAGGTGTGAAATTAAGAGATGGTTAAGTACCCTTTTATAAGAGATGCGAGGGTCACTTTAAGAAAGAAATGAAATATTATTTTATTATAAAATCATTTTAGTTTTATAATGGCTCTAAATAGATTTATTTATGGTATATGGTAAATATTGGTCAAAATACTCTCAAAAAATATGTTTTAGAAAAGTTTAGGTCACCATATTAACCTTATCTTTTAGATTTAACTCTTAGTTAAATAGTTTAACTTTTACCATGTCTTCTTGTTTTTTATATTACATTGTTAATAAACATACAATAAAATTCCAAGAGAACCTCAAGTGGTTTCTTAATTCCATATCTATCATTATATATTTCATTTTGATGAATAGTATATGTATAGGAATATCATATCATTTAATAAAATAGTATTTGTTTTAAAAACTCATTTATGTCAGTTTTGACACTATTTAGTATTTGGGTTTTGTTAAAGTAATAACAACATTATTACTTATAAAAAATTGAATTTAATCCACCCTAATATGTAATATTATTCTTGAAAATTCTTTTATGGCATCAAAACATTCAAATTATATTTATTTTAATATTTATAATTCCATTTATTTGATTCCTTTATTAATCAGGTAATTACTAGATCATCATTGTGTCATAAATAAATTTAGTTATTAAATGTCTAAAAATTATAAATAAAATACCATGATGTAGTAAATATTGTTATCTTTCTAATGAGTTTTTATTATCGAATTTATATTATGTATAACCCTATATGAAAGATGTTTTCGTTATTAAAATTTTAATTTAACACTTTTAATTCTTCTATAAATAAAATAATAATAAATGTCCTAATATAACACAAGTGAATAAAAAAGGATCATATTTTGGTCTTAAGGTTTATTTTGATGAAAATAACTTATCCAATAGAATTAGGACAAGTGTTGGGGTAATTTTATATTATTATAATATTATTTTTACCTTTGATTACCCAATTTACTTTTAACCATGGTAAATAAAATTCATAAGTTTCTATTCACAAAAAAATTTCTTCCCATTGAACCAAATTTTACTTAATGATATCAATAGTGTCTTTAAAATTTTTGAAATTCAATTCGTAGAAGTGTTAAAATTATGTTTTATGCAAATTTTCTAATGTGCCTAGAATGTGGGTAAAAGACGTTAAAAAGTTTAATAAAATTTTATATATCTAATCTTATTTTAAAATGACTACAATGAATTAATTTGAACAAATATCAGTATTATGAATCTATTTTGGATTTAAAATAAATTTAAATTAAAAAACTAATTATTTAAATAAAAATTTGGTTTTAATCAATAACGCAGTGTTTTTCACTATTCGTCAATGTTTGAAAGTTTCCAGGAAAAATAACAAAATTTCACCCTAAGTTAATTTTGATATTATGATTTTAAAAATGATTTCTATTTTACCAAATTCAAAACAAATAAGTTTCATTAATCAAATCAAAATTAATTGCCGTTGTCAAAACCAGATAGAGGGTTTTTGAGAAGTATAAACTATCCAAAGATTGCTATATGTTTATGTCCAATTTAAATGTAAAATTACTTCAATGAAAAACATTGGATTAAATGATAAAAATATACTCTAATTATACTTAAAAAACAATCAAATGTATAATTTAACACTATAGATTATTTTTATTAAAAATTTGTTTTCAATTAAAAATTAGTATTTTTGAGTACTCATCAAAATATAAAAGTTATCGGAAAAACACAAAAAAAAAATTTGGAACAAAATTTTTACTTCCAACTTCTAAAGAAGATGTTTTTCTGTCAAATTTAATATAAAAAAGTGTCAAATATTGGATTTAAAAAAGGTTCTCCATTAAAAGGTGGTAAAATTTTATTTTTTTGAAAAACACTTCTTTTATCTGAAAAATTGAATTTGTTCTTATATTATGTATAAAAAAACACATAATATGGATGTTAAAATTATATGAAGTATATAAAATTAAAAATTTATTTAATACTATTCATAACTATTTTTTAACGGTTAGTATGGTAAGTCGTGGTGTGCTCAAACTCGGTGTTGTGTGTGACGCAATCTATTGAATTACTTTAAAGAGTTAACATATTATGAAATGTTAGGGTGTTACATTGTCCCATCCTTCAATAAATTGCATCCTCACAATTTGAAATTGTTATTCGAAAATAAAAGGTTAAAAATAGAAAATACCTTTTTAAAAAACCCACATTGGAAATAGGGTAAATAATATATAATCTTAATAAGAGGGAAAGGGAAATGAAAAAGTCACCACCAAATTATGATCTCGAATAGGAGAACATTGGTGGGAATTAGAGACACATGATTGGAGAAAAAACATAAATATTTATATGGAGTGATTGAGGTCATCAATTACAAATGAGTGGGCAATAAATGGAACATTGAGGGTCTCAAAGCCATAAATATATAATGATTTAAAATATCACCGGTTCAAAAAAAAACATAAGTTCTTTGGATAACACATTTTTGGTTTTAATATCCCTTCCCTAAAATTTAATAATTAATTTATTCATAGAATAAAAAAAATACTTGACCAGTAGAGTTCTATCCTTCAACTAATTTCTACCATAAACTCATCTTTCACTCCAGTAGATAATAGAACTCAAAACTATTCTATTTATCATAATCATATAGGGATCCCAAAAACTAAATTTATAAATCATCTATCATACCATTAAAAAAATACATTATACAAACCAGGAAATCACATAGGCCACTTGTAGGTGATGCAACCTTGACACCCTTCGGCTACGGGTTCAAGTCTTGCAGTCTTGTTGGACATGCCAGGTTGTTGTCCTACCTATGGGTTTTCCTTTTTATAAAAATCCTAAAATAATATTAGGAAATGTTTGAACCTTAGACAATAGTATCCAATGTCCAACATAATCCATTCTAACCTTTAGTATTATCCAAAATACTTCAGTCCAAACTCACAGTCCAAAATTTACAAGGAAGGTAAACATAACAAAATGGAGATCAACATGTGTAAACCTTCATTATTTATTTTATTAAAACATGGTAACAACCTAAATTACCATAAAACCTTATTTGAATATGTATGTACTTTTTTATTCCTTTGGTAAAACACAGAATACTGGACATACTACTTAAATCCATAAATGTTTTAAACTACAACAATGATGAAATATACAAATCAATAATCAGTTTCAAGGTAGTCAAGAATATCTAATATAATTTATTGAAATCAATCATATCTTGTTCCAAAATCACTACCTCAGTATTAGAACCATATTAAGGTTTATCTTTCTTTCAACCATTTATTTTCCAAATAGTTTAACTTTATATTGAGTCACTTTTAAAAGTAATATATAATCTCAAATCCTCAATGAAATAATACTGCAACACAATACTTATTTATTTCCATAATTAATATAACCAGTACATCATAGACACAACACTCAAAAGACATAATTCATTAATAAAAATATAAGAACACTAATTATTCCTCTTCATTTGTGGTAATATCATAACTTGATTATTATCCAATAGCATCATTTGGTGTATACTATGATGATTGGGACATTGATTCACGTAGTGTCCCAATTCCCTGCGAATAAAGCATTATATATTTTAAACATTTTTCTTACCCTTGTAATCAGGTACTTGGTGTCCTTTTTCTCCATACTTATAACAAACTCCCATTCCCTTCAATCATTTAACAAGGTGATTCTTTCTATAGTTATCACATATGGGGAAATCATTCGTTCCTTTCTTTTCTTTATTCATATTTCTCTCTACCATTCTTTTCTTATCTATCTTCCCTTCAAAGCCATATGACTCAGATAATTGTTTAATTATCTTATTAACACATGATAGTATTTCTTCATATGATGAGAATATGTGGGAGGATATTTCCCTTATAAATTTTGGATTTAGACCATGAAAGATATGATCATTCTTACTCTTTGGATCATGCGTATTGGTAGAGTTCTCATTCATTTTACTGGGCACCATTTCTAAACAATAGCATACACTAGGTATGTTTATGAATCAAAATATATAATTCCAAACTAGTAAAATACCTAACATAAATTGAATAGTTTATTCATATAATCCATAATCATAAAAAAAATGTTTTCTTTGAGAAGTTATTTACTCATAAATCCATCATAATGGCTGTAAAAAAAATTTGAATTATCCTAAACATATCCCCCGAGTGTGTCGTAACTAAGAGTGAAATCAGGAATGTTGTGTACCAAGATACCCTGGGTCAAGCCCAAAACTCTTTGTCATGGATTTCACTCCTAGATACATCTCTTCCTAAGCAGCCTCTACCTGCTCATATCCATACAAGGATGTTTTTCTTATATAATTCACAAAATCTCTACATCACAAAAATTATAAGAAGTACTTCTATAATAATACTCAAAGTCTATCTTTGTTTAATGTTAAATAATCAAATATTATCTAATTCTAATTTCCAAGGATTGTATTAAACATCCTCTAATACAAACTGTAATGCCCCAACCATATTTACCCAGAGTCGGGGCATTATTTTAATACATTGGCATGATTACAAGTAATCTTGTTCTGAAGGACCGATAAATTTAGTAGTCTTGGAAAATAGATTACATACATGAACATTAAATTACAATTTATAACACAAAATAGTGCATAAATAATCATTTCATAACACTATTATTACCTTAGCTTAAACCTGCATATAAATCATAATATACTTCTTGGGATCCTGGGGAAATAAAACATAAGAAAGGGGTTATCTCAGATGACTAGTAAGGGTAAATAATTTAGTGGAAGAAATCCTAAATAATAATAAACATTTATGGAAAGGTATAAAATTGAAACACAATCCCATTAAACATAAACTTTAGAATAATATGGGAAAACTAAATAAAATAATGTCATTTAATTATTCCCATGGATATTATACTAGTCGAATAATCACATGTAATAAATAATTTTATAACGACAGAATGCATAATGCTGGACATCATAACCACATAGTCAAGGCCTTCTGCCAAGACTATAAATAAAAAAAATTCAAGGCCTTGTGCCAAGACCATAGTTTATCTCATAAGACCTACCAATGCATCTAGAAGCTATAGCAGTCTCCACATATCACTTACTAAGTCTAATGCATTCCTCATATGAAAATAATGGAACATAACATAAACATTCGTATTAAAACTACTATACGAAATGTCAATACTTTAAACATAAACCAAGAATGGTATAAAAATAGAACATATATAGACAAACATATCATAACTCATTCAATACAATATGGAAGATTTTATGATAACAAATCTGCCTCAGTATAGAAAAATATCCAGTAAAGGGTGTTGACATAGTTGAAAACGATCAGTAAAACTCTGGGAGAGAAATATTCCTTTTGTGAAATCATTTAAAAGTCAGACATTTATAAAGGAAGTAATTTAAAAGATATTTTGGAATCAAAGTGTACTGAAACACTTTAAAACTTTGGAGAGGAATTAATATGTCAAAACAATTATGTCCATATAAATAAATCCTTAAATCATTTTGAAAACCCAGACATTAATTAAAATGATTTAGAAGAATAAATCATTAAAACATTTAAAAAGATGATATTGCTAAAGAATCCCTTAAAAAAACCTAGAAATATTCTTTTTGAATTTTTTTTATTAAATATAGACATGGATGATAAATTAGTCCTTGTAAATACTTACACATAAAAAATCTCTGATAATAATGAGATAGAGGAATTAACCCTTACCTTGTACTTTCCTTTAGTCGAGGTTAAGTTTAACATTATGTAGAATGAATATAGTATGTAATTAAATTATACCAGAACTATATTAATATCTATGATATCATACATGATTAATTTATGACTTTATACTACCAATTTAATAATAATTTTCATGTTAAATTAACATTTTGGGTAATAATCGCTTTCTTTGTCGTACATGTTTTAACTTGTTATTCTTGATCGTATCACTTAGATTATTATTTATATACTTCCAGAATATAAAACATGATATATATATAATATATATTTAAAATATAAATATTTATAATAGATATAGATATATGAAATGAAAAACACCGTTTATGGAAATGGTAGGCCGTACGTACGCTTAAACGCCGTTTCTGTTTTCATATCGTATTGAACAGAAGTGAAAGAGATATATTTAAACAGACACACATACACACACACATATATATATTTCCAGTAGAATTATTATTTCATATATTACATACTTATTAAAAATATATATTTTTATAATTATCATTGAATGGTGAACGAGGAAATGAATCTCATCACGTCGTGGAGATGGTAAGTCGTACGTACATACAAGTGAGAATATCATTCTATTGATGGTAAAATAGTATTTAATTGGATGGTATATTTTATATAAAGAATAATTAACATGTTATATTTATTTTTTATACCAATTATACTCAATATTATACCCATCCAAATAATTAAGTGTTGAATAACAAACTACAACACGACGTGGAGACGGTAAGCCGTACGTATGCACGTATGGTGACTTTTTCATTCATCGGATGGATAAAATAATTAAAATGGTTGTAACATATTTATAATAAAATATAATTATGTATAAGATAAATAATTTAATATTATAGTATGGAAACAACAAAGAAAGAGGAAGTAGAAGAAGAAAAGAACTTTTAAAGAGTTGATGAAGTAATTACCTCTTCTTCGGGTACTTCCTTTTGATTTGATCACAAGGGATACTTAAGATGGATTCTAATCAATGTATGGACTCTAGGTTGAAGTGAGGGTAGTTGGGAGGATATATGAGCAGGTTTCGGCCGAGCCAAATGGCTTTTTATGTGTGAAATTAAGAGAAGGGAAAGTACCCATTTATAAAATATGTGAGGGTCACTTTAGGAAAACATGAAATATTGTTTTATTAAAAATTTATTTTCGATTTATAATAGATTAAAATGGATTTATTTTTATGCTAAGGTGGGGATGGGTCGAAATCCTCTCAACCAGTAGGTTTTAGACAAGTTTAGGACACCATATTAACTTTATCTTTTAGATTTAACTCTTAGTTAAATAGTTTGACTTTTATGAAGCCTTCTTGTATTTTTATATTTCATGGTTAATAAACATACAAAAAAATGCCAAGATAACCTCAAGTGGTTCATTAATAAAATATATATCATTATATAAGTCCTCTGGATGAATATTATATGTTTTGGAATATCATATCATTTAATAAATAGTATTTGTTTTAAAACCCCATTTATGTCAATTTTGACAGTATTTAGTATTTAGTATTTGTGAAAGTCATCACAATTTGATTAATTCAAAAAAATGCATTGAATAGACCATTACATGTCATATTCATCTATAAAATTCATATATGGAATCAAAATGTTAAAATTATATTTATTTTAATATTTATAATACCATTTATTTGATTCGTTCATTAATAAGGTAATTACTGCATCATAACTATGTCATAAATAAATTTAATTATTTAATTTATAAAAATTATAAATAAAAAACCATGATTTAGGAAACATTTTTATCTTACTAATTAATGTTAATATTCAAATTTATCTTATTTATAACCCTATATTAAATTTTTTTTATTTATTAAATGTTGCATTTAACACTTTTAACTCATTTTTAAGTAAAATAATAATAAATATTCCAATCTTACCTGTATATAAAAAAGGTTCATATTTTTGTCCTAAGGTTGATTTTATTCGAATAAAACTTATCCAGAAGAATTAGGACATGTGTTGGAGTAATTTTATATTATTATAATATTATTTTTACTTTTAATTACCCTATTTACTTTTAACCGTGGTAAATAAAATTCAATTGTTACTATTCACCGAAAATTATTTTCAACCCATTTAACCACATTTTACTTAATTATTTCAACCATGTATCTATAATTTTTGAAATTTACTTCAATGAAGAGTTAAAATTATGTTTTATGAAAATTTGCTAATGTGCCTAGAAGATGAGTAAAAGACGTTAAAAAGTTCAATAAAATTTTATATATCTAAACTTATTATAAAATGACTTCAATGAATTAAATTATACTAATATAGGTATTATGTATCTATTTTTAAATTAGAATGAATTTAATTTAAAAAATAATTATTTAAATAAAAATTCGGTTTTAAACAATAATGTTGTGTTTTTCACTATTCATCTAAAATTAAATGTTTTTAGAAAAAGTACCCGAAATTCATCCTAAGATTATTTTGATATTCTGATTTCAAAAATGATATCGATTTTACCAAATTAAAAACATATAAATTGCATTAAATAAATTAAATTAAATTCCCATTGTCAAAACCAGATAATGGGCTTTTGAGAAGTGAAAACTATTAAAATATTGATATGTGATTATGCCCAATTTAAATGTAAAATTATTTTCAATGACCAAGACTGGATTAAATGATAAAAATATAATATAATTATAATTCAAAACCATTCAAATGTATAATTTAACACTGTAAATTATTTTTATTAAAAAAGTTGTTTTCAATGAAAATTTAGTATTTTCACTATTCATCAAAATATGGAAGTTATCAGAAAAAGATAAAATTTTTATCCGAACTAAATTTTTATGTCTCGCCTCAAAGGATTATGTTTATTTTGTCAAATTGAATATATAAAATTATCCAATATTGGATTTTAAAAAGGCTCACTATTAAAAGGATGTGAAATTGATTTTTTTGAAAAACACTTCTTTTATCTGAAAAATTAGTTTTTTCTTATATTATGTCAAAAAAACATATAATATGGATGTTAAAATTATATAGAGCATATAAAATTCAAAATTCAGTTAATACTATTGATACTCTCTTTTTTTAACAGTTAGTATGGTAAGTCATGGTGCACTCAAACTCGGTGTTGTGTGTGGCACAAGCTATTGAATAAATTTAATGAGATAACATATTATGAAATCATGGGGTGTTACAGATCATTTGATAACATGTTGAAATGGATGGTTTAAATATAGTTTAATATTTACAAAACTATTTGGGATTACTTATTTATCATAGATTACAGTTATTTGAAATGGAATCATCATTACTTTGAATTTAAGGACAAAAAATATCAATTTTTGAATTTTGAGAGGGCTAGGAAAGAATATAAAAGTTAAAAATGAATTTTCTTGTGTTACCACAAAATCCAACATTGCTTAATTTTTTCTTTAAGTTAACTCTCTTGGTTATCATTTTAAATAAGAATATCATATGCATTTAATTCTTTATCACGATCAATTTGTTTTCATTCATACATATTCTACACACCCTAAATCAATTTTGATGAGTGTTTCAGGTTGGTTTGTTAAATATTTATTTCAAATCCTCAACATTATAGTAAATAAAACTTGAACTGAAAGAATTATCAACTTTGTTTTAGTGTAAAGGAGTAATACCATTATAGAATAGGTAAATCAAGAATATATTAACAAATTTATGAATAGAAAACTATCTAAAAAGACCACTAAATCTATATTGACAAATGGTGACAATTTTTTAGGTGTTATTACTTTAAAAATATTAATTTTTAAAAGAAGAAATATCCTAATGAAAATGATAATAATGGAAAAACCCAAGAGATAGACTATTTATGTGACCTATTTAAAAAAATACCAAAAGGAAAATATCACTAAAATAGAACACATAAATCAGTGAGAAAAAAATAATACCGTGATGTGTAGTAATAAGAGAAAAAATATTGATATGTGAGGTGACTAAAAATATTTTGAATAAAATGATCACCGAATAAAAAATGTAATAGGAAAAATAAATAAATAGGCATGTAAATTTTTTATTGATTGATAATTAAATTATTTTCATTCATTATTATAAAACTGGGATTGAATCAATAAATAAACACAAAAATGTATTCAATAAACTATGTGTAGAAGTTTATATGTTTATGGTCAAAATATTTATTCTTTCAACAAATTATTTTAGTGGACCATAAGAAAGAGTGAAATCAGCTTCACCAAGATCAAATTCTCAACTAATTGTGCGTTTATAGTATCATTGAAATAAAATTTTATATTCAAGAAATTTTAAAAAATTGCATTTTCTATTATTTTAAATTTATTAATTAGGAACCAGAATATAATTGTGAATAATTGAATAAATTATTACTATTAAGTGGAAAATTGAATAGATTGGAAACCCAATTCATAAAATTAATTCATGAATTATTTAAAAATATATGACCATAACATTCATATTACCAAGAAAATGTTTTATATATTAATATTTATAATTAAAATTAAATGAAAACTATTTATTAAAAGAGATAAATAAAGGCACATATAAGAGTTAGAAGGTGCCGATTCTTCTCTATTGAGTTAATCATCCTCTCATGGTAGATCCATATTTTTTTGGAACTATTTACATAATGTGGCATTAAAAATATGAATATAGTAATGAAGATCACACAATTTTTTTAAAACATAACTAAAACATTATATGTATTTAATAAATTCTTGTAAAATAATAATTTATAAGAAAATATTACATTTTATGTTTTTAAAATCATTTATTTGATTTTTGTTCTCACATAAAAACTATGTTGGCATTTTGTTCAGATTTAAGGCAATTATCTCATCAATTAAAATTTAAAAAAATTACCAAGATAAAAAATTAACTTATATTTAAAATATTCATTTATAACCAATAATAACTCCTCATTATTAGTAATAAATTTTTTATGGTTATTAAAAAAAAGAGAGTGACATTTCATATTTATTCTTTATTTAATAAATTATTAACATCAATATCAAGGGTAAATAACATGATTTGTTTTTGAAAATTGGATGGGATTAGTTGAATTAAAATCATATAATAGTTTAAAGACAATTGTATGAAGGATTTTGAAGCTTTATTTAATAGTGTTAACCTTATTCTACATATTTTACCCTTATTACAGTGGCAACATTTTTAGCAAGGATTCTATTCATTATGAAAAAATATAAAGTTGAATTATTCTGAATATTTTGACATAACGATTCCAAATATAGAATTGATTTTATTAAATTAAATTCATATAATTTGTATATATTACTTATAAAATAAACTCACATAATTCATTGAAAAAAACTTTTCTAGAAATAATAATTTTTTGTTTAAGAATGTTTTTACAACAAGATTAAGCATAATGTCATTTACAGTGATATTAATTATTTTATGTTTAATAAAAAAGTACAAATGATATTTTAAAACCAATTATAAAAAATTTAACATTTTAAATACATGAAATTAAAATATAGCTTTTTTACAAATTTGATTTACTTCACTATTCATGGAAAAAATAATCTTTTTAGAAAAATAAAAAAATCCATTCATAAAATAATTTTGTTATTTTGATTAAAAAAATGATATAATTTTTAGAAAATATAAATTCTAAAATTGAAAAAAATTAATTATAATATTCTCACATAAAAAGCAATAAAACCCATTTTTAATGAAAACTTATTTTTGAACCATAAAATGTGTTTCCTAAATGATGGGTCTTTATTTCCTAATAAATTAATAATTTATTTTTAGTATAACCTTTATGTATAAATTTCATAATTAAGTTACTCACACTCACACATTCAATTAAATGGAAATGTTATAATGGTCATATGTAAATGATAGTATTTAACGGTTATTAATGGTCAGTGTTGCATGTCCAATACGTTATCAAACACTATGTTCTTTTAAAATATCATGGTATTAAATTTCTAAACATAAGGATAAATTTTATATTCATAATTCAAGCATGAAATTGTTAAAAAATAGTTCAATATTTTAAAATATATTTTTTGAAAACCCACATCATAAAAATGTTTCATAAAAATTTCTTAAAAAAAGGGACATGGAAATATTAAGGTCTCTTAGAATAAAACATAATAATTTTTTCAAAATGGTGGACATTAATGATAAGTAAAAATATAGATATGGATGCAAAATTTATTTTTGAAATAATGAGGTGGTTTGATCGATATTGTGTCTATGAGAAAGTGAATTTATACAAAATAATCAATTAATAAGATTTATAGAAGATTATTAATTAATAAAAAATGATTATAGAATGATAAAATTTTTATATCATGGTATTTTTTCTAGTGTTGATAGAATATTTTACCATCAAGATAGAGAACATGATAAAATATTATTACTATATTTATTTTAATTTTATAAGAAAACTTTCATCATTTGGTATTGATTCAATAAATTTCCACTTATATCACATCACTTAATTGAGTAAATTAATAATCAAGATGAATTATTCATGTCTGAAGAACTAAAAAAACTTCTAAAATATAAAATTATTGAAAAGAAGATAACAAGTTATTCCATATATCTTTAGATGTTAACCAAATCTGAAATGGTTGTAAAAAAGTTAATAAAATGACCAAAACTAATATAACCTCATATGAAGAAATAATACATTAAACTCCAAGATTTCCAAAATATCACCCAATGTATGACCAAGATTATTCAACAAATAATTAACATTATATCTCAATTAACTTTATTAACCTCAAAATTAATTAATCTTTTCAAATCACAGGTTATATCATACCTTTAATCTTACATCCCAAAAAAATGTATGTATATTCTTTCCAAAATATTTATTCACACTAAACATAAAGGTTTCATTACATAAATCCAAAAAAGAATCTCCCAAGATTTCATCAATCCCTATTAAATACAATCACTAAGAACCTAAAAGGGGTGTCTATGTCTGTAAACATATAATTAATCCTAACCATATAATCCCATGATGGTATCCATAACTCTTAAGTTAACCTCACATTAGAACATATTAGTATCCAATTTTATATAAACCCTCATATGGTACAAACTATAATATCAGAAGACACACACTTCTATATATGGTTTTAAAAACAATATATTTACATTTTTTTTATTTTGATCCCAAACATGTGACCCAATTTTATCCATACCTAATATAAAACATCAAATAGAAATATTATATCAATTTCATACCCATTGACCTTTTAGGTATATAGTTTAAGAGAATTCCGAAAATCTTCTACATAACATTACTAATGTTTTTATGTGGTCCTTGTTCCCAATATACCTATCATTTATTGTTCCACATTTAGTCTTTATCATCACCCAAATGAAACCCTTAAAATAAAATATTAAAGAAAATATATTATTGTAATCTATGGAAAAGAAACATAATAATGGTGAAATCAAATTCCCAGTAAGGTTAAACACAAGAATTAACAATTGAATGTTTTCATTGAGAATAAGATGATCATATGGGTATAATAACACATTCAATGTGAATGATAATTACATTATCGAATTCATAACCATGAAATCCTATATTATTAAACATGTGACTTGTCATAAAACAATAACAATGGAAAGTTTTATAAGAATCAATATTCATGACACATTGAATGTCAATCCTAATCAAATGAACTATTAAAAAAATTATAACTATAACTGAAAAAATGTGTTAGTATCTTTGATCATTATCTTTACCACCATTATTCACATATGTTAATAATAAGAGGTTCCTAATTAAATCTATTACATAAACATTCCTAGTTAACTTTCTCATTCTCTCCTTTAATTTCAAGGATCAATACTAATTCATTAGAGAGATACAACATGATTACTCATTAGGTAAGCTATATCGATCACACCTATAATCATGATCTATATTAGGATCACCCACAATGATTAATAATGTTAATGTCTCATACATGAATATATAAAACAAAAACATTTATTTTCATCATCCAACATTAAAAAACATACATGCATACCTTTAACACTTTATTTACCATTGGAAAAGAAATTAGATTCATGATAATACCTTAAAAATAATCATCATAAACTATCTAGAGAAATAATATAGATGGTATTATATGATTAATCTCCATGTGATATCTATTATTAATTAATGTATGTTGAGATAGATTATAATATGTTTAATAAAATTTTTAGAACATTACTTTGAAAACATATAATGTAACATTTTAAGTCATTACATTTAGAAACCAAACATTTTCCAGAATATTGAAAAAACGATTGTATTTTAATATAATAATGAAAAAATGTAATTTAATCTATATGGAAAAGAATTGTTATGATGATAGGAAAAGTAGTTTATATCGTATATAATAAAAAAATATTCCATTCACAATTTTGTAAAGAAATTCAAAATGTGCAGTATAAGAAATGATAAAATTATTGTTTTTAAACTATTTAATAAAAAGGCCTATTTAGAAAAAAAATATTTTAAAATAATAATCATCGTACTATAAAAATATTCAAGAAAACATTTTTGAAACCATTGATATAGAAGATAAATGATTAGTGGCCCAATTGAGAAATATGTTTTATTTTTCAAAATAAATTAATCCTATCTTATTGAGTTACAGTCAACTGATATCATGTAAAAAATAAAAATAATAATAGAAAAACAATATAGATATGTCTTATTAAAATATGATCATACGATTTAGTTAAAATAATAATGGAACATAAATAATCTCAGAATAGATTGATATTGTAACATAAAACCATTAATGATTTGGTAAAATTAAAACAAAATTGAATTGGAATAAATAATGAAATATGGGTATATAAATCCAATTAATATCATAAATTAATGTTTTAAAATTCATTCATTGGGTAATAGGTAAAGAATACAATGAAATCATAGAGAATAAATGAAACATGTCTCTTAAAAATGAGATTGTGACAAAAAAACTATTATAAAGATATGAACATTTGAAGTGATAAATTATCCATGAAGTAATTATGTGAAAATATTTAAATCTGTATAAAACCAGAGTAAATAAAACATAAAAACACAAATATATTAAGTTACACATAATAATTTCTTTACAAAGTAATTGAAGATGTGTTATAACTCAATGAATAGAAATTGAGTTAAGAAACTCGTTACCCTGAGCCCAAACATGTTATATATGTCCTTAAATATTATATAATAAATATATATTAATTATTAAATTTTTTATGAACTTTTTATAGTTATATTAATTCATCATTAAAGTATTTATTTTAATGAAATATTTAATTTCACAATAGTTTAAGTTTACATTGGGTGTTTTGAGGATGTTTTTTTTAAATTATAAAATGACTTTGGTTTATTGAAGGTGGTCAAGGTGGTAAATGTTCCTTAATATATAGAATAATTATCATGAAGTAATTATAATTTTTATATAGGAAAAAATTATTTTCATCTATGGAAAGTGTTTATGAATACAATACATTGGCTAACATGGCGGTAGTCTGAACACACATACGAGTGATTGTTTTACATTTTGTTGGAAGAAAAAAAGAAATAAAATAAACCACTATCTTCAAAGAATCATAAATATTTTATAAATTTAACATTTATTAATTATTTTAAACATTATGACCATCCTTACAAGGTTAAAATAATAAATTAATCACATAAATTTGTGATGTTATTATTCTACACGTACACATGAATGACATTATCATTTTTTATTGGAGAAAAACTATGAAAAAAATGATATATTATCTATCTTTAATTATAATAACATTATAAAAATTGATATATAATTTTAATCCACCAATATGAAATACCATGAGAAGTGATGATGTAAAACTAAAGACATCCCTTCTAGGAGGTGGTGGTCCGCACGTACACATGAACAATGTTTTAATTCTAAATTTATTTGAAAAAGATGAATAAAGTTATTAAATTAATATAATAACAAATCAAATTACATGAGATACTCATTTTACTATATGTAAATCATTAGGAAAGAATAGTTGGAGGTAGAATAAGAATATGTTAACTAAAAATCCTTAGTTACGAAGATTAACATATATTTGGAGGACCTCCTTTGGATCTCTCCTAAAGGATACTATGGATGGTCTTTTAAGAATACTAAATCCTCAAGAATGTATCCAAGAAATATAATAATAGTTTTTATGTTTTTAGCTAGGTTTCTAAGGATGTGTGAGTAAAGGAGGAGAGGTGGTGTCATATTATAAATTAAGAGAGAGTCACTCTTGAAATTATATAATGTATTAAATTAATATAAATTAAATTCTACGTTAAATTCCTAATAAATTAATATAAATAAGATAGAGGATAATGATAAGTCTAAATATTCTCATATAATAAAATTTAGACAAATTTATGTGATGTTTTAACCCTTAACTTTTATTTTTAACCACCTATTAACCAATTCAAGGATTACCATAATAACAATTATTTTAGTCTTTATAATTTTTTTTTCAATAAATAGACAATTAACCCATAAATGGAAATTTTTTATATATTCTACCATATACCTTTAACTAAAAAAATATATTATTTTTGAAAATTTTAAATCAGTTAATAAAATATTATTGTACACAAAATACAAATAAAGTCATTTCTAGGTCAGTTCAAATACACTGACATCAAAAATAAAAATGATAATATATTTTAAATAACATTTTCAAATACATGAATAATACATTATAAGTGTATAAAAAGTTTATTGAACACTAGAAATCATGTAAAAAATATTATTTATAAATTTTTAAAAATCATTTACATGATGTTTCTACTATATGCAGAGACACTTTGTCGGTGTTGCGTGTAAATTTATGATACATATTTTATCATTAAAAATAAAAAATAAACTAACAATAGAAAAAAATAAATATTATTTAAAATATAATTTTTCAAGGGAGTATAACCTCCTTTTATCCTTACAAAAAATATTAGAGTTATTAAAACATAGAGAGAGATATTTTGTATTAATTTTTAATTAAAATAATGTATAACTCTTTATAAAGGAAAATGGTAGTAAAATAACATATTTTCAAATATTAGATTGGTTTAGTTGGATTAAACTCACATAATAGATTAAAGGAAAGAATATTGATGATTTCAAAGACATGTTTCCTAGTGTTATCGCAATTGTATCCATTTTTTCCACACTATGATGACCACATTTTTACAAAGGTTACTCTTCATTAGAGAAAAAATTAAGTTGAAATATTTTATAAATTTAGAAATTATGATTCCAAATAAAGAAACCATTTTATCAAATAAAATCTCTATGAATTTAATAAATTACTAATAATATTAACCCATAAAACCTAATTAAGAACTATTTTATAGAAAAATTCATTTTTAAGAAGATAAAATTGTCACGACCCGCCTTCACCAAAAGGAGGGAAGGGTCAGCAGATTGCCAGGCTCTTCCTTCTTTAAGTTGAAGGAGATATAATGACCCCCGAGACCCTCCTTCAATAGGTCCCGGGGTGGCGACTAACACTAAGGGTATAGAAATTTCTCACAAATGGAAGGCATTACCCCTTTTTGTTTTATAAGACTGGGAGATAAGATGATGAAACTCAACAACACCTAGGTAAAAGAAAAGTACAGCCAAAAGTAAACCATTCCCACATGCATGTTCCAAAAGTAAAAACCACAAATTACAAAAGGTGAATATAAAGGTAAGTACCAAAGAAAGGAAAGACAACAACTGCAACTTCCTCAAAGGTCCGAGCTAGTACGGTCCCGCGCGATCCCCGAAGTCCTCCTGGAAACCTGAAAGCAGTTTTATATACGTAGGGTGAGCATACAAGTACACTTAGTAGGGAAAACCAAAGACTCTCGTGCATAAGTGGGGGAACGAACTAAATTCTCGTGAGAAAATGAGTAAACCAAACACTTATCAAGGTAAACTATCCACCCAAGCCTCACCAAGGAACACTCCCCAAATAACTCAAGTCAAGTAATATATATAATAAGAGAACATCGATGTTTGGGTACCTCGAGCCACTTTCCCGCTGGTTATTGAGACATCCTACGTATCAGACCAATCCCACAATTCTCACCGCAGTCCCACTACCACACCCGCCCTCACACACCTAGGCGACAACCACACGCAGTCCCACTGCCGAATTCCACCCGCAAACACTTGGGCCATAACGGTCACATGTAACCACGCCTGCAAACACCTAGGCCAGAACAACCACCACTACGCCCGAAGACACCTGGGCTAGAAAATCCAATGCCAGGCCCGAAGACACCTGGGCCTCATCCCAAAGTCACTTGGGAAACTACCTGCCGAACACACCTGGCTAACCACCATAATACCCCACCCGAAGGTTCTTGGGATAATAATGGACCTCAGGCCATCACAGCCTACCCGAATATACTTGGGCTATCTGGGAAAGGGGGAAAAAAAGGGGCTAATAACCATCCACTAAGAATAGTGTTGGGAAAAACACCCTCCCCCATGAAATAGGGGTGTTCGACACTAAGTGATCGTCTAGGGTGGGGTGAGAATAAGAAACACAAAACTAAAAGTATATATATAGGTAACAAGCACTCACCCCAAACTAGGTTTTTCATCAGACAGCCTACAGATCACAACAGCACTCACGTCCGATTCACAACTCTCGCCAACAAAACCCATTTGTCCCATTCTTGTTTTCAAGTCCAATAATAATGTTCAAATAAGTTCATGCACTACTGGGCAAATAACACCATGAGCATAACCAAGGAAAAGAAACCATCCAATCGTCAATTTAAACATTCACACTCAGTTCTCTTGTAATGTTACAACAACAAGGAAAAGTGAGAACCTGTGAAGTACTGGAACCAGACAACCCCGAGACACTGCCCCGTGTCCCCTCCCCCCAAAAAAGGTTTTTCATCAACAGAGGATCCCACTCAATTTGAGATATAAACAAGGTAACCACCCGGTCTCAAAAGTCACAAACACTGAATCCATAACAACAGGGAATCCCATTCCCAATTCCACAACCATCGAGAGTATAAAAATAGGGGGTCCCATCCCCTCCCACATCTCCAGCAACCGGCTCGTGGAAGAAGAACAAAAAAACCACCACCATCAATCAAAACTGTCCCATGCAGTATTTCCATATTTAAGGATTTTACACGCTCCATGATTTCAATTTCCGTGTGTTTTAACCCGGGGTTATCACGGAGGGGTTAATCCCGGTTCTTTCGATTTATTTAGCCGGGTATACATGATTAACTGATTTACTTTTCACAGAAGTAGTTTACAATTACAAAACAATCCATTTAAAGGATCACAAGAGGTTCATTAGTGCACAGACAACGACCACCAACGACCTCAATTTTTAGAAGGCGCACGCCAGCAAAACTCAAAAAGGTGATCATTATATAAACAACATCAACGATCACAACCCCCCTTCATTCTTCAGATTCATTCATTATCTTTAATTAGGTCTGGTTTTTCCCAATTCTACAGAATCAAAAGCACACCCACCCCACATGATACACAAAAGAGAGAGACGAAGGAGAAATTTCATTCTTGTTGATAGATGATCAATGTTTAGGCTGGGCGCGGAACTTTACGAATAATGATGCGGCTCACCTGAACGAGAATTTCTTCGTCTATTAATGCTTAGGTCGGGCGCAGAACACTATGCATAACAATGCGGCTCGCCCGATGCACCAAAAGCTATTGAAAAGCCGTGATCGAGGAAATAAGAAACCACGACTAACCCTTAGTTTATAAGAGCCGTGGATGGTTGAGGTGAGAACACGAAACCGCATAAGGCACGAGGTCATGGGTTGGCCACATGGCCCCACTCATCATTAAAGGGGGTCGGGTGGTTTAAACCGACTCATTAATTCATTAAGTATTTAATTAATACTCTTATGGGCGTTATGGGTCTTTAAAACACGCTTAAACAGGTTAAAATAGGGTTTACAACCCTAATTGTGCAAGAAGGAACACCATTGGAAAGAACCCATGGGGTAGGCCAAGGCTACCGGTATGCCAAGGTTACCGGTAATCCAGGGCTACCGGTACACCAGGGCTACCGGTACGCCAGGGCTACCGGTAGGCTAGGGCTACCGGTACACCAGGGCTACCGGTACGCCAGGGGAACCGGTATGCCAGGGATACCGGTAGGCTAGGGCTACCGGTACGCCAGGGCTACCGGTACGCCAGGGCTACCGGTACGCCAGGGCTACCGGTACTCCATGGCTACCGGTAAGCCACGGCTACCGGTAAGCCACGGCTACCGGTACGCCACGACTACCGGTACGCCAGGGCTACCGGTATGCCACGGCTATGGGTACGCCACGGCTACCGATACGCCATGGATACCGGTACGCCTCACCAAGGCTACCGGTATGCCAAGGCTACCGGTACGCCAAGGCTACCTGTACGCCAAGGCTACCGGTACGCCAAGGCTACCGGTACTCGAAGGCTACCTGTACGCCAAGGCTACCGGTAGGCCAAGGCTACCGGTACACCAAGGCTATCGGTACGCCAAGGCTACCGATAGGCCTACACCGCCATGATTCCCAGACCATAAAACCCAACGTGACATTTTCACAAAGTAAAGGATCCCCACAAATCCTGGGCCATTGCATCAGATACCTCTTAAACGATTCTCGTCCCCGAGAATCAAAACAAACCAGAAGGAAAGAGAAGGTCCGAACAACCACCTTGAAAGATACCTCTTAGAAGTGAACCCATGCTAACTAAAAACACTTCCCTGACATGAACCAAGCAACATACCATGCCAAACTCCCCCGGCGTGTGGGTTGGGGAGTCTCCTCCCCCATGTCAAGATATTATCCTCTTTGGGCGGCACTGACTCGCCCGCACGGGTTTAATCGCATCAACCTTAATGCATCTTGATTAGGGAGGCAGGTTCTCTCCTCCCCCATAGCCAGGGATTTTCACACACATTCAGAGGGAGAAATAAAAAATAAAATAAAAATAAAACCAGTACGTTTCATAGCCAAAAAAGACAAAACTTTCTACCACAACAGGTACAATAAGGAACAAAACTCAAAAAAACTCGAGGTACTGGGTACACATCTATGATTCCCTCTCCCACGTACTCTCCTCAAGCCCACCATGTCTCCACAACACAAGAACCAAGGGAATGGTTCACCCATGAAGCACCATCTCATTGCGATCCTCAATCATCACTGGTCTCTCCACAAAGGTCATGTCATCCTCGATGTCTAGCTCACCCCAATCAAGGACGTGTGAATCGTCATGAAGATACCTACGGAGCTGGGAAACATTAAATACATCATGTATCCTTAGTAGTAGTGGTGGTAACGCTAGCTGATAGAACACTTCGTCGACCCGCCACAACACTTCAAAGGGTCCGATGAACCTGGGAGAAAGATTACTCCCCTTGTCGAACCTCCACTGCCCACACTGAGGGGAGACCTTTAAGAACACGTGGTATCCAACCTCAAACTCCAAGGGCCTCCTCCTAGTACCGGCATATGACTTCTGTCAGTCCTGGTCCGCCTTCATCCTTTCCCGTATGAGCTGAACCTTCTCTGTCATGCTCTGCACCACCTTCGGGCCAAGGATGCATGCCCCTCCTACTTCGGCCCAACACATAGGTGAATGGAAGGGCATCCCATACAAGGCTTCAAACGGGGCCATACTGATGGTATAGTGACAGCTATTATTGTACGTGAACTCTACCAAGGGAAAGTGTCGCACCCATGATCCTCCTGAGTCCAGAACACATGCCCGCAGCATATCCTCCAAGGTCTGGATGGTGCGCTCTGTTTGTCCATCTGTCTGGGGATGGAAGGTGGTTCAAAGGTGTAACTGTGTGCGAAAAGCATGTTGAAGTCATTTCCAAACTCGCGAGGTAAACCATGCATCCCTATCCGAGACTATAGACCTCAGAACTCCATACAACCGCACCACCTCATCCACGTACTTTCGTGCCAAAGCATCCACTACACTCGACTCCCTGATAGCCAGAAGGTGAGATGATTTTGTCAACTTGTCCACCACCACCTAGATGGCGTCGTATCCCCCTTAGACCTTCGGTAGTACCATGATGAAATCCATCGATATGTCGTCCCACTTCCACTCGGGGACATCTAGAGACTGTAGTAGGCCGCCTGGAACTCAGTGTTCATCCTTCACTTGCTGACACACTAAGCACTTGGCCACAAACTCTGCCACTGCCCGCTTCACTCCGGGCCACCAAAATTGTCTCTTCAGTCCCTGGTACATCTTGGAAACTCTTGGGTGTACTTCCAGGGGCGAGTTCTGGAACTGACTGAGAACCTTTCCGCGCATCACTCTTGGAACAAACAACCTTTCTTGGAAAAGCATCCGATTCTGACCATCCTCTGTCCATCCTTCCGGAGCACTGCCCTGGTCAACTCGGTCACGCATTAATTCGCACTCTAGGTCTCCCCACTGAGACTCCTCCACTTGCTGAAACAGAGAAGACTGCACTGTCATCTGATATAAGCAACCTCTACCACCATCCATCCTCACATCCAGGTGTAAGGCAGAAAACTCCTCCATCACTTTCCACGCGTCCGCTGACTCTCGGACCGCATCCTTCTGCATCCTCCTAGTCAAGGCATCAACCACTACATTTCCCTTGCCCTCAGTATAAGAGATCTCGAAGTCATAATCCTAGAGGAACTCCACCCATCTCCGTTGTCGCAAGTTTAAGTCCCACTGGGAGAAAATATACCTCAAGATTTTGTGATCCGTGAAGACCACAAATAATTCTCCGATGAGGTAGTTCCACCACAAATTTAGTTCAAAAATGACCGCTACAAGATCTAGGTCATGGGTGGCATAATTACGCTCATGGGGGCATAGCTTTCTGGACCCATAAGAGATCACCCCTTGTTGCTGCATCAACACACATCCCAGGACCTGTCCTGATGCATCACAGAACACCTCATAGGCTACCCCTTCTCCTGGTAATCTCAGCACTGGGGCACTAAGAAACTTCTCCTTCAGATAGCTGAAGGCTGACTCGCACTGCTCACTCCACCCGAAAACCTGGTCCTTCTTGGTAAGGGCTGTCAAAGGGGCTTCTACTCAGGAGAAGTTGGGTACGAACCTCCGATAGTAACCTGCCAGCCCAAGGAAACTACGGACCTCTGCCACATTCTTGGGTGTTGCCCAAGAAACAACCGCCTCAACTTTTGATGGGTCCACCGCTACCCCCTGCTCGGACACCACGTGCCTGAGGAAGTGCACTTCTCCTGTCCAGAACTTGCATTTCGACTAATTCCCATAGAGATGATGATGTCGGAGGACCTCCAAAACTGTCCCCATATGCTCTTCATGGTCCTCCTATGACCTTGAATAAATCAGGATATCGTCGATGAACACAACTAAGAACCGACCCAAGTACTCCCGGAAGATGGAGTTCATAATCCCCATGAACACATCCGGGGCGTTCGTAACACTGAAGGGAATGACTACGAACTCAAAGTGTCCATATCTGCAACTGAATGTCGTCTTCGGGATGTCTCCCTCCTTCACTCTCACCTGGTGGTACCCAGACCGTAGATCGATCTTTGAGAACCATCCTTCCCCTTTCAGCTGGTCGAAAAGATCGTCTATCCTCAGAAGAGGGTAGCGATTCTTGATCGTCACCTGATTCAGCCTCTTGTAGTCTATACACAACCTGAGACCACCATCCACATTCTTTGAAAATAATAATGGATCACCCCACGGTGATGTACTCGGCCGAACATAACCCCTCTTCATCAGATCGTCAATCTGAATCCGCAACTCCTGTAACTCTAAAGGTGCCATCCGGTAAAGAGCCATCGAGATCAGACGAGCTTTGGGCTGTAGGTCTATCCCGAACTCGATATCACGTCGAGGGGGTAGAGTCGTCACCTCCTCCGGGAAGATTTCCATAAACTCACAAACAATCTCTGGCACCCCCACCATCTCAGCATCTACTGACTCTACTAATAGCTCGGCTAACAAGGAGAGGAGGGGCTCCTCTCTCCTGCTGCCCTTCTGACCGCTCTGCTTGCTGGTAAAGGTAACACACTGGCCTCCCAATTCCGAGAACACGACCCTTCTTCGTAAATAGTCTATGAAGGCACACTCAAAGAATAGCCAGTCGATGCTAGGGATGACATCGTATGGCTGTATCTATAGTAGAAGAAGATCCCTAACCAACTGATGTGGCCCCATCATTAGTCTACATCCTCGAAAAACAAACGACAAGTCGGTCTGACCTCCGAATGGTGTGCTAAACACCAGGGGCACTGGAAGTCTCTCGGAATCTAGACCCAGGGCTCGAGATAGAATGGGTGCAACAAAGGAGTGTGAAGCTCTGGTATCGAACAAATCATAAGAAAGAGTGCTAAACAAACTAATCGTACCTCGAACAACCTCTGGCCCTGCTGGAACTGCCGCCTCTACGGCGTGTAGCTGTCCATGCCCGGATCCTCTACCCCTCGGCTGCTGGACACCTCCCCGACCGTGCCCAGGTCGAGGTCCCTGAGGTGCACCCTGAGGTCAGCCTCCTCCTCCTACGTCTGCCCTTGGAGGAGCGGGAGCTCACTGTCCCTGCTGCTGCTGCTGGAAAGGTCTGGCTGGAAGCTGCTGCTGGGGAGGGTGGTGGGCTATCCACCACTGCCGTACTGTACCCGGTCTGGGCATTGACTCCGGAGATGTCCAGGGCTCCCACAGATGAAGCACCATGGTCCCGGGTTTGAAGGAAAGGGCGAGGACTAGGGGATCTAAACTGAAACTTATGCAGCCTACTCCCTACTGATCGGAACCTAGAGGGTCCAGATGATGGAGGTCTAGTGCTGATAGCTTTCCCCTTCGATGGTCCTAAATGGATCCCTTCTCATGACACTCCTCCTAGAGCATGCATCCTCTCCACCACTTCGACCTTCTTATGGACCTCTAAGTACGTCGGAAGGGTACCTCGTCGGGAAAGAGGTCCGGAGAAAAAACGTAGGAGGTCCTTGAACTTGATCCCTATCTCTCTCACATACATACTCCCTTGTTGGAGGGAGAGTAGCGCTTGTCTCTTTTCCACCTTTGTCGTCGAAGAGAGGAATTCCGCCCGGAACTCCCTCTCAAAATCCACCCAAGCCACCTCAACCTCTCTCCTCTCCCCCAGGTAAAGCATCCACCACTGACGCGCCGCTCCCCATATCTGGCTGACGGCCAGAGGAACCCAGTACTCAGTCGGGGCCTGAATCAGGCCGAAAGCTATAACTATCTCCTCTAGCCAGCCTTCTGTCTTCATGTCAGAGGTGCTGCCCTCATACTTCTCGAGGATCTGTCGCTGGAAGGCCCGAAGAGTCTTCTTCCACTGGTCGTCCTCTTCCTCTCGATTAGCTCTCTTCCAATAAGCCAAAGTAGTCTCCAGGGCCTCGATCGCCTGTACCACACATGGTAGCCTTCCAGGTGCCATAGCTGCAAGGTAAACAAGGAATGCCTAAGCCCAAGTAGTGCCGATTATTGTCTTTAAAACTTCATAAACTTTTAGTTTATTATTAATTCTAAAAACACCCTAGAAACATGAGAACACAAGTAATTATGATGCATGTACCTTTCCTAGGGTCTCTACCCTACAATCAGCGTGACATCACTTGGTCGTTCGGTAGGTCCAGAGTCCTTGCGTCGGATCACGGGGGGCCCGAAAATACCGTGTCCTAGCTGGTCTTCCTTGGCCTGATTCACGCACCAATGTCACCCAACACTGTTGCCTTACCATCCCATGCAATCCTTACTGTGCCTAACTTTAAACTCCATCCTATCTCTCAACCTCGCCTCTAATACCATTCATTCACGACCCACCTTCACCAAAAGGTGGGATGTGTCAGCAGATTGCCAGGCCCTTCCTTCATTAAGTTGAAGGAGAGATAATGAACCCCGAGACCCGCCTTCAATAGGTCCCGGGGTGGCAACTAGCACCAAGGGTATAGAAATTTCTCACAAATGGAAGGCATTACCCCTTTTTTTTATAAGACTGGGAGATTAGATGATGGAACTCAACTACACCAAGTTAAAAGAAAAGTAAAGACAAAAGAAAACCATTCCCACATGCGTGTTCCAAAAGTAAAAAACCACAAATTAAAAAAGGTGACTATAAAGGTAAGTACCAAAGAAAGGAAAGACAACCACTGCAACTTCCTCAAAGATCCGAGATAGTACGGTCCCGTGTGATCCGTGAAGTCCTCCTGGAAACCTGAAAGCAGTTTTATATATGTAGGGTGAGCATTCAAGTACACTCAGTAGGGAAAACCAAAGAATCTTGTGCACAAGTGGGGGAATGCACTAAACTCTCGTGAGAAAAGGAGTAAACCAAACACCTATCAAGGTAATCTATCCACCCAAGCCTCACCAAGGCACACTCCCCAAATAACACAATTCAATTAATATATATAATAAGAGCACATTAATGTTTGGGTACCCCGTGCCACTTTCCCACTGGTTATTGAGACATCCTACGCATCAGACCAATCCCGCCATTCTCACCGCAGTCCCACTACCACACCCGCCCGTACACACCTGGGCCACAACCACACGCAATACCACTACCGAATTCCTCCCGCAAACACCTTGGCCACAACTATCACATGTAACCATGCCTACAAACACCTAGCCTAGAACAACCACCACCACGCCCGAAGACACCTGGCTAGAAAATCCACTACCACGCCCGAAGACACCTGGGCCTCATCCCAAAGACACTTGGGAAACCACCTACCGCACACACCTGGACAACCACCACACTACCCCGCCCGAAGGTTCTTAGGCTAATAATGGACCTCAGGCCATCACAGCCTACCCAAAGATACTTGGGCTATCTGAGAATGGGAGCAGAAAAGGATCTAATAACCATCCACTAAGAATAGTGTTGGAAAAAACACCCTCCCCCATGAAATAGGGGTGTTCGGCACTATGTTCTCAACTTGGGTGGGGCACGAATAAGAAACAAAAAACTACAAGTATATATATAGGTAACAAGCACTCACTCCAAACTAGGTTTTTCTTTAGACAGCCTACAGATCACAACAGCACTCAAGTCTGAGTCACAACTCTCGCCAACAAAACACATTTGACCCATTGTTGTTTTCATGTCTAGTAATAATGTTCAAATAAGTTCATGCACTACTGGGAAACTAACACCATGAGCATAACCAAGGAAAAGAAACCAGCCAATCATCAATTTAAACATTCACACTCAGTTCTCTTGTAATGTTAAAACAACAAGGAAAAGTGAAAACCCGCGAAGTACTGGAACCAGACAACCCCAAGACACTGCCCCGTGTCCCCTCCCCCAAAAAGGGTTTTCATCAACACAGGATCCCACCCCAATTCGAGATATAAACAAGGTAACCACCCGGTCTTAAAACTCACAAACACTGAATCCGTAACAACAAGGAACCCTATTCCCAATTCCACAACCATCGAGAGTATAAAAATAGGGGGTCCCATACCCTCCCACATCTCCAGCAACCAGCTCATGGAAGAAGAACAAACAAACCACCACCATCAATCAAAACAGGCCTATGCGGTATTTCCAGATTGCAGTATTTTACACGCTCCCTGATTTCAATTTCCGTGTGTTTTAACCCAGGGTTATCATAGAGGGGTTAATCCTGGTGATTTCAATTTATTTATCCGGGTATACGTTATTAACCGATTTAATTTTCACAGAAGGAGTTTACAATTACAAAACAATCCATTTAAAGCATCACGAGGGGTTCATTAGTGCACAGACAACGACCACCAACGACCTCGATTTTCAGAAGGCGCACACCAGCACAACTCAAAAAGGTGATCATAATATAAACAACATCAACGATCACAACCCCCCTTAATTCTTTGGATTCATTCATTATCTTTAATTAGGTCTGGTTTATCCCAATTCTACAGAATCAAAAGCACGTCCACCCCACATGATACACAAAAGAGAGAGACGAAGGAGAAATTCCCTACTTGTTGATAGATGATCGACGTTTAGGCCGGGCGTGGAACTTTATGGATAATGATGAGGCTCGCCTGAATGAGAATCGCTTCGTCTATCAATTCTTAGGCCGGGCGCAGAACTCTACGCATAAAGATGAGGCTCACTCGATGCACCAGAAGCTGTTCGTGAAAAGCCGCGATCGAGGAAAGAAGAAACCACGGCTAACCCTTAGTTTATAACAGCTGTAGACGGTTGAGGTGAGAACGTGAAACCACGTAAGGCACGAGGTTGTGGGTTGTCCACATGGCCCCACTCGTCATTAAAGGGGGTCGGGTGGTTTAAACCGACTCATTAATTCATGAAGTATTTAATTAAAACTCTTATGGGCGTTACGGGTCTTTAAAACACACTCAAAAAGGTCAAAATAGGGTTTAAAACCCTAATTGTGTAAGAAGGAATTCCACTGGAAAGAACCCGCGGGGTAGGCCAAGGCTACCGGTACGCCAGGGCTGCCGGTACGCCAGGGCTGCCGGTAGGCCAGGGCTGCCGGTACGCCAGGGCTGCCGGTACGCCAGGGCTGCCGGTACGCCACGGCTGCCGGTACGCCACGGCTGCCGGTACACCACGGCTGCCGGTACGCCACGGCTGCCGGTACACCAAGGCTACCTATACGCCAAGGCTACCTGTAGGCCAAGGCTACCGGTAGCCCAAGGCTACTGATAGGCCTACACCGCCATGATTCCCAAACCAGAAAACCCAACACGACATTTTCACAAAGTAAAGGATCCCCACAAAGCCCGGGCCGTTACAAAATTTTTTTATACCAAATTTAGAATAATATAATTTATAATAAAATATATTGGATTATGATTAATCAAAAGTAACTAATTAAATTATAAAACAAATTTCAAGAAAATTTAAAATATTTAAATATTTTAAATTAAATGATAATTGTTTACAAAATTAGTATTTCATCACTATTCAATGAAAATTTAATCTTTTCATAAAAAATAGTAAATTTCTCCCAAATAAAATTATAACATAGTAATTTAAAATTTATATTATTTTTATGAACTAATATTTATTATTTTACCATAAATTAATTATAAAATTAAATCCTTAAAAAAATAAATTTTGAATAAAATAACTTTTTGAAGTATAAAATGACTTTTCAGAAAATTGAGAGATTATTTCCTAAACATTTATAAAAAATATATTAGTGAATAGAAATGTTATATATATATATATGTATTTATGTATTTCATAATGTTGTTACTCCTACTCATAACCACCGATTCATCGACTTGGTTACATTGGTTGTATGTATATGATAGTATTTCATTGTAATTAAGGTTTGGTTTTAAGTTTCATGTACACCACATAACAAGAAATTCTTTAAAAATATCAGGGTATAACAAATTTTCATTCCAACACTCTTTGTGGTATCCAAAACTATTCAATTTCATCCCAACTATGACTTAATCTAACCCTTCTAATATAAATACCCCCGACATGCATCTGGATTTTCCCTTAAGAAATTAGAATCAAAATTTAATCATGTATTGATACTTCTTTTGTGGATTCCCATGCAATCCACTTAATCATGTATATATACATTTTTCTTTGACGTTCAGTTTCAAAAATAGGGAACCATGTAAATTTATTTTTTATTTTTTATGGGTGGAAACTAGTTTTACATTCAAATTGGAAAAGTAAAAAATAATACACACCTGAAAAAATTATTAGATTTTAAAGGACAGATTTAGAGACCATAGTGTGGGGTTGGGGCAGGGGGTGAATCTAGTGTGGATTACTTTTTAAAAATTTACAAGGTGTCTTTTAATAAATTAAACTCAATTTATCTTTTTATCCTCTAATACTGCTTAAGATATATGTGAATCTATTTTTTTTCCAAATTCACAACATTATATATAATGTAAGAAATCGGTAAAATTAGGAACACAATATTTTTACAATGTTCAATCCATAAAATTAGTAGTTTTTCATTTTGGTGTTTAGGATTATCTAATATATATATTTTTAATAATATCCATTATAGAAGTACATGTTCTCTCTACATGGATTATCAGTTAACATGAAGTGAAATTTATTTTAATTTAAAAGTGGTTAGGAATCACCTTAAACCCTTATAAATATTTCAATATAAACCATGTAAGGAATCCCAAAGGTTCTTAAAACTACCACTCTACAATATAATCTTTAGAGTTCTTTACAAAAAAAAATTACTCTTCCTCCAGTTGAAATTTTAAATTGGTTTTCATAATGTTTTTTATTCTTTATAATGTTCAATTTTGTTTGTTCCTTCTTTTTATTTTACTTATAAAAAATACACAAATGAAATAATTATAAGGGCTGACCTTAAAAATTACATAATATATTAAATTCATTTAGAATTAGCTTCATTAGATTATGAAAAATCTTTTCAGATTAGAATTTTAGAAAGTTAGGACATAATTCATATATATATATTCCCAAAAGGAGACAAAGTGGGTATAAATTAAAACAATATCCATTTTCTTCATAATACAAATTTTTATAATAAAAACATGAAATATTTTCATATAAAGGATTCAAAACATTCATATGGGCTTCTCCCTTTCTATTAACCATCCTTAAACCCTGTGAAAAACATTTTAAAACCTGGAATGAGCACAAAAAATCTCCCTAAGGGATATAAAAATAAAAAGAGAAACCATTATTCCATGAATCCTTATAAATATATGAAATCATTTTCACAAAGACATACTTCTCACCCAAAAAGTATCATGTACTTACTTTGTGAAATAAGAGATTTCTATAAATAATAGAAAACAAAAATAAATATATATAGATAAGTTGGGGAATTACATATTTAATATTTTAACCCTCATGGATACCTTATTATTTGTAACCCTCATAACTACCTTAAAATGTAACCCGCACGACTACCTTATGGTGTAATGATCATAGTTACACTTGGAGTAGCCATACAACTAACCTCCCACAAAAACATACCCAATGTATTGGAGGAATATATAGGTACGTCCCTTTATAATTAATAATTCCAAATAACTAGAACATAATCATAGATCAAGAATACATATATCATATAAATCATTCCATTTTAAAAAATAAGGGGAATTAAAAGAGGATTTTAAAGAAAAGTCCCTTAAAATTATCATATATTTGAAGTGAGAGTTGATAAAAAGAATGAAATATGTGCATAAACTATAAGTACACATAATTAAACATATTATAATTAAAATTAGTTTCAAAAATATTCTTAGTACGACATATTTAATAAAGTACAAGGTTAACCCAATGAATAAAAATTGGGTTAATAATTCCCTTACCCCGGGATCATCTTACGTGAAATTCTTATAAACCTCCTGTATAATGGTTAAAATAGGGTTATTAATCTCTTAAAGAAAAATATTCATTTTTATAAAACCTTATATGATCATTTTATATCAAAAATCCACCCATTTATTAATAATATTCTGTTATTTCCATTGTTTTGGGTGCGTTCTTTACATGGTTTCCATGGTCGGTTCGTAAAATATTTCTTGTCGAATGGAAGAAAAACAACATAAGTGGAATAAAATGGTATTAATATGTTTCAAGAATATTAAATGACATCATAAATCATTTTTTCAGATATTATGATGAATCATTAGATAAAACATTAATGATATTTGTTTAGATAATTTTGGCGGTTCTTCGATAATCACTAACTAGTTTAATTATATAATTTAATATTTTGTATATATTTTCATTATATAACATAAAAAAAGTTATATAATAAATGTTACAATATTTTTCAACCATAAAAATGGTTTTGTGACCATACATTAAGGAGGTAATGGAAATTGAAAACACATCGTCCACCATGTCAGTAATTCGACACATTACGGACGATGTTTTTATTTTTTGAATAAAAGAGAGAGGATAAAAATTAATGTGATAATTTTTTCCATAAACATTATAAAATTATAGTACATATAAGATACTAGAGTTTTAATTCATCTTTTATAAGGGAAGGTGAAGAGAGTATAATAAAATAAATATAATTGAAATGAAAATAAATGAAAATGAAAGAGAATTTTAACTTCTTGAATTATTATCCCTGAGAACCTCCTTAAGGCCTTTGGTTTTAGAATTTTAGTGAGAACAAATGGTCATGGATATGAGGTAGAGGCTTTAGAAGAGTATTCAACATAATTTTGACAATTCCCAAATCTTAGGAGGTGTACGAAGAATAGGGGGTGAGGGGCGGTATTTATAATGGAGGAGAGGAGGTATTTTTGATTATTTTATTCATTAGTTTTTTAATTTAGATAAAGAATATGAATAGTTTAATAATTATCATAAAATATATTAAAAAAATAAATAGAATTTTTAGATTATGGTTCTTATATAATTCATGATGTTATTAATAGTTTA
This sequence comes from Viscum album, assembly GCA_963277665.1. NCBI lineage: Eukaryota > Viridiplantae > Streptophyta > Magnoliopsida > Santalales > Viscaceae > Viscum > Viscum album. Next base: position 368,145,263 of record OY728119.1, on the reverse strand, counting down.
TCTAACTTATAATGTATATATACCATACATTACCGTATTTCATTATTCATAAAAAATGAAGTATTTCATAAAAATCCCAAAAAATTTACAAAAACCATTTTCCAACATGTAGAATTCATAAATGAACTCCATTTTATAAATATAATTATATAAATATTAAAAATTTAATTTTTATATAAAATTATAATTTATTTATAAAATAACAATTTTAAAACTATAACCAATTTTATAACACCTTAAAAAATTAATCATGGTTTTCTAAAATTATCTTATAACCAAAATATAAATAATATTAATTTATCACTTAATTTTATGAACATAAATTTCTTTTAAATCATTAAATTAAATATAAAATTATAATTAAATATTTATGACTTACAAAAATACTGACACTTAATTTATCATTTATAAAGAAGTTATTTACTTATTATATGATATAAATATATCATGATTACACTTACAAGATATAGAAATTTTATTTAGACATTCATATGTGTGGTTACTATTATATTTTCCAAAATTACTATTCCTAGTTGTCATTTTACTATTTGTAATGTCAAGTTACTATTCCATCTGTGTAAATTCCTTAATTTCAATAAATATCAACTATTTAATTATAAATTTTTAATGAATTTAAATATTATATTATATAATAAAAAAAATTATTTTATAAATACCCGGGTTGTTACATTCTCCCCACCTTCTAGAAATTTCCCCCTCTTAATTATTTATTTACATATTAAACAAGTGATGGTACCTTACCCTCATAGAATTTTCAGAGTCCTATGCTTCTTCTTTAACCATATGGTTTCTCCACAAAAATTAACCTAGTGGATTACCTTATTCCACTGTAATTGATCTCTATGATCATGAATCTGGATAGTTTTATTTTCATAAGAAAGGATCACTTCTATCTGAACTAATTATCAGCTCAAAATATGATATAGAGCTGGCACATTCTTTTTCAAAATCAAAACGGGAAAAACATTGTGTACATGAGATAAACTCATAGGGAAATCTAATTGGTAGGATAAGTAGTCCAACTTTTTATAATATTTCATATGGTCTAATGTACCATGGACTTATATTTTCTTTCTTAACAAAATAAATAACACTTTTCCAAGGATATATTTTATAGAAAACATGATCACCATCCTCAAAAGAAAAGTCTATCCTCCTATTATCAACAATACTTTTCTACCTACTCTAAGATGTCCTCATGTGTTTCTAGATCATCTTCACTTTTTAAACCACTTCCTTTACTAATTTTGGTCCCATCAACTTCAATCCCCTAACTTCATCCAAAAAATACAGAGTTCGACAATGCTTTCAATATAATGCTTCAAAAGGTTTCATGTGTATACTTTAATGAAAATTGTTATAATAAGAAAGCTCTACTAAATAATTATTTTGATCCCAACTATTACATACCTCCCCATCTCCTTGGATTGAGATGGCTGAGAAATGCTACATGGATTTAAGATACATTCCCAAGGTGCCAAATGCTAAAAATAAATGCCAAGGGCTTCATGACTAAATTGGGGAACAATTTTCCCTTGAAGTAAAACCAACCAACCAAATAATCCTCATTAACAAAATAAATAATTCATGTAAAAAAACAACCCAAACCATACATTACCAAAAGATAACTAACTATTCCATAACAATCCCAAATGATATATACAACCAAGTAAAATGTTAGAGTTCAAATCAGAAGACTACACAAAACGGACCAAAAGAACTAGGACACCATACATAGCACCTCACCAAGATCCATGCTCCAAGCACCGCAACATCACCAAAGCAAGATGACGAACCGCTAGCAAAGTGAGACGCCTTACCCTTACCTATATTATGGAAAACAACATCTGTAAGAGCTACCAAGTTCCAAAGTAGGGGTTAGTAATAATACAAAGTAGGATATCCCCAAATGACTTCCCAATACATGCTACTAGGATAAAACTGTTAGCACCTTTATATAAAATAGTTTATATAAAACATAAAATATTTCAACAATTACCAATAATCCCAACACACCCTTACCAAGACACCTTACCAAAACCATGAAACCAAAGTTAAATCTAAATAGCCATGCCATTATCCATTTTACCATTTCGTATTAGAACAAAAAATTTCATATTGAAAGGAAACACACAATTAGGAAACCAAAATGGCAGAGCTTCCGTCCAACCCATTCACTACATTTCCAACTAGTGGTGCTTACCAACCACTATCCATAAATATCTGTCACATTTTATAGTGATACTTCCCACCCACTTTCTCACAATCAATATAAGACATAACACTTAATCAACCAACATGTATAAAACACTAAAGCCACACAATAAGCACACCATAATTTCCATCACATGCCAACTCACTTTAATAAATCACCAATTTATTGAAAACACCCTTTAACCAACATTCCATGCCCAACCAAATTTCTATAAACAACATCATTATTGAAAACCATCTTTCACATAAAATTTTTCATAATCAATACCTAATGAATTTATAATCGATATTTTAAAATCACGCTACAATGCCCCTTTTTGCAACAATAAACTATTTCCCCAAAATCCCCAAAATCATCACCAAATGTGTTTCCAAAAATATTCAAACAGCATTATCACAATTATTTTGAAGGACAAAAAGACTAATTTTGACTATGGTCATGAATTATAACTAAGTGGAGTCGAGATATAATCCACCTACTTTTAGGGTTTTGGTGAAATCGACCCACAAGAAACCACTCCACAAAATCCAAAAAACGCACCAACGAAAATGCTATAGATCTATTTCCCTAACAAAAACAAGCCTTAATATCATCCCTTATGGAAACAAGAAACCATGATCTACATGAAATAGATGTAGATCTAGAATACCCAGAAAGAGGGAAGAGTAGATCTAGTGGAAAACACAAAACAACTAAGAGAGAATACTTACCCGAGATGAGTCACCTTAAACCACCTTGAAACCCCTTCAAATAACATCCAAAACAAGTGGTAGAGCACCCATAACCCTTGATAAGAGGAAATAACGAGTGAGTCTTGAATGAAAGAAAGGTTGGGTGTCTTTAGGGAAATCCTGACTAATCATAGATTTTAGAAATCCATTTTTAAGGGAAGCACAATTAGCTCGCATGGTTAGACAAACTGTGCACTAACTGTGAACCTACTGCTTCCTCAAAGGGGAATCTTACACAACCTCCTCGCATAGTTAGAAAAACTATGCAAAATCTGTGTATAACCCCATGACCCATACAATTTTATCTCTCATGGTTTCCCCTAACTGTGCTCAGACCATGATGCCTTAAAAAGGCCTCCAAACTTATTCAAAACCATTCCCAATGATCCCAATCTCTTCCCAACTCATCCTAAGATCTTTAACAACAATAAAGTCATAAGAAAAATCTATATACCTAAATCTAGGGGTGCTACCCCATATTTCTTGGTAATCCATTGAACAATCTTGAAGTATGTCTTCCTATGTCTGAATTTTTTTCTTGGTCTATCCATCAGATTAAGGATTAAAGGCTGTACTGAAATTCAATTCTATTACCAACAACTTCTGAAGGCCTTTTCAAAAGTTAGAAGTGATCCTAGGATAATGGTCACATACAATGAAGAGAGGAACTCTATTTAATATATAAATATCTTTAAGTTATATTTTATAAAGATAATCTAAAGACATATTATCTCAAATAGGAAAAAATATGTATATTTAGTTAGTTAGTCAACAATAACCCAAATGGCATTATTACCTTGAAAAGTATTTGATTATCCCACCCTAAAGTCCATGGATATATTTTCCCATTTCCACTCTGTAACTAGAAATGGTTGAAGCACCCCCTTTAGTAGTTTCCACTCTTCTTTAAACTGTTGACATTTCAAACATTTCATGGTAAAATACGCAACATCACATTTCATTATATCCCACTAGTAATACCCCCAAAGGTCTCTATACATATTAGTACTTCCAGGTGGAAATAAAAATGGAGAACTATGAGCTTCTCAAAAAAATTATTTCTTAATCAACGAATCAAAATCCACACATAATCTATTACCCAATCTCATAAAACAATCTTTATCAAAATCTAATTTTGGAAACATTCCCTTTTCACCAATTCTATGATTTTCTGTAACTCTCTGTCTTCCTTCTATGCATTCCTAATTCATTCTGATAGAGATGAATGCACTGACACCAAAACAAATAGAGTAATTTCTTGCACTAATAAATTCTAAGCCAAAATTCATCAAATAATTAATCATGGGGTCTTATTGCAAAGGTAACATGATTAATGATGAATGATGTTATCGACTCAAGGAATCCACCAATTTTTTTTCCTTTTAGGATGGTAATTAATCATTCAGGCATAACCCTTTATTTTGTCAAGCAATATTCTATGCCTTATGTTTAATTCATTTTGAGTGAAGATATAATTCATACTTTTATGGTTAGTATATATTTCACATTTGGCTCTGTAAAAATGACGTCTCCAAATTTTAAAATCAAAAACCACAACTGCTAATTCCAAATATTGTGTGGGATAATTTAACTCATGAGGTTTCAGTGGTCTAGAGTAATAAGAAATAACCTGATTATTATTTATCAGAACATAACAAAGTCACTTTAATAAAGAATAATTATAGATGAAAAACTAACCATTACTGGAATGTAGGGCCAAAACTGGAGCATTCAATATTCTCTTCTTCAGTTCTGAAAAAAATCACATTCTTCTATCTAAAAATTTTTAACCCCTTTTCATGTTAATTATGTTAGCGGGATATACAATATTGAATAGATTTTATCAAACCATCATTAATAACCTTTTAATCCAAGAAAACTATTTATCTTTATGACATTTATACATCTTCTCCATTCATCTACCACTTTTGTTTTAGTAGGATCAATAATTATTCTATCTTTATTTATTATGTTCCCATGAAAATAAATTTGTTGCAACCAAAAATAAAATTTTCCAAATTTTTCATATAACGTTTTTTATTTAGAGTTTACAAGAAAATCCTGAAATTTTTTTGCGATCCTCATAACCTTTTGAAAATAAAAAAATATCATCAATAAAAAACAACAAAAAACTTACCCAAATATTCATGGAATATTCTATTCATAATATCCATGAATATAGTAGGGTAATTTTTCAAAGATAAGGGTATAACAACAAACTCATATTTCCCATATCTAGTACAAAATGTTGTTTTTGGGATGTCATCCTCCTTCACCATTAGTTGATGGTTACCAGATCTCAAGCCAAACTTGGAAAAATACTAAGCACCATCGATACGATCAAATAAGTCATTGATATGAGGTAAATGATACTTATTCTTAAAATTATTTTTATTGAAAGATCTATAATCAATGTAAAGTCTCATGGAACCATATTTATTTTTAACAAAAAAATAGGTGAACCCCATGGTGATGTGCAAAGATGAATGAATCCTTTATCATGAAACTCCAACAACTGATTTTTTAATTCAAGAAGTTCCATTGGAGACATTATATAAGGGGGTTTTCAAATAATATTAGCATTTGTAACTATGTAAATGGTAAAGACAACTTCTTGGTTAGGTATATCACTAAGAAACTCATCAGGAAAGCATCCAGATATTAAGTTTCCATTGGCACATCAATAATCTAAAAATTTACCTTGTATTAAAAAATATTAGAAAGATAAATTACATTTCAATATTTTAAAAATTTGGCATCTTCATGATATGTTATCAATTATATGGGTTCATATTTTTATAAAAATTGAAAAAATTTCTAAAAACCAACTTCTTTATCTCTAAAATATATTTTAGAGTGATAAAGAAAAATCCAAAGCATAACCATAATGACAAAAATCTATAATAAGGATAAAAAATCAAAGTTTACTGGTAATGTATTTCCACAGATATGAACATGTATATTTTTATAAATCTTTTTTTTTAATATTCCCCATACTATTTTGAAAATAAGTTCCTATCTCATTTCTTAAGGTGAAATTTCAAATTTAATAGAAATGTTTTCAAAAATAAAGAAATGTGTTGACCTCATATGAAACAAGACACTTGAAAATTCCCATTAACCAAACAAATTACACGATATCACTTCATTGGATGCCCCAACATCTATAAACGTAGTCATAAAAGATTTTACTGATCCTTTTTACTTATAATCAACTATTGTCCATAATTATGATCTTTCTTTGGGAATATATTTTCACAATGACTGATATCACCACATTTGAAACACTTTAATATTTTCTTATCATAAATGATATTAAGTTCATTTTCATCAAAATCTCAGGACATATGTAAAAACTTACCACATATAATACTTTTCCTAATTTTGTTATGGAATTACCTAGGTTTACTTTTACCACACATTTCACAATCTGAAAACTAGAATTTCATAGCTCGATATTTCATAGATAGATTCCTAAGTATCTCTTTTTATCTGGGCCTATTCTAATTCATATTTTCATAGTACACATGATCATATAAAAACATCATTTCTACTTTCTCATCACATCATACAAGTTTTTAATAACTTTTAAATTCAAGGGAAGATAATTCCCTCCATTATCTTGGGTTTAATCCTGAGTAAAAATAATTTATTTTTCTATGAATATCCCAAAAACGATTTGGAGCATACCTTTCCAATATGGTGACGTTTTATTCATACATGATAACTAAATCCTCATGCTTTTGTTTTAATTCAAGTAATTTATTTTCTTTAATATGTCAGACCACCTTAGGAAAATATTTTTCAAGGAAAAGATTTTAAAATTTATCTCATTCCATGGAATCAATCTCATCACTATCCCTGATATTCTTGACCATTCACCACCACTGGTCAGCTTCACCTTCACAAAGATAAATGGAAATATTAAAATTTTGAATTCATGAACACCCCATAACATAAAATATATTTTCAAGGGAATTAATCCATTCTTAAACTTCCATTGGGTTATAAGATACACTAAAATTAGGAGGGTGTTGCATCATAAAATATTACACTATTATCATGATTCTTTTTATTAGTTATTGTTTTTATATTTAATATATTCTACCACCATTTATTTCTTATGTTAGTTGATCCATTAATGTCACAAATTTATGTTTTCCAATCATTACCATTCCATGTTGTGGAATTGGAACAATATCACACTCTCTATTTCTTCTAACTTCAGTTTCCCTGTTTCTTCTAGGGAAAACCATTTTAAAGAGAAAAATCTTAGATGAATTAACTAGGAAATATTCAAATGATTTATAATTTAAACATAAAAATATGGTAAAAATATTTTATGGTTTTATATTAACATCACCCTAACCCCTAAAGTTATCTAAACTATCCTCTAATACCAACTGTAAGGACCACATCTTAAACATTATATAATCTAGTGATTTTTTCTATAATTCACTTCTTTACATTCCCAAATATCTTTTTAGTTTAGTGTTTTAGAATTTGAGGACATTATTCATACATATCAACCCACAAGAATACAAAATGGTACAACTTAAAACAATATCCATTTTTTCATAACATAAATGGTTATAATAAAAACATGAAATATTTTTATAAAAAGTCTTCACATCATTTATCTTGGATTATACATTTCTCTTACCCATCATTAAACCCTGTGAAATTTTTTTAAAACATGAAATGAGCAAAAAAAATCTCAGTAAGAGTTATAAAAAAAATGAGGGAAGCCATTAGTCCCTGAATATTTATAAACATATGAAACCATTTTCACAAAGACATACTTCAAACCCATAAATTATCATGTACTTACATTGTGAGAAAAGGGATTTACATAAATCATAGAAAACATAAATAAATCCATTTAGTTAATTTGGGGAATTATTTACTTAATATTGTAACCCTCACGACTACCTTATGATTTGTAACCCTCATGTCTACTATATGGTGTAACCGTCACAGTTACACTTGGAGTAACAATTCGGCCGACTTCCAACATAAACATACCCAATGCATTAGAAAGAGATATAGCTCTCACCCTCTATTATAAATAAATCCCTATAACTAGAAAATAATTATAGAACAAAAATACTTACATCATATAAATCATTCCTCTTAAAAAAATAATGGGAATTAAAAGATGATTTTTAAAGGAAGGTCCTTTAAAAATATCATATATTTAAAGTGAGAGTTGTCAAAAAGAATGGAATATGAATATAAAATATAAATAAACATAATAAATCATAATATAATCAAAATTAATTTCAAAAATAATCTTAGTAAAACACATTTAATGAATTAGATGGTTAACCCAAAGAATGGAAAATGGGTTAAGAGTTCCCTTACCTCGGGATGGACTTACTTAAAATGTATTTAAACCTCAGGTATAATGGTTGAAATAGGGTTATCAATATTTTAAAGAAACATAATAAGTTTTATAACACTTTATATGATCATTTTATAACATCATTACACCCATTTATTTATAATATTTTGTTATTTCCATTGTTTCGTGTGCGTTCTTTACATGGTTTCCATGGTCGGTCGTAAAGGATTTTCTTATCGAATGGATGTGAAACACAATAAGTAGAATAATATGGTATTAATATGTTTAAGGAATATTAAATGACAAGATGAATATTTTTTTCAGGTATGATTATTAATAATTATATAAAACATTAATGATATTCATTTAGATCATTTTGGCGGTTCTCCGATAATCAGAAAGTAATTTCATTATACAATTTAATATCATGTATATATTTTAATTATAGAATATAAAATAGTTAATTTAACACACCATAAAATATTCTTCGACCATAAAAATGATTTTATGCCCAGGCATGAAGGAGGTAATGGAAATTGAAAACACATCATCCATGATGTCAGTAATTCGACACTTGAGAGACGATGTTTTTTTAGAAGAAAAGGGAGAGGAGAAAAAGAATGATGATAAATTATTGAATAAACAAGATAAAATTATAGTATATATAATATAATATAGTTTTCATCCCTCTTTAATATGGTTATGTGAATAGATTATAAGAATGGAAAAATAATTGAAAAGAAAACAAATGAATCTGAAAGAGGATTTTTACCTCTTGAATTGAACTCTTTGAAAACAGCCTTAAAACCTTTGGTTTTGGACTTTTGGTGAGACCAAAAGTTCTTAGATAGGTGTAAGGGGTTTGGGATGAAGATTGGGTATAATTTTTATAGCTATAAAAACCTGAGAGGTTTGAGGAGATGAAGGGGTGAACGATTGAATTAATAGTTGAGGAGAGGAGGTTTTTTTGATTATTTTATTCATTAGTTTATTAATTTTTCTCATGAACATGAATAGTTTCAGAATTATCATAAAATATATTAAAATAATAAATGTATGTTCAATATTATGTTTCCTACATAATTCATGATGTTAGGAATAATGTATTTAACTTATAACATAAAAATACCGCAAATTACTATATTTCACTATTAACCAAAAACTCAAGTATTTCATAAAAATACAAAAAATTCACCCCAACCATTTTTCAATGAGTAGAATTGAAAATTGAACTCCATTTTATCAAAATAATTTTATAATTATGATAAATTTAATTTTAAAATAAAATCATAATTTATTTGAAAAATTTCAATTTCAAAACTATAACTTATTTTATAAAACCGGGAAAAATTAATTAAGGTCTCATAAAATTATCTAATTACCATAATAGAATAACACATTAATTTATTATTCAATTTTATGAAATTAAATTTTCTTTTAAATCATTTAATTAATTACAAATTTTTAATTAAATATTTATGACTTAAAGAATTTACAAACATTTTATTTAACATTTCCAAAACATTTATTTACTTATTCCATGATATTTTTTTAAAGGTTGGGGCCGAAGCCTAAATTTTATTATTAAATAAAAGACCTCTTTAGAGGGTATAGGGAGACCCAATACATAACCCCCAGGCCCAAGTCCATGTGACCTGAATACAAGGCTTGAAAGCCCATTTTGGCCCAAAGGACCCTCTGTGAACAGTACTGCTACAGTACCCCACACAGCTACAGTTCCTACTATATTACCCGCCGCCATAATAGTATCCTGCAACAGTTCCTCTGCCGCTACAGTGCAGCTGCCGCTACAGTTCCACCGCTGCTACAGTGTCTGCTACAGTGCCCTGTTATAGTACCTTGCTACAGTACCCAGAAAATCTTCCCTGCCCGGATTACACTTATAATAAAGAAAAATTTTATTTATAAACTCATTGCTGAGGTTGCTATTATATTGTTAAAAAAATATTATTCATAATGGTCATTTTAATATTTCTAACGTCAAGTTAATATTACATCTCTGTAAATTCCTTAATTTCTATAAATATCAATTATTTCATTATAAATTTATACTGAATTTAAATATTTAATTCCTAAGTGAAAAAAATATTTTATAAGTAACTATGTTGTTACAAGTTTTTGTTCATTCTTCTTATACCATTAATTTCAAAGGGCTATGTAACTCTTCATATTCTTTCCTTTTCCAATATAAGACACCTCTTATTCTATATGAACTAGACTGCACATAACTCCTTTATTATTATTCCTTATTACTATTCTTCTTATCTAACTTATATAATAATTGATATTGTAGGATATAATTACTGAATCTATTTCTTTATCATTTTATCTTACTTAATTCAGTGAATTTTATAAAGTCTTATTGATATCATCATATTCTTCTTATTCTTCATCTTTCATGAAGGTTATCACTCTATGACATATTAGGTATTCAAAAATATTGTTTTTTAGTTATCTCTTATATATTTATATATATCAACTCGTTAATTATATTATTCTTTGATACTTTTTTAATCTCTATAGTTAATATTATTTTTATAAATCAAATATGGGAATTCTATGAGAATTATTTTTTTTCCATTACCCAAAATAATAGTTCTCTAGTTCTTCTACATCATTCTCACCGTGTTGAATTCTAAATATTATAATTTTAAATTTCATCCAATACTTGACTAATATATTATAGTTCAAACCTTCAATAAGTTACAACATAATAAACTAATCAAATTCCTTAATAACAGTTGCTATAGTTACAAATTTAAATTTTCATCCACATTTTCATGGAAATATTTATAAATCATGATTTGGAACACATCATTTTAGTGAAGAATATTTGATCACATTTTTGAATCATAATTTTATAATGTGATGATTGTTTCAATGAATATTATTTTACATAAAATTTCAAGATTTAATTTCTATTTTCATAATATTAATTAAATATTTTCTTCATTTTTTTTGAATTCATTCAATATTTTACTAATACATGAATCTTATGAAAGAGTTAGTGACTATTTTAAAGTCAATAATTTACTATTCTAATGTAGTAAACTTCTCTTCTTAATTAGTGAATTAAAAAATATTAACTAGAGGATGAATCTTATAATTTTGTTTGACTCTTACAAATTTCCAATATAATTTTCTAAAGTCTAAGACCACACATTCAAAGTCACTCCTAACTCATCCAAATTCCCATCAACACTTCCAATATTGATGGTTTAGTCTTTCAAATGAACGAAATTACTCTTTCAAATTAAATAATTTTGTATTTTTACCTCAAATGCTACACTGAATTTTATGAACTTATGATGAGTTAGCAATGTTATAGTATCTAATCAAAAAATTATATGATATTTTAAAAAAATTAGACTAGGCTTAAAAAACATCATTACCTCTCCATACATAATTAACTAATCTATAATCCTCACCTAACATATTTAACTTTATTAGATGTCAGTTTCAGTATGATTTAATCATTGAGAATACAAATAAATGAAATAATCATATTTGGCTAAATGTGTTCAAGAACATCTCTATTTCTAATTCATTAGATAAAAACCACATTATAAAATATTTTTCTTCTAAAAATTTAATTCATATCACCAGAAACTATTATTCAAAAATAGCTTGCAACATATGTACATCTCTATGATAAATTAAATGTAGTTACTACACCCTTATGGTTTTAAATTTGGGTCATTCATAATAAATCCTAATACTTTTAAAACTTGATTATTATATTTACATAGCCTTCAATCATTTTCCTTTACATATAAATTCCCACAACTCCTAGGTATCTCCGTTTATATTAATAACATTGAAATTTAATCAATGTTTCACCTTAGGTACAAATATACAAGCTATTTCAAAACCAGTTCAATTAATAGATTCTACATATTTTAAGAAAATTATTACATAGTATCTACAATAAATAGCTACTTTACTCTTCAGTCTTTCCTATTTCCAACATCTTAGATATGTTAATAATTTATATAATCATCGTAGATATTTTTTACCAATATTATCCATACATATCATTTGGATTAAAAAATATGCTAAAAACTATCTCATATTTCTTCCTTGTATATTTTATTCTTCTCATGGGAGTTTTATCTATATGAATGTAATCCTTTATAAACACAAGAAACTATTCAAACATATTTTCCTTTATGTGAATAAATCTCCCATACTACAGTGGTATAAAATTCATCAATTCTAATACTTATATATAATTCCAAATTAATTACTTATAGTAAGGAATTTCTTGAGATATTTCTTCTCTAAAACATTTTTGGGAACTCCAACTTCATTCCCAGCTATTCAACATAAACATATTGACATCAAAAAATTAAAAAAATCACATTCATTAAAACTGCACTTTTATTGAAAAAATACAACAAAAACACAAAGCGGTCTTAATAACCCCCCTTTTATTGTCTTCTAATACATACTAAAATTATATGTCAATATGTGAAACAATATCTTGTTTATTTAACCATTATCTTATTAAATCCCCATTGACCATTAATCATTCAATTTTATTCCCTACCCATTATTTGAAATTAAATAGAAAGTAATTTAGGAAAGATATTGTTAATATATTCATGTTAAATTTTCTATCAACCATCCCACTATTAGTCAACATGATACATGCTCGGTGTATAAAATATAAAGGGTTTAATTTAGAAAAAAGGTTGTAATCATCTCACGTAATGTGACATATAAACTACTCATCACCTTACTAGGGAGTTGTCCCACTACTTCCATGATAAGGTAATTGATTGATACTAATTATTATGAATATACTAATGGAATATTTATTCTTGAATTTAGAAACACACTTTATCTCCCAGGTTAAAAATATTCAAAATTTCATTGCAGGATTAAATCTTGAAAAAATAACCTTGAATATTATTTAATTGTTCACAATCATATAATTGTTTAAAAATAAAAATATTAATTATTGTATTTGAATCATATAATCAGGGATAATAGAATATCAAATACACATTTTCATTGAAATTTTTTGGAATAAAATTATAGATATCGAGAGTTATAAGAAGTAATACATATCAAAATATTTTAGAACATTTTCCACATATCACTCTATCAATGTGACATGTCACTTATCTTCATCATGTCTAATCCACTACTTATAGAGTTTTAGACATTGGATCATAAGCATGATGTGAATCATTACCATTTTGTATAGCCTCAATATATTTCTCATCTTCAATAAGTATTAAATTTTCTTCATATATATATATATATGAATACTAATTGATATATCATTATAGGATGGAGGATTATTCACTTTCATTTATTGTTTTTGATATCTTAGAAACCAAGTCTATTTCCACCCCTGTTAGTATAGCTTCAACATTATTCCCTATATGGTTAGCATATAAATAAAACATATATATTGATGGAGTAAGGTTAAGCTCTAATACATATTTAATGAGATCCATATGACAAATATTTATTTTCAAAACAAGAAATAATTTTCCCTATAGCAATAATGTAGTAAGAACTCTTGAAATTATATTAATACTTATCTTTCTACCTCAATTTATCTTTTTGATGCCTTATTTTCTTCCATTAATCAAAATTATTTATATTTAGAATAGGCTTACTCACATTGTAAAATAGTGCACATTCATTTACTTTTTTATTCTATATTCATTGAATTCAACAACTCATATCATTTTATCAATCAATCTTTAGGCACATGATTATCCTTCATCATCTGTGTTGATAATTTTATAGTTGTTTGATCCCTTACACCTAGAGTAAATGGTGATTTAAATTTGGTTTTTAGTTGATTATTTTGTTCAATAATCATGATGAAATATTTTTTAGATGTGTGCCCTACAATTTTACATCATCCGTACACCTCTTTAGTAGTATCTGAGTTTCATTTTTCAGCATCATTTCCTCCTCTTACATAGAAATATATTTAATTAAATAACTCATATTATACCACACTCTTATTGAATAATTTGTTTCTTCATTTTTCTTCCACTAATTTTTAAAATATTTTAAAATTTACAATTATCCATGATATGAACTATCTTTACAAAATCAAATAATCTATTAATTATTTTTACATCCTCTTCACCTTTTTCATTGTCTTCTTATGAGTAATTGATTTATCATACTTATTTTATTTCCCAACTGAAAAACTTTTATTAATTTTTCTTACCTTGTTCGCATTATATTTTGGTTTCCTATTCAATTTGGTAATGATTTTTGTTATGTTTTTATGTATGATAACTCCTCTACATGATAAATTTTGTTAAAATAATCCTATAATTTATCAAAAAAATAAATTGTTTAGTAGAAATTGTTTTCCAGTTCTATGAATTAATTTTTATTTTATCTATGAATTATATTTCCTTTATTGATGATCCCTATGGATGAAGGAATTATAAAAAATTATTTCATTTTTTTAAAACCATCAATAACACTAATACTATCCATTGAGAATTATCTATTTTAATGGAGGGGTAGTGAGGCTAGCATTTCCATCTTGTTTTTTTTGGACATCAGTTCTCTTATTTTGATATTTCTTTATAGAGATAAGATTTTTATTCTTTATCACATACACCTTGAATAATATGGTGGTCTTCTATGAATTTTTTCCTTTCTCAAAATATTTCCATATATATTTCTTCACTTTCACTGGCAGATAAAACTGAATTTCTACTAACTCATTTATTAGGGCATTGATTTGTTTTCTTTTATGAGCTTATATTGTGTAAATAATTTGATATATTAATATTTATTTTTATAAAATACTGAGGTATTTTTTCTACATGACTCTAATCATCATTTTTTTACCAGCTATTTTTATCGAGAAGTACATGATTTTTTAGCTTTTTTGTTTAACTGATCTTCAAATTTTACATCAAACAACAACTATTTAATATTTAGAAACTAATTATATCCATCAAGATGTTTCAAAATTTATTATTATTTTCCATAAAACAATCTTCATGTATTTCATTAGTATCTGAAATGGATTTATTTTTTTCTTTAATCATCTCTACTTAACCTCAAGAGGTGATCCATTGACTTCTTATAAGGGTCATGTGTAGCTTTTTAATTTCATGGTTCACTTATAAAATAACATTATTCTAAAAAAATCACATTTATAATTATTATTTATATTCACAAAATATTCAATATAAAAGTAATGAAAATGTATTCATATCTTTAACCAAATTTATGAGGGTGACACATTTGGTTAAAAATTTAGCTAGTCCCTTATCCAATGCATTGGCTTCAAACTCCCATAGTAATTTATCAGCTTTTAGTACCATGATTCATTCAGGTATATATATATTAAATGTAATGGGGACTATTTAAGATAATAATCAATTAAATTTTTTTAATCAATATGTTATCTATTGGGAATTTATTTACTATAACTTGAACTTTCTTTAACAAAAGAATCATTTTCAATTGATTTAATATAACAATTTTATTACTTTAAAGCAGTGGGGTAGTCAAGTCTGAAATAACATTCATTATTATCATTATAGAATATATTTTGAACAAATTTCTCTTTTTTATAACATAAATTCATATTCAAAATGGATTGATACTGATTTCTCAATCTTGGGACGTTCTTGAAAAATCAATTTTCCACTACAAATATTTCGAAAGAAATTAATTAGAAATAAAATAATTTAAATACAACCATAGTTAAACCTAAAATTTAAACCCATTATAGAGTCTATAGGATAGATTAAAACACCGATGTGGGGGGTGAATCAGATGTGGATGAATTTGTACCAAATCCCTATTTTCTTTATAAACTCTTAAAACCCCATTGGATCATAAATCTCCGATACTGATTTATATACTAGTGTATTTATTATTGAATTATAAATACCATATGAAATATAAAAAAAATTAAAAATAGAGACACATTTTTTATAAGGTTTTCTAATAAAAATTTTCAACTACACCATATTGTGTTTGTGATAATTTGATACACATATTTCTTGTAATTTTCATAAAAAATGTCCCAGTGGATTTAATTTGGATTATATTGAAATTTTAAGTATAGTTCCCTATAATTTATAAGGGTGTATAAAACACCCAAACCCATTGAAAATGTTTCAGCCTAAAATAAATGCATCATCCATGTAGTTTATTATACTTCATACTGACAGTTTACTCTTCAATGTTATGTTCAATAATTAAAGGTACCTCCACCAATTGGGACATAAATTTGGTTTTCACAGATATGATTCTTATTCAATGTATGAAAGGATTACATGTTCCTTTATTTTACTCTTACAACACTTGTAAAACCATAATCATGTATTTATTTTTATTCGTCAATTACATATACATGTGAAATTAACACTTCTTAATTTATGTAGACACTAATGCATGAAACTTATTATTCTTTACAATTGAGCTACCCTGAACAGATATCTTAATATTTCCTCTTATTCTTATTCTTATAAAAATATTCAATAATTTATATTATAATAATAGATCATATAATCTATTCTTTCTTATTTATCGTCAATCATATTTGATGAGTTGAATTGAATATTTTTGATCTCATCAGATACACTATAATTTTTTTATTTGATGGTTGTTATATCACTTCAATACAATAGGTGCTCAATAATACAGTTTATTAGCTATCTCTTCTTGGTTTCTGAATATTACCTCCGTCATTTTCTATTCATTTTCATATTTTATATTCATTAAATATTTACAATTATTCATTGAATAAATTAGATATTAATAATCCACTAACACTTATTCTTAATTATTACTCTCATCAATAATTCTTGAGAAATTCTCCTTATTTATCACTTCGTTGAAATTCAAATATTAAAAAATGAAATTAAATCCAATAATTGACCACAATATACTCTTTTAAACCTTCAAAAACTTATAAAAAATATTTTATTTAAAATTATCCAATAAATACATTGTTTTCACTAATATTAAAGAAACATTAATGTGTGCATATAAACATTTAGAAATATTGATTTAACAATCTTCCATGGGGGATGAAACTCTCAATAATATCATTTAATAAAAATATTCAATGCTTTGTTTGTTTCAATGAAAATCAGTTTATATAGAATCATTTGATTTCATTTCCTTCTTAAAAATACTTAATGTAAAATATCAATGGTTTTCATATATTATTTTAAAATTTAATATGATACTAATTCTTATGAATTTAGGTTTTCAGTCTTATGATGTCATGAATCTACTCATAAAATATAGTGAACTACTCTTCCAATATAGTGATGTGCACTTATTAAGTTGTGGATGGCCCTTATGATCGTGCTGCTGACTCTTCCGAAGTTCCCATATACATTTCCAATGCCTAATATTGCTATTCTGAAGTCTCTTATGACTCATCTGATGCCCCATTGTCTCTTCTTAATGTTGTTAATCTTATAAAAAATCTATATTTAACTTTTGAATTTTTTATATTACAATTATTTACTATCTCAAACATTAGAATGACTTATTAACTTTTGAGGACTTAGCCAGTTTCCAGATTCCAATTAAAAAATTACAAAGAAACTTATAATGTTTCCAAAACTTGATAAAACATCATTATTTAACCTAAAAACATATTCAAATAACCCAAATCCTTTACCTCACATATTTACCTTTATTTTATGTAACAATGTAAAGGATTTAATATTTTTCCAAAAAAATCATAGCAATAAAAACATTCAATTTAACTATATAAAAACATATCCAATTTTACATTTATAGAAAAAAATGTTCTTTTGGTTTTTATTCTTTAAAATAAATTCACCCATATTTAACTATTTCTCAAAAAAACACTCAATATATGTACTTTTATGTGAGTAATTAAATGTACTTACAATTCTATTGAAATTTCAACTTCTAGTAATACATCAAAAATTCTTATCTATAGAAATAATACTCACAATATTTTAATGGCATTTAAGAATAGGAATTTATAGATATATTCTCAAAAATATCATCAATATCTTTTTAAAATTTCAGCATTGAACTATCTTCAATCTTATCCTTCAATTATAACCTCTCATGTTATTTCAAAACCATTTTAGTAGTTGGAATTTATTTATTTTAATAACACATTTACATTCTATATCCAATGAATAGTTTCAAAAATCTTCAATCAACCTTGTAGTAAAAAATCAAGATACATTATTTCATCATAGAACATTGGAATACAACAGTTACCAAACAAATTAGTAACCATTATTAAATTTAAAAAAATGAAGATAATCATCTCATTTTAATCTAAGTATTCGTAATAATTCTCATTCAGGTTATATACATGAAAATGTATTACTTAATTAATAGTAAAAACTCTTAAAACAACATTCACATCATGTGAGTGAATCTCTAAGACATCAATTTTTATAAATTCATAAATTCTAATCGTCATGTTATATTCATAAGTAAAAATAGAAAATAATTAATTACATAGGAAATTTATTCTTCACAACATGGTTGGGAGCTATAATTACCCTCAAAACTATTCTTAATTAACCTATTTATGTAAATATAATTAACAAAACATTCAAACTTCATATTCATATACACATCATATTAATTTTAAAAAAAATATGATATAAAAAAACATATTCTCAATAAAAACTTTATATATCTTCATCATTATCAAAAAATTATATTTCATATCCCCAAGACTAGTGAATAAATAATATGTAGGTAGCTTTTATAAATTTCCATAATGAATTATATGTTAAAAATATGGTTCTTCCTTCAAAAATATTACATGATATCTGAAATACATTATATAGGTGATGACATTTTCAAATTTATTTATGTAAAATATATTATGTATCATTTTAACTAGTTGAATTATCCTATGCAAGAATCACCAAAATTTAATTACCAAATTTTCAATGGGTAAAATGTTAAGAATCTCTTTATTACGCATAAAAAATAATAATTATGTGCCAAAATGTTCTAAAAATCTTTAGTAGAAGACGAATATTATTCCTAAGAAAATAAAATTATGTATAAAAAACTCATATAAAAATTTAAACACTACTAGGGATTAATCAGAACATAATATATCTAATTAAATAAAAAATATAAATTTTAATCAAATTCAACTATATATTTATATTGTTCAATATAGAGAAATAATTTTTTTCTTAAAAAATATAAAAAATGAATAGATAGAACACAAAAAATATTACTTCCAAAAACCAAAAAACAATTTACACATATAAAAAAAGTTCATTTAATGTTCTACAAAAATAGCTAATGTATTTTTTCTTAAACTATATTGATGATCAAACATAATGTGTTGACAAATTAAGCACAAAAATTTAAATTCTAAAAAAAATCCAGCGATTTACACTTCCAACACAATATGTTCAAAACATAATAATAACCCTTAAAAGCACATTTTAAAAAATATAATTCTATAATTTTATAAAATAAATGTGGTGAAAATATATCAAAATAATATACATCCCTAGTGATATAGGGTTGATCATCATGTACCTATATGGGATGATTTTTATTGATAATCTATTAGGGATGAAATCTATGTGTATTCATTAATGTTCTATCTAAACCCACATGATTAGGGGATATCAATATTTATGGGATTTATTTATATTAGAGGAGCATAATATTTATGTGATCAAAAGAGTGGACTAGTTTACTATATAATAATAACATATTTATTTCTATTTATATAAGGTATATTAAAAATAATTTTATGATGATTTCCACACACTAATAGGGGAATATAATTTATATGTAGGAAATTCAAGTCTTGACCTTTGGTATCTAGGGGATATTTAATCCCAGTTTTATAATGATGTTTTAGATGATGAGGAGACAGATTAAAATATTTTTCCTCCCCTTTTTGATGTATTCCATAATATCATTATTTAAGACTTAATGGTGATATGGATCAAGAGATTGGTTCCATTTATGACTGAGATTATGCTAGGTAAAAGACCATATCCATTCCCCTATAAATTTTTTTTCATATAGATCATTGAGATCTAAAATCTTAGTTAGTTTTTCTTGATGTGAAGAGGTTTACTTAATTGAGAACATCTCTTAGGGTTCTTCGATTTTTTTCACTAATAAATAGAAACTCTCATTATACTTGTGTGTGTATTACCAAAAATAGATACAAGTGACAATTAAGAATTGATATATTTTTCTTCATATAAAAGACTTGTTTGAAAAGATAAGGGGATCCATGAGGTTCTCTAAGATTTATATATGTCCAAGATATAAACAATTGTGAGTGAGGACCTTTTATATTTCATGAACTTATTTTATAAATAGGTACAAAATGAATTAGTAGATTGTGATGTAATTTTGGGTGAAAAAATGTTCAATAAGTGTTTATGGACAAAATGAATATGTACTTATATCCATATTGTGAATCCTATGAGGTTGTATTTATTAATGAATTTTAGTTAAATCTAATTCAATGGCGGATCATGATTTCCTTTTGTATATTTTTTGTATATATTGAGAAAGTATAAACTATAAAAATGATCTGAAAGTGTCAGTTCTAGATCCATGAGGTGTGGTTATTCAAGAGATTGTTATCTAATCTAGGAATATAGGTGTAACTAGAGATGTTCAATGATTTTTTTCATAGGATTTGGGGCTTGGTTGGTTACCACCCAATATTTATTTATTAATTATCTCATATAGAATAAATGATGATGGCCTAGGATATGAAGGGTTAAATATTATGTGATTTTATTCATCTGAGATATAATTCCAGGTTCTAAAATCGAGGATTACATCAATATAAATCCTAACATTACACGATTCTAGTAGGTAATATACATTAAAAAGTAATTCTTTAAGTGTATATCTTGGGATAGTTCTGATTCATAGGGGGTGAGTGGTCACATATAGGCTCTGACAGCTGAGGCCACTTAAGATTTATTATCCAACACATAATCAAGGGATATTGGAACTATTGTGAATTTTTGTATATTGTATTCAATACCTTATAGGTAAGATGATCATGTGGTGTAATGTCTATAAGAACCTTATGTTTATCTTCTCTAATAGGGATCTAGTCCTTCTATATTGGAGGTGTGTTTTGTACCTATATTCTATTGATTTTGATATGGTATACCACCATAATAAAGGGAATTTCATACATGATGCACTAAATCAGAAGTCTCAATCATAGGTGGTGCAGGTGGATAGTATATAATGTAAGGATATATGCCACTTTTTAGATATGTGCCTTGATTTTTAAGATTATTAAGGAAGAATAACCCTAATATATTTCAGTATTACACATTCACTCCTTGAGAGAGAGAAGGATAACTAGTAATGTAACCTGATATGCCTATTAATGATTTATAATATATATTATTGGGTGTTTCCACTATATTAGTCCAATAATAATTATGAGATTCTCTACATCTAACGTAAGTTTATGGTCTCAATGAGTACTAGTTAATACTTGTTGGATGATTCATATTTTGAAATATATTTCATTCTCCTAGATCATACGTAGATGTATCATGATATTTTGAGAATTTATAGGGGCCCCATGATGAAGAATTATAGGATAGTGTTTAATTACCAAGGATTCACCTTCTAGAAGGTAAATTAAATGCTTTAGTGAATGAAAAGTAATATTCATTAATTACCCATTCCTAAGTGTAATTAAGATGATGTTACCATATATTTATTGATGGTATTTCTATATTAATTTCATAGTAGTGATGTGGAATGGGTTATCATGGACCTATTGACAATGTTTATGAATTTCATATTGATTTTGGAAACTTATTCAATCTATTAGTTAGAAGGATATATGGATAGAGGAAAATTAATCAATATAAGATTCTTATAGAAATATTTTTTTATTAGGATTCCTGTTTTATATCATTCATCTGGAAGTTATTACAAAATATTCTTAAAATATTGGGGAAATTGATTAATTCCTACCTTCATTATATCAATGGGTAGTTTTAGGGAAGTCAAATGAGTGTTTTACCACATGTTGGAGCCTTGATTCCATGATTTCTATTAATCAATGAAAACTTTTCTTATTAATGTAGAGTTTTACAAAAATAGTTATTATGAGTCAATAAAAAAGTGCAATTTTTATAGTCCATTCTAATTTTCACTATGCTAATTTGCGGGAGGGGCGTAAATGGTAATTAGGTACAATATTGTGCATAGATTTCAGAGAATATCCATTTTATCTGGATTTAGTAAGATACTTCTTAATAAATTTATAGATCACAAACCATCTATAAATAGTTTCCTTTGGAGTTTGATATGGGTGAATTATTTTTATTCCTTTTGTTAACTCATTTGAAACATCATCATAATCAAAATAAGGGAAATCTATTACCTATGTTCATTGGACCATTTGAGATTTATGAGATGATTGATATATTGGAATATTGTTCTTCACTTTCATAGAGATAAAATATTATAATTTATTCATTTATTTAATATTTTAAATGATTTTATTTATATATCTTAACACCAAAGATAACATTTTGTAAATTCTTATGTGATCGACATTGTGGAGTTTCAGAATGATTCTGAAACATAATTTGAAGAAATAAAATTGTATATTATCAATCAGAGTGAGATACATATTCATTATAAGTTAGTCAATAAAATTTAGTTGTAGTGTCATTAAATAAATATCCATGTGGAGAAATGGGTTTCAGGGTATGATATATAGGGGTATTTTCCATTTATTTTCACCAATAAGGCCTAGTAGGGTTAAATTATGAAATCAAGGATGAGATACTTTATGGTGGTTTGGTTGTAAAACCCCACATTATTTGTGGGGTATTTTTTATTTTATACAGGATAAAGTAATTTAATTTTTGGGGGGGTTTTGGAGGTGTTGATGGGGGCACGTTGGTCAGTTTTTTGTAATTTTCCTTAGGTTACAGAAGAAATTCTATGATAGGTCGCTTATCATGTTGAATATAAGAGGTTTGTTCAATAAATTGGGGTTATGTAGGATTAAAATTTTTAAATAGGTTAAGGGTGACACTATAGAATATGGAATTGTTTATTGTAAGGTACTTTATTTATTAATATTTTTCTACATATATATTGTTATGTAACAATGAAATAGGGCTTATTTACGATGCTGGGTCTATAGGGGGGATAAAAGATGAATGGGGAGGTTGTTCCCTGAGGGCTTTCAGCTTGGGATTCCTAATTCTTCCATGGAGTTGGGAAATTCTCAAAGACCATTTTTTTGCACACAACATCACATGTAATGTTTAGTTTTTTATGTTCTAATTTATCTAAATTTTATATTAACATTTAAAATATTATTATATATGGATTCCCGCATTTACATAGAAGGTCATACCCTTTAACTCTTATTCTTCAATTTATCATCATTCTAAGTTATCAATAACTTATTTATGCTTGGATTCTATAAGATTCTATCCTCGTGGATTTATATAGGTGTGTCTATCACTCAGCTTCCATTATTTCTAAGATGATAATGTTATTTAATAATTTTTTTAGTTATTTATTAATTTAGTGGGTTTGATAAATATATTAAAATATTTTATTGAAGTAAAATCATTTATATATATTTTATGGTATAACTTATAGTACATTCACGTAGGTGATCTATAATTTTTGTTAATTGTTTATGCATGATTTATGCAATATGTGATAAGTAGTCATGTCGACCATGCATGATTATCATAAAACTAAATTGGATTTCATTATATCGACTAATATATGTTTGTTAAGGATGTATATGGAAATCCTATCCCTTTATATATCTATTTCATTGTTCCATGACCTGTTATTTCCTTGGCAATGAATTAAAGTGAGTTGGACCTTAAACCCATGACCTCATAGGTGATTCCTTGAGTTGTATAATCATAATATAGACATAGATTTCTTCTTTTAGACACTTTATAGAAATATGAGGTATTTATTTTTGAAGGTTTTTATTTATTATTGGACTAAGGGGATCTTTAGTGTTACCTTATATCATTTATGGTGAGGTTAATTTATAATTTTGTTGAGTATACCCCCTACAGTATTATTTTCAACTAAAATGTTTATAAACTTATTTGAGACTTTTATAAGGGTTGGGTAGGAGAGTAACCATACTAAAATATTTTAAAATTTTATTTAGATGGATTTATAACAACAAAGTTAATTTATAGGTTAGGTTGTTAAAGATGTTTGTCCTGTCATTATGGATCTTTGGTTATCTGTGTGGAACAATATTTTTTTATTAATGGTTATAGTGAGGATAAAATTACTATTTTTGTTATAATTGTTATGATGAGTAATTCTAGATCATTGGAATGTTTTTATTATTAATACGATGTTATTCCAATGAGTTTACTATTACCTCAGGAAGTGGTATGCACTCCTCATGGTGAGATGCTTCTATGGAAGGGGTTGATATGCATATAAGAAATTATTTGTGTCTTGTAAATGATTCATTATTTTTTTATATATCCCATGAATATAAATTTGTTAACCATATGTTATTCTATTTGTGTCAACGAACATTATACCCTCACATGATACCATTGTTGGGACATAATTCCCACTTTTATATTATTACTTTGGGATATTATTCCTGCTCAAGGAATATTATGTTAGAGCTGCAATGCCCACTGTGATTTGTTATCTTGATATACTATGATTGTATTAATTAATATTATAACATAATATTTTATTTCTATTTTTGTGATAAGAACACATTGACATGTTACATATGAGTTTTTTATTTGATTTTTATTTGTTTTCATGACCATTAATATGACCTAAGGTATGATTAAAATATAGTATCATAATGATATATTCAGATTTACCCCAAAACTAGCTAAATCAAGCACAGACACACCCTCGTGGTTGTGTAGTATCCATGTCTAAGAAAATTTGTTATTATTGATATACTTATGTGTATTTCACTTATGATAATATAACACTATATGTGTACATTTATTTACCAGATATATTATGGGAAACTATTAATAGTGGCCTACTAAGTTGTACTCGCACCCAACTCAAGGGTCCTAAAACTCATGTTTATTTTACGTTTATTTATCTATGTTGGGGAAATGGGTGTTCTATTAATGATGGATGAGTTTTAATTCCTTGTAGAGGATAAGATATGGTACTGGGTATGTACATAGGGATTGTTGTGCAATAATTCCTTTTATTTTTCTTATTTTTGGGTTGTGTTGTATACAATATAACCATGTGAAGTACTATGTATATTTGTATCATTATGTAACAATACTTATAATCATTTTTTTATAAAAAATGGGTTATTTTTCATTCAATGATGGAATGTAGTTGGGGTGATCACTTGTATATGGTTTATAACGTGATGATTAGTAATTATTTCTTTTCATCTTTGATTTATTTCTATCACAACAAAATAGGGTATTGTCTCCTCAAATTATATAGACCCTTATTTCTATTTTTATACTTTTGGAATACTATGAGGTATGTTTATGGTATGTGTCACCTTTTTTGGTCATCTTTAATGTGAATCTGATTTAGGATGTTACTGGGCACAATGTTTTTCCATTGAGACACAAAAAGTTAGGTATAATGGTGAGAACACATTGATATAGATAAGGGAAATTATGATAAAGCTATTTAAACTGATTAATGATAATTAATATTAAATTTGTTATATATGTTATGATCCATTAATAGGTGGTACAAGTTGAGTATTGATTATTGTGGAATTATTTGTTATAAAACATAATTTCATATAAAAGTTATCTTTATAATATATGTATCTAATTATGGTTATTTTTACATGGTTGTGGTGTGTAAGAAATAGGAATTTGGATATTATGATTTTATCTCATGACTTATTATACAACCAAGATAGGATAAATGACATGTGAAGAATAATATTTTGATTTTTTTATCAAATTGAATTATTGTAAAAGATATATATAGGTAGTCATAACCTCTAATATTTTTGATATAATTATTTGTTATTATTTTGGATTCGTAAATAATCTAGATATTTGATACTCATTGGAATCAGTTAATGTTACATTACCTCATTATAAATGTATATCTAAGGACATATATTTATTTACAATCAAATTATTTATGTTTAATGTGGTCTATTTATAGAGGTTTGATAATTATGTGAGACTAGTGATTTGAATTATAAGGGTTTTCTAGTGATTTTTTAATTTTTTTATTAGAGGTGTTATAGGAAAATATTATATTATTTTTTATTTTTATTATAGGTCCATTAATATTATTAAAGAGTGGGTTGAGGGGGACCTAAGGGGGGACTCAAGTTAAATTTCAACCACCTATAAAGGGGTATGATGAATTCCATCATCAATTAAGGGAAACATGAAGGGAAAATTATTTGAATGTGTATATTGTTTTTGCTAATACACATATTTGGGTAACTGTATCATGGATGTAGGTATGTGATTGACTGACTGAGTTCATTTCATACTATTGAATAATATTGTACCTGGACTAACTTATATTTTTTTAATTATATACAATGAATGAAACACAAATTTATTGATGCACAGATATACATTTTTATTCAATGATTGTGTTTGTGGTGAGTTATGGGTAGCTTAATTTTAAATTGATATATAGATGATAGTGGTGACTTTGATGGGGTTTTTTGGTTTATTCAGACTTTATTTATAATTAATATAGATACTATTAAACAAATATGGGTCATAACTCTACCAAATATAACCATACAAAGTATTTTTGCTCATCCTTATATACACACATTGTAATTTTTATCCTTTTTCCATATAGGAATGTATGTAAAATTGATTTATACATAGTATTAAAGTATATTTATTATTGTATTCGACACCATTTTATAATATATTTTATCATTTTTTATGAACTATTTGTCCTTATTACATTGGACATAATTTTATAATCTATTTCCTTTGTGTTTGAATATTATACTATGGGAATTTATTTGAGTTTAATGAACATAAATTGTATTATCATAATTTGTGAACATCATAAAGGTTTTCATTCATTATATTTAATGTTTTAGTTTTTGTATTTTTATATATTTACATCATTAAAAATTTGTGTGTTTTCATCAATTATAATGTCGTATTATATATATAGATACCTCTCCATATGTAGTAACTCCCGAGATAGGGGGGAAGGATTAGGGAAATATATTTTAAGAAGCCATGGGATTGAAATTTACAAAGATTATAGGAGATAGTTTTATGGAGCAATATCCCAAAAAAGTTTAAAAGAATACTTTGATCGATATATTTCTTAACATACAACACCCAGTTTAAAGATAATTACGATATATTATAATGATATTATATAAATATGATTATTTGAACATTTCCATTAAAATATCTATATGAATAGGAATGAAAAAATTATGGATGATGTGTATAAATTTATATTATATTTAAAAGTTATTAATTAATTTATAATAAATAAGATCCCATTTCCATTAAAATCATGTTTTTATTTAAAAATATATTTCTTGGAAAAAATTGTTTTTATAACATATTTTGTCTAGAAAATATAATTAGTTTTAACCCTATTTAGAATTTTTTTATAAAATGAGTTTTCTTTTAAATTTTTACATTATTATTATCTTAGGGAGTTTTTTTGGATTTTTCAAAAAATATTTATTTTTAATTGAATGGTAAAAAATTCAGATTTTGGTAATGATATCATTTATTTTTCTTAAATAATGTAATTTAAAATTCCCATTATGGTTTTAATTTAATATTAATGTAAAATATTTCTCATTTAATTATAAATAATATAATTAATTATATATTAATCAGTGTTGTCCTTGATTTTTTTAAGTTCCTTTTTTTTCATTAAAATGTGTTTATCTAAAAATTATTTTTATGAGTGAAATGTTTTCAATCAAATTAAATTAAATTAATAATATTTATTTAATAATTATAATTAAATATTTATATTATATATTATTTAAAATATTTTTCTATTTTTCTAATAGTAATTTACACGAATGGTGTTAGAGTAAACTTAATATTAAGCTTACAAATTCATTTTTTAAAATACAGGTTTCCCTCACATTGTTTCTCATATATAAAAATTAAATTACACCAATTATAAGAATTAAATATGATAAATAGGAATAAATATTTGGAATCATAAATTTAAATTTTTTTAGTGGTGACAATTTCATTTTTCATCACAATGGATTTTAAGAGCGGTAAATATTTCCAACCGTAGTTAAGGTTAAAAAATGTTTACTAGGGGTTAAATTAAGGGATAATGTTAATAATTATAAAAAACATATAAAATTGTAATTAGTTAATTCTATTGAGTACATATATCATTTTACCATAAAATTATAATCTATTTTCAGCTATTTAAAAAAGAAATGAAATTATACTATTTAAGTATTTTAAATAATTCAATGTGTGTCCCCTCTCTCACTTATAAAAGGGTACATCCTCTCCACAATTACTAGTGAATTTAAAGCCTTAAATATCATCAAATATATACCAAAAAACCATCCTAGATTCACTTTAATAATCCTATATCCCCTGGTTATCTTGTAAGACCATTATTTAAAGTCTTCTGTTGTAAGCCAAAAGAGGTATCTCAAAGAAGATGTATAAATATTAACAAAGCTATTTCAATTTTTTGTGGTTGAACCTTATCTAAACCTATTTTATCTATAAAATAATGATGAATATAGTAACATAAATATATAAAGATTTTATAATTAGTATTGGATATCCATTTTCCACCTCATTCAATCAAATTATAAATGAATATATCTCTTGTGCATACATTTGGAATACCACCTGCATATAGTAATATGTTTCATTTTACATCACCATGATTCATGGTTGGTTATTATGATTTATTAATATATATATATATATATAATATTTATGTTATTATTATTCTTATCTAATTATTTAATATTTTCTACATTCTTACATTACCATTCGTTGTAAAATGAGAATGTCGCTCATGTGTACATGTGAACTACAACATGAAAAATCTGATATGATTTTTTTTATTTCCACATCACATGGATGTTATTAAGGATATATTTAATTGTAATATATGGTAATTATCATTTAATAATGGTTATTTCGTATAATTTTTTTTACCATTCATTTATTCCGTCCATCGAAAAGTGGAAATGTCAATTGTGTATATGTACAGACTACCATCTCCATGACGTAATTTTTTTAATTTTTAATCACATATGTAGATTAAAATTTTGAAATAATATATATTTAATAAATTTTATACTTGTGAAATTATTAAAATTATAGATATGGTAGAACCCTAATTAATTTAAATGGAAAAAAACCGTCGAAACAAAATTAACATGAAATATGAAACTATCAACACCCAAAAATGATGATTTTAGTAAATAAATTTTCATAAATGTGTGTCGAAATGTAAAAATTTGATAATATAATATATTATAATTTTATCAAGATATCTTTTATAGAATTATATAAAATATAAATTTATTATACATGAGGTTAGAGAGCCTGAAAATCAAGTTTTACATAAGTTAATGGTTCTTCTTTTCAATATTGTATTATCTAGACGTATTTTATGATATGAAACTATTTTTGTTTATGAACTATATATAAAACCACATTTTAATTTGATATCTTGATACCTTCTAATTTCATGTTATTTTACGTTACACTTCCAATTATTTGACCCATTTTTTTGTTCTATGTTTTCCAATGTGGTAAGGATTTCTTATCAATCATTTTTTCTATGAGACACATGCCATATTCACCAAATGTTTCTTTAGTTTGGTGTATATAGTAATAATTTTATAATATATATCAAGAATTTATTTATATTCATGTTTTTAAATGTTTCATTTTATGTTATTTCATTAATGGGACTCTAATTAAAAAGGTACCCAAGTGGTAAGTGTTTTATGTTACAGTATCACTTATTACCTATATAGTTTATACATAAATTTATAGTGATAAATTAATATGATAAATTTCTATAAAATACTCCTTAATTTATTCTTATCTGGTTATTTATAAATATTATATGTTTTCCATTCATTTTTTCTCTCTATTCAATCAAAATTTTTAAATAATGTTTTGAAGGAAATTCGACATTGTTTTTCTATTAGGTGAGTAATATTATTCATAATTGTTCCCATTTACCTTAAAATGGTTTGATTAATGGTTTTAAAAATTTTCAATTATTTAATAAATTTATTTTTACACATTTTTACGTTTCTATAATTTTTTTAAAAGGAATCGTATTTTCATTTTCTAAATTAGAAATTCTTTACCAAATATCCAAATTGAATACTGTTTTTAATATATGCCCGATGAAATTTTTTTCTTACCATATTGATCACTATTTTATTTGAAGCATATTTTAAAATATTAAAATATTATATTCAAGTAATTTTTCTTTTAATTATTGGGAAATACTTATATTTGAGATATGTGAATTCAAAATGAAAAGGGTATTTCACTCAAAAAATATTATAGTGATATTTTAAATGTATTTTCATATATAAAAACATACAATGATGTTTATTATGTATTGTTTGGGATATATTCTAATTTTTATTTATTTATTATTTCTATAGATTGTTTATGATTATTATGATAAAATATTGATGAAACATCTTTCAATTTTCAATAGTCAAGATATGATGAAATAATAAATGTTATCACGATTATATAGAATAAATATGAACAAATTATGACTATGTTATGGGTGGGTCCGTTATATACCTCCAATTTATTAGGAAATTATAAATTTTTAATGAGATAAAAGGGTATAAAAGAAGTTATCACACACCTAAAAGTGGATACATGAGAGATTATCCCTTTCCGAAAGTAGGTACACTAGTTTTTTAACCAAACCTTATAGGTGATGGATGACTTGATTGGTAGCCTTGACTTATGATTTCTATGATTATTATTATATTATAATCAATATCACTCTTTTATCACATGATCATATGTAACACTCTAATGAATAATTTTATTTTATTCCTTTATGATTCATGCATTATGAACTAAAAAATCTATACCAAGATTCACATTTATGATCTTTGAATTATTAAATATAGTCATCAAATGTTGATCCCAAGATATAATATAATTATACTCATGTTATACTGAAATAATAATAGTCATCTTCCTTTTTTACCCCTACTAAGATTTTGAGATAACATTTTCTTAGGTTAAATTTTCTCTAGGATATAGAAAAAGTACTTATGCATGATATATCGAATAATGGTTCAAGTTGTGTTGAATATAGTTGGAGATGATGTAGATCCTTGATGTTCTAGTTTTTTATGTATCCATGTTTTTAAAACCACTAAACCTTTACGGTTCTAACATATATTTTAAAGATATATAATGAATATTCCCCAAATAAGAAGTTATATTTATGAATTTATTGTTTTGTTCACCTTAGTCAATTAGTTATGAAGAGAAAAACATTATTTTTCCATCAACTTGTCATCAAGTGAAGGTTAGAATTTCAATTTACTATTTATAACTCTAAGTGGGATGATTTCATGATATATTTTTTAATTTGTATACAAAGATGTCCCAAGAAAAAAGATGTTGTAAAAGGTATTCTTGACTGATATAAAATAATATATCACTTTATATTTATTCAGTAGGCTAAATAAATAGGTGAACTTAAAAGGATTTTCATTATAGAGATAATTAAGATACATAGAATACTGAGGAGATTGGAATCTATCCTAGACAAGATATTCAATTCTTAACTGAGGTAGAGCTTGAAGATTTAATTGGGAACTAATGCGATATTCTAAAAAAAATTTCATCCTCTAAGTGATGGTTATTTGCAAATAATGATTGGGTGTTTTTAGGATTTGCGACATGTATATATTCTATACATCCATGTTGGATTGGATAACCGTCTAGTTTTTTTTAATAATAACAATTATCTAGTATTGATATATATAATTTAATTCTAGTCTTTTTATGATAGATCCTTAAGATCAAATATATGTTAGATGGAGGATATGATTTCATCTATAATTGAGGTAATATTTTTATAATAGATAAATGGTTGAGTATATCTCACCCAAGTGTATTTTAATATATCCTAGGTTACATAGAGATCGTACATAAGTAGAATATTTTAGCTCTTTGATTTTGGAATTGGTAGTGGGGTATTTCATTAAGTTTTACATAGGTTGAGACACTATATATTAAGAAAAAAGTGGACATTTATATTTGTTATATCTAACTTATGTGGTTTTAAAATGGATTAAGATAGTTATATACTTATTATCTCTTATAGTTATCTACAATAATATCTATATTATATTTTATTAATCTCGGATAAAGAAATATGAAAAAAACTCAGAAAAAATTATTAATATTGATGCAACACCCCCAGATTAAATAATATGTTATTTTTTCAATGTAATTTAATAACTTTCTCTACACATAACACTGAGTTCGACCACACCACGACTTACCAAACTATCTATTCAAAAGCACTTATGAATAGTATTATCTGAATTTTGAGTTTTATAAATTCCATATAAATTTTAACATCCATATTATGTGTTTCTTAGAAATAATAGAAGAACAAATTCATTTTGTGTAAGATAAAGGATGTATTTTTTTCAAAAATGCAATTTTACCACCTTTTAATGGTGAAACTTTTTTAAATACAATATTTAAAACTTTTATGTATTATATTTGAAAAAAAGATTCATCTTTAGAATCTATACATAAAAATTTAGTTTTGATAAATTTTTGGTGTTTTTCTGATAACTTTCATCACTGGGTGAATAGTAAAAAATACTAAATTTTAATTGAAAACAAATTTTTAAATAAAAATGATTTATAGTTTTCAATTAAACATTTGAATGGGTTGAAATTATAATTAAATTATATTTTTATCATTTATTAAAATCCTGGTCATTATAAGTAATTTCACATTTAAATTTGACATAAACACATGCCAATCTTTTGATAGTTTTTTCTTTTTAAAAACCTGCCTTTTGGTTTTGACAATGGGAATTAATTTTAAATTATGAAATGAAACTTCAATGTTTTGAATTTGTTAAAATAGACTTCATTCTTGAATTCATAATATCAATGTTAGATTTAGGTGATTTTATGTTATTCTTTGGGAAACTTTCAATTTTTCATGAATAGTGAAAAACATTGCTTTATTATTTAAATCTGAATTTTTATTTAAATAATTATTTATTTTATTTAAATTTATTTTAATTAAAAATAGATATAAAATTCATATATTAGTTCAAGGTAATACATTTGAGTCTTTTTATAATAAAATTAGATGTATAAAATTTTATTGAACTTTTTAAAGTTTTTACCCACCTTCTAAGAGCATTTGAAAATTTGCATAAAACGTTATTTTACAACCTCTGTGAGTTGAATTTCAAATATCTGAGATAAAAGGTTGATAATATTAAGTAAAATATGGTTCAATATGATAAAAATAAGTTTTGGTGAATAGTAACTTTAGACTTTTATTTACCACGGTTAAAAGTAAATATGGTAATTAAAGGTCAAAATGATATTATAATTACCCTAACACATTTTATAATTGTATTGGATAAGTGTATTTTGACCAAAAATAACCTTAGTAATAAAATATGACCCTTTAGGTCCTCTTGGATTAGATTAAGACATTTATTATTATTTTATTTAAAGAAAAGTAAAAAATGTTAAATTCAAAGTTTATTAACTAAACCATTTTTCATATAGGGTCACACAAAACAAAATTTAGACTATAAATATTAATTATAAATATTAAAAAATTTCCTACATAATGGTATTTTATTTATATTTTTTATATATTAAATAATTTAATTTATTTATGACACAATGATGATGCAGTGATTCCCTTATTAATAAACGAATCAAGTAAATGGTATTATAAATATTAAAATAAATATAATTTCAATGTTTGTATGACATCGATGAATTTACTAGGTTAATATGACATGTTAGGGTTCATTTAATTTATCTTTTATGAAGTAATCACGTTTTTATGACTTTCACAAAAACCAAAATACCAAATAATGTCAAAATTGACATAAACGAATTTTTAAAACAAATACTATATTATTGGTTGATATAATATTTATAAAAATCTAAGGTTCGGCCAAAGGGCTTAAATTATATTATATATTTCATTAATGAACCACTTGTGGTTATATTGGAAGTTTATAGTAAATTTATTAACCATATAATGTAAGAATACAAGAGGACACAATAAAAGTTTAAATATTTAACTAAGAGTTAAATCTAAAATATAAAGTCAATATGGTGACCTAAACCAGTCTAAAACCTATTTTCTGACTGAGTTTCTAC
Organism: Viscum album; assembly: GCA_963277665.1. NCBI lineage: Eukaryota > Viridiplantae > Streptophyta > Magnoliopsida > Santalales > Viscaceae > Viscum > Viscum album. The sequence goes on along the minus strand of OY728119.1, from coordinate 368,110,556 downwards.
CCATACCCACCTTATACTATAAATATATCATTTTTGAGCCATTATAAACCGAAAATTATTTTATTATAAAATAATATTTCAAACATTGCCTAAAGTGACCCTCAACTCTCTTATAAAAGGGTACTTCCCCTTCTCTCAAAATCACACCTCCAAAGCCATTTGGCTCAACCACAACCTACACAAATATCCTCCCAACTACCCCCACATAAATATATATTCCTTACTTTGATCATAAATCCAACCTAGGGAGCCCTTTTGATCAATTCAAAAGGAAACACCCAAAAAAAGTGGTAATAATTTCACCACCCTCTTTCAAGTTCTTTTCATTTCCTCTTTATTTGTTGTTTAAATACCAAAATAATAAATCTAGAACCTCCTACATACTACGATGTTATTAAAAATATGTTGCAACCATATTCATTATTCTATCCATCCTCTAAATGACAAAGTCACCATACGTGCGTACGCACGGCTTACCATCTCCACGCCGTGGTGTAGTTGGTTATTCAAACACTTCATTATTTGTATGGGTATAATAATGAGTATAATTGATGTAAATAATAAATATAACTTATTAATTATTATGTATATATGATATAACATCCAATTACATATGATTTCACCATCAATATAATGATATTATCTCTCGTACGTACGTACGGATTACTGTCTCCACGATGCGATGAGATTCATTTCCATGTTCAACATTCAATGACGATTATAAAAATATATATTATTTATAAGTATTTAATATATGAAATAATAATTCTACCGGATATATATATATATATATGTACCTACATATTTCTTATTCACTTACTTCCGTTTAATACGATATAAAAACAGAAAAAATGTTTATGCGTATGTACGACCTACCATTTCCATAAACCGTGCCTTCCATTTCATATATCTAGATGTTATAAATATTTATATTACAAATATATATGATATATTAATCAAGTTTTATATTCTATAAGTATTTAAATCATGATCTAAATGATACGATCACGAATAACAAGTCAAAACATGTACGATAAAGAAAGCGATTATTCCCCAAAATGTTAATTTAACATGGAAATAATTATTAAATGGGTAGTATAAAGTCATAAAAAAATCATATATGATATAATAAATTTTAATATGGTTTTGGTATAATTTAATAACATACTATAGTCATTATATATAAGGTTTAACGTACCCTCGACCAAAGGAAAGTGCAAGGTTATGGTTAATTTCACAATCTCTTTATTATCCGAGGTTGTTTTTATATAAGTATCTTCTGGGACATATTTATTATCAATGTACATGTTTCATAAAAGTGTGTTCAAAGGGATTATTTTTAGGGGGATTTTTACTAAAACATCATTTTAAATGTTTTAAAGATTTACTCTTCTAAACCTTTCTCATTAATGTCCATGTTTTCAAAATGGTTTTATGGATTTATTTATATGGACATGAATGTTTTAAAAAGTTAATTAATTTAAAAAGTTTCAAAGTGGTATGTGACTATTTGATTTAAAACTATCTTTTAAATTAATTCCTTTATATGAATTTTAAATGACTTCATGAAAAAGGTACATTTCTCTCAAAAAAATTACGGATCAATTTCAACTATGCCAACATCCTTTATATGAATTATTTTTGATCGAGGTTGATATATTATGATACAAATATTACATATTGTATTGATGGTTTTATGATATGTTTGATTGTGGATGTGTTATTTTTTTACCATTCATATTTTATGGATAAATTATTGACTTTTCGTATTCTAGTTTTAATACGAATGTTTAGGTTATGTTTAAAACTTTCCATATTAGAAATGCATTGGACTTAGTAAGAGATGGATGGAGCCTGATATAACTACTCTATGCATTGGTAAGTCTCATGAGAAAAACTAGTGTCTTGGCACAAGTATTTGACAAAAATTTTATTTATAGTCTTGGTACAAGGCCCTGACTATGTGGTTATGAAGTCTGGAATTATGCATTTCATCATTATGAAATTAGCTATTAATATTACATGTGATTATTACACTAGTAGAATATCCATGTGAATAGGTTAATAATTTTTTTTGATTTATCATTTCTATATTATGCTCAAGATTAAGTTTAAAGGGATTATGTTTTAGTTTTACACATTGCCTTAAATATTTATGATTATTTATGAAAGTTTTCGCAAAATTTTTATCCTTAATGGGAATCCAAGCTCACCTCTTTGTATGATTTATTTTACCAGGATGCGAGGAAGTATATTAGGACTGACCTGCAGGGATAGTATAAGAGATATGAATGTGGTCAATGGAGACAATGTTATTATGGGTTTTCATTTTATAATGTAATGGAACATTCCTGTATGTAATCTATTTTCCAAGACTGAAAAACTAATTGGTCCTTCGGGACTTGATTCCTTGTAATCATACCAATGTATTAAAATAATTCACTGAATCTGGGTAACTGGGGTTGGGGAGTTACAGTTGGAACTAGAGGAAGTTAAGTAATAACCTTGGAAATAGATTTAGGTAAACTTTGATTATATAACATTACCCTAGGATATACTTTGAGGATTATTATATAAGAAATTCCATGCATTTTGGTAATGTAGAGATTTTATGTATTTTCTAAGAAAAACATCCAAGTCTCGATACAATTAGGTAGAGGCAGCTCTGACATAGATGTACCTAGGAGTGAAAACTCTTATAAGGATTTTCGGGCATGACCCGGAGTATCCTGGTACACAAAAATGGACCTTGCTGCACTCTTGGTTACGACACCCCTAGGGGATATGCTTAGGATAATTCAAATTTTCATTACAATACATTATGAATAATTTAAGAGTAAATACTTCCTCAAAGAAAACATTTTATGATTATAGATTATATGGATAATATTTTCAATTTACATTAGGAATTTTACAAGTTTGGAGTTATGCACTGTGATTCATAAACTAACCTAGTGCATGCCATTGTTTAGAAATGGCACCTAGTAGAAGGAATGAGAATTCCAACGATGTGCATGATCGAAAGATTAAGAAGGATCGTATCTTTCATGCTATAAATCCAGAATTTAAAAGGGAAATAGTCTCCCACATATTCTCATCATATGAAGAAACTGTATCATGTGTTAATAAGATAAGGAAGAATTCTCTATGTCCTATGTATTGAAAGGGAAGAAAGAGAAGAAAATGATTTAAAAGAGAAATATTGATAAATGGAAAAGGGGAAAGAAGGATTTTTTTCATATGTGATAACTGTGGGAAGAATCACATTTGAAAATTATTGAAGGGACTGGGAGTTTGTTTAATGTGTGGAGAAAAAGGACACCAAGTACGTGATTGTAAGGGTAAGAAAAAGGTTTCAAATGTACAATGATTCATCTGCAAGGAGCTGGGACACTACACGAATCAATGTCCAAATCATCAGAGTATACCCCAAATGCTACTATTGGATAATAATCAAGTTATGTTACTATCGAAAATGAAGAGGAATGGTTAGAGTTCTTATGCTCTTATTAATGTTTTGTGTCATTTGTGTATTGTATTAATGATGTACATGTTATAAGAATTATAGTGTATATAAGGATTGCACTACAGTACGATTTCATTAAGGACTTGAGATTGTGTGGAACCATGAAAAGTGACTCAATAGCTTGTTAATGTTTTTGAAAATATATGGTTAAGAGAAAGATAAACATTAATATGGTTCTGATACTGAGTTGTGATTTTGGAATAAGATATGATTGATTTGGATAAATTATATTGGATATTCTTGACTACCTCGAAACTGATTAATGATTTGTATATTCCATCATGGTTGGAGTTTACAACATTTTTGGATATAAGGAGCATATCCAGTATTCTATAAGGAATAAGGAATCATGAATGTAACCAATAAGGTTTAATGGTAATTCATGGTGTTATCATATTTTAAAAAGAAAACATGATGAAGGTATTCACATGTTATTACGTGAAAAAAGATCTTTATTGTGTTTACATTCCTTATAAATTTTGGACTGCGAGTTTGGACTGAAGTATTTTGGATAAGTCTAAAGGTTGTAATGGATTAAGTTAAACATTGGATACTATTGTTTAAGGTTAAAAAAACCTATTAATATTATTTTTTGGATTGTTATAAAAAAGACAACCCAGAGGTCAGGCGACAACCCGTCACGTCCAGCAAGGATGCGAGAATTCAACCCGCAACTGAAGGGCGACAAGGGTGCATCACCAACCATAGGCCTACTTGATGTCTAAGTTTGTATTATGTATTTTTTTAAATAGTCAGAAAAATTAATTATAAATTAATTTTTATTGTAACCCTATACGATTAGGATAAATAGAATATTTTTGAATTTTATTTTCTTTTAGAGTGAAGTATGTGTTTGTGGTAGGAATTAGTTGAAGGATGAAACACTACTTGTGAAGTATATTTTTTCCACTTATTATATGAATAAATTAATTTTTAAACATTAGGTAAGGGATCTTAAAACCCATAATATGTTATACTAATACCTTATGTTTTTTTGAACTGATAATATTTCAGACCATCATAGATTGATAGATTAGAGGCCCTTAATTTTACATTTGCTTGTGATTGATGACCACAATCACTACCTACAAATATTTACATATTTCCTCTAATTATGTGTCTATAATTTTTACCAATTTTCTCCTAACCAGGATCATAATTTTTTGGTGACTTTTTCATTTCCCTTTCCCTCTTACTAAGACTAAATTTTATTATCCCAATTTCAGATGTGGGTTTTCCACAAAGGTATTTTTTTATTTTTAACCTTTTAATTTCAAAGAAAAATTTCAAATTGCGAGGACACAATTTATGTTATGGGAGAATGTAACACCCTAAGATTTTATAATATGTTCTTCAAAGTAATTCAATAACTTGTGCTACACGCAACACCGAGTTTGAGCGCACAACGACTTACCAAACTAGATGTTCAAAAGATGTTATGAATAATATTATCTGAATTTTGAATTTTATATTTTATATATAAATTTTAACATCAATATTATGCGCTTCTTAGACATAATATAAGAACAAATACATTTTTTTCAGATAAAGGAAGAATTAAAAAAAAAGCAAGTTTACAACCTTTTAATGGAGAACCCTTTCGAAATCCAATATTTGACACATTTATATATTAAATTTGACAAAATAAACTTATTATTTAGAATTGGGACATAAAAATTTAGTTTTGATAAATTTTTGGGGTTTTTCTGATTACCTTCATGTTTGGGTGAATAGTAAAAAATACAAAATTTTAATTGAAAAAAACTTTTTTAATCAAAATAATTTATAGTGTTCAATTATATATTTGAATGGCTTGGAAGTATAATTTGATTATATTATTATCATTTAATATTATTTAGGTCATTATAAGTAATTTAACATTTAAATTTGATATAAACACATGTCAATCTAATGAAAGCTTTTACTTTTAAAAAACCCGCTTCTTAGTTTTGACAACAAATATTAATTTTAAATTAATAAATTCAACCCCTATGTTTTTGAATTTAGTAAAATATATTTCATTTTTGAATTCGTAATATCCAAATTATCTTAGGGTTAATTTTTAGTATTTTTCTGGAAACTTTCAATTTTTGATAAATAGTGAAAAACACTCTGTTATTATTTAAAACTGACTTTTTATTTAAATAATTATTTATTTTATTTAAATTTATTTTAAGTCAAAATACATATATAATACCTATATATGTTCAATTAAATTCATTGGAGTCAATTTATAATAAAATATGATGTATAAAATTTTATTGAACTTTTTAACCTTTTTACCCACCTACAAGAAGCATTTGCAAATTTACATAAAACTTAATTTTAAAAATTCTATGGGCTGAATTTAAAAACTCCGAGAGACTCGGTTGATATCAGTAAGTAAAATTTGGTTCAATAAGATGAAAATATTTTTTGGTGGATAGTAAATTTTAACTTTTATTTACCACGGTTACAAGTAAATAGGGTAATTAAAGGTAAAAATGATATAATAATTAACCTAAAACATGTACTAATTCTATTGGATAAGTTTATTTAAACAAAAAACAACCTTAGGAATAAAATATGATCCTTTAGGTCCTCTTGTATTAGATTAGAAAATTTATTATTATTTTATTTAAAGAATAGTTAAAAGTGTTAAATTCAAAGCTTAATAACTAAAACATTTTTAATATAGGGTTACACACAATATAAATTCAACTATAAATATTAATTATAAAGATAAAATTATTTCATACATAATGGAATTTTATTTATAATTTTGAGACATCAAATAATATAATTTATTTATGACACAATGATGATGCAGTGATTACCTAATTAATGAAAGAATCAAATAAATAGTATTATAGAAATTATAATAAATATAATTTCAATGTTTTTATGACATACACGAATTTTATAGGTGAATATGACATGTTAGGGTTGATTTAATGTATCTTTTTAGAAGTAATAAAGTTATTATGACTTTCACAAAAACCAAATAGCAAATAATGTCAAAATTGACATAAATTAATTTTTAAAACAAATACTATATTATTGGTTGATATAATATACCGAAAAATATAAGGTTCACCCAAATGGATTAAATAATATTATAAATTTCATTAATGAACCACTTTAAATTTTTTTATAGTTAAGAGTATGTTTATTAACCATATAGAGTAAGAATAAAAGAAGACACGATAACAATTAAAATATTTAACTAGGAGTTAAATCTAAAAGATAAGTTTAATATGGTGACTTAAACCTATATAAAACTTATTTGTTGAGTGTTTTTAGACCCATAACTACCTTAACCTAGAAATAAATCATTTTAGAGCCATTATAAACCGAAAATAATTTTATTATAAAATAATATTTCAAGATTTTCATAAAATGACCCTCACCTCTCTTATAAAAGGGTACTTCTATTTCTATCAAAATAACATCTCAAAAGCCATTTGGGTCGGCAAACCCCAATCCCAATATCCTAAAAACTTCCCTAAAATCAATATAGAGTCCTTAATTTGATCATAAAGACAACCTATGGATCCCTTTTGATCAACTCAAAAGGTAACACCCAAAGAAGAGGTAATAATTTCACCACCCTCTTTCAAGTTCTTTTCATTTCCTATTTATTTGTTGTTTACATACCAAAATAATAACTATAGTACCTACTAAATACTTTTATGTTATTATAAATATGGTAAAACCATATTAGTTATTCTATCTATCTTCTAAATGACAAAGTCACCATATGTGCGTACGTACGACTTACCGTCTCCACACCGTGGTGTAGTTTGTTATCCAAACACTTCATTATTTGAATGAGTATAATAATGAGTATAACTGATGTAAAAAAATATACAATATTAATTATTCTGTATATATGATATACCATCCAATTACATACTATTTCACCATTAATATAATGATATTTCCGCTCGTGCGTACGTTAGGATTACAGTCTCCACGACGCGATGAGATTCATTCCCATGTTCACCATTCAATGATGATAATAAAAAAATATATTGTTAATAATAATGTAATATATGACATAATAATTCTATTGGAGATATATATATGTATTCACTTACATATATCTTTTTCACTTACTTTCGTTCAATAAGATATGAAAACAGAAACATCATTTATGCGTACGTACTGCCTACAGTCTCCATAAACGGTGCCTTCCATTTCATATATCTATCTATTATAAATATTTATATTCTGAATATATATGATATATAAATAAAGGTTTATATTCAGTACGTATTTAAATCATGATCTAAATGATACAATCAAGAATAATAAGTTAAAACATGTATGATAAAAAATGTGATTATTACCCAAAATGTTAATTTAACATGGAAATTATTTTTAAATGGGTAGTATAAAGTTATAAATGAATCATGTATGATATAATAAATATGAATATGGTTTTGGTATAACTTAATAACATACTATGGTCATTATAGATGTGGTTTAATGTACCCTCCACAAATGGAAAGTGCAAGGTAAGAGTTAATTTCACAATCTCTTTATTATCCGAGGTTGTTTTTAAGTAAGTATCTATTGGGAAATATTTATTATCCATGTCCATGTTTCATAGAAGTGTGCTAAGAGGGATTATTTTTAAGTGTATTTTTACTAAAACATAATTTTAAATGTTTTAATGATTTATTCTTCTAAACCTTTCTCATTAATGTCAATGTTTTCAAAATGGTTTTAAGGATATATTTATATGGAGATGAAGGTCTTAAAATGTTAATTAATTTCAAAAGTTTCAAAGTGGTATGGGAAAATTTTATTCAAAACTATCTTTTAAATGAATTCCATTATATGAATTTTAAATGATTTCATTAAAAAGGGAAATTAATCTCAAAAAGTTTTACGGATCAATTTCAACTATGTCAACATCTTTTACAGGATACTATTCTAGATAGAGGTTGATTTATTATGATACAAATCATCCATATTGTATTGAAGGTTTTGAGTTATGTTTGACTGTGGATGTGTTATTTTTGTACCATTCATGGTTTATGGATTAAGTATTGAGATTTTGTATTCTAGTTTTAATAAGAATGTTTATGTTATGTTTAAACCTTTTCATATGTGGAATGCATTGGACTTAGTAAGTGATGGGTGGAGCCCGCTATAACTCCATGTTGCATTGGTAGGTCTCATGAGACAAACTAGTGTCTGGGTACAAGTACTTGACAAAATGTTATTTGTAGTCTTGGAACAAGGCCATGACTATGTGGTTAAGAAGTCCGACATTATGCATTCCATAATTATGAAATTTGCTATTGATATTACATGTGATTATTCGACTAGTAAAATATCCATGTGAATAAGTAAATAGAATTTTTTGATTTATCTTTTCCATATTATTCTAATGATTAAGTTTAAAAGGATTTTGTTTTAGTTTTATAAATTTCCTTAAATATTTATTCCAATTTATGTAAATTTTTTCTATATTTTTATCCTTACTGAGAATCTGAGATCACCCCTTTCAATGTTTTATTTTTCCCAGGGTGCAAAGAAGTATATTATGACTAACTTTCAGGGGATATGAATTTGGAAAATGAATACAATTTTGTTTTTTTTCATTTTATAATGTAAGTTAACATTCGTGTATGTAATCTATTTTCCAAGACTACTAAACTGATCGGTCCTTTCAGACATTATTCCTTGCAATCATGCCATTTTATTAAAATAATGCACCAACTCTGGGTAACTGTGGTCGGGGCAATACATTTGGTATCATAGGATGTTTAAAAACATCCTTGGAAATATATTTAGATAAACTATGATTAGAGAACATTACCCTAAGATATACTCTGAGAATTAGTATAGAAGAACTACCTAGAATTTTGGTAATGTAGAGATTTTGTGAATTTTCCAAGAAATACATCCCTGTCTGGATATGATCAGGTAGTGGAAGCTCTGGAACAGATGTACCTAGGAGTAAAAGCTCTAACAAGGAGTTTCAGACTTCACCCAGTGTATCCTGGTACATGACAATGGGTCTTGCTTCACTCTTGGTTATGACTCTCCTGGGGGATATTCTTAGAATAATTCACATTTTCATTATAAGCCATTATAAAGTATTTAGAAATAAATAATTCCTCAAAGAAAAAATTTTATGATTATAGATTATATACATAGTCTTTTCAATTTAGTTTAGTTATATTACTAGTTTGGAATTATGCATTGTGATTCATAAACTAAACTAGTGTGTACCATTGTTTAGAAATGTTGCCTAGTAGAAGGAATGATAATTCCAATAATATGCATGATCAAAAGATTAAGAAAGATCACATCTTTAATGGAATTAAGAAAACATTTAAAAGAGAAATAGTCTCTCACATATTCTCATCATATGAAGAAATAGTATCATGTGTTAATAAGATAATTAAATAATTCTCTAAGTCTTATATCATTGAAGGGAAGCAAGGGAAGAAATGTATGGAAGAGAGAAAGATGAATAAAGGGAAGAGGGGAAAGGGGGATTTTCCCATTTTTGAAAACTGTGGAAAGAATCACCTTAGTAAATGCGTGGAGGGAATTGAAGTTTATTATATGTGTGGAGAAAAATGACACTATGTACGTGATTGTAATGATAAGAAAAAGGTTTCAAATGTACAATTCTTAATTTTCAAGGAGTTGGGACACTACATGAATCAATGTCCAAATCATCAGAGTATAACCCAAATGCTGCTATTGGATAATAATCAAGTTATGATACTACTGAATATTAAAAGGAATGGTTAGAGTTGTTATGTTGTTATTAATGTTTTGTGTCATTTGAGTATTGTATTAAGGATGTACATGTTATAATAATTATAGAGTATATAGGGATTATACTACAACACTATTTCATTAAGTACTTGAGATTGTGTGGAACCAAGAAAAGTGACTCAATAACAGGCTTATGTTTTGGGAAAATATATGGTTGAGAGAAAGATAAACCACAATATGGTTCTAATACTAAGCTATGATTTTGGAATAAGGTGTGATTAATTTGGATAAATTATATTAGATATTATTTACTACCTTGAAACTGATTAATGATTTGTATATTCCATCATGGTTGGAGTTTACAACATTTTTTGATATAAAGAGTATATCCAGTATTCTATAAGGAATAAGGGATAATAAAGGTAATAAATAAGGTTTTATGGTAATTCAAGCTGTTACTATGATTTAAAATAATACATTATGAAGGTATTCACATGTTATTATATGAAAAAAAAGATCTTCATTATGTTTACATTCCATATAAATTTTGGTCTATGAGTTTGGACAGAAGTATTTTGGATAAGTCTAAAGGTTGGAATGGATTATGATAAACATTAAATGATATTGTTTAAGGTAAAAAAACTTCTAAATATTATTTTTTGGATTCTTATAAAAAGAACAACCTAGAGGTCGGGTGACAACCCATCACATCTTACAAGGCTGTAAGACTTGAACCCACAACCGAATGGCGACAAGGGTACATCACCTACCAGAGGCATACTTGATGTCCTGGTGTGTATAATGAAGTTTTTTAAATAGTTTGAAAAATTAATTATAAATTAATTATTATTGGAACCCTATATGATTTGGATAAATAGAATATTTTTGAATTCTATTATCTTTTAGAGTGAAGGATGAGTTTGTGGTTGAAATTAGTTGAAGGATGAAACTATACTTTTGAAGTATATTTTTTCCCTTTTATTATATGAGTAAATTAATTCTTAAACTTTATGGAAGGGATCCTAAAAAATGTGTTATCCTAATACATCATGTTTTATTGAACCAATGATATTTTAAATCATCATATATTGATGGCTTTGAGGCCATTAATTTTACACCTGTTTGTGATTGATGACCTTAATCACCCCTACAAATATTTACGTTTTCCTCTAATTATGTGTCTATAATTTCCACTAATGTTCTCCTAATCGAGATCATAATTTGGTTGTGACTTTTTCATTTCCTTTTCCCTCTTATTAAGACTAAATTTTATTAACCGAATTTCCAATGTGGGTTTTCAACAAAGGTATTTTTCTATTTTTAATCTTTTATTTTTGAAGAAAAATTTCAAATTGTGTGAATGCAATTTATTGAAGGAGGGGAGAATCTAACACCCCAATATTTCAAAGTATGTTATTTCTTCAAAGTAATTCAATAACTTTCCCTACACACAACACCGATTTCGAGCGCATCACGACTTACCAAACAAGTTGTTCAAAAGTGTTTATGAATAGTATTATCTGAATTTTGAATTTTATATATTACATATAAATTTTAACATCTATATTATGTGTTTATTAGACATAATATTAGAAAAAATTCATTTTTTCAAATTAAGGAAGTATTTTTTAGAAAATGAAATTTTATCACCTTTTAATAGTGAACCCTTTTAAAATCCAATATTTGACACTTTTATATATTTAATTTTACAAAATAAACTTCTTCTTTAAAATAAGGACATAAAAATTTAGTTTCGATAAATTGTTTTTTGTTTTTCTTATAACTTTCATCTTTGAGTGATTAATGAAAAATAGTAAATTTTAATTCAAAAAAACTTTTTTTAATAAAAATAATTTATAGTGTTCAATTATAAATTTGAATGTTTTGGAAGTATAATTAGATTATTTTTTAATCATTTCATACAATTTAGGTCATTATAAATAATTTAAAATTTAAATTTGACATAAACACATGTCAATACTTTGATAGTTTTTACTTTTTAAAAACCCGCTTTTTTTCTTTTGACAATGGGAATTATTTTTAAAATAATAAACTCAACATATACATTTTGAATTTGGTAAAATAGACTTCATTTTTGAATTCATAATATCAAAATTAGCTTAGGGTGAATTTTTGGTTTTTTTATGAAAATTTTCAATTTTTGATGAATAGTGAAAAACACTACATTATTATTTAAAACCAACTTGTTATTTAAATATTTATTTATTTTATTTAAATTTATTTTAATTAAAAATAGATATATAATACCTATATATGTTTAATGGAATTCATTGGAGTAATTTTATAATAAAATTAGATGTATGAAATTTTATTAAACTTTTGAACGTTTTTTACCCACCTTCTAGGAGCATTTGAAAATTTGCATAAATCATAATTTTACCACTTCTATGAGTTGAATATAAAAAATCTAAAAGACATAGTTGATATTAGTAAGTAAAATGTGATTCAATAAGATGAAAATAATTTTTTTTGAATAGTATCTTTTGAATTTTATTTACCACGGTTAAAAGTAAATAGGGTAAATAAAGGTAAAACTTATTCTATAGTTACACTAAAACATGTACTAATTCTATTGGATAATTTTATTTCGACAAAAAAACCTTATGAATAAAATATGATCCTTTAGGTCCTATTGAATTAGATTAGGACATTTAAAATTATTTTATTTTAAGAAGAGTTAAAAGTGTCAAATTCAAAGTTTAATAACTAAAACATTTTAATATAGGGTTACAAAAAATATAAATTTGACTGTAAATATTAATTAGAAAGATAAAAATATTTCCTATATAATGGTGTTTTATTTATAATTTTTAGACTTGAAATAATTTTATTTATTTAGGACACAATGATGATGCAGTGATTACCTTATTAATGAAATAATTAAATAAGTGGTATTATAAATATTAAAATAAATATAATTTCAGAATTTTTATGACATACATTAATTTTTAAGGTAAATATGACATGTTAGGTTTGATTTAATTTATCTTTTTTGAAGTAATCAGGTTGTTTTGACTTTGACATAAACCAAATACCAAATAATGTCAAAATTGATATAAATTAATTTTAAAAAAAATACTATATTATTTGTTTATATAATATTACTAAAAATATAAGGTTTTTCCAAAGGGATTAAATAATATTATATATTTTATTAATTAACCACTTGAGGTTCTCTTTCAAGTTTCGAGTAAGTTTATTAACCATATAGTGTAAGAATACAAGAAGACACGGTAAATGTTAAAATATTTAACTAAGAGTTAAATCTAAAAGATAAGGTTAATATGGTGACATAAACCTATCTAAAACCTATTGGTTGAGTGGTTTTCTACCCATAACCACATTAGCCAAGAAATAAATCATTTTGGAGACATTAGAAAACGAAGTTTATTTTATTATAAAATAATATTTCAAGCTTTTCCTAAAGTGACCCTCACCTCTCTTATAAAAGGGTACTTCGCCTTCTCTCAAAATCACACCTCCAATGCCATTTGGCTCATCCCAAACCTATCCAATATCCTCCAAACATACCTCACATCAATCTAGAGTCCTTTATTTGATCAAAAATCCAACCTAATGAGCCTTTCGATCAACTCAAAAGGAAACACCCAAAGAAGAGGTTACAATTTCACCACCCTCTTTCAAGTTCATTTCATTTCCTCTTTATTTGTTGTTTACATACCAAAATAAAAACTCCAGTACCTCCTACATACAGTTATGTTATTATAAATATGGTACAACCATATTAGTTATTCTATCCATCCTCTAAATGACAAAGTCACCATACGTACGTACATATGGCTTACCGTCTCCACGTCGTGGTTTAGTTAGTTATTTGAACACCTCATTATTCGGATGGGTATAATAATGAGTGTAACTGATGTAAATAATAAATATAACATGTTAATTATTATGTATATATTATATAACATACAATTATATATGATTTTACCATCAATATAATGATACTGTCGCTCGTGCGTACGTACAAATTACTCTATCCACAACGCGATGAGATTCATTCCCATGTTCACCATTCAACAATCATTATAAAAATATTAAATATTAATAAGTATGTAATATATGAAAAAATAATTCTACTGGATATATATATATATATGTATGTATATATATTTATGTACTTACATATATCTTATTCACTTTATTCCGTTCAATGTGATATGAAAATAGACATAGTGTTTATGCGTACGTACGACCTACTGTGTCCATAAACAGTGCCTTCAATTTCATATATCTATATATTATAAATATTTATTTTCTAAATATATATGATATATACGTCAAGGTTTATATTCGGTAAGTATTTAAATCATGAACTAAATGATATGATCAAGAATAACAAGTTAAAACACGTACGATAAAGAAAGCGATTATTACCCAAAAGGTTAATTTAACATGGAAATCATTATTAAATGGATAGTATAAAGTAAAAATTAAATCATGTATGATATAATAAATATGAATATGGTTCTGGTATAATTTAATAACATACTATGGTAATTATACAGAGGTTAAATGTACCCTCAACCAAAGGAAAGTGCAAGGTAAGGGTTAATTTCACAATCTCTTTATTGTCCGAGGTTGTTTTTACGTAAGTATCTAGTGGGGAATATTTATTATCCATGTCCATGGTTCATAAAATTGTGTTAAAAGGGATTACTTTTAAGGGGAGTTTTACTAAAACATCATTTTAAATGTTTTCAAGATTTATTCTTCTAAACCATTCTTATTAATGTCCATGTTTTCGAAATGGTTTTAAGGATTTATTTATACGAACATGAATATTTAAAAATGTTAATTACTTTAAAAAGTTTCAAATTGGTATGGGATACTTTGATTCAAAACTATATTTTAAATGAATTCCTTTATATGAAATTTAAATGATCTCATAAAAAAGGGATATTTCTCTCAATGATTTTTACTGATCAATTTCAACAATGTCAACAACCTTTACGTGATATTATTCATGATTGAGTTTGATTTATTATAAAAAAGGGATATTTCTCTCAAAGATTTATTATGATAAAAATATTCCATATGTTTTATTTTGGATGTGTTATTTTTATACCATTAATGGTTTATGGATAAATTATTGACATTTTGTATGCTAGTTTTAATAAAAATGTTAATGTTATGTTTAAACCTTTTCATATGAGGAATGAATTGGACTTAGTAAGTAACGGGTGGAGCCCGCTATAACTTCTTAATGTATCGGTAGGTCTCATGAGACAAAATTGTTTCATAGCACAATCCCATGACAAATTCTTATTTTTAGTCTTGGCACAAGACCTTGACTATGTGGTTATAAAGTCTGGCATTATGCATTCCATCATTATGAAATTTTCTATTGATATTCCATGTGATTATTCGAATAGTAGAATATCCATGTGAAAAAGTAAATGGCATAGTTTGATTTATCTTTTCCATATTATTTTGATGTTTAAGTTTAAAAGGATTTTGTTTTAGTTTTATACATTGCCTTAATTATTTCTTCTTATTTATGAAAGTTTTCGCTATATTTTTATCCTTACTGAGAATCTGAACCGACCACTTTCTATGTTCTATTTTTCTTAGGATGCGAAGAAGTATATTATGACTGACCTACAGGGATAGTCTAAGGGATATGAATGCGGTAAATTGAGACAATGTTTTTGTAGTTTTTCATTTTATAATGTAATGTAACGTTCATGTATGTAATCTATTTTCCCATACTGCTAAACTGATCAGTCCTTCGGGACTTTATTCCTTGTAATCATGCCAATGTATTAAAATAATACACTGACTCTAGGTAACTAGGGTCAGGGAGTTATAATAGATATAGTGGATTTTAGTTTATATTCCTTATCCAATGAATCAAATGATCATGTCTTGGATAATATTTTGAAAATGTAATGTGAGTGGATGTTAACTATGGTTTAGGTGTTTTGGGGACATGAATAGATCTTGTAAGTGACATGTGAAACCCTATGATTTTACTATCTATTTTACATTCAATAAATAATATGTTAGATAGATTTTGATTCCCACAACATCAGAAAAAATATAAAATGTTTTATATTATTTTGGTATAATTTTGTTATACAAAAATGAATACACTGTGAGACTATTAAATAAACCATAATTATTAATATTAATAATGAAATAAAATGACTAGTATTTAAAAATATTTCATTATTTAAATTATCATCATCAATATATTAAAGGGATATCATTACAAAAAAAATAATTGTATAAATAATATAACTCATTATATGTATGATCAACATAATTTTAATTTAATTTGAGAATTGAATGAATGATTTTTAGTTGTATATATTGCTGTATATAAGAATGTTATATTATTATTATAAATATAGTATATATATATATTTTTGTTGGATATATGGTTATCAGATATATCATTGTTGGATATATTTATATCAATGAATAAAATTAACATTCTATAATTACTATTAATAAATAAAATGTAATTTAATTCACATGTAATAAAAAATTTACCAATGAAACAAAAAGATATAAATCAATAAAAATTATTTATTATAAGATTACACATTTATATTCGTGGAAATGTTTTTAATAATTATTTTATGTGTTTATAGAATTTAAATAATTATTATAACACTAATAAATTCATAAAATTTAATGGTTATACGATACATAAATAATGGGATGTGATTAAAATAAATTAATGTTAAACAACCCTTTTTAGCATATTTAATTCTTTATGTTGTTTATTTCCATTTTAATAAATAAAAATAATCACTTTAAAATAAAACTTTTAATGAAATTTAATGATAATATATGGAAATAATCAATTAAAATTCCATCAAAGGATTGTTACTTTGTACTGAATAAGATTAAATTAATATCTTTTCCATAAGCTATTTTATTATTTTTTTTATACTTCATGAAATTTATATAAAAAATAATTTTTATCACATTTTTAAATTTAATATAATAATAAATATTTCATATTTTGTATCATCATATTCATATTAGGTATTATGGTTAATTTTATTTTTAGGAATAAAAATAAATTACTTTAGTAAACGAATAAGTTTCCACTAAAAAGACAAAATGAGGTAAAAGGATTTTAAATTAGGGTAAATGACTAAAAATATTATTAATAATTGTCACTAAATGAGTGTGTGAGGTAAATATAGAACTCCCATTATCTTATCTCATTTTTTATCACTTTGGATCCATATTTCATGAAAATCGATATTATAAAAACATTATGTAATCAGTATTGGAAAAAATTCCACTCAATATCACCTATAAAAGGATTCCTACCCTTAGACACACATTTATATTATATTAAAATTGAATCCATAGCAAAATTATGTTCCAAAAAATACAATCCACTCATTTGGAAACTCTAGTCATAAAATGATTTTTGAATCCCTCATTTCCAAGAGGCTCTCCAAGAGAAGTTTCAAGTACATACATAACTGTTAACCTATTCTTGATCATTATTCATTAAATTATTCTTCCACATGCTCAAAATTATTATTATCCAAATTAATAAATTTTTTTAATTAATAATATTATTTAAAAGTGATAATATCTCTATACAATATCATTTTCATACTAACTCAATTGTTATAATTTTTTCTTGTTTGGGTCTATTTTACCACATGAATATATTATATTATAATGTTTTCATCATAAATGAGTAACAAAACATAAATAATAGAAATATATTGTGATGATTACTTATTTAATATGTTTCCATAATTCTGGACTTGTAAGATAGAAATTTATTTTCTCTAAAAAATTAAATTCTTTTGTAAATTCCATTAATAGAGAAAGGACTATTTTGTTAATTATTTGGTGAAATCAAAAATTTTTGTGCCATGAAATTTTCTTCAGAACATGTAATGTGATCCTTAATCATACCACATAACTCATGTTTGATTATAAGTGTTTATTAATTTCTAAAGGATAATAAATTGGTTCTTTATGTGTATCATGATTTATCATAGAGTGAGGGATAAATATCCCTATTTTTTTCTCATATTAGGGACGTGGTAATGAAACCTTTATATAGAAGATAATAATAGGTTTCCCCAATCAATACTAAAAAGTATATCAAAACCATAAAACCAGTTTTTTTAGATATTATTAGAAACATTTGGATTTGAAAAAAAATCCAGGTTGTATAGACCATTGGTAGGGTATAGTTCACTTAAGAGAATTATATTTGTCTACTCATGGAGACTAATTGGAAATATGTGTAAAACTTTATGTTTTTTGTAATTTCGTTTTTTATGATGAAATTTGAGTTCATGCACTGGTCTCTTTCCAAGAGCGTTTTATTATCTTTCAAACACATGTCCCTCAACCATCTCGCATACCCTATTTATTTAGAAGGACTAAAAATAGGCCAAACTACCTCTAATTTTTTTCATAGATGAAGACCTGGATGGCCAAGCAATGTGATATCTATTCTTTCCATACATATTCACCCTACATATTCTTTCTTCCAATTCACCCATATATGGGTGAATCACCATGAATCACCCTTAAGAGGCCCCATGTTTCCTCTTAAAATGATAACTACCATATATCTCCCTAAAAAATGTGAGTAACCATGTTATCCCTTAGTAGGAAGAACCATTATGGATAACCCTCAGAAGGGTATGCACCCATGTTCAACCTAAAAAAGGTGAACAACCATGGATCACCCTCACTAGGATGAATCCCCTTATGAAACCCTACAAGGAAGAATCACTTTGGAATCCTTATATTATAGAAAATAAAAATATTCCCTTATCACCTTGTTTTGGTGAAGCTTCCAAACTTTCCATCTTCCATACAAACAGAAATATTCATCATTCACCAATTTCCTTCACCTTGGCACCCCATCTAAGGGAAAATCTATTTTCCCATGCCTCACAATTAAGCACTATTATTTAAAAGAATACCCAATATATCCCTCAGTTGGTCTAAGAACCCTAATTATATCCCTAACTAGGGATAAGAACCTTCACTATAACTCACAAGGGATAAGAACCATTGTTAACCCTTTTTAGTTTTATGCACTAATTCACTTAGGCCTAATTCCTGGGAGACCGTCCATAAAAAAATAATGAGATTCAAGATACTCCTTTTGGGTTCTTACGCACCTAGTGTTCATATAATACACATGGTTTCTATATAATATAGGATTGAAAGAATATGTGTTTAAGTACTAGAGGTGGATGAATTTTAGTTATAAAATAAAACATATCCTTTTCACTATCCTTTTTAGGAATGAAATTAGATAAAGAATCAAACCAATATAGTTTATATTATAGGTGTTAGAAAATTTTATAACAAACATTATACAAATTTTTATTTACAAGCAAAGAGGAATTAAAAACTTGTAAAAATGGTACAAAAGAACTTAAAAGTGAGTATAAAAAACATACATAAATTTTATAACAAAGATCCAACATTTTCCCTTAATTTTTAATTATTTCATTAATGTTGACTTTATGTATCCATGGTTTCAACACATTTTTGAAAAATAGTTTTTTCACCCATGTTACCTAATAAATGTGTTTTAGGTTAATTTAGGCCATATTAATAGTTGGGAATGTTTTGGATGCTTTGATTTTGAAATTTTTTTTGTGATTTAATTTTTTAAAAAAATGTTTTTCATCAACACAATTCAATACAATTTCTATCCATGATTTCAACAAAATAATAAACGTCTGTATTTATTATAATATGAAATCCCTCAATACAGAGATTGAAATAAAATTATTCTAGAGGCCTCAAGAAGCCTCCATAATTAGATCGACAACCCCTATCTTTCTAAGACTTGAAATCCCTCAATCACACTATATAAGATAAATATAAATTACAAAATGAACTATTCTTAGGGACTTTTTTTAAAAGAAACCTCACATGGGTTCCTTAAAAAAAGGCAATGTTAAAGATATAATGGATCACAATCAAGTAACAAGATGTTATAAAAGTTTTAAAAAAACATTTTATTATCGAAGGTGACAAATTTTTCTCAGTCTTGAATGAAAATTTATTTATCAGAACACTAAAAATGGTTATATTCCACATATTTTAGAGGTGGTTGAAAAGAAATCATATGAAATTTTTCTTCACTTGTAAGGTACATAATATAGACTCCATATGAAATGTTCTTTGATGAATCACAATTACAATGATTTGAAGGTTTCATACGGTAAAATGGACATTGTATATCTAATAAAATGTAGTGTCCTAGTCTTATAGAATTTATATATGTTCATATAGATATTATGTATACCTCAATTTTATAAGGTTTTCCAAAATAATTTTTAAAACTATGTCTAGTGGTATATTTTGGAACTTTATTCTCAATATGTTATAAATTATTGTTTGATGAACTTTTAAATCAACTATATTATGTAAAAAATAAATGTATGTATGATAAAGAAATTATTTCAAATGTAATGGTCATTCTACATTTAGTAAAACAATTAACTTTGCTAAAAATATATTAATATCTATGTATCCTATTAAATGAAATATTGGATCAAAAGTGTAAGTGTTTTACTATAATAAGGGGGTGTAGAATGTGAATTATTGTTATAAAATAAAACATAAAAATTTCACTATCATTTTAAAGAATGTAAATGATAATGATTCAAACTCGTATACTTTATATTATTTGATATAGAAAAGTTTATAATAAACTGTATAAAATATTTCGTATACATGCACAACATAATTAGAAGCATATAAAAATAAGTATAAAAAATTTATAAGTGAGTAAGGACAAATTATAGAAACTTTATAATAATGATTCATACTTTAAACCAAATTTATATGTCAATAACCTTGATTTTAGATATTTATGGTTTTAAACTAATAGTAATGGTATGAATTTATTATACCAATAAATCACTTGATACAAGCAATGAAAAAGCCTATGTTTTCCTATCATTAGGAGCCCTCTATAAAATGATTAGAATATTCTATCATTCTAACCATTAGAACACCTCAATCACACTAGAACACACAAAGAGATTACAAAATAAAAAATTTCTATGTCATTTACAATAATCTTACCAATAGATTTTTTTATAAAAGTACTATATAAAATTTAAAAATTGAAGTTCCCTAAAAGTAATATGTGTTAAGAAGAATTCAGAACAACTCTAGATTATCGATGATGTAAAATCTCTTGTATGCTCAAATGTATATTTATTTATATGTGCACTCCCAATAGCCATTTAATTTAGTCATACTCCTTTCATTTAACAATGACTTGAAGTTTGGAAGTATTTATTCTATTAGTGTTCATAAGCAAATTTCCTAATTATATAGGGGGAAGTAAGAATCCTTTCCAATATAAAACCAATCATGATTCATTTAAATAAAAATACTCAATTCAATTCAATTAATTACATTAACAAATTATATTTTAATATACCCTAAGGGGTCAATTGGCGGTATTATTATATTTTGGAGTTATTTTATTTCATTCACACATTAAAATAATTAGATTTAAAACTCGACATGCCTGAATGGAGGTTTAATTACCTAAGAAAAGAATATTTGTCATGGTAATTTGTATCAACACAATAAAATGGGTTGTTTTTATTGAGTTAGATAACCTCCAAAGATAGTATTGCGTCTCAAATAAATCCAATTCAAGGTGTGAAAAATTTATTTAAATTAAATTAACATTAAAAGGTGACACATGGAGAATCTGGAACATGACACAATAAGAAATTTTATAAATGAAACAATATTATGTTAAAGGAATACATACAACCTAATTTAATTACAGTAATCTTAACTAATACATTAACGGGTTATGATTCAATCCATAATGATATAAATTATAATAGAATAAAATCACCATGAAAATAGGGCATAAGAGTGTGCAGAATGATAAAAAATCTCAGGACAAAGAAAGAAAAGAAAGAAACCAAGAGGATATTTAGATTCATCATTATTATTCCAATGCACCTTAAATAATTCAATTCAAAATAAGAATAAGTGATAATCATCCCATGGGAATGGAGATGGAGGAGGCACGCATGGAGGGGAATCCTAGAAAAATTAAGGAAGAAAAGGGATAAAAACCTTTTTAAGGTTAGAGGAAAAATGATAATCTTCCACATTTCTAAGAGGTGAAATGATAGGATACATAGTTAAAAAAACTTGTAATAATATTTGGTCACTACTATCCAAATCACCTAATGCTACCTGGTTTCTTCATATGGGTTATAAACTATGCTCCAATATTGAAATGTTATTTCACCTAAGAACTCTTACCTAGCATGGTTATAGGTTATTATTAAAAGAACCATGCCTAGACCTTGTGGAGATCCTTGAACCTATTCACAATTTTCTATGGTTTTCTAGGACACCATTCATCTTTAATAAAACCATTTTCTCATGAAAAAATATCTTACATGGTTATACCACATAGTTTTTACTAAAGGTTTTCCAATCTCTCACCATTGTGTGTATTTTAAAAAACCTCCATTTCTGATCCTGAACCCAAAAGATACTCCCAAAACCTAAATTACACCTTACAGGGATAATTTTATGTCCAAAATAAATTCATTTAAGTGTTCCATATCGAATAATTTCATTGTAATGTCCAATTTAAAATTTCGCATGTCCACCAAATGCAAAAACTAAAATTCCTTTTAAATTTTCAACCTTGTCCAATAAACAAGATCTTACGACTTCCCCACCTTATAACATCTCATCATCAAGAATCCTTATAGAAAAATGAAAAAACCATCCGAACTACCTGTGTTAGAAATTCCAGATCAAATAGTCATGTTGTGTTTCCAAACTCACAATTCACCTATATGCATCAATTTAAACACCTGGTTAGTAAGATGATAAAACTCAAGATAATGATCATGAATACCCTCAAAACCTCAAGAAAAAACATATAAGATCCCATACAAACTAAATAAAGATCAATTCATCATATGTTTCATAAACTATCACTAGGAATTTCCCACCACAGGTTCGAGCATTAAATACCCAATTCCATGTCACAATACTCCCACCATCATAATTTCCTAGTGATACATGTCTGTAGAATCCCAAAGATACTCCCAACACATTTCTTATAACCATAAAATTAATAAATCAAAATGATAGAATCCTCCCTACCCAATTTAATTTAAATGGTTGAATTCGAAATCGACTTAGTTTAGAGTGGCTACACTGTATTTTCTTATTAAATCCATTGCCTACACTTTGACTACACCCATTTCAACCGAGCAGTGTGCTCTATGTGGTTCCTCACTAAACGCATAATTTTTTTTTGATAAAAATAAAATGGATCCACCTTTATCTAAATATTTTAAAAAAATTATCTTCTTAAATAACCATTGATCAATTAAAACTATATTCTAAAGGCTTTTATCCAAGGCGTACTAATATTATTTTGATCTCACTCGTTGAATCCTGTCCCGAAAATCTAGTGACATATCCTAACATAACCATCTCATATCCATTTCCTTTATTGTGTCACTATAAAAACAATAATACACTCTTAATTAAAAAACTATTGTATCAATACAAGTAATTATAGGCATGATGCCCAAACAAGGACTTCACCCATGTCAAAAATTAGAACTTCATTTGTATACCAAATATATTTTACGCCAATTATTATAAATCATTATTTAATGAACCAAAATTAAAATATTTCCCATATAGTCTATATAAATGAAAAATGTGATAACAAAATATTTAGGAGGGTTTTTGATGTTGGTAAAATGTTATGTGATTTGGAAAATGATTTATTCACATTTAATTTTAAATAAATGATATGAAAAAAGTAAATTTAGATCCTCAATTATTTGAAAAACAAGTTAAAAAATTCATTTTTTATATCAGTTGACTTATAAACAAAAAAAATGATAAAATTTCTCATCATGCCAATGTGGATTTACTTTTTTCACATCAACCCATTGACATTATAAGTTTCCAAATAAAAATTATACTATGACAGTTTTCTTTTTAGTATCATTTATTTGTTTTCATGCTCCAAAAATATTCATTTTGGATCAACACCATTTATAATCATCATGTTTCATTGATTAAAATCATTCCATATTCATCATCATTCCAATAGTTCTTCTTTCTGGGATCTCATCATGGTATTTATAAATATTTTTCCATGATTTATATTCTTTTATGACACATGTTTTCAATTGATGCTACTGGAAATGATTCATTTTCATTATAATAAAGAATCCTTATTTGTGTCATATGAAAATTACAATGGTTCCATCCTAGTCTAAAAAGACTTTAAATCTAAATTTTCACATACCTTATGAGTTAATTACTCTAAAAAATAATTATGTCGATGATGAATATAACATGATCTCAAATTAATTCAATGATTTTATTTTTTACCTAGATTTTTTTTCTTCTATAAATTTTTACCTCTAATATATCATGTCTTTTAATTAAAGGGAGTCATCATCATTGATTTCTTTTAAAAAATAATTATTTCTTTTCATTAGTTATTACATAACAGACATAAAATGACTATTTACATCAGTTGTATATTAACCAAAATAAAATTTACGATTCAATGTAATTTTTATAACTAATGTTGAATGCCATTTATTATGTCATTTATTGAATAAATGAAGTAAAAGGTATTTATAATAACATTTCTGACTTTTTTATAATTACCGACATTAAAAAATCTTTTTTTGCATCACCTATAATAACATCACGATAAAAATTGACATTAAAACCATAAAACAATGATGTAAAAAACAATTTGTGTACTAGTTCTTATACATATTTTTTTAGAATCCATACCCAAATTGATTAATTTATTTGGAATAAGAAATCCAAATGACCAATCATAAAATCTGAGGACTATTGTAATGTGTTGGTCACCAATCGACATACGACATCCTGATCCCCACATTAGGAGCCTCTATATCATTGAACAATCAAAAAGAGTTCAGGATAATAATAACCCATTACATATCCATCCTTTTAAATAATGAATGAAATGGATAAGAACCTCTTCACACTCTTCTAACATAAACATCACCTGAAACCCATTCCCACATCACAAGAATGGTTCACATGATTTTTTTAAAGTTTCAACGAATAATGAGGGCCACCAACTTTAAACAACCAATGGTTTACTCTCGACCATCTAGCATACAATATACCACTCATTGAGTAAAACTCCCCAGCATTCTATTGATCCAACCAAAAAAATATATTTAGGTAGCTCGGTATATATCCGGCTCTCTAAGTGCACCCAAGATGATGTCAGGATATGGGGAATGATCGCCTCTAAACTAGGATTATTCTATGATATCGTCAATAAATTTTTGTTTTTTATATGATCTATTCCCATTTCAAATGGCCCATACATTCCATAAATTACCATTGACCCCACATCTAAGAAAAATGAGTGTCAACTTCCACCGAGGGGTCAAATGTATCACAATACCTGGTTCAAGTCCCAATTATCCCTCATCATAGGGGAAATTCCATTTAAATTATTCAAAGATCTGGACCCCCCATGCCCGTATGTTTTATATCTCAAACTATAGATCATCAGAACATACCTATACTCTCAACACCATTCCATATTAACCATTTATCAAATGCATCAATTGTGAATTAAACTTGTCACACATAGAGAATGTATAATCTCATACCACCCATTTTAAGATCCTAATCGTGCTCTTGTGAGATTTCCATCAACATTTCCAAGAAAAACGTGCTACCCAACACCTCCGTTTCATTATTTTGTAAGTTCCCTTGGATTGTCTCTATAATATTAGACCCCTCACATGTTCCATGATTTATCAAATGGCCTCCCACCTCATGATGTGGATTAATAAATTGATGTTTCACCCACACAACTATTGGTTAACTAGGAATGGGAGCTAAACAATACTACCCATCAAAGCTAGTATTGATGTCCGAGAAGACTATGTGATTTTTTTGAAAATATAAGGCCTCAATTTTCTTATATAGAAACAACTAATCACTTCCCATGCATTAGTCTCAAAAAAACATAAAATCATGCTCACCTCCTTTAAAGAATCAATAAACCCTCATCCATCCTATCTTATATGTTTTCACCAATTAAAACAAAAACATGACTCACTAGGCTTAGAGTAAAAATTCTATTGGACATTAGCTATTAAACCTAGCCCTATAGATCAACCCTTAAGGATGTATGACAAGGTCTATCCACTAATCCCTAAGTTATCTTGCATGAGAACCATATATTATTTAAGGGAATCTGTTAAATCACATCTGATGATCCTATAAACCATCTCTAAAGTGACCAAAATGGATGTAGGTAAAGACATCATCAATCGATAAGGTTTAAAACATCTCAGTGTAAGCGCAACAACATCACCTTCCAAGAATTGGGATAAAAATCATTGATCCTCTTCAATAATCCATAAAAATAAGTACTCCCTATAAGGTCACGATATGAGTGTAAAAATAATATTGAGATGACACTCATAGATAATCTGAATATGGTATTACCCCCTCATGGTTCAATTAACAGAAAACTACCCACCTACTGAGGGGTGTCTTTTCATTAACTTAGAGTCCAATCTGAATCAAACAGTCCATTAATTACACCTAAAATTCCTAGGAACTAAAATCAAAAGACTATCTATTTTTCATTTCAAATGTTGTTAGTATAATAGGCTAACCTCTAACTAAAGCATCAAAAATCAACTTCAAAACTAATGTCATAACTGATAAGTCATAAAAATCTACCACCAAAACTGTAGGTTAAAAAAACATAAAAATCATACTAGAAACTATGGGAAACATCTACATTACCATTCATGGTAACTTTTCAAGGAAATATTAAACTAACCCTTATAGGTGGTCCAATGATATTTTCACCGGTAATGGTTTTTATTTAATCAATTGCATTGATAAAAACTCATTATAAACTTTTAATGAGGCTCAAATACATACAATATCAAGTACCAGTTATAATGGAAAAAGATTTAAAATCGTAATTACATCTTTATTTAGAGAACACAATGTTTTATTATAGAACAATTATTATACAATTTTTTTAAACCATTTCATTTGTCTATTAGTTCCCAAAACTGGCTTATTTATAAAAAATTTAAATTTAATGCTGTAGGGGAAAACACCCTATAGGTTTTAATTTCCATTTTAATTATCTAATGGCTCCAAATAATAAATCTCAATAGAAGAAAAAAATTCTTAAGAATTTTAATGGGGATAAGTTAAGTATGATTCCAATACATAGTTATATATGACACCATATGAGTGGCTTAAAAAACAAGTTAAATATCCATCTATATTATCATAAGAATACCCCAAAGGGGTTATGTAATATTGAAAATAAATGATATAAAGGTGAATTATAAGGGTCATTTAATGCCAATACACTTTCAATTATATAGGAATACATTCATGATTTATAGATTCAATGCTCTATAAATTACCATTGGAATCCCCATTAAGTGAAACCCATCAATAGTCAATTCATCATGATTTTAAAACACCGTCAATACATTTATATCATTAGAATTAGATGATTAAACTCACCTATAAGGGATGAGTCAACTATAAATGGATTTATTTATATAGTTCTTCATTCACAATTTATAATGGTACTAGCCCTTATAAGATTTAATTGACACACTATTTACCTTGATTCTATATGAAATAACTTTAATTTATAAAAAAAATTAATTTCCATTATCAAGATTAAATTTTAAAATAATTTATTTAATTTAATTAATCTCGGGTTAATTAAATTAAATTACACCACCAATATATGCATAAAACACCATTTATGATGTTGCATAAACTTTATTTAATGAATCTTACATTATACATATAACAAGTAATGTTATCACATAATAAAGGAATACATGAATGTCAGTAGTAGAAAAAAATAATCATGGGGTATATATTATCATGATAATTATCACCCAAGGATAATTTATAGATAAACATGAGAAATAATTACCTAAAAATTGTATAAAGATAGGCATGGAACATAATTAGGAAAGATTTGTATACAAATGACCATGATAATGACATGGGAATTATATATGCCTAAAATTATGAATGGATTCAAAATTATCATTCCATACCGATCCTAGTTGTATGTCTCATAAATTGGTGATCAAAATATATAAAATAATTACTCAAGGTGATATAATAATAAACTATAATAATGAACTACCATGATCAATAGTCTTATAATAGGAAACTTGATCTTTCCCCCATGTATTGGTTGGTCAGACCCAGACTAGAGATATTTAACAAGTGGTAATGCTTTCCTAGTATCATTTATACCATCCCAAAATAATAGGATAAGGAAAACAAAAATATCCATTGATACCAATTTTTCACATCCCAACCTAGGGGAAACTAAATTTTTTCCCCGAGCTAGTTAGTGATAAAGCGTTAAGGGAACCTCTCCATATTCTAGAGGTTTCCAAAAAGAAGAAAATGTATAATGGTTTTAGAGTGGATAGAATATACACTATAGATTAGTAATAAATACAGTGAAATAAATAATAAATAATGGGAATCAATGATATATAATAAAACTGACATAGTAATTATAAGTGATAACTATAAGAGTGACAAATAATCCGCCCATTCATGAACATTCTAAGACATAATACAAGAAATTAACAAACAATAGTTAATACATAAAAAATGACTAGAATAAAAAATAAAAAATAAGAAAAATATTAATCTCTAGTAGGTGTCCCAAATACATTCTCAACCCCTAATTATATTCCAATTCATAGTCTATAAAGAGTATCAACATGAAAATACTGTCCAAGATCTTGACCTGTAATCAAAAGATATATCCGGGTACAAATTAGCAGCCCAGATAAGAGCTATAAAAATCAT
Source organism: Viscum album (assembly GCA_963277665.1). Classification (NCBI taxonomy): domain Eukaryota; kingdom Viridiplantae; phylum Streptophyta; class Magnoliopsida; order Santalales; family Viscaceae; genus Viscum; species Viscum album. The sequence continues at coordinate 368,081,368 of OY728119.1, read as the reverse complement.
TAGGATAACAGTAATGGTTTTTAATTCATATAAATTCCATTAATATATATTGATAGAGTGTTTATGTTAAATAAATCAAGATATAATGTTAATAGAATGTGTCGGTCTTGATTCCCCATGAGATACCTATATGTTACCACCTTCTTTGGCTTAAGCCTAAATGTCTCTGATCCAGTACATTTTATATATACGGCTCAGGATCCATGATATATAACCATGTTTCCGAAGTGAAATTATAATCCTAATTGGGTTCCATATCTAAATAAGGTTATCAATAAATACATCTAAACCAAGGGAATGTTGGATTTATTCAAATAATTGAAAATGAAATGATATGTGGTTTCATGCCCAGTAACATTAATAATTAATGATATGGGGTGCCAAGACCATAAAATTTTATATGTAATGAGAAGGGGACATATTACCCATGAATTTTATAAGAAATAATAAGTAGTTCCATGACTAATAATTTTTATAAGTAATGACTTGGGACACCATGATCGTTAACATTTATAAGCAGTGTGAAGGGGTGTTATGACCAAAAATTCAAAGTAATGATATAGGGTAAAATTCCCAACAATGTTCAATATTTATTTTAGTTAACTTCATGAAAATAATGTTTAAATTATAATAATAAAAATAGTTTCTTCCAATAAATCCAAGTAATAAATAGGATCATCATTGCAAATAATTACAACTAAATGGTGATAAGAGATTGGTTGTACAATAATTAACCATTTATAAATCATTATGTTTTAAGTTCCTTATGAACCCAACCATGGAAATATATATTATAATCCAAGTTATGATCCAGGAAATTAATTTATATGAACATTTCCATTAAAAAGTAAAGATATTCCAAGGGAAAACACCCAAAACAAGTAACAATTCAAACATAATTTTAAACATTTATTTTTATATGTTCCCAAAAGCCTATGTGACATGGTCTGACCATACACTTTCAAGTTAATGTTTTTAAAATTTTAATTTTATGAATTCATTACCATTAAATTTAATAACAAAAAGTGGTTCTGAAGTATTTATTCTATTATTAGTCATAATAATATTTCCTAATTACACAAGGTCCAAGTAGGACTCCATTCAAAAATATAAACTTTAATGATCCATTTAACTAAAAAAACCCAATAAAATAAATTTAACTGCATTAACCAATTCTTTTATAGTAATCCTTAAGTGTTCAATTAGAATTATTTTCAATTTAAGAGTTTTTTATGTTCATTCAAAAGTTACACTAATCATGTGGCTAACTCAATACACCTCAAGGGTAGTTTAATTAACTGAGAAAGGAATACGTTTCATGGGAATTTTTATTTACCCACACAAAGGGGTGGTTTTCATTTATTTATAGAACCTCCAATAATTGTATTGGGTTTCATGGAATAAAATTCAATGTGAAATCAAAATACTTAAATTAATTTAATATTTTGGAGGCAACACATAGAGAATATTTTACAAGACATAATGAAATATTTTATAAATAAATAGACAATTAAAGGAATGGAATATAGAATACCAAAAATATACTATGGAATCTTCACTCATCCATTAGTGTGATTTTATTTCAACTAGAATTAGGTAAATTTTAACATAAGACAAATTTTATGAAAATAGGGCATAAGATCATGCTCAATGATAAAAAATATAAGAATTAAGAGAGAAAATAATGGAATAAATTGGACTTATGACTCACTATTATGATTCAAACACATTGAATGATGCATTATTTGGTAAATAATGTGGTGTAATAATCCCATAGAAGATAATATAGAGTAGTCACATACTTAAGGGATCTTGGATGAATAAATGAACCAAAATGGTAAAAATATTTTAATTCTAGAGGGAAAATTGCAATTTTACCCTTATTAAGAGGTGCTCAGTTGAGCTGTATTGTTAGAAAAACAATGTACCAACCTGGAAGTTCCACTATTCAGTGAACCCCAAGATACATGGTTACCTCATACAGTTTAAAAACCTTTCTCCAAATGTTCGAAGCTATCACCCCATACACTCTTACCCCACATGGTTGAGATCAAAGTTAAATAACCCATTTGACTATCCTAGGATTTTCTCGTCACTTATGAACATTTTTTCATGGTTGTTTGGGAATTATAACATGGTTAATAAAATAATTTTACCATGAAAAATTGGTTTCATGGTTGTGCTACATGGTTTTTACTAATCATGCGATAACCAAGCACCTTTAACTGCCTTTACCAAAACCTCTATTTCAGATCATGAACCCCCGAGATGCTCCCAGAACCTATAAAGAACCATCCATGGCTAACTAATTGATAAAAAAAACTTTTAACTATTATAACTCATAGAATTCAATTCCAAATTTCAATTTAAAATATATCCCATCCACTAAATTAAAATCCAAATTACTTTAGAATTTTCAATCATGTCCAAAACATGGGACTTTAAATCATTGATTGAATTCATAGTCACTAGTAGCTTCAAAATATTTCCTAAATTTATTGAGATTAGGGAATCAAATTAAAGTCATCACATTCAATAACATGAACACACCAATCATGTGAAATGTGACACATATGGGAAGACACATCATAATTAAAACCATAATAAAAGTCATATGATGGTATATTACTTCAATCAAGAGATAGGTCATTGAAATTTCTCATTAGCTATGAAGAATAATTTAGTTGATATCTTGAGGATATGAGGAAGTATTCCAAATGTGTAACATCCTGAAATTTTAAAAGAGAAACATAATGTTCAAATGTGTATATTACATGAAACACTAAGATTATAAGAGAAGGTAACAACCCATGACTTTATAATATATTTCTTTTTAAATAAATTCAATCTCATTTATATCATGTGATGAACACAACACTGGGTTCAAATAAAACATGATACTATATTGGAATATTATTATTTAAGAAGGACCATTATAACCTAGTCGTTAAGTTGAACGGTCTGAATAAAACTAATTAAATTAAGAAAATTATATGTTTTAATAAAGTCTAAAATAAATTCAATATTTATCTATTGATAGGAAATAAAATTATAATCACTTGAAAAGAAAAATAAATGTTTTCTAAAAATCTATATTCCTTTTCACGCTATATATTAAAAATTTAAAAGTAATTTTAACAAATTTTATAATTTTTTCAAAAAAAAAATAATCATTTTTTATATCATCATATCAAAACTATCTTTGGGTGAATATTTGGGGTTTTCTGGAAAGGTTTTAATTTTTGATTAATAGAAAAAAACTAATTTTTATTGAAATTTGCTATTTCATTTAAATTAATTACAAAAGTAAATTATATTTGTAATTGGGTTTAAAGTAAAGTTTTTCCAATTATATTATAACTTAAATAATTTAATCAATTTAAATGAATTTATTAATTTATATAAACATAATTTTTTTTAAACATTTGAATGTTTTTCCTTTAGAAAATAATTTTATCAACACATTTATGAGTTTAATTTTAAATTATATTTTCTAAATTATGTGAGTTGAATTTATGAAAAATAATTCAAAATTTGGAATCATAATAATTTATATTATCTAATAATGTTGACTTAATTTTTAATCAAAATTTATAATGAAAACAATAATTTGTTTTACCACAGCAGAGGTAAAAACAGGTTTACCATGGGGTTAAACTATAATGATAATGATTAAAAATATCCAAAAACATATATTATTAATATTTAATGGTAATATTTCAACCTTTTATGTTACAATGTTCTACAATGGTCCATTTTTTTATCTTTTACAATGAGAAAAAAGTTGAAGGAATTCAATCTTTTCAAACATTCCAAGTGAGTCCTCTCCACCACATAAAAAAGAACCCCTATCTTATCATATTAAAACTTTAAAAAAACTTTTATTTAGACAATACTTACCAAAATAACATACTTAATTTTATTAAATAATTTTAAATTTTTTTTTGGTTATAAATTCAACATAGGAAGGATTTTGGTGCAGACTAATAGAAGTTGTTCTATAAAGCGGTAACAAATTTAACTGATCATTTTAATTTATTTCTTCTTAAACCACATAAAAATATTTTTTAATTATGATTATATAATAAAATAATTATCATACATATACTAAGATTATATTAATTTTATTTCATGACCTACAACCAAATTCTCCACCCTCAAAAGGGAAACAAAACTATTGATCGTCTGTGTGATGAATTACTGCCTCACAAACCAACATAATTCATTGTCTATAACCACTTATCATTTCTAGATATAATGATTTATATAATATTTATATATGATATATTTTATATAATTATAATTCTAGGGTTATAATATTATATACACATTCTTACGTTCCATCTTGTAGAGAACGTGATAATGTGGTTCATGTGTTTGTAGGACTATCTCCTCTGAAAAGATGTGATTCGTTTTTCACATATGAATTAAATGTAAGGTAATAATGATTAATATGTTGTTTATTTATGATATTTAATGAATATTAATACTTATGGAAAATAAATATATCATATACATTGTTACTGATTCATCAATTTAATAAATGACAATGTCGCTCGTACATACGTACAACCAACCTTCTCCACAAAGCGATGTGGTTCATTCTCCTTGTTAAAAAATTACAATGAAACTAAATATGTATAAAATGAGAAAATTTATATTTATTACATTAATTACCATTAAAAAATTATCTAACCATAACATATTTTTTGGATCCAGAAATTTAATAATGAAACATACATGAGAAAAGAAGAAAATTAACACCCTAAACAACAGTGATAAGGAAATATTAGTGATTAAACTATAATAAGATGTCACAAAAGGCCAATAAATGATATTATAAATAATAATAATATTATACTATATGTTAATAAAATGTTTAAAACTACGATATATTAGGTTTAGGAGAGCGCAACTAAAGAAAATCACGAGGAATGGGGTTTACTATCTCAATTTCCATTCATTGCATTACCTTTCTACTTCATTCAATACATTATAACAAATTTATGTGTGAATTGAATTTTTATTGATTGATCTTTTATATAAAAAGTTATTTTATGGATCTATATTTTCTACACATTATCAAAAAATAAATTAACTCACACATAAATGATATAAACTTTGTAAGGACTTTGTCTCAAACTTCTATCTTTGAGATAAATGTTCTCTTATGCACTTAATTTCTTTTTAATTTTGTATATAATACACCTTTAAATATTATATCATTAATCCTTCAAACATAATGATATTATATGTTATAGTTAGTTTACTTCATTCAATGGAATTTATTAATCAAAATTGACCAAAGCTGTAAGTGTTTTTCTTTCAATCTAATTTTAATTGGGATTTCTTATACTTGAATATAAATTGAAATAATTTATTTGATAATTATCTAAAAAATACCATTAATTTTATATTTTCCTTTTTATTCATGATGATTAAATTTAATAATATTATTTTCATCTATTTGGTATATAAAAATTATAGAGAAAATATTTTTAAGAAAATATGACTTTATTTATCTCTTCGGTTTAAAATCCTTCTTCTTCGAAATCAATGATTTCAAAAAATCCCTTAAATATATTTTACTTTTATTTTTTAATGTTCTTATTATTCTTAATTAGTTTTATAATTTTTTAAAAGGAATCATTACATAATTTCCTTAAAATTATATTTTTGACTTTTCTTACAAAAATATTAAATGAATTAGTGTTTGTATTCATGTTCCTCATGAACAAAAAACTTCCTCCATAAGGACCACTCAATTATTGAAATATTACTCTTTAATATTCAACAGTTATTTTTAAAAATATTTTATTTAATTTATGAAAAAAATTTATATTTTAAATATGTTTTTTCACGTGGTAAATTTTATTTTTCACCAGAAATTTTCAATGTTATATTTTAAAAATCATTTTCCATATAAGATGAAATATGTTGATGCTACTCAAAGTTAAAAGGTTATTTTACTCATGAATGGTTTAATATTATTAAATCTACTTTCACTAATGAAAAAAAACTTAGATGTTATGTATTTCCAAAAAAATATGTATATAGGTATCTCACATGTATACCTAGTTCATTCTCCCTTCCTTGGTGGGGTAATAAATATCTTAAGATCATTTATAAAATACCCTAATTATAAAATTTACATTGATTATGATATGATGAAAAATTATGCAACCCATTTTCTTTTAATGGTAAATTCTTATATTATGCCTTATTATTAATTTACTTTATGTAAAACACATAAATCATGAACATTTTATGATGGGTTACCCCATATTTCTCTCCAATGCAGTGGGCAATGTTTTAATCTCAAGAGACGGCATGTAAGGGATCATGGAGTAAACCTAATACAATATGAGTATTTTTCAACCACGTTATATTGTCTAGGTAGCTATACTGGACTAATTTTTTGTCATTTTTTATTGCTACCACATTTCTTATGATTCAATGATCATATGATACCATATTCATTCAATTATTATTCCATGTGATTACTCATGAGCCTTATATTTTATTATATCATGTTATAACTTCGACACATATATTATGTTTCCTTACTAGTTTTATTAACATAGTGGAATTTTTACCTCACTCATTTCTTTATGTATTCCTAAGGGTTTCCATTACATTTTTTGGTGATCTAATGGATTTTAGGACCACAATATGGAGAATAAAATAATGATTCGATGTTTAAGTTTCCTTTTATATAATTTAAACCTAGTATTATATAGAATATGCGAATTTAAAATCCTTGTGTTGTATTAATGGATATATATTTTTTAAAAAAAGGTACTAAAATTTTTAAGAGGAATGGGCCTCCATACAAAGTGGAAGATTAGAGATGCTATTAAAATTACTAACCCTTAAATCATTTTTTATTATATATAATTGAGATATGAATTGTATTCAAGGATTAGATTTAGAATAATATATATGAGATAATATTATTTAGAATGAAACTTTAATATCAACATCATCTATGTTATCATCCTGATAAAAACAAAAAAATTATGTAAATTTTTTAAGGTCTCCAATCAATCAATATGAGATAAAATGAGATCTATTCATTTGATCATGAGCATGTGACGTCCTATTTCACTTGTTCATTAGAGAATTACCATCTCAATCTATTGAATATCAAGAGACCTAATGAGGAAACCATAAATATAGAAAAAAATGATATTTATACATGGATGGTACATCATTTTAGATGAATATTCAATACATTAGACAAACATATTTTTAAGCACCATAATAGTTTAGTTTCTTTGAAGACTAGGTACATAGTCTTTTAATTTGGTAAAAGTTATGTGATATATACCATAATGATCTTATCCTTTATTAATCTTCACAAACAAACCCTACTTAAAACCTTTCTTCATAACATGGGGAATAGAAACATAAGAAAAGGTTATCTTAGATGATCATTAACTGTAAAAAGGGATATAAATAAGAATTACTTGAATATAAAGGTATGAGAACATGTAAGTAATATAAGAAAACCATACTATTCATATCAAAGTTTAGAATATTGAGTCATGGATAAGATATTTGTTGTTCATAAGTCAAGAATCATAAGGAAATCAATGTACATAAGGCATTAGAGCCTAAAATTTTCATAAGACATAAAATTATGGCATGAAAATAATCATAGGGAATCATTTCTAATGCAGTAAAGGATCACTTAAAAGGGTATCATTGTGGAATGGGTTCACTTTCAAAACCATCATAGTATTCATGGTTCACTGAAAATAACATCATAATAGACAAAGTCCCTTACTAAACCAGATTTACTCTCTATTCTATTCATATATATCTCATGAGATAAAATTCTATACCCAACACATTAGACATAGATATAGGTCCCACCCATATTTGGTTATAACCTAACTGTTGTCCTTATTTATAACACAACCATTTTACTTAGTTATAACATAACCAACTTCGCATAATGAAAATCATATATAGGTATTCTTCAAGATCATAAAAGATTCAGCCTACCATAACCCATGGAATAAAATAGGTTACATAAACATTTAATCATGTCACAAACATTATAAAAGATATAGGTATGATAATAATTTCATCATTTCATCATTGCATAACCTTTGAAAAAAATAAGCAGGTTTCAAAATTTTTTTATCATGGTATCACTAATGGAAGAGAAATGGGTTTCAAAAACACCTTGTCAGTGTAAACAAAAGCCATTTAGAGAAATAGTATAAATGGTATCCTTAGATCACATCCTTAGTAAAGAAAAATTTACATCAAATAATATAATATTATATGGAAAATTATTTTAAACAAAAAAATATTCAATTATTTCTATTGAAAAAAACTTTTTTACAAAAATATATTTTTAAAAATAAAAAATCATAATAAATTTTGAAAATTATTTTCTCTGAAAATGGACTTTGAAACCTATAATGGAATATTTAAAAAATATTGAAACATTTTTTGAGTTATAAATCCATTCCTATTTTAAAATAACTTGTAAAAAATTTTAAAATTCCATTTCATTCAAAATATCCTTGAAACAAATATAAATGAATCTTTAAAAACCATTTAAAACATGTCTTGGGAAAAAGATACATTCAAATTTGAATCCAATGTTTAAACCATTTGAAAAAGTTTTTTCAATGAAAATAACCTTTAAAAATGATAAATAAATCTTGAAATCAAAAAATAGTCAAAATGGAAAAAATTTCTATTAGTGGTATACACATTGAAAAAAATATTCCTTTCACATTTTCGGTAAATGTTAAACCGGAATTGTTTGAAAAATGACATGAATATTCCATTTAATAATTTTAAAAAATAAAATATGGATAGAAATTTATTTATAAAATTATGTTAATAATTTTAAAATCATTTTTGAAAACATTTTTAGAAAACATGGTTCTGTAAGAAAAATGAGTTTTTGACCAAAGTGAGAAATAAAGAATATTTTTTAAAAAACATTATTTTGAACTATTGGGTATATAAAATGTTGAAAATGAAGGGAAATTTTTTTTCTAGACATAACAAGATTAGAAGAAAATTAATGAGTTTCGTGATAGGTATATCATAAAATTTCATCATTAGAGGCATAAAAATGAGCAATCTCGATAAATGATGATATTATAACCTAAAAACCATACAATATTTATAACATTGAATCATACACACCATGAAATAATAAAATAAAATTAAATATATAATATCATGATAATAAAAAAAATACCTGATATTACATTTCTATGGGGATTTATATACATTTTATAAATAATACAGGTGCATAACATAACATATGTCTCAAAGAAGGCAAATTGGGAAAAAGATCCCTTACCACTTGAGTATCTTTTGAAATGTAAAAATTGTAAAAGAAATAATCTCAAATGTTTATGTAAATACCCATAATTTTCATGATAGAAAAATCATGGATGGTATAAAAAACATATAAGAAACAAGAGGTTAATATGGTATGTATCTCTTGGAAGTAAAAAGTATGATGGAAATCCCTCAACGAATTATTAATCTTTTGAATCACAAGAAAACATAAAGAATAGAATCAAACGAAACATTTAATATAATGAGAATGATTAGATTCATTATATAACATTTAAAAGGGTATGTATATACACTAGAAAAATAAACTGTTTGGGAATTTATATATGTATACCATAAATAAAAGAGATAATAAAAATCCCTTACAACTTTAGTAGTATTTTGAATGATAATCCCCAATAAATCATAACATAAAATTAAAAATTTTGAGACATTAAATTTATTATATTAATTATATAAAATATATATGGTTAATTATATAAACCACACAAAATAAATGACTAGTGAATTTACACATGTATCTTAGAAATAAAATTGAGAATAATAGTCCCTTACTATATGTCTTTAATTTCTTAATAAAAATTAAATCCTCCTATAAAATCAATTTAATTTTCTTATAAATCCATTATATAACCACATATATATGTATTATAGGATATATAATCTACAAATGTCCATTCATCACCTGTTTGTTACCAATTCCTCGATAGAATAATGTTTCAAGTAATAACCCTTTTACTTTTGTATACATTTTTATTTTAATTTTTGGTCCTACTAATTTGATCATTCCACCATGATAAAAATAATAATAATAAATAAATAATTATAATTTTTAAAAATAAAATATAATTTTAATTACAAGAATTAAATATAGTTTTTAAAAAATAAAGTAGGTTTGGATCGTGGAGACGATATGATGTTCGTATATGTGAGTAATTTTTCTAATTTTCAACAATCATTAAAGAAAGTAGATAAATAATATTTTATCATAAATTAATTTTAATATTACTATAAATAATATATTATTAATTTTAAATATACTTATAAATTTTATCTATGATTCGGGGTGATGAAAGGAGAGAGTCACATTGCTTTGTGAATATTGTCGCCTGCACGTACATGAATGACTTTAGTGAGTTGTAATGTAATAAATAAAACGATATATTATATTTTAGTAAGGATTCATATTTCATTAATATTATAATTATTTCATTTATATCAAATATATTAATTAAATTTATCATTATTATCTTATATTTAAAGTGTTTTTGAAAAATTAATCACATTGCTTCCCGAGGCGGTAGTCCTCTATACACTCGAGCAACATTATCTTATCCCCTACGAAATAGAAATTAAAAATGTATAAACTATATAATTAATAAATAGGTATAATTATGGTATATATATATACACCATATATATAATTTAGATACATCATCATACCCAACTGTGTGAGGAGGTAATGTAAAAAATAGATGATATCATTTTGTGAGGTAGTTGTCCGCTGTACAAAAAAAAGATTTCACAACCCATTTGATGAAAGTAGCGATGGTTTTCAGTCATGAATATAACAGGTAATAAATATATTTATATTTATGATAATTAATTTATTATATCACCATACTTTAATAAGAATTTAAGGAGTTTTATGAGGAAATAAAATAAAAAGTCTCTTTGAAGAACACTACCTCTTCTTCTGGTATACTCCACAGGGTTTCACCAAAAAATCTACTAGGATGAATTTAATCAAAAAATAATTTTCCTATGATTATAGGAGGTAATTTTATATGTTATTTTTTTAGGTAATTTCCAAACCAAAATGTTTTTATAGAGATAAAAATGGAGGAGAGTTGGGGGCCTTTTATAAGTTAGGTGGGTGGTATATCGGTAATTTTTTTAAAAGAAAATGGTGTAACCATGTTTTTTTATTAAAAAAGAATCCAAAATGTATTATTATCTAAAACCATACATTATATGGTCTTAATATTTCAATAAAATATATTTTATTGAATTGTTTAGGTCATTTTAACCCTCATCATTTTTGTTTTTCATCCCCATAAACCCATTTGACCTTAACAATGATAGTTAATTTTTATAGTTTTCAATATTAATTTTGGTAAAAAAATTAATTTGACATTATTATATTATATAAATTATTATTATTTTAAATATTTAATAAAAGTTTCCAAATTCTATTAGAGAAATGGAAAAAATTAATTTAAAATTAATCGCATAGATGCCACGAGAAAGTGAGGTTTTCAACAAGAAAGTTTTCAAAATTTTTTAATGTTTTTATATATAAATTCAGTATGAAAATGATTAAAAAGAAATAAATGGAATTAATATATATATAATTAAACTAATTACATATTAAAACAAATTTAAAATGTAATTTATATTTATAAATAATTTAAAAAATGGTAGTTTTTCTATTAAAATTTAGAATTTTTTATTATTAATCAAAAATTAAATATTTTCAAAAATTTTAAAACAATTCACTATAATATAATTTTAACATTATGATTTAAAAAATGAAATTTAAATTTTCAAATAATATTTCTGAAAGTTTCTATTTTTTAAAATTATGTGCATAGAAAGGCCACCAAACCAATATTTGAAAAAGAATGTTTTAACCATAAAATTGTATCTATTCTTATCTATTGTCTAGAAAACAAATAATATGAATGTTAAATATTTTATTGACTATATAGTATATATATTTCATTAGAATCATTCACTAAAAGTGTTTTTTTAATTTATTTGGGTAAACATGTTTTTTTATCAAAATTGTTATCCATAAAAATATTTTCTTTATTTTCATATCAGTTTTATTCTCATTCTAATTAATTAGTAACAAAATAATCTATTTTTTATACATTAATAAAACATATATTTTCATAATTTAGTTACTCCCATTCATAATATCCATTCCAATATTTATGAGATATATATTATTTTAAATAATAATATTTTAATAGTATGATAGGTTTCATTTAATGTCAGTATTTCATGTTAAAAAACTAAACATTCTGTTTCATGTAATGAAAATATCAAAATGAATAAATTTATTTAAAAAAACATTTCAAAATATTTTAGGGTGTACAATAAATGATGATCAAAAATTTTATCATCGCCTATAACATTTTTGGCATATGATTGAAGTATTATTAACATTGAATGATTGGTTCTAGAAGTATATAGATGAAGTCATAATAGAGTTAGAGAATAATGAGACTCATGTAGAATTTATTTGGGTCATTTTTACTCAACCAATGAAACATCACTCCTGAAAAATAATTTTTTTCCCCTACATCCAAAATATATGATGTTAAACTACATGGACACATCCTTCTCACATGACAGAAAATTCAATAATATAATCATTGTCACATGACATAAAACAACATTGACATGTCAATGTCGCCTGCGATAAAATTATATGAATTAAGAATTAGCTACACAACTCTAAAATATAGAACATATTGTCATAATGGTATAACATTAATTAATATGACATTTCATCCATTTATTAGGACCTTAAACTACTTATAGATGAATTCTCAGTATGGACTAATTTTGTTGTTTAAGAACAAAAAATTTATGGATTCTTATCCAAATTTCCATGATGAGATATATATAAATACATTTCCCTCCAATATATGAGTAAAGATATAATTCAGTGCATCTAATGTTGATTTTTTTCTAATCTCACTACCAATAAATTCCATCATCTTAGTGTTTTATCCCTCTATTTTTGTATAGGTTCTATCCAGATATCCACTTACAAGGGGTGATTTACAAAACTATGTATTTATTTATTTTCATACCATGGGATATATAGTGATACCTAAAATTTGTATTCATATCCCATCCACAAACCCTTTTTTATTTTACCATCAATATATATTCTCTCAATAAATTCATTTGGAATTCCCAATAATCTATTTTTTCTAACATTAAACTACATAAAATACATCCTCACAAAATTAAATTAAACTAAATATTAATGGGATTCATCACATGAGCCTAATCTACACATCACATATATATGGGAAATATATTCTATAATGTCATGTTTGTTAACAATGTCATTGTGACATGATGATAAAAAATATAAACTCGTAGTCCTAGATATATGAATCTAAAATAAAGAGTATACATTTCCATTAGTGTGAACAAAAATTGAATAACCCAAGTATATCCTATATGACTCTAAAGTACTTGGGATTTTCCCTTTTCATATAATGTTAAACTATAGGACACATGGTCACCTTTTGGGACCTACCTTACCTTTTATGTTTGAGAAATATCTATATATATGGTATCTTGTGTATGGGTTTACAAGTTCATAATGTTTTTTCTTAAACATTATCAAACTAGGGTGATTCTTCCCCACTCTATCCAATAACAAATTCTTTATCCACATTGGGTTTCCATCCTTCTCTTGCCAAGTCACATGTCCATTTCATTAGAAATTCAATACATATGACTAACATCTATGATGAAAATGAAACACCAAAATCCATATGAAAGGGTATGATCTACATATGTACAATGTTTAATGAACTATTTATATCATGAGTTTGGTACATACAAGATACAAAGTGACATCTAGATGACTTAATCCATACGTAGTCATAAATTTAATTTCCATCATACTGCTTTAGTCTATGATGTCCCATGGAGTCCTATTATTATTTTGACCCCTTATGAAAATTATACAATTCCTTTACATTATATATAATAAATATATGTGTGAGGACCTTACAAGAACAATATATGCATTTATTCTCATACCATGGGATTTTAGTGACCCAAAATTTCTAAACTAGGTCTAGATTCAATAATTGAAAATACCCCTATGTTATAGTTGTAATAAATTAAACTACTTGAGAAAATTTTTTTTTATTATAACTATAAACTTAATTATATAAGGTTCATACCACACTATATTAAATTGTGTGGTGAACTGTCCATCACATAATACATTACACTTCATAGAGAGTTCATTCAAAAATGATATTATTTAATGATAAATACCCCAGATTTTAATCTCTAGTCCTTAATAAATTCCTCATGATGTTCTATTTGTCCTTATCTAAAATTATGGTATATTCCTCTACCAAAATATCTTTTCTAGTTAATTATGGCATATCCAGACAATATTTCAAACCATTACGAGATCCACTCTCTTAACAACTATCTTTAGGTGTTTTATATATGAGTTAGAATGAATCATTCATTGAGATTATTATAATTAAAAATAAAAACCTTGAGCATACATTTCCTTGCATTAATTTTTTATATAATTTTTGGTAACATGGGTTGATTGATCTTAAAGGACTAGACATAGAATTTATTGTGAAAAGTACATTTTTCTATATGCATATGAATTATCATTAAAAGGATGTTTTGGTCCCATATGAATGGTCCACCTTAAACCTATATGTTATTTTCTGACTGTGTTACACTGGTTTCATCTATTAACAATGGAGAACATACTCCCACAAACCATCCTTCCATCATATTTGATTGGTACATTAGAAACATGTTTCAAAACATTAATTCTCCCATGTTTATATGGAATATTATTATTTCTATTTTTTATGTAATCATACTCTATAAATACTAATTATATGAATCTATCGTGCATGAGAATAAAAATTCTAATTATATGGTCCACCATATATAACATTAATTTTCTTAGATCAGTCTATTATATGATACCAATATTTCTTACATAATATTTAGATTTACATAATGACCCCTACATTCAAAAAACTCCAACCAATAAAAGGTTTATCTAAATATACTTTTTATAATATTTACATTTGTGTAAAACATCCCAGTCACATAATCTTAAACTACTTGAAATTCAACCCAGAAACATTTCATTAAACTACAGATTATTTGGTCTTTATTATAAGTACCTAAACTATAGAATATACGATTCTTAATGACATGATGAAAAACTGCATGACATATGTTCCAATCAGTATGATGTTTAATTTCTTAAAGTGGTCCACCCAATGTGACCCAATCCCTAAATTAGAGACTAATCCATGAATATGTACCTAGAATATGACCCCTACCCATAAATCCAAGATAGGGTTGACTGATCCATTCCTAAGGTAACATGAATCTTTTATCATGGGGTGAATTGTATAAAGATTCCCCAATTTACAATTATACATTATGAAGAAGTTTTAAAAAATATACCTCCCAACATATGTGTTAGATCAACATGGAGATTATTCATAAGAACTACATATTTCTTGATTCCTTTTATCGTAACATATGAAGTGATTAATTGATCTCTTATCCTAAGTCAAACTGAAATTTATCCAAAATAAAATACCCCCTTTCACCTCATTTTTTGGGCCACCTATAATTCAATTAGTTACATAATGTCCAGGCATTAAGATGTTACCCAATTTTCTTCCTTCACAGATGGGTTTGACCTGTGTAGAAAAATAATTATAAGATCAATGTGTGGATTTATTTCCATCCCTTGGGATATGTTGTGATTCCTTGATCTCATATCCCAGACCAGGCTATTGGATCACATACCAATATTTTACATGAGCCTCATGTCCCTAATACAATATGAACCTCTCCAAGGGACATCTTGTACTATTAGTTGGCCCTCCATTCCAGTCATGTTTAACCTTTTTGTTTATAGGTAGAAATTTCCACCCATTGGTTGAAATTGTTTGACCTGTAAACCAAATGAAACTTTAAAAGAGCTTTATAAATTTACACTTTATCCCTTAATGGTCTAAATTATAATACTATAAACTAAAAATTAAAATATAAAAAATTTATTTCTAGGATTAAAAAATTCAAAGGGAAGTTTGAGAAAAATTAATCTCACCACTCAATAATCCGTTCACATTAATGGTTTGGGAAGCAATTAGAAAATAAAATGAAAATTTAATAAAGCTCATTATTCCCACTCCATAGCACCAATATAAGTCTAACTCTACTCTCTATACCCCTGTTCTAAGAAAAAGTACTATAAAATATTTATTACCCATAATAATGGGATTATGTTTTGAAATGAGTATATTGTTGTTTCTGACAATACCACCACCTCATATTGAGATGATCACACCTTTAAGTGATTTCATAATTAATAATCCCATGTTTTATCCTTTCAACTAGAGAATATGTTCAACACGTGATAGTGAAACCTTTAGAGAGATTTAATCCTATTTTAATTTATTATTTATTCATAAAACTACTTAATATATTTGATATTTTAATCATCATTAATCCAATTCCTTGTGTCGACATAGTCTTTTTAGAATCTCATCACCCTGAGTTGATTGATCCTACTAGTTCATTCTTTCATTTAAATATTGGTAACTTGGTGAGTGACTGATCTTGATGAACTATAATAGGATTTGATGGTGAATAGAACTATTCCCTTTGATCTAATGGATTAACCTATAAGGGATGTTTTGGTCATGGTAGAATGGCTCATGTTAACCCTATTCATTATCTCAAGATTTTTTTGGAACATGATTTCTCTCTTAATAATGGTCAACCTACCCCCACCTATATCCATTTACAATTTTTCTGAAATCCATGTGTTATGATTTTCAACTTCTATAACCCAAATATTTATGTGGGATTAGATAACCTCAATGTAAAATAGTTTTTCATTATACACATGATCAAATAATGATTATGAAATCATATTCTTCCATAATTTTATATATGGGTGTGCCTCTCCTTTATAGACCCTAAATCCTTGAGTTCATTATTTCACTTATCATTTTTAAAATACTTGATTCAATATTATCCTCTTGTAAAATTTTTATTATATACATAATCCTATTCACATACCCAAAACTACATGATATGATGTTCTTAGCATCATGACTAGAAATTGAATGCACCATTTTTTAGTTGTCTATGATGGCACTGAGATTCATTCCTAGAAGGTTTCCCATGATATTTCTAGGATGAATTCTCCAAAATATTTTCAAAATATAATATTTTAATTTTTCCCCAATATTATGAATTTAAAATATGTTCACCACTTTTAAAGTATTTCTCTATTCATGATGTTTATCACTCAATCCACATTGATTTTTATCTTTCCATATAACAATGTAGACCACCAAATATTTTTTCAAGGTCATCTAACCTCAATATGTAATCTACAATGGTTTGAAATTCCTGAAATTAAACATCAAATTAAATTATTCATAATACTCACCATGTTCTAAACCATTATGTGAACCCATATAAAAAGCCGAGTCTCCATTTTCTATGTATACACCTCACATGGATTAGAAAAATATCATCAAATAAAGAAAGGGAAAAGTAAAAAAATAATTTAGTTTGAAAAAAATACGTGGCCTCTGAAAAAAAAATTCATTTTTATTATGCTTATCCCATAATGTATTGTGAAAACGTTAGGTTGAAAATTAAAATATATAAAACTTTTAGGGACCATCATTCATGCTTATAAAAGATCAATCTATTCTCATTGAGTTTATAAACCTTGGAAACAATTAAAACACATCTATAATCCTCAGGATCCATCTAGGGGTACGTAGTCCTTATAGAATGAATTTGAAATACATGACATGTGGTTCATATTACATGAAGATGCACTACATAGAGTGGCCCACTCTATGGGCCTAACCTTTTGGAAAGATAATCTGATATGTATAAAATTTATATAGATAGAAGGATTCATATCAATTATTTCATGGTATGTAAACTATCGTACATATATTCCATACCTAAATAGGAAAACAAATATTAGACTTTCTCCCTCTCTATACAATACACTAACCTACATAGGGGAACCTTTTATTGAAACTACTTATAGACTGATTCTTATTGTCATAGAATACATTGTGATATCAAAATACAATATCTCTAACAAAACTAAAAATTAAAAATTCATTTAATTCCCTCTTTCATCATATAAATTTAAGCTTATCTGATTAAGGATTTCAATCATTAAGTCTATTGTTCCTCTTAAAAGCATCATAATCATCGAGTTGATTATTACTCTTCTATCCCAAACATATTTCAACTATATTCCCCCCTATTATATAGATTATTTTTGTTTAGTTTCTCCATTTTCAATGTGTCTTTTTATAGGTTATTCAGTTTTTTAACCCCACCATTAATTCATGTAATGTGGTAAATTACCAAATATTTTCTATAGAAATAGATTTTTTTCATTTTTAAAGAGTTTGATTATAATGTTAATTTTTGTTCTAATTGAAAAATTCAATTCCATGTACTTTTACATAGAACCCATGATGTTATTATCTCTTATAAAATACAAGTCATGTTTGAGTAGAAATGTATATTCATTCCTAAATGAGAAAAAAATTATATATTCATGTGTGGATGGTTTCTCACAAATCAAAGGATATATGTATATGATTTTTTCCTAATTAGATGAAGTGGGTAGTGAGAATATACCTCTAGGAGTAGGTAGTTGATTTCAAATATTACTAAAAAATGGTGTCAAAACATTTAAACCCATTTTTAGAGTTTTTAGGCACTTACTGACATCAATAAAAATATTTTTAGATGGGTTAATTGATTCTATGAGATTATTTATCTATATGATCTTTTATTTTACTAGTCATGGAACTTAATATAACTTATTGGTAAAAAGTTTTGACCCATATAATATGACCATTTATTATGATGAAATAATAGTTTTCAAGAAGTTCTCTCTCTTGGATTCATTTCCTTGTCTTCCATACATAGGTATCCCACCCATCTCACATTCCCATGTCCACAAGATTTCATATAAATAGGTTATACCTACATATAATTTTCAACATGGATTTACTCCTTGATGATGAAGAAAGATGATATCTCTAATATCCATACCTATTCTCCCTTACTATAGAGAAAAATCATGAATCAACCTCACTAGGTTAAAGCCCCCAGTTCTCCCATAGTCAGGTGAACCACCCTTGGTTTTAATATATAAGGATAACCCTCACGGTCTCCATTACTAGGGAGAAGCACCATGGCATTTCCTCAATATAGAGATCCCCATTTTTAGTATAACATGGGTAAACATCTTGGATAGACCTCACACGGGTGATACCCCTGTGTTCCCTCACATGGGTAACCCACATTGAAAATATTAAACTATGAAAAGGTTATATTATATTTTATCCCTCTAATAAGTTAAATATTCACCATTCACCCACCTAAATAGTAGATAGAATCTTTATCATTAACCTAGGTCCTTCACATGGGGACCCTTACTAGGGGGAACTCCATGAAACTATTTCTCACATAAGAAAACCCTTATTATGGAGAGGCCACATGTTATTTCTTATAAGGTCTAATCACCCTATGATATGTCTCAATAAGAATAATCACCTTTACTATCCCTATCTAGGGATAAAGACCTTTTCTATCCATTACTAGGGATAAACACCTATTAACCTATGTTTCATTCTTGGGTTCCCATCTATGACAAAAAACCTAGGTTCAAGATACTCTCTTTGGTTTCATTACATTGAGAGAGTTAAAATACTTCTCTTGGATTCCATATACCCCTAGAGTTTAGATTATACTTTTAGTTTATTTATTAACGTCATCCTCCATGGTATATGCTAGTATCTACCCCTACCGTCACCTAGGATACTAGAAATATTTTGGTACATCCTAGATGAACCTAGTCATAATCCCTAATCACTCACCATGAGTTAATGTATTACTTTTTGATCCATAATTAACTTGAGTTGATATAATTATCTAAGTTATCACTTTTCTCCTTAAGTTTATATAAACTTCCTAGTTATAATTATTCATCTCAAGTTGTTATACTCTTTATGGTTATCATAACTCACTTTGAGTTTACATACACCTCTTGGTTATCATATATGGGTATATTACAATATATAAGGCAAAATATTTCAATATTACTTCCTCATACTATTATGAATAGATAAGGGAACGAAATTATTTATTTCCATAACACTAGTTATAATTCCCAATCCTTATCTCCTTTAACCAATTCACTTACTTGGTCAGGAATTATAGGGTAACTCGAACATAATCCCCACTCCATCCATTTTTTTCACCCCCAATGTGATAATAATTATCATTTACCTCTTGATTCTATCATTGATCATGAATCACATGTGATTAGTGTTTTAGTTTATCATTATATAAAAATAAATTAATTGTGTCATAGGAATCAGTTTTTAGTATGAGATACATGACATTAAACGTCCTAGCACATATCCTTATTATACAAGTTTAAACATCACTGAACCTTCCACTCATATGAACTTAATATTTTTCACTCAAACTATATAGGAGTTGAATTATTTTTAATAGGATAAATATGATTCCTCTTTGAGGTTTAATATCAATATTGAAAAAACATTCCTTTTTTTAATGTGACAAGCATAAGATGTACCATCTCACCATGAGTCGAGAGACACAATTAGGTTACATTATATACACTAAGAGTTGATATTAACCCCTTAGTTTCTATAGTTACTTAAATTTGATATAATCCTATCAGTGTATCTATTCACATACCTTATATTTGATGTAATTATAACCTAATACAAATAACTCTTATGTGATGAGTATAAGACCTCCTTGTTCCATTGAGCATATGGATAATCACACTTTTTTGGGGATGAGGATGGATGAACCTAGTCATAATCCATAGATGATCCATTCCACCCCCTTCTTAAATAAAAAATATAATAAAGATAGAAATGGATACTCAAATATTCACTTTAGCCTATGTATAGTATCCTATTACCTTTCTATAAGATATTTTTTACCTTGGTTTCTGGGTTCCTTTTTTGTGTGTGAGTAATTCTGAAATGGAAATCGGTAGGATATCTATAATGGTATTTCCATGGATTTTTTTTGGAATTTTTAGCCTAAGCATGAATTTTTTTCTATTTGATGACAGATTACATGTTGTGTAATGTGAGCACAAGCCATGTAATTGGAGTACACAAAATGTAATGGATGTCAAAAAGAATCCTTGAATTGGATATAGAGTGTGAGATATTTACACATCATGTAAAGGGATCGTGTCATGTAATGGAAAATATTTATTTTTTACTAAACATGTGATGGGGTTTTCAGCGTATTTGACCTATGTGGATAAAATGAAATCTATGTATTTTACCTTCCATGTAAATTTCATGGACATAGATTTTATGGAGATGAATCGATTTATTTTTATTTCACTCCCCCATATCCTTCATTGTTATCAATGTAGAGGCTCATCCTAGGTGATTTTGGTTGACTCTTTCCCTTTCGGTTCTCTTCGTTCAGTGATTTATCACCGTTGTGATTGGGTTTCTTCTCTATGATAATGTAATCCTATTGGTTATAATTTTTATTTGGTTATAGTTATGGTTTTAATAAGTGATTTCTTTGGATTTTTGATCAGATGGTGCTTTATATCAATCCTTTCCAGTTTATGGGTGTTCTTTGTCTTTCATAGGCCATTCTATTGGTTTTCAGTTGCTGTTTTCAAAGTAATCTAGTTTTCTACCATGTTGTGGCAAGTGTTTATATATAATAGGATATTTTGACTAACCTGATGTTTCTCTT
Organism: Viscum album; assembly: GCA_963277665.1. Taxonomy (NCBI): domain Eukaryota; kingdom Viridiplantae; phylum Streptophyta; class Magnoliopsida; order Santalales; family Viscaceae; genus Viscum; species Viscum album. Next base: position 368,059,438 of record OY728119.1, on the reverse strand, counting down.
GATAAATTTATTTTGTTTTTTTATTGATTTTATGTGATATGTAGTTTCAAATGATCTCTTAGAAGGAAAGTTTTTTTAAATAGGGGGTTTTTATTGAAAATAGATTTTCATTATTTGGAAATGGGTTTTCAAATTCCAAAGAGGATCAACATGGATTTACAACTGTTTAATAAAATTCTGACCATGCATTTGAAATTAAATTTAGAAAATTACACATTGGGAAACATGGGTGCGTTAAGAATGAGACATGGGTAGCCTTAGTGTGTGTACGACACAACTTGGAGGTAAGCTTTTGGGATATCAACTAGCTAGACTTGATATCATTTGGATCCAATGTTATTCAGGATTACTGTTTTTAGTGTCTAGTACAAAGTGTCATATAAGGTAGAGCCCATATGAAAGTTACTTTTTCTTTTATGGTTATTAAATTCATGCTTTTCTTATGATGGATTGTTGGTCATAGGTTTTTATATGAGGTCATATCACATTGATTTATATGATAGGTTGTTTTACGGATATGTGTTTACATGTTTAACTCTTGTTGTATGTATATGATTTCCTCTTTTATCACTTACACTTTTTATATTTATAGTTTTTATAATATGAATGTTTTTTATGAAAATAAGAAGATAAAATTATTTATAACTAGATATAAATTTTGTAAATTATTGATAAAATTATTTTGGTTTAAAATCCAGAATTGTTGCATTATTGATATAAGACTAGTATAGAAACTGTGGTGGTATCCTACTTTGATTTGGATCACACCCTACTTATGCCTTTGGGAAATTCTTGGATGTTCTATTATACGATACAGGTAAAGGGAAGCTAATAATTTATCATGATAGATTCACATGTTGTTACTACCTTTGGATTAGTTTGGTCTAGAGGTGATTTTTGGCCACATGGGATTTTGAATTAATTTCTAGTTTACACTCTTTTTGGTTTGATTATATATATTTGTGATATCTTATATGTTTCCACTTTGTAATCAGGTTTTATGTCTTTTTTTCTTTTATTGAAGATTTATTTTTATTATCCTATTTAACTTATGTCATGTGATGTGATAGTTTCAGGTTGCATGTATAGTTGACATCAGTTGGTTTGTCATAATATTGTACTAGTGGGATGCTCAACCTGACATGTGTTAACACTGCCTGAGTTTAGTTCTATGTCTTAGGTATAAATGACTTAGGACTATTGGTATTTATATAGTAGGTGTAGAAAATGGGCTTGGATATCTCAATTATATGACTAAAACCATGTTACCCTGGGTAGTCAAGAAAATTTTACATGGTTTGAGACTTGGAGTTTAAGGTCATTTTGATGAATTAAATTAGAAGTTTATTTAAATTTACCCATTTTTTAAATCAAGGTCATTTTAGGATTCTATAAATTATTAAATTTTTAATGCTTTAATATCAACTCAATAAGTTGGTCAAATGATTTTGAAAATTTATCATGACTAATGTTTTTATCTCTTATTAGACAATTCATATGATAAGAGTTCTTCCCAATCAAAGAGAGGAAGCTATAACAAAGGTTATATTGGGGAATCCCCCAGCAGAACGTACTTTGGAAGAAATTATTATCAACAATTTTCATATTCTAGGTCATGTGGGTTTTGGTAAACCATGATTTGTGATAATGGCTCATAAATTACTAAAAATAATCCACTTATCTTTTATTGTGACAATGGACCATAAGACTCCGTTGTAACACCCCGAAATTTTATGAATTTTTTTTAATTTTATTGATGTCTTGTATTGTATTCTACACCAAAAGGAGCTTTCACTACACGCATCCTTGACTTGTCTTGCATTACACGCAATCGCGACCTTCCTCGATAGCGTGTGTTGTACGCAATACCGAGTTTCACTAAACAACGATATGCTATTAAAATATTATTAAAACTAGCCGTTATGAATAGAAATAACCACTTTTTGAAATTTTATAAATTTTATCTTCCAAAATGGACTTCATTTTTGGATTCGGAATATCGAAATTAGCTTAGGGTGAAATTTTGGTACTTTTCGGATAACTTTCATATTCTGATGAATAGTGAAAATTACTAAATTTTAATTAAAAAAAACTTTTTTAATCGAAATAATTAATAGTGATAAATTATTAATTTTAGTGGTTTTAAAGTATATTTATAATATATTTTTACAATTTAATACTATTTTGGTCATTGGATGTAATTTCACATTTAAACCAGACATAAATAAGTGTCAATCTTTTGATAGTTATTATCTCTTAAAAACACGCTATTTGTTTTGACGATGAGAATTAATTTTTAAATTAGTTAATGTAACTGATATTTTTTGAATTTGGTAAAATAAAAATCATTTTTTAATTCATAATATCAAATATATCTTAGGCCTAATTTTTTGTATTTTTATTGAAACTTTCATTTTTTGATTAATAGTGACACCACTAAGTGGTAGTTAAAAAACTGAATTTTTTCATAAAACATAATTTTACCGCTTCTATGAGTGGAATTTCAAAAATCTGAGAGACATGGTTGATGTGATTAATTAAAATGTTGTTCAATGAGATGAAACTAATTTTTGGAGAATAATAACTTTTTTCTTTTTTTTACCACTGTTAAAAGTAAATAGGGTAGTTAATGGTAAAAATGATATTATTATTACCCTAACACATGTCCTAATTCAATTCGATAAGTTTAATTTGACCAAAAACAACCTTAGAAATAAAATATGACCATTTAGGCCCACTTGGATTAGATTAGGACATTTGTTATCAATTTATTTAATGAAGGGTTAAAATAGTTAAAATCACAGTTTAATAACTAAATAATTTTTAATAAAGGGTTATACATAAGATAAATTCGACTATAAATATTCATTAGAAAGATATTAATATTTCATACATAATGGTATTTTATTTGTAATTTGTAGACTTAAAATAGTTTAATTTATTTATGATACATTAATGATGCAGTAATTATCTTATTAATGAAATATTGGAATAATTGATGTTATAAATACCAAAATAAATGTAATTTGAGACTTTTTATGAATTAAAATAATTTTATATTTTAATATGACATGTTATTATTGATTTAATTAAATTTTTTCTAACTAATAATTCTGTTATGATTTTCACAAAAATCAATTACCAAATAGTGTCAAAATTGACATAAAATAGTTTTTAAAACAAATACTATATTATTAATTGTTATTTTATTCCTAAAAATCTATGGTTAGGACACATGACATAGATAAGGTTATATATATTAATAATAAACTTCTTGGGGTTCTTTTGGCCTGATATAGTAAGTTTATTAACCCTATAGTGTAAGAAAACAAGAAGACATAGTAAAAGTTAAATTATCTAACTTAAAGTTAAATCTAAATGATAAGGTTACAATTGATACCTAAACTTGTCTAAATTCTATTGGATGAGAGTATTTCGACCCATCCCCACCTTAGCTTCGAAATAAATCAATTTGGAGATATTTAAAACCGAATTTGTCTTTATAATAAAATAATATTTTTAGTTATTCCAAAGGTGCCCCTCTCCTCCCTTATAAAAGGGCACCTCCTCCCTCTCTTCCTCACACCACTTTGAGCCTTAAAGATCGGCCAACCCCTACCAAATTCTCTTCTCCACTTCCATAGAAACATCCTAGAGGTTTTGGTCTTCTTCAAAGACCTATTTTAGTTCACTAAGAGGAGGTCTCAAAGAGGCGTTTCAAAGAAGAGGTAATGTCCGTTACCGATTCTTTTAACTTTATTTCTTCTTCCACTTATTATACATTAATTGTTTCATTATGAAGTAATAACATCAGCATAACTCATATACTGATATGTTATTATAAGTCTGAAACAACCCTATTTCACCATCTATCCATCCTACGGAAAACGAAATCACCACGCGTGCATACGTACGGAATAATGTCTCCACGCCGTGGTGAAATACGTTTTTCCACAAACACATTACATGGATGGGTATAATGGTGTAAAGAATAACTATATATGGTTATAATAACATCATAATTATTCTGATATATTATACCATCCACTGCAATTCTATTCAATAATTATGGGAATGATATCATCGCTCGTGCGTACGTACGGACTACCGTCTCCACGACGCGATGAGATTCATTCTCCATGTTAACCATACATGAATGATCATAAAGTATATATAATGAATAATAATGAAATATATGACATAATAATGATACTGAATTTATGTATATATATATTTATTTCATCTACTTAATTCCACTCAATTCAATAATGAAACGAAAACAACGTTCATGCGTACGTACGACCTACCGTCTCCATGAACGGTGTATTTCTTTCCATTTACTGATCTATTATATATATGTATATTCTGAATATATATTATATGTAAATCATTTTTTATATTCTATAATTAAGTAATCATGATCTAAGTAATCATATGAATAATTACAATTCAAAACATGGATGACAAATGAAACGATTTTACCCAAAACGCTCTTTAACATGGAATTTTCAAAAGAACGGGTAAAATAAAGTCATAAGTGAACCATATATGATATCATAAAAATAATTATGATTCTGGAATAAGTCGATAACATTATTTAAATCATTATACAGGAGGTTCAGACACTTACGAAGCAAATTGGACCTATGGTAAGGGAAATATCACAATCTCATTTTTATCCGAGATTGTTTATACTTTGGTATTTACTGGGGTGTATTTTATCATCCACATCCATGTTTCCTCAATATTTAATATTATTTCCATCTACCTACAATTTTTTAAATCCAATTTTACCCTTCGGTGAGTTTTTAGTAAAAGATATGAAAGGAATCTTTTGTCTTTTTTCATATGAGGTACTTTTTGACTTTTCCGACAAAAGTACGAGAAGAATGTTTTTTTTAACTTATACAGAATGAATGGATTTTTAAAACATTATTTCCAAGAAGCTTCCTTTACAAGTTTACAAGTTTATTTTTAATAAGCTTCTTTTAGTTTATAATTGTATGACATGTTAAGAGAGGAAAAGTGTTTTTGAAGTAGAAAGGATATTTTCCTCAAGAATGGAGTTCAAGTGTTTTATCAAAACTATTTTCCATATAAGATAATAAAGGGTTCTGTTTCTATCCCTATTATTACATTGATTTTCTTATGTTGTGATAGAATTATTTTTATTAACTCTTTTATCTTATATGAATTGTTTTATGATGTCATGTTGTTTAAGAATCCCATTTTTATTACATGGGTTATGCAATGATGTATGATTTATGATTTTGTGGAACACATAAGAATGCTATCATTATGAGATGGGTGGGACCTATATATCCCTCCAATGCATTGGGTAAAGATTTTATATCTCATGAGATAGACATGGCTGGAACGTCAGGTTAAACCGGTTCAGTGAAACAGGACTGAAACGAGGAGTGAACTCGGTTCAGAAATGGAATTTGTCCACTAAGATAGTCTTGGAAATGAGTCTTGACTAACAATAAATGATTCTCTACGATTATGTGTGTATTCCACAATGTTTCATGTTTTATATTATGATTATTGGGATTATATTTCACTTCCATGATTTATCCCATGTTATGAAATTATGATCTCTTCTGCAGGGTAAGATTTCCAAATTGTTATGTTCTTATGAATATGATGTGATTGATATTTCTGTTGTTTACCCATACTGAGAATTTGAGCTCACCCTTTTATATTTTCTTTTCCCCAGGATATAAATAAAGGTTTAGGTACAAAAAAGGAAGATCTTTATGGGAGATGTTGAAGATCTTTCACCACGAGTAGAAGATTATATTCTGAGTTTCCAAAGACACTAAACTATTACGGTCCTTGTGTGTGTGTTTTTGTTATGTACTACGTATTCCTAAAAAGTAATGTAATGTCCATGTACTTCAAGCTTCATGCCTCTACAGTTGGTATTAGAGGAAAGGTTTAGTCAACCTTTGGAAACTAGGATGCGAAAACGTTAGTGAGATCCCTAGAGATATTTCTAAGTTATATCTAGGGATGTCCCTAAGGATAAGTATACGTATAGGATATAGTCCTAGAACTATGGTAACGATCTTAGAATTTAACCTAAGATGTTAGATATTGAAGGTACTCCCCCTTTATTGTGTTGTTTTCCCTAGCAGGATTTTTGCCTCTCACACTATTCTTTTTGGGTTTTAGACGATAGCTGGAACCCGAAGGAACCGTGTTGACCAATGTAATGGACAATGAAATGATTGTCCTTCTGAACAAAAAAATGTTACGGGAGATGGAGTGAAAAATCTTATTGCTATACTTACACAACATATGAATCATTCTGGACTTCTAAATGAGCAGAGAAGGGAACAATATTCTATTGAGTCCTTCATGAGGCAACGTCTACCTTCTTTTAGTGGGTCTTCTCATCCACTTGTTGCTAAATAATGGATCAGTAACACTGAAAAGATATTTTCAGTTATTCAATGTTTTGAACATGATAAAGTCATCTTATTAGTATATCGTTTGGACGGTGAAGCTGATCAATGGTGGAATCTTATCAAGAATACGAGGCCAAGAGTTGAAATTGAGTCCATGGAATGGGACGAGTTCAAGAACTTATTTTTCAATAAGTACTTCCCTCATATTCTCCGAACAAAGATGGAGAAGTAGTTTATTGAACTGAAGCAAAAGGATGATGAATCTATTGGTACCTATGAAGCAAATTTTACAAGACTTACAAGGTACGCTTCTGGTATTGTTATCCAACATGAGAGTAAGATTGATCGATTCTTCAGTGGCTAAAAACCAAATCTTCGAAGGGTATTAGCTATAAGAGACTTTAGTATCTATGACGAAATTGTGCGTTGTGCTATCAAGGTAGAAATGGAATTTTGTGTTACATGTCCATCTCATAGTTTTGACAAAAAAACGAAAGATGGAGTTCAAGGAGAAATCTCAGAATAATGGTGAAAAGAAGATGAATGTTTCCCTATGCTCAAAGTGTGGAAAGAAGCATGGTGGAGATTGTCTTAAAGGGACAAGTAAATGTTTCAAATGTGGAAAGGAAGGTCATCAGGCATTTGAATGCAGCAATGATGGGAAGAATATGTCTACTGATGCAAACAAAGGAAGGGATACACAGAATGAACTTACTACACTTCAATGCTTCAAATGCAAGGAAATGGGGCATTATGCTAATAAATGCCCTAATCCAAGGGTTAGTGATGATCGAAATGCGCAACCACTTAAGGAAAAGGACAAAGAGAAGTCACATGCGATCACTATTGGTGATGTTGAATATGACTACGATGTGGTGGAATGATAAAGTATTTATGTAATGGGATTCCAAAATAATGTTGTATATAGTATCGTGGAATATTGGAATATTTATGTATTGGTCTATTGTGGTTTTCAATAATTTTATGGTACCGGTAACCATGGGAAGTGATTGAGATATTGTTGGTAAGAAGATGATATGTGCATAATGAAGGGATAAGGAAAAAATGAAATGTTTGAAAGTATTCATGAGCTCATGATTGATATAAGGACTAAGTGATATCATGGTTTGAGTATAATGAATGTTGAGGATTTTGGTTTGTGGAAAGTGTTAACTTTTAACTGCATTCATGTTTTCACTAAGGTTCAATGGGTATTAATTCTTCAAGAGAATACATGATTAAGGTATTCACACATTTGTAATTTGACTAAAAAGATATATCTTATGATATATGGGGGATAAATGATGGCATTCACGTGATTGTTATGTGAAATTTCAAGTAATCATTTTCTTTATACTATGAGCTTGGACTGAAGTATTTTAGATAATTCTAAAGATTGAAATGGGTTATGATGGACATAATTTAGGATAGAACATTTTTCGATATTATTGATGGGATGCTATAGTAATATAGCTTTAAAAAAGGACAACCTGCAGGATGGGCGACATCCCATCGCATCGGACAACGCTGTGGGAATCGAACCCACAACCGAAGTGCGACTGGCCTTTAGCGCCTACCCCGGGCCTATAGGAAGTCCCTGTTTAGTAGAAACTAGTTTTATTATATTAAGCAATATGATATATCAAGTATAATTCCATTTTAGGAACCATATATGATTAATCTCACTATAGATGGACTTATGTATTTTTGATACCTTCTATGACATTTTGGTTGAGATAGATGGAATGGCCCATCATTCTATCACATGATCTGCTAACTCATCACGAATAACAAATTCAACTTCATTTCATTAAGGAATTAAATGGAAATTGTTCAATTAATGAACAACAATGAGATTGTACCAAAATCATGTAAGTATTTCTTTTAATGATCTTGAAAACCAAAAATGTTGTCCTAGTGCCCTTATATCCGATGAATCAGATGGTACCTTAGATCATAACAAATATATGGATTTGTGATTGCTGACTTTTCCATAGCCATGTTCTCTACCACTCTCCATCAGAACATGATGGTTAGATTTTTCTTCCATATCCATATTTTCACCTATGTTCTCCTACGTGGAATCCCAGTGATGAGTAAATTTGGGTAACCGTTACATTTCATACTATAGTTTTTAAAGACAAGTTTTGGTATTCCTTTTTATGATGTGGGTTTCTATTAAAGAAACTTTCGAGTAGTAAACCATTTATAACCCCGACGAATTTCGAGAGAGAAATTTACATTAAGGGGGGTAGAATAGAACACCCCAAGATTTTATGAAAAATATTATTTTTAATTTTATTGATGTCTTGTATTGTACGCTACACCAAATGGAGCTTTCACTACATGCATCCCTGAACTGTCTTGCATTACACGCAATCGCGACCTTCCTCAATAGTGTGTATTGTACGCAATACCAAGTTTCACTAAACAACGATATGCTATTAAAATATTATTAAAACTAGTAGTTATGAATAGTAATTACTACTTTTTGAAATTTTATAAATTTTATCTTCCAAAATGGACTTCTCTTTTGGATTCGGAATATCAAAATTAGCTTAGGGTGAAATTTTGGTACTTTTCAGATAACTTTCATATTCTGATGAATAGTGAAAATTTCTAAATTTTAATTTAAAAACAACTTTTTAATCGAAATAATTAATAGTGATAAATTATTAATTTGAGTGGTTTTAAAGTCTATTTAGAATATAGTTTTACAATTTAATACAATGTTGGTCATTGGATGTAATTTCACATTTAAACCAGACATAAATAAGTGTCAATCTTTTGATAATTATTTTCTCTTAAAAACACGCTATTTGTTTTGACGATGGGAATTAATTTTTAAATTAGTTAATGTAACGGATATGTTTTTAATTTGGTAAAATAAACATCATTTTTGAATTCATAATCTCAAATATAGCTTAGGCCTAATTTTTAGTATTTTAATGGAAACTTTCATTTTTTGATGAATAGTGAAACCACTAAGTGGTAGTTAAAAAATTGAATTTTTTCATAACACTTAATTTTACCGCTTTTGAGAGTGGAATTTATAAAATCCAAGAGACACCATTGATGTCATTAAGTAAAATGTGGTTCAATGAGATGAAACTAATTTTTGATGAATAGTAACTTTTTACTTTTTTTTACCACGGTTAAAAGTAAATAGGGTAGTTAAGGGTAAAAATGATATTATTATTTCCCTAACACATGTCCTAATTCTATTGGATAAGTTTAATTCGACCAAAAACAACCTTAGGAATAAAATATGACCATTTAGGCCCACTTGGATTAGATTAGGACATTTATTATCAATTTATTTAAAGAAGGGTTTAAATAGTTAAAAACAAAGTTTAATAACTAAAAAATTTTTAATATAGGGTTATACATAAGATAAATTCGACTATAAATATTAATTAGAAATATAAACAAATTTCCTACATAATGGTATTTTATTTTTAATTTTTAGACTTAAAATAATTTAATTTATTTATGATACAATGATGATGTAGTAATTATCTTATTAATGAAATATTGGCATAATTGATGTTATAAATCTCCAAATAAATGTAATTTTGCGACTTTTTATGAATTAAAATAATTTTATATGTTAATATGACATGTTATTATTGATTTAATTAAATTTTTTAGAACTAATAATTCTGTTATGAGTTTCACAAAAAACAATTACCAAATAGTGTCAAAATTGTCAAAAAATAGTTTTTAAAACAAATACTATATTATTAATTGTTATTTTATTCCTAAAAATCTAAGGTTCGGTCAAATGACTTAGATACGGTTATATATATTAATAATAAACAACTTGGGGTTCGTTTGGCTTGATATAGTAAGTTTATTAACCTTATAGTGTAAGAAAACAAGAAGACACGGTAAAAGTTAAATTATCTAACTTAAAGTTAAATCTAAATGATAAGGTTAAAATTGATACCTAAACTTGTATAAATTCTATTGGATGAGATTATTTCTACCCATACCCACCTTAGATTCAGAATAAATCAATTTAGAGCTATTTAAAACCGAATTTGTCTTTATAATAAAATAATACTTTTTGTTATTCCAATGGTGTCCCTCTCCTCCCTTATAAAAGGGCACCTCCTCCCTCTGTTCCTCAAACCACTTTGAGCCTTCAAGAACGGACAAACCCTGAAAAATTCTCTTCTACACTTCCATATAGAAATCCTAGAGGTTCTGGTCTTCTTCAAAGACCAATTTTAGTTCCCTAAGAGGAGGTCTCAAAGAGGCGTTTCAAAGAAGAGCTAATGTCCGTTACCGATTCTTTTAACTTTATTTCTTCTTCCACTTCTTATTATTTAGTTGTGTCATTATGAAGTAATAACATAAGTATAACTCATATAATTATATGTTATTATAAGTATGAAACAACCCTATTTCACCATCTATCCATCCTACGGAAAACGAAATCACCACGCGTGCGTACGTACGGAATACCGTCTCCGCGCCGTGGTGAAATCTATTTTTTCCACCAACACCTTACATGGATGGGTATAATGGTGTAAAGAATAAATATATATGGTTATTATAACATCATACTGATTCTGATATGTTATACCATCCACTCAAATTCTATTCAATAATTATGGGAATGATATCATCACTCATGCGTACGTACGAACTACCGTCTCCACGACGTGATGAGATTCATTCTCCATGTTAACCATACATGAATGATAATAATGTATATATAATGAATAATAATGAAATATATGAAATAATAATGATACTGGATTTATGTATATATATATTTATGTCATCTACTTAATTCCACTCAATTCAATAAAGTAACGAAAACAGAGTTCATGCGTACGTACGACCTACCGTCTCCATGAACGGTGTATTTCTTTCCATTTACTGATCTATTATATATATGTATATTTTGAATATATATTATATATAAATCATGTTTTATATTATGTAATTAAGTAATCATGATCTAATTAATCATATGAATAATTACAAGTCAAAACATGGATGATAAATGAACCGATTTTACCCAAAACGCTCTTTAACATGGAATTTACAAAAGAACGGGTAAAATAAAGTCATAAGTGAACCATATATGATATCATAAAAATAATAATGATTCTAGAATAAGTCAATAACATTATTTAAATCATTATACAGGAGTTTTGGACACTTACGAAGAAAATCGGACCTAAGGTAAGGGAAATATCACAATCTCATTTTTATCCGAGATTGTTTATGCTTTGGTATTTACTGGGTTGTATTTTATCATCCACATCCACGTTTCCTCAATATGTAATATTATTTCCATCCAACTACAATTGTTTAAATCCAATTTTACAATTCGGTGAGTTTTTAATAAAAGATATGAAATGAATCTTTTGTCTTTTTTCATATGAGGTACTTTTTGAATTTTCTGACAAAAGTACGAGAAGAATGTTTTTTTAACTTATACGGAATGAATGGATTTTTAAAACATTATTTAAAAGAAGCTTCCTTTACAAGTTTACAAATTTATTTTTAATCAACTTCTTTTATTTTATAATTGTTTGACATGTTAAGAAAGGAAAAGTGTTTTTGAAGTACAAAGGATATTTTCCTCAAGAATGGAGTTCAAGTGTTTTATCAAAATTATTTTCCATCTAAGATAATAAAGGGTTCTATTTCTATCCCTATTATTACATTGATTTTATTATGTTGTGATGGAATTATTTCTATGAACTCTTTTATCTTATATGAATTGTTTTATGATGTCATGTTGTTTAATAATCCCATTTTTATTACATGGGTTATGCAATGATGTAGGATTTATGATTTTGTGGAACACATAAGAATGGTATCATTATGAGATGGGTGGGACCTATATATCCCTCCAATGCATTGGGTAAAGATTTTATATCTCATGAGATAGACATGGCTGGACCTTCAGGTTAAACCGGTTCAGTAAAACAGGACTGAAACGAGGAGAGAACTCGGTTCAGAAATGGACTTTGTCCACTAAGATAGTCTTGGCAATGAGTCTTGACTAATAAGAAATGATTCTCTATGATTATGTGTGTATGCCATAGAGTTTAATGTTTTATGTTATGATTATTGGGATTATATTTCACTACCATGATTTATCCCTTGTTATGAAATTATGATCTCTTTTGCAGGGTAAGATTTCCAAATTTTTATGTTCTTATGAATATGATGTGATTGATATTTATTTTGTTTACCCTTACTGAGAATTTGATCTCAACCTTTTATGTTTTCTTTTCTCCATGATATAAATAATGGTTTAGGTAAAAAAGGAAGATCTTTATGGGAGATGTTGAAGATCTTTCACCACGAGTAGAAGATTATATTCCGAGTTTCCAAAGACACTAAACTATTACGTTCCTTGTGTGTGTGTTTTTGTTATGTACTACGTATTCCGCAAAAGTAATGTAACGTCCATGTACGTCAAGCTTCGGGCCTCTATAGTTGGTATCAGAGGAAAGGTTTAGTCAACCTTTGGAAACTGGGATGCGAAAACGTTAGTGATATCCCTAGAGATATTTCTAAGGAATGTCTAGGGATGTCCCTAAGGATAAGTATACGTATAAGATATAGTCCTAGAACTACGGTAACGATCTTAGAATTTAACCTAATATGTTAGATATTGAAGGTACTCCCCCTTTATTGTGTTGTTTTCCATAGAATGATTTTTGCCTCTCACAGTATTCTTTTTGGGTTTTAGACGATGGCTAGAACCTGAAGGAACCGTGTTGATCAATGTAATGGAAAATGCAATGACTATCCTTCTGAACAAACAAATGTTACGGGAGATGGAGTGAAAAATCTTATTGCTATACTTACACAAGATATGAATCATTCTAGACTTCAAAATGAGCAGAGAAGGGAACAATATTCTATTGTGTCCTTCATGAGGCAACGTCCACCTTCTTTTAGTGGGTCTTCTGATCCACTTGTTGCTGAACAATGGATCACTACCACTAAAATGATATTTTCAGCTCTTCAATGTTCTGAACATGATAAAATCATCTTAGAAGTATATCGTTTGGAAGGTGAAGCTGATCAATGGTGGAATATTATCAAGAATATGAGGCCGAGAGATGAAATTGAGTCCATGGAATGGGACGAGTTCAAGAACTTTTCTTTCAATAAGTACTTACCTCGTATTCTCCGAACAAAGATGAAGAAGGAGTTTCTTGAACTGAAGTAAAAGGATGATGAATCTGTTGGTACCTATGAAGAAAATTTTACAAGACTTTCAAGGGACGTTTCTGGTATTATTATCCAACCTGAGAGTAAGATTGATCGATTCTTTAGTGGCTTAAAACCAAATATTCGAAGGGAATTAGCTATAAGAGACATTAGTAGCTATGAAGAAATTGTGCATTGTGCTATCAAGGTAGAAATGGAATTTGGTGTTACATATCCATCTCATAGTTTTGACAAGAAACGAAAGATGGAGTTCAAGGAGAAATCTCAGAATAATGGTGAAAAGAAGATGAATGTTTCCCTATGCTCAAAGTGTGGCAAGAAGCATGGTGGAGATTGTCTTAAAGGGACAATTAAATGTTTCAATTTTGTAAAGGAAGGTCATCGGGCATTTGAATGCCGTAATGATGGGAATAATATGTCTACTGATGCAAAAAAGGAAGGGATACACAGAATGAACCTACTACACTTCAATGCTTCAAATGCAAGAAAATGGGGCATTATGCGAATAAATGCCCTAATCCAAGGGTTAGTGATGATCGAAATGAGAAACCACTTAAAGAAAAGGACAAAGGGAAGTCACATGCGATCACTATTGGCGATGTTGAATATGACAACGATGTGGTGGAATGATTAAGTTTTTATGCAATGGGATTCCAAAATAATGTTGTATATAGTATTGTGGAATATTGGAATATTTATGTATTGGTCTATTGTGGTTTTCAATAATTTTATGGTACCGGTAACCATGGAAAGTGATTGAGATATTTTTGGTAAGTAGATGATATGCGCATAATGAAGGGATAAGGAAAAAATGAAATGTTTGACAGTATTCATGAGCTCATGATTGATATAAGGACTAAGTGATATCATGGTTTGAGTATAAAGAATTTTGAGGATTTTGGTTTTTGGAAAGTGTTAACTTCTAACGGCATTCATGTTTTCACTAAGGTTCAATGGGTATTCATTCTTCAAGAGAATACATGATTAAGGGATTCACACGTTTGTAATTTGACTAACAAGATATATCTTATGATATATGGGGGATAAATGATTGCATTCACGTGATTGTTATGTGACATTTCATGTAATCATTTTCTTTATACTATAAGCTTGGACCGAACTATTTTAGATAAGCCTAAAGATTGGAATGGAATATGTTGGACATAATTTAGGATAGAACTTTTTTCGATATTACTGATGGGATGTTATAGTAATATAGCTTTAGAAAAAGGACAACCTATAGGACGGGTGACAGCCCATCGCGTCGGACAAGGCTGTGGGAATCGAACACACAACCGAAGTGCGACTGGCCTTTAGCGCCTACCAATGGCCTACAGGAAGTCCCTGTTTAGTAGAAACTAGTTTTATTGTATTAAGCAATATGATATATGAAGTATAATTCCATTTTAGGAACCATATATGATTAATCTCACTATAGATGGACTTATGTATTTTTGATAACTTTTATGACCTTTTGGTTGATATAGATGGAATGACCCATAATTCTATCACATGATCTGCTAACACATCACGAATAACAAATTCAACTACATTTCATTAAGGGATGAAATGGAAATTGTTCAATTAACGAACAACAATGATATTGTACCAAAATCATGTAAGTTTTTCTTTTAATAATCTTGAAAACCAAAAATGTTGTCCTAGTGCCCTTATATCCGATGAATCAGATGGTACCTTAGATCATAACAAATCTATGGATTTGTGATTGTTGACTTTTCCATATCCATGTTCTTTACCATTCTCCATCAGAACATGATGGTTAGATTTTACTTCCATATCCATATTTTCACCTATGATCTCCTACGTGGAAACCTAGTGATGAGTAAATTTGGGTAACCGTTACATTTCATACTTTAGTTTTTAAATCCAAGTTTTGGTATTCCTTTTTATGATTTGGGTTTCTATTAAAGAAGCATTCGAGTAGTGAACCATTTATAACCCCGACGAATTTCGAGGGTGAAATTCATTTTAACGGGGGTAGAATGTAACACCCCGAGATTTTATGAAAAATATTATTTTTAATTTTATTGATGTCCTGTGTTGTATGCTACACCAAAAGGAGCTTACACTACATGCATCCCTGACTTGGATTGCATTACACACAATTGCGACCTTCCTCGATAGCGTGTGTTGTACGCAATACCGAGTTTCACTAAACAACGATATGCTATTAAAATATTATTAAAAATAGCCGTTATGAATAGTAATAACCACTTTTTGAAATTTTATAAATTTTATCTTCCAAAATGGACTTCATTTTTGGATTCAGAATATCAAAATTAGCTTAGGGTGAAATTTTGGTACTTTTGGGATAACTTTCATATTTTGATGAATAGTGAAAATTACTAAATTTTAATTAAAAAAAAAATTTCTTAATCGAAATCATTAATAGTGATAAATTATTAATTTGAGTTGTTTTAAAGTATATTTATAATATATTTTTACAATGTAATACAATGTTGGTCATTGGATGTAATTTGACATTTAAACCTGACATAAATAAGTGTCAATCTTTTGATAGTTATTATCTCTTAAAAACATGCTATTTGTTTTGCCGACGGGAATTAATTTTTAAATTACTCAGTATAACTGATATGTTTTGAATTTGGTAAAATAAACATCATTTTTTAATTCATAATATCAAATATAGCTTAGGCCTAATTTTTGGTATTTTTACAGAAACTTTCATTTTTTGATGAATAGTGAAACCACTAAGTGGTAGTTAAAAAACTGAATTTTTTCATAAAACTTAATTTTACCGCTTCTGTGAGTGGAATTTCAAAAATCCGAGAGACACAGTTGATGTCATTAAGTAAAATGTGGTTCAATGAGATGAAACTAATTTTTGGTGAATAATAACTTTTTACTTTTTTTACCACGGTTAAAAGTAAATAGGGTAGTTAAGGGTAAAAATGATATTATTATTACCCTAACACATGTCCTAATTCTATTTTATAAGTGTAATTCGACCAAAAAAAACCTTATGAATAAAATATGACCATTTAGTCCCACTTGGATTAGATTAGCACATTTATTATCAATTTATTTAAAGAAGGGTTAAAATAGTTAAAATCAAAGTTTAATAACTAAAGCATTTTTAATATAGGGTTATACATAAGATAAATTCGACTATAAATATTCATTTGAAAGATAAAACTATTTTCTACATAATGGTATTCTATTTTGAATTTTTAGACTTAATATAATTTAATTTACTTATGATACAATAATGATGCAGTAGTTATATTATTAATGAAATATTGGCATAATTGATGTTATAAATACCCAAATAAATGTAATTTGAGACTTTTTAGGAATTAAAATAATTTTATATGTTAATATGATATGTTAGTATTGATTTAATAAAATATTTTCGAACTAATCATTCTATTATTATTTTCACAAAAATCAATTACCAAATAGTGTCAAAATTGACATAAAATCGTTTTTAAAACAAATACTATATTTATAATTGTTATTTTATTCCTAAAAATCTTAGTTTATGCCAAATGACTTAGATAAGGTTATATATATTAATAATAAACAACCTGGGGTTCGTTTGTCTTGATATAGTAAGTTTATTAACCTTATAGTGTAAGAAAACCAGAAGACACGGTAAAAGTTAAATTATCTAACTTAAAGTTAAATCTAAATGATAAGATTAAAATTGATACCTAAACTTGTCTAAATTAGATTTTATGAGAGTATTTAGACCCATACACACCTTATCTTCTAAATAAATCAATTTTGAGCTATTTAAAACCGAATTTGACTTTATAATAAAATAATATTTTTAGTTATTCCAAAGGTGCCCCTCTCCTCCCTTATAAAAGGTCACCTCCTCCCTCTCTTCCTCACACCACTTTGAGCCTTCAATATCGGCCATCCCTTGCCAGATTCTCTTCTCCACTTCCATAGAAACATCCTAGAGGTTCTGGTCTTCTTCAAAGACCAATTTTAGTTCCCTATGAGGAGGTCTCAAAGAGGCGTTTCAAAGAAGAGGTAATGTCCATTACCGATTCTTTTAACTTTATTTCTTCTTCCACATAGTCTTATTTAGTTGTTTCATTATCAAGTAATAACATCAGTATAACTCATATACTGATATGTTATTATATGTATGAAACAACCCTATTTCAACATCTATCCATCCTACGGAAAATGAAATCACCACGCTTGTGTACGTACGGAATACTGTCTCCACGCCGTGGTGAAATCTCTTTTTCCACCAACACCTTACATGGATGGGTATAATGGTGTAAAGAATAACTATATATGGTTATTATAACATCATAATGATTATGATATATTATACCATCCACACCAATTCTATTCAATAATTATGGTAATGATATCATCGCTCGTGTGTACGTACAGACTACCGTCTCCACGACGCGATGAGATTCATTCTCCATGTTAACCATACATGAATAATCATAAAGTATATATAATGAATAACAATGAAATATATGACATAATAATGATATTGGATTTATGTATATATATATTTATGTCATCTACTTAATTCCACTCAATTCAATAAAGAAATGAAAACAACGTTCATGTATAGGTACGACCTACCGTCTCAATGAACGATGTATTTCCTTCCATTTACTGATCTATTATATATATGTATATTCTGAATATATATTATATATAAATCATGTTCTATATTCTGTAATTAAGTAATCATGATCTAAGTAATCATATGAATAATTACAAGTCAAAACACGGACGACAAATGAAATGATTTTACCCAAAATGCTCTTTAACATGGAATTTACAAAAGAACGGGTAAAATAAAGTCATAAGTGAACCATATATGATCTCATAAAAATAATTATGATTCTGTAATAAGTCAATAACATTATTTCAATCATTATATAGTAGGTTCGGACACTTACGAAGCAAATCGGACCTAAGGTAAGGGAAATATCAAAATATCATTTTTATCCGAGATTGTTTATACTTTGGTATTTTCTAGGGTGTATTTTATCATCCACATCCATGTTTCCTCAATATGTAATATTATTTCCATCCACCTACAATAGTTTAAATCCAATTTTACCCTTCGGTGAGTTTTTAGTAAATGATATGAAAGGAATCTTTTGTCTTTTTTCATATGAGGTACTTTTTGACTTTTCTGACAAAAGTATGAGAAGAATGTTTTTTTAACTTATATGAAATGAATGAATTTTTAAAACATTATTTCCAAGAATATTCCTTTACAATTTTACAAGTTTATTTTTAATACACATATTTTAGTTTATAATTGTATGACATGTTAAGAAAGGAAAAGTGTTTTTGAAGTAGAAAGGATATTTTCCTCAAGA
The DNA here is from genome assembly GCA_963277665.1 of Viscum album. Taxonomy (NCBI): domain Eukaryota; kingdom Viridiplantae; phylum Streptophyta; class Magnoliopsida; order Santalales; family Viscaceae; genus Viscum; species Viscum album. Next base: position 368,040,459 of record OY728119.1, on the reverse strand, counting down.
ATGGAGTTCAAGTGTTTTATCAAAATTATTTTCCTTCTAAGATAATAAAGGGTTCTGTTTCTATCACTATTATTAAATTGATTTTATTATGTTGTGATGGAATTATTTTTATGAACTCTTTTATCTTATATGAATTGTTTTATGATTTCATGTTGTTTAAGAATCCCATTTTTATTAAATGGGTTATGCAATGATGTATGATTTATGATTTTGTGGCACACATAAGAATGGTATCATTATGAGATGGGTGGGACCTATATATGCCTCCAATTCATTGGGTAAAGATTTTATATCTCATGAGATAGACATGGCTAGAATGTCAGGTTAAACCGGTTCAGTGAAACAGGACTGAAACGAGGAGTGAACTCGGTTCAGAAATGGACTTTGTCCACTAAGATAGTCTTGGAAATGAGTCTTGACTAATAAGAAATGATTCTCTATGATTATGTGTGTATGCCAGAAAGTTTTGTGTTTTATGTTATGATTATTGGGATTATATTTCACTACCATGATTTTTCCCATGTTATGAAATTATGATCTCTTTTGTAGGGTAAGATTTCCAAATTGTTAAGTTCTTATGAATATGATGTGATTGATATTTCTTTTGTTTACCCTTATTGAGCATTTGAGATCACCCTTTTATTTTTTCTTTTCCCCAAGATATAAATAAAGGTTTAGGTAAAAAAAGGAAGATCTTTATGGGAGATGTTGAAGATCTTTCACCACGAGTAGAAGATTATATTCCAAGTTTCGAAAGACACTAAACTATTACGGTCCTTGTGTGTGTGTTTTTATTATGTACTACGTATTCCGAAAAAGTAATGTAATGTCCATGTACATCATGCTTCGGGCCTCTATAGTTGGTATCAGAGGAAAGGTTTAGTCATCCTTTGGAAACTAGGATGCGAAAACGTTAGTGAGATCCCTTGAGATATTTCTTAGGTATGTATAGGGATGTCCCTAAGTATAACTATACGTATAGGATATAGTTCTAGAACTATGGTAAGGATCATAGAATTTAACCTAAAATGTTAGATATTGAAGGTACTCCCCCTTTATTGTGTTGTTTTCCCTAGCATGATTTTTGCCTCTCACACTATTCTTTTTGGGTTTTAGACGATGGCTGGAACCCGAAGGAACCGTGTTGATCAATGTAATGGAAAATGCAATGATTGTCCTTCTGAACAAAAAAATGTTACAGGAGATGGAGTGAAAAATATTATTGCTATACTTACACAAGCTATGAATAATTCTGGACTTCCAAATGAGCAGAGAAGGGAACAATATTCTATTGAGTCCTTAATGAGGGAACGTCCACCTTCTTTTAGTGGGTCTTCTAATCCACTTGTTCCTGAACAATGGATCAGTACCACTAAAAAGATATTTTCAGTTCTTCAATGTTCTGAACATGATAAAGTCATCTTAGCAGTATATCGTTTGGAAGGTGAAGATGGTCAATGGTGGAATTTTATCAAGAATATGAGGCCAAGAGATGAAATTGAGTCCATGGAATGGGATGAGTTCAAGAACTTATTTTTCAATAAGTACTTCCCTCGTATTCTCCAAACAAAGATGGAGAAGGAGTTTCTTGAACTGAAGCAAAAGGATGATGAATCAGTTGGTATCTATGAAGTAAATTTTACAAGACTTGCAAGGTACGCTTCTGGTATTATTATCCAATCTGAGAGTAAGATTGATCGATTCTTCAGGGGCTTAAAAGCAAATCTTCGAAGGGCATTAGCTATAAGAGACATCAGTAGCTATGAAGAAACTTTGCGTTGTGCTATCAAGGTAGAAATGGAATTTGGTGTTACATACCCATCTCATAGTTTTGACAAGAAACGAAAGATGGAGTTCAAGGAGAAATCTTATAATAATGGTGAAAAGAAGATGAATGTTTCTCTATGCTCAAAGTGTGGAAAGAAGCATGGTAGAGATTTTCTTAAAGGGACAAGTAAATGTTTCAAATGTGGAAAGGAAGGTCATCGGGGATTTGAATGCCACAATGATGGGAAGAATATGTGTACTGATGCAAACAAAGGAAGGAATACACAGAATGAACCTACTACACATCAATGCTTCAAATGCAAGGAAATGGGGCATTATGCTAATAAATGCCCTAATACAAGGGTTAGTGATGATCGAAATGAGCAACCACTTAAGGCAAAGGACAAAGGGAATTCACATGCGATCACTATTGGCGATGTTGAATATGACAACGATGTGGTGGAGTGATTATGTGTTTATGTAATGGGATTCCAAAATAATGTTGTATATAGTATTGTGGAATATTGGAATATTTATGTATTGGTCTATTGTGGTTTTCAATAATTTTATGGTACCTGTAACCATGGGAAGTGATTGAGATATTTTTGGTCAGCAGATGATATGCGCATAATGAAGGCATAAATAAAAAATGAAATTTTTGACATTATTCCTGAGCTCATGATTGATATACGGACTAAGTGATATCATGGTTTGAGTATAAAGAATTTCGAGGATTTTGGTTTGTGGAAAGTGTTAACTTTTAACTGCATTCATGTTTTCACTAAGGTTTAATGGGTATTAATTCTTCAAGAGAATACATGATTAAGGTATTCACACATTTTTAATTTGACTAACAAGATATATCTTATGATATATGGGGGATAAATGATGGCATCCACGTGATTGTTATTTGAAATTTCAAGTAATAATTTTCTTTATACTATGAGTTTGGACCGAAGTATTTTAGATAGGCCTAAAGATTGGAATGGATTATGTTGGACATAATTTAGGATAAATTTTTTTTCGATATTATTGATGGGATGTTATAGTAATATAGCTTTAGAAAAAGGACAACCTGCAGGACGGGCGACAACCCATCGCGTCGGACAAGGCTGTGGGAATCGAACCCACAACTGAAGTGCGACTGGCCTTTAGCACCTACCACTGGCCTACAGGAAGTCCCTGTTTAGTAGAAACTAGTTTTATTATATTAAGCAATATGATATATGAAGTATAATTCCATTTTAGGAACCATATATGATTAATATCACTATAGATGGACTTATGTATTTTTGATAACTTTTATGACCTTTTGGCTGAGATAGATGGAATAACCCATCATTCTATCACATGATCTGCTAACACATCACGAATAACAAATTCAACTTCATTTCATTATGGGATGAAATGGAAATTGTTCAATTAATGAACAACAATGAGATTGTACCAAAATCATGTAAGTATTTCTTTTAATGATGTTGAAAACCAAAAATGTTGTCCTAGTGCCCTTATATCCGATGAATCATATGGTACCTTAGATGATAACAAATCTATGGATTTTTGATTTCTGACTTTTCCATAGCCATGTTCTCTAACACTTTCCATCAGAACATGATGGTTAGATTTTTCTTCCATATCCATATTTTCACCTATGTTCTTCTACGTGGAAACCCAGTGATGAGTAAATTTCGGTAACCATTACATTTCATACTTTAGTTTTTATAGCCATGTTTTGGTATTACTTTTTACGATGTGGGTTTCTATTAAAGAAAATTTTTATTAGTAAACCATTTATAACCCCGACGAATTTCGAGGGCGAAATTCCTTTTAAGGGGGGTTGAATGTAACACCCGGATATTTTATGAAAAATATTCTTTTTAATTTTATTGATGTCTTGTGTTTTATGCTACACCAAAAGGAGCTTGCACTACACTCATCCCTGACTTAGCTTGAATTACATGCAATCACGACCTTCCTCGATAGCGTGTGTTGTAAGCAATATCGAATTTCACTAAACAACGATATGCTATTAAAATATTATTAAAAATAGCCATTATGAATAGTAATAACCAATTTTTGAAATTTTATAAATTTTATCTTCCAATATGGACTTCATTTTTGGATTCAGAATATCGAAATTAGCTTATGGTGAAATTTTGGTACTTTTCGGATAACTTTCATATTCTGATGAATAGAGAAAATTACTAAATTTTAATTAAAAAAAACTTTTTTAATCGAAATAATTAAAAGTGATAAATTATTAATTTGAGTGGTTTTAAAGTATATTTAGAATATATTTTTACAATTTAATACAATGTTAGTCATTGGATGTAATTTCACATTTAAACCAGACATAAATAAGTGTCAATCTTTTGATAATTATTTTCTCTTAAAAACACGCTATTTGTTTTGACGACGAGAATTAATTTTTAAATTAGTTAATGTAACTAATATGTTTTGAATTTGGTAAAATAAACATCATTTTTGAATTCATAATATCAAATATAGCTTAGGCCTAATTTTTGGTATTTTTATGGAAACTTTCATTTTTTGATGAATAGTGAAACCACTAAGTGGTAGTTAAAAAACTGAATTTTTTCATAAAACCTAATTTTACCGCTTCTGTGAGTGGAATTTCAAAACTCCAAGAGACACGGTTGATGTCAGTAAGTAAAATGTGGTTTAATGAGACGAAACTAATTTTTTTGTGAATAGTAATTTTTTACGTTTTTTTACCACGGTTAAAGGTAAATAGGGTAGTTAAGGGTAAAAATGATATTATTATTACCCTAGAAGATGTCCTAATTCTATTGGATAAGTGTAATTCGACCAAAAACAACCTTAGGAATAAAATATGACCATTTAGGCCCACTTGGATTAGATTAGGACATTTATTATAAATTTATTTAAAGAAGGGTTAAAATAGTTAAAATCAAAGTTTAATAAATAAAGCATTTTTAATATAGGGTTATACATAAGATAAATTCGACTATAAATATTCCATGGAAATATAAAATTATTTCCTACATAATGGTATTTTATTTGTAATTTTTAGACATAAAATAATTTAATTTATTTATGATACAATGATGATGCAGTAATTATCTTATTAATGAAATATTGGAATAATTGATGTTATAAATACCCAAATAAGTGTAATTTGAGACATTTTATGAATTCAAATAATTTTATATGTTAATTTGATATGTTAGTATTGATTTAATTAAATTTTTTAGAACTATTAATTCTGTTATGATTTTCACAAAAATCAATTACCAAATAGTGTCAAAATTGACATAAAATTGTTTTTAAAACAAATACTATATTATTAATTGTTATTTTATTCCTAAAAATATAAGGTTAGGCCAAATGACTTATATAATGTTATATATATTAATAATAAACAACTTGGAGTTCTTTTGGCTTGATATAGTATGTTTATTAACCTTTTAGTGTAAGAAAACAAGAAGACATGGTAAAAGTTAAATTATCTAACTTAAAGTTAAATCTAAATGATAAGGTTAATATTGATACCTAAACTTGTCTAAATTATATTGTATTAGAGTATTTCGACCCATAACAACCTTATCTTCGAAATAAATCAATTTGGATCTATTTAAAACCAAATTTGGCTTTATAATAAAATAATATTTTTTGTTATTCCAAAGGTGCCCCTCTCCTCCCTTATAAAAGGGCACCTCCTCCCTCTCTTCCTCACTCCACTTTGAGCCTTCAAGCTCGGCCAACCCCTGCCAAATTCTCTTCTACACTTCCATAGAAACATCCTAGAGGTTCTGGTCTTCTTCAAAGTCCAATTTTGGTTCGCTAAGAGGAGGTCTTAAAGAGGCGTTTCAAAGAAGAGGTAATGTCCTTTACCGATTCTTTTAACTTTATTTCTTCTTCCACTTCTTCTTCTTTAGTTGTTTCATTATGAAGTAATAACATAAGTATAACTCATATACTGATATGTTATTATAAGTATGAAACAACCCTATTTCACCATCTATCCATCCTATGGAAAACGAAATCACCACATGTGCGTACGTACGGAATACCGTCTCCACGCCGTGCTGAAATCTATTTTTCCACCAACACCTTACATGGATGGGTATAATGTTGTAAATAATAAATATATATGGTTATTATAACATCATACTGATTCTGACATATTATACAATCTACTCCAATTCTATTCAATAATTATGGGAATGATATCGTCGCTCGTGCGTACGTATGGATTACCGTCTCCACGACGCGATGAGATTCATTCTCTATGTTAACCATACATGAATGATCATAAAGTATATATAATGAATAATAATGAAATATATGAAATAATAATGATACTGGATTAATGTATATATATATTTATGTCATCTACTTAATTCCACTCAATTCAATAAAGAATCGAAAATAGCGTTCTTGAGTACGTACGACCTACCGTCTCCATGAATGGTGTATTTATTTCCATTTACTGATCTATTATATATATGTATATTATGAATATATATTATATATAAATCATGTTTTATATTCTGTAATTAAGTAATCATGATCTATGTAATCATATGAATAATTACAAGTCAAAACCCGGACGACAAATGAAACGATTTTACCCAAAACGCTCTTTAACATGGAATTTACAAAAGAACGGGTAAAATAAAGTCATTAGTGAACCATATATGATATCATAAAAATAATTATGATTCTGGAATAATTCAATAACATTATTTAAATCATTATACAAGAGGTTCGGACACTTATGAAGCAAATCGGACCTAAAGTAAGGGAAATATCACAATCTCTTTTTTATCTGAGATTGTTTATACTTTAGTATTTACTGGGGTGTATTTTATCATCCACATCCATGTTTTCTCAATATTTAATATTATTTCCATCCACTTAAAATTGTTTAAATCCAATTTTACCCTTCGGTGAGTTTTTAGTAAAATATATGAAAGGAATCTTTTGTCTTTTTTCATATGAGGTACTTTTTTACTTTTCTGACAAAAGTATGAGAAGAATGTTTTTTTAACTTATACGGAATGAATGGATTTTTAAAACATTATTTCCAAGAATCTTCCTTTAAAAGTTTAAAAGTTTATTTTTAATAAACTTTTTTTAGTTTATAATTGTATGACATGTTAAAAAAGGAAAAGTGTTTTTGAAGTAGAAAGGATATTTTCCTCAAGAATGGAGTTCAAGTGTTTTATCAAAATTATTTTCCATCTAAGATAATAAAGGGTTCTATTTCTATCCCTATAATTACATTGATTTTATTATGTTGTGATGGAATTATTTTTATGAACTCTTTTATCTTATATGAATTGTTTTATGATATCATGTTGTTTAAGAATCCCATTTTTATTATATGGGTTATGCAATGATGTATGATTTATGATTTTGTGGAACACATAAGAATGGTATCATTATGAGATGGGTGGGACCTATATATCCATCCAATGCATTGGGTAAAGACTTTATATCTCATGAGATAGACATGGCTGGAACGTCAGGTTAAAACGGTTCAGTGAAACAGGACTGAAACGAGGAGTGAACTCGGTTCAAGAATGGACTTTGTCCACTAAGATAGTCTTGGAAATGAGTCTTGAATAATAAGAAATGATTATCTATGATTATGTGTGTATGCCACAAAGTTTCATGTTTTATGTTATGATTATTGGGATTATATTTCACTACCATGATTTATCCCATGTTATGAAATTATGATCTCTTTTGCAGGGTAAGATTTCCAAATTGTTATGTTCTTATGAATATGATGTGATTGATATTTCTTTTGTTTACCCATAATGATCATTTGATCTCACCCTTTTATATTTTCTTTTCCCCAGGATATAAAGAAAGGTTTTAGGTAAAAAAAGTAAGATCTTTATGGGAGATGTTGAAGATCTTTCACCACGAGTAGAAGATTATATTCCGAGTTTCCAAAGACACTAAACTATTACGGTCCTTGTGTGTGTGTTTTTGTTATGTACTACGTATTCCGCAAAAGTAATTTAATGTCCATGTACGTCAAGCTTTGGGCCTCTAAATCCATGGAGTATCTTGATTAGATAGAAACATTCATCAAACTCTTGAAGAATCGTTAATACTCTAATGTGGGTTTCTCCACGTATATTATTGAGGGACTAGGAAGGAGTTGGTGGGAATCTATTGTGAAATCTAATTTTCATAAAAATATTACTTTGGATTCCTTAAAAAAGATATTTAAACAATAGTTTTACCATGAGACATTACATGCAGTGAACATATAAGAGTTTCTAAACATAAAGTATGGGGGCATACATTTCTGTATTATACTACCGATTTTGATAATTTCATGAATCTAGCACTGAATCTCATCAGTAATGAGTAACTAATGGCTCAATGGTTTGAGTAAGGATAGAGGCCTGATATTCCATCGATGTTGATACTCATGTGTCTTTTAAATTTTTTTTAAAGGTAGTTGATAAGGCATCATTGGTTAAGCCAAACATAGATAGGAGGAAAGGTTTGGTTGGAGCTTCATTTTGTTCATTAGTTATCTAGGGTGTATATTCTAGTCAGGAGAGGAAGCGTATGAGTTGTAATAACCTAGTTCTTCTAATGAGGTATGTGTTTCTTCATTTTCTTTTCCTTTGAGTTGTTTTTGAGAAAACAAGGAAAACTGGAAAAATGTTATGTTTTAGTAAAACATGCTGTTTAATTTTATGTACCTGACATTTTTTCTAGCCATGTATGATGGGGATACATAGTGTGTTTTGGTATTGTCCATGTAGAGAAGAAAAATCCACTACCTTCCATGTACTTCCTAGTACACGCTGTGTAGTCATTTTGGCAAGGACGGTGCGAGATGTGTAAAGTAGGCCGGTAAATTAATGAATAGTAAAATGATATACACTCTTTGTATATGAACATACATGTTGTGTACTCCTAATTTTCAGTGTAAAATGGGAAGTAGCCTCATTTTCTATTCTTCTAGATAGAAGAGCAGTAGGGTGAAGAACAAGGAGCCATGAGATCGACTCCTTCCCTCATTTCTTCATCTGGAACCCGATTCAAGTACCATTAGGCTCGTTGGATTCCTCTCGGTAAGAGATTTCTTCTTCTTGAGCCATTATTGATGATTTATATTCTTGAGAAAGTTATTTAAGGTTGATTGATTTATCACTTTTCAAAGATCTATATCGTTCTAGGCTAATTCAAGGGCCAACGTCGGATTATATCAGTTATATGACCTCGAGGTTTGTGGTCTTGTGCCTTTTGTTAAATTTTGGAGTTTATTATATGTGCCAAAATTGTATGAGAGAAATTTTTGGGGTATTGTTTTGCTCTAGAATTAAAACTATTTGATACCTAATGATGTTAAGATATTTTATTATATAAATTTCAAGCATGTGATTGATGAGTTGTTTTATTTAGGGTCACCCCATGGGTTTGTTTCCCATGGTTAGAAATTTTTCAAGAGAACCTTTGAGGCATGTGAATGATTTCCCTTTTTGTTGTTGATTAGAATCATATATTGTTACATCAAATGACCATGTGAGTTTTTATGATTAAAACAATGAAATAGTTTAATTTGCATGTGTTTGCTGATATGTAAATTTCCCATGTGAGTTGTTTTGTTTAAATCCATGTGATAGGTTAATTCACATATTTCACTTTTGAAATGAAATTTTAAATGATTATAAGAGGCAATTATAAATGGTTCAACCATAGTGTTGGTTAAAAGAAAAGATCGGGCTCCTGTAACTAAATACACATTGATTACCTTGGGTGAACTATTTTCTCGGTTAAAAGGAAATGTATAAACTCAAGAGGATAATTACTTAAGGGTCATGAGTGGGCCACCGTTTTTGTGGTCGGGCATACCGAGTCATTTTGTAAATGTTGAGCTAATCCTTGGTCCCTTGAGGGATACCTAGGACATGCTCTATTAGAAACTGAACAAATGATTAAATTCTGAAATGATGATATTCTTAAATGCAAATTGGTTATGTCACAAGTTGATGGTTACTTTAGTATAGGGGGTCGATAGGCCTAGGCTAGACTTCAAGACTTTTTTAAAGTTCACAGAACTTGTTAAATGAAATGGAATGACTTATGATGTGTCTACCAAGACAAAGCACAATCATGGATTTGGTCTTCAATTTTTATCTAAACGATCTTCTGAGACATATGCTATGTTTAATTATATATGGGGTATTTGAAGGATATGGATGAATCTTGAGATAGTTGCATCTAAAATAAACTGAATTGGTAAAGAACATAAATAGAATAAATGGATTGTTACTTGAGAACTTCCTTGTTACTATTTTCCCTTATTGCTGTTACATATATTCAATAACTATTAGACATAGATCGTTGGTGGTTGCATACTGGGATTAGTCTGACAACCTATTTGGGTTATGATTTTGGGACCAAAAAAATTATATGATTTCAGGTGTTGACAATGGAAAGTTACATTATATAGGTATTTGATTGCTTCTTTGGAGCATGAGAGAATGGGGCCAATCTAAGGCTTGTGATGCTTCTGAGTTTTATTTCTTTTTCTGAACATGTATTGTATTTGTGTATGATTTAAGTGTATCCTATTTTGGATGATTTCTGAGAAAATATAACATGATTCATTATCATTTTTATGGTTTTATACTTGGATATCAATCTATCAGACTTCCGTTTTTTTTTGTTTTAGTTGTATACTATTTACTACTTCCTCTACTATACTATTTTATATCCCTCTGTGTTATACCCAACCTATGAGGTCATATTTTCCCCACTATCACATCCAAGGATCTCTATGCTAGTTGGAATCCTCTGGAATTTTAAGAAATGTGCTTGAGACCATGTGGCCAACCGGGTACGGGGCACCTTTTAGTGGCACCCAGATCTGGGACATTACAAATTGGTATCAGAGGGTTTCTTTTTTGATTTGTCTTATTGTTTGGAGCCTATATATAGGGATATAAAGGAATGGGTATTTGGTAATTAGTTGTGCCCAGGTGTAGCTTCCCTACGTACAGGGAAAGCCAAATCGCCTCAAAATGACTTGTGATATTTAGATTTTGAGATATTAAATTTGATTCTATTTCACCGTTGGGTGACACAATTTATTTTTGATATTACTATTAACGCAATTGTGGGTTATATTTTAGTTTAAACCCGATGAGATGAGGGTATTCCATCTCATGCTTCATATATACACTTGTTAGAATCAAATTCCATTAATTATGACATGCCATCTAGGATTCATTAGTTATCGCATGTTGTTATCTTATATGCCATGATAGTTATACCTGTTGTTATGATTGATGTATTGGTACGTGTTATGGTTTGGATTGAATGGATGACAAACTTTGGTTCCTAAGGTGTTTGGGCCCTCTTAGACCAAAATCTGGTGGAACATGATTCAGTTTTTCTCTATAATTATATTATGATATGTTCTTCTTATGTGACAAACATTGATTCGTGGGGAGTATGGGCCCTCACATATTGGAATTTGGCATCCCGCTAGTTGGTTTTTTGCATAATATAGATTTTATGGGAAATTTAGAGTTTATGTCCTGAAAAAACCTTTATACATGGCATAGTGTCTAGCCTAGCACACCGTGTGTTCTTCCAATTTGGGGAATAATGTGTTCCCGGTTTTAATAAGAACACACCATGTACCCCATATACATGACATTTAGTCCTTGAATGTGTAACCTTACATGTGAGGAGGGAACATGAGTTTTCAATCTTTGAGTTGGACACGCTATGTACTATGAGTACACGCCATGTAGAAGTCGACCGTGTATCCAGTCATGTGACTAACGACACAGGTGGATGAAAGTTATGATGTACACCACATGCCTATATTAAACACACCATATAGTCTTACACCATCAAAACCGTGTAGTTATTTCCATGTAGAAGTACTTGGCAAGGAAGGTAAATCCATGTATATGCCTATCTCTTGGGGAACACACCGTGTACATGGTGTATTACACGACCTTGTTGGGTAGAAGTACACACCCATGTAAAGGCCTAGGGGAACACGCTGTGTAAAAAGTTATACATGCTGTGTACTCTTATTTTGGAAAAAACATGAGTGTCTTTTTTCTTCTTCTCTATCCCACATTGCACTTTTGAGATGCAGTTTTATCTTCGCTAAATATGTGTTGAGGTGCATGTGATAGACTTTAGAGATAAATTCTACAATGACAGCCTTGAGAAGTATGCCAAGAGAGTGGAAGTGAGTATACACCAGAGGTGGTAGGCCATGGACTACTGATAGATCCTCCAGTTGTGCCAGCTACGACACCAGCCATTATACCTGATGTGGGTGCAGACACACAGTTCTAGGAAGGTTATGTGAGGTTCATGAAGACCATCTAGGGATCACTGTAGGATGACACATCTATAGAAGAGTTGACATGTATATTCCAGCAGCAACATCCAACTACTTTTTTATTGGATTGAAGACCATAGGCGGTAGAATCATGGCTGGAATCAATGATAACTATCTTCGAGCATCTGCAGACGCCTCTTGAGAGTAGTTTCAAGATCGTGACTTATATGCAATGAAATTCCATTAAGAGGTTGTTGGATGTTATCATGCAGACATAGTGCCATAGATCCATGGCATGGGTAGACATCCAGACAGTTTTCTATGACTACTTATTTCATAAGACTGTTAGGGATGATTGTGGCCAGGTGTTCATGAATCTTTAGTAGAGTTCTATGTCAGTGATGGAATATTCTACCCAATTCACAGAGCTTCAATGATTCACACATATTCTAATTGGTGACAAGGATTTTAGAGCTACGATCTTTGAGTATGGTCTTCGATATGATAGCCGAACTCAGGTGAATGTTTTTCTGTTTCTATCTATGCATTACACTGTGAATCAGGTGCTGATTATAGAGTGAAACCTATAGGAAACTATAGGTTCGATCCAAGGTAGTTCAACACCGAGATTTGGTACTTTCTCGACCAGAATATAGAAGTGTCATATAGAGTTTTCTCATTGGAATATGACCAGTCAGGATGTATATTTCGATAGCCATGCGAAGTGTGATTAGTGTGGAAGAGTTAGACAATTGAGTCCCTAGTTACTAAAGGAACCAATTGAGTGCTGAGCATGCGGAATGATGGCCCATCAATAGTGCTTCTGTAGGACGTTTCCACTAGTGGCTAGTTAGAGAGGTTTTGTACAGAATCCACATATTGGAGCTGGTTCGGTAACATCTCACTAGTCTAGAAAATAGAATATGATAGGGAATTCATTCCAAGGTTGTGGGCATGGTCATGGTAGCCAAACCCCAGGATCTCAGTCATAGTAGGGTGGGTCAGCTTAGCGAAGCTAGGCTGTTTCATAGGGCCATGGTACAAGTTAGAAATTTTTAGTGCAATATACCCAATATGAGAAGGATCAGAGATGTTTTACTATCAGAGGTACTATTATAGCCACCTTTGTTTTATCTTCTGTACTTTTTATACCAGTGCACCACATAGTTTTGTATTTGTTCCCATTTTGGAGAGACTTGGGCTTTGTGTTTATACATATGAGAATGTTATGACTCTAGACACTCTATTAAAGATTAGAATGGCATGTGTACGTCTATGGAATAAGTTCCCCTTAATATTGGTGGATTCCACTTTCTATGGAACCTCTATGTCATAGATATTATTGGATTTGGTGTCATTCTTGGAATGGAATGTTTGGTTCCCTTTCGAGCCATTTTCGATATCAATTGTCACAGGGTGAGTTTCACATCACTATAGGGTGAAGAGTTTCTACATACGGTTGAATGGGATGTTCAGGCTAGCTGAGAAAGACCCGAGCATCATGGGATGGGCAGGATGACAACCTAGATTTAAAGTTTATATCTAGATGATTAGGGAACTTGTTTGGAAGATTTCCCTCCAATGGTAGATTTTTTAGGGATGTTTTCCTAGATGACTTCTCATTCTTACCTCTGGTTAGAGAGGTGGAGTTCAATATAATTCTAGTTCCAGGAGCTACAGTGGTATCCATTCATCCTTAAAGGATGTATGTGACAGAGTTGAAAGATCTCAAGAGGCAGTTGAAAGATCTAGAATCTAAGTGTTTTATCTTACCCAGTACTTCTCTTTGGGGTTCAACAATCCTTCTTTCGAAAAAGGCGAACAATTCCCCTAGGCTATGTTTGGAATATCAGAAGCTAAACTAGTTGATGGTTAAAAAATGATATCCCTTACCATAGATAAATGACCTGTATGATCAAGTTTGAGGATCTCAGGTATTCTCAAATATTGACTTAAGGTCAGGCTATCCCCAAGAATGTGTTCCACTAGAAGACATACCTCATATATATTTTCAAGGTAGGTATGGTGTTTATAAATACTTAGTTATAACATTTGGTCTCACAAACGCACTAGCAGTTTTCATGGCACTAAAGAACCGAGTGTTCCATCCTTACCTAGATTCTTTTGTGGTGGTTTTCGTGGATGATATTTTGGTGTATTCTTAATATCGACATGAACATGCCAAACATCTTGAGATCATTTTTAATACAACGATAGAGCATCATTTATATGCTATGCTTGCAACATGCCACTTCTGAAATGGATCAGATTCACTTCATGTGTCATGTCATCTCAGAGACTGGAGCATCAGTTGACCTAGAGAAGGTGAGAGAAGTAGTTACCTGATAGCATCACAAGAACATTTTTGAGGTGCTGAGTTTCTTGGGGATATCTAGTTACTAGATTCATTTTATATAGGACTTCTCAGGCTTAGCAGTGCTGACGATGAGATTGACTATGAAATGCATGAATTTTGAGTGGTTAGATTCTTATGATGCAGCCTTTTAGGAGTTTATGGGACATTTGAATTCAACGGTGATACTGATATTTCTAGAGCTGGGAAAGAGTTACACAGTGTATTGTGATGCATCAGGAATTGGGCTGGGAGCAGCACTTTTTTAGGGACACTGAGTAGTTGCATATGGGTCTGAGTAGTTGATACCACATGAGAGAAATTATCCCACACATGATCTTGAGTGGGATGTAGTGGTTCATGCCCTGTGTTGTTGGAGGAACTATATTTTAGGAGAGAGTTTTATGTTATAAACTGACCATAAAAGCCTCAAGTATATCTTTATGTAGCGTGACTTGAACTTGAGATAGTGGTGGTTGGTAAAGTACCTATAGTTCTTCGACATTGAGATTTCCTATACATCTGGGAAGGGAAATGCAGTGGTTGATGCCTTGATAAGGAGGCCTTATATACAGATAGATCAGGAGGCCTTAGATATAGATAGTTCAGGAGGCCAGCAGTGAGTGGTAGCATATGGCTATATTCTCTAAGATTCATTTAGAGGTGCAAAACAATCATGGACTGACTTATCTTTAATATTTGGAATTTACCTCTACCAAACTGGATAGAGTAAGGATATGGCAGCTATCAAATTCCAAAGGCCTAGTTCTACAGGAAAGTGTGGAAGGTGAGCACCCTCATCTTATGTGGACGATAGGTGAGGATGAGGTTCTGCATGTCCAAAGATGTTTGTTGGTTCTAGAGGATATACGCGAGGAGTTAATGTAGGAGTTTCATGCTTTTTATTGGGAATTATATCCTGGAGTCACCATGATGTATCATGAATTGCGCTATCAGTACTGGTGGTCGGGTATAAAGCGAGAAGTAGTTGGTTTTTTACGAGGTGTTCCACCTGTCAGCAGGTGATGGTGGAACATCAGCGGCCAGATGGAAATTTACTACAGCTATCCATTCCTGAGTGGAAATGGGATGATGTCACGATGGATTTCATGACAGGGTTATCGAGGTGTCCTAGAGACAACAATGTTGTTTGAGTCATAGTTGGCAGGCTTACGAAGGTCACTCATTTATTTCCAATCAAGGATAACTTTGGTGTTGATGAGCTCAGAAAACTGTATATTCAAGAGGCAGTTCGACTTCATGGGGTCCCTCATTCTATCATTTCAGATAGAGATTCCCACTTTACATCTCGCTTTTGGAATATTTTTCAAAGGGCATTGGGTACACAGGTGATTCTAAGCACAACAACCCACCCTCAGACCGATGGCCAATCAGGGTGCACGATTCCAGTTCTGGAGGACATGTTGTGTTCATATGTCCTAGAATTTGGGGGATCTTGGAATAAGAATATACCTATGTTTTAATTCACTTATAATAATAGCATCTAGTATACTATTCATATGGGAACATATGAGGCTTTGTACGATAGGCCACGCCGATCACCCCTATATTGGATAGAGGTGGGAGAGGTAGCTATGCTAGGACATCGTCTTGTCAAAGAGACTACTAAGTAGGTCCACATGATTTACAAGTGCATGGCTACTACACAATATCGACAGAAATCTTATGTCGATCATCATAGATGACCCTTGGAGTTTGAGGTAGGGGGTCAATTTTTCCTAAATGTCATGCTGAGATTGGGACACAAGAAAATCAGCAGATAAGTTAAGCCTTAACCACAATATATTGAACCGTTGGAGATTTTTTAATGAGTCAGGTCATTTGAGTATCAATTATAGTTG
Source organism: Viscum album (assembly GCA_963277665.1). Lineage (NCBI taxonomy): Eukaryota > Viridiplantae > Streptophyta > Magnoliopsida > Santalales > Viscaceae > Viscum > Viscum album. The sequence continues at coordinate 368,024,147 of OY728119.1, read as the reverse complement.
TCTCAGAGGTACATATCCATGCATGGCGTCTTCCACGTATCTCAACTACGCTGCTATCACATAGACCCATCTCACATTTTTTATCCCAATGAGGTTGAGCTTCAGGTTGATGCATCCTTTGAGGAGAATCTAATTTATATATTTGATAGGAGCACAAAATTTCTTTGAGGCCGGTCAGTTCCTCTCATATGGGTGTTATGGCAGTATGTCCAGTTACAAGACGAGACTTGGGAGACGGAGGCCGACGTACGTGATCAATGGCCATAGTTATTCTCAATTTGTCCTTTACCACAATTTTAATGGAAATTTGAAGATTAATTTCTTTAATGGGGGATGTTTGTAAGAACCTGGTTTTTCTTATAAGGTATGAGTTTCTTCGTTTTCTTTTCCTTTGAGTTGTTTTTGAGAAAACAATGAAAATAGGAAATATGTAATTTTTTTTATAAAAAATGTCATGTGATCCTGTGTACACATCATGTAGTCTATCCATATTGGATGGGGATACATGGTGTGTTCTTGTGTTGGCTATGGAGAGAAGTAAAATATACTACACACCGTGTACTTTCTAGTACACGCTCTATAGTCATGTCAGAAAGGTTGGTGCAGGATGTGTAAAGTAGGTCAATGAATTTATGAATAGTAAAATGATATACATACCATGTTTTTGAACATACACGCTATGTAATACTAATTTTTGGATTAAAACTGGAAGTATTATTGTTTTCTCTTCTTCTGGATATAAGAGCTGCCGGGTGAAGAACAAGGAGCCGTGAGATCCATTCCTTTTTTTTTTCTTCATCCAAAACCAAATTCAAGTGTCTTCAGTCTCATTGGATTCCTCCCTATATGAGATTTTATCTCCTTGAGCTATTATTGATGATTTTTATTTGTGATAAAGTTATTGAAGGTTGAGTTATTTACCTATTTTTATAGATCAATGTTGTTCTAGGCCAATTCAAGGGTCAATGTAAAATAATATTAGTTATATGACATTGAGGAAGGTGGTCTTGTTCCTCTCATTAAATTATGAGTTTATTATATGTGAAAAAATGGTATGAGAACAATTCTTTTGGTATTTTCTGGCTCTATAATTGAAATCTGTTGATATCTAATGATGTTTATGTATTTAATTATATGAAATTGATGCATGTTATTGGTTATTTATTGATTTAGGGACACCCCAAGGGTGTGTTTCTGGCGGTAAGCCATTTGGAAAGAATGTATTTGAGTCATGTTAATGATTTCCCATTTTAGGGTTGATTATAATCATATATTGTTATATGAATTACCCATGTGAGTTGTTATGAATAAAGTCGTGCTATAGTTTAATATTCAAGTGCTTGCCCCTATGTGAATTTCTTGAGTGAGTTATTATGTTTAAATCCATGTGATAGTTTAATTCGCATGTGTAACTTTTTAAATGAAATATTAAATGATTAAAAGATGTAATTAGCAATGGGAGAGAAATAGTCTCAGTTAAAAGACAATGTCAGGCTCATGTGACTAATTAGCCCTTTCATACCTTAGGTGAACAATTGTCTCCATTAAAAGGAAATGAAAAAACTTAAGATGTTAATTACATAAGAGCTATGTGTTGTACCTCTCGTACCCCTCGTGGTTTAATTTTCATGATCACAATCACTCTATTATTTATCTAACTTGTTTTCAAGTGTTTTTTGATAGGCAAAAGGTTGCCAAGGAGTTGGGCCAAGAAGGATTTAAAGTTGACTCTCTGAGTCTACCGGCCAACCGGTGGTCTGGCAGTAGCAATGCTTTCTGTCCAGAACCACCGGTCAGCCGGTGTGAAGCTCCCCGGCCAGCCGGTGGAACCCAGACAGGCCGGACAAATACTGTCTCAGCACCGGCCAACCGGTGGACCACTCACCGGACAGCCGGTGGTGCCTGGGCAGAAGGCCCCTCCCTTTTCCAAGCACCGGCCTACCGGTGGCCAAGCACCGGTCAGCCGGTGGAGCCAGTCAAACTAGCCATTGGGCTTTGACCAGCCTGCTCCCAACGGCTCCGAAGCCTTTTCCAACGACTCCGAAGACCCCGAACGGCCATATGAGGGTTCCCCCTCTATAAATAAAGGACTATGAAGCCCCGGAACGGTGGTGGAACTATAACAAAGCCAACGGAAGCCAACAGACACATTTTTCATCATTTGGCAAACCTCCGGCGAATTCCTTCAAAGGAACCTCAATTGCTCCAACCAATTTCCACATCCAAGGAGCACCACCAAAGAAGCTTGGGAGCGCTCTTCATCAACTACTCTCACACTCTTGGCGCCCAAGGCTTCTCCTCTTTATGGTTTTTCATTATTTATCTTTTTTGAGCATCAATTTGGGTTTGTGCCTACAAACCCCTCTTTATCTCATCTCCCTTTCTTTGGGTTTTCACACCACCTTCAAGGTGTGAAGAGGTTAGTCAAGCCTTCACTGTAAAAGGCTTGAATCAAAGGTGAGCTAGCCTTCACCTGTAAGAAGGCTAGTGGGTTCTTGCTCAACCAATAAAAGCAAGTGGGTTCTTGCTCAACCAATAAAAGCAAGCTGTAATAGGTTCTAGACTACCTGAAAAGTCTAGTGGGTTTCTTGCTAAAACCATTAAAAAGAAAGCGGTAGTAAATCTCTCAACGGTTGAGTTGGGAGCAGAGACGTAGGCTTGGGTTTAAGCCGAACTCTGTTATCAAGTTTTGTGTCTTGCCTCTTTCATTTCCGCTTCACTTTTAACTTTGTTTTAAATTGTTAATTATTTTTTAAAAGGAAATTCACCCCCCTCTTTCCATCACCTTCCTTTCTCCGCCCAACAATTGGTATCAGAGGCAAAATTTGAGTAATACCTTCACCGGTTTCAAATTCGAGATCCATTGTGATGGCTTCATCCTCTTTCGCCCCCGAAGGCTATTCATTGGGTCGTGCTCCATTCTTTGATGGAACCGACTACACTTTTTGGAAAACCCGCATGACCACATTTCTTAAAAGTATTGGCTATCCTATATATAGAATTGTTATGCAAGGCTTTACTTTATCTAACAAGGATGAGTCTAAATGGACCCCCGAAGACATTGCAAATTTTGAGCTTGATGGCAAAGCCATGAATGCTCTTCATTGTGGGCTAGACCATAATGAATTCAACCGTGTTTCTACTTGCTCATCTTCTTATGAAATTTGGAAACTTTTAGAAGTAACCCATGAGGGCACTAAAGGCCATTCCAAGCCCGATTGTCCACTCAACAAGAAAAAGGCCAAGCAAAAGGAAAAGAAGAAGGCATTCAAGGCCACATGGAGTGATAGCTCCACATCCTCCTCCTCCTCCTCCTCAAGTGACAACGGTAAAAAATGCCTAATGGCATTTCATGAGGTAACCTCTTCCGACTCCTCTTCCTCTTGTTCTTCAAATTCTTTTAATCATTTATCCTATGAGGATGTCCAACATGCTAGAGATCAATTGGAGGAAGGTTTTCACGAAATTTCTTCCAAATTTGTTGCTTAAAAAAAGAATTTCAAAAAACTTTCTTCCGAAAAGGAACAACTTCTCAAAGAAAAGGAAGAGTTGTCCCTCAAGGTCCAAAACCTTCCCGATGTTGATTCTTTGGAATCAACAATCAAGGATTTAAAGGAATCCCTTGCCAAATTCACCCAAGGTGAACAAAATTTGACCAAATTACGAGGTTCCCAACGCATATCTAGAACCACCCAAGGGCTTGGCTATTCCAAGCAAGCTTCCTCTTCCCATGATCCAACTATTTTTGTAAGGGGGAGCTCCCAATTTAAATTTTTCAACTATTGTAAAAAACACGAGCACTTAATTTATGAGTGCAATTGCAAAAATGCCCGGTATGGAAGGCCCAAAACTATTTTCTTTAACGATAAATTCTATAGGAGAAGACCCACCACTAGACAAGTTTGGATTGAAAAATCCCTTTTAGCGAGTCTCTCCGGGCCAAAATTTGTCTCGGTTTCAAAAACCTCTCCCCAGTGATTTGTTGTTTTTATTCAGGGGGAGTTAGGATTGTTTAAGCCTTTTTGCTTTATTTTCAAAACTTTCAATTCAAAATTCATTTTCAAAACTTTCAATTCAAAATTCATTTTCAAAACTTTCAATTCAAAATTCATTTTCATAACTTTCAATTCAAAATTCATTTTCAAAACTTTCAATTCAAAATTTATTTTCAAAACTTTCAATTCAAATTTCAAAAATTTCAATTGGTTTAAAAATCTCTTTTCCCTCAATCATGTTTTATGCCCCATGCTATTTTGATAATCACATAGGGGGAGAAATTCTTGGTTGATTGGGGGAAAAATATTTCTTTCATTTCAATCCTTTACATTGCTTGTTTTGGTGATTGTGATCATCAAAATAGGGGGAGATTGTTGAACCTCTCGTACCCCTCGTGGTTTAATTTTCATGATTACAATCACTCTCTTATTTATCAAACTTGTTTTCAAGTGTTTTTTGATAGGAAAAAGGTTGCCAAGGAGTTAGGCCAAGAAGGATTTAATGTTGACTCTCTGAGTCTACCGGCCAACCGGTGGATTACCACCGGCCAACCAGTGGTCTGGCAGTAGCAATGCTTTCTGTCCAGAACCACCGGTCAGCCAGTGTGAAGATCCCCGGCCAGCCAGTGGAACCCAAACAGGCCGGACAGCTACTGTCTCAGCACTGGCCAACCGGTGGCCCACTCACCGGCCAGCCGGTGGTGCCTGGGCAGAAGGCCCCTCCCTTTTCCAAGCACCGGCCAACCGGTGGCCAAGCACCGGTCAGCCGGTGGAGCCAGTCAAACTAGCCGTTGGGCTTTGACCAGCCTGCTCCCAACGGCTCCGAAGCCTTTTCCAACAACTCCGAAGACCCCGAACGGCCATATGAGGGTTCCCCCTCTATAAATAAAGGACTAGGAAGCCCCGGAACGGTGGTGGAACTATAAAAAAGCCAACGGAAGCCAACAGACACATTTTGCATCATTTGGCAAACCTCCGGCGAATTCCTTCAAAGGAACCTCAATTGCTCCAACCAATTTCCACATCCAAGGAGCACCACCAAAGAAGCTTGGGAGCGCTCTTCATCAACTACTCTCACACTCTTGGCGCCCAAGGCTTCTCCTCTTTACGGTTTTTCATTATTTATCTTTTTTGAGCATCAATTTGGGTTTGTGCCTACAAACCCCTCTTTATCTCATCTCCCTTTCATTGGGTTTTCACACCACCTTCAAGGTGTGAAGAGGTTAGTCAAGCCTTCCCTGTAAAAGGCTTGAATCAAAGGTGAGCTAGCCTTCACCTGTAAGAAGGCTAGTGGGTTCTTGCTCAACCAATAAAAGCAAGTGGGTTCTTGCTCAACCAATAAAAGCAAGCTGTAATAGGTTCTAGACTACCTGAAAAGTCTAGTGGGTTTTTGCTAAAACCATTAAAAAGCATACGGTATTAAATCTCTCAACGGTTGAGTTGGGAGCGGAGACGTAGGCTTGGGTTTAAGCTGAACTCCGTTATCAAGTTTTGTGTCTTGCCTCTTTCATTTTCGCTGCACTTTTAACTTTGTTTTAAATTGTTAATTATTTTTTAAAAGGAAATTCACCCCCTCTTGCCATCACCTTCCTTTCTCCGCCCAACACTATGATTTGTCCACATTTTGGGTGGTTGAGTTTACTGAGTCCTCTTTTTAAATTCTGAGAAAATCATTGGTCCATTGCGGGATACCTAGGATGGGTTCTATTGGAAACTGATCAAATGATTAAATGCTGAAATGATGATATGCTTAAATGTGAAAGGGTTATGTCACAATTTGATGGTTAATTTGGTATGGGGGGTTTATGGGACTAGGACAGACATAGAGACCTTTTTAAATTTCACACAACTTGTTAAATGAAATGTAATGACTTATGATGTGTCTGCCAAGCCAAAGCACAAGAATGGATTTAGTTTCTCTTTTCATCTATATGATCTTTTAAGACATATACTATGTTTACTTCTAAATATGGGATTGTAAGTCTATGGATTAATATTGAGATAGTTTCACCTAAATTACACTAAATTGATAAAGAACATAAATAGAATAAATGGATAGTTACTTGAGCACTTCCTATATACGTTTTCCCCTTATTGCTATTAGGAATAGATCCTTGGTAGTTGCCTATTGGGATTAGTCTCACATCCTATTTTTGTCATGATTTTGGGTTCAAAAAGATTATATGATTGTAGGTGTTGAAAATGAAAATATCCCTCATATAGGTACTTGATTGCTTCTTTGGATCAGGAGATCATGGGACCATGCTGTGGCTTGTGATGCTTTTGAGTTTTATTTCTGTTTATGCACTTGAATTGTATTTGTGTCTAATTGTTTTGTATCATGTTTTGGATTCTTTCTTAGAACATATAACATACTGCATTATCTATATTATGGTTTAAGACTAGGATATTTATTTATAATACTTCCTTTGTTTTGTTTTTGTCATATAATATTTACTGCTTCTGTTACAGTATTGTTTTGTATTCCACTATGTTATACTATGCCAATGGGGTCATAGTTTCCCCACTATCACACCCAATTCCCTCATTGCTAGTTGGTAGCCTCCGGAGTTTAGGGAATTACACTTGAGGCCATGAGGACAACCGGGTACATGGAACCTTTTAGTGGCACCTAGATTCGTGATGTTACAAGAGTGGTATGTTTTCTTCAAGAATAGTTTTAGGGGATTCAATAGTGAAACAGTTGGTTGTTTACTAGTAATGTGGAAGGTGTTTTAGAGACCTGTAGCTTAACGTACATGGAAATTACATTACATTTGCGGAATACTTAGTACATAACAAAAAACACACACACAAGGATCGTAATAGTTTAGTGTCTTTGGAAACTCGGAATATAATCTTCTCATCGTGGTGAAAGATCTTCAAAATCTCCCATAAAGATCTTCCTTTTTTTTATACCTAAAACCTTTCATTATATCATGGGGAAAAGAAAACATAAAAGGGTGAGCTCAAATTCTCAGTAAGGGTAAACAAAATAAATATCAATCACATCATATTCATAAGCACATAACTTTTGGAAATCTTAACCTGCAAAATAGATCATAATTTCATAACATGGGGTAAATCATGGAAGTGAAATGTAATCACAATAATCATAACTTAAAACATGAAACTTTGTGGCATTCACACATAATCATAGAGAATCATTTCTTGTTAGTCAAGACTCATTGCAAAGACTATCTTAGTGGACAAAGTCCCTTTCTGAATCGAGTAACCCTCGTTTCAGTCCTGTTTCACTGAACCGGTATAACCTACCGTTCCAGCCCTGTCTATCTCATGAGATATAAAATCTTTACCCAATTCATTGGAGGGAGATATAGGTCCCACCCATCTTATAATGAATCCTTTCTTATGTGTTCTACATAATCATAAACCATACATCATAGCGTAACCCATGTAATAAAAATGGAATTCTTAAACAATATGACATCATAAAACAATTCATATAAGATAAAGGAATTCATAAAAATATTTCAATCACAACATAATAAAATCCATGTTATAATAGGGATAAAAACAGAACCCTTTTATTATCTCAGATGGAAAATAATTTTGATAAAATACATGAAATCCATTCTTGAGGAAAATATCCTTTCTACTTCAAAAAGATTTTCCTTTCGTAACATGTCTTACAATTTAAAACTAAAAGAAGTTGATTAAAAATAAACTTGAAAACTTGTAAAGTAAGCTTCTTGGAAATAATGTTTTAAAAATCCATTCATGCCGTATAAGTTTAAAAAAAACATTCTTCGTACTTTTGTCAGAAAAGTCAAAAAGTACCTCGTACGAAAAATGACAAAAGATTCCTTTAATATTCTTTACTAAAAATTAACCGAAGGGTAAAATTGGATTTAAACTATTTTAAGTGGATGGAAACAATATTACATATTGAGGGAACATGGATGTGGATGATAAAATACGCCCCAGTAAATGCCAAAGTAAAAACAATCTCGGATCAAAATGAGATTGTGATATTTTCCCTTACCTTAGGTCCGATTTGCTTCGTAAGTGTCCGAACCTCCTGTATAATGATTTAAATAATGTCATTGACTTATTACAGAATAATATTCATTGTTATGATATCATATATGGTTCACTTATGACATTATATTACCCGTTCTTTTGTAAATTAATGTTAAAGTAGCATTTTGGGTAAAATCGTCTCATTTGTCGTTCGTGTTATCACCTTGTAATTATTCATATGATTACTTAGATCATGATTACTTAATTAAATAATATAAAACAAGACTTATATATATATCTATATTCAGAATATACATATATAATAAATCAGTAAATGGAAAGAAATACACCGTTTATGGAGACGGTAGTCCGTACGTACGCATGAACGCTGTTTTCGTTTCCTTATTGAATTGAATGGAATTAAGTAGATGAAATTCATATAAATATAAATAATTACAGTATCATTATCAGGTAATATATTTCATCAGTACTTATTATATATACTTTATAATCATTCATGAATGGTTAATCATTGAGAATGAATCTCATCGCGTCGTGGAGACGGTAGTCCGTACGTACGCACGAGCGATGATATCGTTCCCATGGTCCTGGAATTGTGTTGAAGTGTATGTATACTATTTCAGTATCAATATAACTTTATAATAATCATATATAGTTACTCATTACACCATTATACCCATCCTTGTAATGTGGTGGTGGAAAATAGATTACACCACGGCGTGGAGACGGTATTCCGTACGTACGCACGCGCAGTGATTTCATTTTTCCGTAGGATGGATAGAAGGTGAATTAGGGTTGTTTAATATTTACAATAACATATCAGTATGTAAGTAATACTGATTTTATTACTTTATCATGAAACAAATAAAGGAGAAGAAGTTGACGAAGAAAGAAATTGAAACGATCGGTAACAGATATTACCTCTTCTTTGGAACGCCTCTTTGAATCCTCCACTTAGGGAACTAAGATTGGTCTTTGAAGAAGACCAGGACCTCTAGGATTATTATAGGGAAGTGGAGAGGAGAAAATGTCAGGGGTTGGCCGAGCTTGAGTGCTCAAATTTGTGTGAGGAGGAGGGGGAGGAGGTGTCCTTTTATAAGGGAGGAGAGGGGCACCTTAGGAATACCTCAAAATATTATTTTATATTAATGTCAAAATCGGTTTATAATGGTTCCAAAGGGTCTTATTTCGAATCTAAAGTGGGGATGGGTCGAAGTCCTATCAACCAATAGGATTTAGACAAGTTTAGGGTATTATTTTAACCTTATCAATTAGATTTAACTCTAAGTTAAATAATTTAACTTTTACCGTGTCTTTTTGTTTTCTTTCACTATATGGTTAATACACTTACTATAACATGCCAAACGAACCCCAAATTGTTTATTATTAATATATATATATCCTTATCTAAGTAATTTGGCCGAACCTTAGATTTTTAGGAATAAAATAACAATTAATAATATAATATTTCATTTAAAAACTATTTTGTGTCAATTTTGACACTATTTGATATATGATTTTTGTGAAAGTCATAACATAATTATATGTTCGAACCAAGTTGATTAAATCAACAATAATATATCATAGTAACCTTGAAAATTAGTGTAAGTTATAAAAAGTCTCAAATTACATTTATTTGGGCATTTATAACATCAATTCTGTCAATATTTCATTAATAAGACAATTACTGCATCATCTTTCTGTCATAATAAATGATAATTATTTAATCCCTAAAAATTCTAAATAAATTCCTATGATGTAGATAATTTTATTATATTTCTGGAGACTATTCATGTTCTAAGTTTCATGAAGTTTATCACTAGATTAAAATTATTATACTTATAAGATTTAAGAAAGTGACATGTTGTCACATTCTTTGGTTTTAATAATAATTAAATTATTTTCATTGACAAAATTTAATTAAATTAATCTAATCCGACCCTTAGGTGATATGGGTCGTTTTTTAGTCATCCAATAGAATTTTGACATTTGTTAGGGTAATTTTAAAATATTATATTTACCCTTAATAACACGATTTACCTTTAACTATGGTAAATAAAATTTACCGTAGTTACTATTCATAATTCCCAAAAATAAAAAGTATCCTATTAACATAATTTAGACCCACTGATTCCAAATATTTAATCCATTTTTTAAAATTCAAAACACAGAAGTTGCAGAAATTAAATTAAAATTAATCCCGTTGTCGAATAAAAACGGGTTTTTGTTTAAAACATTGAAAAAGATTGAATTGATTTAACATACGAATTCAAGGTAAAATCAATGCTAATGACATACATTATATTAAATGATAAAAATATATTCTATTTATACTTTAAAACCATTCAATATTATAATTTAACCACATAAGATATTACGATGAAAAAAAGTTGTTTTTAATTAAAATATAGCGTGTTTTTACTATTCATTAAAATGTGAAAGTTACCAGAATAATATGAAAATTTTATCCAAAGTAAATTTTTATTTCTTGATTCCAAAGAAGAATTTTATTTTGTCAAATTTAACTTATAAACTTGTCAAAAACCAGATTTAAAGTGGGTGTGCCATCCAAAGGCGGCAAAACTGCATTTTTTGAAAAATACTTATTTTACCCGAAAAATTTATTTTGTTCTTATACCATGTTCTAGAAATGTGTAAGATGAATAATAATGTTATAAAATTCAAAATTTAGTTAATACTATTTATAACGGCTAGTTCATGACAATATTATAATAATATAACATTGTTTATTAAAACCCGGTATTGCGTACAACACACGCTATCGAGGAAGGTCGCAATTGCATGTAATGCAAGCCAAGTCAGGGTTGCGTGTTGTGAAAGAATCCTTCGTTGTTTCGTATAACATAATCCAACCATATTTCATTTATACATTTAATATATATATATTTATACTCAATTTTGCGTAGAATAACTATTATCAAAATTGTGTGTAACACGGTCCAAGAATAGTGTTGCGTATACGGCAAGCTAATACGGTGTTGCGTATAGCGCAAGGTAATCTTGGTGTAGAATACAACAAAAGAAATTAATGAAATTAAAATAATAATTTTCATAAAATCTCGGGGTGTTACATTCTACCCCCCTTAAAATGAATTTCGCCCTCGAAATTCGTCGGGGTTATAAATGGTTTACTATTTGAAAGTTTCTTTGATAGAAACCCACATCGTAAAAAGGAATACCAAAACTTATCTTAAAAAACAAAAGTATGAAACGTAACGGTTACCCAAATAAACTAATCACTGGGTTTCCACATAGGTGAAAATATGGATATGGAAGAGAAATCTATCCATCATGTTCTGATGGAGAGTGGTAGAGAACATGGCTATGGAAAAGCTAGCAATCACAAAGCCATAAATTTGTGATGATCTAGGGTACCATCTGATTCATCGGATATAAGGGAACTAGGACAACATTTTTGGTGTTTAAGATCATTTCCCTAAAGTTGAAAATTTGAATTAGAATAAATACTTACTTTATTTTGGTACAATCTCACTATTGTTCGTGCCTTCAACAATTTCCACTTCATCTCTTAAATAAATGAAGTTGATTTTGTTATTCGTGAAGTGTTAGCAGATCATGCGATAGAATGACGGGTCAGTCCATCTGTCTCAAACAAAAGGTTAGCAAAAATTATATACATAAGTCGATCTATAGTGAGATTAATAATATATTGTTCCTAAAATGGACTTATACTTCATATATCATACTGATTAATATAATAAAACTAGTTTCTACTAAACAGGGACTTCCTGTAGGCCAGTGGTAGGCGATAAAGGCCAGTCGCACTTCGGTTGTGGGTTCGATTCCTATAGCCTTGTCCGACGCGATGGGATGTCGCCCGTCCTGCAGGTTGTCCTTTTTCTAAAACTACATTACTATAACATCCCATCAATAATATCGAAAAAAACTTCTATCCTTAAACAATACTCACTTATGTCCAACATAATCCATTTCAATCTTTAGGCTTATCCATAATACTGCAGTCCACTCTCATAACATAGTGAAAACGATTACCAGAGATTTAATACCATCGTTGATCCCCATATATCATAAGATATGTTTTGTTGGTCACATTCCAAACATTCAAAGTCCTTAATCACGTATTCTCTTGAATACCTTAGTGAAAACATGAATGCAGTTTAAAGTTAACACTTTCCACATACCAAAATCCTCAAAATTCTATATACTCAAACCATTATATCACTTAGTCCTTATATCAATCATGAGCTCATGAATACTATTAAACATTTCATTTTCTCGTTTTCCCTTCATTATGCGCATATCATCTTATTTCCAAAAAATATCTCAATCACTTTGAATACCACATTAATAAATATTGCAATACTCAATGATACAACATTATTTTGGAATCCCATTACATAAACACTTAATCATTCCACCACATCGTTGTCATATTCAACATTGCCAATAGTGATCGCATGTGACTTCCCTTTGTCCTTTGCCTTCAGTGGTTGCTCATGTTGACCATCACTAACCCTTGGATTAGGGCATTTATTAGCATAATGCCCCATTTCCTTGCACTTGAAGCATTGAAGTGTTGGTGGTGCGTTCTCTGCAGTGTTTGCTTTATTCACATCATTAGAAACCCTTTTTCCATTACTTCGACACTCAGCTGCTCGATGACCTTCTTTTCCACACTTAAAACATTTTCTAGTCCCTTTAAGACAATCTCCACCATGCTTCTTTCCACACTTTGTGCATAAGGAAACATTCATCTTCTTTTCACCATTATTCTGAGATTTCTCCTTGAACTCCATATTTCGTTTCTTGTCAAAACCATGAGATGGATATGTAACAACAACATCCATTTCTACCTTGATAGAACAACGCACAATTTCTTCATAGCTACTGAAGTCTCTTATAGCTAATGCCCTTCGAAGACTTGGTTTTAAGCCACTGAAAAATCGATCAACTTTACTTTCAGGATGGATGATAATGCCAGATGCATACCTTGAAAGTCTTGTAAAATTCGCTTCGTATATACCAACAGATTCATCATCCTTTTGCTTTAGTTCAAGAAACTCCTTCTCCATCTTTGTTCGAAGAATACGAGGGAAGTACTTATTGAAAAATAAGTTCTTGAACTCGTCCCATTCCATGGACTCAATTTCATCTCTTTGCCTTGTATTCTTGATAAGATTCTACCATTGATTAGCTTCACCTTCCAAACGATATACTGCTAAGATGACTTTATCATGTTCAGAACATTGAAGAACTGAAAATATCTTTTCAGTGGTACTGATCCATTGTTCAACAACAAGTGGATCAGAAGACCCACTGAAAGAAGGTGGACGTTGCCTCATGAAGGACTCAATAGAATATTGTTCCCTTCTCTGCTCATTTGGAAGTCCAGAATGATTCATAGCTTGTGTAAGTATAGCAATAAGATTTTTCACTCCATCTCCCATAACATTTGTTTGTTCAGGAGGAAAATCATTGCATTGTCCATTACATTGATCAACACGGTTCCTTCGGGTTCCAGCCATCGTCTAAAACCCAAAAAGAATAGTGTGAGAGGCAAAAATCATGCTAGGGAAAACAACATAATAAAGGGGGAGTACCTTCAATATCTAACATCTTAGGTTTAATTCTATGATCGTTAGCGTAATTCTAGTACTATAACCTATACGTATACTTAACCTTAAGGACATCCGTAGACATACCTTAGAAATATCTCTAGGGATCTCACTGACGTTTTCGCGTCCTAGTTTCCAAAGGTTGACTAAACCTTTCCTCTGATACCAACTGTAGAGACCCGTAGCTTAACGTACATGGAAATTACATTACATTTTCGGAATACTTAGTACATAACAAAAAACACACACACAAGGATCGTAATAGTTTAGTGTCTTTGGAAACTCGGAATATAATCTTCTAATCGTGGTGAAAGGTCTTCAAAATCTCCCATAAAGATCCTCCTTTTTTTATACCTAAAACCTTTCTTTATATCCTGGGGAAAAGAAAACATAAAAGGGTGAGCTCAACTGCTCAGTAAGGTTAAACAGAAGAAATATCAATCACATCATATTCATAAGCACATAACTTTTCGAAATCTTAACCTGCAAAAGAGATCATAATTTCATAACATGGGGTAAATCATGGAAGTGAAATGTAATCACAATAATCATAACATAAAACATGAAACTTTGTGGCATTCACACATAATCATAGAGAATCATTTCTTGTTAGTCAAGACTCATTGCCAAGACTATCTTAGTGGACAAAGTCCCTTTCTGAATCGAGTAACCCTCGTTTCAGTCCTGTTTCACTGAACCGGTATAACCTACCATTCCAGCCCTGTCTATCTCATGAGATATAAAATCTTTACCCAATGCATTGGAGGGAGATATAGGTCCCACCCATCTTATAAGGAATCCTTTCTTATGTGTGCCACATAATCATAAACCATACATCATAGCGTAACCCATGTAATAAAAATGGAATTCTTAAACAACATGACATCATAAAACAATTCATATAAGATAAAGGAATTCATAAAAATATTTCCATCACAACATAATCAAATCCATGTTATAATAGGGATAAAAACAGAACCCTTTTATTATCTCAGATGGAAAATAATTTTGATAAAATACTTGAAATCCATTCTTGAGGAAAATATCCTTTCTACTTCAAAAACATTTTACTTTCTTAACATGTCTTACAATTTAAAACTAAAAGAAGTTGATTAAAAATAAACTTGAAAACTTGTAAAGTAAGCTTCTTGGAAATAATGTTTTAAAAATCCATTCATGCCGTATAAGTTAAAAAAACATTCTTCGTACTTTTGTCAGAAAAGTCAAAAAGTACCTTGTACGAAAAACGACAAAAGAATCCTTTAATATTCTTTACTAAAAATTCATTGAAGGGTAAAATTGGATTTAAACTATTGTAAGTGGATTGAAACAATATTACCTATTGAGGGAACATGGATGTGGATGATAAAATACTCCCCAGTAATTGCCAATGTAAAAACAATCTCGGATCAAAATGAGATTGTGATATTTTCCCTTACCTTAGGTCCGATTTGCTTCGTAAATGTCCGAAACTCCTGTATAGTGATTTAAATAATGTCATTGACTTATAACAGAATCATATTCATTGTTATGATATCAAATATGGTTCACTTATGACATTATATTACCCGTTCCTTTGTAAATTCATGTTAAAGTAGCGTTTTGGGTAAAATCGTCTCATTTGTCGTTCGTGTTTTCACCTTGTAATTATTAATATGATTACTTAGATCATGATTACTTAATTAAAGAATATAAAACATGACTTATATATATATATTCAGAATATACATATATAATAAATCAGTAAATGGAAAGAAATACACCGTTCATGGAGACGGTAGTCAGTACGTACGCATGAACGCTGTTTTCGTTTCCTTATTGAATTGAATGGAATTAAGTAGATGAAATTCATATAAATATAAATAATTCCAGTATCATTATCAGGTAATATATTTCATCAGTACTTATTATATATACTTTATAATCATTCATGAATGGTTAATCATTGAGAATGAATCTCATCGCGTCGTGGAGACGGTAGTCCGTACGTACGCACGAGCGATGATATCGTTCCCATGGTCGTGGAATTGTGTTGAAGTGTATGTATACTATTTCAGTATCAATATAACTTTATAATAATCATATATAGTTACTCATTACACCATTATACCCATCCTTGTTTGGTGGTGGTGGAAAATAGATTACATCACGGCGTGGAGACGGTATTCCGTACGTACGCACGCGCGGTGATTTCATTTTTCCGTAGGATGGATAGAAGGTGAATTAGGGTTGTTTAATATCTAAAATAACATATCAGTATGTAAGTAATACTGATGTTATTACTTTATCATGAAACAACTAAAGGAGAATAAGTTGAAGAAGAAAGAAATTGAAAAGATCGGTAATAGATATTACCTCTTCTTTGGAACGCCTCTTTGAATCCTCCACTTAGGGAACTAAGATTGGTCTTTGAAGAAGACCAGGACCTCTAGGATTATTCTAGGGAAGTGGAGAGGAGAAAATGGCAGGTGTTGGCCGAGCATGAGTGCTCAAATTTGTGTGAGGAGGAGGGGGAGGAGGAGTCCTTTTATAAGGGAGGAGAGGGGCACCTTAGGAATACCTCAAAATATTATTTTATATTAATGTAAAAATCGGTTTATAATGGTTCCAAAGGGTCTTATTTATAAGATAAAGTGGGGATGGGTAGAAATCCTATCAACCAATAGGATTTAGACAAGTTTAGGGTATTATTTTAACCTTATCAATTAGATTTAACTCTAAGTTAAATAATTTAACTTTTACCGTGTCTTTTTGTTTTCTTTCACTATATGGTTAATACACTCACTATAACATGCCAAACGAACCCCAAATTGTTTATTATTAATATATATATCCTTATATAAGTCATTTGGCCGAACCTTAGATTTTTAGGAATAAAATAACAATTAATAATATAATATTTCATTTAAAAACCATTTTGTGTCAATTTTGACACTATTGGATATATGATTTTTGTGAAAGTCATAATAGAATTATATGTTCTAAACAAGTTGATTAAATCAACAATAATATATCATAGTAACCTAAAAAATTAGTGTAAGTTATAAAAAGTCTCAAATTACATTTATTTGGGCATTTATAACATCAATTCTGTCAATATTTCATTAATAAGACAATTACTGCATCATCTTTCTGTCATATTAAATGATAATTATTTAATCCCTAAAAATTCTAAATAAATTCCTATGATGTATATAATTGTATTAGCTTTCTGGATACTATTCATGTTCTATGTTTCATGAAGTTTATCACTAGATTAAAATTATTATACTTATACGATTTAATAAAGTGACATGTTGTCACATTCTTTGGTTTTAATAATAATTAAATTATTTGCATTGAAAAAATTTAATTAAATTAATATAATCCGACCCTTAGGTGATATGGGTCGTTTGTTAGTCATCCAATAGAATTTTGACATTTTTTAGGGTAATTTTAAAATATTATATTTACCCTTAATAACCCGATTTACCTTTAACTAAGGTAAATAAAATTTACCGTAGTTGCTATTCACAATTCCCAAAAATAAAAAGTATCCTATTAACATAATTTGGAACCACTGATTCCAAATATGGAATCCATTTTTTAAAATTCAAAACACAGAAGTTTCAGAAATTAAATTAAAATTAATCCCGTTGTCGAATAAAAACGGGTTTTTGTTTAAAACATTGCAAAAGATTGAATTGATTTAACTTACGAATTCAAGGTAAAATCAATGCTAATGACATACATTATATTAAATGATAAAAATATATTCTATTTATACTTTAAAACCATTCAATATTATAATTTAACCACAAAAGATATTACGATGAAAAAAAGTTGTTTTTAATTAAAATATAGCGTGTTTTTACTATTCATTAAAATGTGAAAGTTACCAGAATAATATGAAAATTTTATCCAAAGTAAATTTTTATTTCTTGATTCCAAAGAAGAATTTTAATTTGTCAAATTGAACTTATAAACATTTCAAAAACCAGATTTAAAGTGGGTGCTCCATCCAAAGGCGGCAAAACTGCATTTTTTGAAAAATACTTATTTTACCCGAAAAATTTATTTTGTTCTTATACCATGTTCTAGAAATGTGTAAGATGAATAATAATGTTATAAAAATCAAAATTTAGTTAATACTATTTATAACGGCTAGTTCATGAAAATATTATAATAATATAACATTGTTTATTAAAACCCGGTATTGGTACAACACACGCTATCGAGGAAGGTTGCGATTGCGTGTAATGCAAGCCAAGTCAGGGTTGCGTGTTGTGAAAGAATCCTTCGTTGTTTCGTATAACAGAATCCAACAATATTTCATTTATACATTTAATATATATATATATATATATACACTCAATGTTGCGTAGAATAACTATTATCAAAATTGTGTGTAACACGGTCCAAGAATAGTGTTGCGTATACTGCAAGCTAATACGGTGCTGCATATAGTGCAAGGTAAACTTGGTGTAGAATACAACAAAAGACATTAATGAAATTAAAATAATATTTTTCATAAAATCTCGGGGTGTTACATGTGTGGTCATACCAAGAATAACTGTGTAGTGGTTCCTATAGAATTTATATATTTTTGCAATATATATCCATCTACAACATTTTTTTGAACATTTATCTTAGGGATATAGGGAAGGTTCCACTCTCAAGAAGGGTTTGCTGGTTTGTAAAGATACTACCAAGGGTGGTGGGTCTAATATTTAGTAAAAGTAAGATAACCATATTTCTAAGACCATATAGGTTTATTTAGATAAGTATGCACTAGGGGAATCTAAAGCAGAGATAGTAACTTTTGAAGGTAAAATGTTTATCTTGTCATATGTGGTGATAGATTTGTTTGATACAAGCAGTACTCATGAAGAACTAAATGATAAAGGATTTATTCATCCTTGAATTTCACTATGGGATTCCCCTGTCTTCTTTTATAAGAAGGTATAGGATATCATGATACTTTTTTATGGTTATCAAATGTAATCAGGTGACCATTAAGTGAAAATATCATTTTCCCAGGATTGAGCATCACTTTGATCAGCTTAAGGGGGCTCTTGGTTTTCTAATATTGACAGGTAGTCTGGGTATCATCAGTAAAGAGTCTGAGAATAGGATATACCTAAGATTGAATTTAAGAGTCAATATTGCTATTTCATGTTTCTATGTAACACCCCAAGATTTCATAGCACATTATTTCTTCAAAGTAATTCAATAACTTGCACTACATGCAACACTGAGTTCAAGCGCACCATGACTTACCAAACATGCCGTTCAAAAGGGTTTATGAATAGTATTAACTAAATTTTCAACTTTATATAATCCTTATAATTTTGGAATCAATATTATGAGTTTCGTAGACATAATGAATAAATAAAATCATTTTTTCAGATAAAATAAGTGTTTTTTTAAAAAATGAAATTTTACCAACTTTTAATGGCGAACCCTTTTTAAATCCAAATATTTGAATCTTTTATATATTCAATTTTACAAAATAAACTTCTTCTTTAGAATCAGGACATAAGAATGTAGTTTCAATTAATTTTTGGTGTTTTTCTGATAACATTCATATTTGGGTGAATAGTGAAAAATATTATATTTTAACTGAAAACAACTTTTTAATGAAAATAATTTGTAGTGTTAAATTATAAATTTTAATGGTTTAGATGTATAAATAGATTATATTTTTACCATTTCATCCAATTTTATTCATTGGAAATAATTTCACTTTGAAATTGAACAAAAAGAATTATCAATCTTTTGTTAGAAATTATTTCTTAAAAACACATGTTTCGATTTTGAGAACGGGAAATAATTTTAAATTAATAAATGAAACATTTATGTTTTGAATTTTGCAAAATAGAATTAATTTTTGAATTCATAATATCAAAATTAGCTTAGGGTGAAATTTTGTTATTTTTCTGAAAACTTTCAATTTTTGATGAATAATAAAGAACATTGAGTTATAATTTATAAACGAATTTTTTATTAAAATATTTATTTATTTTATTTCAATTTATTTTAGTTAAAAATAGATACATAATACCTATACATGTTCAATGTAATTTATTGGAGTCAGTTTATAATAGTTTTAGATATATAAAAACTTTATAGAACTTTTTACCATCTTTTAACCACCTCCTAAGAGCATTTGCACATTTACATAAAACATAATTTTACCGCTTTTTTGAGTTGAATTTCAAAAATCCAAAACAAAAAATAGATATCTGTAAGTAAAATGTGGTTCAATAAGATGATAATATTTTTTGGTGAATAGTAACTTTTTTACTTTTATTTAACACGGTTAAAAGTAAATATGTTAATTAATGTTAAAAATGATATTATTATTACCCTAATACATGTCCTAATTCTATTGGATAAGTGTAATTCGAACAAAAACAACCTTAGGAATAAAATATGATCCTTTAGGTCCACCTGGATTAGAATAAGACATTTATTATTATTTTATTTGAAGAAGAGTTAAAATCAATGTTTAATAACTAAAAATTTTTTAATATAGGGTTATACATAAGATAAATTCAACTATAAATATTCATTAGAAATATTAAACGATTTCCTACATAATGGTATTTATATATAATTTTTATACATTAAATAATTAAATTTATTTATGACACAATGATGATTCAGTAATTACCTAATTAATGAAATATTAAAATAATTGATATTATAAATATCCAAATAAATGTAATTTGAGACTTTTTATGAATTACACTAATTTTAAAGGTTACTATGACATGTTAGGGTTGATTTGATGAATTCATTTCTAAGTAATAATGCTGTTATGAATTTAGAAAAAACAAAATACCAAATAGTGTCAAAATTGACATAAAATGTTTTTAAAAAAATATTATATTATTAATTGATATTATTTTCCTAAAAATCTAAGGTTTGGGAAAAGGTTTGAAATAATATTATATATGTCATTAATGTATCACTTGAGGTTCTCTTGGATGTTTATAGTAAGTTTATTAACCATATAATATAAAAATTCAAAGAGACATGGTAAATGTCAAACTATTTAACTAAGAGTTAAATATAAAAGATAAAGTTAAAACAGTGACCCAAACCTGTCTGAAACCTATTGGTTGAAAGGTGTTTGACCCATTTCCTCCTTATCCTTTAAATAATTCATTTTGGATCCATTATAAACCGAAAATTATTTTATTATAAAATAATATTTCAATCTTTTCCTAAGGTGCCCCTCACCCCTCTTATAAAAGGGAACTCCCCCTTCTCTCTAATTCACACCTTCAAATCCATTTGGCTCGGCCAAACCCTGCCCAAATATCTTCCCAACTGTCCTCCCTCCATTCTATAGTCCTTCCTTTATTTATAAATCCAACCTAAGGATCCGTTTTGATCAAATCAAAAGGAAGGACCCAATGAAGAGGTAAATATTTCATCACCTCTTTCAAGTTCCTTTCTTCTTCCACTTCTTCTTTCTGTGTAGTTTCCATTCTAAAATAATAACTCTAGTATATTGTATATAATATGATGTTATTATATATATGGTAAAACCATATTCATTATTCTATCCATCCTTTGAATGACATGTCACCATACGTGCGTACGTACGGCTTACAGTCTCCAAGTCGTGTTGTAGTTGTTATTCAATATAGTATTATTTGGATGGGTACAATAATGATGTATAATGGATGTAAATAAAAAATATAACATGATAATTATTCTGTATATATGATATACCATCAAATTATCTATTATTTTAATATCAAAATAATGATATTATCACTCGTGCGTACAAACAGATTAATGTCTCCACGAACGCGATGAGATTTATTCCCCATCATATCCATTCAAGACTAATTTTCATTTTATGATTACAAATAATGTTTAAAGACTTAATATCAATATTAATATGAATATGATACATCATATCCATAACAAAGATTACTTACATAACAAATCATATAATAGAAAACGAATCAGTTTACACCTGAAAAGACGATAATACTAAAATATTATTAACAAAGCAATATTAAAAGACCATATATGATATCATATTAATGTATATGATCTTTCAATAATTTAATAACATTTATTTCACCATTATAAAAGAGTTTAACCTACCCTCGAAAAAGGAAAATTACAAGGTAAGGGTTAATTTCACAATCTCTTCATTATCTGAGGTTGTTTATACGTAATTATCTACTAGGACCACCTTATCATCCGCGTCCATTATTCGTAAAAATGTATTTCAAAACATTTTTACTATTTACTAGAAAATGGGTTAAATTCATTTATACCCTAACATGACCTTATATGTTTTTTAAAGGAATCTTTCCATCATTTTCCAAACAAGGTACTTTATAACCTTTTCAACAAAGTTAAGGTAAGAATGTCTTTTTTAACTTATACGGAGGGTGCAGCTATTTTCCTCTGTTATAACATCGTCGAAGCTTCCCTTACAAGCTTATAAGAATATTATCAATTTTTTTACTATATGACTTCCAAATAAGAAAAGATATTTCTCTAAAAAGGTTTTGATTTCATCTATTTCAACATCATTTGATAGATTTTAAGCTTATTTGAAGTTGATTTATCATGACCGAAAACTTCCATATTGTATTGAAGGTTTTGTGATATTTTTGACTATGGATGGGTTATTTTTACACCATTCATGGGTTATGGATAAAGTATTGACATTTCATATGCTAGTTTTAATACAAATGTTTATGTTATGTTTAAACCATTTCATATGAGGAATGCATTGGACTTAGTAAGTGACGGGGGGAGCCTGCTATAGCTTCTCAATGTATCGGTAGGTCTTATGATACAAACTAGTGTCTTGGCACAAGGCCTTGACAAAATCTTATTTTTAGTCTTGGAACAGGGACTTGAATATGTGGTTATGAAAGTCTGGCACTAGGCATTCCATCATTATAAAAGTGGCTATTGATATTGCATGTGATTATTCGACTACTAAAATATCCATGTGAATAAGAAAATAGAATTATTTGATTTTATATTTTCCATATTATGCTGAAGTTCAAGTTTAAAAAGCTTTTGTTTTAGTATTATACATTTCCATAAAGGTTTATGCTTATTTATGAATGTTTCTGCTATATTTGTATCCTTACTGAGCATCTGAGATCACCAATTTCTATGTTTTATCTTTCTCAGGATGCGAAGAAGAATATTATGAATGACCTACAGGGATAGTCTATGGGATCTCAGTGTTGTCTATAAAAACAATGTTGTTGTAGTTTTATATTTTATGATGTAATGTGAACCTTATGAATTTATCTAGTACTTAAAAGGTGACAAAACTAATCGGTCTTTCTAGACTTGATCTTTTGTGATCATGCCAATGATACATAATAATGCACTGAATCTGGGATTCTGGGGTCGGGGCGTTATAGTTGGTATCAGAGGAAGTTTAGTACAAACCTTGGAAACTAGATTTATGTAAACTCTGATTAGATCCCATAGCCCTAAGATATACTTTGAGGGTTAGTATATAAGAATTCACAAAATTTTGGTATTGTAGATATTTTGTGAGTTTTCCAAGCAATAAGTCCTTTTCTGGATATGAGCAGGTAGAGGTGGGTCTAGCACAGATTTACCTAGGGGTAAAACTTGAAAACACTACTTTGAGCTACACTCGAACGGGAACTAGTGCACGACAACGAGCCTTGCTTCAATCTTTGTCACGACACTCCCAGTGGATATGCTAATGATAATTCTCATTTTCATTACAAACCATTATAAAGGTCTTATGAGTATATAATTCTTCAAGAAAAACAATTTTTATGATTATGGATTATATCCATAAACTATTCAATATACGTTAGGTATTTTACAAGTTTGTAATTATTCATTGCAATTCATAAACAAACCTAGTGTATGCCATTGTATAGAAATTGACCCAGTAGAAGGAATGTGAACTCGAGCAATACGAATGATCCAAAGAGTAATAAGGATCATATATTTTGTGTTATTAATCCAAAATTTATAAGGGAAATAGTCTCCAATGTATTTTCAACATATGAAGAAATAGTATCATGTGTTAATAAGTTACGTAAAAAAATTCTCTAAGTTCCATGGATTTGAAAGGAAGAAAGAGAAGAAAAGGATGGAAAGGATAAATATGGATAAAGGGAAGAGGGAAAAGAATGATTTTACCATATGTGATAACTTTGGAAAGAATCACCTTGGTAAAAGCTTGAAGGGAATGTGAGTTTGTTATAAGTGTGGTGAAAAAGGACACCAAGTACATGATTTCAGGGGTTAGAAAAATGTTTCAAATGTACAATGCTTCATCTGCAAGGAGTTGGGACACTATTCGAATCAATATCCAAATCATCAGAGTATACCCCAAATGATGCTATTAGATAATAATAATTTTCTTATACTACCAAAGATGAAGAGGAATGATTATATTTCTGAAGTAGTTATTATAGTATTGTGTCATTTGAGTATTTTATTAATGATGTACATGTTATATGAATTATAGTGTATTTAAGGATTGTACTGCAGTACTATTTACTTAAGGACTTGAGATTGTGTGGAACCAAGAAAAGTCACTCAATAGAAGGTTAAAGTTTTGGAAAATATATGGTTGAGAGAAAGATAAACCATAATATGGTTCTGATACTGAGGTAGTGATTTTGGAATAATATATTATTGATTTGGATAAATTATATTGGATATTCTTGACTACCTTGAAACTGATTAATGATTTGTATATTCCATCATTGTTTTAGTTTACAACATTTTCATATTGAAGGTGTATATCCAGTATTCAATAAGGAATAAGGGAGAATGAATGTAATCAATAAGGTTTTATAGTAATTCAGTATGTTGCAGTGTTTTAAAAGAATACATGATGACGATATTCACATGATAGTACGTGGAAAAACGATCTTCATTGTGTTTACCTTCCTTATAAATTTTGGGATCTGTGTTTGGAAAGAAGTATTTTGGATAAGTTTAGTTTGAGATTGTTTTTGGATTTCCATAAAAAGGACAACCTGTAGGTCGGGCGGCAACCCGTTGCATTCGGCTAGGACACGCAACTTAAACCTGCATCCAAAGGGAGATAAGGGTGTAACACCTACCACTGGCCCACGTGATGTAAGAGATTGAATAATCTAGTTTTTATAAAGGTTTGGTAAATGAATTATAAATTCATTTTTTTGGGAACCCTATACGAATTGTATAAATTGAAAAAAAAAATTAAGTTCTAATATCTTTTAGAGTGAAAGATGAGCTTGTGGTAGAAATAAGTTATAGGATGGAACTATACTTCATAAGTATATATTTTTTCTTCCCTTATTCTATGATGAAATTAATTCTTAAAATTTATGTAAGGGATCATAAAACTAAAAATTTGTTATCCTAATACCTTATGTTTTGTTGAACCAATGATATTTTAAATCATCATATATTGATGGCTTTAAGGCCCTCAATTCTATAATTGTTTGTGACTGATGAAAACAATCACTCCCTATAAATATTTAAGTTTTTTCTCTTAATTATGTGTCTCTGATTTCAACCAATGTTCTCCTAATCGAGATCATAATTTGGTAGTTACATTTTCATTCCCCTTTTCCTCTTATTAAGACTAAATTTTATTAACCCAATTTCTGATGTGGGTTTTCCCACAAAGGTAATTTCTATTTTCAACCTTTTATTTTCGAATAACAATTTGAAATTGGGAGGACTCAATTTATTGAAGGAGTGAATAATTTAACACCCCAATATTTCATAGTTCGTTATTTCTTCAAAATAATTCAATAACTTTCACTACATGCAACACTGAGTTCAAGCACACCATGACTTACCAAACTAGCTGTTCAAAAAATGTTTTGAATAGTATTAAAAAAATTTTGAACTTTATATAATCCTTATAATTTTAGAATCCATATTATGAGTTTCTTAAACATAATGAAAAGACAAATTAACTTTTTTTCAGATAAAAGAAGTATTTTTTAAAGGCAATTTTATCACCTTTTAATGGCGAACCTTTTTTAAATCCAATATTTGAAACTTTTATATATTAAAATTGAAAAAATAAACTTTTTCCTCATAATAAATACATATGAATTTAGTTTCAATATTTTTTTTTGTTTTTCTGATAACTTTCATATTTGGGTGAATAGTGAAAAATACTATATTTTAACTGAAAACAACATTTTTAATCAAAATAACTTGTAGTGTTAAATTATACATTTTAATGGTTTGTAAGTATAAATATATTATATTTCTTCCATTTAATCTAATGTTATTAATTGGAAATAATTTCACTTTGAAATTGAACAGAAACAAGTATCAATCTTTTGTTAGTTATTATTTCTTTAAAACACGCCTTTTGGTTTTGACAATGGGAATTAATTTTAAATTAATAAATGAAAATTCTATGCTTGGAATTTGGTAAAATATACTTAATTTTTGAATTCAGAATTTCAAAATTATCTTAGGGTGAAATTTGGAATTTATTTGAAAACTTTCAATTTTTGATGAATAATAAAAAACACTGAGTTATTGTTTTAAACCGAATTTTTGTTTAAATATTTATTTATTTTATTTTAATTTTTTTAGTTCAAAATAGATAAATAATACCTATATAAGTTCAATGTAATTCATTGGAGTTAGTTTATAATAATTTTAGATATATATAAATTTTATTGAACTTTTTACCGTCTTTTAACCACCTCCTAAGAGCATTTACAAATTTGCATAAAAACATAATTTTACCGCTTCTGTGAGTTAAATTTAAAAAATCCGAGAGAAACAGTAGATATATATAATTAAAATGTGGTTCAATAAGATTAAAATATTTTTTTGTAAATAGTAACTTTTTACTTTTATTTACCACGGTTAAAAATAAATAGGGTAATTAAGGGTAAGAATGATATTATTATTACCCTAACACATGTCATAATTCTATTAGATAAGTTTAATTTGACCAAAAGAAACCTTAGGAATAAAATATGTTCCTTTAGGTCCACTTGGATTAGATTAGGACATTTATTATTATTTTACTTAAGGAAGAGTTAAAAAAGTTAAAATCAATGTTTAATAACTAAAACATTTTTAATATAGGGTTATACATAAGATAAAGTCAACTATAAATATGAATTAGAAAGATAAAAATACTTCCTAAATAATTTCACTTTATTTATAATTTTTAGACATTAAATAATTAAATTTTATATATGACATAACGATGATGCAATAATTACCTAATTAATGAAATATTAAAATAATTGATATTATAAATATCCAAATAAATGTAATTTGAGACTTTTTATAAATTACACTAATATTATTGGTTAATATGACATGTTCGGGTTGGTTAGATGAATTTTTTTCGAAGTAATAATGATGTTATGAATTTAGCAAAAACAAAATACCAAATATTGTCAAAATTGACAAAAAAGAGGTTTTAAAACAAATATTATATTATTAATTGATATTATTTTCCTCAAAATCTAAGGTTCCACCAAAGGTCTGAAATAATATTATATATTTCATTAATGAACCACTTTAGGTTCTCTGGGAAGTTTATATTAAGTTTATTAACCATATAATATAAAAATACAAAGAGACATGGTAAATGTCAAAGTATTCAACTAAGAGTTAAATCTAAAATATAAAGTTAATATAGTGACCCAAACCTATCTAAAACCTTTTGGTTGAGTGGTTTTTTACCCATACACACCTTATCCGTTAAATAATTAATTTTTGAGCCATTAGAAACCGAAAATTATTTTATTATAAAATAATATTTCAATCTTTTCCTAAGGTGCCCCTCACCCTTCTTATAAAAGGTTACTCCCCCTTCTATCTAATTCAGACCTTCAAATCCATTTGGCTTGGAAAAACCCTGACCAAATATCCTCCCAACTATCCTCCCTTTATTCTATAGGATTTATTTTAGTTATAAATCCAACCTAAGGATCCCTTTTGATCAAATCAAAAAGAAGAACCCGAAGAGGAGGTAAATATTTCATCACCTCTTTCTGATTCCTTTCTTCTTCCACTTTATATTTCTTTGTAGTTTCCATTCTAAAATAATAACTCAATTATCTTCTATATACTGTGATTTTATTATAAATATGGTACAACTGTATTCATTATTCTATCCATCCTTTGAATTATATGTCACCATACATGCGTACGTAAAACTTACCATCTCCACGTCGTGGTGTAGTTGTTATTCAATACATTATTATTTGGATGGGTATAATAATTATGTATAATTGATGTAAATAATAAATATAACATAATAATTATTCTTTATATATGATATACCATCCAATTATCTATAATTTTAATATCAAAAAATGATATTGTCGGTCGTTCGTACGTACAGATTACTATCTCCACGAATGTGATGAAATTCATTCCCCATCATTTCCATTCAAGACTAATTTTCATTTTATGATTAAAAATAATGTTTAAAGACTTCATATCATTCTGAATATGAATAAGATACATAATATCCATAATAAAAATTACTTACGTAACAAATAATATAATGGAAAACGAATCAGTTAATACCCGAAACGACTATAATACTAAAATATTATTAGCAAATAAATTTTAAAAGATCATATATGATATCATATTAATGTATATGATTCTTGTATAATTTAATAACAATTATTTCACCATTATACAGGATTTTAACCTTCCCTTGACCAAGGAAAATTACAAGGAAAGGGTTAATTTCACAATCTCTTTATTATCCAAGGCTGTTTATATGTAATTATCTATTAGGACCTCTTTATCATCCACATCCATGCTTCTCAAAAATGTATTTAAAAACATTTTTACTATCTACAAGACAATGGGTTAAATTCATTTATACCCTAATTTTACATTATATATTTTTGAAAGGAATCTTTCTGTCATTTTCTAAAACACGATACTTTATAACCTTTTCGACAAAATTAAGGTAAGAATGTCTTTTTTAACTTATACGGAGGGTGCAACTATTTTCCGTCATTATAACAACATCGAATCATCCCTTACAAGCTTATAAGAATATTTTCAAAATAAATTTTTCCTTAATTGATTCCAAAATAGAAAGAGATACTTCTCTAAAAATGGTATTGATTTCATCAATGTAAACATCCTTTGATAGATTTTAAGCTTATTTGAAGTTGATATGTTCTAAAAAAAACATCCATATTGTATTGAAGGTTTTTAAATATGTTTGACTATGGATGGTTTATTTTTACAACATTCATGGTTTATGGAAAATTTATTGACATTTAGTATGCTAGTTTTAAAATGAATTTTTATGTTATGTTTAAACCATTTCATATGAGGAATGTATTGGACATAGTAAGAGACAGGTAGAGCCCACTATAGATTCTCGATGCATCGATAGGTCTCATGAGACAAACCAGTGTCTTGGCACAAGGCCTTAATAAAATCTCATTTTTAGTCTTGGCATAGGACCATGACTATGTGGTTATGAAAGTCTGGCATTATGCATTCCATCATTATGAAAGTGGCTATTGATATTGCATGTTATTATTCAACTAGTACAATATCCATGTGAATAAGTAAATAGAATTATTTGATTTTATCATTGCCATATCATGTTGAAGTTCAAGTTTAATGGTATTTTTTTTAGTCTTATACATTGCCTTAAATTTTTATGCTTATTTATAAAAGTTTCAGTTATATTATTATCCTTAATGAGCATCTGAGGTCACCCCTTTCAATGTTTTATTTTTCCCAAGACGTGAAGAAGTATATTATGACTAACCTGTAGGGATAGTCTACGGGATCTCAGTGTTTTAAATGAAAACAATGTTGTTGTAGTTTTCCATTTCATGATGTAATGTAAGCCTTAGGAATTTATGCAGTACTTTAAAGGCTACTAAACTAATCGGTCTGTGGAGACATGATATTTTGTGATCATACTAATGATACGTAATAATGCACTGAATCTGGGCTTCTAGGGTCAGGGCATTACATTCTAGTTTTTACATCCAGTCTTACTAATTCTCCTATGGTTTTTATGGATTTTATGATTGGAATTTTTCAAAATTTCATGGAATATTTCATTTATCTATTCATAGATAATATTTCGGTCAAATCCAAGTCAAAGGAGGAGAACATAGACCATCTTGATATCATTATTTAATCATAGTAATTACATTGTATTTATGGTCAGTATTACATATATGTGTTTTAGATATGAGAAGTGAAGTTTCTAGGGAATTTGATATCTAAAAGGGGCATCTTAGTAGATCCAGAAAAGGTACGGGTAGTTATGTCCTAGGACTAGCCCATAAATGTATTTGAGATCTAGAGATTCTTAAGTTTGTCTAGTTAATATTGATTTCATGTTCAGGACTTTTCAAATATCACATATTCTATGATATATTTAACCCAGAAGGCTATAATGTTCTATTGAAATGGAAAGTGTCAGAGATCTTTTGAGGAAATGAAGTTTTGGTTGACTTAAACACCAGATTTGATTCTTATAGAACTAGTTTTGGGTCATAATGTTTTGTACGATGCTTCTGGTATGTGTTTGGGATGTACCTTGGTGTAAGGGAAATAGGTTGTGTCTTATGTATCATTATAATTACACCCTCATGATAATAACTACCCTACCCATGATCTTGAGTTGGTAAAAATTATCAATTTACTCAAAACATGGCATCACAATCTATCTGGGGAGAAATTTATCATATATTCCAATAATAAGTGCCAGAAATTTATTTTTTACTCCGAGGGATATGAATTTTCGATAGAGACATTGAGAGTATTATATTAATTTTTTTTTATTTTGATATTTCTTATACCAATGGGAAAGATAATGTGGTTGGTGATGCCTTAAGACAAAAATTACCAACACAAGATGTGGAGGAATTAATTGAGGAGTGGTATCTAATGAGTTTGTTTGTCGAGATGAGTTTATGTTGGTGGATAGGTGTTCTTCGATTTAATTAAGGCTTACTCATATTTCAATGAGATTTATCATCTTGAGAAGGTGATAGACATCGAGTGCCAATACTTTGGTAAAAACATTTATCGCGGGATGACCTCAAGTGAGTGGTCTTGATTTCACATTGAAGCTTTGCGCTTTCATAACAAGTTGGTTGTTCCATTTCCCCATGGTCATTAATTATAAGATTGTGGAAACCATTATTTTTTGTCAATACACCCATTTACTACCATGATGTATCATGATATGAGACATCAATATTAGTAGAAGGGGATGGTATAGAAGATATATGAATTTTATTTGTGGTGTCTCCCATGTCAGATAATTAATGTGGAATATAGGAGACCTTTGGGGTTGTTGTGTCCTTGGACCATTATAGTATGAAAGTGGGATGATATTTACATATATTTCATCATTGTATTCCATATAATCCTATTGGGAAAGATATTATTTTGTATATCATTTATCAACTCACAAAATCAGTGCATTTGTTACCTATATGGGAGATGATGAATATGAAACAACTTAGGGATATAAATATTTGAGAGACTTTGAGAATTCATTGTGTTCCCTCTATTGTTATTTTTTATAGGGAAACAAGGTTCAAATATAAGGTTTATTATGGTTTTTATGAGGTAAATGGTTACTAGATCAAATTAATAATGGACTATCATCCACATAAAATTGAAAAAATGGGGAGGGATATTATGTTTTTTGAGGACATGCTCTAGGATTGTTTGTATTATTATGGAGGATCTTGATAAAATAATTTTAATTTGGTTGTATTTCTCGATAAGAATAGTTATTAGGATTTGATAAATTTGGGGCCCTTAGAGGATTTATATAGGAATCCTTATAGATCATCCTTGTGCAGGGAAGAGCTGAGAGAGTGGTCATTGGTTGGGATGAGTATTGTTTAAAAGATGACATAGATTATTAATTCGACATAGAGGTGTTTTATCATGAAACTGAGTTTTTATAAATCTTATATGGACCATAATCATCATCCACTGGATTTTGAGGTTGGTTAGAAGGCCTTTATTAGATTTTAACCTCACTTGAGATATCATCTTTTAGGTAAGAAAGGTTATCCAGCCCTGAGGTTTATTGGCTCTTTTGAGATCGTTGGACAAATAAGGATGGTGGCCAATTAGTTTCACTTACCATATGGTTTTAAATAGATCCAAAATGGGTTTCATGTGTCCCATTTGAGGAGTAATATACCTAATTATTTGCATGTGATATCCTATGAGGATGTTTATCATGAGCCTGATGCCACTTTGGTAGACAAGCCAGTTCAGATTATAGTTCAGCAGCATAAGGTATTGCAGGGTAAATTGACCCCGCCAATCAGGTTACTAAGGAAGTGAAAAAATAATATCCAAGATATTTTGGAGTGGAATTTTTTGTTTATTCAATGGTACCTTTCTCATTTTGAGGATCTAGGATCATGAGGGATTTCTGGTGGAATAAAGTGTTTATAGTGGTGAGGTTGTAAAGCCTTTTTACCTTTTTGTCAGGGTTTTTTGAACTTTTTTATTGGATTCCTGTTTCTTTTAGTGGGTAATTTCAAAATAAAAATTGTGGGATATCTGTAATGTTATATTGAGATTTTTTTTGGAATTTTGAACATAAACTTGTCATTTTTTATTTTCACTTGGTGATTACACGCTATATAATGAGAGTATATGATGTCTAATGGTTTCCTGGAAGAATCCCTAAAATGGATAGAAAACATGAGAGGTTTAAATTCCATATAAATGATTCATTTCATGAAATGAAAACTATCAGACTTTTAATAAAAAGGGGATGTGTTTTTTAGTGTATCTTACCCCTATAGATTACATGATGTGTAAAGAGTTTACAATCCATGTTAATGTCATGGACAAGTATTTTAGGGAACTGTATTGGTTGATTTATATTTCATTCTTCCATATCCTTACTTCATCACAAACTAGAGGATCTTATTAGGAAATTTTGTGTAAATCCTTCCCTTTGGGGTCACTTCATTCAGTGACTGATCAACAATGTGGTTGTGTTGCTTCTCTCCAAGTATCTAATCTTTTTGGTTCTTCATTGTAATTGGTTAAAGCTATGATTTTTTGCTATGTTTTTATTTATATTTGTGATAAAATAGTGTTCTGTATCGATATGTTTTATTATTATGGCATGGCTTGTATTTCGAAGGCCATTTTTTGGTTTTTGGTCACCTTTATTTAAGTAATCTAGTTTTTTACCATATTGAGGTTAGTGTTTCTATAAAATGAATTAATTTTATGAATTAAATGTTTCTCTAGAAAAATTACATTTGGGTTTTCATTGATTTGACGTTATAATTGTTTTCAAATGATCTTATATAAGGGGAAAATATATCAAAAATGGGTATTGATTTTAAAAAGGATTTTAATGATTTGGAAGTGGGTTTTAAAACTCTTAAAAAGATTATCTTGGCATTGAAAATGTTTTATGAAATTGTAAGATTTTTTTTGAAATGAAATTTGTTCAATTTCACATTAAGAACCTTTGGTATATTGGTAAAGGGACACAAGTAGTTATAGTGTGTGTTGTACACCACTATGAGGTAACCTTTTATGATATAGATTAGTAGGACTGAATATTAGTTGGATACAATGTTATTCTTGTATAGTATTTTTAGTTTCTAGTATATATTTTCCCATAGGATACAGACCACATGATATGTTCTTTGTCATTTATGGTTATTTACCACATGATTGTTTTTATCATGGATTGTTTCTTGTTGGTTTTTATATGAGGTTGTATCATATTTATTCTCATGATAGGTTGTTTCAAGGATATGTTTTTACCTATTTACATATTGATATATAGTTATGAATTCTTGTTTTATTACTTCTACCATTCATATTTATAGTTTTGATAATATGAATGAAATTTATGAAAACCAAAGGTAAAATAATTTAAAATAGGATTTAATTTCTTAATATTATTTGTAAAATATTTAATTCTAAAATTTAGAAATGTTTCATTCTTTATTTTAAACCTTATATAGAAAATTTTGTGGAATCATACTGGGATTGGGATCACACCCAACTTATCCCTTTGGGAATATTAGTTGTTTTACTATAGGATACAAGAAAATGGAAGAGCATATTCTACCATTCTACCTTCTCTTGATGCTACTGCCTTTAGTTCAGGTAGGTTAGGTGGTGACTGTTGGTTATATTGGTATTTTAAATACAGTATAGTTTAGCCTATTTTTTCTTGGATTGTATATATTTTTAGTATCTCATATTTTTTTCACTTTTTACTCTATTTCAATGTATTGGTTTTCTTATAATTAGGATTGATTAATCTTATAGTATTTTACTTATATCATATGGAGTCTTGATTCCAATTGCTTATTTAGTTGACCAAGTTTGGTTTACTACCCCACACCCCACGATGTTAAATTGCATGGATTAGTTCCTTCAACATGAATATAGAATGTATGACATGTCCCATTTAGAAGTTCTAAATTGTGTGTGCTCTAGTTCCTTTTAGAGGGATAAGTAGGAAGCCTTATCCATGACCCAATCCCATCTCCTCTACACATACCAGATCCCTAGATATAGATATAGTATAAAATTACCAACTATGGATTTAAACCATACCATAACCAACAAATAATGGAAATATGGATAACCTATAATTTACATATATGTTAATATAAAAATAACTATATTGATTACATTAGTGGTACATGTATGACCAATCCCACCCTGGGATTTGAAAAGGATTCACAAAAAAATCTAAAACATTCAAGAGAGTCCTGATATTGGAAATAGTTTCACCCAAAAAGGTGATATGATCCGGAAATCCTATATTCTCAACCAATACTCATGTACAAGCATCACTGGTAGACAATCCTAGTGAATTCCTTCTTTTGGAATGCTATCCCACAATGATGTTTTTATCTAATTGTCACTGATATAGGATCCATCAGAGTTTCCATCACAAACAATTTTCAATGAGAACCATCGAAATAAGATAATGTGAATGAACATGGAACTTAAAAACTATATCAAACACATATAATAATATTCATTAAAATCTTGGATGTGATTAACCCATGATTAAAGAGTGTGTACCATAACCTCTAAAACAAAACATTCATAAAAATAGAGTAGATAACATTGGAGATTAATGTTTAACTACAAAAAAAATAATATTTGGGTAGTAAGGAATCATTAATTAACCGTATTATGTAAAATAAATAGGATTATTGTTATTATATTTATGAATAATAATAATAAATTTATTATAAATGGTGTTATAACATGTTTGATAAAGAGGATGTCTAATGTAATGATTTATAGTCTCAATTTACTTACATTAATATATATACCATATTTACAACTTAGTTTTTTTGTGATGTATATTTAACCTTATGGGTTTATTATTAAAATAATTTTATTTAAATATAATATAATTACAAATATATCACAGTCTCTCACTATAAAAGGATTTTGATTAAACAGATACCAAATTTAAAAGTGTTTCTTTCTAATATAACTTTTAATTCAAGATTCTTTCTGTTTAAAATTACAGTAGAAGAAATTTTACATCTATCTCTATAAAAACCAAAAAAATTATTATTGGGTTATTTATAATCTTTACATGTATCCATAAAATTTCACCTTCTTTTGATTCAAAATTCAATAAAAAAGGATTTTAAGTGGAGGTAACCTTATATCTTCTTTTCAATTTGTAAGATTTCAACCCCATGTCCATATTTTTATAATTATTATCTAGATGTCGTTTTACCTACTTACATGATTAAATAAGTGTATTTTCTATTAACATTAACATTGTTTATAAATATTAATGTAATTTTTTTTAAGGTTTTCTACATGACCAATTTCTCTGGTCGTTTTATTTTTATTTTAATTATGAAAAATCATTTTAATTTTTTTGGGTTTTTGATATTTACTTTTATTTATTTTCAAATTAATTTTCAACAAATATTTATCTATAAATTATACCTTTTTTAAAATGAATGTTATCCCAAAAAATAAAGTATATGTATTCTAATATTCAATGAAAGGTTATAATTATATTATAAAATGTTTTTCCTCTATTTCAATATCCTTAATTTTTTCTTATGCTTCATTGGAGAATGATTAAATGAAATAATATACTTTTATTTTATAGATTATTAATTTTCATTCTTCATGTAGATTCTTACAAAATAAGTTTTATTCTCAATTGTTAATTAAGTTATGATTGCATTATGAATGTTTTCATATAAATGTGACCCGTATATATATATATATATATGATTTTTCATTTTGTTATGTGAAGATTCATAATTATACATCCCTCAAATTAATTGTGTAAATATTTATATCTAATGATATGACAATTAATATGGAATAAACTCAATACACTATGTGATTAATGGGACGAAAAATATACATCCCTATAATAGTTTATTTAATGATTTATATATCAAGATATAATATTTAATTTGGATTTAGCCCAATAAACTATGTAACATGTAGGCCTAAAATGTTACAACACCAACCCAACCAAATACATTGTGTAAATAATTATATCTCATGATCTTATAGTAAATATAGAGAAACCTAAACTTGTAAATGACACTGTTTGTAAGGACCCCTATTTTTTACAACTGTAGTTTTGAGAAAAAAAATTTATTATTTGATTTCAGATGCTTATAAAGGGGGAAATGGTATTTTACCCAAGAATGTGATCTCAGATAATTTTTATGGACACTCGATTGGTCCCAGAATGGGTTTTTTACCCTAAGATAGAAGTTTGGTGGAAATCCAATCCATTCAAATTTTAGCGAAATAATTAATAATTAATAGTTAATAAATGAAATAATAAATTGTTCATGCAGGTACATTCAGCCATTAATTTTCAAAGGAGTTTTATATTGATGTTATTTTTTAGTTGTTGAGTTTCGAACCGAGAGTTTATCTTATGTAGGGAAAAAAATCAAGCTGGGCACCTAGGCCGACCCATGCCCCTTTTTTTCTTTTTTTTTCTTTTTTTTCTTTATTTTACCTTCCATTTTTTTTATTTCATTACTTTTTGAGGACCCCTATTATGTGGCTTATTATTTTTTACAACCTATGATATAAAGGGGGAGGGAGGGAGAGAGAGAGAGGGAAGAAGAGGGGTATCATCACAGAGCCCTCGACGCACCAGATCGAATTGTGATGACCATGGACCATGAAATCGAATAAAGCATTAGTGGTTTCCACCAAAAAGATGATTTTTTATGTTCTCACTATATATCCATGTATATTTAATTTTTTCTAAATTTAAATCACTATTATTGTTGTATTATTCCCCAAGTGTCCAGATTTGTATATTTGAGGATTAAAATGGGGGATTCAAGAAATATGAAGGTTTTTAGTTCAGAATAACAATGTTACATGGAGTGTAGTCTAGTGTGAAATGTCATGTTTTATTCATGTTTGAGGAATATGGAGTTTAATGAGTACACACCACTTACAAGGGTGTACACTACATTTACCAATACTTTGTCATGTAGCTGAGTATCTGTCCATGGTTACCCATTTTTGGGTACATGGCGGTGTAGAGTACACAGATAGTCCCCACATGGGTTGGACGCCACATACAAAATACATAGCCTTGACAAGTATCCAACCAGTCCAAATGAGGGACATATTAAGAAACCCCATGTAGGTTATACACTATGTTCCCTTCTTACACGCAGTGTAACCTAGGTGTTTACACGCCCAAGCTTGCAGGAGTACATGCCACATGGGTCTATGGGAGTACACACTGTTTACTAATGGTGACCCGTTGTGTACTACCCCTTTTTAACCCTTTGAGGAATTTTTTAATGTTTTCTTTCCCCATAGTCAAAATTAGACCTGATAATAGTCCATTCTAAGTAGTTTTCTATGTAGATCATTATGGTGAAACCCATAGAGCATTATGCGGACTAATAATGGGTGTTTTGGGGATTCTAATTGAATAGAGAGGTTCTTCCTTTTTTTATCTGTTTTAGTTGTCTTCTGAGGGAGATACTTGAATGTGAATGATATGTTAGGTATTCAGAACAACCTAGTATGAGACCTTGATTTGAAATGAGCTATGGGATATCTCCCACAATTTTTTCTCTTTTGAGAACGTCTCCCTTGTGAAATGTGAACTATGGTGTAAGAGTTCATGAGAATAGTTTTTATAAAGGATCTCATGTAGGAAGCATGTATCTTTTATCTGGCTACCAAGTATCCCATGAGTGAGGCCTTCTCTTGTGTATATATGGAGGATCTCAAGTATGGTTACTTCGATTGTTTGACTTGAGGGACCTAGATGGTGCCCCATTTTTTGACTGAACCTTAGTTGCATGTTGAGTTTGAGTAGAGATAGTTTTCGGGTGTCACCTTCAAACCCATTCTGAACTTGTAACCCCATTGATCTATGTATGGAGTTTTGGGATGGGTGTCTGGGCCACCCTCACTCGTTGGTTTAGGATTTTACATGGTTGTTTCTGATTAGTGATGGTTACCTGAGGTACTTCCTGGTTGGTGGCTATTGATCTGGATGTGAGGTGTCTTTCTTTCTTTTGGGATACCTATATGGTCTATATGGGATCCGTATTTCTTATTGGGATTCCTAAACATGCATAACTGGGATCCAACTTCCAAGCCATGTTATTTATGATATCTACCGGTATACCCAGAGGTACTACCTGATACTTGGTTGTTGATAATGGATTTATATATTTTTGGATATATATTTTGTGGGGATGTGAAGAGGTGTTTCTTGGTATCTGGATGTTAAGCTTTATGTGTTGACTGGTATGCCCTAATTGATACTTGGATTCCTATTGTAGGAATTCCTTAGACGAACTCAGATATATAATTACTAATATTGATTGAGTGGTAATTGGATTCTCATTGTAGGAATTCCTTGTATAGACATAGATGTCTAATGACTTGTATGCCTTGAGTGATACTTGGATTCCTTATTTTAGGAATTACTTGTAAAGACTCATAGGCTAGTTTTTTCTATAAATTACTTGGATGTTTCTCCATTGATATTGTGTAACACCCCGAAGTTTTCAAACCTCATAAATGAAAATTGGGCGTTTTGTGCTATTGAAATTGTCTCTTTAAAACAATCAGAATGTAAAATATAAAAACACGTAACTTTTATTTATGAACTCAACACTGAAGGGTCTTACATTTTTTGGGTTACAAGAAAAGCTCACTAACCAAATATCCCAACTAAGAACCTGATTACAATAATGGGTAGACTGCTTAAAACTACTAAGAGCCCGAGAATGCGGTGGGGATTTCGATCATCCATCATAAGAAACATGAGGATGGATGAAGCCACCGTGACCGTGCTCAGCACCAAGGGGATCACGTGAACCATCTTCCTTTCTCCTTCGGTCACTTGGGGTAAGGGACATCCCCGAGACCAGACCCTTTTTATAAGCTCCCCAATCGGACCATTGGACCTCAAACGGCTATATTTTTTAACATTGTTTTCCCAAAGTATCCAATGTTTTGTTTTTGACCGTTGATTCCCCCTGTCCTCTAAGTTTTGGAAATAGGATGGCTTACCACTGGATGATTCGGAAGATTAATTAAGAAGTTTGCTTCAAAAATGACATCAATGTTAATTTAATTAATTTATCTTTTGTTTCCCAAAATGAGAATTTTATTTAATGTTTCAAAATGACAAAAATTAATATTTTTGTTTTTCTTCCATTATGCATATTAATTTGAACAATTGAACTTTTACTTTCTAATTTTATTAAACCTAATTAATTTTTATGAGTTATATATATATTGCATCAAATTAGATATATTATTTCTTTAATTTGACCTTTGTTAACTATTTTGGAAACTACGTCAAATTATGGTTTCTTTTACTCATGTGCTTCGTAATTTTATCAACGCACTTTGATTAAATATAGTTACGTTTAAAAATAATCTTTAATTATGAATATTAAGGTAATTAACGAACAAAGGAAACTAAAATATATATATATCTACATATATATATTTTCTTGTTAGCATAATTATATTAAGTTACCATACTTTATAAAATTATGTTTTCTTCAATATAAAATGAAAATTTAGTACTTTGAAAATTTTGGTTAAATAATATTTTTTTGTTTTAATAACTTTTAGATATTAACATGTAAATTTAAATTTAGATAAGTAGTAATAAATATTAAATTATATGTTCTGATAAAGGAAATATGGGAAAAAATGAAAATATAATTTATGTGTTAAATAGGGGTTTAATAGTTGAATATATAGGTGTTTTAATGACCCTTGACTTAGGATAATATTAGTTTATTAATAAGGTTATAATAATGATT
Source organism: Viscum album (assembly GCA_963277665.1). Classification (NCBI taxonomy): domain Eukaryota; kingdom Viridiplantae; phylum Streptophyta; class Magnoliopsida; order Santalales; family Viscaceae; genus Viscum; species Viscum album. The sequence goes on along the minus strand of OY728119.1, from coordinate 367,984,214 downwards.
TTTATAATAGGTTTAATAAAACAATAAAATGACTTTTTTTAAGATAAAAACGTTGAAATAAAATAATTAAATATAATATGTAATACGTTAAAAAGAAAAAACGAAACCGTGTGTTTTTTTAACCCCGTGTCGACGGCGGGCCGTCCGATCTCTCCCTCTTTTAATCCCAGCCATCCGTTGTTTTCCAGCCATCTCCCTCCTTGCGCCGCTGTTTTATTCCTCCTCGTGGCGCCACTGAACTAGTGGGATATGCCCTTGTTTCCTCCGCCCAAGCCGACAATGGTCACCACCTCCCGTTTTCTTCCACGAAGTCGGCACCGCCCTCTTTATTACTTGGTCTCGGATCCCTCATCGCCCTTCTCCCTAGTTCTTTTTTTTCTTTTTTTTAAAACCTTCAGTTACACTGAAGCCAGGGGCTGTGATTCCTTGGTGTTCTCTTCAGTGGATTCCTCAGAGACCATCGAGACCACTTGCTCCTCCTCCTCTCCGAGTCGGTAAGGGTTGAGTTCTATTTTGGGTTTTGTTTGAGTTTTGTTTTTTATATATCTATATATAGATACATATATACGGGTTATGTGTATGACTATACATCCTGTGTTATACATCCGAAAATCACTTGCCTCTTTTCCGCATGATTCTCATCTCCACTCTGAGCTATGGTAAGGGAGAAGTCTTGCTATGGGTTCTGTTTGAGTTCGGTGTATATAAATTTATATATACATGTTATATATATTCGGTATGTACGAACCCTATGCAAACCCGAATCATGTGGACCTCCCTCTCAGCCTGAGGAACCGAATAGTAGTAAAAGGAAATCCTCTCCTTCATTTCTTTTCATTTCCACAAGATTTTCAAAGTTATATAATCATGTTGTGTAAATTTGTATGAGAATATACAAGACCATATAAACCAGTTTATACCCGTTTTACCTGTTCCATGGACCGAACTTGAGAAGGGGTGGTTCTCTTGTTTTTAATTTATCACCCACTTCAGTGAATATACATGAATAAATATATGTATATACACTTCATGTGTATGTGTGTATATATATATAATCACATTCGTGCATATTTATATAAGATAATACATGCATATGTACACCATTTTTCCCCATGTTAATAACCATAAAATTCTTTTCGCCTATGAAAATGGAGTTGTCAAATAATTGCATGAACATATATGGAGCATAAATATATACATGAACTTATAGTCATATAGGTGCACATGTACATCAATGTGCATAAGGGATGATTTGGGTTCTTGTTTTATTTTATACAATTATGTACATGGTTTTCCCAAGATAGTTTTAGGTAAACACCCATAATATCATTTTATCATCATGTGTATAAGTTATGAATGTCCATGTTTAATTTGGGTTTTATGATGTCATAGAATGATAAGTGTTTTACCAAGAATGTCTCTGATTGTTTATGATTGATTTGTCTCAAGTTATGAACATGAATGTAAAAAGGGGGTTGATTAAGAATGTATGAAACCCTATGAATGAATGACCATGTCAAGATATGTGAGGGATGTATAGGACTTAAATGTGACGGGTGCACCCGGAATTATACAGTGCTTTAATGCATTGGGTAAAGCAAGAGTCTCATGAGACGTTATGTGCAACAGTCTTGTCAAATAGCCTTGGCTCATGCTATCATGTGCAATGGTCTTGGCGAATAGCCTTGGCTCGTGCTATCATGTGCAACGGTCTTGGTGAATAGCCTTGGCTCGTGCTACCATGGGAAACGGGATTGGCATTTGGCCTTGACCTATACTAATGTTATGTTTTAAGGTCATGACGTGAGGTCTTGAAAAAGTCCAGTATTATGCATCCCCTTTGCATGAAATGATAAAGGTCAACCAGGGGTTAGTTCAACTAACGGGACAACCCCTAGTTGAAAGCTCCCATGACTATGAAACTGTAATTCTTATGTCAAGAACTGTTTTTCATGTGGTAAACTGATAGATGAACTGTATTTTCTCATGAACCATGACATGCATGTTTTCCCGGCTTAGTCACACTTTTCATTTTAGAATTTTAGAAATCTTGTTGAATATTATGCATTGTTTATGTTGCGCTCTCTGATCATGTTTACTTTGGTGTTTATTTCATGTACATGTTTCTTTTTGTAAGTGGTTTTCAAAGAAAGATGGATTTTATGTTTTATGAAAGGATAATTTTATTCTCTTCAAAAATATTTCTTTGAGAAAGGATTCTCTTAAAATGTCTCTTTTTTTTAACACCTTACTGGGCATTTTTACTCACCCTACATTTTGTTTAAAAATTTTCAGGCATGGTATGTACGGATGAAGTAAATCAGAGCAGCTGGTTTCCCAGAATCCTGAGCCTCTCAATCCTCTGTAGTCATGGGACATGATATTTTTTTTGTAATGATGTAATGATAAGTACATCATGTCTGATGAGACACCCTCGGTTTTGGGGTCGCTACAGTTGGTATCAGAGGATAGGTTCAGGCAACTCTGGAAAACCAGGTGATATAAATATATTTCTAAGACTAAGTAAAAATGTTATAATTTTCAGATGGCTAATGAAAATGTACCTACCGACCTACTGTCTCTTCCCACTGAGGCTCTAGAGAACATTATATCTCTAGCCAGTCGCGAGAACTTTCTATACTATGCCAAAATTCGCATGACGTGTAAGCACTTGTACGATGTGTCAAAATCATCTAGGGTGCTTAGTCTCCACCGGGGAATGGGGATGGATTATCTTCTAATGATGATGACCCAGTTTCCCCCATATGCACGTCGGGGAAGGTATCACGAAGTACTCTTCCGAATGTTTACAACTGGCGGGGAATTTGGCACAATGCTAGATAAAGCTTTTCAAGAAGCTACTACTGCAGGAGACCTCCGAGCGGCTTACCTGTGCCAGATCTTGCACTATGGCTTCTGGGGCCAGTTAATGGACTTTGGAGCGTTGGAAAATGAGTCCACATGTGTGTCTCTTAGGCAAGAAGTGTACACCGATGTTTCCCAACTCCACACCCCTCACGCTAAACTTAGGAGGCATTATAAATGTTCCCATGAGTTTAGTCCTGTATGTTCATCCTGTGTGTGGTTTGAAGAGTTAGGAAGTTTTTCTACTCTTTATAGCGTACGTCTTGTGAACTTAGACTTTGCCCTGTAAACTTTTTCTTAAAGGGAAGTTTCTTGTTTCCTTTCATGTATCCACCTTATCTATGTTGTTAAGAGTTTCCCTTCGATGTTTGTTATCAGATGGCTGGACAAACAAACTTCTCATCCCTACCTGATGAGCTAGTAGAAGACATCTTGATCAAGGCATGCATGGCGGATTACCCGTCCTTTCTCCACCAGCGAGGGTCCTGCCAGCGTTTGCTCAATTTAGCAAACGGTCCAGAGATTCTTCGGCTATGTCAAGAGAATAATCGCGTCTTTCACCTCATCGCTGCTGCTCAAATCCCCTACTATAGTCAAAGGGGAATGTACTTTGAGGGCATGTTCCAATGTTTCACTCTGGCACAAAACGTTTCTGCCAGAGCATGTTTCCTCGTGGCCGCCCAGGATGGCCAGCTCAGTGCAGCTTATATGTTCCAAGTCCTGAACCTCAGTCTCCTCAACCGCATCATCCCTCTCGACTACCTCGAGCATTATGTGGCCAGAAGAGTCATCAAGGAGTTTATCTACTTGGATGTTTCCAAGCTTTGCATCGCAAGAGCCTCCCTCTGGAAGCCCGTGTGCAGTACACACGAACAGGAGTTCAAGGAGCACTGTTCGTGGTGCATCTGGACTAGGGAAACAGAAGAGTTGTGTGCCAAAATTGGTGTCCCATTTACCGAGCCAGATCCACTGATTTGGTAGAGTTTTACATTTGGGGTTTCAGTTTATTTTTTTTATGATAGAATTGCGAGGACGCAATTCTTTGAAGGGGGAGATAATGTAACACCCCGAAGTTTTCAAACCTCATAAATGAAAATTGGGCGTTTTTTACTATTGAAATTCTCTCTTTAAAACAATCAGAATGTGAAATATAAAAACACGTAACTTTTATTTATGAACTCAACACTGAAGGATATTACATTTTTCGGGTAATAAAAAAATCTCACTAACCAAATATCCCAACTAAGAACCCAATTACAATAATGGGTAGACTGCTTAAAACTACTAAGAGCCCGAGAATGCGGTAGGGATTTCAAGCATCCATCTTAAGAAACATGAGGATGGATGAAGCCACCGCGACCGTGCTCAGCAGCAAGGGGATCACGCGAACCATCTTCCTTTATCCTTCGGTCACTTGGGGTAAGGGACACCCCGAGACCAGACCCTTTTTATAAGCTCCCCAATCGGACCGTTAGACCTCAAACGACTATATTTTTTACCGTAGTTTTCCCAAAGTATCCAATGTTTTGTTTTTGACTGTTGGTTCCCCCTATCCTCTATGTTTTGGAAATAGGATGGCTTACCACTAGATGATTCAGAAGATTAATTATGAATTTTTCTTCAAAAATGACATCAATGTTAATTTAATTAATTTATCTTTTGTTTCCCAAAACGAGACTTTTATTTAATGTTTCAAAACGACAAAAATTAATATTTTTGTTTTTCTTCAATTATGCATATTAATTTGAACAATTGAACTTTTACTTTCTAATTTTATTAAACCTAATGAATTTTTATGAGTTATATATATATTTCATCAAATTAGATATATTATTTCTTTAATTTTACCTTTGTTAACTATTTTTGAAACTACGTCAAATTATGGTTTCTTCTACTCATGTGCTTCATAATTTTATCAACGCACTTTGATTAAATATAGTTACGTTTAATAATAATCTTTAATTAAGAATATTAAGGTAATTAACGAACAAAGGAAACTAATATATATATATATCTACATATATATATTTTCATGTTAGCATAATTATATTAAGTTACCATACTTTATAAAATTATGTTTTCTTCAATATAAAATTAAAATTTAGTACTTTGAAAATTTGGGTTAAATAATATTTTCTGTTTTAATAACTTTTAGATATTAACATGTAAATTTAAATTTAGATAAGTAGCAATAAATATTAAATTATATGTTGTGATAAAGGAAATAGGGGAAAAAATTAAAATATAATTTATGTTTTAAATAGGGGTTTAATAGTTTAATATATAGGTGTTTTAATGACCCTTGACTTAGGATAATATTAGTTTATTAATAAAGTTATAATAATGATTTTTATAATAGGTTTAATAAAATAATAAATGGATTTTTTTAAGATAAAAATGTTGAAATAAAATAATTAAATATAATATGTAATACGTTAAAAAGAAAAAACGAAACCGTGTGTTTTTTTTAACCCTGCGTCGACGGCGGGCCGTCTGATATCTCCCTCTTTTAATCCCAGCCGTCCGTCGTTTTCCAGCCATCTTCCTCCTCGCGCCACTGTTTTATTCCTCCTCGTGGCGACGCTGAACCAGTGGGGTATGCCCTTGTTTCCTCCACCTGAGCCAACAACGGTCACCCCCTCTCGTTTTCTTCCACGAAGTTGGCGCCTCCCTCTTTATTACCTGGTCTCGGATCCCTCATCGCCCTTCTCCCTAGTTCTTTTTTTTTCTTTTTTTTAAAAACCATCAGTTACACCGAAGCCAGGGGCGGTGATTCCTTGGTGTTCTCTTCAGCGGCTTCCTCAGAGACCATCAAGAGCACTTGCTCCTCCTCCTCTCCGAGTCGGTAAGGGTTGAGTTCTGTTTTGGGTTTTGTTTGAGTTTAGTTATATATATATATATATATATCTATATATAGATACGTATATACGGGTTATGTGTATGACTATACATCCTGTGTTATACATCTGAAAATCACTTGCCTCTTTGCCGCATGATTCTCATCTCCACTCCGAGCTATGGTAAGGGAGAAGTCTTGCTATGGGATCTGTTTGAGTTTGGTGTATATAAATTTATATATACATGTTATATATATTCGGTATGTACGAACCCTGTGTAAACCCGAACCATGTGGACCTCCCTCTCAGCCTGAGGAACTGAATAGTAGTAAAAGGAAATCCTCTCCTTCATTTCTTTTCGTTTCCACAAGATTTTCAAAGTTATATAATCGTGTTGTATAAATTTGTTTGAGAATATACAGGACCATATAAACCAGTTTATACCCGTTTTACCTGTTCCAAGGACAAAACTTTAGAAGGGGTGGTTCTCTTGTTTTTAATTTATCACCCACTTAAGTGAATATACATGAATAAATATATGTATATACACTTCATGCGTATGTGTTTATATATATATTATCGCATCCGTGCATATTTATATAAGATAATACATGCATATGTACACCCTTTTTCCCCATGTTAATAACCCTAAATTTTTTTTCACCTATGAAAATGGAGTTTTCAAATAATTGCATGAACATATATGGAGCATAAATATATACATGAAATTATAGTCATATAGGTGCACATGTACATCAATGTGCATAAGGGATGATTTGGGTTCTTTTTTTATTTTATACAATTATGTACATGGCTTTCCCAAGACAGTTTTAGGTAAACACCCACAATATCATTTTATCGTCATGTGTATAAGTTATTAATGTCCATGTTTAATTTGGATTTTATGATGTTATAGAATGATAAGTGTTTTACCAAGAATGTCTCTGATTGTTTATGATTGATCTGTCTTAAGTGATGAACATGAATGTAAAAAGGGGGTTGATTAATAATGTATGAAACCCTATGAATGAATGACCATGTCAATATATGTGAGGGATGTATAGGACTTAAATGTGACGGGTGCGCCCGGAATTATACAGCGCTCCAATGCATTGGGTAAAGCAAGAGTCTCATGAGACGTTATGTGCAACGGTGTTGGAAAATAGCCTTGGCTCTTGCTATCATGTGCAATGGTCTTGGAGAATAGCCTTGGCTCGTGCTATCATGTGAAACGGTCTTGGAGAATAGCCTTGGCTCGTGCTACCATGGGAAACGGGATTGGCGTTTGGCCTTGACCCGTACTAAAGTTATGTTTTAAGGTCATGACGCGAGGTCTTGACAAAGTCCAGTATTATGCATCCCCTCTGCATGAAATGATAAAGGTCAACCAAGGGTTAGTTCAACTAACGGGACAACCCCTAGTTGAAAGCTCCCATGACTATGAAAATGTAATTCTTATGTCAAGAACTGTTTTTCATGTGGTAAACTGATAGATGAACTGTATTTTCTCATGAACCATGACATGCACGTTTTCCCGGCATAGTCACACTTTTCATTTTAGAATTTAAGTAATCTTGTTGAATATTATGCAATGTTTATGTTGCGCTCTCCGATCATGTTTACTTTGGTGTTTATTTCATGTACGTGCTTCTTTATGCAAGTGGTTTTAAAAGAAAGATGGATTTCATGTTTTAAAAAAGGATAATTTTATTCTATTCAAAAATATTTCTTTGAGAAAGGATTTTCTTAAAATGTCTCTTTTTTTTAAACCCCTTTCTGGGCATTTTTTCTCACCGTACGTTTTGTTTAAAATTTTTCAGGCATGGTATGTACTGATGAAGTTAATCAGAGCAGCTAGTTTCCCAAAATCCTGAGCCTCGCGATCCTCTGTAGTCATGGGACATGATATTTTTTTTTGTAATGATGTAATGATAAGTATGTCATGTCTCATGAGGCACCCTGGGTTTTGGGGTCGCTACATATTGACTCAGTATGGACACATGAGATTAAGTATTCTCCTTGAGTCTTTATTCCATGGGATGCCTTGTTCCTTTTTACCCCTTGAATCTGGCTTGCTTAGACTCACATAGGGCCTATTCGTTAGACATGCTCCTAGGACTCCAACCACTGCCTTTATCAAGTTTCTAGCGAGTCACTCCTGAGACTCGATGAGGATTCCTTAGACGATTTCCTAAGATCTAACACTTTTTGGTCTGAAACATGATTATATGACATGAATGTGATGGATGTTATTCTTGTTATTACATGATGTAGGCCAAAGTGGATTCCTTAGTTGTAATACCTTGGATTCAGCCCGTGGGGTCGGACACGTGATTACTTAGCATATGCGAGAGTTGGTTGTATTGATCTTTATAGGATTGAATATCAGTATACGATATCCTAGTTAGTGATTTGAGGAGAGTATGTGTGAAACCTAGTGTATGATGAGTACCCCCTATGGTGATGTATCTTGATCAAATATATAATTATGATGTTGGTCGAAGAAGTTATATGTCGATTGAGATTATAGACCCGGAGATCAAATTGATGTTACAGAACTTGAGTTGAATGAGGTCCAGATAAATTCCCTTGCATAATATGTCTAGGTGATTGGGATTACAAACCCATGGATTGAATATCAACGTAATTTCATGTTTTTATTATTCACATAATTGTGAATATTCAAATTTATGTATATATTTATAGGTATAAGAATATACATGTATGCATATATATATATATATGAAAATCCATGGTGGAAATTACCCAGTTGACTGGGATAACGAACCCAAGGTTCTACTGTGGTTTGAAATTTAGTTTTACTTACCTTTTAGTTATGTCTCAATGAGGCTAAGTAGTTTATTTTTCATACAATTATATAATCACATTTATAGGTTTCTTATTGGGTTGTCCTACTAAGATAATTTATCACCCCTGAACATGCACATTGGTTTACGTGTAGACCTTATGTCTAATTTTAAGGTTGATTATGTGCTTCCTTGTGGATAGGGATGAGGCCCACATTTTCATGATCGAGTTTAGATTCTCATGTGGTTCTACTGATTGTGCTAATGCAGTTTGACAGTGCTTGGAGATTGGGTACATGGTTTTGATCGAAGTTAGTATTATAGCCCATTACATTTAATTTCAATTTATTTTCTTATCCAATATCAGTATGGTCCACCATGTGGATGGATAGTGATGTATTTTATGACATGGTTGTTCATGATTTTACAAAATTTCATTTATTTTTATAGTTTGTTCTATTTTAGTTGTTTATTTTTTCTACACTCTGTTACTTTACTTATGTGTATGATATTGATCTTTTTTCCACTTCTTTTTTCTAATGTCTAGAAATAGACTCCCAACTATCACACCCTAGGACCTTTCTACTAGTTTTCAACCTAAGGTTTATGGGGAGTGGATCTTAAGGCTTTATAACCCACCGACTCAGAGCACCAGTTTAGTGGGATCTGGTTTGGGATGTTACAATGTGGTATCATAAGGGTTTATTCCTAGTATTTACTATTTGGGATATAGTAGACAGAAGTATTAGAAATGTGTTGGAACTTATGATGGACAACATACATGTGCGTTGAGACACTTTTTTCTGATAAGAAGTCATGGTATACATGGTTTGGGATTGTTATTATGATATGTGATGTTATAGTTTTATTTGATTTTCACCTTGAGTGGAACAATAGTTGTGAGGATGTTATGATTTAATGTGGATATCTACCTATTTTCCATTAACAAGATTTTGTGACCTTTTAAGGGCATTTCCTTCTGATGATAATCAATGAGGATCAAGGCTCTTGTGGACCATGTTTTCATCTTTGAACCTTGTAGGTCATTATGTTCTTTACATACTTTTGAATGGTTTTGATCTTTTATGCTATGTGGTTGGAAATTGAGACTCAGTTGTGAGGCTTATTATGTAAGGCTAGGTGGGAGACCTAGAGGTCCTTGGTTTAGAATCATACCATTGTAGGTCAATGTCAATTTTGTTCGGGGGAGACCTATGCGTGAGAGGTTGTCCCTTGTTTATTTCAATATGCCTATTTGGGAAGTGAGCCTTGTTGTATTCTCTTTCTGAGATCGAGCCATTGTAGGTGCTCAAGTTTTGCGTTATTGGCATCTTGATTCCATCAACTCTTGATGAAGAACCTTGGGTGATTTTTTTTCAAGACTGGATTAGATGGGAAGTAATTTTTTGGGTTCCTATCCTGGTCAACTAGTGTTTTCTCTATTTCTAATGTTGTCAGAGAACATGTAGAAGATCATGTATAGAACCACGCTGGGTGACATATGGTTATGGAATAAATCATGGTACAAGTGTGGTGCTCGATTTTGAATAGGAGTTCCAAGGGTAATTCTAGATTATTGAGACTAAAATTACTTATAGAATTGTCAATGTAGAATTGAAATAGACTAATCAATGGATTATGAGTCAGTTTACAAAGATACATGCTGGTTGTAAGTGGTATCATTTGAATCTATATCAGTGAGTGGATGGGTGTGAGAAGAGGACCGATGTTTGGAGACATGTAGTGGGCTTGGTTCTCGGAAGCTATAAAGAATGTCCCTCCATTTTAGAGGTGACATCATGAAATGAATCAAGTACCATGAGATGGATGACTCATGGATGAATCAATGTAAAAATTTGACAGGATGTGAGCATGGATGGGAGGGAGTTTTACACACCCTTGGTGTAATCTTTCTGTACTCCTATTTGAGACAATCCAGATCTAATTTGATTGATATAGATTATACTGATTGAGTATCAACCCTACGCTGAGCACCTTTATATTTATAAATGTTTTTTCTTATTGAGTAAGGGAGCATGTTGAGATTTTGATGAAGGAGAAGTGTATGGTAATCCATATTGTGGGTAGTGTAACATTGGCCATTTGAGGGTGGTGACCCATATTTTTAGTCAAACTGCAACATTTATCCATGGAATTTTGAGCTCATAGTTTGGTTTTGATACAATAATAATGGAATTCTTATGGTGGGGAGCACTAGATTGGTCGTAGTTAAATGTATTATATATAGAAGGAGTTGTTGATGGTATGAGTTTAGTCATTGGAAATTCCAAGTACTTTGGTTGCGTAGATTTTTGGGTTGAGAGAATTTCTTCCTGTCTCGCCACCATGCTTCTTGGGGATGAGATGTTTTATGGTGTAGAGTTTGTAAGGACCTTTGTTTTTCCCGATCTATAGTTTTGAGTAGAAATTTATATTTTTTCTTTCTAAAGCTTATAAATGGGTAAAATGGTTTTCCATTATCTGGTGATCTCTAATAAGTTTTATAACCATTATATTCTTCTCAGAAAGGGGTGTTTACCATAGGACATGAGTTTGGTGGAAATTTGAGCCATTCGAGTTTTAGAGGAATAATTAATATTAAATATTTAAAAAATTAAATATTAAAATTTTCATGCATGTTCTTTCGGAATTTTTTTATATATATATATTCTTATTTAAATTATGATTTTATAGATGAGTATAAAATGGGGAGTTTATCATAGGCGAGGCATAAACTCAAGATGGGCATTGGGGCTGGCCGGAGCCCTTTTTTCTTTTCTTTTCTTTTTGTTCTTTTTCATTATTTTCATTTTATTTTCTTTCTTTACTTTATTCCTTATCACATATTCGACTTGTGTGGATCCTCTTTTACTCTAACCTAAATGTGAAATAGAGGGGGGGATATAAAGAGATATAGGTAGGAAAACAGGTACCATTATATAGCCCTCGACATGTTGGATTGTCATGCAGAGACTGTGGACTGTGAAATCAAACAAATATTTAACAGTTTCTACCCAAAGGTTAGAACATTCATTATTTCTTTGTAGATCCCTATATATTTTCTATTTTATAAACTTAAAGTACTATTATTCTTTTATGAGGACCCCAGTGGGAATATCTATAGAAGTGTGGATGAAAACGGGTGATTTGGGAAATCTAGAGCTTTTACATTTGGGGAAACCATCCTACACAATGTGTAGTCTGGGGTGACATGCCATGTGTTCTTCCCAATAGGGGAAGAAGTATTTTAATTAGTAAACAATGTGTAAAGGGTTTACACATAGTGTACATATATTCAACCATGTAGCTGAGTATCCATCCAGGGTTACCTGTGTATGGGTACATGGCCATGTAGAGTACATAGACTGACCATGTGTGGGTTGCATGTTGTTTATAAACTACATGTCCTGGATAATTATCTAATCATAATAGATGAGGGACATTGGAAGGAACCCCATATAGGGTACACATAGTGTTCCTTCCTAACATTAAGTGTACCTTGGGAAATTACATGCCATGGCTAGTGGTAGTACATGCCATGGGGGGCTCTAGGAGTACTTGTTGTGTACTGAGGATGACATGCCTTGGGCTTCCCATTTTCAACCCTTTGAGTGATTTTTTGTTTCATTTCCCCATAATAATAATTGGACTAGAGAGTAGTCCATTTTGAGTAGTATTCTATGTATATCATGATTGTGAAACCCATGGAGCATTTTGTGGATTCCTAATGGTTGTTTTCGGAATTCTATCTAAATGGGGAGGTTCTTCCTCCAATTATTAGATTCAGTTATCTCATGAGAGAGACTATAACGTGAATGATAAGTTGGGTATTCATACCAACATATTTTAAGACTTTGATCTTAAAAAAGATATGGGCTATCTCCTATGATGATTTTTTTTAGGGATGTCTCACTTGGGATATGTTTCCTCTAGCCTAAGAGTCTATGAGAATAGTTTTTATCAAAAATCTCATGTAGGACGACTCTTTGTTTTATCTGACTACCAAGTATCCCTTAAGGGTTGACCTCACTCATGTTTACTTAGAGGACACTGAGTAGGATTCCTCCTAGTGATTTTCTTTAGGGACCCCATGGGTGGCACATTTCTTGATAGACTTGGAGTTGTATGCCAGGTTTTGGTAGAGATGGTGTTCATGTGTCACCTTAGGACCCGTTCCTAACTAGTAATCCCATGGGGCTATGGATGGAGTATTGGGTTGGGAATTTGGGATTCCATCACTCGTTTATTTATTCTTTGACATTGTTATTGCTGAAACAACGATGGTTACTACATGTTCTTTTTTGTTGGTGGCTATTGAGTCGGACATGAGGCAAATTTATATCTTTAAAAATTCAATGATGTTCTACCAGGGATCTGTATTGATTATTAGAATGCCTAGACATGCTTTCCTAGGATCCAGATTCTCAAGCATGTTATTTATGATATTTAATATCATATTCGGAGGTACTACCTAGGACTTGTCTGTTGATACTCTATGTATATATATTGTGATATACATTTTATTTGGGATGTCCATTGGTGTTTCCTAATATTCGGCTATTGTGACTTATGTGTTGACTACTATACCTTGAGTGATACTAGGATTCCTATAGTGGGAATTCCATGGACGAACTCAGATGGGATAATGAAATATATGACCTGAGTGATACTTGGATTCCCATTGTTGGAATTCCTGGTAAGTAATTAAAGGGATAAGTAATAATATGCATTGATTGATTTGTATATTACATTGTGTAGGAATTCCTTGCATAGGCTCATAGGCTATTTGTTTATATAGATGCCTTGGATATTTCTCCTTAGATCATGAAGTGGTAGTCGTTTCTAAGGATTGAGTATTCTCCTTGGGTCTTGATTATATATGATTACTTGGGAATTTTCAACCCCTTAGATCTTTCTTTCTTGGACTCTCATAGGACATGTTCGGTAGACATGATCCTAGGACTCCAACCAGTACCTTTATCGAGTTTCCAGAGAGGAGGTCCTGGGAATAAGTGAGGATTCCTTGAGAGAGTTAGTTGGATCTAGCTATTTTTGGTATAACACTTGATTATACGGAATAATCACGATGGATGTTATTCTTGTGATTTCACAGTATAGGTTGATGTGGATCCCTTGGTCGTTATACCATGGATCCAACCCTTGGGGTTTGACACGTGATTACTTGGCCTAAGACGAAGTTAGTTATAGTGATCTTTATAAGATTTACCATTGATATATGATATCCTAGTTTGTGATTGGAGGTGAGTACATGTGATCCTAGGTTTAGGTTAAGTACCCCCTATAGTAACGTAACTTGTTCAAAGATATAATTCTATCAATGGATGAAGTAGGTATATGTCTATTGGTATTACACACCTAGGTATTGACTTGATGCTTCATGGAATGAGTGGAACGAAACCCAGCTCAATACCCTTGCACATGATGTCTCAGAGATCGAGATTAAAGACCCAAGGGTCGAATTCTAATGTGGTTTCATGTTCACTACTGGAAATTCTGGCTATAGCCATGGACCTATAGCCACAATTTTATTACTCAAGGGCTATACTTTTCTAATTTCCATGGTTTAATTAATCCACCATGGCTATACCACGTCTGTCAATTATTTGGCATCAGGCTCGTCCTCCCCGATTCGCTACTCAGCTCGCACCTCTCCACGATGACTTCTCCTCCAGAAAAATTCTCCTCATCGCGGCGCCCTCCTCCCCGATGACTTCTCCACCCTGGTGAATTATCCTCCCTGACCTATCCTCACCGCGACGACCTCCTCCCCGACAACTTCTCCTTCTCAGGCTCTCCTACCCGACCTCTCTTACCTGACCAATCCTCACAGCGGCTCCCTCCTCTCCGACGAACCCTCTCACTACAGCACCCTCCTCCCTGACAACCTCTCTCACAGAGTCACCCTACTCCCCGAAGGCCTCTCCCATCACAACGCTCTCCTCTCTGATGACATGTCACTGCAACTCCCTCCTCCCAGAAGCATCCAATCAACACAAGTATTTTATACCATCTAATTTCATCAATATTTCGATTTTAAGGTTGTACCGTGATAAGTAGTTTCATGTGTTAACGGTAATTGAAAGATGGGTAACCATTCTAAAAAATGTGAATGGTTGGGTGGGGATATCATTATAAATAGTATAGGTCATCCATTGGATATGAAGATTTTGGAAGACTGTGTTCTTTAGCTACATAGTTGGTTTAACTTTGGAAGTAGCATTGCATAGTTTGCATTCAGTTAGCCATACTATGTATAAAAATCCTTCAAATCATTAATGGTTTATAAATTATGGTTTTTCCCATCCCACATATTTATTATTTCTCCCATTTTATCCTCAAATACCAACACAGGTACCCTTCCCTAGGTTCCATGTCCCCCCTCTAGGTATAAAAACATATTATTAATCCAAATTCCAAATTGAGTGTCATTGGTTATGTTGGATATACCATGGTTATCATGTGATTTTTATTCCATTCCTTCATCAATTATCATTCCATCACTTACACTATCTCCATCCGAGATAATTCATACTATTTTTAGTTTTTTTCTTTATCATTGATTTCCCTCAAAATAGATATAATCAAATTATGATTTTGTACAATTGAAGAGTCCTCAGTATAAGGTAGGTGGTCCATGTATGTTACCTTATTGTTTGTGTTTTTAAGAATAATATATTTGTGTTTCAGTTGTAATTTATATGTCTCACCCTTAAAATGTGAAGTTAATAATATATATACTAATGACTTAGATTAAATAAAAAATGTTCTCTTAATAGAACTATTGGTTTCTCTCCTAAACCCAAACCACTAAATGAGTGTGTTTCTTTTGTGGTTGTGATCTATGCTTCATCTAAAATATTAATAAAAAATTTTGGCTGATACATTAACTAATTGTAATTATAATGCCTTTCACAATTTTGATTATAATTAGAGGTGTGATGATTAATCCCTCATTCAAGTGACGACTAAATTTAATTAAGAATCATGAGAATGATAACCAACCTAGACCATTTAATAATTAACCACAATAGAGGTGTGTTGTATTATTAAATAAAAAGGTGGGTATAAATAATAATATTTGAATGATGAGATTTAAAGACCATACCATGGGAAAATTGTTTTTTTTAATAAAAGAAAAATCCCTATTTAAATTATTTAATTTATTTCTGGAAAGCTTATAGGAATATATATTTCGTGTGTAATGAATTGAATTGTAGTAGGGAATGTTTTCCCACATGACAATATTTTTTATTAGTACATTAAATTGAATAAAAATAAAGACCATGGAGAATCATTTCTCCTTGGATACTTTCATGGACTATGATATTCCTATGCATGTATGGTGAAAACTACCAATAAATAGTTCACCAAAACATTGTTTTATTACCTTAAGATACTCAAGCATGGAGTACCATGTATATTTTGAAGCATTTTTATAGAATCATTTAGGAATTATTTACCATATATAAATTTTGATACATGGGAATGGTATCCATCGGGCATGATATCCTTTATATATTGGATACTCAAGCATAGAACCCCTTATGCATTTTTATACTCAAACATGGAATCCCGCATTCTTGGTGCCCCATGAATGTTGTGACATATGGAAATGGTTTCAAATATATGTTGTGATTATTATGAATGGGGTCCATTATATATTGTGACACTCAGGTATGGCATCCCTTAGTGGTAGATTCCCTTACAAATTATGATAACCTAGGCAATGCATTCCTCACATTGTGATACAAGGGTCTCGAACATTTTACATAACACCCCTATATGATATGTGATCATCTTTGTGGATTCATTGGATCTAAACATAAACCGAACACCATTTAATCTTTATCTAAGCAATGTATTATCTTCAAAATGCATATATATACATGATGGAAGGTGTGAAGATATATATAATCTTATGCCAATGAAAATACGGTTGATCATTTGTCCTGGAGGAAAATGAGACTAAATTGACTACATTTATTTATTTTTAATAACTTTACTGATATAATTTCTCACTATCATATTTTATAATAATTAAAAAAATTGATCTAAAAACCATTGGTGTTGGCCTACTAATTATATCCCACACCCTATTTTGGATTTCTTTCCACTATTGTACCAAAAAAGACAGCATGGTTACAAGATTATGTACTGTATTTTTCATTCATGAAATTCTTCTTGAATATGAGTGTTTGGAGAGAAATGATGTGATGTAAATTAGGATAGTCAAGAAAATATAATTTTCTTATTTTTTAAAATTTAATATACCTTTAATATATTATATAGTAATCACTTAGTATATTTACTGATTTAGATTTTATATCCACATATGGACATGAATACATTGTTGTATTGTTAGAGTTTTATATTTTATCAGTTATTGTTATCATTTGATTCTATGTAATTCATGTATACTTTTTCTTATTATTTTATTTAGTTATTTTATAGTGATATGATACTATTTTTATAAGGCTATATACTATCTTTTATACCATTATTATACCCTCACTATTTGCCGGCTGCCTCTGACATATGTGGTGGAAATATTGTAGCCATGTAACCAACTATCTTGGGGATATGTTTAGTTGCTCTTGGGTTAGGAATTTAAAAAGTGGAATAATAGGTTTCTTTTTATATTATTGTGAAATTTTTTATATTAGATATTATTTTTTGAATGTGTTAGTTCAGGGTCAATAATCATGTTTGGTAGTGTTAAACCCATGCAAGGGGAAAGTACTAAGTGTTCAGGGATGAGACTGTGGTCTTATTGATAATTATTAAAATTGATTATGATTTCACCTTCAGTGATTGTTTTAAATTATTCTACATATAGATTAATGATATTTGGGTATTTTATCCCCAGTTTTCATGGAATGAGCATGTTGTTTCATTAATCATTATATGAACATAGAGATTATAATTCCTTGAATATTCCATGATATGTGGGTTTCATACCATGATTTTATGTTCTATGTGATATTTTCCTTAGGTGATTTTTTTAATTGATTCATGATTATTTATCATTATCTACCTATATACCTTGATTTTGTGGTTTCTTATTTATAAATAAATATTATTTTCTCACATGTGATATCATTCCTTGTCATAATTGTGATATACAATTGGTTATTAATGTGTCATCATCAACCTAAATGGCTTTTTCCTATGTAGTGGGATGGTTCTACCTTAACTAACAAATATTGAAAAGTATCAATGGAGAAACATATGTTACATATGCTAAAAAATTTATGGTAATGGTTAAATGGGTTTCAATAACAATTTAGGATGTTTTCGGGCCTTTATAAATTTGGAACATTAACCCATATAATCAAAGCATTATAAATGGACTTGCTATATTATATAGTCAAAGATGAAGATCAAGTTGTTGGTACATGAATTCCAATTATGACATATAAATACATGTATCATTGTTATTTAGAAATGGTAATGCATCTTACTAAACCATGGTATATACTAAATGGTAATTCATAGAAATAATGTTTTCCACTATGAATTATAGTACCTACAGAATTTATTCATGACAACCCATTTTAATAAATTCCTAAATACATATCTATACTGATGTAGGTCATTTGTGGAATGATTATAATGAGATAACCCATTAATGGTGTTTTGAAACATTAATAAATAAATCAACTATTGTTTGGTGGCATTTATATGAACCCAGGATGGATATGATGGGACCCACCTAGGTCACATTTATTTATATATTCTATATTACATAACCCACTTGGGGTACGATTATTCCATGGAGTGATGGTTTTTAATGTTTTTATAGCCTCTTATATGATGTTATATATAGATTTCTGGTGGAATATTATACAACATGCTTCCTACTATTAATAGGTTACCTGTTAGCTATTTTGGTATGTATTATTTTTAGGATTATGTTATTTGAAATGATAATTGTAACATATAGAATTATTTCCTCTAGAACCTGAAATTGAAATATTATTTAACGCGTCTATATATGAAAATATTTATGTATATATAAAATGGAGAATGAGATTTATAAGATAAATTTCCTAATATTTTGATTGTATGGTAGATATATAATTAATGCTTGAAAATAAGATTGAGATAGATTTTCATTGTTTCATTGGTGAGATATCTAAATAAAAGAAAATATTTATTTATTTCCCAGGAATGATACTGGATGTTCAATAAAACTAATCATTTTAATATTTTAAGAAATAAATTGAAGAAATGCAATGCATTAAAAGAAATATAAATATGGTGTTTTTAGTTTTCATCCTCATGTACTAGAATTTTTAATGTTAAATTGATATTTTCCTTAGAGAGGGTATATGAGTGTTTCCCATGTGCTTATTTATCTATCAATATAACACAAATGAAAAATATTTGTGCATAGTGACCTCTTAAGCATAACCTAGCTTTGTTGTTGATGCTTTCTTCTTTTATAAGGGGTCATCCTAAGGGAGTTAACACCCTCATAAAATTAGAAAAAATTAAATGCATATGAACCATTTCAGATATGTGGTTCCATTTGGGTGAAGATTATCCCATTTAGGAATCTTAGATTTTAAAATGACACCCTATTTAGATGAGTGTTTGTGCAATTATTTGATTCTTGTTACATGCATGATCATCATGTAATTCACATTTTAAATGGGATAGACATACATTGGGAATTATTATCAACACTGTGTGTCATTCTAACCTCCATTATTTTCTAATGGATGACTCAAAATGTATTAAAATTATATAATTTTTGTAAGGTAATAAAACTCTATTTTTTTAGTTCCATTTTTCTGGGGAATTAAGGAGGATAAACATGCCAATTTTTTCAATAGGGAATCTTGGGCAAGTGTTTTTCAACACAAGTGGCACCCATCTTATTGGATTAAGGTTAAAATGTACCATATGTATTTAGTGATAGTAGTTTTATTCTTGATCTTCTATGAATTGATAACTGGCCATCTCTGAGTTAGACTGACCTGTGTGATATTGGAAATATGACATATCACACTGATCGGGATGATGTAACTATGATGTTCAGGTGTTTTGATACACTATACATCCAAGTTTTTGTGTTTTTTCCAATTTAAAAAAAACACAAGTGATCATGTATTAGAGGGGGGCTATCCATGAGGGGGGTAGTGTGCAGTGAGGGGGCAGTGTACAGGGAGGGAAGAAGGGGGTGCAGGGGGAGGGGGGCTATACAAAAGGGGGTGGGAGGTGGGGGGAAGTATGAAAGGAGCATGGGGTGTGGGGGTGCATGGGGAGGGGTAGTGGGTGCAGGGGGAGGGGGTAGGGTGTGTGTGTGTGGGGGGGTGTCCCAGGGGGAAATGTTCCAGGAGGGGGGAAGGGGTGCAGCTGGAGGGGGACTATCTAGGAGGAGGGGGAGGTGGGGGGGCCAGGGAGAGCAGGGGGTGCATGGGGTGTGGGGGTCCAGGGGCAGGGGTATCCAGGAGTGGGGGTGTCCGGGGGGGGGGGGATGTGGTGCAAGGGGAGGGGGATGTCCAGGAGGGGGGTAAAGGGGTATGGGGGAGTAGTGTGCAGGGGTGAGGGAGGGGGGCAAGGGGTGTGGGTTGTGGGGTGTAGGGGGAGGGGGATTTCCAGGGGGTCGGGGTGGGGGGGGTTTCCAGGAGGGAGGGGGTGTCCGGGGAGGGTGGGGCGTCCAAGAGGGAGGGGGGAGGGGTGCCCATGAGGGGGGGGGGGGGTTCCCATGATAGAATTCTATAGAAAACATAATAGGTCATTGTTCAAACATTTAGGTTTTAATGTGGGTGTTGGAGGTACACCAAAATAATCTTGTGTGGATATAGAAAGGTGAAACTATTCATGATTTTTTATAATTTGATACATTTATCAATTTCTTTAACCATTATATTTGTTATGATTTTTATTATTTAAATTTTAAAGATGGTTACTTATTATCTTATGAAACAATACATATAATGTTAAGTGATTTTCTTTATTATTTATTTAATATATGTTTATATTCCTCAGAATGGATAGATTCTGGATGTACAACATTGATCAGATCAATGATAATTTTCAGAAGGATTTATGATATTTCATGGAATTTTCATTCACTAATGATTCATATGGCGGATTGATTCGATGCCCGTGTTTTGATTGGGTTGGAAGACCACAGTTAACTCGCGAGAAAGAGAGTTATCATATCACTAAACAAGGTTTCCAAAAAAATTATCATGTGTGGTATCACAATGGTGAAAAGGCGCAAGTGTTGAATGACATCGATTCAGTGGAAAGGACACTACTAAAAATAAGGCTTTTATCAGTGCTAAAAATGGACTTTAACAGCACTAGAAAATCGCTTTTATGCCGGTGAAGATAGGGGTCCCCTTTAGCAGCACTCATAAAAAGCACTGATAAAAGGGGTCTTTTATTAGCACCAAAACATTGCGCTGATAAAAGGGTCCATTATCAGTGCTTTCTTTTTACCGCAGATAAAAAGTTAAAAAAATAAAAAATAAAAAAAATAAAAAAATCCTGCCTATCGGGTGGGATTTTATAGGGCTTGAGCCCCCCCTTTTATAGCACTTTTCTTCCCCACTCCAGTGCATGCACACACCCCTCCTCCCTTTATCAGCGCTAGCCCTAAATTCACCCATGCACGTGCATCCCTTCCTCCACCCGAATTTGAACTCAAGACCTCCCCC
This sequence comes from Viscum album, assembly GCA_963277665.1. Lineage (NCBI taxonomy): Eukaryota > Viridiplantae > Streptophyta > Magnoliopsida > Santalales > Viscaceae > Viscum > Viscum album. The sequence continues at coordinate 367,963,010 of OY728119.1, read as the reverse complement.
CTGTGCTCCTGAAGCCTTTTCCACTCCCCTATATTGATTTTTTCTCCTATTAGTGATATATCCATATATATATAGTTATATTTATTCGTATAGTAATATATATTTATATCAATATATATATATAATTATATTAACATAAATATATAGTTATATTAATATGAATATATAGTTATATTAATATATATATATATTTATAGTGATATTAATATTTATATTTATAGTTATATTAATATATATATATGTAGTTATATTAATATATATATATATAGTTAGATTAATATATAGGTATATAAATATTCATATATTTGTATTTTAAATAAAATAAATATTAATTATTATTTAGTTAAATCTATTTTATTTTATATGTAAATATATTTTATTATTTATATTTATAATTAAATTTTTAGGTGTGAATATATAAAAAATATGTACATATAGTTATATATTTGATTATAAATAGAAGTGCACTATAAAACGAAATAAAATTTCAATAACATAATATAAATATGAATTTAATACCTTGGAATAAATTTAGTCCCCACCAAAAAAACCAATAATATATCATTAAACGAGGCTGAAAATCCACAAAATGTTAAAAAATCGGGGTACCCCGACTAAAAAATCAGTTTTAGAGGCCTTCTAGGACTTTTTTGGCCCCAAACAAACTTGATCGGGGTTCCCCTGGGTCCCAATAGTGTTGAGATCATCACAGGCTTTGATTTGATATGTGGTAGAGCTTAAACAGACACCCGAATCAAAAGTTATGGCCGTTTGATGTTTGAGTTGCATTTTTAACGTGTTTTGGATCTTTTTTTAATTTTTTTTTTTATTTTTTAGTCCCTAAATTGTTATTAAATTACTATTACTACATAATAATTAGCAAATTATTAATTAATAATTTTTTTTTTAATTTTTTATAAGCCATTTTCACTAAATATCTTATATATTAAGTGTAACTGTATATTTATAATTATTTAAAATATATTTAAAATTATATTTAAAAAATATATATTATATTTATATCAATATAACTATATCTATATATGTAAATATTAATATACATTTTTTAATAAATTTTCTTTTGGAAGTAGACCCTTTATCAACGATTTTAAAAAAACTGTTGATAAAGATCCCCCTTTATCAGCGCTACTAAAAAAAGCGCTGTTAAAGGGGGTAAATTTATCAGTGCTTTTTTTTAGGTCTGATAAAGGTACCCCCCTTTATTAGTGCTTTTTCGTTAGCACTGATAAAGGGTGGCGATGGCCTTGCCCAGTTTTGTGGTAGAGGGATTGGTATGAAAAATCTGATTTTCGATCGGTTTCCTTTTGTTCATGAAGCAAGCTCCTCATGTAGACCAGTCCAAGAGGAAATGAATACGAGAACACAAATTTTGGGTATTAATCAGGATGATGACATTGAGAGTGTTAGAAAGCTGATGGAAGATGCAAATACCCCTATATATCAGTTATGTGAAAAAATGAGCAAACTTGAGTTTTTAATGCGATTGTATCATAGAAAAGAACTATATGAATTTAGTAATACTACGGTCAACTATCTCCTAATATTCATTATGGATTTACTTCTTGATGATGCATGTATTCGAGAAAATGATTACTTGGCATCAAAGTTGGTTGGAAAATTTGGATTTTCATCTATTAGGATTCATTCTTTCCCCAACGATTTTTTTTTGTTCTGGAAGGAAAATACAGAGTTATGTTAGTGAAAACAGTGTGGCACATCAAGGTGGAAGACTAATAAAGACGGAATGCAATATTGCATACCAGAGAAAGTGATATGGAACTTCCCTATAATTCCCAGGCCTCAAAAAAAATTTATTTTTGAACAAATAGAAAATAATATGAGATGGAATGAAGATGAAAGAAATAAAGATAATGATGAAATAGTGCATCATGCAGATGGGTTGGCTTGGAAGAAATTTGATAAGTTACATCCTGATTTTGAAGCTGACCCACAAAATGTTAGATTGGGATTATCCTATGATGGTTTCAACTGATTTGGCCAAATGCATACTGCACACAGTACTTGGCCTATTTTCATTCACATTTGTAGCTTTCCTTCATGGATGTGTATAAATAATCCATTTACTATCAGGATTATTTTGATATCTTGACCGAGTGATCCTAGAAATGATATTGATATATAATTTCATCCATTAATATAGGAGTTAAAGGAGCTTTGGATAGTTGGTGCCCAGGCATACGATGCATTCAAGAAGAAATAATTTATCTTTTGTGCAGTTTTATTATGGATGGTAAATGATTTCCCTACCTATGGAATGATGTCTAGTTGGATTACTAAAGAGAAATTATATTTCTCTATTTGTATAAAGAATACATGTTTCCGATGATTAATGTTTTGAAAAACTTTCATCTTTATAGGGCATCAACGATTTCAACTGATGAATCATCCATACCAGAAAAATTTAATATAGTTCAATAATGTCATGGAGATAGATGAGACACCTCAACAAATTTCAGGGAATGAAATTATTAAAGAACATGATGATTTGAATTATGTTCTTGGAAAAATTCAGTCAAATATCATAAAGCGAAAACATGTTAATTTGAATTCCAATAACAATTTGAGAAAGAAAAGCATATTCTTTGAGTTACTGTATTGGTCATTGAATTTAATGCGTCATTTTCTGTATGTAATGCATATTGAGAAACAAATTTGTGAGATGTTACTTGAAACTATTTTAAATTTCAAAGTCCAAACAAAAGATGATTTGTGGTCTCGTTGTGATTAGACTGGGGTATAAGAGAAAAAATTCATCCTGAGTTAATTGGTCAAAATAAGTGGAAAGCCCCTATTGCCTATTATTTGATGAAAAATCTGGAGAAGAAACAATTTCTTTAGGTCTTGGAAATCTTGAATGTTCCAGATGGTTATTTAAGTTATATTTCAAAAAGGGTGAATACACAAGATGTGAAACTAAAATCTCTTAAAACCCATGATTACCATGTCTTGTTACATGAGTTTATTCTTATTTACATTCAACATTTACATTCACATAATTTTAGAGTTGATGTGATAAAGTTATGTCATTTTAATCGAGAGCTTTGTACCAATATTCCTAGCAGAAGTGTTGGTCAGAAATTATGGAGAGATGCACCAATTATTCTTTATGACTTGGAGAAAATTTTCCCACCATAATTTTCCACATGTATGTTACATCTGACTGTGAATCTTCCAATATAAGTTCTTTTTGGTGGTCCTGTTTCAAGTTGGTGGATGTAACCTACAGAAATAATGATGTTTACATTGAAATCTTATGTGAGAAATAAATATCACCCCGAAGGATCTATTGTGAAATGTTATTTAGCACAAGAATGTATGGATTTCTGTTTATTGTACTTGGTTAATGTCACCATGAGGTCTAATCAACTTATGAGAACTGAAGATGAGCAATATGATCCCGTTGAGCCTGCATTTCCTTCACTACCCCAAAAAGGAGGGATGTCTGGATCGTACTGGTTGTGTAATTTAAGCTGGGAAGAGTGGAAAATGGATCATCATACATCATTATTCAACCACGGTGTTCTTGATGATTATATAAAGTAAGTACACTAATAAATATGCATTTTTTCATTATGTTATATCTTCATATCTTTTGAAATTTTTATGCTTTCATACTTTTAGATAACATTTAGAAATTATAAAAAATAGACATTGCTCTCTATCTATTAAGAGGAAGGAACTATTTCACAACAAAAAATTTGCTTCTTGGTTAAAGTCAAAGGTAATAGATTTGTTTTCTTCCCATAACATAACCATGTGTCTCTTTTTAATATTCAATATTGGTATCTTTTAGGTTTTAACTCTACCAATGAATAAAGTATCAGATGAATTAAGAGAGTTATACTTTGGTCCAAACGATGTGGTATATGATTGTAAAGCAATGGTTGTCAATGGATTTAATTTTTTTAAATAGATGTGCAAAAAAATGGAAATACAGCATGACAGTGTCACAATAAACACCACAACAGATTGTTATGAAAGTTCATAAGATAGAAAACCTTGGTTAGAAAATATATCATATTATGGTGTAGTTGAAATAACCATTTTATTAGATTACTATGCACATGGTCGTATCGCAATGATGAAATGCAGGTGGTTTGATCTAATGACACGACATGGAATGCATATTGATAACTGTGGATGTAGATTGATTGATATGAATCGCCAACTTCACACTGATCAACCTTATATTCTTGCGTCATAGGCTCAATAGATGTTTTATGTAACTGACCCGTTACAACAACAATTTTGTGTTATTGTGGATGTCATTCCTAGACATATTTTTAATGAAGACATGGATGAAAATGATGTTGTGGATGAACCTAATGATATTTCGTAAAATATAGCATTTAATGACATAGATGACTCAATTTCTAGAACAAATTGTGAACCAAAAATTGTCATAGATCAGACATAATGTTGACACATTTTTATGTATTTACAAGACATTTTGGTAATATTTTATGTGTTTTTTTAAACTTACATACATGATATCAAATTAACTAGTATATTTTATACCATTGCCGAATTTAAAACTATTTATAGTTTGAAATTTTTTTGTTTAAGCACATATATAGTAATTCTTAAACATAGAAAAGTCTTAATATTTTATCAATATAAATATCACATTGAAATTGTATCTCATGGTTTTATGATACAATTGTATTATTTAACATTTTTCATTATTTCTATTTATTTGAGAATATTATTTTAAATTTCCAAGTTAAAATGTCTGAATATGATGATATTAGAAGAAATAAAAGAATATGAAGAAATGAACAACAGATGTCTCATTTGGCCAACACTGTAAGTATAATTTATATTTGAATATTATAGTCTTTCATATTATTTATCTTGTTATAGTTCATTTTATTTAATCATCTATGTTATTTTAGGCTACTTCGTCAAGGAGACGGTTTGATTATACTTCCAAGGTTGATTTTATGGTGGGGGAATTGATTCTATAGGTCAACCTACTTCTATACCGCTTGAGTCATCAGAAGTTCATCCTCCCATTATGCCACCTACATATTATCCATACCCACATTTTCCATATACTTTTCTGCTTGCACCCACATCAGATGGTAGTTCACAGACTCACATCCTCCCGTATTTTATATTCCCACCATCCACCATACAGGGCACAACCACCCCATATATCCCACCACCATATCCATATCCATATCCACCCTCATCTATATAGGGTTATCCATCTACTGTACAGAGTACTCTTAATGTAGATATCCCACCTACCATAGAGGATACCATCCTATAGATGCTTCATTTTAGGGGTCAACATATCCCCCATCTACTAGTATGTGTTTAAACATTACTATTAGTGATTAATGATAACTTCATATATATAATTATCTTTTTTTACTTTTTCTCATGATTAACTCCAGTCTCCAACAAACAATGAGTCCTCCCAAAAAATACGAGAGTTTTGGAATTGACACATGAAAATCATGGTTGAATATAATGAGGGCAGAGCTATAATTAAAAAAATAGTACAGAATGTAAAAGATTTATTGGAACACTTGCTAGACACAAAAATATCATTCCGGTTCAACCAATAAGTTGGAGGTATGTTGGATAAAAAATAAATTATAATGACTAGGAAGATATCTGGGTAAGTAATGTTAATCACCTTTTATAGATATTAATTTACATTATTTTCTTAACAAATATTTTGTCTATTATAGCTCCGATATAATTTTCTTGATGGATAAAATGCCAAAGCTGTAAGATTAATGGATTTAGGTGAGATTTGGCAAGTGTACAAGTATGACATATATCTTGGTTGGAAAAAGAGAGTAGGCACAGATCTTGAATAAGTACCAGTGATTCATGATTGCCTAATATCATAATAAAAGAGATGATCGGCTATTGGAAGAGTCACGAGTTTAAGGTATTTGTAATATATATATATATATATTTATTTATTTATTTGAAAAAAAGCTTTACTTATGTTAATTAAATTATATAATTATTTGCTTATAGGATAAATCCGACAAAAATAAAAGAAATAAGAGTGGAATGAAACATTTTTATACCTGTGGACACACTTCACTCCCAGATCATGAGAAACCACAGGTAATTTAATATTTAAAATATTTAGGTTCATTTAGTGTAATTTTTTTTGACTTATAATTTTGATTTATTTCTTTGTTTTTTCCAGAAGAAATAATTGAATATAGATGGCTGTGTTCCTCACTCTACTTTGTTTTGTATAAGTATAAAAAATAAAGATGATAATGTGCCAAATACTGACAATGAGAATGAGATTGTAAGTATATTTCAATTTATACTATTTTTGACTGAGTTTAATTCCTTATCTTATTTGATAATTTTAATATATGTTATATATAAATCAATAAAATTCTTTGGAGACATTGGCAGAAAAAGAACCTAACAATTTGGGCCCGAAAAACATCTACATCAGGTATTAGGAGATGAGCATCAAGACAGAGTGAATTGTTGACTTGGGAAGAAGATTGCACCATCTTGATACTTGTCTACTGAAAACGTTTCTTCAAGTACCAGTTCTGGTTTATTCATAGTGGAACAGATGAATTCCATAATCAAAAAAGAAACTCAAAAAGTATAAAAGGTGATATTTGAAAATATGAAGAAAGTTTTGTTTGGAATTTCTTGTACACTTTCACTAGAAGCAGCTGCAACGGTTGACACATGTTTGATGTCAATTAGTTCTGCTAATGTAGATTATTCTAATTGAGATAGATCTAGAGCTGGAGCCAAAGCTATAGTGAGAACTAGTCCCAATGTCGGTTTCGGTACCGATGCTGATATCGACGATGATGTTGGTGGCATTAGAGGTGCTGATGGTGTTTCTGTTGGAGGCATGGATGAGGATTATCATGAATTTGATGATACTGATACTAAGACTCACTATTGATGTGAATTGTATTTTTGGATTGTTAATATGTGTAATTTTATTATGCAATGAGGTTTGATTATTGTAATACTGAATTGTATTATTGCATTTCAAACTATTTCTACATATATTGAATTATGATATTATGAGATATGTTTGTTTATGTAGTAGTTATGTTTTATTATTATTATATTGAATTTTATCATCCTCTTATGCGACCATCGTACCTCCTCGATGACGCTGCTCCAAGGCGGCCCCTCTATCTCCTCCGACACACCTCTGATGGTATGTAGTCCAATTTACCATTTTTTCCTTGAGGTGGCCACTCAATTAGTTTCACTAATCATATTGTGCCTTTGTTTAATTGTATTGGTATGTAGGATAACAATGCAGACTATGCTGAAAACCAACAAGAAAACACAGCCTATGCAATTTATTTTCTCCCACGACTTGCAACCGGGATTCACGTGAATATAAAATTCAGGAGGTAATGATTATATTATACCATTTTTTTGCAAGACATTAGTAACCATTTGTTGTGTTTTTAATCAAATTTACTTGTCATACACCATGCTTATATAATTTTTTATTTCATGTTTACTCTAGAGTGTGAAATATTCAATCTTCTATACATTGGTCTGTATCATGGATGGATTGTTGATTCCCAGGTATGCACTTTTGAATCCTATACCATTATATTGTGTTTATAAAAATGATACATTATATTCATACCTTCATCATATTTATTTAATGTTGGAATTCTATATTCATATTTGGTTCACTGAGTGGTGGTTCTCATCTCACTCTAAATGTTCATGATCGATTTTGGCTATCCCATATAGGTAGTGGGAAGATTGATTTCATTGCTTTGTTTAAAGGGACATGATTCCATTGAAACTATATTGATGTCCTTTATGTTTTTGTTCATATAGGATGAGGATACTGATGAACAGACACTACTTCCATCCCCTAATTTTTATCTCCATTATAAAACTATGGGAGAAGTATTTCATGGAAATTGGGAGACCAATAATAATGAATTCCAAGGTCTATTAGCCCAGATGAGGGGGGCTATTCTGCTTTGGGAAGAACCATTTCAACATTAGTACCTTTCGTTGAGAATTCCCTAAAAGGGAATAAGAATGGAAGGAAACTATATTGTCAAGGTATTATACCCTAGAATCCTCTATTATATGTAGAACATCACTCCTCTCATTCATTGGATTATTCTGGCAACTCATTCTAATTTTTCAAAAATGAGCAGGTCCCTGCAAAGCTCACTTGGAAGAGTATGTATCCACTTATGAAGATGTAGGGGAGTGTTTGTTTTATTTAAATGATCTTTCACTATAAGTCATGTCCCATAAAGAAGTGGTGGTGGCTGAGGTGTTAGTTCAATCATGTTTGTTTCCAGCTATAGAGGTCTTCGTGAACATACCACTTGATTTGGTGGGGATGGATGCACTTCTAGAGGATACTTATATATATTGCTATTTTTCCAGTACGTTTTCCCTGATATAAGAGTTTTTTGGAGATGGTGAATAATTTTTCAATACTAGAAACCTTATATATATATATATATATATATATATTTCTTATCTCTTAATAATTTAGTTTTAGAGACGGAGAATAATCTGGGGTACTGGGTGCAGCCTGCTCATATACTACTTGGGAATTCTACAATGTAGTTGTGTTCTGTGTCAGAGTTTATTTAGAGGGATACTCATTATGTACCTTTATAATCTAACAATATGTTATGTTTTATGTATTATGGTTAAAACAAGGATTTATCTTCCCATTTTTTGGTGGCATGTCCCTTCCCCATGCTTTGGTAATCCATTAAAAACTCATGTTGGGCAGTCGGGCTGCTGATATCAACATGAATTTGAATATAGTGTCGGCCTTTTTTGCCACTTATTTCTGGCAGAATAGGGATAGGGGTTGACAATTTAATGTAAGAGGAAGGATACAAGGCTAGGGATGTCGTAGGGAGTTAAAATGGGTGGACTAGTGGCTTGGTGAACAATAACCCACTTCCCTATAATAGAATATTAATTTGATCGATATGTAACTAGATAGAGGCATCCAAGTAGTGAAACCACACCACTAAAGTGATGGTGGGTGAATATGGTTAGGCATGGGAAATATAAACCCTCTTTTAAGCCTCTTTATGGGTGATCCAATATCCTGAAGTTCCTAGAGATAGATCCTCACTCTTAATAATAGTGTACTCGGGTTCCCACTCATACTATTTCTTGATCAATATAAATAGGCCCATCATAAGTAGAAGATCAAAGTCAATAAAATATAATTGGAATATGAATGATAGTGGTATTGAGTCCTCAAATATGATGAGTTTATCTTCCATATGTGTAATATAGTTTCGTCCCACCAGTGTATCATCCTTTCTCTTAACTATTGGATTGGGAATGGGAAGAGGTGTTATTTACCTTAGGTGTAATCCCCAGAACATTGAAGTCTATAAATATGTTCTAGGGTAATATTAGATCATCGGGGGATGATTTTCCTAGTGATGAGAATAACCTTCTGAATATTAAACAAAGACAAAAAGTTCTATATGTTGCACTTAATGAAATACAATACAACCCAAACTAGATGTAATATGAGAGTAGAAGATGGAATAAAATAAAAGACACTACACAGACATGAAACTAAGTATGTAATCCCCAAATACATTACAACATATACCACTAGGAAGAAGAAAAATTTATCTCAAATTTATATTTATAACATAATATAAGTAGTGGGAATCGGGGGGGGGGGGGTGATGGTGAAGGCTAGGGGGTTGGGGGATGTTGTAGGGGGGAGGGGGTTTAGGGCGGTGGGAGGGGACTGGTTTTGGGCGGAGGGGACAGGTTTGAATGGGAGGCCAGTATAGGGGAAGGGGTAGGGTGGTGCAGGGTGTATTAGGGGGGATGTTGTAGGGGTGTGGGGGTGTGAGGGTTGGGGTAGGATAGGGGGCTGGGGGGGTGGTGTAGTGGTGGGGGGTTAGGGAGTGGGGACTAGGTTGGGGGACTCTAGTAAAATGGAAGGGGTGAGGGTGGTTCCGGAGAAGGATTGGGGGTGGTTCATGGGGGTTAGGGGGGCTGGTGTAGTGGTTTGGGGGCTGGTGTAGGCTAGGGGGCTAGTGTACGCGAGGGGTGGGGGTGGGGGTGGTGTAGGGGGGGGGGAGGGGGGGGGGGGCGAGTGCATGTGGGATGCAAGGGGGCTAGTGGGGGGAGGGTGCCGGGGAAGGGGGTCTGCAGGGGGAGGGGGGAGGGGGTCTTAAGGGAAGTGGGGAGGGTGTAGGTGGAATGAAAGGGGAAAGTGGAGGGAGGGTGTGGGGGGTCAGCAGGGTAGTAGGGAGTGCTCATGTGGGGTGCAGGGGGGGCAGTGGGGAGGGTGCAGGTGGGGTGCAAGGGGGCAGTGGGGGAGGGTGCAGGGGGGAGGGACAGAGAGGGGAGTCAGCAGGGCAATGGGGAGGGTGCAGGAGGGGTGAAAGTGGGTGGGGGAAGTGGGGTGCAAGGGTGGTGGGGAATCATTAAATAAATATGATTTAATATTTTAACCATCACCAATCTTGATTACTCTCTCATTATAATTTTTTTCAATTTAGACCATAAGACTCTTACTATTTCTCTATATTCTAAATATCCTTCTTATTTCTCTTCAATTTTATGTTCATGAACCATCATACAAAAGAATATTTCAATGTTTTCATTAAATATTTGTTTTCTTATTTGTATGCATTATGTATATCAGATTATTTTATTGGTAACATAATGATATTATATGAATCACCATATAAACACTGAATGTTTTCCTTAATTAAATGTGTTCTCATTTGTATGCATTATGTTTATCAGTATTCTTTGATCCTTCCACTAATTTAGGTGCATAAACCAATGAATATTTCAATTATCATGATGATGGTGGTAGTGGTGGTGGCAGTGGTCTGAGAGGAGGTACTAATGATTTTGGTGTTTTTATAGGAGATTATAAGGGTCATGATGGTTCTGGTGATGTTGATATTGAGTTAAATTTTAGATGTAAATTTTATTCTTGGTATATACATTTAATTTTATAAAATAGTTCCTTTTATTATGATGTTATTGATATTGAAATTTTATATTTTTTATATTTAAGAGAGTTTCAACTATTCTGATATATATTGTATTATTCTTGAGTTCAGTTTTATTTGGAATGTGGTGTTTTTTATTGTTTCTAGAGGATGTGAGTACTGATATAAGGTGTATCAATTATTGAATCATTTGGTGATTAAGTATAGCTGGGTATGAATCAATTTACATTGTTATTAATTGTGGATATAGGTTATATTTTCCACGGTTTTGAAAGTGTTATTTGTGACCAAGATCCATGGAATAACCATGGGGGTTGGTAAGGGGTGGGGGGGATGGAAGGTGGGGGGATGGAAAGGGGGTGGCAGGGGGACTGGCAGGGGGACTAGCAGCGGGGATGGCAGGGGGAGGGGAAGGGTGAGGGGTGTCTAGGGGCTGTCTTGGGGGGGACTGGCAGGGGAAGGGGTAGGGTGAGGGGGTGTCCAGGGGGACTGGTAGGGGGAGGGGCATGGTGAGGGGGTGTCTAGGGTCTGTCTTGGGGGAGGGACTAACATGGGTGGTAGGGAGAATGACAGGGGGAGGGGTAGGGTGAGGGGGTGTCTAGGGGGACTGGTAGGGGGAGGGGAATAGTGAGGGCATGTCTTGGGTCTATCTTGGGTGGTGGGGGGGGGGGACTGGCAGGGGGTGGAAGGGGCGCTAGCAGGGGGAGGGGTAGTGTGAGGGGTGTCCATAGTCTGTCTTGGGGGGGGGGGTCTGTCTATGGTCTGTCCTAGGGGGTCTTTCTGGGGGGTGTCCAGGGTCTAGGGGGTCCAGGGTATGGGGGGTCTATTTGTGAGGTTGTCCAGGGTTTCGGGTTGTCCAAGAGGGGGAGATACCCTGGGGAGTGGAGGGGGAATTGAAGGAAGAGGGGCATGGTGAGGGGGTGTCTCGGGTCTGCCTTTGTGGGGGGGGGGGGTCTATCTGGGGGTTGTCCAGGGTCTAAGGGGGTGTCCAGTGTGGGCTATCTAGGGGAGTGGAGGTCTGGGTCTATCCTAGAGGGGGTGTCCAAGGTCTTGGGGGGGCATCCATGGTCTGGGGGGGGGGGGGGGGGGGGTTGTCTATGGTCTATTTGGGGGGTGTCCCAGGTCTGGGGGGTTAGTGGGTGTTCGGGGTCTATCCTAGGGGGGTCTGTCTAGGGTCTATCTGGGGGGGTGTCCAGGGTCTGTCCGGTGGGTGTCCTAGGTCTGGGGGGTTTGTCCCGGGCCTATTTGGGGGGTGTCCAGGGTTTGTCCAGGAGGGTGTCCTGGGTCTGGGGGGAGGGTCTGTTTGGGGGGGGGGGGACTAGGAGGGGGGTGTTCAGAAGGGGGGGGGGTGTCCATGAGAAGGGCTTTATAGGGGAGGGGAGGGGAGTTTATTTAGGATGTCAAAGAAAGAGGGGGGGGGGGTGTCCATGGGGCTGTGTAGGGGGGTGGAAGGCTATTTTTTATGGGTTTTGAGACCCTATAGCCATGGTTCCTAACCATAGATATTGGACTTTTGAAACTGTTTTTAACGATGGATATAGGTCTAATGTCGTGGTTTCGAACCGTGGGAAATGACTTTGTCCATCCTTTAGTATATCTGTGGTTCTAAACTGTGGATATAGTGATATTACAACAGTTTGAACTGTGGTTGTATACCTAGATCCACGTTTTGAACCATGGCTATAGACTTATATCCGTGGTTTGGAACTATGGATATAAGTCTAGGCCTATAGCCACACCAAACATAGCCACAGTTTCCCAAACTGTGGTTATTACCTATAGCCACGGTTTGAGGACCTATATCCATGATTTAAAACTTGGCTATAACTCAAATTTCAAGTAGTGGTTTGTTGATTCACATACTGATGGATATTATGATTTATGTACATATTAATAGTTCTAGGACCTTACATGTATACCTTTATAGAAATGGAAATCTGTGGTGGAACTTATCCAGTTGGTCTTCACATTCAGTTTTACCTGCCTTTTATTTGCGTCTCAGTGAGGATGAGTAGTTTATTTTTCATACACTTAAAGCATTAAATTTATTGGTTTCTTGTAGGGGTGGTTTACTGAGATTATTTATCACCCCTTAATGTGAACAATAGTGTAAAAGTAGACCTTATGTCTATTTTTTTAGGTTTTGCATGAGTTTCATAGTTTATAAGGAAGAGGCCTTGAGTTTTATGATCATTCTAAGCTACTCTTGTTTTTCTACTGATCGACCTAGTGCAATTTGACACTGTTTGGAGACCAGATACATATTTTGGCTTGAAGTTAGTAGTATATCCCTGTACTTTTACTTTCATTTTATTTTATACACTTGTATCTATAAGGTAGACCTAATGGGTGGACAGTTTTGTATTGTATGACCTAACTATTTTGGATTTTAAAAAGTGTCATATATTATTACTTCATGTTCTATTTCAATTGTTTAGTACTTTCTCAATTTGTTACTTTACTACTATGAATGATAATTAACTATTTTTATTTAATTTTTTACTATGATATGAGGGAATAGTATCCACACTATCACACCATAGTCTCTCGCTACAAGTTGACAGCCTCTGGAATATGAGGAGGTGCGCTTGGGAACTTGTAATCCACCAGCTCAGAGCACCATTTTAGTGGCTTCTAGGTCGAGATGTTACACTATCCAATATGTTATCATGGTTTTATCAAAGAATATTTTCATAATAAATGGTAATATATTCTTGTAAATATTAAACATTCATTTGAAAAAAGTTTATATTATGAAAAAATCATATGTTATGTTTTCATGGATCATGATTATTGAATCATGTTTCTACACTCCTATGACTCATGTATTTTTTATTATAAAAATCATTATGAAATGATTAATTTTTTGGGAATGATTTTTATATGTCATATTACTCCACAATGATTATGTTCTCAGACCCACAAATTCATTTATTTATTCCTTGTGATCTTTTCTTTCATTTATTATGATTACCCTTACTAAGCATCTCATATCGCCCATTTATTTTGTTTCCAATCCTTAAAGGAAAAAAGTATTAATATTGTTTGTTATAAGTCAAAAAGGAGTTTATGTGTGTTTAATGTCTTCATGAATATTGGAGAGTTATTATTAAATTACCATATTATGTAGATAATCTCTGATTAAACTAAAACATTATGTTCTAGGGTGTGATTTCTTGTGATATTAAATGGATATTTTTGTAAAAATAAATACTTTGTAAATATGATATGGTTTTTTCATCTATGTTGGTATTAGAGGATGGTTTAGTTATTTTCATGGATTTTGTTTATAAATAATACAATTCAAAACATGAAACAATAGATATTGAATGAGAAGTGTTATATGATAAAATAGAAATTACACATCATGAAATGAAGGTGTTATAACATAGAACTTATTAGGATTGATTTTAATTATCATATTAGTATTATATAATTATAATTCTAATTAATAAGTATGATATACATTTGTTTCTTAGTAAGAGACTGAAGGAATAATAAAAGAACTAATGTTGTTACTGCTAAACTCTTTATTGAGAAATATATTTTTTTGTATATATATCTATACATTATTTGAAAAAAACTTATGTTTATATTCTATATCTATAATAGATTGATAATGATTTGTCTGTGAAAAATCATTGTTCCATGACCATTTCAACCAAATTTTATAACTCCTCTATGATAACATTTAAAGGTAATTTTTCCCTGTAAATATTATTATTCATCCTTTGGTCAAATTTTATGATTACCTATCTATTGATTTGATATCTCAACATTGATGAGATTTTAATATCTAGAATTGATAAATCACAATTAATATACCAAATCAACCCATGAACTTCTCTCATTACAAGGATAACTATGAAAATCCTATTTAATGTACTTCCTATATATGTGACTCAATACAAATTCATGTGGGATATTTATATAAATGTTTGTGTAAAAAATAAATACTATTTATTTATTGATTGTAAATTAATAAATTGATGTTTTACTAGGGAGTTTCATAGAACTCCATTAGATAGAGAGGTTTTATTTTCAATAGAAAGTATAACTACTTATACAAAAATTTAAAATAATCTATGTATAATATACCTAATTTAATTGAAATAATTAATGGAGAAACTATATTACAATCTTGATATCTATTTTATATTCCATAATGATTCACCCTGAGATTTACCCATCCCCCTTGTTTTTAAGATGGATGGATCAATGCTCCTATATAATGATTATCATGAACACTAAAAGATCATGACTAAAAACAAGTATCATATACCATATATTGATGAATTATTCAAACAAATACAATAGGAAAAATATGTTTCAATGTTCAATATTCAAATAAAATATCATCAATAGTGGTTGAAAGGATAGGATTTACCATTTAAATAATTTTATACAAGATATAAACAATATTAATTCACAATTATCCCATTAGGAGAAAAATTATTATATAAAATATTCATGGATCTATTAAATATAGTTTTTATTGATTAACTCAATTAATTTTCTGTATTCATTAAAGTTGATATTATCATATAATCAATGTGAAAAAAACATTAATATCATTTCAGGAATTTTATAAAGAACACTATAACAGAGAAACAATGTAGATAATTTTTAAAATATTAATAATAGCTACAAAAAGTATCATTATTCATTTACATAGTGATAAGTGAGTGTATATATTTTAATTATTCAATGATATTTTCAATTGAATGATGTACTAGCCCAACCAATCTGGGAATGAAATATATTTGTCTGGATTGGATGGATATAATAAATGTTTACAAATAAATTTATATGGACTTGCAAAACCATTATCCTAGTTAAATAATAAGGGTGTGAAGTTCCACTTAACTAAAAATTGTCGAGAGATTTTCATAGATCATATTATATGTTTTTTAATGAATAAGTGATCATAATACCATGTAGTAGAGAAGGTTTTTTTGATATAGAGTGTCTCATTAAAGAAGGGATTGTAGTATGTCCTTATAAAAATGATATGTTGGTAGCTTATGTCATATGTTAATTAATGTTCCATGAAAAAATTAAATAGTGTATTACATGGATATAGGAGTAGATATATATTAATTAAATATATAGAGACATTATCTATATCATGAAAAGTGTGAAATATGTATATATCACAAGATATGAAATTTTTATTCACAATGTCAGAGATGAACATTCACTCAATGATATAGTTAGAGTTGATCGTGGCCTATAACTACTCAATACATTATAACACTAGAAAAGTAAAAAAAGAGGATGATGATCTGATCAAGAAAAATCATGGTACGTTTTTTATGATAAGGTTTGAACGTCGCTCAATACACATTTATTTTAAAATTACGGACATATAAGTCATAAGGGATGGTATGAAATCCTATATTAATAAAATTATTTCTCAACCATTTATCCATGTGATGATTATAGAGTAGCATACGTATAATAAAGATATATAAAAGGAGGTATGGAATATTACATAGTTTAATTTTAACATTTAGGGTATTATAAGAATCAAGAAATGAATATATATCCATTCAATTACCAGAAATAAAGAAATAGTTATTTGATGATGGGAATATCTCATCATTCTCTATTCATCCTAGAATTATAAAGATTTATTGTGATCTAAAGTATCATTTCTACTTGGAAAACATAAATATTGCGATTTCAATTCATAAAACATGATGCTTATTATACTATAATGATATGGAAAATGATAGAAGTGTATGGTGATGGTGTAAATGTTATATATATCTGCATAAAAATTCAATAAAATCGCAATGGAATTCTTCTTAGGAATTCCCTAGACATCATAAGTCCATAATACCAATTGGGATGTATTTTATCACATTATATAATATGTTCATTTCATCGTTATTTGATAATTTTTGCACATGATCAAATTTTCAAGATGTACATAATAGAAGTTTTAAGGCTACACGGATTACCAAATTTTAATTGTGTATTATTATGATCTAAGGATTAGCTTGAAGTTAAATATAATTATTCAACAAGCTTCTAATATGGGTGAATATGATATTTTCCATGAATCATTTTTGAGAAATTATATTCATAAAAATTCACATGTATTGAAAATAGTGGTATTAAAACTATAACATAATTTCTCCTTTGAATAATGAATAATATAAATCATTGTTCATAGAGATATTGTACTATGAAAAAGGATCACCAGCTAGTTAAATTTCTCTAGAGGTGTCGTACGTTTGTGGAATAAACATGGTAATAGAAAAATATAATGATAGAAAAGTACCCAAATGTTTTTCTCCAATTTAATGAAATATAGAGGGAATAATTTATCTAAGGGGCAATTGAATGTAACCCCTTATCGTTTTAGTACTTTTTTATCAATAAATGAATTTTATTTTTCAATAAATTCTGAAATACACAAATTCAAAAAAATAAACAATGTTTTATTTTATTGTTATAGAATATTATAATATGAAAATAAAAAAATTATGAGACAATTAAATAGAACCCAATTTGAAAAATTATTAATGGAATTAGACCACATCAAAATAAAAATAATATATGGTTGTAATTATAATCATCATGATCTACCTTGATGATTATACCGATAATTATATTTATATATATAATATAACATATTAAAATAATATTTACATATTGGAAACAGAATTATACAATAGGATGAATGATTTAAGTTATTTTCATAAGGTTATATATAGGAACTAAACATGACTATTATATATATAAATATGCTTATTATACAAATGGTTGTTATATATATGGTCTTTAGTTATAAATTTATCCAATAAGTACATTGACGTTGTATAATTGATAAAATAAACAAAAAATAATTTAAATAAAATATAAAAAATAATTCTAGAATTAAATGAAATGATTACAATTTTATAAATTTCATTATTAAAAAAATATGTAATTTTAATAATTAGATATCATTCATTTAAAATAATTAAATGATTTATTGATGAAATTTAAAAAATATAATATAAAATTATTGGATTCATAAAATATAATGGTAAGTGGAAAAATTACAAATGAGATGTTATTAAAACCATTTAATGTTATGAGATCTATTTTTCAAAGAATTGTTCTTCTATATATTCTGTGTTTTGTTAATAAATTAATGGATTAGAATTAAAAAATGACATTAATGAACTTTATATATTAAATATGTAGAATAATGATTTAAAATAATTTATCTTTTAGTAATTAATTAATAAAATGAAATAAATTTTTATGCTAAAAAATACATTTTTATAATTTTCTATGTTTTATAGTTTAATTTAGAAAAACTAATTTTATTCACATATAGTAATTGAATTAAATATATAAGATTAAAAATTAGGATTCTGTATGTCTAAAATAGTTTATAAGGTCAATTTGATTTACATGAATTCTAATAAGTCATTAAGATAAAAATTCGGTTACAATGGTAAAGGAAAAATGAGTAAAATATGGTCCAACTAAGGGGAGATGGAATAAAATATCCTAAAAAATTTCTATAAATGTGTGGATTAGAGAATTCATCAATTATCTATTATATTTCCACTTTGGATCGACATTCCATGTAAGAAGGCCATCGATTCACATAAATGAATGGGAATTTGAAAAAATGACACTCAAGATCAGATATAAAAGAAAAAAATCCTTTACCCACATCAAACCGCACCATTACATAATATTCATCTTGAATACCTTCCCAAATTATTCATTTATCAAGACACCCTCACTTTATTAGGCCTCTAGTCACAATATGTGGCCATGAATTCCTCATTCTAAAACAGCTCAAAAGAATGATTCAAGTCATCCACATAAATGTTATCCTCACCATAATAATTATTTTAAATCATATTAATACACCTATTTATAAATATGTTTTCCAAAATTAATATAATTCTAATTAAATCAACATACTATCGAAAAAGTGATTTTATTTATATACAATATTAAATTCATAAACATTTTCCCATTATAACATGTCATTGAGTTTTTTTCTTATTTTACCATATACATTAATTATGTTATAATTTGTACATCATGAATTACTAATAAAACATGAATACGACAAATATGATTTCATTTGTATTTATTTAATTAGTTATTTATAATTCTACTGTTCTGATGTTGCAATGTATACTCATTAATAAATTCAAATTCTTAATTAATTCAGTAATATCTAAAAATAATATTTCAAGAATTATATGTGAACCATTAACATAAGTTCTATGAAGTAACCATGGGATCACAAAAATATAACAAAAAATAGAAAATTCATGATCATTCTATATGTGATGAAACTAAGACAATGTAGAAGGTAATATAAGTCCCAAACTGAAGCATGCTTGAAAAACAAAACAATTAATACCAAAATATTTGGTTAAACAATAAGTAATTAACATATTGTTAATAAGGAATTATAAATTAATGGTAATAAGTAAAATAATAATGTATAATATTATTATATATATAAATAAGAAACATATATTTATTATACATAGTGTTTGAGAGAGTCTAACATTGTTTAATTTGGAGGTAATGGTTCAACATCTCAACTTCCCTTCACTGAGATATTATCCATAGTCATCACTATTTTCTTTTATGTGTTATGTATAATTACACAAGTATTAATTTTTATCAATATTTATAGGAAATTAAATTTATGTACAAATCCATCTTCGATTACCTCTTCCAAGGTATTTTGATTAAAATTTAATAAAATCCACAAGTGTTACATTCCAATATTATGTTGAAATAAGGTATATTTATTGATAAATTTTAGTTTGGTGAAATATCATTTCCTTCGTGATCGAACCACAATTATTTTCTTTAACAATGGTTATTTCTAGGTTTTTTATTTGATCTTACAATTTAATATTTCTATGGTTTACAACTCCATTAAAACTATGATTGTATATAGATATGACCTTATTTATTCAATTCTGTCCGTAATATTTCACCTATATTTCCAATTTTTTTAATCTTTCATATACATCTTTATAACTGCTACTATGTCTTCATAAGTCAATTTTCTCTTATCTTTAAAATTATTTAAAAATATATAAAAGTAATATTTTTTATAAATTTCTCATGATTTCTTTCCCCAAGTGGTTTATTCAGTTTTTTTAAAAATGTATACATTTGAAGTATTCAAGGTTTTATAAATTATTTGTTATTTATATCTTCATTGTTTTTTAAAAAATTATTTTATAAATGATTTCATTTTAAAAAAAAATTGACAAAAAAATTAATGTATATTTTATAATATTTGACAAAGAAAATTTGAAGTAGCATTATAAACTATTTTTAATCTAAGATAATATACTTTAATTTTCCTATGATTGCGTAGGTTTATATTTCATTTGGATCATCCTCATTATTTATATATATGATTCATTTTTATTCATAATAACTATTATTATGAACCCAATTTACTTTTTATAGGTAAATTGAGTGATGATGGAATTATGATTGCTTTTCTCTTTATACAATTAATATATGTACATGTTTTTATTATGTTTTTGGTGATAATGTAATAATATAACCCTCTAATGCATTGGGTAAAATTTATATCCCATGATTTAACTAGGAATAACGAGTAAACAGAATCCATGATGTCCTGATTGAGCCCAAAATTATACAACTGTCATTACCCCCTCCACCAAAAGGTAACCATCCAGGACCAACAACGAGAAAAGGTAGATGGTGACCACCTGAAGCCTACCTCTAATAGGACATGAGTTGGAAACAAGAATTTATTGTATATCCCACATACAAATAGGAGGAATTATCTTTAAGAGAACATGTGTGCGAGAGATTTAAGAAAAATAAATCAATCAAATCCTACATAGATATAGGTAAATAAAACCCAAGTATATACCTATTTGTTCATATAAATTGAATTAATAGGAAACACAACTATAAGTACAAAAATAAAAACAAAGTAGTGACCAAGAGAAAAAACATCTACCAAAAAACCACAAGAATTCTATAATCATGACCGATCTAAAACCTACTCATTCTGACATGAAAAATAGTTTATATATATATAGTATGATCAAAATAGGTATACATAGTTGTATCCTCCCCAGATCCTCTCCTGAAAAAGATAAATAAGACATACAGAATCCCAATGAATAACAATTAAAACTATCTCATCACTTAATCAACTATAATCTGTTCTTAACCACACTATGGATATTAATAACTATGTATCACAAATAAGGGATCATATATTGTTGTAATAAAATAAAAGGGTATCCCACTATTTCTTACCCATAGTTTTTCTTCTCTTCCCCAATGTCTCACTTCCTAATCCAAGTCCCTCTAAAAAAAGTCATCGGAAAAGCTATTAAATTATTTAATCAAGGTCTCTAACATAATATTCCAGTTTAAAGAAACATTAGGAAGAACAAACTAGTTAGTCAATCAGTTAATTATTAAAAATAAGAATTCCAAAATCATGTTTTTTATAAAACAATTTGGTCCAAAGACTCTTTTTATTATGAACTCAAATAAATTTTTCTATCTGGGTATTGGTATACTAATAACATATACTTTAGAAACATGAAATATTGGTCCATGAACATGGACTAAAGTCTTAATGTGTCACCATTCCCACATCATCCTTCATGTGTCATGCTTCCATCACTGTCTTCCTCATCATGCCTCTTTATGGTCAATAGAAAAATAAAAAATTATCATCTTAAAGTTGTTTATAAATTTCATCAAAAAATTCTAATCCAATAACTATATGAATTCTATAAAGGCATAACATTGATATCACACTATCTAGAAAACCAAGTAGAAAACCATTATCATGGTTGAAAAATAATTCCATCACTAACCAAAAACCAATTCATATTTAATCTAGTTTATTATTTACTATGGTTAATTCCACCAACTTCTAAATAATCTAAATTGTGGAAAATTTATGATTTCATGTAAATAAAACGAGAAACAAATAATTCCTTACCTAAATGGTTTAAATCTCCTTTAACATAAATGGAGTGTCAATGTAGATCTCCAATCACCTCTCCCACAAGGAACTATGATATCCCATGAACATCGTTCTAAAAATGAACTAAATAATAATAAACAAACATAATTAGAATTATGTTGTTAAAATTATATAGAATGGAAAAACAAAATGGTAGTATGTGGGATCAAATGAAGAAGAAACAACAATAAAAGAGAAATGACTAACCTCATATCAACATGTATCAAACCTAAAATGATGGGGATTAAAAATTGTCAAAAGGGTATTCTAAGGCTTCAAAAAACACTCTCAGTAATAAAGGGGTCAAGGGAGAAAAATTGGAGAGAAGTGAGTTCAAATGGGGGTTCATGTATTTATAGACACCTTAAAAAATACCACACCATGAAACGACCCCCTCCACCAGGCCATAGGATGGGATGACACATGACATAATATGGTGTAGCATGAGGAACAACGCCACAACCTATCTGATCAAAGGCATGTCCAAAGAACATGTCTCCATGCATGGTGAAGATCCTATATACCAATGGAGGGGATACAATACAATCTAAAACACAATTCAAAACCTATAAACACCGAGTGGGGACTATACCACATCAATTCTCCACATTATATCCACTCAACCACCAATGAAGGCCAAGGTCATATCCTCACTCCATGGAAAACAAATTTAGGTAGACTACACCATATCCTACATTTATGGTGCATCCATTACAATAATTGTATTGGATCTAAAATCCTTATTATCAGGACCCTACATCACAACCATCCCCACTAAAACTAGTGACCATTCTTACGGTGCAACCTAATACTTCGAAGCATAGAATCATTAATTGATATTTTTCATCCCAACTCCCCTACCTTCTCAATGAGCCTCATATTGAAACCTAAAACACATCAATTAGAAAAAAGGTACAACTACCAGGATATGGGACCTTAAATTAGATACTAGTCAAACCATTATCTTCCTAACAATTTCAAAACCTTAAATATAGAGGAAGGAAAGAAAAGAGTTATCCAAATGACCACACCCTAAGATACTTATGAATAATTTCTCCATCATATGAGCTCTTCAACCTCATTGGTGGAACAAAATGAAAAAAATTCAACAAAAAAACTAAATCATAAAAAATATTCTGATGGAGATACCTCTCAACTTAGATTAATGGAAAAAAACATTCAAAAAGAGAAATCTATCACATAAAATAGAAATTACCAACAACTATAAAACTTATTTCACTAAAAGAGAAGATATAAACAAAGAATAGAATAAGACATTGAATGTGTATCCGCAACTCAAATTTGATGGTACTCTCCTCCATGTCACTGTATCACAACAGGACATGAACCAATGGAATAACTAATCCACAAAAAACCTTTTATTAGTGGTCCTAGATATGTACATGCCACTCCTTAAAGGTCAAATAATAATTAATATAAATCTCACCCCAATAATCAATTTGGGATTCATTATGAAGATAATAGTGAAGTTGAAACACATGGATGACATTATGTATCCAAATCATCTATGAGGGAAGTGTTATCCAATACTCCACAACCCGAAAGAGATCTAACACATACAAAGTCCCAATAAACTGGGGCGAAAGCTTACACCAATGAAGGATACATTGCATCCCATGATGAGGACTAACCTTCAAAAACATCTTATCTCTAATGTTGAACTCCAAATATATCCTCCTTTGATAAGAATAATAATTTTAATGATCCAATACTTACATTATCCTATCATTAATCACATAAAACATCTTTGTTATGATATTTACAGGTTTATGACAAAAACATTATAACTCTCTAACCCTAGTCCAGCACACCAGAGAGTGAAAAGGTCAATTATATAATGATACAAAAAGTTCCATACTAATGGTAGAGTAAACACTATTGTTATAATAAAACTAGACCAAATACAGGTGTCTCATCCACAAACCTTTATAATATAGGACACAACAATACATCATGTATTCAAGAGTCTAGATAGTCCACTCTATCTAACTATCCATATGCAGATGAAAAGTAGTTATAAAGTATAACTAAGATCTAAAATTATGATGGATACATCCTCACACCCTAGACGTAAAATGAGTATCATGACCAGATATGATCATCATTGGGGCCCCATAGAGTCTCACCATCTCCCCTAGATATTGTTTCAACAAAATATCCAATAATTTGGACTCCAAAATAACTATAAAGTTGGACAATTTCATCAAACGGTAAATATAACATCAATGCATCCCAGAGCTTGAGGTAAACTGGTAATCATGTCGATCAATTTTTCCTACCACTTATATAGAGTAATATCCAACTTCTCGAATAGACTAATAGGAATATGTTTCCCAATTTTCAGCTTATGGTAGAACAGTCATCGAGACACAAACTTTGACACTACATGATTCAACCTAGTCCACAAAAAATGAACTCTTAGATCTTGGTAAATATTTTTTACACCAAGATATAATGATAAGGGTGATATATAGAACTCATTGTGAACCATATCATGCATCACCAAAGGTATAAAAATGATTCCTTGAAGTAACCCCTAGTGTTGATCAACCTTGTTCGAACTATGAGGGAAATAACTAGCAGAAATCAGTCCCTCTAGACCACCACCTCAAAATTACCTTGATAGGAATCCTCTAAAAAATTCCCCCAATATGAGTATATAGTAATTTGAAAAAAAACAATCTTTACCTCCAACCTCTCCCATGTCAAGATTCATCACTAAGAACACTTCTGACACTATCCATGTATATATTGATTCATGTACAACATCACTATATTATTTTGTTCTTATTGAATCATCTAAAAAATTACGTTTTTAGGTTTATAGGAAATATCAAGGTCATAATACAATAAATATTCAATCCCCCTCCATTTTCACAAGTTCAAGTCACACTGTGAGAATACATACCCAATGTTCTTATAATTGGGAAAAAATAGAGAATTTTATCCAATGATGTAATGTCACCACTAATTCAAAATAAAAAAATCTTCTAACCAGTAGAGATCATGTGTTAAATAGTTACTCTCATTGGGATGTAACATCATAGACCCATAATAAAGAAATAATATATTGTATATCATAACACATTCCTTCCATTAAGGAAAAATGTCAAATAAAACCTCTAACAAGGCTCCGTCTTCTATAAAATGATGAACTATGTCACTGACCAACTTCTTCATCAGGTTCTCGAATTCTTCCTAAAACTAGATAGTCGAAAAAATAGATGATTCTTTTTTAATGGCTATCAGAAGAGTGAAAACCTGAGATAAATTTACTATTAAATTCATATAAAAATCTAAAAGACTATGGAAACTCCACTCCTCAGTAACTATCTTGGGGGCTACCCAAGAAACCTCTACTTTTATATTTTAATGATTCATATCTACTCCTCACTAAGACACAAAATTTTTCTAAGATATGTACTTCATGATCCCATAAATCACCCATTTAAAACTTCCTAAATATTTTATGATGATTAATAGCTTCAAAAATTTAATGAAGATGCTCTATATACTCCTTTTTATTCATGGAGAAAACAAGGCTGTCATTGATGAAAACCACCAAGACCAATCAAGGACCCCAATGAACACTGCATTAATTACACCCATTAACATTCATGGATATTTTATCACACCAAAAAAACAACAAAAACATCTATTATTACCCAATAATTAGATCAAGAATTAGTTTTCTAAATATCCCCATCCATAATCAGTGTCTGGTGATACCCCAAATGTAAATTCATTTTCATGAACAATATTTATCCCTTTAGATGATTGAAAAAATAATTAGCATTGAGATGGAGATAATGGTTGTACATTGTCACTTGGTTCAGGAAATGATAATCAATATAGATATTCAAACATCCATCAAACTTGTATAAGAACAATTGGTGCACCCCTAGGTGATACAATTAACCGAACAAAACCCCATTGAAACATATCATAGGTATGTAGTAGATTACCTCACAACATAGAGTATTCCATCCTATATGGTAACATCATGATTGAAAAAATGATTGATTAAAGCTCAATCACATGATTGATATATCATCAAGGGGGAAACACTACAACCTCCTTAGGAATTACATCATGGTACTATTCCACAACTCTAAGAAACACTATCAGTATGATGAAGTCAATATCATATTGACCATCAAGGAAGACAAGGACAAAACAAACCTCCAAACCATCTGAGGGAATCTCTCTCCAATGAAAAATGTAGACTATCCCTCAATATTAAATAAGAAAACATTCTCCTGAAGTAATCCACAATATCCCACAGTGAATATAGCTAGTATGTGCTAAGGATGATGTTGTAGGGATACATCCGTAGATATAAGAGTCCCCTCTTGAGTAGTGCTACCCTAGAACTAGTTCAAATTATATACATATTATATATTGATAATCTCAACCTCTAATAATTGTAGGAAATGAAAAGGAACTGGAAGTCTCTCTAACTAATTTTTTAAAGTGTAGACGAGGGAAGGTGGTATGAAAAAGTTTGTAGATCCAGAATGAAACAAGGCACGATACAAAGTAGAAAACAAGAAAAGGGTACCCAAAATAATTTTTTTCCTCTCCTAGAGATTTAAATATTATAGGATAACGCTTACCATAACCTAATACACGACCTCTATAACCCTGAAGATGATAAACTCCATCATCATGCTCTTCTCTTTAAAGATGATGGAAATAATAGGACTATCCAATATATACCACAACCCTATTTTTTAATCCTAAGTTGAAGAATATTTATACTACTAGCTCTGTTGAAATTGTCTCAAAAAAGATCGTTAATTGAAAAAACCATTACAGACTATTTACTCAAAATGTTTGAGCACTCTCACCATAGATGATCTTCTCTACCACATGATAAACATACATATGATCCATTGAAAAATTACAGAGTACTTCCTCCCTCAGAGAAATGAGATGATGAGGGTAACTACCTACCCCTTCCTAATCGAAATATCTTATGTCCAAAAAACTATTAACCATGGAAAAAAATTCTTCATTGTGAGAAATATTAATGACTCTACTCTTTAGACGACCTGGTTCTAGCCATTGTCCTTTCGACAACCTTTTCTCTTTCCAAAACCTTGATAGATTTCTCAAAAGTGAATGAGGTGATGAGGAGCTAGATATATGGATGAAAATAATCATCAAAATTTATAGCCTTAGCGTCCTCATTTTGATATAGGCCTGTAGCATATCAAAGAAGTATCCTAAAATGGATCCTTAACTCCCACATTCTAGAACTCCATTATCAATGGGTATTAATCTTTTGGCAAGTGGTTAACTTTGCAGTTACATAATGAATATGTCTTATGAAATTTTCAATATATTCTCCCATTAGACTTTTAAATCCTCATGATCCCATGGGATCAAGATCCTCTACTGCATCACTACGTTACACCTCATTATCACGACCTACAAAACACGATGCTAATTCTAATAACAGAGAGAAATAGAAGCTACCTCAACCTCCTCTAACCGATCATCCATAACTGAGTTGAAAATGGACCCTCTATACTTCAAAAAACTTTTTTGTAGAAACTCTATGAGTTTCATATTCTATATTTTTTCTTCATGGACCCATAAAATAAATCGATCTACTAAAATATCCTAATGAACAATATTTTCATGATCCTGATGTCAACAATGATATGGATGTATATTAATAGAATAAATTTTTTTTTGAGACTTTTAAACCCATAATATGGAATTTATGACATCAATTAATTAAAAATATTACTTATTTTATTGTTTAACCTAAAAAAAGTTCGACCCATTTAATACACAAAATTAAAGAATAATTATTCATGGTCATTTACTAGATCTGTACCCAATAAATAGTATTAATTAATTTAATATAATTAATAAATTTAAAGGTACACGTATCAGATCACAAGGGGAAATACTCATGTCTCAGTAGGTATCCTTTTTTTTACATCACATACTTAAATCATTTCAAATAATTTCCCTTCAAACCAATGAATTCCTCACCTATGCTTAACTCCAAACTCAAACCTATCTCAGGACCATTACCTTTTATATAACTACATCAACCCCTAATAAATGTAGCACTTTTTGGATGAAAATTAAAGAAGGGATATGGTGACTGCCTGAATCCCACCTCCATTAGGCCATGAGTTGGTAACAAGAAATGATAATATATCATAAATACAAATTAAGGAATTAATTTAAAAAGTGAACAAGTGAAATAGAGAGATAATAGAAGTACACTAATAAAATACTGCTTAGATATAGGTAAAGAAAACACATGTATACAAATGTATTTTCCTATAGTCTGAAATAATTGGAAATAAAAATATAAGTACACAATGATAAACTTGATAGTAACCATGAATCCTAAACCACTCTTGAAAAACCATGAGCTAGTAATATCCAACATGATCTCTAAACTATTATTTATAACATGAAAAATAATTAATATATTATTTTGGTTGAGTAGAATAGGTATATTTGGTAGGATCCACCCCAGAGACTCTCATGAAAAATATATAGAAATCATACCAACGCCTGTTGAAGAAGAAGTGAAAATAACTCATCACTTAAACATCTACAATAAGCTCCCAACCTCTCCATGGATATATCTCACTGAGTATCACATAAAAGAGATCATATATTTTAGTAATAAAAAAATATAGGTAGATCACTATCACTTCATCTGTATTTTCATTATTTTACCCAACATCGCACATCCTGATACATCTCTCTTCAAAAGAAGTTAGTATGAAGACATCTCTTCTATGTATAAAAGCATGCATCTTGTGAATCATATCATCTCATCATACAATCCAAATAATCATATATAAATCAATTAGTTCATGGGAGCTACTATATCATAAATTTCATGCATCATATGCTAGGTATTATACATTAAGACATCATATCCTATACTCTGAGTAATATACCTCGAGCCATCAGAGCCCATACACACCATAACTATAATAACACACAAGATACTATATTTGGAGATAAATGTGTTTTAATTAACTAGAAGAAACTATATCTCTCTACACACATATATGTGGAAACTAACAACCATGCATACAAGTACAGAGTAATACCTATAGAAGAGAGAAGTGGTAGAAAAGGGAGTCACCCATCCATCCCACCCAACATAGATGTTCATAAAAACACCCTACCAGTTCCCATTGGGTGTCAGTCACCCTAATGATAAGTGTGAGTTAGTTTTTGAAATGAAAAAACAAATTTGATATAATATATAACCCCACCAAACTATGTGAATAACCTAGTACTAGAATAAATTGTATCTACTGTAACTTAGACACCAAACTATCACTACTATGGATTAGATATCCAATTGTAATACAGAAATTTAAGATGTCATACATTGAATTATATCATTGATTTTAAAGTATTTAACATTATTTTAATTTATTAATTACTCATTAATTAACCACCAACATTAACTAATGTTATATTTCACCAACCAATTATGATTTCCATGCCCTTTATTCAAAATATAATAGAGTCTATGGTTTCTCAAGATTATCAACATTTTTATTCCAAGCACAAACAATAAGTGATAAACATTTATTAATCATTTTTATCATTCTATAATTCTAAGTACACTAGGGAACTTCCAAATAGACCATAAAAAAGTGCATAACCAAGGGAATCCTATTTTCTAATGTAGTGGGGAAATGAATGAAAATAAAAAATAAACCTGGTAATCAAACCGTTAAATAGATTTATTAAGATAATATTCCAAATAGAAGAACAAAAATGAGTAAGCCTAGTATCAACCCATTCCATCAACCCTGGTTCAATCCATGAAACCTTCATGCATATCACTATGCATATAACCATCACATATAACAACTGCATCCATAAAATGAGGCATCCCATCAAATTTTTCATTAGATAGCTTAGTATTATATCACATCACAAACAAGTATCACATCAAGAGAAACATTGATGGAAATAAAATAACCAACAATGTCAACTAGGAAACTAGGCCCAAATAACAAATCATTCATACTTTTTTATATCTATAGGATCACATGACCCCAAACATGAGGCATACAAACTATATAAGCTAACATGATCACTCATCCTTTATCATTTTTCCTTATAAATTTTTTTATTCTATATTGAATTAACCAATTCAATTATTTGTGGTTACTACTACGGGTAACCTAAGAAATCAGCTACAACAAGCTATAAAATTACAGAAACATGTTATCTATTATATGATTCATATTTTAACAAAATTATTGAAGAAAATAATAATTAATTATAGTTTTATTTATTAAAAATAAGCACACAATATTCATGTATTTTATCCAATTCTAATAACCCATGAAATAACCTATTTAATTAAACATGAATTAGGCTTCAATTGAAATTCCATAAAATTAGAAGAAAAATGGTAAAATTAAACACAAATATTTTTTTTTCAGTAGACAAGAAACATAATTACTAGGTTTAGGGTTTACCAATTTTGTAAAATAAAATTATAATCTATGAATATTGTTCAGGATTCAAAGGCATACCATATATAACACAATATCTTGTAAATCAAGAGGTAGACATTAATGATGATGGAAAACACATTCAATCCATAACTACAAACCAATTCATAATTAATATAGTTTACTAAATTTTAATATTATTTTCAATACCTCCCAATGAACCAAAAACATGATAGTATTATGATTTCAAATAAGTAAAATGAGAAGTAGCGGATCCCCTATCTCAAAGTTTTCAATGTCCTCAAATAAAAAGATAATGTGAATGAAGATCTAAGATAACCTCTACGGTAATGAACTATGATATCATAAGAATATCATTCCACAAATGAACTAATGAAAAAAATAATGTCCATTAGAATTATGGAGACCAAAATCCATATAATGATAAGAATAAATTAGAGGAAAAAAGTTCAAATGGAGATGAAAACATAAGAAAAGAGAAATAAGTCACCTCTAATAAATATAGATTGATCTTTCGAATTATAGAATTAATCCCCATAATAATAGATTTATATGACCTAAAAAAATCTTATAAACCCACTGTCCAATATAGAAACATGGGATAAAGGTGTTTTTGAATGGGGTTTCATGTATTTATAGATAGATTGTAAAGAACCGCACCACGATGCAAACCCAAGCACAAAAAAACACAAAATGATGGATTGAAAAGGGACATAATATGACCCAAAAAGAGGGACCATGCAACATATTTCCTTGTAAAATGTGTGATAGAGATATAAAATTCCATAAATGGCATAGATCTTATACACCTAGGGTGGGGCTATATCACAACTAAAAAACCCATGACACATAACATGAAAACCCTAAGTAGAGACATTTATGTAGTCTAACTCCTTAGAACAAACACTAGACTAATAATTAAAACCAACACCACAACCTAAATTCATATATTAACAACTAGGTCCAGCTATAAAAATGCATAATTCCATGGTACATCTTTTCTAAAAATATTGGTTTCTCCAAAATGCCTACTTCTAGGGCTATACACTAAAAACACTAGGAATATGTCATATGCTAATGATATATAACATTAGAATCCTTAGTTGACACTTTACAACCTTAGTCCACTAAAATATTCTCAATAATATTCCTAGAACTACAAATACCTCAACCATATAATGTTAAGGGATGCTAGGTTTCATACACTTACAACTACCCTCGAATACATTGGAAAAATATTAAAATCTCATTAGATAATTAAAAATTTTGTAAAAATTGACCCACTGTGTAAGAGGTGGGTAAGAAAATATACATCCTACTAATGCATTAGGAAACGATTTATATATCATGAGATGATTGGGAATGAGGAGTAAACCTAAACCCCTAAGGTACCCTCTCCAATATGTGGTGATTTTATTTTTAGTATTCCATGAAATAAAGAATGGTTTCTATACTTATACATATTACACATTCTTATTCCCTAAAACCATATTATATAATATTCGTATATATATATATATATATATATTTTATGGATAATAATTATTAACGAACAAGATTATACTACTATGAATCATTTTTTATGTTATACTGAAATCATTATTCCATGACACTTTTTATGTTTCAGTATTATTTTCTTATGTTATGTTCATACATCCTAATTATGTTATCACATCTACATGTTCATTTTATTCACTCTTTCAATATTTTATGGTGATCTCTTATTCTTAACATTTTTAGTCATCTTAGCTCACTATTTTCTTATGTTTCTATTCCCCAAGAAACAAAGAAGTGTAATATGTATGATATTTCTATTATTATTTAATGTATGGTGAATTTTTTGAGAAATATTAAAGACTTATTATCAAATTGGAAGATCATGTAGCTAATATCCAACGAAACCAAACATTTAGTTTTGGGGATGTGATTTATTATGAGATTTAATGGACATTAATGTAAATTGATTTAATATTTTTTGATATTAATTTTGGTTAATCTCTTGACTTTGGACCAAGAATAAATTAGATGGAAGAAATGATTTAGAATGTTTCATATAGATAACCCTAATAATTCCTAGGGTTGAGAAGCCTACAAGTGTAATTTTCTAATAATACAAGTGGAGAAATTAATGTTCTGGCATAATCTTTTGTGTTTTGTTGAATGTATTTACCCCTTTTATTTATATTTTAATTGAAATTCCAAGGATTTTTTCAAAAAAAGTTCAAAAAACGTGACAAATTGGTGGTTAGAATGAGAATGACCTATGGAATTTTAAATAAGGGATAAATCCTTTCTTATGGAATTGTCAAATGTTTTTCATGTTTTCAAAAAGGATGAAAATTATAAAAATAAAATTCTTGTATTACTTGGTTGAGGTTGTTTGAATATAATAGAAATTAATTTAACATTATTTTTCCCATATTTTTGAGTATATAATTGGTATAGAGAGTTTCAAGGAATAATGTTCCATTTTTTTATACTAGATGAAAAAAAATTATTTTTTCCAAATCAAATACATTGTTCTAGAACATGATTATTTAGTTGTAGATATATGTGTAAGGATTGATTCCAGGTCTTGTGAATTTGTATATAACCTTTTATGAAAACTATATCTCTAATTAAATAGTATGAAATTATATTTTTAATATTTTTTTGGTGAATTGATTTTAGTTTTTCATGTGTTGTTGGGGGTCTACCATACTAGTATTTTTACATAATTATTTATCAATTTTTAATTCCATAATTTTGTTTAGATCTGATAAATGATGTCTTTTTTCCTTAGAGTGGTTATGGAGAAGTGAATGTTCATCATCAGTTTTAATCACTGTATATTTTTGTTTTCAATAAACATTTTCATCTAATTATTTTGATAGGATTTTTATGATTTATCTAATAATTGTTTTTTCAGAATATCAGTTTGAAGAGAAGATTACAATACGTATTAACTAGATGGATTATAATATATATGTTACATTATGGTGTTATTAATGTTATTATACATGGAAATTATTTTTCAAATGAATTAAAATGTTCCCACCTTAATACACATACACATTACATCAGTTTATATCAATATTTATTTCTAGTCATAATAAATCACATACCATGACCTAATTGGTTACTGTCAATATAGATTAGATACATAAAAAATACTTATAATAAAATAATCAATATATCTAATAAAAAATAATACCATAGGATACCTTTCTGAAAAATCATACATAATAATATTTATCATTACCTAGGGAATAGAAACATAGTATGTGTTGTTCTCAGTTTCTAATTAATGGGTTAGCATAAAGAATATAAATCAAAAACCACAAGTGAGAATAATATGAATATGTTGTTATGAGAATATATTTATCATACATGAATTAATTAATATAAATTATACAAAATAAAACACTGATCATAATTCATAAAACAGAACATATGACATTTAGTATGACATCATAAATTAGACATAGGAAGGTAGAACCCCAAGGTAATTATCTTAAGCCATAAAAAAGAATGTGGAAAACATAATAATGTTATATATGGTATATAATTATATATATAATTATTTAATATATCATGGATCATTATTAAGACCACCATAACATATTGGATAGAGTCCCCTGGTAGGTTGGTATTAATCCCTAACCCCTTTCGTTCCATCTCATGTGATGTAATTAAATTCCTAATTCATTAGAGGGATATATAATTCTAATCCCACCCTTCATATAGTGGATTAGGTTCACACCCTATTACTATAACCATATTTCCAATAATCACATACTATAATCATGTCACTCCTCATTTATTTTCATCTAATGAGATATAAATCTTTACACAATACATGGGTGGGATATGTGTTTTTTTACAACCCATCACATAGTGTAAAAACCATCTATAAGTGTGTAATATGAAAATATTAAAAATCCCATCATATTTTAATTAACTAATGAAAAGAAAATATGTTTTATAAGAATAATCACATGTAGTAAAAATTATCATCCCTGAAATAAAAGTGGAAAATTACCTTGAAATATATCGTAGTAAAAACATATGAAGCATTAAAAATTATTGAAATAGATGAAAAATACTTCATAAGAGCTTTATAAAGTTGTATTGAAACAAAATAAGAAATAACATTTACTTTTTTATAATTTGGTTAAAATGGAATAATATATAAAATAATTTGTTTTATAAAAATGAAAATGTAAATATAAACTACATCGATGAATTATGGAAATTTGAATTGAATGATTCATAAATAAAACATGGTAAAATAGAAGAAGATAGAGGAGGTTGAAAAATATTAAAAAAATTACTTTAACCTTCTGTAAAAAATTTCAAAGACCAAATAATATGACATTAATAAATCATAGAATTAAGGATAATGAAATCTATAAAATCATATGAAATATATCAACCTGTAATAGAAATATTTATGACAGAAAGTAATTTTTAAGGTTGAATCCTCTTATAATAATCCTTTTGTTTTAATTATGAAGGAAATAGATGTAAAATAGTAAGGATACTGGTAAAACCTAAACATTACTATATAATAATGATGAATATAGGGATTTTATAGAAAAAAATATAATTTTCCCAATGGAAATTATTCATAACCAATATCACTTTAAAACTGACATTGTAAGAAAAAAATAACTTTGGTTACTTTGGGATTAAAACAAAATAAAAGAAACAAAATAAAATGGAACATTAAATGCCTTGTATAAAAGTACAATTATGATAAAAATATGTCAAAAAGTATGTATATACAAGAGATAATTTAAAGTAGGTTTATAATTTCAAACATAACTCAATGAGTGAAAACAAAGATGAGAGACCATAACCTAGAAATTCTTCTTGGGTGGATGCTCTTTTACTCCATTGATGACTAGAATCATCTCTTACAGAGTCTCTTGGAATTTAGGGATTTGGTACTATAATTTACTTGAGGATCAAAAATGTGGTATATGACTTCTAAGGATTTAATTTAGGTTAAAATTTAGGATGGATTTAAAGTAAAGGTATGGGTTGAGGAAGGGATATGTGGGGAACTTTTATATTTGAGCTTCAATGGAATTTTTAAAAATACACATTGTTTATGGTATAAGGATTGTTTGTATTTATATAAATTGGACCAAAATTAGATAAATATATATGTTCTGATATAATTGGATGGATAATTTCCTTATTTAATCATTTTGATATATATTTTATGATATTTTAGGTCTTTACCACTTGGTGAAACCTTTTCATCTAGTTTTACCATTACTGTGGTAACATAATTTTTACCTTGGTAACTTATTTATGGGCCTAAAAATGAAATTTAATATATTAAATAATTTGGTACTGATAATTAAAATGGGATATAATTTTTATGGGACTAAATTTATAAAATTTTAAAAAAATATTTTTAATGAAGGAATAGAAAATTTATTTAATCAATGGATGAATTTCAATTGGATTATTTATATATATGAAAAATAAATGTAATTGAATTTCAAAATCTAAATATTATTTTTTAATTTTTAAATAAAAACTAATAATAGATGATAAAAACAGTATATGTAAATCAAATATTTTTGTTTCATAATGAATAATTAAATTATTATTTAATATAAATAAAAAATTAATTAAATCATGTTATTAATCTATTTTAATAATCATTCATTAAATTTTATGATTAAATTTTATTCATATCATTAAATTAATGTAATAAATTTTAGAAAAATGAATTTCATAGAAAAATTATTCTCTAGAGTCAATAAAAATATCCAAGAAAATTATTATATTTTAATTAAATTATATAAAAATTATATTTATTTATATTAAATTACTTATAATAAATTTTTTTAAAATTTAAATAATATATATTTATTTAAAAAATGTAGTGTCCCTTACCCGAGCAGTTAAGAGCCGTTGTCTTCTTTATTACATTGGAATAAGATATAAGGAATAAAATACTAAATGACTGAATGTTTTAGTAGTATTGGAAATGTTGATACATACATGGGTCTTTCATTACATTTTAATATACAAATTATTACACAATTTCAATGAGAAAAAAATTATTCCCACTTTCTTATCCATTCATATCAATCATAGTAAACTTGATGGAATCTTATAAATGGTAACTAGAAGTGGTAAATCAAATGATTAGTAAGGGTTTTGTATAATATAAGCTTTCATGAATAAATAAGTATAATCAACATGAAAAGTTAAATAACTAAACACATAAGCCATTTAAATAACATGACTATCATAAATATACAAGGAATAATTAATATGATAAGGAAAATACCTGAACATGCATTACATTTAAAAAAATTGATTATCATGAACAGATATGACATAATAAATATGGAAAAAAAATAAATAAAAAAATCGATTTAATTAAGAGCTAATAATAAAATTAATCTAGAGATAATATAATTGAGACAATATAATGGATAATAATAACTGAATTCTTTATGAAAAAATGCTTAATTATTGGACTCTATGATCTCATTCATCATGATACCTCAACCATCACGACCTTTTACATATTGGTTTAAAACTATTTGTATAAACCCCTTTAATTATAGATTACCAATTTTTCTTAGGAGAATACAAATTCATCAGGAATCTGTATAATTTCTTTCCCTATCCATTACTATACGTCTAAAGCTTTCCTTATACAATAAATAATTAATTTAATTA
The DNA here is from genome assembly GCA_963277665.1 of Viscum album. Classification (NCBI taxonomy): domain Eukaryota; kingdom Viridiplantae; phylum Streptophyta; class Magnoliopsida; order Santalales; family Viscaceae; genus Viscum; species Viscum album. Next base: position 367,925,769 of record OY728119.1, on the reverse strand, counting down.
ATTCACAATGTTCCATATCATCAAATATCAGTAGTGAGTAAATAATATATAATTATAAATACATCCACAATCAATAAAATAGAATTAAAATTAAAACAACACATGTATAAATAAGATACAATTTATTGAGTAAGAAACCCTAGGATAAATAATTGGGAAATTTAGGGTAAATTTAATTTTCATTGATCAAAGTAAAGTTAATACTTCTATATAACATTAATAACTACAAAAATTAATTATAAAAGTGAATGTTAATAAATTCATTGGTCAAAATTATCATAAAAAATAAAGATGAATAATAATTATGGTATTAATAAAACATTCCCCTAGTGGATTATATTTAAAATAAATGGTTTTTTATGAATAGAAATATCATAAAGAGAACCTTAATAATATATTTGAGGAAAATATCATTTTCATTTTCAAGAAACCTTTAAAAATGATAATTTCTATAAAAATGAAAATAATTTTATATGAAAATAAAATTTGAAACCTATAAAACATGTTTCAAATATTAGAGCATCCATGGCTGTTGAAAATTCTATAGAGGCAAAGTATGTTAAATCAAATATTCCTTTCACTTATTTGATAAAATAGAAGAAATCATTTTTTTAAATGACTTGTATATTCCTTTGAATTTTTTTGGTATAATTGTAAAATGAATAAAATTTATATAATAAATATTTTTTAAAATGATTAAAAACTTTTTTTAAACATTAAAAAAAACAATTTTTGGAAGAAAAATGTTTCCCAACTTAATAGTGAAATAAAGTTGTATTTTTTAAAAACATTCTCAATAATTTTATATTCCAAAGAGTGGAAACATTGAACTATTAATTGAAAAAATTTATGAATTACCACATTGGAATAAAATGAACAGTTTTAAGAAAAAAAATCAAATTATTTCTTTCAATGAATGTTCAAGTATAAAAACTCCTGATTAAAATGAGAGTTGAAAATAAACCCTTAGAAAGATCATTACATTGATGTGAGAATTAACCAATTAATAGACTATGTGTATCAAATTATGATCAAAATAATACAAGTGGAATTAAATCATAAGATATTAGAATGTAATTACACACGTAATCTTTGAATAAAAATAATAATAGGGATATAATATAGTCCAATGAAATGAAATTGAGTTATGAAATTATTTTCCAGTTGGTAACTTTTAATTGAAATTACCTTGGATGAATTAATTTAAATTAAAGAATTAAATAAATTTATATATTAATGAATCAGGATATTACATGTCAAAGGGGTAGTATGTAAACTTATAAAATATATTACATGCATACCAATAAAATATGCCTCAATGAAGGGAAATTGAGATGAATTCTCTTACCACATGGTAATATTCGAGATAAATACAGCTGTATGAAGTAATTTAAATATAAAAATATATTACCATTAATTTTGATGTATTAATTATAATACATGTGAAATGGGTAGTTTATAAAATATATTAAAGAATTTGATTCATAACATACAAATTGTACTCAATAAAATTAAATTTAGAAAGAATCCCTTACCTCACACTTACTTATAGATAAATTTTAATTAAAATACCATATAGTTTTTTAAACATGTTAATAACTTTTAATAAAACAATATTAATATTTTTAATATCATATATTATCATCTTATAACATCTTCTCACCCATTCATTACTAATCTTTAATTATTTTCATAGTCTCTAGTATTAATTGCCATGTTTTCTCATGTGTGTTTTATCATGAAAGTTTTGGTATGTTTATATATTATATAATGTCATTATATATAAAAATATTAGCATGATTTAATTATAATATTAATTAATCAATTTTACTTTTATGTCGAGTCATGAAATATGGTTTTCATAAATGACGTATGTTACGAGCATGAAGATGATAGGTTATATGCACACATGAGTAAAATTTCCATTTTTTAACATCCACCATAGAAAGTAGGTAATTAATATATTACAATTAGATAATTATAGTAATATCATATAATTTATTTATATATACTTCAAAACATCATTCATGTGGATTAATGATGAAAAAAGAGTCACATCTCTTCATGAAGGTGGTAGTCCACACGTACACGAATAACATTATCATCTTTTTATGAGTAAAAAGGTAAGAAATAAAATTTTATATTATATTTTAATAATTATAAATGTATTATTAATATAATAATTATTTTATTTAAAATATATATATTAAATAAATTTTTCCTTTTTATATTCTGTGTCAAGCAGTAGTGAAAAGTGAATTACATTTCTTCGCATGGTTGTATTCTGCCGTACAAATGTGTGACATTATTATATCACATAGAGAATGAAAAGTAAAAAATTTATTTAGGATATAATGAATACATATGTAAAATTATGTTATAAATAAATCCAATATATTTAATATATAACATCATATAACACTGTGAGAGGTGGTAATGGAAAACCAAATTAGATTGGCACATGAGGTGGTAGTCCACCGTACAAACAAATAATGATTTTATAAACCAATTCATGGATGTGGGGATTATTTTAGGTGATTAAAATTAAATAAAAACATATATTTATATCTAATAGAATGAATTTAATATAACATCATTAGTTAATAAGAATTTCCCGAGGTGGAGGATGAAATAAAACAAAAATGCGAGTGAAAGAGTGTTACAACTTCTTCTGGTAAACTCTTTAGGGTTGCACCAAAAGACATACTGGGTGGTATTTATGTCCATAAAAAGGATTATAGGATGAGTTTATATATGTTGGGAAGTGATTTAGGTAGGTATTGGCCGAAACAAAAGGGTTTTATTGAGTGAATAAGTGATGATAGTGGGTGGCTGTTAATAAGTGAGGTGAGTGGAACACTTGTAATTTTTGAAAAGAAAAAGCCGTAACCAAGTTTGTCACATGAAAAGGGTCCAAAATGTATTATTATTGATAATTATAAAATTTAATGTCTAATTATGTCTACAAAATATACTTTATACAAGTTTTTAGGACATTTATCACCTATATTTTTAGTGAAACCCCATATAAATAAATTTTTATCTTATCCCAAATAATTTTTTACTAGTTTTATTATTCATTATGGTAAGAAATTATGTTGAATTTTTTAGAAAATATAAATTAATTTTAACGAAAATATTATAACAATTTTTAATAATTCCATTCATATAAGTGTATATTTTTAATTTAAAAGTAATCTCATAGACGTGATGGGAAATTGGGTTGTCATAGAGAAAGTATTCAAAAGTTTACCAAGTTTTGATTTGAAAATTAAATATTAAATTGATAAAAATGTCCTAAATTAGATTAAAATATATATAATTGAACTCATTTTACATTAACGAATTTTTTAAAAAATATTTAACTTTATAAATAATTTAAACAGAAATGTAGTTTTTAATTAAAATTTAGTATTTTTAACTATTCATCAAAAAATGAAATATTTCAAAAATATTTAAAAATTCACCTTAAGATTATTTTTATATTATATTTATCAAAACTGAAGGTAATTTTATCGAAAAAAATTTCTATAATTGTTAAAAGTTAATATTAAATTATGTGCACATGCCGTGAGTAGACAATCTTTTAGAAAAAAAATAGTTTTTCAGAAAACATTTCATTTTCTTTCGAATGATTCTTATTTTATTTCCATTAAATAGATAACTAATGATTTTTTTTACATTTTTAACACATATAAGTTTTATAATTTATTTAGTGTAATTCATATTCACCTATTTAACGACTATATTATAACGGTATACCATATTACATTTCATTTAGACTTTGGTTTGTGTGTTCTGCAAGCTATAGAAGAGATTAAATTTAAAGAAATATTTTTCGTTTGTTTTTAATATTAGTGATACATGTTACATAGGAAATAAAATAAAAAGTTATTTTTTTAGTATTTTTGGGTGTTACATTCTCCCTACCATAAATAAATATCATTTTCACTGTTTAAACATCATATGTGTAATCAAGGGATTAATATTGACAAATTATTTTGTTTAAAACCCACATCATATAAATAGTTAATAAAAAATACCCTTAATAAGAGATAAATGTGATTAAAAAGGTTGTATGGGATACCACATAATGAGGTTACCAGGTAGGATAAAATTGTTGGAAAGTGAAGATATAGACAAGGAAGAAAATAATAAATAATTATCGATATTGTTAGAGGTTATTGATCAAAAAAATTAACTATCAATGGAAATTTAAGGACATAAAAAATATAAATCATTAATAATTTAAAAGACCATAAGTACAAAATAAATGATGTCAGTAGGAGAAGTTTTTTTGATTCAATAACCCTTACACAAAGATTATGAATTACTTTATAGTATAAGTATATAATGAAATATAGTTACTTGAAAATTTTTTATTTAATAAGTAAAATTTAATCATTTGGATTGAGTTCAATAATTTTCTAATTCATCACTTACTTGAAGAAATTAATACCCAAAAATTATTTTTATACCTAAAGTACTAAAAATAACTTTTAACAGACAATATGACTCATAGAAGAGTTCAATTTATTTCTATGTTTCTGTAACAATTTTCAAAGTCCAATATGGTTAGTACAAGTTTTCCAATATAATACATCAATATATTAACCTGAATAGTAACACCCCATGTCCAACATCAATATTTTTCTATAAAATTTTCTAATTATAATAAATTACATATGAATCAGGACATCACATAGAACTATGTTAGGAACAACACCATTTTCGACCATTGATTATGGGTACAAGCCCTGCTCCCTTTGTTGGATGAAACAACATATCCTTTTTCAAAAACTATATTAATATAATTCCAATAATTCTTTAAAAAAATATGACGGACATCCTTGAAATAAAATTAACAATTAAATAACCTTTTTTTTACTATGGTTTTCAATATAAATAATTTTTTTTATCAAAGTATAATAATTTTATTTGACTATTATTTTAAGGTCATTAATGATCACATTATCTATAATAGTAATTAACAGTTTAAATCTATATCTATAAAATGTAAATTAAATTTTCCCCAAATTTATTTTTTACTAAAATGTATACTAAACCAATGTGTTTTATTACCATAAATATTTCCAAAACATCCTTAATCTTGGTTTAATCCCATCATAAAAAATATAAAAAGGCCCTATTAAGGCATTTTACAAATTAAAAATCATAAACAAAAAAACACATTATGGTATATAAAAATATTATGTTAGTCAATACATATACAATTTAGAAAATTTACACACTCTTAATATGTTTCATGATTCTTATAACCAAAATACCATGATTAAAATAGTTCTAAAATTTAAATCATAAATCCTAGTTCATAAATACATTAACCATTTAATTTCAACATAATTCCTTCCTTAGTGCAGGGGTTAAAAATTAGAATATATTGTTTCATTAGATAATGGATATGTTGTTCAAATTTAAGAGAACAAACAATAAATTGATCCCTAGGATGATATTTATTTCCTTCCATTGTACTCTTAATTTTCCTGAGAAATTATTTTCCTTTTTCCAACCATTATCCATATAATGAATTTTACCATTCCATAGAGAAACTTTCCCAACATCTTATTCCACATTTCTAACATGAATGAAATAATACTTCTTTCCTCCATAGTCTCCACCACTCAAGCTCTTATAAAAATCATTTTTTTTTCAGAGAGTCCGTTAGTTGGTTAAGTTATATGTTGTTAATCATATTTTGGGACAACTGATTAAGAATAATCCCAATATCTTTCACTGTATTCATAATCCCATTTAATTTTTCATATTCACCGTATTATCCTTCATGTTCAATGTTCACATGATTCATTTAGCTTCCAACCATTTAATAAAACCAAAAAACATAGTGTGAGTATCAATAATTGATGTGGGAAAACTATATAATCACTTATATTATATTTAAATCATGAAATAATATTTTAATTCTTATTTGTAACGCCCTTACCCTCGAAGCCTAGAGTTGGTTCATTATTACGTATCATTTTCATGATCACAAAAGATAAATCCCCGAAAGAACGTTTATTTTAATAGCCTTGGAACTACTAGATACATTCATAAGGATTACATTACATCATAAAATGGAAAACAACAACAACATTGTTTCCATAGACAACACTGAGATCCCATAGACTGTCCCAATAAGTCAGTCATAATATACTTCCTCACATCCTGGGGAAAATAAAACATAGAAAGGGGTGAGCTCAGATGCTCAGTAGGGATAACAATATAGAAAAAAATTTCAAAAATAAGCATAAATATTTAAGGAAATGTATAGAACTAAAAAAAGCCTTTTAAAATTTAACTTCAGAATAATATTGCAAAGATAAAATCAAAATAATTCCATTTAATTACTCACATGGATATTATACTTGTCTAATAATGACATAAAATATAAATAGCCACTTTCATAAAGATGGAACGCATAATTTCGGACTTTAATTTCTGTGTCAAGTCCTCGTGCCAGGACCTAGAGGATAACTATAACCAGACCCAAACCTGGAGAGCCTCTGTAACCAGACTACATCCCAAAGTGCCTCTGTAACTGGAATCCATCCCGGAGAGTCTTTGAAACTGGACTCCAACTCGGAGGGTTTGCTGTAACCAGACCCCAACCCGGAGGGCATGCTTTTACCAGTCCCCAACCCAGAACATACTAGTCCAATACATTCATCATAAGAAAAGGTTGAAATATAACATAAACATTCGTATTAAAACTAGCTTACAAAATTCAATACATTATCCATAAATAATGAATGGTATGAAATAACACATCCATATTCAAACATATCACAAAACCTTCAATACAATTTTAAAGTTTTGTATCATAATAAATTAACTTCAAATAATCTTACAATCCATCAAATAATGTTGACATAGATAAAATCAAAACATTTTTTTTGAGAAATATCTCTTTCTATATTAAAATAATTTAAGAGTCACATAATTATAAAGGAAATATTTATTTTGAAAATATTTTTATAATATTGTAAGGGAATCTTCAATGATGTTATAATGGTGGAAAATAGTCTCACCCACCGTATAAGTTAAAAAAAATTCTTACCTTAATTTTGTTGAAAAGGTCATAAAGTACCTTTTTTGGAAAATGACTGAAAGATTCCTCTCAAAAAAATTTATAAATATTAAAACAAGGGTATAAATAACTTTAACCCATAGATTATTAAATATTAACAATGTTTTGGTATACAATTTTAAGAAACATAGATGTGGACGATAAAGAGGTCCCAGTAGATAATTACGTATAAACAACCTCAAATAATAAAGAGATTGTAGAATTAAACCTTACCATGTACTTATCCTTGGATGAGGGTAGGTTAACCTCTTGTATAATGGTGAAATAATTGTTATTAAATTATACAAGAAACATGTATATTAATATTATATTGTATATGATCTCTTAACATTGCTTTGTGAATAATATCTTAGTATTATCGTCATTTTGGGAGTTAACGAATTCGTTTTCATTTATATTATTTGTTATGAGAGTCATATTTGTTATGGATGGGATGTATCTTATTCATATCTAGAATTATATTAAGTCTTTGAACATTATTTTTAATCATCAAATGAAAATTAGTCTTTAATAGATATGATTGGGAAGGAATCTCATCTTGTTTGTGGAGACGGTAATCCGTACGTATGCACGGGCGACAATATCATTATTTTGATATTAAAATAATATATAATTGGATGATATATCATATATAAAGAATCATTATCATGTTATATTTATTATTTACATGAATTACACATCATTATTATACCCATCCAAATAATAATGTATTGAATAACAATTACACCACGATGTGGAGACGGTAAGCCGTACGTACGCATGTATGGTGACATGTCATTCAAGGGATGGATAGAATAATTAATTTAGCTGTACCATATTTATAATAACATCACAGTATATAGAAGATACTGGAGTTATTATTTTATAATGGAAACAACAAAGAAAGAGGAAGTGGAAGATGAAATAAACATGAAAGAGGTGATGAAATATTTACCTCTTCTTCGGGTTGTTCCTTTTGATTTGATCAAAAGGGCTCCTTATGTTATATTTCTGACTAAATTTAGTCCTATAGGATGAAGGGATGATAGTTTAGAGGGTATTTGGTCAGGGTTTTTCCGAGCCAAATGGCTTTGAAGGTGTGAATTAGACAGAAGGGGGAGTGCCCTTTTATAAGAGGGGTGAGGGGAACCTTAGAAAAATCTTAAAATATTATTTTATTATAAATTCATATTCGGTTTATAATGGCTCAAAGGTGTCTTATTTAGAGGCTAGGGTGGATATGGGTCTAAATCCTCTCAATCAATAGGTTTTATACATGGTTAGGTTACTATTTAAACCTTATCATTTAGATTTAACTCTAAGTTAAATAATTTAACTTTTACCGTGTCTTCTTGTATTCTTACACTATATGGTTAATAAACATACTATAAACTACCAATGAAACCCCAATTGGTTCCTTAATGTAATATATATTATTTTATAATTCTTTTGGCCAATCCTTAGATATTTAAGATTATCATATCAATTAATAATATAATATTTTTTTGGAAACTATTTTTTGTCAATTTAGACACTATTTGTTATTTGTTTTTTGTTAAATCATAGCAGCATTAAAAATTCGAAAAAAATTCGTATAACAAACTCTAACATGTCATATTAACATATAAAATTAGTGTAATTCATAAAAAGTATGAAATTAAATTTATTTGGATATTTATAATATCAAATATTTTAATATACCATTAATTAGGTAATTGCTGCATCATCATTGTGTCATAAATAAATTAAATTATTTAAATTCTGAAAAATATAAATAAAATTCCATTATTTATGAAATAATATTAGATTACTAATGAATATTTATAGAAGAATTTATCTTATGTTTATACCTATATTAAAAATGTTTTAGTTATTAAACTTTGATTTTAACTATTTTAACTCTTCATTAAATAAAATAATAATAAATGTCCTAATCTAATCCAAGTGGACCGAAAGGATAATATTTTATTACTAAGGTTGTTTTTGGTCGAATTAAACTTATAAAATAGAATTAGGACATGTGTTAGGGTAATTATAATATCATTTTTACCCTTAATTACCCTATTTACTTTTAACTGTGGTAAATAAAAGTAAAAAAGTTACTATTCACAAAAAAAATTCATTTTATTGAACCAAATTTTACTTAGTGATTTTAACAGTGTCTCTTGGATTTTTTAAATTCACTCATAGAAGCGGTAAAATTATGTTTTATTTAAATTTTCAAATGCTCCTTACAGATCGGTAAATGATGGTGAAAAGTTCTATAAAACATTTATATATCTAAAATTATTATAAATTGACTCCAATGAATTACATTGATCATATATACGTATTATGTATCTATTTTGACCTAAAATAAATTTGAATAAAATAAATAATTATTAAAAAAAAATTCAGTTTTTAAACTATATCTTAGTGTTTTCACTATTCATCAAAAATTGAATGTTTTCAGAAAAATACGAAAAATTCACCCTAGGATAATTTCGATATTCCGAATACAAAAATGAAGTCCATTTTGAATGGTAAAATATATAAAATTTCAAAAATTTGGTATTACTATTCATAATGGCTAGTTTTCTTTTTATGGTGTGTTAGAACTCGGAGTTGCGTACAATACACACTATTGTATTATTCAAAGAGAAGCGTACCATGGAAGATAGGGGTGTTACATTATCCCCTACTTCAATAAATTGCGTCCTCACAATTTTAAATTGTTCTTAGAAAATAAAAGGTTGAAAATAGAAAATACCTTTGTGGAATACCCACATCGGAAATAGGGTTAATAAATCTTAGTTTTAATTAGAGGGAAAGGGAAATGAGAAACTCACCAACAAATTAATGTTTTTAATAGAATAACATTGGTGTAAATTATAGACACATAATTAGAGGAAAAACATAAATATTTATAGGGAGTGATTGAGGTCATCAATCACAAACAAGTTTAAATTTGAGCGACTCAAAGCCATCAATCGATGATGATTTAAAATATCATCAGTTCAACAAAATAGGTATTAGGATAACACATTTTTGGTTTTAATATCCCTTCCCTAATGTTTATGAATTAATTTATTCATCTAAAATGATATATATATATATATATATATACTTAAAATGTAGAGTTTCATCCTTCAACTAATTCCTATCACAAACTCATATTTCACTCCAAAAGATAATAAAACCCAAAAAAATATTATATTTATCCCAATTGTATAAGGTTATAAATATTAACACATACCATTTAATTGAAGAAAAATCTTTTGTAATAACTAGGGACATTCTGTAGGATAGTGTAAGATAATAAGGGCATGTCGCACTATGGTTGTGGGTTCGATTCCCGCAGCTTTGTCTGACGCAACGGGTTATCGCCTGACCTGCAGGTTATCCTTTTACAAAAATAATCATAACAAATATTTTAACCTTAAACAATATTATCCATAGTTCAAATTAATCCATTAAAACCTTTATAGTTATCCAAAATACCTTTGTCCAGACTCTCTGTAAAATGTATCTAAATTCGAAAATCAATTGTACCATCAGATTCCCTAAACAAAGTTAAGTTTCTCTTTTTGTCACATACTGAAAATATGATTACCTTAGTCATATTAAAATCTTAATGAAAACAACAATTACTTCAGTACAATCCTTATATATATCATATTATTCTTATAACCTTAATATAATCCTTGAGTCCAAAAAAAACACAAATACATTAATTATTCCACTTCAAATATAGTAACAACATAAGATTGGCCTTGATCCCTTGTCCTTTTCTGAGGTAAGTTTCCTTGGTTCTTAGAGAATTAAATTGCATAATTCCCCATTTCTCTACAATTATAGCATTCAACATTGACAGTCTCTTCCTTCCCCTTATAATCACGAGCTTGGTGGCCATTTTCACCACACTTGTGACAAACTACCATTCCTTTTAGGAATGTACATGGGTGTTTCTTCCGACAATTATCACATAATTGAAAATCCTTATATCCCTTTTTACCTTTATCTGTCTCTTGGTCCACCATTCTCTTCTTCTCTTGCTTTAATTTATTGTCATAAGATTTAGAGAATTCCTTTTTTGTCTTGATAGCACACGAGACTATATCTTCATACGATGAGAATGATTATGATACTAATGCTCGACGAAGAAATGGTTTTAACCCATCAAAGAAATGGTGAATCTTACTTCATGGGGTATGTATATAATATGCAGTATACCTTGATAACCTTGTAGAGTTAGCTTCTTACATTTCAACATTCTCATCCTCATTTTTCCTTAGACTCAAAAACTGTCTTTCCATATCCGCTCAATGGTCATATGGAATGTATTTTTCTAAGAAAATTTCATTAAACTCCCTCCATTACATATTTGATAGTTATTCATATTCCTTTGTGTTTTGAATCTAGTGACCACCATTGATCAGCATCTCTAGTGAGGTGTTAAACTTCAAGGACAACTTTTTCCCTTTTTCTACTCCCCATGGAGCGGAATATTTTCTCTAAGGAATTTATACATTGCTCAGCTACTAGTGGATTTGTACCCCCATTGAATGTTTTTGGTTGTTTCCTCATGAAGCGATCTAACGTTGATCCTCTATGCTGCGGATTAGGGTTCTCCATACAGATATGGTTATTATTCATAACTTGAGTGAGTTATCCTAGTATGGTGATTAGCTGATCCGAACTGATTGCATCACCAGCTTCACTATAATTATCTTGAGTAAGAGGTAAATCCCTACATGTAGTGCATGAATGTATACGGTTTCCATTGCTTCCACTAGGCACAATTTCTAAACAATATAATAAACTATATTAGTTTATGAATCGAAATACATATTTCCAAACTTGTAAAACACTTAACATAAACTGAACAGTTTATGGATATAATCCATAATCATAAAAATCTTTTATTTGAGGAAGTATATACTTATAAACCTTTCATAATGGTTTGTAAAGAAAATGAGAATTATAATAAGCATATCCCTCGGGAGTTTCGTAACCAAGAGTACACCAAGGCCCCTTGTCGTGCACCAGTTCCCATTTGAGTCTAGCTCAAAGTGGTGTTTTTGGGTTTTACCCCTAGGTACATCTATTCTAGAGCTGCCTCACCTGATCGTATACAGAAAAGGGATGTATTGATTCTAAAACTCATAAAATCTCTACAATACCATAATTCTAGGATGTTCTTATATACTAATCATCAAAGTCTATCTTAGGGATATCTGTACTAATCAATGTTTACCTAAATCTAGTTTCCATGGTTTGTACTAAACTTCCTCTGATACCCACTATAACACCCAGCCCCAGAAGCCCAGAGTTGGTACATTATAATGTATCATTGTAATGATCACAAATGATCAAGTCCCAAATTATCATTTAGTTTAGTATCCTCGGAAGTACTAGATACATTCATAAGGATTACATTACATCATAAAATGGAAAGCAATGACAACATTGTTTCCATAGAAAAAACTAAGATCCCCTAGACTCTCCCTGAAGGTCATTCATAACCTACTTCTTCACATCCTAGGAAAAATAAAACATAGAAATGGGTGAGGGAAGATGCTCAGTAAGGATAACAACATAGTGGAAACTTTCAAAAATAAGTGTAAACATTTAAGGAAATGGATAGAACTAAAACAAAGGCCTTTTAAACTTCAAATTCAGAATAATATGGGAAAGATAAAATCAAAATAATGCCATTTACTTACACACATGGATATTATACTAGTCGAATAATCACATGAAATATCAAAAAAAACTTTCATAAAGATGTAATACATAATTTCGGACTTTAATATCTGTGTCAAGGCCTCGTGCTAGGACCCAGGGGCTAACTGTAACCGGAACCAAACCCGGAGAGCCTCTGTAACCAGACTCCATCCCAGAGAGCCTTTGTAACTGACCTCCATCCTAGAGAGCCTCTATAACCGTACTCTAACCTGAAGGGTTTGTTGTAACTGGACCCCAACCCAGAGAGCTTACTTTTACCGATCCCCAACCCAGAACAAACTAGTCCAATACATTCATCATAAGAAGAGGATGAAATATAACATAAAAATTCATATTAAAAATAGCATAGAAAATTTAAATACATTATCCATAAAACATGAATGGTATGAAATAACACATCCACAGTCAAAAATATCACAAAACCTTCAAATAAATATGGAATTTTCGTATCATAATAAATCAACTTCAAATAATCTTAGAATCCATCAAAGGATGTTGACATAGATGAAATCAAAACATTTTTTAGAGAAATATCTCTTTATATTTTGAAATTATTGAAGAGTCACATAATTATATATGAAACATTTATTTTGGAAATATTCTTATAATATTGTAAGGTAAGCTTTGATGATGTTATAACCGCAGAAAATAGCCGCACCCACCGTATAAGTTAAAAAACAATCTTACCTCAATTTTGTCGAAAAGGTCATAAAGTACCTTGTTTGGAAGATGACTAAAAGAATCCTCTCAAAACATTTTATAAAAAGTCAAACAAGGGTATAAATGACATTAACCCATAGTCTAGTAAATAGTAACAATGTTTTGGAATACAATTTTAAGAAACATAGATGTGTATGATAAAGAGTTTCCAGTAGATAATTATGTATAAACAACCTCGGATAGTGAAGAGATTATAGAATTAACCCTTAACTTGTAATTTTCCTTGGTAGAGGGTAGGTTAAAATAATGTATAATGGTAAAATAATTGTTATTAAATTATAAGAGAATAATATACATTATTATGATATCATATATGATCTTTTAACATTACTTTGTTAATAATATCTTAGTATTATCGCCGTTTCGGGTGTTAACAGATTTATTTTACTTTATATTCTTTGTTATTTGAGTCATATTTTTTATGGATGGGATGTATCTTATTCATGTCCAGAATTATATTAAGTCTTTAAACATTATTTTTAATCACCAAATGAAAATTATTCTTTAATGGATACGATGGGGAATGAATCTCATCACGTTCGTGGAGACGGTAATCTGTACGTACGGATGAGTGAAAATATCATTATTTTGTTATTAAAATAATATATAATTGGATATTATATCATATATAAAGAATCATTATCATGTAATATTTATTATTTACATAAATTACATATCATTATAATACCCATCCAAATAATAATGTGTTGAAAAATAATTACACCACGACGTGAAAACGGTAAGACGTACGTACAGACGTATGGTGAAATGTCATTCAATGGATTTATAGAATAATGAATTCTATTGTACCATATTTATAATAACTCCACAGTATATAGAGGAACTAGAGTTATTATTTTATAATGGAAACAATAAATAAAGAGGAAGTGGAAGAAGAAAGGAACTTGAAAGAGGTGATGAAATATTTACCTCTTCTTCAGGTTCTTCCTTTTCATTTGATCAAAAGGGAACCTTATATTGGATTTCTAACAAAAGTAATTCCTATAGGATGAAGGTAAGATAGTTTATAGGGTATTTGGGTAGGTTTTTTCTGATCCAAATGGCTTTGAAGGTGTTAATTAGAGAGAAGGGGGAGTTCCCTTTTATAAGAAGGGTGAGTGGAACCTTAGAAAAAACTTAAAATATTATTTTATAATAAATTCATATTCGGTTTATAATGGCACAAAAGTGACTTATTTCTAGGATAGGGTAGGTATGGGTCTAAATCCTTTCAAACAATAGGTTTTAGACATGTTTAGGATTCCATTTTATCCTTATCATTTAGATTTAACACTAAGTTAAATAATTTAACTTTTACCGTATCTTCTTGTATTCTTACACTATATGGTTAATAAACATAGTATAAACATTTAATAGAACCCTTATTGGTTCATTAATGTAATATATATTATTATATAAGTCTTTTGGATTAACATTATATTTTTAGGACCATCATATCAATTTATAATATAAAATTTGTTTTAAAAACTAATTTATGTCAATTTTGACACTATTTGGTATTTGTTTTTTGTTAAACTCATAACAGCATGATTACTTAAAAAAATTCATCTAACCAACCCTAACAAGTCCGATTAACCTAGAAAATTATTGGAATTCATAAAATATCTCAAATTAAATTTATTTGGATATTTATAATATAAATTATTTATTATTCCATTAATTAGGTAATTACTGCATCATCAATGTGGCATAAATAAATTATATTATTTAATGTCTGAAAAATATAAATAAAATACCATTATCTAGGAAATCCTTGTATCTTTCTAATGATTATTTATATTCGAATTTATCTTTTGTATAACCCAATATTAAAAATTTGTTAGTTATTAAATAATGATTTTAAATATTTTAACTCTTCTTTAAATAAAATAATAATAAATGTCCTAATATAATCCAAGTGATCCTAAATGATCATATTTTATTCCTAAGTTTATTTTGGGTCAAATTATAGTTATCCAATAGAATTAGGACATGTGTTAGGGTAATAATAATATCATTTTTACCTTTAATTACCTTATTTACTTCTAATCGTGGTAAATAAAAGTAAAAACGTTATTATTCACCAAAAATGATTTTCAACTTATTGAACCAAATTTTACTTACTTATATCAACCATGTCTCTCCGATTTTTGAAATTAAACTCACAGAAGTGGTAAAATTAAGTTTTATGTAAATTTGCAATTTCTCCTAGGAGGTGGGTAAAAGACAGTGAAAAGTTCTATACAATTTTTATATATATAAAATTATTTGAAATTGACTCCAATGAAATACATTGAGCTTATATATGTATTATGTATCTATTTTTACCTAAAATGAATTTAAATAAAATAAATAATTATTTAAATAAAAATTCGGTTTTTAAACTATAACTCAGTGTTTTTCACTATTCATCAAAAATTGAAAGTTTTTAGAAAAATACCAAAAATTCACCCTAGGCTAATTTTGATATTCTGAATCCAAAAATGAAGTACATTTTGAAAGATAAAATTTATTATATTTCAAAAAGTGGGTATTACTATTCATAATGGCTAATTTTCTTATTGTGGTGTTTTAGAACTCGGAGTTGTGTACAACAAATGATATTGTAATATTCAAAGAGAAGCATACCATGGAAGATTGGGGTGTTAAATTATTAACCATATGATTATCCTTGTTCATTAATTTTCATAATCTATTAAAATCCTTCATAATTTCATGTAATGAAATAGTGATTTACCCTAAACATGTCCACTAAGAGTGTCCAACGTGGTGCGTTGTGTGGACCATTTTTATGCACTAATTGATGATCATGTAATTACCAATGCACCCATTTTAGACTTATTACCACTAAGTACAACTATACCAGAACTATATTAAATTGTAGTATCTAGAAAGGGTTTTATTTTCAGGAAAAATCAAACAATTTATTCTTTACCAAAAAATTAGGATGCAATTCTATAATTATCATCAAATTATTACATTTGGTTATTTTCCCTAATCTATATTTTAATAAATCTAGTAATGATGATTTCAATGAAAATTCCTTTGAAATAATCTTTAGCGATCCTATCCCTAGCATCACATAGTGAGCTTTTTCTTTATTATATTGCCATAAGATACATGAAATCACATTCTAAAGGCCTGAATTTCTTTTTTAATCTTGGTAAACTAGATAAATATATGAATCCTTCATTAAATATAAATATAAAAATATAAAAATTTCTTTTTTAGAATATCATTATTCTCTCTAGAATATCTTTTCCTATCAATCATAGTAAAATTTATGGATTCCAAGGAACAAAAATAAAATAAGGGTGAGATCAAATTCTTAATAAGGAGTAAGTACAATAGAATCTATCATGAATAAATAAATATAATCAACATATAAATTTAAATAACTAAACAAATAATCCATTTAAATTACTTGAAGGTCATGAATATATAAGGAATATTTGGTATTTAAATCCAAAGGTAGAAATCCATTTAATGCTAACTTGATGATTATCATCACGAGACTACTAATTTATTAAGGGGATATATAATTCCATGCCCACCTATCACTTCATGTACAAATAATTCTTAATATATCTAACAACTAATTTAATTCATGAACAATATGAATTATAATTAAATATTCATATTGATTAAAGAGTTCATATTTTTCAATATTTCTCCAGTCAATCAAATAAAATCCAAACTAAAACACCATATGTAGAAATGAGATATTAATTAAACAATAAAAATATCTATGATAAATAATATAGATTTTTATGGGATATTTAATGTCTAACAATCACAAGAAAATGAATATTTCATAGGAATGTTAATGAAATTTTAAAATGAACCAGGAATATGAATTTCAAATATTACATGGTGAAAATGATCAGAAAACATCAAGAGTAAGAATAAAGATGTTATCAATACCACAAATATGTGGTGAATTATTTTTAAAATAATGATATTCTGTAATCAATGATTAGAAATACCATTAAAATATCTTTGAAAAATTATTGATGAAAATATAATTTTCATTTTCAAAATAACATATTTTAAAAAAATATTTTAAAAAATCAAAATTAATTTAATTTTGAAATAACTTTTAAAACATATAAAATAATCTTTTAAAAATTAACTAGCCATGAAATTATGAAATTCTACACTTTTATAGTACATTATAACAAATATTTGTTTTAATTTATTAATAGGAACCAAATGGGACTATTTTAAAAATTACATGAATATTCAGTAATTTTTTTATTAAAAGTAAAATTTCTAGAAAAAGTAATTTGGAAAATTGTTAATAAATTGTTAATTTTTTTACAGAAACATATTTTTGTAATAAAACGTTTTTCTGAAAGAAGGGAGAAATAAAGTCAATTTTTATTAAAAATAATTCACTATCAATTTAAGTACCAAAGAGTGGAATAAATTTACTATTACATAAAAAATTTGAATAAAAAGAGGATAATATAATGAAATTTTTTATTAAAAAATATATTATAATTGGTTTAAATTGAAATTCAATTATAAACAATTCCGATTAAAATGACAATGTGAAGTACACCCTTGGAAAATAATAATGTTGAATTGAAAATTAACCAATGAGTTGAATATGCGTATCAAATTTAGATAAAAAAATATAAATAAAACATTAGATATTAAAAAGTAATTTCACATATAATCAAATAAAATTAAAGACAACAAAGAAGTAATATAACCTAATGAAAAAAAATTGAGCTACAAAATTCATTACCACTTGGTAACTTTTTTATCAACTTCCATTGGATTAAATAATTCAAATTGAAGCTTAAAATATCATTAATTATTAAGGAATCGTGATATTACATGTAAAAGGGAAAATATGTATGCCATATAAATGAAATTTGGTTCACACAAATAAAATTTACCTCAATTAAGGGAAATTTTGATGAAGTCCCTCACCCTATGGTAATATTAATAAAAAATCCACTTAGATTAAATAATTAAAATGTAAACATACATTAACATGATGTAATAGGTATTCATTAAGTTATATTTGATATTGGCTGTGTATAAACCATATAAAATAAATTGGTGCATAACTTACAAATGCGCCTCAATGAAAAAACATTGAGACATAATCCCTTACCTCATGCCTCCTTTTGGTTGAACATTAATTAATCATATTTATAGTGGTATTAACCATTTTATTAACTTATAAAATAACCATAGTCATATTTATAATATCACATATTTTCAAAATGTACCATCCTATCACCTATTCATTATTAATCATTCATTATTTTCATTGTTTCGGGTTTTAATTTCCATGTTTTCTCATGTGAGTTTTGTAATGAAAATTCAGGTTCTTTTTCATATTATAGAGTTTTATTATCTCTAGAATAATAATCAAGAAATAATTATCATATTTATGAATCAATTATACATTCAGGACCAATCATTATAGAAGGTTTTGAGAAATGAAGTTCGTTATGATCATAGAGAAGGTTGGTCATACGTACACATGAGTAACATTCCCATTTTAGAACGACCATCATGGAAAGAAGTTAATTAATATTTTACATTTAAATAAAGATAATAATATCATAGAATTTTTTTATATATAATTACACATATTATCAATTTATAGTGATTATTAAAATGTAGTCACATAGCTTTATGAATGTGGTAGTTAACCCGTACGCAAATGACATTATCATATTTTAGTGGGGAAATGGTATGGAAAAAATGATATATTTTCTTTTCGTAATGATAAATATTTCATTAATATCATAATTAGGTCGTGTATATCCCAAATATTTATTAAATATTTTCTTATTGTCTTCCATGTAAAACATTAGTGAAAGATGAATCACATCGCATCATGAGGCAGATGTCCGCCACATACATTAGTGACATTATCAGTTCCTATATAGAAAAAAGTAAAAAAGGTATATATGATATAATTATAATATAAGTATAATTATATTACAAGTATCATGTATATATTTTTTATCCACCATTATACCCATCCATGTCAGGAGGTTATAGAAAACGTTATGACATCAGCTTGTGAGGATATAGTCCAACATATGCACTAATATCATATGTATATTTTATATCTATCATAAATCTCAACTATGAGTGGTGGTTATGGTGAAACTAATAAAATCAGTTCGCAATGATGTGGTCCACCATATACATGAATGGTGATTTCATAACCCATCTGATAGATGTTTGAACAGTTGGAGGCCATGAAATTAACAAAACAAATCTATGTATATGGAAAATATTTAGTTTATTATATCATTATGTTTTAATAATAATTTACCGAGGTGGTGGATTAAATAAAATAAAAACACCCATTGAATAACATTACCTCTTCTTTGGGTAACCTCATTAGGTATGAACGAAAATCCTTACTTGGTTGTCTTTATACAAAAAATAAGGATTCTAGGATTAGGGGATATAAGTTTCAAATTTATCTAGGAAGGTATTGGATGATAAAGAAGGGTTTTATGTTCTGAAAATAGATGAGAGGGTCGTCTTTATACATGTGAAGTCAGTGTCATACCATTAATTTTTTAGAAGAAAAAGGCGGACCCACATTTTTCACATCAATTGTGGATCAAAATGGATTATTCTAGAGAATTATAAATTGTAAGAACTAATCATTGAATGAAAATCGATTTTATAAAATTTTACAGATCATGTTATCCCTTTTCATTTTAGTTTAACCACTGATAAATCTATTTTTACCTTAACAACGATAAATAAGTTTTACATTTTTTTACGATTCATTATGGTCAAAAATTAAGTTGACCATATTAGATATAAAAAACTATTATCATTAAAAATATAGAATAAATTTTGAAATTTTTCATTCACATAAGAAGAAACATTTAATTTAAAATTAATCACGTAGATGCGTTGAGAAAGCAGGTTTTCAAAGAAAACATGTTCAGAAGTTTATAATATTTTTATATCAATGTTCAATATTAAAATGATTCCAATGACCTAAATTGAATTAATAGATATATAATTTAACTAATTTTTTTTTAAAACTATTCAAAAAATAAATTAAATTTATAAATAATTTTTTTAAGAAAAGGAAATTTTCAATTAGAATTCGGTATTTTCACTATTCATTAAAAAATAAAATATTTTAGAAAAATCTGAAATAATAATCGAAAGATTATTTTTATATTATAATTTTAAAAATAGATTTAATTTTATGAAATAAATTTTCTCAAATTAGAAAAAATAAATAAATAAACTTTTATGTGCAAAGAACGGTAAAACTGTTATTTTGAATAATACAGTTTTCAGAAAACACAACTTTTTCTTTCAAATGATTTTGATTTTATTAATAATAAATAGTTGACCAATGAATTGTTTTACCCCTGTAAACCATATAACATTCATCATATAGTAAGTACTATTCATACCCTCTTATTTAATGACTAATTTATAATTGTATACTGTAACACCCTGAGATTTTATGAAAAATATTCTTTTTAATTTCATTAATGTCTTGTGTTATACGCTACACCAAAAGGAGCTTTCACAACACACATCTCTGACCTGGCTTGAATTACACGCAATCGCGACCTTCCATGATAGCATGTGTTGTACGCAACACCAAGTTTCACTAAACAACGATATGCTATTAAAATATTATTAAAACTAGCCGTTATGAATAGTTATAACCACTTTTTGAAATTTTGTAAATTTTATTTTTCAAAATGGATTTCATTTTTGGATTCGGAATATCGAAATTAGCTTAGGGTGAAATTTTGGTACTTTTCGGATAACTTTCATATTCCGATGAATAGTGAAAATTACTAAATTTTAATTAAAAACAAATTTTTTAAAAGAAATAATTAATAGTAATAAATTATTAATTTGAGTGGTTTTAAAGTATATTTAGAATATATTTTTACAATTTAATACAATGTTGGACATTGGATGTAATTTCACATTTAAACCAGTTATAAACAATTGTCAATCTTTTGATAGTTATTATCTCTTAAAAACACGCTATTTGTTGTGACAACGGAAATTAATTATAAAATTAATTAATGAAACTTATATGTTGGGAATTTTGTAAAATAGAAATCATTTTTGAATTCGTAATATCAATTATAGCCTAGGGTGAAATTTTGGTACTTTTCTGAAAACTTTCAATTTTTGATGAATAGTGAAATCACTAAGTGGTAGGTTAAAAACTGAATTTTGCATAAAACTTAATTTTACCGCTTCTGTGAATGGAATTTCGAAAATCCGACAGACATGGTTAATATCAAGGACTAAAATGTGGTTCAATGAGATGAAAATAATTTTTGGTGAATAGTAACTTTTTACTTTTTTTTACCACGGTTAATAGTAAATAGGGTAACTAAGGGTAAATATGATATTAATATTACCCTAACACATGTCCTAATCCTATTGGACAAGTGTATTTCGACCAAAAACAAACTTAGGAATACAATATGACCATTTAGGCCCACTTGGGTTAGATTAGGACATTTATTATTAATTTATTTAAAGAAGGGTTAAAAGAGATAAAATCAAAGTTTATTTACTAAAACATTTTTAATATGGGGTTATACATAAGATAAATTTGACTATAAATATTCATTAGAAAGATAAAAAGATTTCCTACATAATGGTATTTTATTTGTAATTTTTAGACATTAAATAATTTAATTTATGTATGACACAGCGATGATGCAGTAATTATCTTATTAATGAAATATTGACATAATTGATGTTATAAATACCCAAATAAATATAATTTGAGACTTTTTATGAATTCCACTACTTTTCTAGGTTACTATGACATATTATTGTTGATTTTATAAACTTGGTTCGAACATATAATTCTGTTATGACTTTCACAAAAATCATATATCAAATAGTGTCAAAATTGACACAAAATAGTTTTTAAATCAAATATTATATTATTAATTTTTATTTTATTCCTAAAAATCTAAGGTTCGGCCAAATGACTTAGATAAGGATATATATATTAATAATAAACAATTTGGGGTTCTTTTGGCATGTTATAGTAAGTTTATTAACCATATAGTGTAAGAAAACAAAAAGACACGGTAAAAGTTAAATTATTTAACTTAGAGTTAAATCTAATTGATAAGGTTAAAATAATAACCTAAACATGTCTAAATCCTATTGGTTGATAGTATTTCGACCCATCCCCACTTTAGCTCCGAAATAAGACCCTTTGGAACCATTATAAACCGATTTTGACTTTAATATAAAATAATATTTTGAGATATTCCTAAGGTACCCCTCTCCTCCCTTATAAAAGGGTACCTCCTCCCCCTCCTCCTCACATCAATTTGAGCACTCAAGCTCGGCCAACCCCTGACAAAATCCCTTCTCCAGTTCCCTAGAATAATCCTAGAGGTCCTGGTCTTCTTCAAAGACCAATCTTAGTTCCCTAAGTGGAGGATTCAAAGAGGCGTTCCAAAGAAGAGGTAATATCCATTACCGATCTTTTCAATTTCTTTCTTCTTCAACTTCTTCTTCTTTAGTTGTTTCATGATAAAGTAATAACATCAGTATTTCTTATATACTGATATGTTATTATAAATATGAAACAACTCTAATTAACCTTCTATCCATCCTACGGAAAAAGGAAATCACCGCGCGTGCGTACGTACGGAATACCGTCTCCACGCCGTGGTGTAATCTATTTTCCGCCACCACCTTAATTGGATGGGTATAAAGGTGTAATGAGTAACTATATATGATTATTATAAAGTGATATTGATACTGAAATAGTATACATACACTTCAACACAATTCCACGACCATGGGAACGATATCATCGCTCGTGCGTACGTACGGACTACCGTCTCCACGACGCGATGAGATTCATTCTCAATGATTAACCATTCATGAATGATTATAAAGTATATATAATAAGTACTAATGAAATATATGACCTAATAATGATACTGGAATTATTTATATTTATATGTATGTCATCTACTTAATTCCATTCAATTCAATAAGGAAACGAAAACAGCGTTCATGCGTACGTACGGACTACCGTCTCCATGAACGGTGTATTTCTTTCCATTTACTGATTTATTATATATGTATATTCTGAATATATATATATAAATCATGTTTTATATTCTGGAATTAAGTAATCACGATCTAAGTAATCATATGAATAATTACAAGTTAAAAACACGAACGACAAATGAGACGATTTTACCCAAAACGCTACATTAACATGAATTTACAAAAGAACGGGTAATATAAAGTCATAAGTGGACCATATATGATATAATAACAATGAATATGATTCTGGAAGAAGTCAATAACATGATTTAAATCATTATACAGGAGGTTCGGACACTTACAAAGCAAGTCGGACATAAGGTAAGGGAAATATCACAATCTCATTTTTTATCCGAGATTGTTTATACTTTGGTATTTACTGGGGTGTATTTTATCATCCACATCCATGTTTCTTCAATATGTAATATTATTTCCATCCACCTACAATTGTTTAAATCAAATTTTACCCTTAGGTGAGTTTTTAGTAAAAGATATGAAAGGAATCTTTTGTCGTTTTTCATACGAGGTACTTTTTGACTTTTCCGACAAAAGTACGAAGAATGTTTTTTTTAACTTATACGACACGAACAGATTTTTACGGTTTTATAAAGCCTTATTTTAATGAACCTTCCTCCATAATATTTCATGACTATTTTCAATAAAAAAATTTTCTTTTAAAATTGCATGATGTTTTGTGAAAAGAAATTGATTTTGAAGAAAAAAGGATATTTTCCTCAAGAATTCAATTCAAGTGTTTTATCAAAATTATTTTCCATCTAAGATAATAAAGGGTTCTGTTTATATCCATATTTTTACATTGATTTGACTATTTTGTGATGGAATTATTTTTATTAATTCCTTTATCTTATATGAATGGTTTTATGATGTCATGATGTTTCAAGAATCTCATTTTTGTTACATGTGTTATTCGATGATGTATGATTTATGATTTATGTGGCACACATAAGAAAGGATTCATTATAAGATGGGTGGGACCTATATCTCCCTCCAATGCATTGGGTAATGATTTTATATCTCATGAGATAGACATGGCTGGAACTGTAGGTTATACCGGTTCAGTGAAACAGGACTGAAACGAGGGTTACTCGATTCAGAAAGGGACTTTGTCCACTAAGATAGTCTTGGCAATGAGTCATGACTAACAAGAAATGATTCTCTATGATTATGTGTGAATGCCACAAAGTTTCATGTTTTAAGTTATGATTATTGTGATTACATTTCACTACCATGATTTATCCCATGTTATGAAATTATTCTCTCTTTTGCAGGTTATGATTTACAAAATGTTTTGTTCTTATGAATACGATGTGATTGATATTTCTTTTGTTTACCCTTACTGAGCATTTGAGCTCACCCTTTTATGTTTTCTTTTCCCCCGGATATAAAGAAAGGTTTTAGGTAAAAAAAAGGAATATCTTTATGGGAGATGTTGAAGATCTTTCACCATGATTAGAAGATTTTATTCCGAGTTTCCAAAGACACTAAACTATTACGATCCTTGTGTGTGTGTTTTTGTTATGTACTAAGTATTCCGCAAAAGTAATGTAAAGTACAAGTACGTCAAGATCCGGGTCTCTACAGTTGGTATCAGAGGAAAGGTTTAGTCAACCTTTGGAAACTAGGATGCGAAAACGTTAGTGAGATCCCTAGAGATATTTCTAAGGTATGTCTAGGGATGTCCCTAAGGATAAGTATACGTATAGGATACAGTCCTAGAACTACGGTAACAATCATAGAATTTAACATAAGATGTTAGATATTGAGGGTACTCCCCCTTTATTATGTTGTTTTCCCTAGCATGATTTTTGCCTCTCACACTATTCTTTTTGGGTTTTAGACGATGGCTGGAACCCGAAGGAACCGTGTTGATCAATGCAATGGACAATGCAATAATTGTCCTCCTGAACAAACAAATGTTATGGGAGATGGAGTGAAAAATCTTATTGCTTTACTTACACAAGCTATGAATCCTTCTGGACTTCCAAATGAGCAGAGAAGGGAACAATATTCTATTGAGTCCTTCATGAGGCAACGCCCACCTTCTTTCAGTGGGACTTCCGATCCACTTGTTTCTGAACAATGGATCAGTACCACTGAAAAGATATTTTCAGTTCTTCAATGTTCTGAACATGATAAAGTCATCTTAGGAGTGTATCGTTTGGAAGGTGAAGCTCATCAATGGTGGAATCTTATCAAGAATATGAGTCCAAGAGATGAAATTGAGTCCATGGAATGGGACGAGTTCAAGGACTTGTTTTTCAGTAAGTACTTCCCTCGTATTCTTCGAACAAAGATGGAAAAGGAGTTTCTTGAGCTGAAGCAGAAGGATGATGAATCTGTTGGTATATACGAAGCGAATTTTACAAGACTTGCAAGGTATGCATCTGGCATTATCATCCAACCTGAAAGTAAAGTTGATCGATTTTTCAGTGGCTTAAAACCAAGTCTTCGAAGGGCATTAGCTATAAGAGACTTCAGTAGCTATGAAGAAATTGTGCGTTGTGCTATCAAGGTAGAAATGGAAGTTGGTGTTACATATCCATCTCATGGTTTTGACAAGAAACGAAAGATGGAGTTCAAGGAGAAATCTCAGAATAATGGTGAAAAGAAGATGAATGTTTCCTTATGCACAAAGTGTGGAAAGAAGCATGGTGGAGATTGTCTTAAAGGGACTAGAAAATGTTTTAAGTGTGGAAAATAAGGTCATCGAGCAGCTGAGTGTCGAAGTAATGGAAAAAGGGATTCTAATGAAGTGAATAAAGCAAACACTGCAGAGAACGCACAACCAACACTTCAATGCTTCAAGTGCAAGGAGATGGGACATTATGCCAATAAATGCCCTAATCCAAGGGTTAGTGATGATCGACATGAGCAACCGCTTAAGGAAAAGGACAAAGGGAAGTCACATGCGATCACTATTGGCAATGTTGAATATGACAACGATGTGGTGGAATGATTAAGTTTTTATGTAATGGGATTCCAAAGTAATGTTGTATCATGGAATATTGGAATATTTATGTATTGGTCTAATGTGGTATTCAAAGTGATTGAGATATTATGCGCATAATGAAGGGAAAACGAGAAAATGAAATGTTTAACAGTATTCATGAGCTCATGATTGATATAAGGACTAAGTGATATCATGGTTTGAGTATATAGAATTTTGAGGATTTTAGTATGTGGAAAGTGTTAAATTTTAACTGCATTCATGTTTTCACTAAGGTATTCAAGAGTATACATGATTAAGGACTTTGAATGTTTGGAATGTGACCAACAAAACATATCTTATGATATATGGGGATCAACGATGGTATTAAATCTCTGGTAATCGTTTTCACTATATTATGAGAGTGGACTGCAGTATTATGGATAAGCCTAAAGATTACAATGGATTATGTTGGACATAAGTTAGTATTGTTTAAGGATAGAAGTTCTTTTTTCGATATTATTGATGGGATGTTATAGTAATATAGTTTTTGAAAAAGGACAACCTGCAGGACGGGTGACAGCCCATCGCGTTGGACAAGGCTGTGGGAATCGAACCCACAACCGAAGTGCGACTGGCCTTTATCGCCTACCACTGACCTATAGGAAGTCCCTATTTAGTAGAAACTAGTTTTATTATATTAAGCAGTATGATATGTGAAGTATAAGTTCATTTTAGGAACCATATATGATTAATCTCACTATAGATGGACTTATGTATTTTTTTGATAACTTTTATAACCTTTTGTTTGAGACAGATGGAATGACCCATCATTCTAACACATGATCTGCTAACACATCATGAATGACAAATTCAACTTCATTTCTTTAAGAGATGAAGTGGAAATTGTCCAAAGAACGACAAACGGTGAGACTATACCAAAATCACGAAAGTATTTCTTCTAATTCCAATTTCATCAACTATAGGGAAATGATCTTGAAAAGAAAAAATGTTGTCCTAGTGATCTTATACCTGATGAATCGGATGGTACCTTAGATCGTCACAAATTTATGGATTTGTGATTTTTGGCTTTTCCATAGCCATGTTCTCTACCACTCTCCATCAGAACATGATGATTAGATTTTTCTTCCATATCCATATTTTCACCTATGTGGAAACCCAGTGATTAGTTTATTTGGGTAACCGTTACGTTTCATACTTTCATATTTAAAGATTGGTTTTGGTATTCCTTTTTACGATGTGGGTTTCGATTAAAGAAACTTTCGAATAGTAAACCATTTATAACCCCGACGAATTTCGAGGGCGAAATTCATTTTAAGGGGGGTAGAATGTAACACCCTGAGATTTTATGAAAAATATTCTTTTTAATTTCATTAATGTCTTGTGTTATACGCTACACCAAAAGGAGCTTTCACAACACACATCTCTGACCTGGCTTGAATTACACGCAATTGCGACCTTCCATGATAGCATGTGTTGTACGCAACACCAAGTTTCACTAAACAACGATATGCTATTAAAATATTATTAAAACTAGCCGTTATGAATAGTAATAACCACTTTTTGAAATTTTGTAAATTTTATTTTTCAAAATGGATTACATTTTTGGATTCGGAATATCGAAATTAGCTTAGGGTGAAATTTTGGTACTTTTCGGATAACTTTCATATTCCGATGAATAGTGAAAATTACTAAATTTTAATTAAAAACAACTTTTTTAATAGAAATAATTAATAGTAATAAATTATTAATTTTAGTGGTTTTAAAGTATATTTAGAATATATTTTTACAATTTAATACAATGTTGGACATTGGATGTAATTTCACATTTAAACCAGTTATAAACAAGTGTCAATCTTTTGATAGTTATTATCTCTTAAAAACACGCTATTTGTTGTGACAGCGAAAATTAATTATAAAGTTAATTAATGCAACTTATATTTTGGGAATTTTGTAAAATAGAAATCATTTTTGAATTCGGAATATCAATTATAGCCTAGGGTGAAATTTTGGTACTTTTCTGAAAACTTTCAATTTTTGATGAATAGTGAAACCACTAAGTGGTAGGTTAAAAACTGAATTTTGCATAAAACTTAATTTTACCGCTTCTGTGAATGGAATTTCGAAAATCTGACAGACACGGTTAATATCAAGGACTACAATGTGGTTCAATGAGATAAAAATAATTTTTGGTGAATAGTAACTGTTTACTTTTTTACCACGGTTAATAGTAAATAGGGTAACTAAGGGTAAATATGATATTACTATTACCCTAACACATGTCCTAATCCTATTGGACAAGTGTATTTCGACCAAAAACAAACTTAGGAATACAATATGACCATTTAGGCCCACTTGGGTTAGATTAGGACATTTATTATTAATTTATTTAAAGAAGGGTTAAAAGAGTTAAAATCAAAGGTTATTTACTAAAACATTTTTAATATGGGGTTCTACATAAGATAAATTTGACTATAAATATTAATTAGAAAGCTAAAAAGATTTCCTACATAATGGTATTTTATTTGTAATTTTTAGACATTAAATAATTTAATTTATGTATGACACAACGATGATGCAGTAATTATCTTATTAATGAAATATTGAAATAATTGATGTTATAAATACCCAAATAAATATACTTTGAGACTTTTTATGAATTTCACAAATTTTCTAGGTTACTATGACATATTATTGTTGATTTTATAAACTTTGTTCGAACATATAATTCTGTTATGACTTTCACAAAAATCATATATCAAATAGTGTCAAAATTGACACAAAATAGTTTTTAAATCAAATATTATATTATTAATTGTTATTTTATTCCTAAAAATCTAAGGTTCGGCCAAATGACTTAGATAAGGATATATATATTAATAATAAACAATTTGGGGTTCGTTTGGCATGTTATAGTAAGTTTATTAACCATATAGTGTAAGAAAACAAAAAGACACGGTAAAAGTTAAATTATTTAACTTAGAGTTAAATCTAATTGATAAGGTTAAAATAATAACCTAAACTTGTCTAAATCCTATTGTTTGATAGGATTTCGACCCATACCCACTTTAGCTCCGAAATAAGACCCTTTGTAACCATTATAAACCGATTTTGACTTTAATATAAAATAATATTTTGAGATATTCCTAAGGTACCCCTCTCCTCCCTTATAAAAGGGTACCTCCTCCCCCTCCTCCTCACATCAATTTGAGCACTCAAGCTCGGCCAACCCCTGCCAAAATCCCTTCTCCACTTCCCTATAATAATCCTAGATGTCCTGGTCTTCTACAAAGACCAATCTTAGTTCCCTAAGTGGAGGATTCAAAGAGGCGTTCCAAAGAAGAGGTAATATCCATTACCGATCTTTTCAATTTCTTTCTTCTTCAACTTCTTCTTCTTTAGTTGTTTCATGATAAAGTAATAACATCAGTATTTCTTATATACTGATATTTTATTATAAATATGAAACAACTCTAATTAACCTTCTATCCATCCTACGGAAAAAGGAAATCACCGCGCGTGCGTACGTACGGAATACCGTCTCCACGCCGTGGTGTAATCTATTTTCCGCCACCACCTTAATTGGATGGGTATAAAGGTGTAATGAGTAACTATATATGATTATTATAAAGTGATATTGATACTGAAATAGTATACATACACATCAACACAATTCCACGACCATGGGAACGATATCATCGCTCGTGCGTACGTACGGACTACCGTCTCCACGACGCGATGAGATTCATTCTCAATGATTAACCATTCATGAATGATTATAAAGTATATATAATAAGTACTAATGAAATATATGACCTAATAATGATACTGGAATTATTTATATTTATATGTATGTCATCTACTTAATTCCATTCAATTCAATAAGGAAACGAAAACAGCGTTCATGCGTACGTACGAACTACTGTCTCCATGAACGGTGTATTTCTTTCCATTTACTGATTTATTATATATGTATATTCTGAATATATATATATATAAATCATGTTTTATATTCTGGAATTAAGTAATCATTATATAAGTAATCATATGAATAATTACAAGTTAAAAACACGAACGACAAATGAGACGATTTTACCCAAAACGCTACATTAACATGAATTTACAAAAGAACGGGTAATATAAAGTCATAAGTGGGCCATATATGATATAATAACAATGAATATGATTCTGGAAGAAGTCAATAACATTATTTAAATCATTATACAGGAGGTTCGGACACTTACAAAGCAAGTCGGACATAAGGTAAGGGAAATATCACAATCTCATTTTTTATCCGAGATTGTTTATACTTTGGTATTTACTGGGGTGTATTTTATCATCCACATACATGTTTCTTCAATATGTAATATTATTTCCATCCACCTACAATTGTTTAAATCAAATTTTACCCTTAGGTGAGTTTTTAGTAAAAGATATGAAAGGAATCTTTTGTCGTTTTTCATACGAGGTACTTTTTGACTTTTCCGACAAAAGTACGAAGAATGTTTTTTTTAACTTATACGGCACGAACGGATTTTTACGGCTTTATAAAGCCTTATTTTAATGAACCTTCCTCCATAATATTTCATGACTATTTTCAATAAAAAAAATTTCTTTTAAAATTGCATGATGTTTTGTGAAAAAAAATTGATTTTGAAGAAAAAAGGATATTTTCCTCAAGAATTCAATTCAACTGTTTTATCAAAATTATTTTTCATCTAAGATAATAAAGGGTTCTGTTTCTATCCATATTTTTACATTGATTTGACTATGTTGTGATGGAATTATTTTTATGAATTCCTTTATCTTATATGAATGGTTTTATGATGTCATGATGTTTCAAGAATCTCATTTTTGTTACATGTGTTATGCGATGATGTATGATTTATGATTTATGTGGCACACATAAGAAAGGATTCATTATAAGATGGGTGGGACATATATCTCCCTCCAATGCATTGGGTAAAGATTTTATATCTCATGAGATAGACATGGATGGAACGATAGGTTATACCGGTTCAGTGAAACAGGACTGAAACGAGGGTTACTCGATTCAGAAAGGGACTTTGTCCACTAAGATAGTCTTGGCAATGAGTCATGACTAACAAGAAACGATTCTCTATGATTATGTGTGAATACCACAAAGTTTCATGTTTTAAGTTATGATTATTGTGATTACATTTCACTACCATGATTTATCCCATGTTATGAAATTATGCTCTCTTTTGCAGGTTATGATTTCCAAAATGTTTTGTTCTTATGAATACGATGTGATTGATATTTCTTTTGTTTACCCTTACTGAGCATTTGAGCTCACCCTTTTATATTTTCTTTTCCCCAGGATATAAAGAAAGGTTTTAGGTAAAAAAAAGGAAGATCTTTATGGGAGATTTTGAAGATCTTTCACCATGATTAGAAGATTTTATTCCGAGTTTCCAAAGACACTAAACTATTGCGATCCTTGTGTGTGTGTTTTTGTTATGTACTAAGTATTCCGCAAAAGTAATGTAAAGTACAAGTACGTCAAGATCCAGGTCTCTACATATACCATATTGATGTTCATTTAGACTTGGCGTTTCATGTTCTGCAAGCTATCAAATATCTTAAATTTAAAGAAATATGATTGAAGGGTTTTTTATGCATGGTGTTTTTTTGCATATTTTACTGAATAAAATGTACTTATTTTATAATTTTGGGGTGTTTAAAACTATATACTGATAATTTAAAACTGGTAATTTTTCTATGGGTATTATAACCAACATTTATATTCAATTAAATAAGGTTCATATAATGACTATATTACCTCTATAACATCAAAGAAAAAAATCCCATTAAAAATTCACAAAGAAATTTTCTCATTTTTATAGCTTTCATTTTCAATTTTACAACACACAAATTTTTCCAAGTTGTTTTTCTTAAAATATGTTTAATTTTAATAATAGTTATTACAATTGGTGAAGATTATCCATGTGATTTAATTATTATAAAAATATTATTCTTTAATATTTATTATTCTATTTTAATGTATTCACATTTCAAGGATATAATCTCCCATGGTATTATAACAATCTTTCATAAACATTTTTACAATGTAGAATTATATGTGAATAAATTGTATGAACATAATTAATTTCATATATAATTTGTCCCCCACATATATTTATTTTAATAAAACCAGATAAAATAATTAACTTATGAAAATTAATGGTATAATTAAATACATGATGTTACACCCCTTATATAAATTATACCCTCTCAATTTTAGTTTTTTCACCGGTGAGAATTGATTATCCTATTCTTAAGATGGTCATGACCAAAAATATAATTTGTAATGTGAAATTTACATTTCCAATATTTTGAATAACAAGGGAAAAAATATTCTCCATCATATTACCACATGTCTATATTTTCAATTTTCCTAACTATATGTTAGAAATATATCTCCATATATATAATTCAAATGTTAGAATTTTTAAATCTCATATATGAATCAGTAATTTTGTTCATGGACTATTACCTAAAATGACTCATATGATACCACCATATCAATTTTTACGGGGGAAAATCTTAATTATTTATTTCATACATCATTGTATATCATAAAACCTTTTCCACTATATGATGGACTGAGTATAGCTATAGTGACCAACCCATTATTGAGATTAGTGAATTTTATTTTCATAAAATATTTTCTATAATAAATTTACACACTTGTTTATAAAATTTGTTTTATTGCTGACATTTGTAGGAACTTTTTCAATATTCATCATTAGTGTCAAACCAATCCAAGAAGTCTTTGGATATTTTCTATAATTATTATTCATGGAAATTAACCAATTACCCATATCCTTGAAGGATCTATAGATAAACTCTCTCTTGGGATTACATGGCCCATGAATGATATTTTCTATAACTAAAAGTCATATATTTTAAATTTTACAAAGAGTTCCTATATTATCAAGGCCATCAAAAAATATACAAATGATGTTTATTCTATTCCTTGATTATGGAATATATCAAAATGTTATCTATAAACATTTCAAAAAATTGATTAAGGCACCCTTTAAAGACTCCATTCATCATATATATAGTGATAGTGGGGAATTTTTAAGTTTGAAAAACTCTATGAAATTATAGTGAAAAAATCTTATACACAATGTTTTATTTGTTACATACTCTATTGTCTTAAATAATTGATGATATCTAGACAAAATATCAATCATTTAGAAGCATCATTCCATTTATAGTTGATCAAACGAGTCATTAATACATGGTATAAGAAACATGTTATTGATGGAGATCTATTTATAACTATGGTAATCCATATCTTATTCATTTCAAATAGTATTAGTGCACCTCATGACGATTCCCTCAAGAATATAAAAACCTTATCTATATTATTAAGTGGTTTCATCATCAATTAATTCAATTAAATCATTATCTTCAATAGGGATTCTTTAATATATATTTTTTCATTGATATATGTTCTATATAAAATTTATCCTCATGATATAGAGTTATTAAATGAAACTAGTCATAAAAACCATCTATATTCTTTTTAACTGCATATAATTAATATATATTTCACACCTAACACTTTTTTCTAAATACCCTATATGATATAGTATTATTAAAAATACAATATAAGTAATTACCTTATATAGTTCATAGTCAGCATTAAAATGATGGATGATCATGGGTTGATTTCAGATATGAAATGTAATTTCTCTATCCTAATATTACTTCTATATAGAGCGATCCAATCCAACCCCAATACTATATCAAATTTGACTAAATGGTGAATATTAGGATTTTCAAAAAGCATGTTCCAACTTTTTTCTCTCTAATAATAGTCATAGATAAGTGTTGATTAAATAAACATAAGACTATGAGATTTCAGCAATATTATCTGTTTTATCATTGTGGTGGGAACTTTATGTTCTTTGAAAAAATATAGATACAAATCAGTGGGAATAAAAAAAATAAAATAAAACATTTTACATTTTTACGTTGATAAAAGTATACCTTTCTCCACATCATTTTCCTAATTCATTATAGCACTTGTTGTGGCATTGGATTACTAAATTTACCTTGGATTATTAGGTTTGTGTCATATATTTTCCATATTAACCATTTGGTTATTTCATTGTTTTCATATTTCTTAAATTCCTCAAATTATAAACGTTAATTGTTAGTGGTTCCTTAATAAGAACTTTATTTTCCTCTATCTTTTTAACATAACTATTTAATTTTCTTTAGTATTTAATTAAATTATGACATCATTTACTATAAATAAATCTTATTATCATTCCATTCAAATTCTTATGCTCGTTTTTCTTCCCATGTTTTTTAAAAGTAGGAAGATGAATCTTCTTTCCCTTATAATCTATATCAAACAAACTTCAATTAAAATCCATTTATTCATTTTTGGTTTTTTTTTGAGTTTGATATAGTTCATGTTTTAAATCATTAGTAGAGATGGGTAGATATTAATAACCATTATATATTAAGAACCATCTCACATATCATTATTCCCAATTGAAAATTATTTAAATTTTCATTACACTAACTGTTAACATGATTCCTCCTAGTTCTATCCATTTACTAAAAAATGGAGCGTGATTATTAATAACTAATAACTAGAGTAATAAATCATATGATAGGGGAAACAAATCCTAATATATCCTAAATAATGGCACATTCATTTAAACATATGGAATATTAGGTTAATCTTATATCATGTTTATTTCAATATAGGGTTTTAAGCCCTTTCATCTTATTCATCATAAACAATTCCTTGAAAATAATAAAAATGAATCTCTAATACTATCTAAGATGATCCCACCATAATATACATATATATTATATCATTTTATTTAATTATATATTTCATATTAGAATAAATCACATTGTACAACCTAAAGGTTTAGTTTCTTTATAGAATGGATACAAAACAAACATATTTTATAAAACAAAACTTCAACATATTCAATAATTAATTTTTTCATCTGATACAGTTCTGAAAACATAATATAATATAATCTTATTCATTTCATAGTGAATAAAATCCTATGTTGAGGTGATCATAAATAATTACTAAGGGGTGAACATAAGAGATATTAAATAGTGGTCATAAGTGAGAATAAGATAAATATATTGGAATGAAAATATATTAATTGTAGAAGAACATAACACAATTAAATTATACAAAATAAAACATGGATCATAAATAATGAATTTTTGTATAAGTGTTTCTGAATAACATGAAAAATGAGGCATAATAATGTGAAATCATAAATAAATTATCATAATTGATAACATAATAATGTTGTAAAAATATTAGAATATTTTTTAATACTATCACATTTATATAAAAATTGAAAAAAAATTACGTCAGAGATCATAAAAAAAATTCAAAATATAGTGGACAAAGACCATTTGGAGTTGGTTTCACTACCCAATCCCTAAAATTTCAACTCATGATATAAAAAAATATACTTATAATAGATCGGGTTGACTCTCCATTCATATAAACTTAGTGGATAGAGTCTCAAATTTCATCAGGTTTATTCCAAATTCCATATCATCAAATGATATATAATAATGTATCAAATGAATTAGAGTGCAATATAATTACTGGACCACCTATAATATAGTGATAAACTATAAATATGTGTGAGATATCAAAACATTCATAATTCCATATTACATTAATTAACTCATGATTGAAAATGGATAAGTAAAATTCATCAAAATGAATAGAAATATATTATCCAAAGAGAGATTATGGATTATTTTATTAAAAAACATCCCAATAAAACATAATATATTTTAAATGATATTTACTTATATTAAAAAAACAATATGAGAATCAAAATATTTCTTTGAAAAAAAAAGAAATAATATCCTTCATGTTTTTATGACATTTATAAATTGATTAATTTATAAAATAATTTTATTTAAAAATAAGTAGAATTTAGATAACTATTACTATGGAGAAATATGAAAATGTGAAAATGAATCTTTATAATGAAAACCCATTATAATAGATGGGGGAAGTTATCATTTTAAAAACAACAAGAATGTTTCCTTTATAAAATTTTTAACAAATACCATATCTGATGAAAATAATACAAAAATCATATATTTAAGGATAAATAAAAATATTAATTCATATTAATAATACAGAAATCTATGAAAAATATTCTATATAAAAAAAATAAATACATTTGACTCTATATACTGGAATAATTTTTGTGAAATCATGAAACAAAGGGTCGTGGAATGGTAAATACCCATTAAAATGAAAAATATAACTTTTATAGAATAAAATATATAGGGTTATTGAGATAAAGAACATATAATTCCATCTAATAGTTATTATTCATATGAAAACATTATTTCAAATTCATATTTCAAATAAAAAATCATATGGATTTGAAAAAAATTCAATCAAAATATCTTGATATGTAAAACATGAACTGAAACATTAAATAACATAAATAAAAAAAGTAATTATAATTAAAATTTTTGAAAAGATATTATATATATCATATAAATGAATATAGGTGTATAATACAAATGATGTCTTAAGAATGAAAATTTATCTGAAAAATAGTTTCCTCATAATTCCAATACGTTAGACACACACTAACTTAATTGAATACACTCATCTTCTATTAAAAGGTATATTTGAAATAATGAATTTTGGAATCCTTATTGTATATATATGTTCCCAAACATATTATAGTCTTATTAGGTAGAGAATTTTTATATATATTTAAATGGAAATCAAATAATTGGTGCAGGTTTAAGTGGGTAGAGTAGTGTTCCATTTATTGGTCAAGTTTCCACACCCTAGTTGTGATTTTTATATTTGATATTTTTTATTTTTTTATTATTTTTTGGGTTTTGAGAGTTTGGGATAAATTTCTTGAGTATTTGGTGGTTTTCTTTCTATTTTACAGTTAGCGAGCATTGTTAAGGGAAAACCTTAAAACTAATTAGTTTTTCCACTTTTTAAATCATTTTGTTCTTAAATTATTTATCCCAAACTATGTGGATCCTATGAAAAACTATGTAATCCTTTTTTGGAAATTTTTTAAGGCGCATGACTTTCACACAGTTAATCCAAACTGTGCAACAAGAATTTTAATAGGGTATGTAATTTAGTAGAACCATTCCTCATTATTGGTGCATGGTTTCCCAAACCATGAAATCAAACTATGTGAGGTACAGTGTATGCCTTGTAGAGGGTTCACAGTTGGAATTCAGTTTAAAATATTGTGTGACCATACTATGTGACCTATCCAGGATTAAACAACCATGAAATTAATTTTTTGGACCTTCTAGTTCTTAAACTCAAACACCTCTTCTCTCCACCCATTTATTACACATGACACTTGGGGATCATCTCCATTATTTCTCCTCCATAACATCTATTTTGGTGATATTTATTCAAGGTTTTTGTTTGGATCATTAAGTATAAGTCGTTCATCTATATTTTCCTTATTTGTATATTCTTTTATCCTTTTTTCCCTCTTCACCCCTTCCATTTTCCATGGTTTTTCAAACCCCAGGTGTAAAAGTGGTGCCGTTAATTCTTGGGGATTGATGTATAGGACTATAGGGGTCATATTATAGATTTTTCCTGTGGTTACTATAGAATATGGCTTCTTCACACTATATTATAGTATTTTCCCTTTATATTGTCCATTAAAATTAATAACAATAGATTTATTAAATGTTTATGTAATTTTTTATAATAATTTATAGTGTATATTATTTGGAAATATTAATTGAGAAGCAATATTTTTCAATGTGTCATTCATTTTAAATCGAATTATTTTTCATTCTAAATGGATTTTATAAACTTGTTTTATATATCCATTCACATTAAATATTTTACAAATTCCCAATTGGAAGTTATGGAAGGGATATGATAAAAAAGGATTTATTGGATTTGAGAATTAGTTTCTAATATATTCCATTTACTTATAAGTGGGTTTTTTGGTTTGTTACAAATATGTTTTGTTTCTTGATAAAATGATTCCATATAACTTTTTAGACTCACTTTTAATGTGTTTTTGAACATAATTATTTCAATGTTTACCTTAATTACTTCCAATTTTACTAGGTTCAATGTATGTCCGGACTAACAAGATTGTGCAAAAAAATCATCCACTATGTCTTAGTTCCATTATTGCACCTTGGTCTAAGGATTTTAGAGATTAATTCCATACCAAAACCCACATTATTCCATGAAGTGAATTGAAGGACCATTCCACATCCTTCAATACTTAGAATAAAATTATTAATAAATTAGACAAACCAACTACACCTCAGCCAAGGTTGAGAAATCCACTTAGTAGGCTAATAGATCCAACTACTGAAGCCCAACATCATGTAGGTTGTAATGGGTGACATAGAGGCATCACTAGTGAAACACATGCAAATAAGTACACCAGGTGTAAAAGTGGTTCCTTTAATTCATGGGGATTGATGTATAGGGATTATTAGGGTCGTCTTAAGGCTTTTTATTGTGGTTTTCATCTAATATGGATTTTTTCAAAAAGATTATAGTAGTTTTCCATATTCATTAGAATTTCAATTTAAGAACCATAGATTTATTTAATTTTTATTTAATTTTTTATAATAATTTACAGCATATAATTCTTCGAAATATTAGTTGAGAAATAATCATGTTCGATGTGGATTTAATTTTAAATATAATTCTTTTTTCTTTCATTCTAAATGGATTGTATAAACTTATTTTATTATTCCATTCACATTAAATGTTGGATAAAATTCCCAATTTTAATTTATTGATGGAATATGATAATCAAATTATGTATTAGGTTTCTAAATTAGTTTGTAATATATAATTTTTATTTATATGTCGTTTTTTGGTTTTTGAAAAATTTGTTTTTTTTCTTGATTAAATGATTCCCTATATTGTTTTATCCTCACTTTGAATGTGTTTTTGAACATAATTATTTCAATTTTTTCTTAATTACTTCCAATTTTATCATGTTTAATAAATGTGTGGTCTGGAAAGATTGTCAAAAAAACATCCACCATGTCATAGTTACATTACTACACCTTGTTTTTAGAATTTCAAAGTTGACTACCATGCCACAACCCACATGATTGCATAATGTTAATTAAGTGACCATTCCACATCATTTAGTACTTAGAATTAAAGTATTTATAAATGGGAAAAACTTACTAGACCTTAACTAAGGCTGAGAAATCCACTTAGTCGGCTAATAGAGCCCACCGGGTATGCCCAACATCATTTAGTAAGGAATAGGTGACATAGAGGCATCACTGGTGAAACAAAGTAAAATAATTACACCAGTGTGTGGGGAATAGGTCTACATGAATGCAGGAGGAGAGATTCACTGGTATGGGTTGAAATGTTGTGGTGTTAGGGGTCCTCTGACCCCAGTCTGACTTGAAAATAAGAAAATTAAATAAAATAGCTTGAATAGTGGAGGTCCACATTCATAAAGTTCAAAGTGGGACAAATTTTTTGATCTAGTGCCATAATATCTTGAACTATTTCTATAATTGGAGGCATAATAACTTGAATAAAATTCATTCTTTCTATTACTATGGCTTCATGACTTTGTTAGGGAGGATCAAATTTTAGTAGTGTTTCTATGTTTGGGTGCAAAGCACACACATCACATGATCACACTCATGTCATAGATCACCTGAGACTTATTCAATTTCATTCAAACCATAGATATGCTTTAACTTATTACTTGGTCCAAATTTTCATCCTTATTGAAATACAAATTCCAAACATTTTGGAAATGATCCAGCTGATGAGATTACATAATGATGTTTGGTTTCCTTTATCCTCTTGTACAAAAATTATAAGTCTATTTCATGATCTACATAAGGTACCTAATTCAACTTTTGGCCAATGTTTTAAAAGGAAGTTTTGTGATTTTTTGAGGAAAAATCATTAGGATATCCAGAAGGGAAGTGAATAGAATTCTAGGAGAGAAGGTTAATTTTTTTTAATTATTCAATCATTTTGTTTTTCTTATAGAGAAGAAAACTAATTAAAATTGTGATTTCTTTATACATATTTCAAATATTTTTTCACCTTCTATGGAATAAATTTATTTCCTAAAAAAACTCTACTCACTTAATAAAATATAATCAATCTAGTATGAGTGAGTAGTCATTTTAGGGAAGGTGGTCAAGAAAAAGGGGGTAGGGGGATGAATGTCAATGCATGAATAAATAAATTATATTTGAATTAATGGTGGGAGGTAAATTCAAAGATCATGCCTTACATATTTTACCATAAATTGATCATTTAAAAAATTGATAAAGGTAGAGAGACTAATCCCAGTTTGGTAAAGAGGATTTGAAGAGTTATGGATGACCTCTTTCCTCATTTTTCCTAGGGGATGAAGCTAATTCATATAAATCTAATTGATACCCTTAATAAAAGGGGTCAATGGATCTAGATGGCATCAGTCAAACAGAATGATTAAATTAGTTATTCCTCGGAATCCATGTAATTAACCACAACCCCATGTTCATTAAAGGTTGTAATAACTTTTTTTTGAACTGAAAATGATACATCAGCTCTATATTTATATAAATCGTTTTACAAAAACATTAATTTAACTCTTTACCTTCCCTTTTTTCTTTTAGTGACACTCTTATATGAGTTTTCTCCATTAACTCAAATTATTTTCATTGAAATAAAAATGAAGAACGGTAGGGTGGTCAGGTTCTTTAGTGTTCTTTTTGGTTCAACATCAGTACTCCTATAAGATATACTACATTCTAATAGTGTACTGATATTAGGAGATTCATGTTTTTATTTCTAAAATCTGACTTACATTCAATTGAATTATCAACACCTTGGAACATGTCAATTTTTAGTGCAGTTCCCTATGAACTCGATAGCAGAACATCCCCAAAACCCAATATTGATTATTTATATGATTGTTTTAAATTTTCATTTATATTTTTTATTTTAAACTATTTTACCTTTTTAGGTGAATAAGTGTTCTTACGTTCCTCATTGCATGCTCCTAGTTCCTGAGCCACATTCCTCATACTAGGTTGGGGAGTGTGGATTTCGAGTAACCAAAAAAATTCCTCTTAAAGATTGAACAACATATTTATCACCACCATCTAAGAGTTATAATGGAAAATAATAAAGAAGATCATGTGGTAGGACAAAAAGAGTTGGAAAATATTTTTAGGGATTCCAATATATAACAATATGAATTACTCTCATAGAGTGTGGACTTAAATCTATCAATGTAGAGGATTTGAGTATTTTTCATTCAGCCATCGATGCCAAAAAAAATTGAGATGATACTAAGATTTCTTAAGATGATACAAAATTTTGGACAATTTGGATGCTTGCAACATGACGATCCTCATTTTAGTATTCATAACTTCCTGGAGATCTATGATATGTTCATGAAAAATAGAGTTTCAAATTATGATTCTCAACTAAGGGAGTTCCCATTATTACCAATAGGATTCAATAAGAATTTTTTTAAGTCATACCCCTATGATCTATCATGACATGGGAGATTCTTTCCTAGAAATAATTAAATAAATATTTCCCCCAACCAAGAATTCTAAACTACAATGTGATATTTAGAATTTTTTCCAACCTGATATGGAGCCACAATATGAGGAATGCCATATTTTTAAGGAGATGTAAATACGTTTACCACATTATTGGGTGAACATTGGATGTAATATATGAATTTATATTTTGGATTAATAAATAATTTATTAGAAGTTATTGGTTCTATACCATGTGGTGGTTTAATATGGGAAACACCCACTAAAGCCCAAGAAATTTTAGATGATTTCCATGATAATATTTGATAGTTCCAAGGTGATAGAGGACCAATCAAGCGAGGAGTTCATTAGGATGACGAAACTACCATGTTGGATACACAAATAGAAGAAATGTGTAAGAAAATTGATCCATTTTTATAACTCCTTAATTGAGGACCTTTTTTATAGACACCTCATGTTTTATCATGTGAAATGTGTGTAAGTACATAAATCTTCAATGATTTTCAAGATATAATGGAAGGAACCACAAATTCTAGAGAAATTTATATTAATTAAAACTATCTCCATCCACATAACCAAAATAATTATGGAATGTAAATGATGATAGGTCTACATAACAAAACATGGGACCTATATTCGGGGAAAATAATTTTTTTAAATAAAGGCCCGCCTAATTTTCCTTATGCCCAATAGCATACCTGACCTACCCGAAAACAATTTCAGAACCCCTGACAAAAATTTCATAAGAAGTTTCAACCAAAATCACTAAAATAGAAACTATGTTCTCTATAGGAACTGATGATGTAGTATTTTAAGAAGAATGGATATAAAATGGTTAGAATAGAGAATAATATAAAAAAAATTATGACTAATGAGCAAGTAACTGAGGTATGATTCCAAATATAGTGTTTCACCTAAGATTTATTTCCCATAAATTTAATTAGATACATCTTTTTATTCTTCCATGGATTTCCAAATTTTTTAGATAAAAGGAAAAGGTGATAATGTTACGGTATTAAATAGATCATGAAGAAAAATTTCTAGCCCATAAGAATCAATCTAAATTTT
This sequence comes from Viscum album, assembly GCA_963277665.1. Classification (NCBI taxonomy): domain Eukaryota; kingdom Viridiplantae; phylum Streptophyta; class Magnoliopsida; order Santalales; family Viscaceae; genus Viscum; species Viscum album. The sequence goes on along the minus strand of OY728119.1, from coordinate 367,882,549 downwards.
AGTAGAAACATTATAATGTTGTGCAAGATGTTACAGTAAAAAATGATTAAAATATGATTCCAGAGGATCAAATAAGTAAAGAAGATTTTATTAACAGACCTATTAATAATCATCCTGTAAAGAATGTTGATGTGACACCATATTTTTCCCCACTTCATTTTCTTGGAAAGGATTCAACATGTGAAGATAGATAAACAATAAAAAATATTTAAATTTTCAAATATATACATTTAAATATTCCATTTTTCATGGAAATTTATCAAATTCCCTGTTATAAAAAAATTATTAAATAAATTATGTCAAATTAGAATTAAATAGAATATTTAGTAAAGATATATTTTAGGAAGGAGTGTTCTTCAATGGTGAAGATGAAACACCATCCCAAATTAGTTGACCCATGAAATTTTTGAATTCCACGTAAAATCTGATCATGTAATTTTAGCAAATCCATGTGTGAATTGTGAGAAATAACGAACTTAATTACACCTTCGAATGTTTTTAATTAGGTGGGTTTATGTTATTTGAAATAAAAAATGATTGAACTACCATTAGTTGAATGATCATTGAAATATCCAAATGGTATTTTAGAAGATGTTTTTGTAAATGTTGGAAAATTTACTTTCCCTCTATATCCTAGAAATGATTAAGGAGTTATAAGAACCCAAAACACTATGGGAGATAACAATATTTTTGGGCCGGGAAAAATTTTATCGATGATTTATCAAATATTTATCACATATTTTCCAACCTATCACTCATTTTTAGGAACGTTTGTGGAATTATGGTTTTATGAATTGTGCAAGGGGAATTTATAAGATATAATGAATAAGATGATATCATACTCTTCTTGAGTCCTCAAAATTGGGAGGAACCTTTCAAAATAATGCGAGATTCCAATGAATTTTCAATCAGAGATGCTCTGGGATAGAAGGTATGGAACTTTCAACTGATTTAATATAATATTAAGAATTTAATAGATTCTCATATAAATTAATATACCCTGAAAAATAACTCCTAGATGTATTCTTTTCATTTGATAAGTTCGACCATATTATGTTCTTTCAATTGTGATATAATACATTGACTTTGCCACACTAAAGTATTTTCATAAAAAGAAATATGAAAAACCCCATTTAATCTATTGAATTTTCAGCTTCAAGAAATCAATGATGAGATACAACATAGGAAAGGCTTGGACAATGTGTTGGGTGTTCATCATTCCGGAATGAACTTCCATAATATTTTTAGGTTTCAAGAGGTTGATATTCTTAATGAATTTCTAGATAAAAATATATACATAGTTGATATCACAACAAATATGTGGTTTCAAAATTTTTCTAACTACCCATCAATTAGAGTGATTTATAAACAATTGAAATACTATAAAAAAATATTTTGTATGAAATTTAATATTATTTAGGGTATGATCCCCTAATCTTCAAGTAGTATGGATATGGGATTTTGAGAAGATGTATAGCCAAGTGTAACATTAACATTGTTTTAGAGTTTTAGCACTCATAAATTATTAGAGTAAATCATGGTCTAGATGTAACAATAAATAAAGTGTTATAAAGTTCATTTTTTGTCCCCCTCTACACAAGTATTCAAGAAAATTTGTTACCACATGTAACTGATTCCAGGAAACAAGGATCATTTGTAAATGTGATGAAATGCCACATAATTCAATTTTGAAAGAAGAATTATTTAATTTATAGGGAATTGATTTTATAGGAACATTAACTAGTTCAAGGGGGGCCATATACATTTTGTATTGTGTTGAATATGTTTGTAAAAGGGTTAATGTAGAAGCTACTACTATAAACAATGAATAAGTAGTCATAAAGTTTCTAAAAGAGAACATCTTTTTTTAGTTTTGTATACAAAAATTTTGATTAGTGATAGTAGAACCATTTTTAATAATTATTTATTGCATTAATTGTTTATGAAACATGGGATACACTATAATATGAGAACTCCTCAAAACCCATAGAAGTGTAGGAAAGTGAAACTGTCCAATTTTGAACTGAAATATATTTTAGAGATGATGGTAAGTTCCAATCATAAATTTTGGTCAATGAAACCTAGTGATGCCTTTTTGGCCTATAATACATCATTCAAGACAACATTAGATATATAAAAATTTCTTTTGGTGTATGTTAAAGACATTTATATTCCTATTAAAATTTCCCACCAATATTTTTGAAAAATCAAGGATGTGAACTTAATTGAAAATTCAACATAAAGAAAGTATTTTTAGAGCAAGATGAACTAGATGAGATTCAACGAGAACCCTATTATTATGCTTAAATTTTTAAGGATAACACCATGTGTTTGCATGAATAATTAATAAAAGGAAGAATCTTTAGACATGTTATAATGTGTTGTGGTTTAACTCATGTTTGAATCTATTTCTAAGAATGTTGATATCCAGATGGTCAGGACCATTCAAAATAATGCATTTTTCATCATGGAGCTATATAAATTTAAAGGGATGAAGATAGATCTTGCAAGGATAACAATTATCTTCTCAATTTTTATCAAGATCCTTTTCTCAGATTAGGACACTCAAGATGGGTGAATTGAGTTCCTATAATTTTTTTGGTTAAAAGTTTTATTTAAAAAAGATTCCCCCAATTAAAATAAAACAAGACAGTCAATCATGGTAATAAAATTATAATAGGTCGACTATTCAAATAACATCTCATAAGATCGATTAATTATAGGTAATATCAATGTGAGATATTAATACCACTTTTTAAACTATTCAAAAATGGGAAAATAGTTATAACTACTATCCAAGACTAACTATCAAAGTAAAATTTATTTTTCTGAAATATAACTTAAAATAGGGAAAAAATAAATTGAAAGATATAATAGATAAAATAAGTGGTTCAGTCTCAAGACGATACCTAATATACTCCACTGGGTGATCATCTATCCCCAAGAAATATATATATATATATATATCTCTTTGGTCCACACCTTGTATCGGGGTTAAAAACAGTACATAGGACTGTCTAGGTCACAAGACCTCTTCCACTATTCTACATGGGGAAACTAACAACCAGGTCACATATGTCATCATCCAAAGTTATAAATGGGTGAATCAAAGTGTAGAAGGATACTTAAGTGAGGAAATATTTTATCCTATAGTTTAATGTATAAGACAATGTGTGTTTTAATATAGATACACACACTACTTGAAATGTAATATCAATAGTACACAAAAGTGAATAGATAATGAAAAAGGATTAGAAATGCTCAGAGTGTTATTCTATAAAGCTCTGGGCTTGTAGGATGCAACATATGTGATTTTTGATTCATCTTATGAAAATAGAGCATCGTGAGTCTCGTGTTTTGGTTTCCTGTTTGATGATATGTTCCTCTTCTCTTTTGAGTTACTGCAAGGATTCTTTAAAGATTATTCACTATAGGATCTTATGTTTTTCATCCAGTAGATTTTGGGAGTTCTTCCTTTGGTGTGTTTTTGAATGTACGTATATTCTCTTCTTTTTTTTCATGCAGTCCAATATTTGTTCTATTTTCTCTAATTCGACACTTATCTTCTATTTCGGGTGCTTGTGTTGGAGCTGACAGGATGCATGATTTTTACTCCCCATGCTTTGTATTGTCTGCTAACAGGACTACAAAAGAAAATTTAATATATCAATGTCATTAAATGACTCAAATATGACCATTATAAATAACATAAATTTAATTGAAAATGAAAAAAATTATTATGTAAGGAACAGTGTCACTGAAAACAATGTCTTCTCCTTTTTTCCTTTGAGCGGGGAGGTAGTCATGGTGCCACAATCATAGTGATACATTCAATGTGCCACATTTGAATTGAGATATGGAACTAGTAGCAAAGATGTAGAGTCTATTTCATTGTGAAAATATGAAACCGATAGCATATGGAAATATTAGCAAGATTGTGGTAGCAAATCATTTGTGAGATTTGAAACTGATAGTATTGTCTCAGTGGTTGTTCCTCTGCTAAAATAGAAAATAGTGTCATGTCCTTTGTGGAAATCTAGAACTGGTTATGGTGTTTGAGTCACAGTGTATGGGTTACAATGATAGGGTTTCTGTGTCAGGGTTATGACGTGAGGGACTTTTCCCAAATCCAGAACCAGGGGAAAAATTACGGTTTCTCAGACCTAGAAAAATATATGTAAACTATGTTAAGAATTAATATTGATATAATGGATTAAGGATAATCATAATCATACTAAAATATAATAGAACAAGATTAACCATATTTTACAAGATTCATATATGATTTGTCATATGTGAAACATAATATTTGAGTATTATAGTATGATGCACAATTTGTGAGCATTAAAATATGAGGAGTCCAACAATATCCCCTTTTTAATAATCACAAATCATGGAACTTATAAGCCTTATATTTTAATAATTAAAAGATATTGAGAATATAAGTGATAGGCTATATAAAAATTTTTCTTCTCCTAAGAATATTCTTTTCACATAATTCCCTCTTCTTATTTATCCCCCTTTTGGAATTATAAAAAAGATAATATGAAAAATAAAATATACACTTAATGAAGGTTAGTAGGAAAATAAACAATAGTTCACATTGTATTGGATAGAATGATTGATTCCATTACAACCAGAAGGAAAAATTAAAAACATATCTATTAAAATTAATTATTCACTTCTCTTCAGAGCTAGTAGTCTATTCTTTGACGTTGGTTGAAACATCAGGAGGAGCCGCATGTGAATATATAGAAGTGATAAAAGGGATTGATGAAATGGTGAGAGAAGGTAAAATATATCCTTCAAAGATAGAGGGTGAAAGAGTAGGTTTAGTGAATAATTTTCGTAAGAATATCTCAATAAATACTGGTCTGATCCGGCTCAAGGCTAGAGAAATAAACATAATAGTAGGAGCAATGGTAGTGGATGAGGAAGGAGTAGAACCAAGCCATAAAGTGGCAGCTACAGGCACCATAATAGTATTACTTGGCACATACAGATTTGTCTTTAACAACTAAATTAAATTAGTGTTGGTCTCACCTCCACACTATATAGCCTTCTAAATGTCATCTTTGTTCTCCAAAAACATGTCCAACAGAGGAGTATAGTCTTTTTTCTTCTGAACTTTAGTGTTAATAGCTTGAGTAACAAGTAGAATTTTAAAATTATCTACAAGATACTTAATGTGATTAGTTAGATCATGCTTAGAAAAAGTTATGTTGAAGTAGAAGTCCACTTTCCCAGAGATTTCTTCTTGATAATCATTGGAAATCGTTGAATGAATCTTTACCAAATCAAGTACTCAGTCACTATTCTTGGTGAAAGTAGAGAAACCTTCATTATCAATACAACTCAATTCAACCTAGAGATCTTCTTTATCAACTATTTTGATCAGTTCACTGTCCATAAGATGAGATTGATATCCAGAGGATGTTGAAGCTGTAACAGCTGATGTGAGAGACTTAAGCTGATTTGAAACTTTTGTTAAACATCCCCCATACTCACTATTCATCTTATTAAGTCCAACCACTAGCACACAGATCTCACTGACTATCTTTGTTTTTATCTTATCCACTTTTTCATCTAATTTATCTAGGTTTGGTTGAATCAAAGAGACTACTTTGTATTGGATTTGATCACTAACTTCATCATCAAGATAAGCAATAAGAGCTTGACCAGGTTGCATGAATTTCTGCATATCATCATCTATAGATTTTAAAGACTTTACCTCATCACTCAACTGTTTGTTCTCAATCTTGACTTATTGAATTTCAAGAATAATATTTAGTTTAATCTTCCATATGATTTTCTCTAATAGTATGGAAACATCTATTTCACTAATATTAGTCACAGGGGAAGATTTTGACTTCATGATCTTTTCAATTACAGATAACAAAGGTGTTTCTAAATTTATTTAGATCATAGTGACTCATAAAATCAGAAGATTCTTGAGTAGGTTCAGGAAAAAAAACTAAAACAGTTTCAAATTACTTAGTAGAGGTTACTACTATAGAAGAAATTGGTTTTAATTGAAACACAGTGGGAAGCTCTATACCTTTTACAGAGGCCTCTTGGGTATTACCAACATCAAAATAACTGGGAAACATGTACTAGGTATCCATCGAGCTTTTATAAACTGGATTGTGAAGTTGAACACTTTCTAAAGTGAGGTGTTTCTCCCCCTCAATAGTTAAATTTATTATAGGACTAAGAGACTCAATATCTTGACCCATTTACAATTTTTCATGAGTTAGGATCATCCATCTTTTTTCTAGAAAGCTAAAAACCCTATTCCATTATTTCTATAGTAGTTAAAATAACTTTAGTTTCAACCTATTTTTCTAACTACTCCATAGCAGCAGCCTCTTCCACAACAATAGGTTTTTATTCTAAAATAGTCCATTCTTCAACACTATCACTTCCTTTAGAAGCAACTATATCTTTTGCAAAAAGTTCTTATAGAATAGGAAGTCCATTGTCTACTTTTACCACGACAGTTCCTTCCTCAGGTACAACTTCTATATATTCTAATTCTTCACAAGAGTATTCAAAAAATTCATATGGTTCCAAACTAGGGTCATATTTTTTCTTAGGTCATGAAGGAATATCATTTGGATTGAACTTCTTATACAATCAATCTATATCTTCCACCCAAGACTTTTTCCATGGATTCAAGCTAATTTTCATCATTCTAATTGTATCTGTTGAGATAGAAAACTCATAACCTTAAATTACTTCTTAATTTAGACCAACTAATCCCTTTTAAAACATCATTGTATAAATCAATCTTGAATAAAATTGAGAAGTAAATTTTAAAGTTGTCTTGATTATTTCACTCATGTGATGTATAATATACAAACATAGATTGATATTGTGCCCATTATTTGTATGATGTATTAAGAAAAAATCTTGATACTTAAGGGTGAAAAGTATCCTTTACTTTGATAAATAAGATATTGAATAAACATAATTAATAGTATTGTCTCACTATCATGCTCGGCTACACATTCCCTAATATTCTTCATATTTCCAATCAGACTTCCAAGAGCCTCTTCTAGGATAAACACAACACTGGGAGGAGGAGGACCTCTTTGGTAATCCTCAAAAAATCTTTCATGAGGTATTCCTAGGAAGGAAACCCATATCCTCGACGAAAAGGCACATCTTTGACCTTTTACCCACCTCCGAACAATAAAATCATCTTCATAGTTGAACGAGAACTGAACATACTGATAAAACTAAGAAACAATCTTTAGTTAAATCTATCAAATTTCTTTTGTGAAGTAGTCCAACCAACTATATTCTTCCTGCACTTTCAAAAAAAAAGTGTCCTACTTGTTATCAACCACATCAGACAAAATTCTTTCTCTGTCACAACTATTCTATCAGAAAGGCTTGGATTCTACTATATCTTATGCATTACATTCAGAGCCTTTTCACTTTCTTTGATGAATAATGCTTTTCTAGAGTTGATTAAGATGAGTGCATCATTTTGGGAATCCAATGTGGGGTCAAGAACAATAAAATATTGAAATAGGGATAAAAATTTGATAGCTAAGGGTTTCAGTTTCTAGAGAAGAGATCTCAAGTGAAGAGAAGAGTGGAAAATATCAGGTTTATCATTTTGGTATTTCAAATGTCTCTAACACAAAAAAATGGGGCATAAAAACAATAAAAAAATCGATATACCGATACAAGAATGAAAATTCTAAAAGTATAAGTTTGAGTCATTATGATGAGGATGTAACATGTCTTCACTGTGCCAGTATTATGCTGTGAGTCCAAACAGTGTAACCATATCGTTAAGACAACAAGTGTGAGACCGTAACTAAGAGACAATAACAGTGATATGGTAATTGTGAGAGAGTAACTACAAGACAATAACTTGTGAAACCGTGAATCATGAAATAGTAAATTGTAAAATAGAAAGTTTTTCACTCAAGAATTATCATCCCTAACTCATGTATGATGTAATTTATCCCTTTAGAAATTAATGTCTTAGTAAATATATCAGCAAGCTGATGATCAATTCCAATTATTTCCAAAGTGATATCCCCATTTTGATAATGATATCTCAAAAAGTGATGTCTTACATCAATATTTTTTGTCCCGAAATGTGAAAGATGATTCTTTGAAATGTTAATATCACTTTTATTTCCAATATTTATTGGTAAATGTCTAAATTGATATCCACAATCCATTAAGCTATGTTTCATCCAAAAAATTTGTGGACAACAAGTACTAGCAACTATGTATTCAGCTTCCACAGTAGATAATGCAACAAAATTTTTCTTTTTACTACACCATAATACTATAGTCTTATCTAAAAGGTGAAATATTCTAGAGGTTCTTTTTCTATATGAACTAAAACAACATAAATTAACATTTTAATAGCTAACTAAGTCTAATGATTTTCCTTTAGGATAGAACAGTCCAAAATTGGTTATATGTTTGAGGTATTTGAATTTTTTTAATAGAATTTAAATGAGAATCTATGGGGTTTTATTGAAAATGTGAATACATGAAAATAAAAAACATAATATCAATCAGGATAGTAGTTTAGTAGAGTAAATATCCAATCATTCCTCAATATGTGTTTTCACCAAAATATTTACCATTTTCATTAAGATCCAACTAATAAGTATTTCGCATTGGAGTGTCACTACTCTTAGTGCTATCTAAGTTACAACTTTTTAAAAGATAATTAGTATATATAATTTGATTTAAAATAATACCTTTATTATTATTAAAGATTTTAAATCCAAAAAAGAATTTTAGTATACCCATTAAACTCATTTCAAGTTAATTTTGCATCATCTTTGAAAAATTAATACATAAATAATTTCTTGAAGATCCAAAAATAATGTCATCTACATAGATTTTAACAACTAGAACATCATTAGAAATTATTTTTATAGAAGGATTAGGATCATCTATACCTTTTGTAAAATATTTAGAAATAAGAAAACTAATTAATATTTCATACTGAGCACTTGGAACTTTTTTTAAACCATGTATTTCTTTTATTAATTTAAAAACATGATTTGGAAAGTGAGGGTTTGTAAAAATAGGGGATATTCAATAAACACATCCTCTACTATATAACCATTTTTGAATTCTCTATTGACATCCATTTGATAAAGTTTAAAATTTTGATGCAGTGCATATATAATAATGATTCTAATGGATTCATTTATATCTAATGGTGAAAAGGTTTCTTCATAGTCAATTCATTCTTCTTGACTATTATTTTATGCGACAAATATTGATTTGTTTCTAAATTTGTTACTATCATCATCTAATTTGGTTTTAAACACCCATTTAGTTCCTATGGTCAAGGTGTCTTTAGGTCTATCCACAAGTTTCCAAACATTATTATTCTCAAACTGATTTTTCTTCTCTTGCATGTCCATCATCCAAACCTCATCATTTATAAGATCATTGAGGTTTTTTGGTCATGTTGTGACAAGAAGGCTTGAAGTTCAACCTGATTTCTATGATAAGCTCTAGTCTGTGTTCCTTTATCTAAATATCCAACAAAAATATCTAAACGATGGATCTTAAGAGATCTAATAGCTTTAGAAAAACAAGGGATATAAATTTATGGTTCTTCAATAGATTCATGTTCATTATGGAATGAATCTGGAGAATTTCCAGAACTAGATATTTTAATAGATTCCTTTATAAGATAGTCATATGATTTATCATTTATGTTCATATTTGATATATCATCCTCAAGATTTTCTAGTGTGGTGTTTGGTTCATGTGGATATGTCTCATCAAATTTGACATGCATAGATTCTTCCTCACATTTGGTTATTTTGTTAAATACTCTATATGCATTACTAGATATTGTATATCTTAGAAAAAATCATTCCTCACTCTTGGATACAAATGTAACATGATTATCCTTAGTATTAATAATATAGAAGTTGAATCCAAATACTTTTAAGTAATTAAACTTGGTTTTTCTATTATTCCACAACTCAAAGGGAGTTGTTTTATTAATTTGTCTAGTTAACATTTTTTAGATAATATGGCATGTTTTATTGATAACTTCTTCCCAAAAGCATATTGGTACGTCATACTCACAAAGCATGGTTCTAGATGTTTCTTACAGGGTTCTGTTTCTTCTATCTACAACTCCATTTTGTTGAGGTGTTATAGGGGAAGAGAAGTTATTACTATAGCCATTTTCTGAGAAAAATGATTCAAACTCTTGGTTTTCAAACTCACAGCCACGGTCACTTCTTAGAGATTTTATCCTAATACCACTAATATTTTCTGCATTCCTCTCATACTTGGTTATGTAATCACATACTTCAATTTTGTGAGATAAAACGTAATTACAATTATACCTAGAATAGTCATCTACAATACCATAAACATAGTGCTTCTCATTTAAACTAGAAACTATATATGGTACAAACAAATCCATGTGAACCAAATCAAGTGGTTGAGAGGTTGAAACTTATTTCTTTAGATTGAATGATATTTTTTGTTGTTTACCCTTTTGATAAGTATTACATACTTTATCATTTGGAAACTAATATTTGGGTAGGTCCTTGACTAATCCTTTCCTATTAATGTTTTTAAGGGAGTGTATTTTGCAGTTTCATAGTCTTATATTCCAAATCCAAGATCCCATGTGAAATAAAATCAAGCATGATATATTTTGAGAAACTAAAGAATCTAGATTAACATCGTAAAAATTTTAATTTCTAGATATATAAAATATTAGTTAATTTTTAGTGTTAAAAACATAACAATCATTATTTTCAAATTTAACAAGAAAACTATCATCACATAGTTGTGAAATAAAATGCAGATTATATTTCAATCTATTAACCAAATGTAATTTAAAAAATAAAAACTCAGTTAGAGTTAGAAATCTAGCATAAGACAATTATTTTTCTTTTAGCATTGTAACCAAAGGTGATGTACCTACCATAAATCGTTCTTAAAATCTTGAATCATGATTAACCTCTTATCATGTGTCTTGAACATCCATTGTCTAAGTACCATAATCTTTTACAGGATCTCTTCAAACAAATTTCCTAAAAAAATAATCAAAGAAAAATAGATTTAGGTAGAATTATTTGTTTGGGTCCAATAATATTTGTAATAAGTGATTTAGGAACCCACATCTGCTTCATGGATTTCTTATAAGCATTATATAACATATTTTAAAAATAGACTTTATTTAGTGAAAAAAAGAAGAGTCAGTAAAAGATATTCTAGAAATGGAACTAGCAGTAGAACATTCACTTTTAGGTAGAAAAAATGATTTTCCATATTTAGTTACAAACTTATTTCTGGTGATATTTCTTCTCCCAGGTTAGTATCCTATACTAGTAGTGTATCTATAGAAAATTTGTTTACCATGAATTTGTGAAAGAGTATTTTTACCATAGGTAAATTTCTCTCAGCCCTTTTTTATTTTCTCATTAGATAAATTTAGTTTATTGTTCTCTTTGAGTAATTGAACATTTTTAGCATTTTCTATAGTACATATAGATTTGACATCAGTGTTCAAGGAATACTATTTCTTCATGATATATATTTATCTTTTATCGCATTATAAGTGTCTTCATACATATTACAGTATTCAAATAATTATTCACTTTTCATATTTTATGAATCACTTTTACCTCTGAAATAATAATAATTTTCTATAGGAGACTCATGGGTACCTCAGATGTGTTTTTTTCTAAAACACATATTGGATTTGTCACTATTTTCATCATGTGAAGACCTGAAGTCACTTGAAATGTCCTCAAAAGAACACCATTTTTATTTTATTTCCTTTTTAAACTTTATATCATTGTCCTCATCCCTTTTCTTATATTTTACCTTAGGGAAATCATCCTTTACATGTCTCTTTCTTTTACATTCATAACATACTATTTCAAGATAATATTCACTTATTTTCCAATCCCTTTTCCAGTGGCCCTTGTCATCATAATTTCCATTGAAGTTGGGCTTTTAGAAAAAAATATTTTTTTCTATAAAACATATTAAATCATCAAGCTAATTGATTCATTTCCTCATCACTATCTGGTGATTATTGTTCACTGCTGGAACATTCTGCAGGGGCTTGTAATTTCTCCTTGTCCTTTTTGTTAGTTTTGGAATTAGTGGTTTTGAAGGCCACTAACTGTGTCATCGGTTCATATTCCTCTTCATTTTTGACTTTTAATTATTCCCAATATGTCATCAAATTTCTTATTATCTCATTTACTTGTATCTTGTTAATATCACAAGATTCATTAATTGAGATAGAGGTCCCTCTCTACCTATCTGGTAAGCATATGAGTATTCTAATAATTTTCTCCTTGGTTGTAACATCTCTTCCCAATGAGATCATAATATTCACTCTTTCATTAAACCTGAGATTCATGTTAGAAATATTCTCATCATGTTTCATTTTAAAGTTATCATATTTAATAGTATATGTGTTAATTATCATTGGCTTAACACTAGAGTTTCCTTCATGTGAAAAAAATAAAGTATCCCAAATCTCATGGGTGGTTTTACATGCAGAAATTCTGTTAAACTCTTCATCTGCTAAAGAACATTATAAGAAATTCATGTATTTTCAATTATTGTTATAAGATATCTTAGATGGGTTATTCCATGTGTGACTATTAGTAGTAGGAATCTTATATTCATCTACAATGGAAGACCACATTTCAAAACCCATACTTTCTAAGTGAATTTACAATTTAATTTTCCAATTTACATAATTTGTTCCACTAAAGAATAGTGGTATGATGGTAGAAGCACTATCCAATCTATAATCCATAATAAAGAAATAAAATTTTATAAAAATGGAAATTTAGAACGAATATAAATTTAGAGATCTTTAAAACACAACTTAAATTATAGTTCAAAAAATATTTTAAACAGATTAAAAATAATGAAAATAGGGATTTTAAAAACTCGTTTGATACCAAATGTTGGTCAGAGTATGACACCCAAGAGGGAGGTGAATTGAGTTACTATAAAAATTTCTATTAAAATGTTTATTTAAAAATGATTCTCCCAATTAAAATAAAACATTCCAATTAATCAATGTAATAAAATTATAATAGTTTGACTATTCAAATAACATCTCATAAGATCATTTAATTATCTGTAATATCAATATGATACATTGATACTACTTTTTAAACAATTATAATAAGGCCAAATTGTAACACCCCAAGATTTCATAGTGTGTTATTTCTTCAAAATAATTCAATAACTTGCACTACAAGCAACACCGAGTTCAATTGCACCATGACTTACCAAAAAAAAATCCATTAAAAGAGGTCATGAATAGCATTAACTACATTTTTAACTTTATATAATCCTTATAATTTTAGAATCCATATTATGAGTTTCTTAGTCATAATGCAAGAACAGATTCATTTTCAGTATTGCACTTTTATCAACTTTTGATAGTGAAACCTTTTTAAATACAATATTTTAAACTTTTTGACTAAATGGAGACATCAAAAAATTTAAAATGAAACATCCCAAGCTTCCACGATACGCTTTCCTTTGAATAAAACAGTAGCGTGTGTTGTACGCAACGTCGAGTTTTAACACACACCACAACCAATCAAACTAGCCGTTATGAATAGTAATACCTATCTTTTGAAATTATATATATTTTATATTTGAAAATGGACTTCATTTTTGGATTTGGAATATCTAATTTAGCCTAAGGTGAAATTTTGGTACATTTCGGATAACTTTCATATTTTGATGAATAGTGAAAATTACTAAATTTTAATTAAAAACAACTTTTTTAATCAAAATAATTAATAGTGATAAATTATGAATTTGAGTGGTTTTAAAGTATATTTAGAATATATTTTTACCATTTAATATAATGTTGGTCATTGGACATAATTTTACAATTAAACCGAACATAAACAAGTGTCAATCTTTTGATAGTTATTACCTCTTAAAAACACGCTTTTTGTTTTGACAGCGGGAATTAATTTTAAATTAATTTCTGCCACTTCTGTGTTTTGAATTTAGAAAAATGGATTCCATATTTGGAATCAGGATGTCCAAATTGTGTAAATAGGTAACTTTTATTTTTAGACATTTTGAATAATTACTGTGGTAAATATTTTATTTACCATGGTTAAGGGTAAATCCGGTAAATAAGGGTTAAAAAATAATATTATAATAATACAAAATTACCCTAAAACGTGTCCTAACCTTATTCGTGGACACATACCCGACCATGAGCATCCTTGGGTCAATTTGGGGACCCCTTGGAGCCACTTGTATGTGGTAGGGACACTTTATATTAATAAAGTTAAAATAAAAATAAAAATGGCATAAGCTTACATCTTTTAGAAGAACAATTTTTACATAGGGTTATACATGTTGGATTTTCAATTATAAATATTCATTAGAAAGATAAAAAGATTTCCTACATAATGATATTTTATTTATAATTTTTAGACATAAATAATTTAAATTATTAATGACACAATAATGATGCAATGTTTACCTCATTAATAAATCATTTAAATAAATAAGATTATAATGATTAAAATATTATATAAAACCTGTCCAATTCTTATTGGTTGATGTTATTTAGAATATGAGTCATCTTATCTTCGACCGCAATGATTTTTGGACCATTATAAACCGAATATAATTATATTATAAAGTAATACTTTCACTCTTTCCTAAAGAGCCCCTCGTCTCCCTTATAAAAGGAGACCACTTCTACTCATTCCTCACACCTCTCAAGCCACTTGGCTCATCCAAACTCTGCCCAAATAAGCTCCCCACATCCCTCTCCTCCTCCTTGAAGCTTCCCCTTAGGCAGAAAGCATTTCAAGAAGTCTTTTGGTTCCAACCAAAGTGAGTTACCTAAATTAAAGGTAACGATTTCTCTTAAATTATTTTCATTTGCTTCTCCAACCCCCAAAATATTTTTATTTCCTTTCCTTTGTAACAACACCAGTATCCTCAATATACTAGGATGTTGTTATAAGAAGGATTCAAACTACACATACACACAACTCCATCTAATGGATGATGAACATAATGTTTCTGTGGATGGCAAACTAACGCCTCACGAAACGATGATTGTTCAAATACATCGTACCGCCTCTCATGGTGGCCATTATGATGGCACTGTAATTAAATATGATATTAATGATATATATTTTATATATAAGCTTCTGTAATTCCATTTTATTTCATACCATTATTCGTTTCATGTTGTATATACATACGATAATTTCATTTGAGGAAGTGCGGACTACCGCCCCCTTAAAATGATATGACTCGTTCATACCACACATGGAACGTATAAAGGATGGTGTTAATGAACTTAAGTAACATGTATAAAATATTATATTATACTGGAATAGTAATATACCTATGTATCATTTGTATTCGATTCTTTTAAAATAAAAATTAAATGGAAGTAGCGTTCGTGCGTACGTACGGACTACCGTCTCCACGAACGCGATGAGATTCATTTTCCATCGTATCCATTCAAGTATAATTATCATTTGATGATTTAAAAATGATGTTTAAGTACTTGATACCATTCTGGATTTGAATAATATACAACTTATCCTTTACAAACACGTCTTACGTAACAAAACATACAAAAGCAAACAAGTAAGTTCACACCCGAAACAGCGATAATACTAAGATATTATTATCAAATCAATATTAAAAGATCATATATGATATCATATTAATGTATATGATTCTTGTATAATTTAATAACAATTATTTCACCATTATACAGGAGGTTAACCTACCCCAACCAAGGAAAAGTACAAGGTAAGGGTTTATTTCACAATCTCTTCATTATCCGAGGTTGTTTATACGTAATAATCTACTGGGATATCTTTATCATCCACATCCATGTTTCTTAAAAATGTATTTCAAAACATTTTTACTATTTACAAGAATATGGGTTAAAGTCATTTATACCCTTGTTTGACTTTTTATAAGAGGTTTATAATGGAATTTTTCCGTCGTTTTCAAAACAAGGTCCCTTTTAACCATTTCGACAGAATTGAGGTAAGAATGTTTTTTTAACTTATACGGCGGGTGCGGTTATTTTACGCTGTTATAAAATCTTCAAAGCTTTCCTTACAAGATTATAAGAATATTTTCAAAGAAAATGTTTTATTTTATATGGATCTTAAATGATTTCAAAATAAAAGGAGATATTTCTTTAAAAAGAATTTTGATTTCATCTATGTCAACATCGTTTGATGGATTTTAAGATTATTTGAAGTTGATTTATTATGATACAAAACTTCTATATTGTATTGAAGGTTTTGTGACATGTTTGACTATGGATGTGCTATTTTTATACCATTCATAGTTTATGGTGAAATTATTGACATTTCGTATGCTAGTTTTAATACGAATGTTTATGTTATGTTTAAACCTTTTCATATGGGAATGTATTGGACTTAATAAGTGACGGGTGGAGCCCGCTATAGCTCCTCGATGCATCGGTATGTCTCATGATACAAACTAGTGTCTTGGCACAAGGCCTTGACAAAATCTTATTTGTAGTCTTGGCACGAGGCCTTGACTATGTGGTTATGATAGTCTGGCATTATGCATTCCAACATTATGAAAGTGGTTATTGATTTTGCATGTGATTATTCGATTAGTAGAATAACCATGTGAATAAGTAAATGGCATTATCTCATTTTATTTTATGCCATACTATGTTAAAAGTTCAAGTTTAAAAGGCTTTTGTTTTAGTTACACATTGCCTTAAATGTTTATTCTTATTTATGAAAGTTTCCGCTATATTGTTATCCTTACTGGGCATTTGAGCTCACCCCTTTTCTATGTTTTATTTTTCCCAGGAAGTGAAGATGTAAGTTATGAATGACCTACAGGGATATTATGAGGGTATTATAGTGTGGACTGTGGAAACATTATGTTGTTGTAGTAGTTTTTCATTTTATGATGTAATGTAAAACTTATGAATATATCTAGTGTTTCCAAGGCTACTAAACCAATCGGTCTTTCGAGATTTGATCTTTCTTGTGATCATGCCAATGTTATGTAATAATGCACCGACTCTAGGCAACTAGGGTCGGGGCGTTACAGTTGGTATCAGAGGAAGTTTAGTACAAACCTTGGAAGCTAGATTTAGATAAACTCTGATTAGAGCACGTAGACCTAAGATGAACTTTGAGGATTAGTATAGAAGAACTTCCTAGAATTTTGGTATTGTAGAGATTTTGTGAGTTTTCCGAGCAATACATCCCTGTCTGGAAACGAGCAGGTAGAGGCGGCTCTGGCACAGATGTACCTAGGGGTAAAACCCGAAAACACCGCTTTGAGCTAGACTCAAACGGGAACTGGTGCACGACAACGGGCCTTGCTGAACTCTTGGTTACGACACTCCCGGGGGATATGCTTAGGATAACTCTCATTTTCTTTACATATCATTTTGAAGGGATTATGAGTATATACATCCTCAAAGAAAACATTCTTATGATTATGGATTATATCCATAAATAGTTCAATTTATGTTAAGTGTGTTATAAGTATGGGATTATGTATTTTGATTCATAAACTGATCTAGTGTATGCCATTGTTTAGAAATGGCGCCCAGTAGAAGGAATGAGAACTCCAGAAATGCACATGATCCAAAGAGAATGAAGGATCATATCTTTCATGGTCTTAAGCTAGAATTTATAAGAGAAATAGTCTCCCATGTATTATCATCATATGAAGAAATAATATCATGTGTTGATAAGATAAGTAAAGAGTTTACTGAGTCCTATGGCTTTGAAGGGAAGCAAGAGAAGAAAAGGATGGAAGAGAGAAAGATGGATAAAGGGAGGAGGGAAAAGAAGAATTTTCCCATATGTGGTAACTGTGGAAAGAAACACCCTAGAACTTGCCTGAAAGGAATGAGAGTTTGTTATAAGTGTGGAGGAAAAGGGCACAAAGTACGTGACTGCAAGGGTAAGAAAATGGTTTTAAATGTACAATGCTTCATTTGCAAGGAGTTTGGACACTACGCGAACCTATGTCCCAGTCATCAGACTATGCCGCAAATGATGTTATTGGATAATAATCAAGTTATGATACTACCACAGATGAAGAGGAATGATTAGAGTTCTTATGTTGATTATGTCAATTGAGTGTTGTATCAACAATGTACTTGTTATAATAATTATGGAGTATATAAGGATTGTACTGCAGTACTATTTCATTAAGGACTTGAGATTATGTGGAATAAAGAAAAGTGACTCATAGCAGGATAGATATTTGGAAAATATATGGTTGAGAGAATGATAAACCATAATATAGTTCTGATACCGAAGTAGTGATTTTGGAATAATACATGATTGTTTTGGATAAATTATATTGGATATTCTTGACTACATTCGAACTGATTAATGATTTGTATATTCCATCAATTTTGGGGTTTAAAACATTTTTGGATTAATGAAGTATATCCAGCATTCTATATGGAATAAGGGAGCATGAATGTAATCAATAAGGAATATGGTAATTCAGGATGTTTCAGTGTATTAAAAGAATACATGATGAAGGTATTCATATGCTATTACGGGGTAAAAAGGTTCTACATTATGTTTACATAACTTATAAATGTTGGACTGTGAGTTTGGACAGAAGTATATTGGATAGTTCTAGTTTGGATTATTTTGGATTGCCATAAAAGGACAACTCGGAGGTCGGGCGGCAACCCGTCGCGTCCGGCAAGGCTGCAAGACTTGAACCCGCAACCGAAGGGCGACAAGGGTGTATCACCTACCACTGGCCCACGAGATGTCCTGGATTAAATAATGTAGTTTTTAATAAAAGATCTTGTTGATGAATTATAAATTCGTTTATTTTGTAACCCTATACGAATAGTGTAAATAGAATTTTTTTACATCCTATTATCTTTTAGAGTGAAAGATGAGTTTGTGGTAGAAATTTATTAATGGATAAAACTCTAATTATAAAGTAAGTATATCTCCTTATGATCATAGCCAATCTCATAAATAAATTCCTCAACATTAAGAAAAGAAACTTAGAACAAAATTGTTGTCCTAGATGGTACCTTAAATCATCACTAATTTACGGCTTTGGGATTGTTGGCCTTTTCATAGCCATGTTCTCTACCACTCTCCATCAGATAATTGATGGTTAGATTTTTCTTCCATATCCATATTTTCCTACATGGAACCCTAGTATGTGTTATTTTCGGTAATCTTCATACTTTCGACTCTTTATTTTAAATAGAGGCCTCATTAATTCATTTTTCGATGTGGGATTTCAACTAGGATATTTTGAAAAGTCAAAAATGTGTTATCCCAATACCCTATATTTTGTTGAACCGATGGTACTTCAAATCATCATAGATTAATGAGTTTAAGGACCTCAATTTTATACTTGTTTGTGATTGATGACCTCAATCACTACCTATAAATATTTACGTTTTTCCTCCAATTATATGTCTCTAATTTCCACCAATGTTATCCTAATCAAGATCATAATTTGGTGGTGACCCTTTCATTTCTCTTTTCCTCATATTAAGACTAAATTTTAGTAACCCAATTTCTGATGTGGATTTTCCCACAAATATATTATCTATTTTCAACCTTTTATTTTCTAAGAACAATTTCAAATTGCGAGGACGCAATTTATTGAAGGAGGGGAGAATGTAACACCCCAAGATTTCATAGTGTGTTATTTCTTCAAAATAATTCAATAACTTGCACTACAAGCAACACCGAGTTCAATTGCACCATGACTTACCAAAAAAAAGCCATTAAAAGAGGTAATGAATAGCATTAACTAAATTTTTATCTTTATATAATCCTTATAATTTTAGAATCCATATTATGAGTTTCTTAGTCATAATGCAAGAACAGATTCATTTTCAGTATTGCACTTTTATCAACTTTTGATAGTGAAACCTTTTTAAATACAATATTTTAAACTTTTTGACTAAATGGAGACATCAAAAAATTTAAAATGAAACATCCCAAGCTTCCACGGTACGCTTTCCTTTGAATAAAACAGTAGCGTGTGTTGTACGCAACGTCGAGTTTTAACACACACCACAACCGATCAAACTAGCCGTTATGAATAGTAATACCTACTTTTTGAAATTATATATTTTTTATATTTGAAAATGGACTTCATTTTTGGATTTGGAATATCTAATTTAGCCTAAGGTGAAATTTTGGTACATTTCGGATAACTTTCATATTTTGATGAATAGTGAAAATTACTAAATTTTAATTAAAAACAACTTTTTTAATCAAAATAATTAATAGTGATAAATTATGAATTTGAGTGGTTTTAAAGTATATTTAGAATATATTTTTACCGTTTAATATAATGTTGGTCATTGGACATAATTTTACAATTAAACCGAACATAAACAAGTGTCAATCTTTTGATAGTTATTACCTCTTAAAAACACGCTTTTTGTTTTGACAGCGGGAATTAATTTTAAATTAATTTCTGCCACTTCTGTGTTTTGAATTTAGAAAAATGGATTCCATATTTGGAATCAGGATGTCCAAATTGTGTAAATAGGTAACTTTTATTTTTAGACATTTTGAATAATTACTGTGGTAAATATTTTATTTACCATGGTTAAGGGTAAATCCGGTAAATAAGGGTTAAAAAATAATATTATAATAATACAAAATTACCCTAAAACGTGTCCTAACCTTATTGGTGGACACATAACCGACCATGAGCATCCTTGGGTCAATTTGGGGACCCCTTGGAGCCACTTGTATGTGGTAGGGACACTTTATATTAATAAAGTTAAAATAAAAATAAAAATGGCATAAGCTTATATCCTTTAGAAGAACAATTTTTACATAGGGTTATACATGTTGGATTTTCAATTATAAATATTAATTAGAAAGATAAAAAGATT
The DNA here is from genome assembly GCA_963277665.1 of Viscum album. Taxonomy (NCBI): domain Eukaryota; kingdom Viridiplantae; phylum Streptophyta; class Magnoliopsida; order Santalales; family Viscaceae; genus Viscum; species Viscum album. The sequence goes on along the minus strand of OY728119.1, from coordinate 367,861,620 downwards.
TCCTACATAATGATATTTTATTTATAATTTTTAGACATCAAATAATTTAAATTATTAATGACACAATAATGATGCAATGTTTACCTCATTAATAAATCATTTAAATAAATAAGATTATAATGATTAAAATATTATCTAAAAACTGTCCAATTCTTATTGGTTGATGTTATTTAGAATATGAGTCATCTTATCTTCGACCTCAATGATTTTTGGACCATTATAAACCGAATATAATTATATTATAAAGTAATACTTTCTCTCTTTCCTAAAGATCCCCTCTTCTCCCTTATAAAAGGAGACCACTTCTACTCATTCCTCACACCTCTCAAGCCACTTGTCTCGTCCAAACTCTGCCCAACTAAGCTCCCCACATCTCTCTCCTCCTCCTTGAAGCTTCCCCTTAGGCAGAAAGCATTTCAAGAAGTCTTTTGGTTCCAACCAAAGTGAGTTACCTAAATTAAAGGTAACGATTTCTCTTAAATTATTTTCATTTGCTTCTCCAACCCCCAAAATCTTTTTATTTCCTTTCTTTTGTAACAACACCAGTATCCTCAATATACTAGGATGTTGTTATAAGAAGGATTCAAACTACACATACACACAACTCCATCTAATGGATGATGAACATAATGTTTCTGTGGATGGCAAACTAACGCCTCACGAAACGATGGTTGTTCAAATACATCGTACCGCCTCTCATGGTGGCCATTATGATGGCACTGTAATTAAATATGATATTAATGATATAAATTTTATATATAAGCTTTTGTAATTCCATTTTATTTCATACCATTATTCGTTTCATGTTGTATATACATACGATAATTTCATTTGAGGAAGTGCGGACTACCGCCCCCTTAAAATGATATGACTCGTTCATACCACACATGGAACGTATAAAGGATGGTGTTAATGAACTTAAGTAACATGTATAAAATATTATATTATACTGGAATAGTAATATACCTATGTATCATTTGTATTCGATTCTTTTAAAATAAAAATTAAATGGAAGTAGCGTTCGTGCGTACGTACGGACTACCGTCTCCACGAACGCGATGAGATTCATTTTCCATCGTATCCATTCAAGTATAATTATCATTTGATGATTTAAAAATGATGTTTAAGTACTTGATACCATTATGGATTTGAATAATATACAACTTATCCTTTACAATCATGTCTTACGTAACAAAACATACAAAAGCAAACAAGTAAGTTCACACCCGAAACAGCGATAATACTAAGATATTATTATCAAATCAATATTAAAAGATCATATATGATATCATATTAATGTATATGATTATTGTATAATTTAATAACAATTATTTCACCATTATACAGGAGGTTAACCTACCCCAACCAAGGAAAAGTACAAGGTAAGGGTTTATTTCACAATCTCTTCATTATCCGAGGTTGTTTATACGTAATAATCTACTGGGATATCTTTATCATCCACATCCATGTTTCTTAAAAATGTATTTCAAAACATTTTTACTATTTACAAGAATATGGGTTAAAGTCATTTATACCCTTGTTTGACTTTTTATAAGAGGTTTATAAAGGAATCTTTCCGTCGTTTTCAAAACAAGGTCCCTTTTAACCTTTTCGACAGAATTGAGGTAAGAATGTTTTTTTTAACTTATACGGCGGGTGCGGTTATTTTACGCCGTTATAAAATCTTCAAAGATTTCCTTACAAGATTATAAGAATATTTTCAAAGAAAATGTTTTATTTTATATGGATCTTAAATGATTTCAAAATAAAAGGAGATATTTCTTTAAAAAGAATTTTGATTTCATCTATGTCAACATCCTTTGATGGATTTTAAGATTATTTGAAGTTGATTTATTATGATACAAAACTTCTATATTGTATTGAAGGTTTTGTGATATTTTGACTATGGATGTGCTATTTTTATACCATTCATAGTTTATGGTGAAATTATTGACATTTCGTATGCTAGTTTTAATACGAATGTTTATGTTATGTTTAAACCTTTTCATATGGGAATGCATTGGACTTAATAAGTGACGGGTGGAGCCCGCTATAGCTCCTCGATGCATCGGTATGTCTCATGAGACAAACTAGTGTCTTGGCATAAGGCCTTGACAAAATCTTATTTGTAGTCTTGGCACGAGGCCTTGACTATGTGGTTATGATAGTCTGGCATTATGCATTCCAACATTATGAAAGTGGTTATTGATTTTGCATGTGATTATTCGATTAGTAGAATAACCATGTGAATAAGTAAATGTAATTATCTCATTTTATTTTATGCCATACTATGTTAAAAGTTCAAGTTTAAAAGGCTTTTGTTTTAGTTACACATTGACTTAAATGTTTATTCTTATTTATGAAAGTTTCCGCTATATTGTTATCCTTACTGGGCATTTGAGCTCACCCCTTTTCTATGTTTTATTTTTCCCAGGAAGTGAAGATGTAAGTTATGAATGACCTACAGGGATATTATGAGGGGATTATAGTGTGGACTGTGGAAACATTATGTTGTTGTAGTAGTTTTTCATTTTATGATGTAATGTAAAACTTATGAATATATCTAGTGTTTCCAAGGCTACTAAACCAATCGGTCTTTCGAGATTTGATCTTTCTTGTGATCATGCCAATGTTATGTAATAATGCACCGACTCTAGGCAACTAGGGTCGGGGCGTTACACAAATAGTTATAAAAAATATCCAAGACTAACTATTAAAGTAAAATTTAGTTTTCTGAAATAGAAGTTATAATTGAGAAAAACTAAATAGAATAACACAACGTATAAGACAAGTGGTTCAGTCCCAAGCCGAGACCCAATCCATTCCACTTGGTGTTCACCTGCCTCCATGAAATATATATATATATATATATAAGGATTTTATCCACACCTTGGATCGAGGTTAACAATAGTTCACCAGACTATCAAGTTCATAAGACCTCTTCCATTATTCTACATGGGAAAACTAACAATCAGGTCACACAAAACCTCTTCTATAGTTATACATTGGTGAAAAAAAGTGTGGATAGATATTTGAGTATGTATATATTGTATCCCCTAGTTTATTTCATGATACAGTGTGTGTATTAATACAGATACACACACTACTTGATAGGTAATAAAAATAGTACACAAGAGAGAAAACACAATGATAAATGATTAAAAATGATATGAGTATTGTTCTATATAGCTATGAACTTGTAAGATATAACAGATGGGATTTTTGAGTCATCATCTGAAAATAGAGTATCGTGGCTCTCATGTTTTTTTTCAATTTGATGAGATGTTCCTCTTCTCCTTTGAGTTATTGTAATGATGCTTTCAAGAGGGTTCACAACAGGTTCTTATTTGTTTTCATGTAGTAGTTATTGTGAGTTCTTCCTTAGATGTTTTTTTGTATGTATAGATGTTTTCTAACTTTTCATATGCAATCCAAAATTCGTTCTACTTGTTCAAGTGCGGAACTTTTCAGTTATTTTAGGTTCTTGGGTTGGATCCTACAAGATGCATGATTTGGACTCCTCATACCCATTACTATCATCTGACATGATAGAAAAAGAATATTAAATATATTAGTGTCATTAAATGACTCAAATATGACTGTTAGAAATAACTTTTAAATTTAATTGAAAATAATAGAAAATGATTAATTATGGAACAATTCCATAGTTTGTCTTTAAATGGTGTCACTGAAAATGATTTCTTCTCATTTTCCTTTCTGTGGTGAGGTAGTCATGATGCCACATTCACGGTGAGACAATGATAGTGTCATAATGACTTTGCGATGTGAAAATGGTAGCACCGATGCATTGTTTAATTCTTTGCGAAAATTTGAAACTGATATAAAATGGTAATGGTAGCAAGATTATGGTAGTAGATCCTTTGTGACATTGGAAATCGATAGCATGGTCATGGTGTCTGGTCCTTTTCTAAAACAGGAAATGGTTCCATGTACTTTGGGAAAATCTAGAATTGGTTATGGTTTCTGAGTCACAGTTTCTGGGGTATGGTGTCATGTTTACGGTGTCAGGGGTACAATGTTTGGGTTATGGTGTTAGGGACTTTTCCAAAATTCAATTTTTTTTCAAACTTATGGTTTCTGAGGATGAACCAAATATCTGTAAACTGTCATAAGAATTAATATTCACATAATGGATTAAGATTAATCATAACTATAGTGAAACAGAATAGAACATGATTAACCATAGTTTTCAAAATTCAGACATGATTTTTAAGAAGTGAAACTTGATATGTGAGTATTAAAGATTGATACATGATTTTTGAGCATTTAAACCTGAGGAGTCCAACAATGATCATTTGAGAAATATTCTTTCCCTTAAATTTGAATAATACTAAAGCAGTTTTTTTTGAGTTTTAAACATTAAATAAAGCACTAACTTGATGGAAACCCATGTTTATATTCTATTTGTATGTAATTCTTGTTTTTTGTTTCTTATTTGTTTTCTTAGGGTTTTTTTCAGTCATGGGAACCCTAAAAATCATCGATGAGTGACCTTTATTACCCTTTAGAGTTTCCAAACCAACTATAATTCATGAATTATACAGAATAACTCCTATAGTGTGGAGAAGATGGCCATTCTAAATTGTTCTTGAAATGGACATTCCCCATGCCATTATTCCATGACTACATAACAAGACTAGGTAGAAGTCTGAATTTAAATTTTGGGAACTCTAAAAAATTCTAGACTTTCATGCTATAGTATTTATTACATGATGAAAGACCTTAGTGGTTGTTGATATTTGGATTTTGAGGCCACATTCACTATGACATAGTGGGAAACATACAATATAGTGTCTATGGGAATAGAATTTAGGATCGATGGAAATACCAATACCTACACTCTATAACCCACATTTTTCACCATAATGTCCAAGATTCCAATTCATGCTCATTGGAATAATTATCACCTTCATGCTATAATATGAAAGTTGTGTCATATGGTTTTTCTCTATGAATTTTGGAGCCACTAGACTTTTGACATCCATTACACCACAATGAGGATCTCTATAGTACATGGAGTCTATACTATTAAATATAGCACACAAATCCTTTTTATATAGTATCCCTATATCATCCTCCTATCCCACACATCTGACATTTCTTGACCTCCCCACAGGCCAGTTTCATATTTCTATCTACCAAAAAGGGGACCTTTCCCTTCACCAATTTTTATATTAATTTTCCCCTTGCCCCTAAATTTTATTCTTCTCCTCAATCACCCTCTCTACATTACATCACACCATAAGAACCCTATTCTAAAGGGGTGTCTTTGTTGAAACTATTTTATTCCCTCTCTTTTTTTAATTCCCTCCATTTCACCAATTTTAATTATATTTCTCATTCCTCTCACCATAATAGTCTTGTGGTAGAGTTCATGTTCACCTTCTCCATCTTCTTAGGTCCGACCCACTTCCAACCCTCATAACCTATAAACCCTTTATTCACATCCTTCATCTTTATATAACACTTATAAATTTACCTCTATGTACAAAAAAACTCCTCCACCTATTAAGAAATATAAAATTCAACCCTAACCCTCCAAAACTCACAAACACTCCTCCACATATCAGCCCATATTACCTCTTCCCTCAATGTCATATCCCAAAACTAAGTATAATTTTAAATCTAAATTAAAATCCATATCTAATCTACATACTTCTTTAAGGATGAAGTAATATAATAATACCCTCTCTAAATCAATATTCCCCACCCCACCACCTCCACCACTTGTTCTCCCAAAATTCTCTGACAAACTACCTTTACTTTCCTTTGAGGATAACAGTTATATAACATGATAGTAGGAATTAAAGATGTGGCCAATGATAATGAACAAAATATTGGATTTGGATATTATGAGAAATATTGTAATGGATACAAATGTACTTTTAGCCAAAGGAAGAAATGAAATTTGAATATATAATTTATGTTTGTGAGGATACTTATTTTTGTATTTTTCTTTAATTTTTGTCTTCTTTTAATTTTGAACCTAGATATATCATATTCAAATCAGTTTTAGATAATTAACACATTAATCATGTTAGAGTATGAATTTTAATTGGAATATGTAGCTAGATTTTCCTCAACTATGAGACATTGATCAAGTACCTAATAGTGGATAACATGCATGATATGTGGAAAAATTTGGTTTTCCATCCTTCTGTTCCCCATGAAGCTACCTAAACTAAGAGGATGAGGGTAAAATACACACTTCTTAGGATTATACAACAAGGTATTACTCATGGTTGGCTTAGAAAATTTCATTCAAAATGCTTGGTAATCTAATTGGATGTGTAGATTCTTTTTCCATTAATTTAGTTGAAAAAATCTATATTTACTAACACTTTTCCCTCTATATTTTGAGTTTTATAAAAAAGAATAAGGGAACCCTTGTAGATAGAATTTTAATTACTCATCTCTCAATGTCCATATTTTTTTTATTGTCCTAACTCCTATAACTTACCTAGGCTTGTTGTATTTAATTTATATCCCACTATAGTCAATGATATACCTTCTCAATAAGGATGAAAAATCTTTTTTTGGGTATTCCTTAGTGGCTTTAGAGGTAGGTGCATCTAGTCGCTCATATTCCACACCCAAACAATGGTAACCTCCCTAAACCCAGTATTTAAGAGATTGAAATAAATTCTATTAAAAGGAATTCAGGTCCATCTTCAAAAATTTGGGCTAAATCTTTTATCACTTGGGGATTCAGTGTTCCATACCTCCTTCTTTTCCACCACCATTTCCAACATCCAACCCACCACGCAACAACCCACCATTGTTATTTTCCACTCTGAGTGAAGCAACAGAGGCATGGACCTATTCACATGCTACTTGATAGGGGTATCACCTTTACCCTATGTAGCACATGTATCATCATATCTCTTACGGGGATGTTAATCCTTCAGTCTTGGAATCCCTTATAGACTAGGCCAGTTATGATGCATAATGGAAGGGAACAGAGAAAATAGATGAGGAACCATATGAGGTTACTTTTATTGATACTACCACCCAGCACTCCATTCTATTTCAGATCTAGGAACTACCTAATCTATAAAATAATGTGAATTTAGAGATTATACCTATTTATGTTTCATCCTCACTTTTATATCCTTTAGAGATCCATGAGAAATCCCTTAGAGAGTCACATGAAAATCCCTACAGCCTTAATATTCCCATTTATGTTTTTTTGTGTCTCTTTATTTAGTATTTCTATTTCTCCATCATATGTTATAGAACTATTAATAAATTATAACTCATTCACTTAATACTAGAATACTCTATTGGATTTGATAATTCTGTTTTTCATGACCAATGTTTCTTAGCATTTCCTAATTTTCTCTTCTATTTGGATCTAATTCCATTTTCCCCATTTTATTTTTCATAGTGTTTTCCACATCAAGGATACACTATACATCATTATTGGGGATCCTATTCTTGACACATTTTTATTTTTACACCCATATGATATCTAATGAGAAATAATCACTTAGGAGATTTATTATTTACAACTCATGTTTATGAGAACAATTGTTTATGCCAATTACATGAGTGACTGACACAAAATTACATGCTCTTATTCCCAAAAAGATTTTGTATTATTTGTTGCTGATATTTCTTTGTTAAATTATTGAGAGAACATGGGACATGTCAGTGACTTGGATTTTTTTCAAAACTATAATGGTACAATTTTAGTTGAAATATTATTGAGGCATTTTTTGATTAATCAATTTCCCTTGAGACATACCTTACCTTTATCCTCCTTTTATCCCCTAAATACCATGAATGTACTTTGATAGGAACATCTAAATTTCAAGTCTATTTATCCTTTCCTACTTATTCTATGACATTATTCATGATGTTTAAATTTCAATCGTGGGGTAAGTGGGGTTTTATGGAAAAGGGATACACATCATTAATGGAACATATATTGGGTTTCCAATTAGATTTTGGGATAATTAATCAGGTCACTATTCACTAGTTTATTATTTACCCCTATAAAATGTAAATGTTAAGTAATAGAGGGTCAAAAATAACCATCACTTTACCAATTTCATTTTTTATATAGGGTTAAGGTGGATGTGAGACTTCTTCTAGCTTAATTTAAAAAAAACATTATAGTGGAGATTCTTATAATGAGAAACTCATTCATTTTAATTTCTTTGTTCATGCCCATAAATTTAATCTTGTTAATTTTTTTAAGATATAACTATATGAAGAATATAATTTTATTATGGTTACTTTTTTTATCAAGAATAATACTTAGAGTTTTACCTCCTTTTAAAACCTTACATGTCTTATTAATAAATTTCATATCATCCTAAAACTCATAATAATATGATCCTTTGTTTTAAATTTCTCTTGATTTATAGTTATATTTTTCTCTACTAAATGGAAAAATTATTCCATTTTATAATTAATATTTTTGGTACTTGTAATAAAGGATAGTGGAAACCATTATATTTAGTATACATTTTGCGAAGTTATAAGAAAATAGATGGTGTGGTACACCATTTCTTTTGGAATGGAAATAATGAGTAGTTGAACAGTGTGATTAGAAATAATCCTTTAGTCTTATGTTGTGAAATTCTAAATGAGGCATGATGTCAAATTTCTATTTGGGAATAATATGGTTTTTTATATTTGTCATTCTTAACTGTTTTTTATTTTATGGAATCATGGGTTAAGATATTCCTTTGACGTAGTATGGATCCTCTATGATGAATGTTGTGATTTTTTATCCTGGTTAAGAAAAGATTCAAGTGTATAAAATTTTGATAACTAATTTCCATATAATGTTTTTAGGGTCACATTATATGTTTGTTGAACTTAATTGTATCATTTTTGTGCCTTAATTTATAACCTTTTTATTATATTTATGGCAATAATGTACTTATAAGATTGTGTAGACAACTTACCATCAAATTATAGGTCTGTTTTTGTATCATGGTCTAAGGAATTCAGAGTTGAAATCCACACTAAAAACCATTGTATTCTATCCAGTGGATTTAAGGATCACACTAAAACCATCAAAAATTAGAAGAAAATATTAAAAAATGGGATAATCCAACTATCCCTCAACTATGGAAGGGAAAGAAACTTAGAAAGCATATAGATCACACCCCCTAAAACTAGCCTTGGGAAGGCCCAAATGGCTGGAATATATTTGATTATCTCGAGCTCAAAATAGGTACATGAACACATAAGCTTGTGGGGAATAGGTCCATATAGATGAATAAGAGATTCACTTGTGTGGGGTTGTATGCAGTTGAGTTGTGGAACCCACACCGTAATGAATTCTTCTATGATGCAATGTGATGGAAACTTAATTGAATAAAATCCACGAATTCATACACTAGGGACTCATTCAAGTTCCATAGAGGATAAAATTTTGGAAGTGTTAGAATTTTCGGGCGTAAAGAGCCCACACCATAGGATCACACCCATGTAGAATAACACTCACGAATCTTTCAATTATAGTCCAATAATGATAGTGTAATTATGGATCTATATTCCCCAATCTTTGGACATATATAATTCCAAATTTTAGACTTTATCACCTTATTTTATCTTAGGGTATTGCATAGTGGTGTTTGGTTACCTATATTTTATTTCAAGGTAATGAAAAGAATATTCTATGGGCTAAATAAGGTACTTAGTTCATGTTTTAGCCATTTTTTTAAGCGGTGGGGTACTTTTAATGTTTCTTGGAGAGAAAATATATGGATATAAAGTAATATATGATAAAATCATTCAAGTTAAGAAGTTTTATTCATGTTAAATTTGAATCATTTCTTTTTTTCTTATGGAGAAAAAATCAAATTGAATCTAAAATTTCTGTATTTTATTTCAACTATTATTTCAATTTATATGTAATTTATCTTTTTTATAATAAACCCCATACAAAATTTATAAAATTAAATCAATCTAGAATGTGTGGGATGTATTTTTACGTATGGTGGATCAATAGTAATGAGGGAAGCGAATATCAATTCTTGAATGAATAAATTAATTGATAATAAATGGTGAAATAATAATACTAAGCTATGGTATTTAGGATTTTAAAATCAACTGAACATATAAAAAAGCAACAATAATCAAGAGAGGATCCCTATTTAGAAATGGTAAATATAGAGTGAAATCCAAACACATTCCACCTTTTCCCATGTGGGTAAAACTAATGAATCAAAATATAATTGTTCTCCTAAGAAAAGGGTTCAATAGGTCTAGTTATTTATAGTTTAAATGAAATTTAAAATTGATTATTCCTCACAATCCATGCAATTAGACATCACCCCTTATTCATATAAATGTTTAATCATTATTTCTTAATACCCCCCCCAAATAGATCCATAATCTATGTTTTAATATAAATTTTTTACACCCCCTTTATTTTCACTGATTCTTTTCCATTTTTTCTCTCTATATTTTTTTATCAACTCCCATGATTTACATCAAAATAAAAATCAATAATAGTATATTGAGTAGGATCTATAGGGTTTCATTGGGGTTGAACTAATTAATCCTTTAGTCTTCAATACCTTTTTAGTAGTGTTATGATATTGGGACATTTTTTCCCTTTTAAAAAATAAGACCCATGTTTCTATGAATTAATGGTAACTAGAAATATTCATTTTACCAATTATTATTTCAAGGACCAATTGGAACCTTCATAGTGGGAGTTTTATTCAAAAACATTCCAAAAGAATTACTCTTTCATAAATCACTTTTAAAAGAATGGGAGTGTCTTTGGTATGGATGTTTTCTTATGTATCATTATATTAATGTTAAGGTGGATAATCCTTATAGTGGTGTTTGGTGGTGGTTCTTGTGTATGTGACTCATATGATGTCTTGTATATACTTTTTTAGGTTCTTGATTGTTTTCTATTCCTTAACTCAACTAATATCATATATGTCACATTATCCTAGAATAGATATATTATTGTTTGAGAATATATGATTCACAAGAAAAGGATTTGACTTATACAAGTGAACTATAGAATGAACAATAATATGATTTGAGATTATGCCCCTTTGTTATTCTAGGTGGGGTACGACCAGGCATTTGTTCGTTTTCATTTCATTAAGTGTACCAATACAATGGATAATGAATGTGGATATTTTATTTAAGATTTACCCATAAAAACCTTTGTAATCCCATGAAACCATAAACATAATTATATATGGAATATAATTCTATAACTCCCTGACCCTTATCATTTAACTAGAAGTCATTGAAAATAAGTTTTTCATGAAAATAACAGCCCCCATTTTAATTTTTTTTAATAACTCTTTCCTAAAATCCCAAAATATAAAATTTTTAATTGGGATTAGTTTTAAATAAACACAGGTAATGAAATTTGATTTGATTGAGGATCTTATATCAAAGATAAATCCTTATTTATATATTTTATTTAAAAATAGAAGGGAACATATATTTTATTTATTGGTAATACATGGGGAATAATTACATTGGCTAGCCTACTAAGTCTTATAATCAAGACTGTCATATCATTTCAGTTTATGTTTTGGGTTCCAACTTAGTTTTACCTAATTAGAGAGATGTATGTTTTTAATATAGCAGTGCAACCCATGTGGTTACATTGAGATTTGTTTGTTTATTCAGTGTACTTTTTAGCATACATTTTGTTTTATACGTACCTAATTTTTCGACATTACATTTTTTTATAGTTGACAATGTTTTTGGTTAATTTATCTTTATCATGTTACATATATAATTACATTTCTCTTTATATATTTTTAATTGGGTAATATCATTCCCCTTTGATCTCTTATGATGACATTCTACTATGTCACAACCCAAGGGTGATAAAAAATGCACCTTAGGGAGTTGTATCATATATCAAGATCCTTCTTCAAAGATAACAAGGGGTAGTTCACAACTAAATGTTATTAGAGATTAGGTTCATCTAATGAACTAAGCTCATGAGTGGAATTTTATACTTAAGAAGTTGTGGTATATGCGGTAGGGTTATTAGGACATGGGTTTTATGTATGAGGAAGTCTATAGAAACACTTTTTCTCTAAACATTTGGTTACCATGGGATATTGGGTTTGAGACTTGTTTTCATGGATTTATTTATGTCTAAATTTCCAACTTTACTTGTTTTTTATTTATTATTCTACGTATTATTGTTTTATGGGTAATTTTGAGTTGTTCATTGTGGGTTTAGGAATGAATTTGTTGGTAAACTAGTAGTTCCAGTTGAGATTTTTGGTTTTTGAAAACCAGGAGAAGCCTAGGAATGTAGTCCCAAATAAAACTCCATTGTAGTGATGTGATTTGAAACTAGACCCCCAATAATGTGTCCAAGGAATCCATAGTCACTAGACCTCTTAAAAATTTATCACGGGTCTCTCCTATTTAAAAATTATTTGAAAATTATTTTTCATAAATTATAAAATTCAAGTTTTAACTGGAGATATCTTAGTTTTGGAAAATGATAAATTTGTTTAATAAACTAATATCAGGATAAATTTTATGAAAAAGGTTTATAAACAAAATGATTTTTATAAAATAGGGCCTCTAAAATGAGTTCATGTTTTTTTATAATTTTAAAATATGGTGTGAGTTTTTTATAAAGTTTCCATGTGTAGTAGAAGCACCAAGGTGAGAAAAATAACTAGGATGTTTTTTTTTAATTTTTTGGATCATTAAAAATATTGTATGTGATGTCAATACCAAGACCATGGAAACAATTCTAATAAATATTTACATAGAGAAACCCAGAACATAGAGAGGATATTTTCATCTAAATTTTATAATTAATTTATTTATGATTAGAAGAAATTGTTACCACATCTTAAGAACTTTCTCTATTGAAGTTGTTGTTGATTATCATGAAACCCTTTTTTGAATTACTATAATTTCTATGTAATTACCCTACTATAAAATCCCAGTTTTTTTATCTACATGTGATCCTTTGATCTCTAAATGAATCCAATTTATTTCTAGGTGCAAACACAAAGAGTCACATGTCTTTTGTTGTTTGTATTGATCACATTCAGTTCCTTCTGAATGAAAATTAAGGTTTAATTAAAATAGGACACCTTTTAAGGGATTAGTGGGAACCCAAAATGGCATCATGGGAATAAAACAAAAAAAAATTCCCTAGGACAAAATTCAGAAGGCCATAAATAACCAAAATAAATTCTACAAAAGAAGTCCCTCTCCAGTATAAAAACGTTCTGTGTAATCTATTGCTAACTTAATATTATATTTGTATGATCATCGAACATTATTTGAGCAAATAAATATATTTAATAATGTCATCATAACATTAAACGGGTCTCATCATAGTGGGGATCTACTACAATTATATCAATAATACATATACTCTTGGAAATTATTACATTAATTTGAAGAATAACACTGAATAATTCGTAAAAAGATATTTTATTAATATTAAAATCATCAAGTATATGTGTAATAAATGTATAAAAAATTATTACAAGGACCTGATATACAAAAAATGTTTATTATTTCTAGACACAACTGCTTATGAATTTTTATCCACTAGAGCCCACATGATCATCATGCTTTTATGGAGTCAAGGATTTAGTCAAGGGGTCCTCAAAATTGTTTTCTATGGATATTCTCCTCAGTATGAATTTAGATATTTGAGAAAAATACATCAAAATATGATGCAAATAATGTATGTGATTTATCTTTTGAAGTGACCTTATTTATTTGGAATGAACTAACACTGCAATAGTATCACAATAGAGTGTGATACGATCTTTACTTCTAGGTACCATATCAAGATCATAGTTAAAGTTTCATATCAGAAATACTTCATTAGATATATCATAAGTAGCAATATACATAGACTCTATAGTAGAATTCATGAACAAAACCTTCTTTGAATACATTCAACTCACAACACATCCATTTAGAGGAAAGATGCATCACTTATATAATTTCATATTTTCATGATCTATCTGGAAAGTAGAATATTCATATCCTTTGAGGTCTATTTCTTTATCACCTCCATAAGCTGGTAAAAATAACTTAGTGTACCTAAAATACAAAAGGGTAGTCTTGAGTGACATCCAATGGTGGTTACCTAAATCAGCAAGGTATCTTCTTGACACACTTAAGCAATATGTGACATCTATCTTAATATATATAATATCATACATGACAAACTAATCGTAGTTTAATATAGAATAATTCTCATTCCATGTCATTACTAATGTTTCTGAGGTCATATTACCAAGGAAATATGAATACCATGTGACATTGGTAACAATACCCTCTTTAATTATTATTGTAATTATTTTAACTCTCAAATTGTAAATTATATAATAAAATGATAAGAGTTAAAAGGGTTAAAAAACATAAGGATAAAAAAATTATTCAAAATTGTATAATTTTTATTTTATGATTATATTTATGAAATTAATCATCCTATATTATAAATAAACAAACTTTTATAAATTTTTAATAGAAAATGAATTCATATTAATTTAATATTTTTTGATAATTCAAAGTGTGTTCTTCCCCTCTCCTATAAAATAGAACCCATTCGTATCTATAATTTGTGCATAAATAACTTTTTGGTTCATAGAAGATATGCCAAAAACCCTTCCTTTAATACCTTATCACATTCTAGAGGACTTATTTTAGGTATAACACCCTCTTCAGAGATGTTAATGTGTTAATAATATGTGATCGGCCAAAGGAAATATGTCCTTTTTTATCAAGTATTTCTTTTTTTTCCTTCCACTTCCTTCATATATTATTCAACCATGATGATATAGTAACACCAGTATAATTTATATTATTAGATTTTACTATGTTAATATCCCCACTTAAATCTGTCTACACTTCCATTAAATGGGAAAATAATTAATCGTTCGTTTGTACGTGCGAACTATCACCTCCACGAACCGTTATACTTCATTCTTCATTATAGACTCCAAAAAATTGTTATAAATATGGAATTAATGTTTATATATGATATTCATTAAATATTTATCATTATAATACAATAATATATCAATTAGGTTCTTAATTTCAGTGCGTATAAAAAGATAATGTCGTTCATGCGTATGTTTGAACTATCACCTCCACGAAGCGATTGATTATTTTTAATCACCACATCACATGGATAATATATATAATTATACTTAAATAATTAATATTATATTAATTCTATAATTATATTTCTATAATGATAAAACAATATTTATGTTATTTCAATAACAACCATTGAAAAATGAACATGTTACTTATGCATATGTATAAATTAACATCTCCATGATTGTAACATTGTTCATTTTTATATCCATATTTAATGAATGTATTTAAAATTATATTTGATATATAAATGTGATTATTATTTCATTAATATTATTTTGGAGATAATAGACTTATGACCACAAAGACTATTGACACCATACCATGTTCATTTTCAACTCAGGTACTGAATATCTACAAAACATCCAATATGTAATTAATAAATAAATAAATTAATATTAAATTTTAATAAGTTATATAAATGGAATAATAAAATAAAAATTTTTTCTCAAGGATGTATAAATTAACTTAGTTTTATTATTCTGGAATATAAATATTGTATGCGATGAAACAGAATCAAGGTAGGGGACTTAGTCTCAATCCCCTTTCATTGAGGCATAATTGGATGTTATATACCACCTTATTTTATATGGTGTATAATCAACCCCTCTACTTTTAATTTCATTAAAATTTCCTAAAAAGGAGTATTTTTATAAGCAGTGTTGTACTAAAATACAAAAATAATGATTAGTTAACGTAAATGGTGACAACAAATATTTTGTCCCCGTGACCATTATTAGATATTTGGATTCCTCTACAAACCATAATGTTTTTAAAAGAAAAATAAATACCATATTCCATTTTTTGTAATGATGGTATTTAAAATGGTTTTTATAATGGATTTATTATTCAATATCTTTAAATGATATCTTGTGATTGAAATATGGAAATGTTGTTTTTTCTTTATGCTTATTTTACATGTCATGATTATGTTAGGGTTCTTGGGAATTGTTTGTGTATACAGCTGGATCCATGATAAAAAGAGGGTGGGTTATACCATGATAGCTCCCCAATTAATTGGGTAATGATATATAGTTAAATAGTTGGGTTTTTCCTAATATATTTAGGAATATACTATGATGGGTATTCCAAACATAACTATGAAGCTTACTCCCTATGTAGTTGTGAAGGCTAAAAAGTAAGAATGAATTGGATTCCATAAGTTAACATAATGATTTATGATTTCTATGATTTTTATACAAATATTATGATTTCATGAGGTGACTTTATGATTTTATGTTTTATGGGTGAAAAGTATTCTTTTTTTAAAATGTTATGAGTTTAAAATATTCATGGACTAATGGTTTCTTTATTTATTGTATATCATATGATGATATTATTGTGTTCATCCCATGTTTTTTTCAGAGACCTTATGATGTTAAGGATAACTAGGATTTCATGATGAAATTATTAATGATGGTTCTTGAAAATAATTAATGTTTTATTTTAAAATGGTTTCCTTGGGTGGAAAAAATTTATACTGAGTGTAACTATACACATGTATTTTATGGGCCTACATTGTAATAGTCATGGACTAATTCACTAAAACTATAAACCTAAAAAGATCCTAAACATCAAAGAAAGTAAATTCTTGACTAAAACCCAAGATTATGTAATGTTTAAGGCTGTGTCCACACACTTAGTAAGGGTAAGAAAAATAATAGAATCTATTAGAAATGGACACAGATAACAATACAAGGTGAATAACTAAAAACACATGCTATTAATACATAATATTTAATATAATATGGTTGGAATAAAAGATGAAGAATTAATTCCATATAAATTATCACATGAAAAATATACATACACATGGATATTATACTAGTTGAAAAAACATTATGGTTTAAAAATAACTAATATCATAATGTCGGAATGCATAATGTGAGACATTATAAACATACCATCAAGGTCTTGGCCGAGAATTATACATAAACGGGTAAGGCATCGACCAAAACATGGTCTATTTTTCTCACGAGATATGTCGGTGTATTGAGGGGATATAGTTAGCCTCACAAGATACTAACTAAGTCCAATTAATTCCTCATATGAAAGTGGTGTAACATATTCAAAATATATATAAATATTGAAAAAAACAAATTAAATTTAAATAATTTACTCAATCAGTAAACTTATTCATAAACTATCCATAGTAATGTGGAGAATTTTATAAAGATAGTACATCTCTCAGAAAAATTATAATAAACCATTCAATAATATATCGTATATATCATCAAAAAAATATCAACCTCAATTAAGAATAAGAAGTTATCATATGGGTTTACCCATGGAATAAAATGGGTATCTTAATCATGACATAAGGCATAAGAAATTAGTGTATCATAAAATTTTACAAGAAGGAATAGATTTCAATCATAAATTGAAATCAATGAAGGAAAATATGAATATATCAAAATAATTGATGCCTAAATGATGTGAAAACTTGTAACAAGAGTTTTTAAGAATCTATAGGAATAAGCCACTCCAGTGTAGTTTAAGGGAAAATATAAAATCATATTTATATAAAACACTTGCAAAAATGTTTGTATCAAAATAAAAAATTAGATAAGATATATTTTTATAATAAAATTGTTCTTTTATAGAAATACTAATCGCTTAAAATAGATTATAAGGATTACATGAATATGGGTAATAATCATCCTTTCTTATCGAGAAGAATAGAAACGAGAACATTTTAAAACATGTATTTACCCATCAATGCAAGAAGTATTGAGATATGTACCTGAGTTAGGAACATGGAAAAGAAATTTAATTGGATTAAATCATATTAATTAATAATTACACTGGGTTAAAGAGAAAGAGAGTGTGTGTAACCCGATGAAAAATGGGTGTTTAGAGAAAACCCTTTACCCTATGTCTCAAAACAAAATGAACTTGTCCTTAATGTTCTGGATAATAAAATTAAATTAAATAATTACATAATTCATATGATATTAAACATATCATTGATTTATTATATTTTTATTATTTATAATTATTGTATCTTTGATGAGTTATAATTTTCAATTTTTTCATTATGGGAGTGTTCAGTTTCTAGGGTTTTCATGATCGGTTCGCTTGTACACAAGTATAGATGTTCATATAAAATGGGAAGAGTCCTATACAATTAAAATTTTATGTTATTAATTAAATTTTATAAGATTAAATAATCTTATAAATCATTTCGTTATATGGAGTGATAATGATTCATTAGATAAAACATTATTGAAAATTGATTTAACTTATTTTGGAGGTTTTTATGACCATCACAAACTTATATCATTTTATTTAATATAATGTTTATATATTTGTTCTATAAAATTACATAACTTATAATATATATAATAAATTCTTATATAACCATAATAATTTCTTTATGACAATCCTTGAAGGTGGTAATGTAAAATGAAAATGCATCATCCACGATGGTGGTAAATCGACACATCGTGGATGATGTTTCCATTTTTAGAATAAATGGGATATTAGAAGGGGTTTGTTGATGAATATTCCATTGAAATAATAAATTATAATATCTATAATATACTAGAGTGCTCATTACTTTTTGTATAAAGGAGATAAGGAATGGATTAGAAAAATAAATAATTAAAAATAAATTAAAAGAAAATGATAGCGGATTTTACCACTTGTATAACATCTCTTTGAGAACCTCATTAAGGCACTTGAGACAAGTATTTCGGTGAGACAAGAAAGACCAAAACATAGGAAATATGCGTGGGGGAGGAATTGGGAAGAACATAATCAAGATACAATTCTTTGGAGGTGTGAGAAGAATGAGTGGTGTGAGGTGGTATTTATAATAGAGTATAGAGGTGTTTTTTGATTATTTTATTCATTAGTTTAATATTTCGGGTCAAGACTATCAATTGTATTTATTATTTTGACTAAATATAGTAATTATAGCATGTTAGTTCTAGATAATTGTCACTTAAATCATCCATTAATTAACCATGACACATTAATTCATTCATTTACATATAATGTTAAATACTATAAATTAATATATTTCACTATTCACAAAAATTCCACTATTTTATAACCCCCCCCCCAAATTTACCATGACCATTTTTAATAATTGGATTTCAAAAATTAACACCATTTTATAAAAATAATTTTCTAAATATAAGAAATTTCATTTTTAAATAAAATCATCTTTTTTTTGAGATATGAGGATTTTAATATTAGAACTGATTTTAAGAAAACTATGAAACATTAATTATGGTATCATAAAATTATTTTATAATTATAATGAAATAAAATATTTATTTATCAATATATTTTAAGAAAATTATTTTTCTTTTAAATAATGATAATATTTATAAAATTATAAATAAACATTTCTATTTCACAAAAATACCAGTAGTTAATTTATCATTTTTAAAATATTTATTTATTTATTACATGATATAAACATATCATATTTTCATTTATTAGATACATAAATTGTTTTTATACTTTCATATATGGGGTTATTATTCAAAAGTACAGATTACAATTTATAACGGTTACATCACAATTCCAACAATTATGTTAGTATTTAATAGTATAACACGGTTCATTTTTTCAATATAACGTATCAAATAAATTGAATTTATTTAGGAAGATACATACCATAGAATATTAGGGGTAATGTAGAGGGATGACTCAAAAACCATAATATATAATTTATTAATTTATAGTTGAAAAAATTGAATAAACTTTAATTAAATAATTCAAAAACACACGCAGGTCTTGGTCAATCTCATGATAATTCAAATACATGCATTAGTAATGAAGAATTATAATGGATATCATTAATTTCTATTTTTAATTTTCAATTAATAATGAAAACAATTTAAATAAATAGATAAATATATAAATCACATTCTTCAAAAGGACCATCAAATTCTCTTAGAGATAAAAATAATTGAAAATAAACATTAGTACCAATAATTATAGATAAGTACAATAAATTAATTGAGAAATTAAAATTTCATTAAATTTTCAATCAATATAATAAGGTTTTAATTTAGAGTTAGTAATTTAATTTAATTTAATATTGTACTTTATTAGGAGACTACATGGTGTTTAGTTACGAGATACATGCCATGTATCTCGAATTCAATATACCCAGGATACACACATAGGGATTTGACGTGTATCTTAGTTTGAATAAACAACACATAAAATCCATATATACATCATTTATCACACTTTTTTTGTGTCTATACATCTCAATAAAGTAAATGGTAGATTGATATAATGCAGGACAATAAAATATGTACAATCCAGCTATACACCATGTATCTCGAATACTGTGTGTCAGTATAACTAACCAAAGGCACAAAGAGTATTTTCGAAAAATTTATTAATGAACTACATTAATTTTATGCTATAATACTGTTAGGCGTGTCATTATTTCATTATGATGTCATTCCCACATGATTTTTACAGTGTAAGTGACCATACTAAATGGGTGAATTTCGCTAAAAACTGTATGGACTACACAATCTGTATGGTCGATAAATACTGAATAATTTTACATTCCTTGTGCTAGGTTTTAATAGTCTACATGTAGTATGAAATAAATGAACCATGTGCAGTTATTTATCAGTTCAACATGTATCCATCGACCTGGCTAGGTGCAGTATGCTAGGGTATATGATGTACACTCTGGATACACCCTGTGTAATCCAATGATATTCAGCCATAGTTCTCACCACCTCTTGATGTAATCTTCAATTTTTAATAATCTATTCTCAATAGAATGAAGATATAAAATATTGATTATTAATATTCCAAAAAAAGTTATTTTTTATTATTTTAAATAATGAGTAATTCATTAAATGAAAACCTGACTGTTATTGCCCATATAGATCAACAATCTAATAAATAATTATAAATTTAAATCCTTACGATTCTAATACCACATGATGGTTCCCAAAATAACGGAAGTGCCTCATCGAGTGAAATACAAAGATGTTTTTATCGATTTGAGGGATCATTTGATATATTATAAATGGCTTGAATGCCATGACCCATGAAATTTTGCACTGAATATTGATATGGAGAAAACAAGATCTCGAGTAGTATACTTAAACAATAAATTTATAATTAATTTAATTATTATTAACATAAATAGATAAACCATTCTTGGAAATTGATTTGTTTAAAATTTTGTTGATCATATGAGAAATATTTTAATGATTACCTAAATTTCATTGTAAGGATACAAGTGTAGAACCCCTATAAAACTGATTCACATGTTCTCCTTTAATCTTCGAATGATTCTAATTTATTTTCAGATGCTATCACGGTGAATCAATTATTTTATATTTTTTGGGTTAATTTCTTATAGTTCCATTTACTTTTAATTAACCTCTATAGTGCTTCTCATCCTTGGGAGTAATAGAGATGGTTGAATGTAGATATAATTCTGTTGCACGTAGTGATTCCTAAATACTGATTAACCCTACAAAATAGACATATCCATATAATTATAGAGCTAGGGATTATGTTAAAATATTATTTCATTTCTTATGAGAGCTTAAATAATGTAATAATTATTATTATACCCCATTTCATCTAATAATACATTTTTTATTTTTATTTTATTTCATGCACTAACTCATGCAATCAAAAATATTGTTTATAGGCTTGAAAATTAAAAATAATCACTGAAAATGATCATCATCCACTAAATATACAACATTTAATAAATAAAAAATTAATTATTTGATTAGATAATTAATTCAATAATAAATATAATAAATACTTCATTCACAATTTAGATAATAAATTTTTTTAAATATTGATGTTATAAAATAAAATATTTATTAATAAATAAATAATGATTTATTAAATTGAAAATATTAGCCATCAATAAAACATGAATAATATCATGCCTAAATAATGAGAAAAATATTTATTCCCATAGATAAATTCAAAGAGAATTTAATTGAGATAAATAGAAATATATAGTGTGACCCATAAGGAATTATTATCATTAGAATTTGGAAGGAATTTCTCAAGTACAGTATTAATTTCTTGAAATGTGTCCCGAAAATAAAGATAAAAAACAACATTTTGCAACATCAATAACCCCATATTAAATCCTTTTGTTTAATATAATAAATCATCTTTAATATCTCATTAAGTAGGTTACACATTTCTGTCATCAACCTATATGCTTGAAATTTTATTCTTATACTTTTTGAAATAAAATTGTTGTTACACCATGTTAATGGAATTTAATACAAAAATTATATTAAAATCAAAGGGATGAGATATCAACTTCGATATAGATGGAAGGGAGAAATCCTTCTCCGAATAATCCATTAAAAATAAGTCACTAATGATACACCAATGTATATAACTTCTCCATGAACATTATTTTCATGATTTATAAAATACATCTATGTATGTTATTCATAACATTCATTAATAAAAATATAAATGTCTACAGACCATTACTTATGATTTTTGATAGGAATATCTGACGAAACCAAAACCTGTTGAATTACTACTGGTAGTTTTGTTCTCATAATCGTCTGTCTTGGAGATTTCTAAGTGTGTTTATCATGAGAAGATGTATAATTAACTTATGATTAATCAAACCTATATGTCATATTTAATGTGTCTCATGATAGAAAATAATATATCAATGCAAATATATTTCTGAATATCATAAAATCATTAAATGTTCTCATCTGAGTGGGTAATTAATATAACCTTATCAACGTGAAAAATACTATAAGAAATTATTACAATAAAGTTATGTAGAATAGAGAACAATATATAACAAAATATTTTATTAATATTAAAATCAACAAATATAGATGTGATAAAAGTACAAATAGTTTGTCCTAAGACATCGACTACAATGGTTTAATGAAGTTATTATAAGCTAATTTTAAAATGAGTGGTTGGTTTTATTAAAAAAATCATGTTTTTGAAATTGTATTGTGGGTTCCTTTTTAATAATGTGTAAAAACATAAAATATGAAGTTGTGAAGATTTACTTAGTGGTAATTGATTGAAATATTTAAAATTTTGGAGGATTTATATATGTGAAATTATTTTTATAGTGGATATTTAATGTGATTTGATTTTTAAATTCTTTCTGGATTTGATGGTGTTTTTATTTTGTTGTTATTTACTATATTCCACCACTAATATATGATGGACTGTGAAGGTGAATATATAGGGGAGGAATTGTTAACTGGACCCTTATTTTATCAATAGTGAGTTAACCTCCATAGGATTTATAAATTAAATCATCCTCTAATTTTTTATCAAATGGAACCCCGTGAGGCAGAGGAAATGTTGAAAAACATAGAGAGGATATTTATCTTTCTTGAGAATCTTGAGATTTTTTATCATGAATTTTTATCCATTATCCTTAATTTTCAGATTTTTTTGTGGTGAATGTTATCTATTCGAACCAATCCATGAGATGAAATTTTTAGGGAATTCTTTAAATATTAATTCATCCACTGGTATTTCTCCAAGTCCATGAAGGTGGAGAAAGTGATGGATTTTAACTCCTCCAGGTAGGATGCTCTGTTTGTGTTGTAGTTCATCCATCATTTTTTCTGATATTGTACACTATCATTTATAGTTGACCATGGATGATTTCATAAATTCATAACAATTTAATACATTCTTTCATCCTGATATTAAATATATGCTGTCATGAAACATTTTTACCTTCTATGTTGATGTGGTCAAATAAGTAGTTCAGATTAAGACCATATTGGAAGGATTTGTTGAGGTGGAATATAATTCCATAGTTTCTTTAAATGGTGACAAGAATTATAGTAAAGGTAACTAGAATCATCCCCAATTCAGACAAGAATGGGTTCTCATTGAGAGACATTTTAGCATCACGTTGACTTATTCTGGGTGTAGGATGCTAGTGTTTCATAAAAGAGGCATGCATGATCATAATTATCCATTTTTTATCAAAATTATTGAAAGATATCTC
The DNA here is from genome assembly GCA_963277665.1 of Viscum album. Classification (NCBI taxonomy): domain Eukaryota; kingdom Viridiplantae; phylum Streptophyta; class Magnoliopsida; order Santalales; family Viscaceae; genus Viscum; species Viscum album. Next base: position 367,837,511 of record OY728119.1, on the reverse strand, counting down.
ATGCATGTGGTAGTTTCAACCTTCTTCAATGTATTTATAAATGAGTATCTTGAAATAGTAGTATATCTTGATCCACTTCTTTAGAGGTCTCACAAGTTCAACTAGCATGATATGTTCCTAATTTAGCCCCCTGAAGAGGTACCACCTTTCCCAATAAAATTGTTAATTTTTCTATGGGATGTATCTAAGTTATTATTTTAATAATTTTTTATATCTTAATATATTTGGAGTTTCTTACATAAATTATGTATTGAGAGGGGATGCCTTAGTGGAATCCAAAATATAGCGTAGATTCCTCCTTTTTCATATTCTATTGTTGATTTTTTCTATCAATAAATAATTTTCAATCCTTCTTTGATAAGTCATCATATGTTCATCCCTGATTCTCCTCAGACATATGATTTTGATTTTTTCTTTATTTGAAAACATTGGGATCTTAGAGAGGTATCAACGCTTTTGATGGAAGAAAGGTCATTGGCTTCTGGGTTTGTATATTTTTATCTTTTAAAAAAAAATTAGTGTAGTACAGGTTCATATGGTGTTTTAGGTTAGGGATTCACGCATTATATCTGTATTAGATTTTATGTTCTTCTGTTCATGATAAAAGCGTTTCATGAAAAATGATGACCCCTTTCCTTTAGCTTGAACAACGAGAATCATTTAGACTTTCTATTCTAGTGGTAAAATGGTTTATGGTGGAGAGAATTATCACAACTTAGTTCTCAATTTTCAATATTATTATTATTTTTCATTCTCTTTTTAATTTTGGGAGTTTTATATTGAATTTTTTAGATTCATGTGGTTTTTTCTATTACACATTTAGTGTACATGATAAGTAAAAACCATGTGACTACTATATATTATCCCCCTTTTCATTCACTGTTTTCATGAAAGGATTAGTCCACATTGTTGGCACATGGATAAGTCCAAATGATATGGTTCCTAGGGAAAATTATATGGGATAATTTATATCTATTGGTGAAGGAAAATGACTAGAACATTGTGAATTGAAGCTATATAAAGATTGTGTAATTATTGTATATAATTTAGGATAAATATTCTTAATGGTTGATGCATGATTTCATAAACCATGCGGCCAAATTTTGTAATTTTTAATGTTAGTCTACTAATGGGAACACAGTTGTCTTACAGTTTACCAAACAATACTACCAACTAAAGTCACCTATCCAGATTTAAAAAATTTGAAATTATACAATTTTTATTACTCATTTTTACCCCAAACCCATCTTTTTTACCTCATATTTAATTTTCAAGTCCCTTAGGGATCCTACCATTCATTTCACCTACCTCACATGATGTTTTGGTGAGATTTATTCATTGTTTTTCTCATGATCAAAAATTATAAGACCTTCCCCCATCTTTTCCATCTTCTTATATTATTTCCCCTTGTTTTCCTCTTCATCCATTATGGTATTCAAGATTACACGAAACCTAGTTGTGAAAGGGGAATCTATAATTTTTTGGTATTTATGTATAGGGAATTGGAGCCTCATCTTGATGCCCATTCTTGTGTTTTTAAAAAAGATGACTTATTTCATTAGTGTTAATTTATGTTTCCTCGAGTATTGGAATTTAAATTAAAGAACCACTGATTTGTTAAATTTTTATACCATGTATGATAGTAATTAATAGTGAATAGTGTTTTGAAAGATTAATTCAGATGTAATATAGTTCTACCAGGTTTTCATGTCAAAGATAATGTTGTTTTCCTTCTAAATGAATTGTATAAATTTTTTATTTAAACAAGAAAATGAATTGTTTGATGAAATTCATGGTTGTACTTTATGGGTAGTTTTTGATCACTAAATGATATTTTGTGTCTCTAAATATGTTTTTATAATAGTATTTTTATTTATTAGTGGTGTGCTTGAATTTTTTTAATGATCCTTTCATAATAAAAGGATGTTCCATGTCCTATTTAGCGCCATCGAAATGCGTGTTCTATGGGAAAAAACTCAATGGGAAGTGACTCAATCCTTGTTCAAATTTAAATTAACAGGAGTGTGCTCATAATGGGACTTACCTTATGTATCAATTCCTTAAAGTTAAGGTGTTATTTCTTTGAGAGGTGTTCGAGGTGGTATTTGTGTGTGACTCATGTGGTGGGTCTTTCTAACATTTTTATATTGTTAATTTAGGAACACATCCGTATTTCATACATCCCATGTGAACCTAGAGTTACTAGTTGATTAGCTTGGAACACATGTTATAGTAGTAAAGGATTGAAAATTAGATACTGAACCTTAGTATTGATTATTCTTTTCTATAGAATTATACACCTTAGTTTAGATAGGATGGGTAGGATAAAGTGTTAGCGTCATTTGATTCAATTAGGAATATCGATATGATAGATCATGATGATAGAAATTATATTCTAGATAATCCCAAGTGCTTATAGGTAATTGTATTTCCATTGGAAAATTATTATACTAGGAGGATAATTCATTTTTGTTATGGATTTAGTTTTATGAATTCTATTTTGTCACTACCATTTCTTAATTGTCTTGTGTATAATTATATTGATGTGAATTCTCTTCATCTTATAAATGTTTACCCTTTCTAAGATAATGCTTCGATTAATTTTTTTGAGTAAAATTGAATATAAATTTATTAACATTTTTTATTTTCATAAATTTTTAAAAAATAATGTTTTAAAGAAAATAAAACATTAATCTTTAATGTGATTTATGAACCGTTCCATAAAATGAAAAATTATCACATTCAATGTTATACTAGTTTTATATAAACAAAGTAAACAAAACAATCATCTGTTATAAGATTTATGATAATATCTAAACATATGTTAACATATTTCATTTCCAACATGAAAGGAATAGATATTATATTTAGATTTAATACATTGGGTGTAGATATATTAAAATGCCTAATGAGTCTCATACTCATAATAAACTTATCATTTCCTTTTTATTTTTAGGATCAAGATTGGTTTGATCACCTTGGAGTGATGATGGGTTTTGGGATTGTAGTGCGACCCATGGGGTCTCATGATAATTTAGTCAATCATTTGATTATATTTTAGTATATATTTAGTTTAATATGAACCATCTATTTCAGCATTAATTTCATTTTTAGTTGCATTGTTTTTTGGTTTATTTATCTTTATCAAAGTTTAAATTTACATCTATGGAAATTTGTTTATGTTTCTATGGGTTAAATTGTTCCAAAAATTTGTTACACCCTTTTCACTTGTCACCACCCAGGGAAGATAGAGAACAAACCTTAGAGATGTTGCGGGAAAGCTCTGGTTTTGATTTTGGGGGTCAACCTTTGGTAGTTTCTGACAGAAAGGTATTGGAATTCCCACTAATACCCATTTCTTAATGTGTCTGGAATGACTTTTTATGATGAAAGTCGATCTATATTTCACAAATAAAAAATATATTTTAAGGGTATTTCACAAATTCCCTTATACACTCATATAAAAATAATGTTTTATGATATTTATGGTTTTTATCCATTGGTTAAGCCCATTAAAAATTTTTTCCAAATAAATTATTAATTAATTCAATATAAATTTTTTTATAAGACCAATGAAAATGAAAAATTGACCAGGAAAAATCACCCTCACACAAAACCGAAAACAACAATTAAATAACAAAACTCCCCTCATGAAAAAATGAAAATATTACCATCTAAAGGAGGAATCCCTATACCCACTATGATGGTAGTGACACTGCTAATACCTAATAGATGATCTGTTGAAATTTATTATAGAGGCCAAATCAAATAGGAATCAATTTTCATCTATAATGGATTAATAGAAAACTGATTGAAAAAATGAAAAGACCATCCAAAACACAATCCCTCGCAAGAATGGTCTACTAACCAAAGAAAATAATGATCGATGTGGTCATGATATCATCAATCACACTTTGGAATATACCATATATTCCATATATTATGAAATTAAGATCTATTCTTAGTGGTGTTAAAAAAGAAACTATCATGCCTGAAAACCCTAAAAAATATAAAATTTGAAATAACTAGTCATCATTTTTAGGAAAAAACTTTGAACCACAATTCTATGATAACCATTACAAGAAAAAAGAAACAGAATAAGAAAATGATGTACAACATCAAGGATCAAAAAAAACCCAAAAAAAATAAAAATCAAGAATGAAATAATCAAAATGAACATTGAATAAATTTATAAAGCCCTGATATATAAAATGATCTATAAAGATCATTATCTAGATAAGTTAGTCAAAAGATTCACACATTCAGATTAGATGCAAGGGAGTTTACAAAAAATTCATAAAAAATAGTAAGTCCACCATAATAGGAGAACCTGAACAGGGATAATATTATGTTCATTAAAGAATATCATTAAATAAACCATTCAATATGGTATCATAGAACAAACACTTATAGGGCCTTGATATGACATCATATCCAAACTTTACCAAGTTTGACCTTTTCTATGATAAGCCAATTTTAACCTCGATAAATAGTTTAAATATGAAAAAATAATGTTGACCCAATTACCTTACTTAGAAATTCAGATTACATATATGTAATCCAATTTATTAGATCTAATTTCAGAAAATTTTGAAAATTTATTCTAATATAAGAATTTATAGTGTATATTTTTTTTAAAAAAATATATTTCTATGTTTAATTTTTTTTGACATTTTTTAGTTCCATGTAATAATCTCTAGATAGATGTAAAATTATTAATGTTTTATATAATAAATAAATTTCAATGAAATCATTCATTAACAATGGTCATTTTAATTTGTTACAAATATAAAATATATTAAAAAAATTATACAAAAAATATATTCTTCTAAAAATAAATTATTTTTCCATTATTACCAACTAATTAAATTCTATTGAATCTATGTTTATTTATTTGTTTATATATATAAATAATACATTTTGTTATGTTTCATACTAAAAATATGGAAAATTTATCTTGTAAATAAAATCATATAACATATAAAAAATAATTTCTTTAAAGAATTTTTTTTAAAATATATAATAAAATTTACACCCCTTATAGTAACTAAATTATTGGAGGGTTAGTATTAATATATTTTACTAAATAATCCTTAAAAACTACGTAGAAACATTATTTATATCATTATTTAAAAAAAATAAATTTTATAAAAATACATAATTCCTGAAAATAATTTCATTATAGTAAATAAAATTACCCCTTGTAAATTAGTATAATTTATTTCTATTTTAAAAGATTGTATTTTTTTCCATTAAATTATTTATCAAAAATATTTTTAAAACTTTTGTAAACGTTATTTATATAAATTTTAGGATTATTCCAAACTAGTACAAGGCTTACTAGTATTATACCCAACTACTATATAACATTTAATAATTGTCATATAATTACTATATTAATCCCTTTAAATCATATATATTAATAATATTCTACTTTAAAAGATTATTTCTCATTACTTTTGTTTACAATTTTGATTTTATAATTTTTTTCCCTTCCATGAGTATTTTTCTTAATATTAGTTATTTTAAAAACATTTATCCTCACGGGTAATGATGATCCAAGTAATTTCATAGTTATAAAAGTATTATTATTTTTAATAAATTATCCCATAAAATTTTATTCATTATAAAAGGATGTAATAATCTAATATATTCAATAATCTATGGTAAATTACACATGTTTTCTTTTAGTTTTGATGTAATTACCCATAATTTAAAGAGAAATATTTTTTATTTTTTTAATTTAAAATATGATTTATTTCCCACATATATTTCAATTCAATATGAAAAACAAAACAAGTATCTTAGGGAAATAAAATACAGTCATAAATTTGATATTCTATATGAATTTTTGAAATAAGTAGGACGTATCAGGTTTTTATAAACTAATAGATATGCAAAAAGCTTCCCTTGGATTAGGGATTATCTATAATGAATCCAAAAATTTCATTTTTTGGTACTATTAATTTTTTTTAATTTTTATTTATGAATTTCAAAATATTAATATTGATGGTTCTGAAAAAATAATCTGTGAAAATATTGGGGATGTAACATTTTACCTTGGGTAGTAATTTTAAAGTTTTCCATGGTAGTTGGTTTTTCCCATACATGTTCAGTAATATTGGAAATAAATCATTTTTTGAAATTTAAGTGATATATTATATATGTATTATTTTAAAATAAAATAAAATTTTTTAATGGTGTTTTAGTGATGATGAAATTAACATTTTAGTAGATGTTGAGTCATATATTTTTTATTAATAAAAAATAAAGATGTAGATATTAAAAATGGATTTTTAAAGGGGTTGAAATGGAAAAATAATAGAATACATTAAGAGTATTAATGCAATGATTGATTAATGAGATAAATATAATTGAATTAGGAAGAATTTAGTTTTTTATCATCAGTGAAATTATTCTATATTTTCATATTTTTCTCATTGGAGAAAACACTTTGAATTTTCGGTTCATTATTGATCAAGATAGAGAATGAGTGAGATTGGGATCTATAAGAACCTGGTTTTTGCTGTGAAAGACTTTGGAATATTCTTGATGATATTCCATAGTAGTGCCTTCAGATGGCATGTGATTCTGAGCCCCGGAGTGGCCAGAATTAAATTTTCAGTGTGTTCACACTAGAAACGCCAAATAAATGGTATAACTCCTAAACGGTGCCCCAGATCAGGGATCCGAGTTTACTGATGGGTCTGGAAAGGGGTGTTTGTCCTAGGAACATCATAAAACTTGTAGTCACGGGATGTTTGGACCCCTCGCCCGCTCCCAAAACGTTAAACAGATAAATAAATTAATTAATTTATCCTTTTAATAGTTAAACTCAAGAATCTCTTAAACGGTGACTCAGATTGGAAAACTGAGGGCTCCGTTGAGTTTGTAATGTACCGTTTACCCTAGGAGAGGTATACGTTTCGCGGGCACGGGCCATCTGTGAAAAATGGCCCCGGGGGCGTTTTCGTAATTTGGCGGCCTTGGGCGCTAAGTTTAATAACTTTCGAACAGGGTCTCAGATTAAAATTACGAGACTGCTGCTGTGCTTGGAAGGTGGTGTTTACCCTAGGGGGAGCTTAATCTTGACCACGCCAGAGGGTTTAGAAGCGGGTGTTTTAGGGTTCGGGTCTTTTAATTAAAGAGTTTATTTATTTAAACACTCCCCTCCTCCCCTTCCTCCCCATTGAACCCACTGGCAAAACCCTTCCCCTCTCCTCCTCCATCTCCGGCGAGGCGACCCCGGCAAGGTGCGGGGATGCCGGCGGATCGACGCGAAGCTCCGGGCGAAGCCCAGCGAGGTAGGAGGTTTTTGTTGCGTTTTATTTCCGAACCTCCCTTTGAGTTTGATTATATGCATCAATTTGTTGCTTGATCCTCAAACAAATCCCATAATCTTGTAATTGATTTTATACTATTTCTGACACATCTTTAGGATCTCAATTCCGAGTCCCAAGCTGCTCACAGATGTTCGCTGAATTTTGTGGGAATTGGGGTGGATCAGCAGGGCGGCGCGGCGGTTCGGCCGAGCGTTAGGCGGCCGGGGGCTCACACCAGCAGCAGGGGGGTCCGCAAGCTTCGTTGGGTGTCGCGGCGTCTGGCCAGGGCGAGGGGGTGGCGTCAGGAGGAGGCTGGGGCTCAGGCAGAGCGCTTCGGTGAGGCAGCGGGTCGCCAGGGAGCGGTGACCGCTGGGTCGTGGCGCGCGAACCCCGTGGGGTGACAAAGACATGCGCCGCGTGGGTCTTCACGCGGCTACTGTGGCCGGCCCTTGTGGCCGGTCTGCGCGCGGACCGCGAGTCCGCGGCCGGTCCAGCCCCAAGGGTCATGCCCCCTCGGTTTTCGGACACCCGTATTTTCCGCTACGGGTGTTCATTTTGAGTGCCGTCTACGGCAGTGGAACCGTATCAAAAATGTGGACTTTTTGAGATGGTTTCAGAAATTTTTAATTCCCGAAACGAGGGGCCTCGGTGGCGCGACACGTACGTCGAGGGGATTGTCGTTTTTCCGGGGGAACTTGTTTTGGACGGCACAGACGCTTCTGACGTCCGATTTAAGCGCCGTCAGTGGCGTTGGGACCCTGGCACCGAGGCGGAGCTTTCCAGGGTGGTTTTAGGCGTTGAGGCCGAAGTTGAGGAGTGGGCCCCACGACCTGTCTTTTCAGCTGCGTGCAGCGTTTTACGACTTTTTCATCAGACGTCCGTTCGGGGCGTGCGAGCAGTCGTTTCTGGATGTTTTTCTGAGGGGATTGCAATGGAGTAGTCTGCCCGCTCTAATTCAGCATGATGATGCAGGGCCCACGAGGGCCGTTTGGGCGTCGACGGTGATTTTCCATCTTTATCACCCGGCAACCGTTTTGGACAAGTGAATAGTCCATCTTGTGTCCTTTTTCGAGAGGATCGCAATGGTGTGATCCGTCGGCAGCGCTTCGGGACCGGGGTGTGGGTCCTGCACGGTACCGCCCGTGCACGGTAATCCAGACTGCATCTTTTTCTCCGGGTACCCATTCCACTCAAGTAAGTAGTCAATTTGACGTGCTTTTCCAAGAGCATTGTGATGGCGCAGTTCGCCAGACCTTTTTCGGGGACGTGGTGTGGGTCCCACTTGACGTGGCTACGTTGAATAGTACCTTTTCACTGGGTGTCCATTTTGGACAATTGAGTTGTCAATCCCGTATGTTTTTCCGAGGGTATCACAGTGGTGTGCCCTGTTTGTTCAGTTTCGGGATGTTTGGGTGGGCCCCACATGGGTTGGTTATGGTGAATAGTACCTTTTTCACCGGTTGTCCGTTTCAGGTGAGTAAGTAGTCTATTTCGCGTGTTTTTTCGCAAGGATTACAACGGTGCAATCCATTTGGTTGTGAGGAGCCTTGTACATGATCTTATTAAATTTGGAAATGTGAAGGTGCCCTAGTGGTGGTTCTTCTACCGTGGGTGTAGCGGATCCATGGCATGTGATCGCGTGCACTCTTGGGAGAGAGATGTAAATGATTCACAAGATGTGGTTGGAAGTTCATGGGCCTTTGATGTGGAGTTGTTATGTCACGCATTCACATTGAGGTTGGGTGTCAGGTGCATGATAACCCTTGGGATAAAAGTGAGGTATACTCTGGGAGTATACGGGAGCGCTTGGAGGTACGTGTGGTTTGTACCTGAGACATTCGTGTGCTTGGTTGGGTTTAACATGGGGCCACACATCTTGTGGGACCCTAGGGCGTGTCGTGCTGTAATTTTCATAATTTGACCTGTCACGACGTAGAGGGTCCCTCTGTACTCGTTTGTTTGACCATCAGGGTGGAGTTTTTCTCCTGGCTCTGTGATCGTTTGTTTGACCAGCAGGGTTGAGTGGTCTCCCTGGTTTCGTTCTCGATGGATCCGCTGGTAGCGGTGCTAGTGACACCCAGTGATGGAACATGCACTAAAACTCTTTTTGGGTGAGTTGTTATAGAGTTGGGTGGTTGCTTGATACCCACTCCGTGTTCGGTTGGCCAGTGTTGTACCCTCTAGTAGAGATGGCCAGAGCAGTTCTGAGATTTACCCTCCAGCGGGGCTGGGCAGTGGGTTACTCATTGACTTCTTCGGGTTTACCCTCTAGTAGGGCTGGGCAGTGGGTTGCTCACTAACTTTTAGGGTCTACCTTCCAGCAGAGACTGGGCAGTGGGTCACCCGACACACTTAGGGTCTACCCTCTAACAGAGACTCGGCAGTGGGTAACCGGATGACCTCTTAGGGTATATCCTCCATCAGGGCGAGGCAGTGGGTTGCTCGTCGTCTAGTTCCAGGTCTACCCTCCAGGAAGGCTAGGCAGTGGGTCGCTTGTTGACTTATTCCAGGTATACCCTCCAGCGGGGCTGCGCAGTGGGTTTCCTGATGATGTATTAGCGTTTACCCTCCAGTAGGGCTGGGTAGTGGGTCACCCGATATCTGGTTATGAATTACCCTCCAGTAGGGCTGGGAAGTGGGTCATCCGTTGGCATTCAAGGCTCATTCCTTTCTACTAGGCTAGCCTGTGGCTTTCCTCCATGATTACCGGAGCAGGACCCTTGGTTATACGGGTCGCTGTTGTGATGACTTTGACATTGCGAAGAACTCTCGACTGTAGGGTAGTGACGAGGTGTGGTTTGACTTTCCCTAAAACTCTCAAGTACGAGGGGCACGTTCCCCACCGAGATGCGTTTTTGTGACGCGATCTAAAACTGTGCGGGCGAGTCAGTGTCGCCCAAAGCGGATAGTGTCGAAGTGCAGTGATTGATCCGCTTGGCTTGTAGTTCGGGGCAGATATGCGGGATGTTGGGCATCGATGGTGTTACTTATGGGACTGTTGGCTACTTGTTTTCTTGGGCTGAGCTACGGGACTAAGATACCCTTACGACATTGTTCTAGATTCTTACTGAGCATAAGGATATGAATATACCTTGTTCCAAAACCCAGTTCCTGGGTTTGGTTACTCTCCTTCCAGGAGAGGCGAAGACGGGTGGGGTATGCCACATGCTTTTTGTGTCTAGCTTCTCGTGGTTGGACGAGTCTACTCTCCTACTATAGGTAGCGAAAACTTGACGGGAATTTCATCTTCTCACTATCTCCAGCTCCTTGTGTCTGGATGAGTCTACCTTCATTCCTCTTGTTGGGTTGAGCTGGACTCTTTACTGCACTCTCTATTGTACTCTTTTACTTTTCCTCTTTGCTCTACTGCTCACCCTTCTGTACCTCCTTTGTTGCTTTCTCGATCATTCGGGGTATCCTACTGAGTATTTTTATACTCACCCCTGCTTGGGCTTTCCCCGCACTTGGTGTGCCCTTGCAGACGATGGACAGGTGGAGCGTGACTTTAGAGGAGATTAGGAGTTCTGGAGCTTGGACCGCGTGCGATGGTCGTATACGGGTTCTAGGTGGGAGACCCATCAGCTGTTTCTTTTTGTTTACCTGTTGCCGGGTTGTGGCACCTTTTCTGGTTGGGTGTGTGTTTTTCCCCTTTCCCCTTTTCAGCACTCTACTTGTACTTTATAGAGGTCGATGCACATTTGTGGTATATATATAGTAGTTGTTCTTTTTACTCTTCCTATTCTTTATTTTACTCTGCACTTTTTCATTGAGTGGGTTGCATGTGTGTGTACAGCTACTTAGGCAAAGGCCTCCCCGAGTTGTTGTGCCTTCGCGCCTGGTCGCTAGCCCCTGGCCTATGGAGGCGAGCATGGGGTAGTTGCAGCTCGAGCCCGGGTAGGGTCGGGTCGTGACAAAGTGGTATCAGAGGTTGTTCGTTCCTTGGGACGCTGTTCGGATATCCCTAAAAGTGGAATTGGTTGGGATTTAGGGCAACAGTTTTAACGTGTCTCAAGAGTGGCTCTCAGGCCAGGGAGTCCAGTGATGGTGTGGCGACTGACGTATTCATTCACCAGGACATTAAGAACCCGCTTGTCAACTCGGAATAATGAGACACTTGTTGTAGGGAAAAATTGTTTTGTGCATCACATAGGATTGAGTCTTTGAATGTCCTTCTTGAGTCATCTCCACATCGTTTTTATTGGTATATACATATATGCTCATCTGACCGCGGAACTCCTTTATAATATTTAGGATGTCTCCGCGAAGAAAACCAGCTAGGATACTAGCTTTGGTTCGTGATGAAAACCCTGTGAGCTATGAGGCCAAAATCCAGGACCCATCATGCGAGCCCTTTCTACAAGTGGGCCGGTAGCAGCACCCCCACTTGTTGAGCAGCTTGCTATTTCAGCAGAGCAGGCAGGGCTTGAGCGCACTCCGTGAGATCTAGCAGCAGAGACCGCTGAGGTTCAGTGGTGAGCTAGACCCTCAGGCGGAAGAGGGTTGGCTAGAGGCAATAGTTAGCCTTTTCAGGCTTGTGCAGACGCCGACAGATTAGAGAGTGGCTTTGGTAGCCGGCCTTTTCTGTGGATCAGCTTGGTGTTGGTGGAGTCTGGTGACTTACCTTCTTGAAGAGTCGTCGCTTTTGTGGGGAGACTTTCAATTGTTGTTCTGTGAGGAGTTTTTTCCCTCATGCTTTTACTCTGTTCAGACTCAGGAGATCCTATAGTTTCAGCAGGGAGGGATGACGGTGGCTGAGTACACGACTAGTTTTGCAGACCGTGCACGCTTATACTCAGACTTGGTCCATGACGACAACATCCGAGCGCGGAAGCTTGAGAAGGGTCTCTGCCGAGAGATTCGTGTTGTCATAGTACCCTTGGGAATTTCCACATATTCTGGGGTGCTATAGCAGGCGCTGGTGACAGAGAGCTTCCTGTCACATTCTGGAGTTGGTGGTGGCAGCAGGAACGTTGGAGCTGAGACGTTTTCCGCAGCTAGTAGACGTCGAAAAGAAAAACCTCGACGTAGGTGGCTTTATGAAAATCGGACTCAGGGGCATGGTCGTACAACACAGTGGCGCCGGAGGGCACTAGTGCAGCCCGAAGAGAGTTGGTTCTATGATTTCGAAGGGTTAGGTAACATGGAACGAGACTGCCCGACCCGAGTTGCTAAGAGCTTCGGGCAGGCAGCAGGCGCACCACCACGGCAGTGGCAGCGCCGTGATCAGAGTAGTGCCCAGAGAGGTGGTTCTAGCATAGGAGAGGTAGGGGATGTATGTGGGGGATGACGTTACGAGGTCTTCCCATCACCACTAGGTGGTCCACATCAGGCTCCAGGAGCTGAAAGTTGGGACCGCAAACAGCCATGAGCTTTGGATGTCTACGATCCTGCAGAGCATGAGGTGATAAGAGTTACGCTCTATAGCTCTTCTACTTTTTGCAGTAGAGTTGTTAGACACTGTGTGTGAAATGCTTTTCTGCTGCCTCCTTGTTTGAGTTGTTACCAGGGTGCTGCGGGGCGTCGGTGTAACCATGTGTTGTTAAGGTAAAAGGGCGTGGGGCATTTTTCTTTAGTTGATGGTGTCGACTCCTTTGCCTTTTGAGCATGTAAGAGAGACTTGGTTATGGAACATCGACTGTAGAATCTTGTGTGACCAGATATCCTGGGGTGTTTCACCATATGGATATTCTGAAGGAGGGAATCATCGGGCCTTGTTCCAGGTGCGGGCGGTGATTCCAGTCGTGGCGTGCGACGTGGAGGTTCGGTCGGGGAGGTGAGCTACCCCCAAGAGCCTTTGGGCCGTTTGAGATCGTGCAAAGGGATGTCAGGGTCCCCTACTGCCTTACCGTAACCCCAAATTCTGGAGTGGTGCACGACATCGGAAAGGGCCAACCTTGCGTGAACGGATCAATCCTTAGGTCTGTGTGCGGTGACGCAGAGCTGTGCGTGGGTTCTTCTAGGTATGGGAAAGCCAGGTGTGGGCTTAGTACCATGTGTTGCTCCCTATTTTGTCTTTTCAGGGATGAAATTTTTGAAGGAGGGAATGATGTATGAAACCAGTTTTTGCTGTGAAAGACTTCGGAATATTCCTTATGATATTCCAGAGCAGCGCCTTCAGACGGCGTGCGATTCCGAGCCCCGGAGTGACCGGAATTAAATTTTCAGTGCGTTCACACTAGAAACACAAAATAAATGGTATAACTCCTAAAAGGTGCACCGTATCAGGGTTCCGAGTGCACGGATGGGTCCGGAATGGGGTGTTTACCCTATAAACGACATAAAACTTGTCGGTGCGGGATGTTTGGACCCCTCGCCCACTCCCAGAACGTTAAACAAATAAATAAATTAATTAATTTATCTGTATAATGGTTATACTCGAGTATCTCTTAAACAGTGGCTTGGATTGGAAAACTAATGGCACCATTGAGTTTGGAATGTACCGTTTACCCTAGGAGATGTATAAGTTTCGTTGGCGCGGGCCGTCTGGGAAAAATGGCCCCTGGGGCGTTTTCATAATTTGGCGGCCTCGGGAGCTAAGTTTAAAAACTGTCGAAAGGTTTCTCGGATTAAAATTATGATACCACCATTGTGCTTATGAGGTGGTGTTTACCCTAGGGGGAGCTAAATCTTGACCGCACCAGAGGGTTTGGATGCGGGTGTTTTAGGGGTCGGGACTTTTAATTAAAGAGTTTATTTATCTAAACTCTCACCTCCTCCCCTTCCTCCCCATTGAACCCCCTGGTAAAAACCCTCCCCTCTCCTCCTCCATATCTGGCGAGGCGACTCCGGCAAGGTGCGGTGATGCCGGTGAATCAACGCGAAGCTCCGAGCGAAGCCCAGCGAGGTAGGAGGTTTTTGTTGCGTTTTATTTTTGAACCTCCCTTTTAGTTTGATTATATTCATCAATTTGTTGCTTGATCCTCAAAAAAATCACCCAATCATGTATTATAATTTATACTCTTTCCGACGCATCTTTCGGATTTCAATTTCGAGTTCCGAGCTCCTCACAGATGTTCGCCGAAGTTTGCGAGAATTAGGGGGGGATCAGCAGGGCAGCGCGGCGGTTCGGCCGAGCGTAAGGCGGCCGGGGGCACACAGCGGCAGCAGGGGGGGTGACCGCGGGCTTCTACGGGTGGCGCACCATGAGGCAGCGTCTGGCCAGGGTGAGGGGGCGGCGCCAGGAGGAGGTCGGGGCTCAGGCGGAGTGCCTCAGCGAGGCGGCGGGTAGTCAGGGAGCGGTGACCGCGGGGTCGCGGCGCGCGACCCCCATGCGGCGACAAAGACCCGCGCCACACAGGTCTTCACGAGGCTGCCGCGACCAGCCCTCATGGCCGGTCTGCACGGCTAAGCCGCGGACCGGCCCAGGCAGGGCAGACCGGCCGTTCCAGGCCAGTCCAGCCCCAGGGGCCTTGCCCCCTCGGTTTTCGGACACCCGTATTTTCTACTACGGGTGTCCGTTATGAGTGCCGTCTGCGGTGATGGAACCTTATCGACGAGGCTGAATTTTTGAGATGGTTTCAGGAATTTTTAATTTCAGAAACGAGGGGCCTCGGTGGCGTGACACGTAAGTCGAGGGGATTGTCATTTTTCCGGGGGAACTTGTTTTGGACGGCGCAGACACGTCCAACGTCCGATTTAAGCACTGCCAGTGGCTAGCACCGAGGCGGAGCTTTACAGGGTGGTTTCAGGCGTTGAGGTCGAAGTTAAGGCGTGGGCCCCACGGCCCGTCTTTTGATCTGTGTGCAACGTTTACGAATTTTTCATCAGACGTCCGTTCGGGGCGTGCGAGCAGTCGTTTATGGATGTTTTTCCGAGGGGATTGCAACGGTGCAATCCGCCTGCTCTAATTCAGCACGATGGTGCGGGGCCCACGAGGTCTGTTTGGGCGTCGACGGTGACTTTCCATCTTTATCACAGGGCAACCGTTTTGGACAAGTGAATATTCCATTTTGTGTGCTTTCTCGAGAGGATCGCAGTGGTGTGATCTATCGGCAGCGCTTCGAGACTGGGATGCGGGTCCCGCGTGGTACCACTCGTGCGCGGTAAGCCGGAATGCATCTTTTTCTCCGGGAACACATTCTACGCAAGTAAGCAGTCAATTTGACGTGATTTTCCGAGAGCATTGCGATGGCGCAGTTCACCCGACCTTTTTCGGGGACGTGGTGTGGGTCCCACCCGACCTAGCTACAGTGAATAGTAACTTTTTCACCGGGTGTCCATTTTGGGCGATTGAGTAGTCAATCCTGTGTGTTTTTTTGAGGGGATCATAGTGGTGTGCCCCGTTTGTTCAGTTTCAGGATCTTTGGGTGGGACCCACATGGGTTGGTTACGCTGAATAATAACTTTTTCACCAGTTGACCGTTTCAGGTGAGTAAGTAGTCTATCTCGCAGTTTTTTTGCGAGGATTAAAACGGTGTGATCCTTCTGGTTGTACGGAGCCTCGTTGATGTTATTAATATTTTCATGACTTATTATATACTCTCTTTACTGATTTTATATGAAATGTGCATAATTTGTGTGAAATATAAATGTTTTAATATTAAGTATAGTTTTTGAGCATTTTTAGAAGTAGTCCAATTGAGTCAGTTTAATGTTTTAAAAATAAATGTCACTATACTGATCAAAATTGTGTGGTTCTTGGTTTGTAGGATTCTCCTTTCAATATAAAACATTTCATTAGAAGGTACCATGAGCCAATTCTGCCATTTGAAGGGTCATATGGTCCCCACAAACAAGACCAAATAATCTGTGAACAAACTGAACCAGCCTTGAAGATTGATTTACTGGGCTCAATACATAAGTCCAAAAACATTAACTCTCCACCATAATTCGGGGGACACTAAATTTCATCTTGGATAAAACTTTCAAGGCCCAAATCCAAGTACAAGGGGCCCCAATAAAGCTTTGAAGTCCAGCCCACCATTCTGGCCGAGAATTAAAATCAGTATAGTATACATGAAATATCTCATGATGTAAGCATCAAATCGAGATTATATTTTGCAGTGTGAAAGAGGCGATATAGGCGGCAGATTTTGTTGAAGAAACCATTCGGATTTGAAGGAATATTCATATTCAAAAACCTTTTCACATTATGGACTTTAAAAAGACAGGATTGAAATGGACAGTTTAACTTTATTTAATCAACCGGCCATAACCTTTGATACTTAAGTCCAAATGAATCCAAATGTTGAGAGTAGTCGGACAACATTATTTTCTACAACTTTGAAGAAGGAGATATTTGAAGATTCGGCTATCTGAATAGCCAAATTGGCGGTGCAAGTGGAGGGACAGATTGGGAATGCAAACAGTCCACTCCTTGGGCTATAAATACTCTCCCCTTCTCTACTTTAGAGGGGTTGGCATTTAAGAAGAGAGGATAACATATTGGCACGACCAAAGCCTTGCCAAAGTATTGGGAGGACCTGCCATACTAAAGTTTTCACTTGAGAGACCTTTCCTCCTCTCTTTGTTTTCACTTACTTTTGTGTTCTTCATTTTTGTAATTTTGTAAGTCCTTTCTTTTGTAATTTTGTTTTAATGCAAGTTTCTTCTTCAAGGAGTTGTGTACCCATAAGAGGAAACTTAGGAACTTCGAAAATGATTCCACCCAGCAGTCTATTCCCATAAAGTGCAAAGATCTAGGGACCTTTATGGTTCTATGCCAAATTGGATGTTCCAACTTTGATGATGCACTCATAGACCTAGGAGCCTCAATTAATGTAATGCCCAAATCCATATTCTCCAACCTTGGTCTAGGTCCCTTGCACCCAACGCGTGTTGTCATTCAGTTAGCCAAACGAAGCACAACCAGTCCTAAGGGAATAATTGAGGATGTCCTTGTCCGAGTCAATGATCTTATCTTCCCTGCTGATTTCTATGTCCTTGACATGGAAGGTGAGACGAACTCTTCTCGATCTCCCCTAATTCTAGGAAGACCATTCCTCATGACTGCGAGAACCAAGATTGATGTCTATTCAGGCATCTTATCCATGGAATTCGGTGACCAAATGGTCAAGTTCAAAATTTTCCAAGCCATGCGATACCCATCTGAGGATCACTCTGCATTCTCAATCCATGCTTCTGAGGACACTTCTAAGAGTCAATCGAACCCCAATCCACCATGTTCTTCATCTTCTAATGATAATGGATCTTGTGAAATATGCACCATGATTAACAAAGTCATAAATGGTGATGTTGATGTGGACCTCTCATTCATAGACTCCATCAATCTAGAGGAACTTGAAAACTCTCTTGAATCCCACATCAACTCTGATCTCTACAGCTCCACCTTGGACATCATTGAGAAAAATGAATCTGAAGAAACTGAAGTCCCTTCCTCCATTTATGAGTTGTCTATCCCAAAAGTGAAAGATGAGATTGATCTGAAACCTCTTCCTGAACACCTGAAATATGCATTCCTCTTCCATGATCACTTATATCCTGACATTATCTCTGCCATACTTACTGAAACAGAGGAGTCCAAAATTGTTCAAGTGTTAGAGGAAAACAAAAAGGCCTTAGGTTAGACCCTAGATGACATACCAAGAATCAACCCTGCCCTTTCCATGCATCACATCCATCTTGAGGAATCATCCAAACCAATTAGACAACCACAAAGAAGACTCAATCCACTCATCCTTGAGGTAGTTAGGGAAGAGATCACTAAGTTTCTTCAAGCTGGTATTATCTACCCAATTTATGATAGTGAATGGGTTAGTCCAATTCATGTTTTACCTAAGAAGGGTGGGATAACTGTTGTCACAAATGAACATGGAGAGGTAGTCACAACTCGAGTGAAGAACAAATGGCGTGTATGCATCGATTATCGAAAATTGAATGCTGAAACAAGAAAATATCACTACCCTCTTCCATTCCTTGATCAAATGCTAGAAAGATTAGCCGGAAAGTCACACTATTGCTTCCTTGATGGTTACATCGGCTATTTTCAAATCCTGAGCTCACCTCAGGACCAAGAAAAGACTACTTTCACATGCCCCTTTGGAACATATGCATATAGAAGAATGCCTTTTGGACTTTGCAATGCTCCTGAAACATTCCAGAGGTGTATGATGAGTATCTTCTCCGAATTCATTGAACACTGCATGGAAGTCTTCATGGT
Organism: Viscum album; assembly: GCA_963277665.1. Lineage (NCBI taxonomy): Eukaryota > Viridiplantae > Streptophyta > Magnoliopsida > Santalales > Viscaceae > Viscum > Viscum album. The sequence goes on along the minus strand of OY728119.1, from coordinate 367,819,070 downwards.
TGACTTCACCATTTATGGTGAGTCATTTGAATCTTGTTTGAATTCACTCTCTCTTGTCCTCCAAAAGTGTGTCAAGTGCAACCTTGTGTTAAATTTTGAAAAATGTCACTTCATGGTTTCAAATGGGATTGTTCTAGGGCACATAGTTTCAAAAGATGGTATTGAAGTCGATCCTGCCAAAATTGAAGTGATCCAATCAGTTCCTCCACCCACTTCTGATCGAGACATCCGATCATTCCTTGGTCATGCTAGTTTCTATCGGTGATTCATCCATAACATTAGTAAAATTTCCCTCCCACTCACTTGTTTGCTCCAAAATGATGTCACCTTCCATTTTGATGAGGTTTGCAAGAGAGCCTTCATTGAACTCAAAACTGCTCTTACAACTACCCCGATAATCCAACCCCTATATTGGTCCTTACCCTTTGAGTAAATGTGTGATTCTTCTGATAGAGCTGTTGGGGCTATTCTTGGTCAAAGAAGAGAAAAAATTCCTCATGTCATCTATTATGCCTCAAAAACATTAGATGAAACTCAATCTCACTACACTGTGACTGAAAAGGAACATTTAGTTGTGGTTTATGCCTTAGATAATTTTTGGCCCTATCTCTTAGGTGCCAAAATCATCATCTTCAGAGACCATTCTGCTATTAAGTTCTTACCCAAGAAAAGTGATTCCAAACCAAGGCTAATAAGATGTATTCTAATGCTCCAAGAGTTTGACCTTGAAATCAAAGATAGACCTGGAAAAGAAAACCATGTGGCTGATCACTTGAGTAGAATTACTAACTCTCCTCATTCTAAAATCATTGATCCTAAATTTCCAATTGAGAACCTTTCATCTCTCACTCCAAAACTACCATGGTATTCCCCAATTGTAAATTACTTCGTTTTTGGTGTTTTTCCTGAAATTTTTTCAAAAGAATAAAAAATGAAGTTGAAAAGTGATTCAAAATACTTTTTTTTGGAAGAAAATAAACTTTGGAAAACTGGGGAAGACATGGTAATTAAGAGATGTGTTGATGAAGATGAATATTCTTTCATCTTAGAATTCTGTCACTCAATGCCTGGTGGTGGCCACTTTGGACCACAAAGGACCTCCCGAAAGGTCTTAGACTTTGGATTCTTCTGGCCTTCCCTCTTCAAGGACTCACATGAGTTCTTTCAATGATGTCCCACATGCCAAAATTTTGTCATAATCTCCAAAAGAAATGAAATTCCCCAAAAGCCCTTAATCTTCTGTGAAATCTTCGATGTTTGGGGTATTGATTTCATGGGAACATTTTCCCCTTCCAATGGATTCTCATACATTATTCTTATGGTCGATTATGTTTCAAGTTGGGTTGAGGCCAAACCCACTTGGAAGGATGATGCTCATACTGTTAGTGAGTTCCTAAAGACCCACATATTCCAAAGATTTGGCACACCACGTGCCTTGATCAGTGACTTAGGAACCCATTTTTGTAATAGAACCATGGAATCTCTTCTAAAAAAGAATGGGGTTGTACATAAAACATCAACTGCATATCACCCCCAAACAAATGGAATGGCTGAAATTTCTAATAGATAAGTGAAAAGAGTGCTTGAGAGAATTGTAAATCCCACTATAAAATACGGGCCCAAAAGACTAGGGGAAGCACTTTGAGCTTATCGAACTGCCTATAAAACACCCATTGGGATGTCTCCTTTTCGGCTTGTTTTTGGTAAAGCATGTCACTTACCAGTTGAAATACAACATAAGTCATTTTGGGCAGTGAAAACATGTAATTTTGATCTTGAAAAATCTTATGAAGAAAGATTTTTGCAATTAGAAGAACTGGAGGAGCTTTGACTTGAATCCTACGAGAATTCCAATATGTACAAAGAGAAGCATAAGGTACTCCATGAAAAACACATCCTGAGAAAGGTATTTCATGAAGGTGAAAAGTTAATTCTCTTGAATTCTCAATTTCGGCTTCACCAAGGTTAGCTTAATTCTCGTTGGGAAGGTCCTTTTGTTATTACTAACGTTTACACATTTGGTGCAGTGCAAGTCCAAGACCCCTCCTCCAAAAGGAAATTTACGGTAAATGGACATTGGTTGAAGCATCACTATGAGAGGACACAAAATCCTGGATCATCATCTACTTCCATTGGATCCACAGTAGACCCACCACTGTATGGAGATGGAAACCCACAAAATCCAAAACAGGGGGCACCTCTTTCCCTTTAACTCTCTCTATCTCTTACTCTCTCTACCTCTTTCTTCTTCTTCCTCTCTCTTTTATTTTTTTTACCACTTTATTCATAAAACCCTTTCCTTTTCTCTTTCTTGTGTGGGTGTTTATTTTTAAAAAAAACCTTAGAAAATAAAAAAAAATAAAAAAAACACAATTACTTAATAAAATTACAAAAAAAGAGTCATGCTTACTCACCATCAAGTTTTGAAATTTTGTCCAACCATTTTGGGGAGTTAACAGACATGTTTTCATCTCAAAAATTTTGTATTTTCATCATGACTTTGGATAAAGAATTTTGTGTCAAAATTAACAAATTTTGAATGCTCAATTTTTGATTTGGAAAATGCTTTTCCCAAACTGTGAGAACAAACAATTGCTTTCATTCCAAGGCCACCTATGGCCATCTTTTCAAAATGTGTGTTTTCACCCCCATTTGTGAGTTTTGAGTTTGTGGACCTTCGAGCTGAATTTCCTACCTTAGAGTGCATTAATATGTTAGAGGCCTTTTCTGAACCACATACGAATCACAATAACCAAATAGCCTCTCATTACCCTTACATTAATCCTCCTCTTGAAAGCCCCTTAAAGCCTATGAAAACCTTTTCTTTGATAGCCACATTACAAGCCCAATACCATATCCCACCTAATATCAGCATAGATTTTCATTGCAAAAGTTTTTGAAATTTAAGTGTGGGGGGGGGATGGATTTCATTTTTTGGTATCATTTCCTAACTTTCTAGTGTGTTATCATATGCTTGAGGGTAAGAATCCATTTTATTGTGGGGGGAGGTTATCATTCAGTGGGATTTGGGAATGTATTGTACAAATGATATTGAAAAGTGTTAAAAAAATCAAACTTCAAAAAAAAATTAAAAAAAATTAAAAAATGAGTTGTGTCAGGGGTAAGTCAAAAATCACTCTTCCTCAACCATTGATCTTGTTATAAATATTACAATTAGTGTCATGAGGAGATCAATCATGGGTTGGGTTATAAGTATGAGATCTTTTCCAAGGTCAACTTTCAAAAAAACAAAGAAAAAAAAAGAAAAAAAGAACACTTGCGTTATATTCTTATATCATTGGGAGAAGTTTTGTGTCTTGTAAATATTTCATCATCTCATTAACTTCATATTTTATTCCTCTATTGTGTCTTTCTTCACACAATCATTCCCTTGTAAATATGTGTTTTCATTTCCTTCCATGTTTTATTTCAAAAAAATGTGCATTGTTTTTCTATTTTGGTATTTTATCCCTCTTATTCTCTCTCTTGGACATTATATTCCTACCGTCCCATAGCCATAGAAAAACCCCATTAAAAATACCTCCTGATTCTAGTTCACTTTGGATAGGGATTTTAAGTTGAGATATCTTTTCAAACTCTGAGATTTTCACTTTTGGTTGGTGAAAGAGTGAACCTCCACAAATGAATTTTATCATCTTGAGATGTGTGAGTTTTGAGTGTCCACATTTTCTATTTCTAAATTTGAGCATGAAAAAATGAATTAGTTTTGGAACATTTTTTCTGTAACAACTTGTGGTGTAATTCTAAATGGATGAGTGAAATAGTCTAAACCCCCCTGATTGGAGAAAACAAAATTTTAATATCTGTTGGTGAGTAAAAATGATTTTGTCATGTTTTTATATTTGTTGCACATGAGGACATGCACAAAACTAAGTGTGGGGGAGTTTATGTTATTAATATTTTCATGACTTATTATATACTCCCTTTACTGATTTTATATGAAATGTGGATAATTTGTGTGAAATATTAATGTTTTAATATTAAGTATAATTTTTGAGGATTTTTAGAAGTAGTCCAATTGAGTCAGGTTAATGTTTTAATAATAAATGTCACTATACTGATTCCAATTATGTGGTTCTTGTTTTGTGGGATCCATATTTCAATATACAACATTTCATTAGAAGGTACCATGAGCCAATTCTGCAATTTGAAGGGTCATATGGTCCTCACAAAAAAGACCACAGAATCTGTGAACAAACTGGATCAGCCTTGAAGATTGATTTACTGGGCTCAATACAGAAGTCCAAATACATTAACTCTCCCCCATAATTCTGGGGACACTAAATGTCATTTGGATAAAACATTTAAGGCCCAAATCCAAGTACAAGGGGCCCCAATAAAGCTTTGAAGTCCATCCCACCATTCTGGCCGAGAATTAAATTCAGTATAGTATGCATGACATATCTCATGATGTAAGCATCAAATCGAGCTTATATTTTGCAGTGTGAAAGAGGAGCTATAGGAGGCCAACATTGTTAAAGAAACCATTCGGATTTGAAGGCATATTCATATTCAAAAACAATTTCACATTATGGACTTCAAAAACACTGGATTGAAATGGACAGTTTAACTTTGTTTAATCAACCGACCATAACTTTTGATACTTAAGTCCCAATGACTCCAAATTTTGAGAGTAGTCAGACAACATTAGTTTCTACATCTTTGAAGATCGAGATATTTGATGATTTGGATGTCTGAATAGCCAAATTTGCGGTGCAATGGAGGGACAGATTGGGAATGAAAACAGTCCACTCCTTGGGCTATAAATACTCTCCCCTTCTCTCCTTGAGAGGGGTTGGCATTTCAGAAGAGAGGAGAATATATTGTCACGACAAAAGACTTGCCAGAATCTTGGGAGGACCTTCCATACTCAAGTATTCACTTTAGAGACCATTCCTCCTCTCTTTGTTTTCACTTACTTTTGTGTTCTTCATTTTTGTAATTTTGTAAGTCCTTTCTTTTGTAATTCTGTTTCAAGGGAAGTTTCTTCTTCAAGGAGTTGTGTACCCATAAGAGGCAACTTAGGACCTTCGAAAATGTTTCCACCCAGTACTCTATTCCCATAAAGTGCAAAGATTCAGGGACTTTTACGGTTCCATGCCAAATTGGAAGTTCCAACTTTGATGATGCCCTCATAGACCTAGGAGCCTCAATTAATGTAATGCCCAAATCCATATTCTCCAACTTGGTCTAGGTCACTTACACCCAAAGGGTGTTGTCATTCAGTTAGCCAATCGAAGCACAACCACTCCTGAGGGAATAATTGAGGATGTCCTTGTCCGAGTCAATGATCTTATCTTCCCTGCTGATTTCTATGTCCTTGACATGGAAGGTGAGACGAAATCTTCTCGATCTCCCATAATTCTAGGAAGACCATTCCTCATGACTGCGAGAACCAAGATTGATGTCCATTCAGGAATCTTATCCATGGAATTTGGTGACCAACTGGCGAAGTTCAACATTTTCCAAGCCATGCGATACCCATCTGAGGATCACTCTGCATTCTCAATCCATGCTTCTGAGGACACTTCTAAGAGTCAATCGAACCCCAATCCACCATGTTCTTCATGTTCTAATGATAAAGGATCTTGTAAAATCTGCACCATGATTAACAAAGTCATAAATGGTGAAGTTGATGTGGACCTCTCATTCATAGACTCCATCAATCTAGAGGAACATGAAAACTCTCTTGAATCCCACATCAAATTTCATCTCTACTGCTCCACCTCGGACAACGTTGAGAAAAATGAATCTGAAGAAACTGAAGTCCCTTCCTCCATTTCTGAGTAGTCTAGCCCAAAAGTGAAAGATGAGATTGATCTGAAACCTCTTCCTGCACACCTGAAATATGCATTCCTCTTCCATGATCACTCATATCCTGTCATTATCTCTGCCACACTTACTGAAATAGAGGAGTCCAAACTTGTTCAAGAGTTAGAGGAAAACAAAATGGCCTTAGGTTGGACCGTAGATGACATACCAGAAATCAACCCTTCCCTTTGCATGCATCACATCCATCTTGAGGAATCATCCAAACCAATTAGGCAACCACAAAGAAGACTCAATCCACTAATCCTTGAGGTAGTTAGGGAAGAGATCACCAAGGTTCTTCAAGCTGGTATTATTTACCCAATTTCTGATAGTGAATGGGTTAGTCCAATTCAAGTTGTACCTAAGAAGGGTGGGATAACTGTTTTCACAAATTAACATGGAGAGGTAGTCACAACTCGAGTGAAGAACAAATGGCGTGTATGCATCAATTATCGAAAATTGAATGATGAAACATGAAAATATCACTACCCTCTTCCATTCCTTGATCAAATGCTAGAAAGATTAGCCGGAAAGTCACACTATTGCTTCCTTGATGGATAAACCAGCAATTTTCAAATCCCGATATCATCTCAGGACCAATAAAAGACTACTTTCACACGCCCCTTTGGAACATATGCATATAGAAGAATGCCTTTTGGACTTTGCAATGCTCCTGCAAAATTCCAGAGGTGTATGATGAGTATCTTATCCGAATTCATTGAACACTGCATGGAAGTCTTCATGGATGACTTCACCATTTATGGTGAGTCATTTGAATCTTGTTTGAATTCTCTCTCTCTTGTCCTCCAAAAGTGTGTCAAGTGCAACCTTGTGTTAAATTTTAAAAAATGTCACTACATGGTTTCAAATGGGATTGTTCTAGGGAACATAGTTTCAAAAGATGGTATTGATGTCGATCCTACCAAAATTGAAGTGATCCAATCACTTCCTCCACCCACTTCTGTTCGATACATCTGATCATTCCTCAGTCATGCAGGTTTCTATCGGCGATTCACCCATAACTTCAGTAAAATTTCCCTCCCACTCACTAGTTTGCTCCAAAATGATGTCACCATCCATTTTGATGAGGTTTGCAAGAGGGCCTTCATTGAACTCAAAAATGATCTTACATCTGCCCCGATAATCCAACCCCTATATTGGTCCTTACCCTTTGAGTTAATGTGTGATGCTTCTGATAGAGCTGTTGGGGCTGTTCTTGGTCAAAGAAGAGAAAAAATTCTTTATTTCATCTATTATGCCTCAAAAACATTGGATGAAACTCAATCTCACTACACTATGACTGAAAAGGAACGTTTAGCTGTGGTTTATGCCTTAGATAAATTTCGGCCCTATCTCTTAGGTGCCAAAATCATCATCTTCACAGACCATTCTGCTATTAAGTTCTTACTCAAGAAAAGTGATTCCAAACCAAGGCTAATAAGATGGATTCTAATGCTCCAAGAGTTTGACCTTGAAATCAAAGATAGACCTAGAAAAGAAAACCCCGTGGCTGATCACTTGAGTAGAATTACTAATTCTTCTCATTTTGAAATCATTGATCCTGAATTTCCAATTGATCACCTTTCATCTCTCACTCCAAAACTACCATGGTATGCCCCAATTGTAAATTACTTGGTTTCTGGTGTTTTTCCTGAAAAATTTTCAAAAGAACAAAAAATAAAGTTGAAAAGTGATTCAAAATACTATTTTTGGGAAGAAAATAAACTTTGGAAAACTGGGGCAGACATGGTAATTAGGAGATGTGTTGATGAAGATGAATATTCTTCCATCTTAGAATTCTTTCACTCAATGCCTGGTGGTGGCCACTTTAGACCACAAAGGACCTCTCGAAATGTCTTAGACTCTGGATTCTTCTGGCCTTCCCTCTTCAAGGACTCACATGAGTTCTGTCAATCATTTCCCAAATGCCAAAAGTTTGGCATAATCTCCAAAAGAAATGAAACGCCCCAAAATCCCTTAATCTTTTGTGAAATCTTTGATGTTTGGGGTATTGATTTCATGGGACCATTTCCCCCTTCCAATGGATTCTCATACATTCTTCTTGCGGTTGATTATGTTTCAAGGTGGGTTGAGTCCAAACCCACTAGGAAGGATGATGCTCATACTGTTAGTGAGTTCCTAAAGACCAACATCTTCCAAAGATTTGGCACACCACGTGCCTTGATCAGTGACTTAGGAACCCATTTTTGTAATAGAACCATGGAATCTCTTCTGAAAAAGAATGGGGTTGTACATAAAACTTCAAATGCATATCACCCCCAAAAAAATGTAATGGCTGAAATTTCTAATAGAGAAATGAAAAGAGTTCTTGAGAGAATTGTAAAACCCACCAGAAAAGACTGACCTGAAAGACTTGGTGAAGCACTTTGGGCTTATCGAACTGCCTATAAAACACCCATTGGGATGTCTCCTTTTCAGCTTGTTTTTGGTAAAGCATGTCACTTACTAGTTGAAATACCACATAAGTCATTTTGGGCAGTGAAAAAATGTAATTTTGATCTTGAAAAATATGGTGAAGAAAGATTTTTGCAATTGGATGAACTGGAGGAGCTTCGACTTGAATCCTATGAGAATTCCAATATGTACAAAGAGAAGGCTAAGGTACTCCATGACAAACACATCCTTAGAAAGGTATTTCATGAAGGTTAAAAGGTAATTCTCTTCAATTCTTGATTTCGGCTTCACCCAGGTAAGATTAATTCTCGTTGGGAAGGTCCTTTTGTTATTACTAATGTTTACCCATTTGGTGCAGTGCAAGTCGAAGACCCCTCCTCCAAAAAGAAATTTATGGTAAATGGACATATGTTGAAGCATCACTATGAGAGGACACAAAATCCTGGATCATCATCTACTTCCATTGGATCCACAGTAGACCCACCACTGGATGGAGATGGAAACCCACAAAATCTAAACCAGGGGGCACCTCTTTCCCTTTAACTCTCTCCATCTCTTACTCTCTCTACCTATTTCTTCTTCTTCCTCTCTCTTTCATTTTTTACCACTTTATTCATCAAACCCTTTCCTTTTCTCTTTCTTGTGTGGGTTTTTATTTTAAAAAAACCCTTAAAAACTAAAAAAACCAAAAAAACACAATTACTTAAAAAAATTACAAAAAAAGAGTCATGCTTACTCACCATCGAGTTTTGAAATTTTGTCCAACCATTTTGGGGAGTTAACAGACATGTTTTTATCTCAGAAATTTTGTATTTTCATCAAGACTTTGGATAAATAATTTTGTGTCAAAATTAACAAATTTTGAATGCTTAATTTTTGATTTGGAAAATGCTTTTCCCAAAACGTGAGAACAAACAATTGCTTTCATGCCAAGGCCACCTATGGTCATCTTTTCAAAATGTGTGTTTTCTCCCCCAGTTGTGAGTCATGAGTTTGTGGACCTTCGAGCTGAATTTCCTACCTTAGTGTGCATTAATATGATAGAGGCGTTTTCTGAACCACATAAGAATCACAATAGCCAAATAGCCTCTTATTACCCTTACATTAATCCTCCTTTTGAAATCCCCTTCAAGCCGATGAAAACCTTTTCATTGATAACCACATTACAATCCCAATACCTTATCCCACCTAATATCAACATGGATTTTCATTGCATAAGTTTTTGAAATTTAAGTGTGTGTGGGGGAATGGATTTCATTTTTGGGTATCATTTCCTTACTTTCTAGTGTGTTATCATATGCTTAAGGGAAAGCATACATTTTAGTGTGGGGGGGGGGGAGGTTATCATTCAGTGGGATTTGGGAATTTATTGTACAAATGATATTGAAAAGTGTTAAGAAAAATCAAAATTCAAAAAATAAAAATAAAAAAATAAAAAATGGGTTGTGTCTTAGGTAGGTCAAAAATCACTCTTCCTCAACCTTTTATCTTGTTATAACTATTACAATTAGTGTCGTGAGGAGATCAATCATGGGTTGGGTTATGAGTGTGAGATCTTTTCCAAGGTCAACTTTCGAAAAAACAAAGAAAAAAAAGAAAAAAAAGAACACTGGCATTATATTCTTATATCATTGGGAGAAGTTTTGTGTCTTGTAAATATTCCATCATCTCATTAACTTCATATTTTATTCCTCTATTGTGTCTTTCTTCACACAATCATTCCCTTGTAAATATGTGTTTTCATTTCCTTCCATGTTTTATTTCAAAAAAATGTGCATTGTTTTTCTATGTTGGTATTTTAAACCTCTTATTCTCTCTCTTGGACATTATATTCCTACCGTCCCATAGCCATAGAAAAACCCCATTAAAAATACCTCTTGATTCTTGTTCAATTTGGATAGGGATTGTAAGCTGAGAGATCTTTTCAAACTCTGAGATTTTCACTTTTGGTTGGTGATGGAGTGAACCTCTGCAAATGAATTTTATCATCTTGAGAGGTGTGAGTTTTGAGTGTCCACATTTTACATTTCTAAATTTGAGCATGAAAAAATGAATTAGTTTTGGAACATTTTTTCTGTAACAACTTGTGGTGTAATTCAAAATAGATGAGTGAAATAGTCTAAACCCCCCTGATTGGAGAAAACAAAATTTTAATATATGTTGGTGAGTAAAAATGATTGTGAGATGTTTTTATTTTTGTTGCACATGAGGACATGCACAAAACTATGTGTGGGGGAGTTGATGTTATTAATATTTTCATGACTTATTTTATACTCCCTTTACTGATTTTATATGAAATGTGCATAATTTTTGTGAAATATTAATGTTTTAATATTAAGTATAATTTTTGAGCATTTTTAGAAGTAGTCCAATTGAGTAAGTTTAATGTTTTAATAATCAATGTCACTATACTGATCCAAATTGTGTGGTTCGTGTTTTTTAGGATTCTCTTTTCAATATACAACATTTAATTAGAAGGTACCATGAGACAATTCTTCCATTTGATGGGTCATATAGTCCTCACAAACAAGACCAAAGAATCTGTGAACAAACTGGACCAGCCTTGAAGATTGATTTACTGGGCTCAATACAGAAGTCCAAAAACATTAACTCTCTACCATAATTTGGGGGACACTAAATTTCATCTTGGATAAAAATTTCAAGGCCCAAATCAAAGTACAAAGGGGCCCAAATAAAGCTTTGAAGTCCAGACCACCATTCTGGACGAGAATTAAAATCAGTATAGTATGCATGATATATCTCATGATGTAAGCATCCAATCGAGTTTATATTTTGCAGTGTGAAATAGGAGATATAGGAAGCCTACTTTGTCGAATAAACCATTCATATTTGAAGGTATATTCATATTCAAAAACCCTTCCACATTATGGACTTCAAAAAGACTGGATTGAAATGGAAAGTTTAACTTTGTTTAATCAACCGGCCATAACTTTTGAATCTTAAGTCCAAATGCCTCCAAATGTTTTGAGTAGTCGACCAACATTATTTTCTAAAACTTTTAAAAAGGAGATATTTTGAAGATTCGGCTGTCTGTATAGCCAAATTGGAGGTGCAAGTGGAGGGACAGATTGGGAATGCAAACACTCCACTCCTTGGGCTATAATTACTCTCCCCTTCTCTCTTTGAGAGGGGTTGGCATTTCAGAAGAGAGGAGAACATATTGGAATGACCAAAGACCTGCCAAAGGCTTGGGAGGACCTGCCATACTCACGTTTTCACTTGAGAGACCTTTCCTCCTCTCTTTGTTTTCACTTACTTTTGTGTTCTTCATTTTTGTAATTTTGTAAGTCCTTTCTTTTGTAATTCTGATTTAATGCAAGTTTCTTCTTCAATATCTCTTATTATCCTCCACCTTCTGTATTTTAATATTAATGTTACTAAAATAGTTTAAATTCAGTTGAATCCCCTTCCCTTCTTTTGATTCCTCATTCAATCGAAAATCTGTTTTTAATTATCATCATTGTTCATGTGTGTGTGTTCAACGTACCACTCTTTTCTAATCCCTTTCTTTTTCTTCTATTCTTAATTTATTATCATAAGTATTATAACCAGAATATTAAATACCCAAATGTCTGAGTAAATATCTCATTGGGGTGAGTCAAAATTTAGGGATGTTAAGTGATTGAGATTATTTGCTCGATGGGTATTCGTTAATTTAAAATTGTGTATGTTGGACATAATATGTCATGGATTAATGACATATTTTGTTTAGCATGTGGTTTCCATGGATTATTGGAACCATAAATACACTACCATAAACAAGTACTGATTGATTTTAGAATCCTAGTTATGTTAAGGCTTGGATTAAACCTTTAACACTTAGGAATTCTAATCAACGTCAACTTGTGAAGTGGGTGTTAATTTAAATGCAATATAAAGCAAACATCAAGGATATCACAAGCTTAACTCCCTAATAATGAACTCACCCCAATATTTATCAATTTGTTAAATCAATTATAGTCAATCAATCATTTCAATTAAGCTCTGCAACAAACCCCCCTAATCAAAATACAATCAACTAGAAACAAACGACTACTACAAAGTATCATCGCTGAGGATTCGACCCGAGTGCTGCTATACACATTAGTAGAGCACCGAAACTTTGACCGGTTGATAGGTGGCAATCGGCCGTGTGTTTCACTCGTACCCGATCTTATTAAATGTGGAAATGTGAAGGTGCCCCGGTGGTGGTTCTTCTACTGTGGTTGTAGCAGATCCATGGCATGTGATTGCGTGCACTCTTTGGAGAGATATGTAAATGATTCACAAGATGTGTTTGGACATGCCTGGGCCTTTTAGGTGGAGTTGTTACATCATGCCTTCGCATTGACATTGGGTGCTGGGTTCACGATAGCCCTTAGGCTGAAAGTGAGGTATACTCTGGGAGTATATGGGATCTCTGGGAGGTACGTGTGGTTTGTACATGAGACGTTTTTGTGCTTGGTTGGGGTTAACTTGGGGCCACACGTCGTTTGGGCCCCAGGTGCGTGTCGTGCTCTACTTTGCATAATTTGACCTGTTGTGATGTAGAGGGTCCCTCTGTACTCATTTGTTTGACCAGCAGGGTGGATATTTTCCCCTGGCTCTGTGATCGTTTGTTTGACTTTCCCTCCAGTAGAGATGGCCAGAGCAGTTTTGAGTTTTACCCTTCAGCGGGGATGGGTAGTGGGTTACTCAATGACTTCTTCGGGTTTACCCTTCAACTAGGCTGGGCAGTGGGTTGCTCACTGACTTTTAGGGTCTACCCTCCAACAGAGACTGGGAAGTGGGTCACCCGACGCACTTAGGGTCTACCCTCCAGCAGAGACTAGGCAGTGAGTCACCCGATGACCTCTTAGGGTCTACCCTCCAGCAGGGCTGGGCAGTGGATCACCCGTCGTCTAGTTCTAGGTCTACCCTCCAACAAGGCTGGGTAGTGGGTCGCCTGTTGACTTATTCCAGGTCTACCCTCCAACGGGGATGGGCAATGGGTCGCCTGATGATGTATTAGGGTTTACCCTCCAGTAGGGCTGGGCAGTGGGTCACCTAATATCTGGTTATGAATTATCCTCCAGCAGGGTTGGGCAGTGGGTCATCCGTTGGCATTTCAGGCTCAGTCCCTTATACTAGTCTAGCCTATGGCTTTCCTCCGTGATTACCAGAGCGGGACCCTTGGTTATACGGTTCGGTGTTGTGACGACATTGACATTGAGAAGACCTCTCGACTGTAGGGCAGTGAAGAGGTGTGGTTTGACTTTCCCTAAAACTCTCAAGTACGAGGGGTGTGTTCCCCACTGAGACGCGTTCTTGTGACGCAATCTAAAACCGCGTGGGTGAGTCAGTGCTGCCTAAAGTAGATAGTGTCGAAGTGCGGTGATTGAGCCCCTTGGCTTGTAGTTTGGGGTAGACGTGCGGGATGCTGGGCATCAATGGTGTTACTTCTGGGGCTGTTGGATACTCATTTTCTTGGGCTGAGCTACGGGATGGAGATCCCCTTATGACGTTGTTCGGTCTTCTTGCTGAGCATAAGAATATTTATATACCTTGTTCCAGAACACACTTCCTGGGTTTGGTTACTCTCTTTCCAGGAGAGGCGAAGACGTGCGGGGTATGCCACATGCTTTCAGTGTCTAGCTTCTCATGGTTGGACAAGTCTACTCTCCTGCTATAGGTAGCGAAGACATGATGGGAAGTTCATCTTCTCACCATCTCCAGATCCTTGTGTATGGACGAGTCTACCTTCTTTCCTCTTGTTGGGTTGAGTTGGACTCTTTACTGCACTCTTTGTTGTACTCCTTTACTTTTCCTGTTCGCTCTACTTCTCACCCTTGGGTACCTCCTCTGTTACTCCCTCGAGCCATCGAGGTATCCTACTGAGTATTTTTATACTCACCCATGCTGGGGATTTGACCGTACATGGTGTTCCCTTGCAGACGACAGACATGTGGAGCGTGACTTTAGAAAAGCTTTGGAGTTCGGGATCTTGGACCACGTGCGGTGTTCGTAGCTGGGTTCCAGGTGGGAGACCCATCAACTGTTTCTTTTTTTTTACATGTTTCCGGGTTGTGGCACCTTTTCTGGTTGGGCGCGTGTTTTCCCCATTTTTCCTTTTAAGCACTTTACTTGTACTGTTTAGAGGTCGATGTACATTTGGGGTATATATAGCAGTTGTTCTTTTTTACTCTCCTTGTTCATTCTTTTACTCTGCACTTCTGCATTGAGTGGGTTGCATGTGTGTGTACAGGTACTTAGGCAAAGGCCTCCCCGAGTTGTTGTGCCTTCGGCACTGGTTGCCAGCCCCTGGCCTATGGAGGCGGGCTTGGGGTAGTTGCGGCACAAGCCCGGGTAGGGTCGGGTCGTGATAGGATCTAATGAATTATTAGTGAAAAGAAGCAGAGGATTTGGAGTAGAATTCATTGTAAAATAAAACTAGATGAATCATAACTCTCATTATTTAATAATACCTGTAAATGTTCCATGATTAAAAATTTTATTTTTATGAATTTAATCCACAATAAAAAATGGTAGAATAACGAGTGAATCAGAATTCGTAATGATAGAAGAATATGAAATTGAGGGATTAAATATTTCTAGTAATATTTGATATGAATAAGAATTTTTTTGATATATTATTTATGATAAATGAAAAATAAAAGAAATAGAATATTGAAATTAATAAAATAATAATTCTAAGATAAAAAGATTTAATTTTTGGCAAAGTTATGTAATTAAATGATGGTAAAATAATAGTGTAAATCTATATGTCCAAATAAGTTTTTGTTATACTTTTTTTTAATAATTCATTTTTTAATTAATTGATATTTTTGTAATAGTAGACATTATTTTTTATTATTATTCATGAATGATTAAAAAATATTTTCCAAATACCCATTTTTAGTTTTACCTTAAAAATAATTGAATATGGTAGAAAATATCTTAGAAGTGAGAGGGGTAAAAATTATTATTATTGACATGGGATGTAAAAATTACAAATACTATTCAGGTGATATATTCCGAAACCTTGAATGAATATATGTAATTGTCTAGGACATGGTGATAGTTACTTACATGGGGTAATATAGGAAAACGTTTCTACAACATTATGATGTTGGATGAACTTCGGTTGTAAGACCCCGAGATTTTATGAGATTTATTCTTTTTAGTTTATTTCATATCTTTTATTGTACACTACACTAATATTCTGTTTCACTTTACGCAAGACTGTATTAACGTGTAGTATACACAACACTATTCTTGGATCGTGTTACACACAATTTAAAGTTCGTTTGATAGTAGTTATTCCACGCAACATTGAGTGTATATATATTTATATATTCAATGTATAAATGAAATATGTTTGGATTCTATTATATGCATCAACAAAGGAGTCTTTCACTACCCTGAACCCTGACCTGGCTTGCAGTACACGCAATCGCGACCATCCTCGATAGCGTGTGTTGTACGCAATATCGGGTTTCACTAAACAACGATATATGGTTATAATATTATTATGAACTAGACATTATGAATAGTATTAAATATAGTTTTAATTTTATAACATTGTCATTCATCTTAAACATTTTCTATAACATGTTATGAGAACAAAATAATTTTTTTGGGTAAAATAAGTATTTTTCAAAAAATGCAGTTTTGCCGCCTTTTGATGGAGCACCGATTTTAAATATAATTTTTGACAAGTTTATAAGTTCAATTTGACAAAATAAAATTCTTATTTGGAATCAGGATATAAAAATTTACTTTGGATAAATTTTTCATATTATTCTGACAACCTACATATTTTAATGAATAGTAAAAACACACTATATTCTAATTAAAAACATCTTTTTTTATCAAATAAATTTATACGGTTAAATTATAATATTTAATAATTTTAAAGTATAAATATAATATTTTTTTACCATTTAATATAATGTATGTCATTACCATTAATTTTACATTTAATTCATTAGTAAAAACATTTCAATCTTTTGCAATGTTTTAACTTTTAAAACTCATTTTCTTAACAATGGGATTAATTTTAAATTAATTTTTGCAACTTCTGTGATTTGAATTAGGAAAAATGGATTCCATATTTGGAATCAGTAGGTCTAAATTATGTTAATAGGATACTTAATATTTTTGGGCACTATGAATAGTAACTACGGAAAATTTTATTTATCATAGTTAAAGGTAAATCGGGTAATTCATGGAAAATATAATATTATAAAATTACCCTACCACTTGTATTAATATAATTTGATGATTATATTTCATCATATGACATATTTTTGTCGAAATGGAATCCTTTGGAACCCACTTGGATGTGATAAAGACATTTATTTTATTTTATTTAAAAGAAAGTGAAATATGTCTCACTCAAACTTTAATAATTAAACTATTTTAATATAAGGTTATACAGAATATAAATTCGATTATAAATTATCATTTGAAAGATAAAATTTTATTATTTTTCATGGTAATTTATTTGTAATTTTTACGAATTATTTATTTACCTTATTAGCTTATACATTAATGATGCAGAAATTATTTATTTAGTGACAAATTAATAATATAGTTTTTATTGAAATAATAATACACATAAAAAGGCTCAAAAACCTACCCAAGACTTATTGGTAGTGTATATATAAACCCTAATCATCCAATGTCTGAATTGGTGACCATTTGGATCCTTATAAAAAAGATTATGACACTTATATTTTTTTATTTTAAATTATTCCAAAGTTGTCACCTTCATAATTTAATAAATATTACAATTTACATGTTGTGATTTTAAGATTATAGATTCTAGTAAAAGAATTATTCTGAAATATATGAGATTTATATTCATCATAGAATTTTAGTTTTAATTTTTATGAAACAAATACATATATTAAATAATTATACAAAAATGTTGTACTAATTATTTTATTAAGAGATATACCAAATAATTGGTTTTAAAAATATTAAATTAAATATTATATGAACTATTTAATGTGGACCAAAAAATTTTATAGACACATTTGACATGTTATAAATCTATTAAATATATTTTTTAGAATATATCCTTTGTGTGGTTTTAAATTAAATTAAAATAAATTAATATTACCAAAATTGACACTATTGTTATTTTATAAAAATAACATATTATAAAACTGTTTAAAAATCGCAAAAATATTTAAAAATTAAAAATTTAAATATATATGGTCTAAAAGGTCATAAAATTTATAATTATGGGAAATTAAGGACTCACAAGTAATTATTTATAACAATTTAAAAATTAGAATCTTATTACCACAAATAAAATTAAATAGATTAAATAAGGATAAATCAAGTTGATAATGTTTAAAATAAATTCCCAACATGTCTAAATTTTAGTGGATGATGCTATTACAACCCTATATCATCTAATATTCTTATTTGAGTCATTTCTGGAGGTTTTCATGTGAGGTTGAATTTATTATAAATTAATATTTCTTATGTTACCAAAGGTGCCCCTCCCCTCCCTTATAAAAAGGGCACCCCTTACCTCTTCTCATCACAACCTTTTGAGCCTTGAAGATCTGCCAACCCCTGCCAATTCCTCTTCTAATCCTCTCTAGTTATATCATAGAGGTTCTGGTCTTCTCAAAAGACCAAATCTAGTGCCCTAAGAAAGAGTTTAAAGGAGGTGCGTCGAGGAAGAGGTAATCTCTTCTACCGACTCTTTCAAGTTTATTTTTTCTTCTACTTCCTATTATTTAGTTGTTTAATTATAAAGTAATAAAATATGTATTACTTATATACTGTTATATTATTATAAATATGAAACAACCATATTCACCTTCTATCCATCCTATGGAAAACGAAATCACCGCGCATGCGTACCTACGGAATACCGTCTTCATGCCGTGGTGTAATAAGTTTTTCCACCACCACCTTAATTGGATGAGTATAATGGTGTAAATAATAACAATATATGGTTATTATAACATCATACTTATTCTGAGATATTATATCATCCACTCCAATTCAATTCAATAATTATGGGAATGATATCATCGCTCTTGCATACGTATGGATTACCGTCTCCACGACGCGATGAGATTCATTATCCATGTTAACCATTCAAGAATGATTATAAAGTATATATAATGAATAATAATGAAATATATGACATGATAAAGATAATGGATTTATTTATATATATATATATATTCCATCTACTTACTCGCATTCAAGTCAATAATGAAAGGAAAATAGTGTCCATGCGTACGTATGGCCTACCGTCTCCATGAACAGTGTATTTCATTTAATTTATATATATTATATATATATACTGAATATATATGATATATAAATCATGATTTAAATTCTGGAACTAAATAAATCATGATATAAGTAATAATAATATCAAGAACAACAAGTCCAAACACGTACAATAAATAAAACAATTTTACACAAAACACTGCTTTAACATGGAATTTACAAAAGAACGGGTAATATAAAGTCATAAGTGAACCATATATGATATCATAACAATGAATATTATTTTTTAATAAGTTTTTTGATATTATTTAAATCATTATATAGGAGTCTCGGAGACATACAAAAGCAATTGGACATAAGGTAAGGGATAACTTTTCCAATATCGTTTTTATTCGAGATTGTTTATTCGTAAGTATTTACTAGGGTTATATTTATCATCCATGTCCCTATTTTCTAAAAAAATAGTTTCATGTATGTTTAAAGTACTTTTTAACCATTTTTTGAATTTTACAACATGGTATATAAGGAATCTTTTTTTTACTATACGAGTTACTTTTTGACTTTTCTGACAAAAGTACGAGAAGAATGCTTTTTTACTTATACAGCATGAATGGATTTTTACAGTTTCATAATGCCTTATTTTCATAAATCTTCCTGTACAATATTTCATGACTATTTTCAACAAAATCCTTTTATTTTAAAATTTCATGGCATTTTGTGAAAAGAAAAGGATTTTAAAGAAGAAAGGATATTTTCTTCAAAAATTCAATTCAAGTGTTTTATCAAAACCATTTTCCATCTAAGATGAAATTATTTCATATGTGTATATTTCAAGTATAATGTCTCTATGATTTACATGGTTTCACTTTTCTTATGATGAAATGATATCCATTTGTTTTATATGGATTATTTTATGATGGGATGATGTTTATGAAACCCATTTTATTATTTGGGTTATGATGAAGGATTTATGTTTATGTTATGGCACAAGTAAGAAAGATTTCATTATGATATGGGTGGGACCTATATCTCCCTCCAATGAATTGGGTAAAGATTTATATCTCATGATATAGACATGGCTAGAATGGTAAGTTAATCCAGTTTAGTGTTACAGGACTGGAACGAGGAGTGAACTCGATTCAGAAAGGGACTTTGTCCACTAAAATGGTCTTGGTAGCAATGATGTGGATACTATGGAAATAATATCATGTTCTTAATGGTTTTCCACAATTACATGATTTATTCCCATGCTATTTTATGATGATTGATGTTCCATTTTGTTCTATGCTTTACATACTACCATGTTTTATTTCATTGCTCAAGATTTTGATGTTTAAACATTATGTTCATGATTTTAAGTTCAAATGTATAAGGTCTGTTTTATTTTCTCCATGCTAACCCTTACTAAGAATTTGAGCACACTGTTTATATTTTTTATTTTCCCCATGATATAAAGAAAGGTTTTAGATAAGAAAACAAAAGGGTAATATCTTTATGAGAGATGTTGAACATCTTTCACCATAATTAGAAGATTATGTTCCGAGTTTCCAAAGACACTAAACTATTAAGATCCTTTGGTGTTTGTTTTTGTTATGTACTAGATATTCCAGAAAAGTAATGTAATTTCCATGTACATCATGTTTGGGGTCTCAACATTGGTAGTGAGTAATAAAACATGGGAAGAATCTTACACAAGTCCAGTGAGTATGTAATGGGTATATACAAACAGCTATAGGACCATGCTGACAAATTCATATATTGAGAGTTGATTGTGTGATGTGATGATAGTACCAGTGGAAATATATTATCATATTGAATCCCAATATTGGATCATTCGTGTAAATATATTTATGTTCTGGATGTGAGGTGATGTGTGTGATAATTTCACATGATTCAAATAGGTATTTGATATACGTTTTCAAAATGATGAGTTTGTGGAGATGTGAAATTATAGGATATAGGGCTTATTAGTGATATACTAATTTATTCAAGATGATCTGTATTTCTAGTTTACCTTAGTTGGATGGTGGCATATGTTTTTGGTTTGGTAACATCCCCTAGGGCTTTTGTATTTATGATATAGTATACAAATGAATAATTGGATGATATGGGATTTAATCCAAAAAAAATTTGTGATAATAATATAGATGTTATAAATAGTGAAGGGGAATTAGTAATGATATATTGTAATTATGGCAAGGAAGATATTTTTGATAATATTTTCAATGATATGTCTATCCATTATGAATATGTCTATTGTGATTATGAAGATTTTAGTTATGTTAATGATGGTTCCAATAGATGTACACACAATAATTTATCTTCTATCCTTGATGTTTTAGAAAATTATAAACCATGAACTTTGAAGATATATGTTGTGAGGTAGTGTAAATGTTGGATGAGTATGGGAAAGTACCTAATTATTAATACTTAGTAATACTGTAAGAGTCCCTATGGGTAGATAGTTTCCAAATTGATTTTGGTTATATTGGGGAGTGTCCCAAAGGTTGGAAACTAGAAATCTAGAGACATTCCCTATGTGTTGTAATGTTTTATGAAAGGATATGTTTAATTGTAACTTTATTTAGTTATTGAGAATATGGTATACATCTGGTGGTTTTTTAACATAAATATCTCTTATTTAGTACATGGAATGAACTTTCATACAATATTGAAATATTATGGATGGGAAATTAATTACATTATCATATATAATATGAAATTATCTTCAATAAATAGTAATTCCTTCCATATATGTGTGATGATATATCATTGGTTTTAGTCTCTAAAACCAGGAATATTTAATTTTTCCTTTCATGGGCCACAGTCTAACTATTTTTAGACTAAGGTGGAGTCTAAGTGTGAGTGTTTTATGATCGACACGTATCAAAGTCTTTAAATTTGGATGGATCCTAGATTAGTCATTGTATATTTCATAGTTGTGTGGAAATAACATTAGTTGATCATAATATGATATGTAGAATAAAAAATACAACATCATTCAAAATAGGCAACTGTGATATAATAAAGGACTCTATTACCTTTAGATAAATACACTGTGAATATTATGTTGATAACATAATATCTAAACAAATTATAAATCTTGTATCACATAGTATATAGGAGTGATGTTTTTGTAAGTCTTATGATTTTTTTGATTTAACATGTTTTGGAAAATAATGTGGTATTGTGGTTATACATTTCTTATATTATAGGGATGAGTTTGGTTTTTATACTTATAGATGATCTAGTTGTGTAATATCATCTTACGGTTGAATTAGATTACGTGAATAGAAATCAAAAGCTATGCGATTAAGTGTATACCTAAAGGATTGATAATTATGGATGACCACCTTGAGTGCGTTCCAAAAGTATAATTTGTTAATGTATTAGGGTATTATTACTATAGAAGATAAAGACTGTTGTCTGGAGGAGGATAACAATTCTTATTTAAAAAAATCATGAAATGATATGACTATTATATTGCTTTAGTAGTGTGTTTTGTGGTATGTTTTTATGAACCAATGGTGGAAACTATGATTAATTAATTTTGATATTCCATAATAAAATGGAATAAGTTTCATTACATCGTTAGGAAATAATTCTACTAATATATTCTATGTTTGGATATGAATTTTGATTTATTAGTGATATAATACATGAATTATTAATTTTGTGAGTTTATTGTGTGGTTTATGAAATTTATGAGTTTTTCCCCTAATTTTATGACTAATTTGAAGCTAAGGTATTATTACCTTGAAAGAGATTATGGGAGAAATATATATAGGTAGTTAGAAATAATGTATACTTGTTATTTTAATGTGATATTTGAAAATGATGATAAAGAAGAAAATATTATAATAAGGGCTATCTTATTTATTAGGTGTAACCAATAGGGTTTTTTTAGTATGAAGATGGAATCTGTTGATTTTTATTGAAATTTAGGTATATGAAATAGTATAAATGCTTATGACTAATGCGATCTCATTTATATTTTATGGATAATATGAAATAATTTTATAATAAAGTATATCTCATTAAACCCATTAATATATGATTTATTATAGGAGTTTCACTTTAATATAATTTGACAATCTTATCATTTTTTGAGTTAATTTGAAGTACGTGTGAAATTAAAAAAAATGAAATTTGAAAATACGGTAAATTATTCCGAAAAAAACAGTTCCTTTACTATGAAACACATGGACAATTCAAGGAAAATCTTATATTTAGAAGTCTAATTTTAATAAAATTTAAAATCACAGTAAATCCCTATGAAAATTTATTTAATAATTTGATATGAGAAAAATAGAACAATAAAGAAAAAAATAAACCAATTACCTTATTTTTTATCCTGACTAATCCATAAGAATTTTTTCCATTTTCTATATAAAAATTTATCCACAAATATCCATTATATTTTTTATAGAACAACTTAATTTCATAAAAAATTTCATAAAAAATTTTAAATGAAATCAAAATTGAAAAATCATAGTTATAATGATTTCATGAAAAACATGAATTCTCATGAGAACATTATGATGAAAAAAATCCATTCACATTTATTTAAAAAATTTCATAATCATTTTTAAAAAATATAACCACATTTTGGTCCCTTTTTAAATAAAAATAATCCAATATAATTATATCATTAAGGTGCATTAGGAAATTATCTTTAAATATACCATTATAAGAACCCTTATAGTGGAATCACTTAATAAGATACTTCTCATAATCTTTACAGTAACCTATCACGTGTACACTCGATCATATTACCCAATTCATTGAAGACCTATATAGGGGTCACCCATAAATTAATAAATATCTACCTATTCCATCATTATTATAATATTTTCATGAACCATATCCTAGAAAATGAGCATATATTATTAAATTTATTTATAAAAATTATTTGAATTGACAATCATTCATGTAAGCTATAACAGTTTATTTAATCTCATAAATATAAGAAATGTTTTTTGTTTATATAGAAAAACTAATCGAAACTATAAATTAATAGAATATTGATATTAATATTCCCATTAAAATTAAAAATATATTATTATAAAAGTTGTTTGAGGATGAATAATGGTTATTATAGTGGGAATATTGGTCACTATTTCTATTCTAAAAATATTTTTCCTAACTTCTTTTTAAAGTCAAAAATATCATCTAGGGAGAATGATAAAACCATTAATTTTTAATCCACTTTAATGAATTTAAATAATAATTGAAAATAAGATATATCAATCATTAAATAAAAATTATGAACATTCTTGAATCATTTAAAATAACACCATCATGGATAAAAATTATTTGGATGAAAATCATTAAAACTAGATATTTTAATCAAATATCCCACCTTATGTCTCATCTAAAATCATTTGTTCTATATATCCCAAATGAAAAATTTATATTATATTTATAATTTAATCCTAAAATTCCTCATGTATATTTCACTATTATTATTCTATTTATTTCATTTATTACTTAAAATTATTTACTTACTAAAATGGTTATGTTTTTGTTAGATGTTTTGGTGTCATGCAATTTATATTCTAATAAAAACAATGCACTGAGCATGGTAAAAGGTGTTAAACTTATATTAGCTAAATAATAATTAAAATTTACATTTACATTATATATTAATTATATATATTGTAAAATTTATCCAGTTTTTTAGATTATTAAAAATGAAACATGTTGTCACATGGAGACAGGTTTCCACATGAATGAATGAATAAGATTTTAATTTTTCTAATGCATTAAAATGAAATAAATTAAATAATTTTTTAATTTTAATGGATCATAAACATGTTATCCATTTCATAATTATTTTTTGTTTCCATCCTTATAAGTATCATTATGATGTGGACAATAACAACACATCACATCGCTTCATGGAGTTGGTTGTCCACACATACACATTATTTAAGTTATATTTTTCTAGAAAATGGTAGGATAACAAGTTATGTAATATAATATATTTATATAATCCTAATAATTTAATAAATATAATATATATATATATATATCATAAATTTTCCATCATTTTAACCAATCATATGATCCAAAGATGAAAAATTAAACATACTACTTTTTGTATACGGTAGTCCACACATACACACATGTAATGTTTTCCTTTCTTATAGGATGGAAAAGAAAATAAAAAATTATTAGACCATGATAATTATAATTTTTTTATAAGATATATATTTTATTATTTTTAAGATCCAAAATTAATAGTGAGGAACGTTCTTGTTTAAATTTTGGTTTAAATCCTTTAAGTTGGTCAATGAAATGTTTACAATGTGTATAAAGTGTCTTGAGGGGGTCCTAGGGGTTTAGGACCTAAAAGGGAGAAGAAAGTTCCCATCCTGTGCATTATTCATGGTTGGAACATATTTAGTAGTAATTGTATGCTAAAATTGTGATTTTTGGAGGGGGTGCACATTTCGAGAAACTGGGCATAGGGTAAGGCCAAACCATGTGGGCTTATACAAAGCAATCCCACATGGTCACCACATGGTTTTTCAAACCGTGTCGGCTCCCCGAGAGACCATGTGACATGGACCTCTATTGTATAGAGGGTGGCACCCAATATAGACAACCATTCAACCAAACCATGCACTCTATTAAAAATATAGAAATTTACTATTTTTACCCTTGGATGTTTTTATTTATTCACACAAATTTCATCCCAATTTCTCTTCCAGTAGAAATATTGAGGAATAAAACCAACCTAAATATATCATTAATAGATCTTCCACATTTATAAGATATTTTGGATCACCATTGGGTGTGGATCGAAGAACCAGGCATGTCTAACACTCATCATTGTTCCTTTTTTCAGATTAGGGCTTTTGTAGTTGTTCTTATTCTTCCAAATCCCTAAAATATTATTTTTCAAAAGGATCCTAGGTTGGTGATTTATATGATTTTTGAATATAAATCAATGGAAATTTTTAAGAGTGCATTTGTCTACATAATTTAGGTTGCTGCTCTACAAGTTATATCCCATAGTATTTTGGTAACATTCATCTGTGAGTGATTATTCCTTTGAGTGGTTATGCTGTCCGTTTGGTTTTCCATGGTTGAAATGATGAATTAATTAGTTAATTTTTCAATTGATTCCCTCATGATCCATGTGGGATGCATTGAGGTCTATTATACCGAGTTAAGGTACAACATTGGGGTGATCCACTTCATTAGACATGAAATTGAATTTTAAAGTGTAGAATTAAATTTTTATGAGTTGGATCCCATGATAAATATGTGGAAATGTAATCCTAAGTAAGAAATGAATTTATGTTAATTGTGTTTAGTTGATGACACGGAATATGGGGGTGTTTTTTAATTTTAAATGTGTTAAATAAATTATGGGTTTAAAATGGAAAATGTGTTAAAGGGAAAAGGTATATAACTGAGAATTTTTTGAATAGGTTAACACATGAAGAAGGATTATGTTTTAAATGAACTATGGTTGTAAAAAGATATATGTATTTTATTAAATTTGGTTTAAAAATTGTATATATGGTGTTTGGTTAAATAATAATGTGCCCAATCTTGATGGTATTTGTGATATTGATTTGAGGTTCTACACTGATGGGTTAGGTTAGACCAAGGCTCTAAATCCATCCTCCATAATGATTGTGTCAGGGATTCAGAATAAGTATTTATTCCCCTAAAAGATACATGCAAGATGAGTACTTGGACAGAGTCTCTAATGTATGTTTCACGATTAATAGTACTAAGGATCTATGGTAAGTGTTATGTAATGGTTAGTTAAATTCATTGTTAGTGATATAGGAAAATGATCATTTCACCCTTATGCATAGTTTATATGTCTAATGTTTGATAATGTGAATAATTATGAAAATGGTTAACCCATGGAATGAGTTTTGAATATGACTAAAGGGAATTCAGTTAACTAATGGAACATGTTATATTATTTTCATATTATTTTTTCTTTATTTACTGGCATAAACTATATGTTTAGACTAAATATTTTGTAGATATAGTTACTGGTTCCCTACTGAGTTGTTCTCACACCCTTCTCGGGCCACTATTGGGTACCTGGGCAGAATTTATAGTCGAAGCACTAGTGGGAAAAAAAAATTTACGTCGGTTATTTTTTATTTTTAACATAGGATTTTTGCTGACATTATTATAGGAGACGTTATAAACAGAGTTTTTAACGTCGGTTATTTTACAACCGACGTAAAAAACAAAATTCTGAAGCATTTTTCACATCAGATGATAAAAAACCGATGTGGAAAACACTTTGATGGAGTGATTTATTACATCAGTTATTTAATAACCGGCGTGATATAAACCCTTTCATGTCCGTTATTATATAACTGATGTCATAAAAAACTCTTTCGAAGCCTTAATCACGTCGGTTATTTTTATAACTGATGTGATAAACCTGTCTACCAAGCAGTTTTCAACGTCCGTTATATAATAACCAACATAAAAACATATCTATGACGTCGGTTATTTTATAACCGACGTAAAAGACTATCCATTTCAATTTATTTTGTCGGCTATGAAATACCCAACGTAAAACCCATTTCCATTAATTTATAACACCGGTTTCCAAATAACTGACGTTATAACAAATACCAATGCATTTTTAGGCCTGTTATTAAATAACCGACGTAAAAAACAATTTTTTTAAATAAACTTGAACCACTACTATGCCTAGAAAAATCACATGAAACAGAGAAAAAGCTTACCAAAAACAGACCACAGCAGACCAAAACCCCCCACCCCCACCACACCCCTGGACACCCCCACACCCCTGGATAGCCACCCAGCCCTGGATATCCCCCCACACCCTGGGACATCCCCACCACCCCATGGACAGCCCCCCCACACCATTGGATACCCTACCCTCTTGTATACCCCCACCCCTGGACATCACACCCTCACCCCTGGATAACCCTCCCACAGCCCAGAAACAGACCAAAAAGTTACCAACAATAGACAATAAGCCCCTCACCCCACTGGAAAGCCCCCACCACACCATTAGACACCACTCACACCCCTAGAATGCCCCCCCACACCCCTGGACACCCCCACAACCCTAGACTGCCCACTACCCCCTGAACATCCCTCATACCCCTGGATAACCCCCACCCTCCTGGAAACCCCCCCCCCCCACAGCCCTGGATTCCCCCACGAGACTGCCCCCACCCTCCTGGACACCCCCACGCCCCTGGACACCACCCACACCCCGGGACTACCCCACCCCCTCGACAGCCCCCCACACCCCTGGACAACACCCCCACCCTCCTGGACACCCCCACACCCCTAGACTACACCCAACCCCCAGGACTGGCCCAACCCTCCTGGACCTCCCCCCACCCCTGGACTACCCCCACCCCGAAGATAGCCCCCCACCCTTGGAAAACCCCCACCCTCTTGGACACCCCCCACACCCATGGACTGCCCCCACCCCCAAGACTGCCCCCCACCCTCTTTGACAACCCCACACCCCTGGACTAACCCCACACCCTGGACAGCCCCCCACACCCCTGGACAACCCCCACCCTCCTGGACACCCCCACACCCCTAGACTTCCGCCCACCCCCGAGACTGCCCCCACCCTCCTAGACACCCCCACACCCCTGGACTGCCCCCCACTTCTGGACAACCCCCACACCCCTGGACAATGCCCTCCCTCCTGGATACCCCCACACCCCTGGACTGCCACACACCCCTGGGACTGCACCCCACCCTCCTAGACACCCCACACACCCTTGGACTACCACCACCCATGGAAACCCCCCCCCCCCACACCCCTAGAAAACCCCTCACCCTCCTTGACACCCCCCACCCCCACACCCCTGGACCGCCCCTCCCCCACCCCGAGACATCCCCCCACCCTCCTGAACTCCCCCTGGAAATCCCCCCACACCCCTAGACTTCCCCCACACCCTGGACAGCCCCCCCACACACCTGGACAACCCCCCACCCTCCAGGACCCCCCCACCCCTAGACTGCCCTCCTCCCCCACCCCCAAGGTAGCCCTCACACCCCTGAAAATCCCTTGAACATCACCACACTCTCCTAGAAATCCCTCCCACCCTCCTGGACAACCTCCCACCTCACTGGACACCTGCCAGCACACCCATGGACACCCACCCCCACACCCCTGGACTACCCCCCACACCCTCGACTGCCCCCCTCTCCCAGGACAGCTGGTGTTGGGAGAGGAGGCACCACCATCCCTCGGGGACATGCCACTTTAAGTTACTCATCACTCCCACATTAAATTATTGAGCTCTAAAAATGGTTCACATGTGGGAGGGGTGAGTACCTTCCAGCATCATTCAGCCCCCCGAGGGATGGTAGTGCCTCCTCTCCCACCCACCTAGACTGCCCCCCCCCCCCTTCCCAATGGACACCCTGGACCCCCACCCACCCCACTGGACAACCCCCCACCCCACTGGACAACCCTCCCACACCCCTGAAAACCCCCCTCACTCCACATGACACCCACACACCCCTAGATACCCCTAGACCTCCCCCACTCCCTTGGACAACCCTTCCACCCTCCTAGAAATAATCCCACCCGCTGGACTTACCCCCACTCTCATGGACACCCAGGATACCCCCCACCCCACAGGACATCTCTCCCACACCCTTGGATACCCCCACCCCATTAAACACCCCCCACAACCTTGGAACCCCTCCCCCCAGACCAGAATCCATACCAGAAAAACCATCATAACTAGACCAAAACAAGAAGTACAGAAAATTAAACATTCACATATATAACATTAAAAACATACAATTTCAACTTAAAAAAACTAAATCCAACCTAAACTACTACCAAATACACAATTTCAATGACAATATTCCAATTTACATTTTACACTACAAACAACTAAAATTCAATCAAACCTGTAAAATAATTTGACCATTACACTTGTAAGTGTTTGACATCTTGAGCACTATAGGGTTGAGGGTGATCAAATAGCTAAAAATTAAAAGGATAGTAGTCAACATGCATAATGAATAAATCAAATAAAATATTATGGCAATGTTTAAAAGGAAATCTTACCAGGTCAAAGTTCATAACTGTCCCAGTTGTTACTATTTCATACATAAATCCTATCATATAATATCTGAATTCAAAAGCGCCTTGTTTTTCATGATAATTCTATTTGAATGAGTGTAAATTCAATATATTATTTATATGTAATAAATAAAAAAGTACAAATTATAAATGGATATTTACCATTACATTTAAATATTTGATCTTCACACTCTTTTTCTTTGTGTTTTTTCGAAAGTAGACCCATCCCCTGTAAGAAACTAATTCAAATGGGATAAATTTAGAATTCATTATAATATATAAAACTATTGAGAAATTGAAACCTACTTTTCCACCTTTTTCTTAATATTTTCCCACACATCACCATAGATAGAGCATATCCAATAAAGTGTCTTCACCTTTGGGGAAAAAACCCCTAACATCCAATGATCACTGATAAAAGAAAATTTAAGGTTAGTGATTTTTATGTTAAAAGATAATGAACTCTTTGATAGAGATGTGTTTCATACCTCTCACAAAAGGCATTATGCAATATTGTGTGACTATATTTTGTTCAAGTCTTTCAGCAATATAAAGCATTCTTTGTTCTTCATCCAATGCACATGCTTCAGGGGAAATCAAATGCGGGTCCATAACCCATATACATCTATCCGCTCATTATTCTCACAAATGTTATAAGGATACATAATACACAATAGACATAAGTATACATTTTTTATAAATATAATGCAGGGAAAAGGTGTTAAGAATTACATGGAAAAAATTTTCGCCACGTTGATGCCCAACTTATCTCCAGTAACAAGCACTATAATATCAGCTTTCATAATCCCCAAAGTTATTTCACATCCACAAACATGATCTTCCATTGGAAACTCATAATGATCCACCAAAAAATTTGAATATCATGACAATCTATCAAAACTACTAGAATCTGTATCTGATGTCACAGCCATTTGTCTTTGTTGTTGTCTATAGAATATTTCATTACCTTTGAAGTATTCTTGTAAAAATAAATAGAAAAATATATTAGTTTTTAAATGATAAAACAACTTTAATAAAAAAATAGAAGATATAACATACATACCTCTATGGTAATGAGTCGAAGAAGTCTTGATGGTCATATTAAAAAATGTCTTATACTATGTCCAACTGTCATCACCTAATCTGTAGGTAATGGTACTCAAGATGGTCTATCTATTATATCCTATAGAGTGACCCTATGATTCACTACCTCTAATTTTTGATGATGAAATGTGTCTCCTATACAATATAAAAACCCATATGCAACTATATAATGTTGAGGATCATCAATATACAACTCGCAATAAGTAAGAAGTTGTAGCGGAGGAGTAGGATAAAAAATGGGGTATACGGGCTGAGGTTGGGGAGTGGGAGCAACTGACAGAGGTGGAGGATAAATAATGGGGTGTGCAGGGGGAGGTGGGGGAGTGGGAGCTATAGGAGGAGGTGGAGTATAAATAATGGGGTCTGTAGGGGGAGGTGGAGGAGTGGGAGTTGCAGTCTGAAATTTTCTTTGCATGTCTGCAAACATATACTGTACTGACACTCTAATCTTTTCCTCTATTGTCGCATTAATATTATGAGATTTATCCTCCAAGGATTCTATTTTTTTATAAAAACTTTCTACGTAAGTAGTTGAAGAATGTGGAAACACTTTTCTTACTGATACACCTACTGGATATCCTCGTACATGACCAGGATGTTCGGGCATTCCCAATGTTGCTAATAAAATATCTTGCCTCCTAGTAGCTGTAAATACCCTCTGTGAGCTCTGCTACTCAAGATAATCCTGTATTAATT
This sequence comes from Viscum album, assembly GCA_963277665.1. Lineage (NCBI taxonomy): Eukaryota > Viridiplantae > Streptophyta > Magnoliopsida > Santalales > Viscaceae > Viscum > Viscum album. The sequence goes on along the minus strand of OY728119.1, from coordinate 367,787,692 downwards.
AATTTAAAATTTTAGTAATTGTTGAAATTATATGAATAAAATAGTTAACTTAAATAAATAAAATACATATCTTATAATCCTCTCAGCTACGATTCTCGAATCTTCCGAAAGATATTTCCCTTTTTTCCCATCTGAGCTCTCTTACATTTTTCATATCTAGATAGAGGGAATGGAGGGGCCACCTATACATAGATTGAAGACTCAACTCTTAGTATTTGTAACTTTTCCGCCATTATTTGTTCTTCCAATAGTGTATACCCTCACCGAGATAAACTATGAGGGTATACATTTTTCAGATTGGATCTTCGGATGAGATTTCCTTGTTTTCTATAAATTCAGAACAAGAAATCATTAACAAAATAGTAATAAGATCATTTATATAATAATGCTTATAAAATTTTACATTTCCCTTACCAAAAATGAATCTTTTCTTCTACATTCAACAAACTGTCTCCATGTGTCTTCATCTATGAAAGGATATATAGGACATGGATTATCATGACTCCTATGACCAAAAAAGAAATCATATGTGAGGGTTGATTTGAAATCCCTCCATCTCCTAGAATCCATCGATAAGCATTTCTTCCTGACTCATCCAGTGTAAGGAATATCAAATGTAATCTGATAAAGACAAGGTTAATAATATTATATATACTAGACACATTTAAATAATAGGAAAACAATAACAAAAGAGCTTTCCAAAATCGTCTCCAACAACTGAGAGATTATCACTTTGTCAACACTTCTCTAGTCATCATACAAAATGCATACTTTTCTCTTACCCTGAGTGGATACAAATCTTTTAAAATATTTTTCATTTGGACCTCTAGGAATATCATCCTCATCAAACTCAATGAGTATCCTCTGATCCTGTGTATGGGAAAGAGATAATTTTGGTAAATGTGTGCACCCACATTTACAAACTCTTGAACTATTTTTAGTAATGGGATCACATGAGGAAGATTGGGGAACATCAAGAGGAGAATGTGAATGTTCCTCCCCAGAGGTATGACCAATATGCTCATCTTCAAAATCATGTGGTTGATCAATTGATTGATCTGTCATTATCATTCAAATCAAAATACAATCATTAGTTCACAAATATACAAATTCAAATATTTTAATACTACATAATCAGAAATTAGAAAATTGTACTATGTTACATAATAGTAAACATGGTTAATATGGTATTCATGTTAAACAATGGTAAAGATGGTAAAGATGGTCAAGATGGTAAACATGGTAAACATGGTAAACTTGGTAAACATGGTAAACATGGTAAAGTAATTGTCACTAAACAAAAATAATAGATATATAATTTATGTAATGGTAAAGATGATAAAGTAAACTAAACAAAATTAAAACATGGTAAACCTAGGTAAACATGGTAAAGTAATTGTCACTGAACAAAAACAATAGATATATAATTAATGTAATGGTAAACATGATAATGTAAACTGAACAAAATTAAAACAAATAGAAACTAATACTTATTTTTTTTAATATATGTTTTAATAAAGAAAAAACTTACTATATCTACCATTTTATGAAAATAATAAATGTAAACAAGAAATAAACAAATGTTACCTATAATTTTAGGAATGTACCAATGGATTGTTTTCCCAAATTCCTTCGTCGTGATCATTCCTTATGGCACAAACCTTGTCTTCAACATGCTCATCATTATGTTCTGTTAATCTTTCCATGGAAGTAGGGATCTCACATAAATCATCATCTTCATCAAGTTTATCCTCACCAACATATTATTTTTTCCCTTATAAAACAATAGCCCCCTGCATATCTAATTGATCAACTACATAGAAAACTTGTTTGGAATGTGTTTCCATTGTAAAATAATCAGTTGTGTCTTCCAATCTATTCATATTAACAAATATCATTCCAAATTCCTTGTTTCTGAAATTTTTGTTACTGGTTAACCATTTACAGTTAAAAACATGAAATTTAATTTTAAGGTAATCCACCTTCCATATGCATTCAATCACTCTATAATATGCACTTGATGCAGAAATTGGTTTTTTGTCCTTATCACTTGAAAAATGCATTGCTTCTGCAAACACTAGTACACCACTATTCTGAACTACACTTTTGTTGTCCTGAGAATTCATATGAAATGTATATCCATTAATGTCATAACTGGACCATGTTATCACATTTAAACATGGACCACCCAGTGTCCATTTTAATGTCTCTGATACATCTGATCTGCCAAGCAAGGTCTTTTTAAACCATGAAAAAAATGTTTTGTTGTGATCATTCAAAATCCACATTTCTTTCTTCTTTGGATGACATTGTTTCAACTCATTAATATAAAATGTGATATACTGTTGAGGATCATCTATGTTATTCAAGATGTATGATTCTAACTTCTTCATCTGTTCATATAACAATGATTTGACTTTCAATCCATGAATCTCCTTTCCATCATTATTAACTCATTCATGGAGAGATAGAGGCAAACCTATGTGCTGTTCCATAGCCATGTAGCTCATAAAAAACTCTAAAACCTCCCCAGAAATATACTTTTCAATAAGGGAGGCTTCAGGTCGATATGGATTCTTAACATACCCCTTCAATATTTTCATATACCTTTCAAAAGGATAAATACAATGAACATATAAAGGTACAAAAAGCTTTATTTCTTGAACCAGATGAATCATTAAATTCACCATTATATCAAAAAAAAGTTGAAGGAAAATACATTTCCAATTGACAAAGTAAAAAAATTGCATCCTTTTACAAAATGTTCAAATCATTCACATCAATCACCTTATTAAAAATTGAAGTGAAAAAATAACACAAATTCATTATAATATTTCTAAAACGGATGGGAAATATTCCACGCAATTCAACAGGTAGAATTTGTTGCATCATGACGTGATAATCATGAGATTTTATACCTATCATCTTCAAGTCCTTCAATGAGACAAATTTTTTTTTAATTTCAATAATAACCTTGAGGCACTTTGATATCATGAAGACAGTGAAAAAAGATAATTTTATCCCTCTTTGATAATGTATGACATGCCAGGGGAAGAAATGTTTGTCTTCCATTAGGAGGGGGAGCTAACTCTAAACGTATTCCCATTGATAGTAAGTCTTATCTTGTATTCAACCCATATTTTGTTTTTCCTTTAATATCTAACTATGTTCCAATAAAACTATCTTAAATATTATTCTCCACATGCATGACACCAATATTATGATTACTTCATGATATCTCAAATATGGTATCTCAAAAAATATTAACCTTTTTCTTCCAAATATGTCTATCGTTACCAGATTTCTGTGTCTTTTCCAATGTCACATCACAGTTTTTCACCCTCCCGAAATACAGATCAGGGGATAAAGGTTTTGGAGTAATATAAAATTCATTGTGAGCCATTTAATTAATTTTTTAGTCTTCTATAAGAGTGATCCATAGGCAAAAACATTCGATGACCCATGTATACTGTTTTCCTCTCATGATGTAATTGACAATATGATGTATGTTGTTTATAAATTGGACATGCTTTATTCCCTTTAACACTATATCCAGAAAAATTTCCATATATTGGGAAGTAATTTATAATGAACAAAAGCATTGCATGTAGTTGAAAATATTCCATTTTATAAAAATCATTCACCCTAATACCATCCTCCCATTAAACATTCAAATCATAAATCAATGGTGACAAGAAAACATCAATATCATTTCATGGTTGCTTCGGACCCGAGATCATTATAATCAACATGACATATTTGCGCTTCATACAAACTTCAGGATAGAGGTTGTAAATTACCAATAAAATAGGCCCTCACTATGTGTTCTACTGAGGGTTCGGAATGAATTCACTCCATTTGTGTATAACCCTAGTCTGAGATTTCTAATTTCATTTCCAAATATAGGATATTGCTCATCAATTTTCTTCCATTGTGGACAATCAGATGGATAACATATTTTTCCATCACATAACCACTCATCAACTTGCCATCTTAACCTATTTGCATCTTGTGAATAAGAAATTAAACGATTGAAATGATGAATTATATGAAGATACCAAAATACCTTTAAAGGGATCTTTGAAATCTCTACATGAACATATGATTTTTATTTCACCTTATACCATGATGTCCCACATTTTGGATACTCTGATAGAAATTCATATTCCTTCCTATATATCATACAGTCATTCGGACATGCATGTATTTTCTTGTATCCAAATCCCATCGAGCATAATATTTTCATGGCTATATAATGTGAATTTGGAAGATCGTTATCTTTTGGAGGAATGTCTTCCATCAATTTCAATAGCTCTGTAAAACTTTTGTCACTCAATCCATTTTTTTCCTTCAGGTTAATCAATATTAACACCACCGAAAAAACCATAAAATCTGTAAAACTAGGATATAATGACTTTTCAGCATCACCATATGGAAGTGCAACTGTCGGTTCTCTCTCAATTTGTTCTGCTGCAATATTGTGAATCATTTCTTTAATTCCAATAGAGTCACCATCTTGCGAATCATCATCATCAGTGATATTCCGTCCAGTTTCACCATGCCAAATCTAAGGGCTATAACTCGGATTAACACCAAGACAAATCAGATGATCTTTTATCTCTCTACTTTTCAAATTCTTCATATTAAAACATTTCAGGAATGGACAGAAAAAATATCACTACTTGGAACATTTCATTTAGAAAATTCCAAAAAGGCATCAACACCTTCCTCATATTCATTTTTCATTATATGTGCCATAATCCAACATCTAATCATTATTACATATATAAAATATCAAAATTATACATATTTTTAGGATATAATAGATATATATTAATATTAAAAACATCATAATTTTAATTTTAATTTTTTTTGAAATATAAAAGAAATCTATGTGTATTTAAAAAAATATGATTGAATAATATTTAAAAAAAATATAGTTTGATATAATAGTTTTAAACTCACCTTGGATCCTTTCTTATTAAGGTTCACAAAGAATACATCCTGGTGCAACTGGATACCAAATTCACCCTTCTGTAAAAAGGAAATATGAAGTTTAAATATTAAAATATTTATACATTCACTACTGAAAATTACACAGATCCAAACAATTTGAAACCTCTGGAAATCCTCCCCCTCTAGATAGCCCCCACCCACCCTGGACACCACCCCCACCCCCTTGGACACCACCCCACCCCCTGGACACCCCTACCCCTTGGACAACACCCCCACCCCCTTAGACACCACCCCACCCCCCTTGGACATCCCCTGGACACCACCACCCCCTTGGACAGCCCCCACCCACTAGGAAGCCCCAAACCCCCCTGAACACCCCAACCCTCTAGACACCCCACCCCATTGGACAGCCCCCACCCCTCCTAGTCACCACCCCCACCCCTACCCCTTTGGACACCCACAACCTTTTGGACACCCCCACCCCCTTGGACACCACCCCCACCCCTTGGACAGCCGCCACCCCTCTAGACAGCCGCCACCCCCCTTGGACACCCCACCCCTACTAATAACCCTAGAACACATTGATTACTATTAAACGATTAATTTAAAAAGGACCAAACATCAATAATAAAATAAGGAATGAAGGATAATAAAAAGTGGATGAAGAAGAAAAAAAGAAACAAATAATAAAGAAAGAAGAACATGGAATACGTAAATTATTTAAGGAAATTCCATGGAATCCAAGAAAACTATGAGGCCTCCAATGGTAGATAGAAAATTGGAGAAAGTGGAGTAAACCTAAGAATCAAATTGAATATAAAATAAATGCTCGGATGGAGAAAATATCAGTGGAAATCCTATCATCACGTCACAATGGGGTCAGGATAACTACGCATCTTGGAAAACCACAACATGGTCTCCCCCATAACCCATAATTTTCTCATAGACAATGACTGGTAAAAATATATATAAACAAATAGAATCATATTTCAACACCCCTCACTTATTCATAATGCTTGAATCCCTAAAAAGCATAGTGGAAACCTCAATCATAGACTCTACAAACCCCCTTGGACAGCACCCCCCATCACCTTGGAAACCACACCCCATCCCCTTAAACAACACTAATAAGTTATAGCCTCATATCCATGAAATAGTTCAATTTTCATGTCATAATCCCACAAACCATGATGAAATAGTCAATCCCAACTGTCACTTATCCCCCACCCCCTTGGAAATCACCCCACCCCCTAGGACAGCACCCACCCCTCTGGACACCCCCACCCACCTGGACAGCCCCCACACCTCTAGAAAACCCACCCCCTACCCCCTTGGACACCCACCCCTCTTGGACACCACCCCCACCTCTTACCCCCTTTGACACCCCCCCTGGACACCCCCCCTGAACACCCCCAACCCTCTTGATAGCCCCCCAAACCCTCTGGACAGCCCCCACCCCCTGGACACCACCCCCACCCCCTTTGACATCCTCCACACCCCCTAGACACCCCCAACCCCCTTGGACAGCCCCCACACCCCCTAGACACCACCCCCACCCCCTTTGACACCCCCTGGAAACCCCCACCCAACTGGATAGCCCACCCAACCCCCTTGGACACCCCTACACCCTTGGACTGCCCCCACCCCCTGGACACCACCCCTGTCCCCTTTTGACATCCCCCACACCCCTTGGACACCCCAACCCCATTGGACAACCCCCGCACCACCTGGAACCCACCCCCAACCCCTTTGACACCCCCTGAACACTAGCACCCAACTGGACAGCCCACCCAACCCCCCTGGACACCCCCACACCACTGGACTACCACCCCCACCCCCTAGACACCTCCCCCACCCCCTTTGACATACCCCGCACCCCCTTGGACACCGCCAACCCACTTGGACATCCCTCTTACCCCCCCCTAGACACCACCAGCACCCCCTGGACACCCCCACTAAAATGGAAAACCCACCCAACCCCCCCGGACACCCCACACCCTTGGAAACCCCCTGTACGTGCACACACACATGATTGAACACACAAAAATCGTAAACTTGGATGAAATCACTTCCATAGGTTTATTTTACTAGGAATGAATTTATCATGGTATAGATGAAAACTATAATATTAACCATGATTGAAAGAATAATGAAAAATAACATCTCAATAAATTAGTTTAGGGCATCACAAAAAAACTGAAAAGGAGTTGTGTGAGGCTTACCTAAGTGTTGTGAGTCGGCCTGATAGATTTGATAATAATAAATATGAAGAATGACGTTCTCAAAACTAGGATTGAGGGCATGACTTTGACTAATCGATTCTCAGTTTTCCACGTGAGAGAGATGAGTCGCAGGTCACCCGATCGAAGAAAACAGAATGACTGAGTATGGGGTGAGATAAATTATTTACAAGATTTATCACGTTGGTTATTTAATAACCGCCATGATAAACTATTTTTTTAATGTTTATAAGTTCTGTTATTGAATAAATGATGTAGAAAACTATGTATCATTTAGGTTATTTCATAAATGACGTGATATATGTCTCTTTATACTAACGTGATAAATTGCCGAGATTAGCTATATCATGCCGGTTTTTTATAACTGACGTGATAAAGCGCTGAGATTTCCTTTATCACATTGGTTATAAAATAACTGATGTGATAAAGCACCGAGCATTCCTTTATCACGTCAGTTATTTTATACCTGACATGTTAAAGCGTTCTAGATTTGATTTTCACATCAGTTATACAATAACCGATGTGAAAAAGCAAATCTCTGTATATTTTACATCGGTTATAAAATAATCGGCATAAAATATGGATCCTGGATGATATATCATGTCGGTTATAAAATAACCAACATGATATATCAATCATTACAGCTTTTCATGTCAGTTCTTACTGACGTGATATATTTATCATTACAGCTTTGCATGTCGGTTATATAGAACCAACGTGAAAAATGCCAACGTGCTAAACATTTTTTCCACTAGTGCAGGTCCAGACAAGGGAAAGTGCCCTATTCTAGATGGTTGAATTGGGAATGAGATGTGCATAGAATAACGATCCATATAATAATTCTAGACCCATTTTAAGGATTCTATAGTTTTCCATTATTTGTGTATTTTCTTTATAGTTGGAACTGTATGAAATCACATAGCATTTTTACTATTTGGTTGTGGGTACATACTCAATTTTAGGAAATGTATTTGAAATGAATGATGTTTTTATTGGTTTCATTTATTTTTTTCATTGAGATCTATTTTGGATTACTTGGATAAATATGGTATTTTCTCCCCACATATTACAATAGACCCTCACTGCTATTGGAAATTCTCTAGCATACGGGGAGCTGCACCTGAGGTCATGTGGTGACACAACTCATGGCACCCGATATAGTGGCTCCAAGGTCAGGGATGTTACACAGTTGAATAAAAGGTTTATTTTTTATTATTTTAAAATTTTGGAATGGTATATGGGAGAGTAAGATGTGACAGACCATGGAAATGAGCTCAATCAATGGGAGTAGCTAACTAATACACGGGGGAAAACCATAGTACCCCAGGTGGGATTTTTGTTTATGTTGTTTGATTTTACAGTTAGATTTTATTTCACTATTGAGTGATGAAACTTTTTATGTGATGTGAATATTTTAAAATATTTTTTTTATGAATGGAATGGTATGATTTTGTGCATTCATGGATCATTTTAAGAAACTAGTTATATAGGTGGCATGAATCATCGTAGGGACACATAAGGAAGATTTCTGGGACATGATGAATATAAATTCATGTCTTTTTACATGAAAACTTGAATGAAATGGTTTCTAATTATGATGAATGAAATTGAAAAAGGGTAAATATTTTAATAAAATGGTTAGAGAATAGTTCCTAAGGAAAAGTTATAAATGGGTTAAAAATGGTTATGATGATTTGTAAAGAAGCAAAGATACCTAAATGAGAAATATTTATATTGAGAATGTAAAGTGGTAAAAAAAGGTGTCTAATGAAATAATTGGTATTATGTTAGTCAGTTTACACATTGTTGACCATGATCCATGGTAGGAATGGTTATGGGTAGTGAAGGATATGTAACTATATCCGTTGAGACAGTTTATGTAGAATTGGTTGTTTATGGCTTGTAGAGAGCCTTATTTTATGAAATGTGTGAATGTTTTATTTTGTGAGTTTTTAGATGTGTGCATGGAATTATATAAATATTACACAATGATCACATGTGCTAGTTGGGATACATGAGGACATATCTAAGAATTCTCCACCAATGGTGGAGTAGGAAACCCCATTAATCTAGGGTAAACAGAGAGAAGATTATTTCCATGATAATTTTCTCATTTTATGTGGATAATGGTAATAGTCCAATAGAAAGTTGTGATGAGTATGTTTGAATTGACTAGATAGTTTCAGCTGTAGCACCCCATAATGTTTTCTAGTGAGGGTGGAACTAAGGTAGCTGAATTCTAGATAGATTCCATCTAGAAAAGTTTGGATCACTTGGAGACTCCCTGTGATAAGAGTGTCAATTTTCATTCTTATATGTTTTGAGGAATGACAAATAATTGTGGTGATATTCTTGTTTAGACATAGATGTATGATGGTAAGAATCAGAAGGATTTCAATGAAACTTTTCTGGAAAATTTATATCTAGAGTCCTTGGGGTAAGAAAAGGTTGCAAAGTTAAAGAGGTTACCTTAGAGGGATATGACATTGATGGATTGTTAGTCAATTAGCTAACTTTTAAAGCTTTATTATAGTGTTTCCAAGGGATGAGGCATCTATGAAGAAATTTTTTCAAGATGTAAATATAAATGAGATCACGTGACAAGTGAATATCATCTGTTTAATGTTGGTTATTGATGTTGTGGATAATACCGTAATTTCAAAAGGAACCCTTAAGGAGTCTTATGGTGGTGGTCATGCGGTTCTAGTTAGGCAGTCCCGTGTAGTGAATTATGATGAAATAAAGTAAATCTTAAAGGGTTTTCATGAGGGAGTGGTGGATAGAGTAGTAAAATAGGAGGACCAACAACTTAGGGCTGTGATCAAGTTTTTCTCTTTTAGTGTGATAGGTCAGGATGCATGAATGGTCTTTTTTCTGGACCACTAGTTGAGTGTGGAGCATGAAATATGATGCAGTATGTTGAGAGGTTATGTAGGATTCATCAATAGATGTGAGATGATGGAGGATAAAGGTTTACGTAATGTATAGATAGGGGTTGGTTACCCTATATCAAGAACGAAATAAAACATATTCCATCTGTACCGTTTGGGGTGGTAGATTTAATACTATAGGACATGGGATTCCTTATCCACTGGGTAGCATGACATCAGGAATCAGACTGGAACCTTGGGTAGAGGATCCTGTCATCTCAATCCAGTTTAGCTTACACATGGAGGTGGTGAGGTGGGACCATCGATAGGTTGAGTTATGATTTGTGTATCTTCCATGTTTTCTTGTGATTTTTTTGATAATATTGCCTCACATTAGATTATATATTTTCATTTTATGAGAGTGTTGGGACTAGTGGTGGGGAATATGTATGGGTTTATGTCAATTGATACACCATTATGTGTATGAGAAGAAAATATTTATAAGTGTAAGTAGTGTTCCCTTGATATTGGTGGGTACAATTTTCTATTGGACTTTTTTGTACTAGAGATGTCATGTTTTGAAAATATATTGGGGTTGGGGTGGTTAATACTGTATCATTCCCATGTTGACAATTACCATTGTAGGGTAGCATTTAAATGCCTTGAAGGTGACACTTATGTTCACTATGGGTAATGGGATATCTAGTTAGGCCATGCAGGTCTTGTTTGTCAGTGTTTGGCTATGTTCACAGACCAATTTTTATTTATCTTGTTTTATAATTAGGGAGTAGAGTCACATTTTCTTCCTCATATGATGGATCTATTTGAAGATTTGTTTCCTAATGAATTTTCCGGGCAAACACATGAGAGAGATGTGGAGTTCCCGATTGAGTTACTTCTTGAAATAGAGAGTATTTCAATTTTCCATATAAAAGGGAACCAAAAGTGATTTAGGAGATTAAAACATTGTTTGGGGAAATAGAGAATAAAGGGATTATATATCTCAGTACATCTATTTGGGGATCTTCAATTTTTTTTTTCTAAAAAGAAAGATGGGTTGTTTTTGTTGTGTGTTGATTATCAAAAGTAGAATCAGATGATGATAAAGAATTAGAATTATCTTCTTTTAATTGATGATATTTTTGACCATATGAGATGTTATTCAATTTTTTTCCAAAAATTATTTGAGATCATGGTTTCTTAAGGTGAGGTTGAGAACTTCTGATATACTAAAGACTACCTTTAGGAATAGTTAAGATTTATATGAGTTTGTTTTTATGTCATTTGGGTTGAGCAACAGAGCAGTAGTGTTTATGGAGATAATGTACTGAACCATTCACCTGTATTTGGATAAGTGTGTAGTAGACTTTGTGGATGACATCTTGGTGCACTCAAAGGCTCATGGAAATAATTCCAAACACCTTGAAATCTTCATGAGTACAATAATTGAGGATATTTTGTATTTAAATCTATCAATGTTTAATTTTTGGATTGAATGAGTAAATTCCTTGGGTTATTTCATCTTTTTGGAAGGCGTGTTAGTGGATATAGAGAAAGTTAAAGGTGCTTTATCAAGGGAGAAACTCTAGAATATTATTGATTTTTGAGGATTTATGAGTTTGGTGGGTTATTATCAGAGGTTAATCAAATCCTTTGACCATCTCGAATCACCACTTTTGGGTTTCTCCTAGAAGGGAATCATATTTGAGTGGTATGTGGAATATAAGAATTCTTTCTATAAGTTAAAGTAGTTTTTAACAAAAAAAATTAATTTTTATCATACCAGAGTCATGGAATAAGTATACATTGTTTTGTGACGCTTTTGGATTTTACATTGGGGTAGTGTTGATTCATGATGATTTGGTTATGGCATATGTTTAATGAATGTTGAAGTATCATGGACAGAATTTCCCAATTCAAGATATTTAGTTGTCCTGGGTTATTTATCATTAAATTTTCTCATGACATTACTTTTTGGGGGAAATGTTTATAATATATACTACTCATAAAATGCATAAGTACATATCTTACCAGTTTGATTTGAATCTTCAATTAATGATACTATTTTAATTCATTATGTCATTTGATTTTGAGATAGCATGCACATCGGGGAAGGGAACCAATGTTGTGGATTCATTATGGTAGAAGAATTAGAAATAGGTAGTTCAAGAATATATTTCTGAGTGGTGGATGATAGAGTTGTTTTCTGAGATGCATCTAGAGTTTCAGGATGTGTAAGGGAATATGACTGTTGCATCCTTGTCAGTTGATTCCATGCTTCTAAGCCAAATCAATGAGAGGTAGTATAAGGATTGAGAATGTTTTTTCTTGAGGGAATATATTGATGGGGGGTAGTCACATTATAGATGGACTATTGTTAAGGATGGGATCATTTATGTTTGTGGTCATGTGGTTTTGCCTACTTGTACATGGGAATAGTTAATACATGAGTTCCATGATTTGATATTGGAGGTGAATACTTGCTTCATAAAAACAATTTATGATCTTAATAAAAAATATTGGTGGCCAAGGATGAAGAAAGTGGTTTCATGTTTCGTGATGTGATGCTGCACTTGTCAGTAGGTGAAGGCCAAGCATCAGTTGTTGGATGGTTTATTACATCCTTTCCAATTAAGTAATGGAAATGGGATGACTTCAGGAGGGATTTTGTGGTGGGTCTTCTAATGATGCATCGAAATAATTATGTAATATGGGTACATATAAATATATTGACCAAGGTGGAGTATTCCATATCAAATTGAGAATCCTTCCATTTATATTAGTTAGGTGAGTTGTATGTTTGAGTGATATTGTGGTGTCAGGCGTTTCCATAGACTATAGTTTCATATCAGGACCTATGTTTACATTATGCTTTTGGATGGGGATATAGAAGTAGATTGGTACCCAATTGTTTTGAGTATAGATTTTCACCTATATATAGATAGGCAGTCAGAGTGTACTATTCTGGTTCTAGAGTGTATTTTAAAGGAATGTGTCCTAGACTTTGGTGGGCCTTGAGAGAAGCATTTGTCACTTTTTGAGATCTCCTATAATAATAGTTACCAGGTGATTATTCATATGCCTCCAAATGAGGCAATCTATGGTATACCAGGTAGGTTTCTGTTATTTTGGTTAGGGATGGGGGAATCAGAGTCATTGTGACTGATTCTTCAGCATAAAATGTCAGAAAAGTTTAAGATGATTCATAAATATATGACTACAACTCTGAGTAGGAATAAGTCGTATGAAGACAACCATAATAAACCATATGAGTGTATAGTTAGTGACATCATGTTTATTCTAGCATTGCTAAGGTTGGGCCACCTTCAAATTAAATAACTACATATGTTGGAACCTAGGTATGTGGGGCCATTTAGGTTGTAGAGAGATCAAAAAGGTGGCATACTGATTGGATATTATACAGAAGTACATTTTATTCAATGATATTTTTCATGCTTCATAGCTTTTAAAGAAACAACCATACCCATCTCATATGATAGATGTTGATGATGTATCACTTGAGGAGGATCCATACTTCGAGGAGCAACCAATTTTTATTATGGATCATAGTGAAAAAGTCATGTGGGGAAAGACCATGTTGTTTGTTTGATTGTTATCAAAGCATAGTATCATTTTGGAAGAGATAAGAGTTGGAGAGAGATATGCAGACCTAGTGGCCTGATCTTTTTACCTTGGAAACTCAATGATTATTGGGAGATAATCTTGAAGAATAGTGGTTATTAGGTCAGGAGGTTGTATGATCTATGATCTCTAGTGGGTTATTTTCATATTTAGATTCCAGTTAAAATCCCTTTAAGATGGTCAATGAAATGGTTACCTAGTGTATGAAGAGGCTTGAGGGTGTCCTGAGGGTTCATGACATGAATGGGGAGAGAATTTTGACATCCAGTTCTTATCACATAGTTTGTTATTAGTTAGTCCAAACCATTCCCTCTAATTTTTCATTCATAGAGGTGGGGTACATGGTTTGAGAAACCATTCAAAGGGGGATGCTAAACCTTGTTGGTTAGGACAAATCTATCCCACATGGACATCGTAGGATTTTTCAAACCGTGCAGGCTCCCCAAGATACCATGTGACCTTTCCCCCTCTTGTATAGAGGGTGTCACAAGGTTGGCACATGGTTTGGTGAACCTTATGACCAAAATGTGATGCTAAACCATCCACCCCATAATTATTGTTATATTTAGCATTTTCCTCCTCGATATTTATTTTTCTTTACACAAATTTCCTACCCATTTCTCCTCCAATTGCAAGAGTGATATACCAAATAACCCTGAATATTCCATGGATTGATCTCCCTCATATCTATGTAGTTTTGAGAACCTTTGGGTGCATATCAAAACATTGGGTGAGTATAACACTCCCCTTCCTTCATTTTTATGAATTAGGTGTTGTGTAGTTGTTATTCTTCTTCTAAATCACTAAAAATATATTTTTATAGAGGATTAAATTATGGGGCTTACGAGGGTTTTTGAATTTGAATCAAAGGAAATGGATGATCTTGCAGTTGTATATGGATTGAGGTAGGTGGTCTAGAAGTTATATCACATAGTATTGTGGTAAACTTAATGCGTATATGGTTGTAACTTTATGTTATTGTGCAGAATATTTGGTTTTCGATGTCTTAAATGCAAAATTAATTAGTTTATTGATGAATTGAACCCCTCATGATCTCCTGAGATGAATTAGGTCCGATTAAACTGGGTTAAGGTCCACCAATTGGGTATACTACTTCCTCGAACATGAAATTAAATTGTATCATGTAGGATTTTTTTATTATGAGTTAGAATCAATGATAAATATTTTGAAATGATACCCTATTTTTTATGAATTGATGCTAATTGTGATTAGTTTATGATGTGGTATAAGTTGGTGTTTGGTATAATAGTAAATGTATAAAATAAATTATTGGTTGAAAATGTTAAATTAATTATTGTTATAAAACATATAAATGACAATTCATTGAATGTATTAATTCATGAAGATGGATTATGTGTTAAATTAAATGCAGTTGTAAATTGATGAATGTTTTTAAAGAGATTTGGTTTGTAAATGGTATATAGGGTGTTTGGTTAAAGAATAATATTCACATGGATTGGTGTCATATGGGGTATTTTTATGAAGCTTTACTACCACGGGTTTTGTCAGACTAAGGCTCTAAACCCCACCCCTACGATGAATGAGTTATGGATTTGGACTAAGGCTCTATGCCCCTAACAGATGAATGTGATATGAGCACCTTAACTGAGGCTCTCTGGTATTTTTTATGATTTCCTAGATCGGGGCTCTAAGAAAAGTGTTATGTAATGGGTTTTAAAATGTTTCCTTAGTGATATATGATACATGAACTTTTCACCCTTATTCACAGTTTACATTCTAGTGTATGGAAATGTGAATTTTGATGAAAATGATTAACCCCTGGAATACATAATGGAACTGGATAAAGGGAATATAGTTAACTAATAAAAACTATTATATTTTGTTTATATTGTTAATAATTATGTAATTTTATACAATATCTATATATACAAAATAATTTTTATACACTATTGGTGGTGTCCAACTGAGTTGTATTCATACTCTACTCAAACTACCATTGGGTATATGAGAAGACTTTATGGTTGTAGGCGGGGACAAGGGTAAGAGCCCAATTATAGATGGTTGATGTTGGCATGTGATGTGCATGGAAGAAGGGTTCATATATAGATTCATGAAATATTTTTGAAATTCTACAATATATCTTTATAATCAGGATTTCCTTACAATTGGAACTGTATGAAATGACATAACATATTTACTATTTGGTTGTGGGAACATTCCCATTTTTGGAAAATAAATATGTAATGCGTTGTGGATTTTTACTGGTCTCCTTTTTTTGTTGATATATGTTGTGTCTTACTCTAGTGAAGATTGTATAGTTTCCCCAAATATTATAACAGACACTTTCTGCATGTCAGTAGCCTCTAAAGTATCAGGAGGAGAGCTTGAAGTCATGTGGTGACCCTTATTGAGGAATTGGATATAGTGGAACTTGTGTTTGGTACACTGTAATATTTCATAAAGGATGAATAATATTTGAAGGATGTTGATGAAGAAATAAACATGAAAACGTTTAGTAAGTTTGTATACATTCATCTCTTATATCTCCCTTTTTCTTATAGATAAAGACTTCATTGATTTTTCTTTTTAGAGGACCAGGAACTTGAGAAACAAAAGTGTGATATTGGGGAGAGATTTTGGTATGTATTCGTTGAAAAAATGGTTCTCTAGAGGTGTGACGAAGGGATGAGATTAGATACCGTTTTATAAGGGCGGGGAGTGAGCCAGTAGTAATTTTTATAATCTTTTAGATATTATAAATACATAATCATGGGAAACCTAATCCAAAACGATTAAATTTGTAATATAATGTGACAATAGTATAAATAAATTCATCCACTAGTAATTAATATAATATTTTGTGGTCTTATCACAATGTTTTTACCTTAATTAACTGAATTTAACTTTCACTTTGGTGACACATTTTACTATGGTTACCATTCATAATGAATGAAAATGAAATTGACTATATTACTAAATTTTATCCTCCCAGTTGAAAATATAGAATCCATTTTCAAGATTCAATTTTTATAAGTGGGTGAAATTAAATTTTTATATAAGTGCACAAAACACATTGGAAAATAATGATTTTAGAAAATTGAGTTTTAAGTATAAAAATGAAAATATATCAACATCAATTCAATATGATTTGTATAAAAAATTTTTTATTATTTTTTTAAATTTAACTTATATAAATTCAAATCTAATTAAAAATCATAATATAACATTTATGTTACAGTATCAAATATAAAACACTAGTTTTTTTAAAAAGAAACATTATTTCACTATTCAATATAATTTTTTTAAAAAAATACAAAAAATCACTTGAATAAAATGTTAAGATAAATATATCAAAAATGATTACAATTTAATCAAGTTTAACTTCTAAAAATTAAAGATTTACATTATGAATAAAACTCAGTAGTTTATGGAAACCCAATTTAGTTAAGTAAAAATATTAATTTTTTTATTTTTTTATAAAGGTATTTATAAAATTATTCTGAATATGAATACATAAAATGAATAAAAATAAATCATTTGACTCAATTATTTATATAGTTAATATGGTTTTATAAATTTTTATCTGCATAATAAATTTCATTATCATAATTTAATTCATTATATAATTAAATGATGGTACTTTTTTACATAACGTTCTCAAATTCACATGTGTCTTCCTAATTCATGTTATTCCCCCATAAATTCTTACCTTAGTGATTTTCTTTCAATATAATTGATCTTTTTTATCCAAAATTTGAACAAAATTGTTTTTATATGACAGATTATCTACTAACTGCATTACTTTAGGGCTGAAAACCTGAGATTCTTAAAGTATGTACTGCCCACATAATGAAATAGGAAACAAATTATATACCTGAGATAAACATGGAGTTAAGGTTAAAATATTCTAAAGTGATAAAACCTTTTATTTAATTTCATAAGGATAAATAAACCATGGAAAAAATTTACAATTTTTAAAAAACACATAATAATTATCCAAGAATATAAACTATGAAAAACAATATCACATACCTCAAATGAAATACCTTTCCTCCAATTATAATTATCCCTAATGTTCCTTTTATAATATTCCATCATGTGGTGTTGAATCATCTTTAAATTCTCAAAAAATATAAGTTAAATTATTTAGCCCCGTCAATTTCCTCCCATTGAAATCATCTAAACATGTGTGATTTTGACACTAGTTTATATATAATGCCTCAAAAGGCTCAATAGATATGATTTAATTGAAATAGATATTATTATAAAATTAAACTAAATAAAATTAATGATCCAAACATCCTTGAAAACATAATCACCATGATCAGAGTATATTATCTAAATTTTAATTGTATATTATGATTTTATATCATATAGAAGCAGAAAATCATTATTAAAATATAATTTAGTACTCATTGACTTCTAAAGTCCTTTCCAAATTTTTTTATTTAAATATAGGATCTTGATAAAAATATATTTTTTGAATAAATCTACGTAATTAAACTGTCTATTTAAGGTAAATTATAATAATTTGATCCCAATAAATGTTTTCATGAATATGAATAAAATGTATAGATTTAGTAAAATGTTCAATAATTACACAAATCAAATTATTAACTCATAATATATTTGGAAATATGACCAAAAAATCCATGGATATATTGTCTCAATTCCATTCTGGAAATTGAATGAGATGAAGTACACCCATATGCACTTTCCTCTCATTATTAACAAGTTGAAAAGTAAAAAAATTCATTATTAAATTATAAATATAAATCATTATTTATTCCAACTGAAAATATTCTTGATGGTTTATATATATCTTAGTGCTGAAATGTTGAACAAAAAATAGAGACATGTGAGATTCACATAAAAGTTCCTTATTAAAAATAAAATGACCTGAAAGGGAAAACCTATTTCCAAATCAAATGAAAATTTATTTTTCCACATTAAAATCATGCAACATACCAGTTTGAACAATTCATCTATTTCATGAAACCCTTGATCTTCCTTCAGATCCTGCTTAATTTTATCCCAAAAGGATGACTTCCCTAAAATTTGTGTCAAAAAAGGATTCTACAAACATTATTTCATGGATAAAATTTATTAAATCATTAACTAAAGAATCATGTTCCAAACACAGAATAGTTAATGATATATTAATTTTTATATCAATGCACAAGTTACCTATTTTTCTTTTCTAAGGTTATAGTGGATTTTGAAGTCATAATCCTTTATAAGTGTTAAACTTATTTGTATCCTCATGTTCATAATTTTTGGGTTGAATATATAATTTAAACTATTGTGATACAAATATATTTCACATTTGTTCACATATAGTTTATATCCCCAAATTTTATAAACATAAAACTACTAGAGCCAGAAAAATCTCATAGTAAGATAAATTTTATCATCTGATTTATATTAAAGAGATGAATACATGATAACCTAATCATTCTATATCAAGATACAAACCATTAAACTTAAAGAAGAATCATATTAAGCAAAAAATTCAACATTTCATGTCTAAAGAGATAACTATAAGGAAATAATTAATATTGTTTTCTATTCTCGAGGATATTCTTTATATTTTTTTGTTCATATGAATTTAAATCCTTTTTGAGTTAGCATAAATTGTGAGATATATTACTAGGAAACATTATCAATAGACCATCAGTAGTAATATATAAATCCTAGAAAACTTTTAATATCATTGAATTGTTTTTAACCTTGGCTACTCTTACACCACATTATTTTTAGCTTGATGAGTAGTTTTTTTATCTCTAGAAACTCTATACCCAATAAAAGAAATTTTTTTGCCCAAATTATCTTTTTCTAAATTTTCCATAATAGTTCCTTTGTTTAAAAGTGTACAAAATCATTAAGTGTTTATCATGATATTTATAGATGTTAGAGTATACCTAAATATCATTGATAAAACCAATAATAAACTTAATCAAATACTCGTAGAACACTTTTTTAATTTCATCCATAAATACAGTAGGTCCATTTGCTAACCTAAATAGAGTAACCCACAACTAATTATGTCCCATTATTGTTTGAAAATATATCTTTACAAAATATTCTCTTTTAACATAATATGGTGATACCTATACCTAAGATCAATCTCCAAAAAAATATAACTCTACCATTAGATCATCTAAATTTAAATCAATAAGAGGGAAAACGAATTTTTTTTCTTTATAGAGATTTTATTTATTTCTCTATAATCATTGAAATTATGATTTAAATATCCTTATTTTTTAAAAATAAAATATGATCATCCTCACATAAAGTGATGGCATATTTAACCCTTAAAAAATCATGTAAATACATTTTCACTTGAAACAACTAAAATAAATCCACATTATAACGAGGTTATGAAATTTTTATAGAATCATAAAATAGTTAAATAGTAAAATTAGTTTTCCTTTCAAGAATAACAATAGGAAAATCATCAGAAAATATTTCTAGATATTGATTTCCTGTTGGAACATCACCAATTTGAACAACTCTTCTTTAATCAATATCTTCATGATTAATTTCACTTCAATCGACTATTCCTTTCTGACATTCCTAATGTTATAAAATAAATGAATTCATTATTATACATGATTCAATACATACTATAAAAATGTGAATAATAATTCTTTATATTTGTAATATATCATAGCATGATAATCTAAAATCCAATAAATATCTAGAATAACATCTTATTTTAAAATGGAAAAGTCAACATGGTTTATAAGAAAAACTATTCCATAGATGATAATGTATATATTTATATAAATTATTTTTACTTCATATGACCCATATAAGTTTTTAGCATGAGTTTTGAGTTTATTTCATGAGATGGTATTTCAAATTTACTTGAAAATATGCGATATACAAAATAATGTAAGGGTCATGATTCAAAAAAGATGTTGTGATAGTTTGAATAAAAAATTCATTTTCTTGTCTCTAAATCATTTGATGGTCCACGATTTTACATAATAGTAGAAAAGTACTTTGTTGCAACATTGTATTTATAATCTTGATGATTCCCACATTAAGTGACTAACATTGTACATGCATTATAATAATTTCATAGCCGTATAGTATTAAAATATATTACTGTATTATTTTAATTAATGGGATGTCCATTTCCATTTTTCTTTTCATTATTTACATGGTATATGTATCCTAGATTTATATATTTGTAAAACTTCCCATGTCTCCTAATATATTTCCTAGGATAATTCTTTCAAAACCTATCATAAAAATGTAATTAAATATTCTAAACTTTGGTTTCTGCGATGCATGATTTCTTATTTCCTAACACCAAGATCACTTCATATCCTAATTTTTGTAAAAGAATAGAAACTCCATATCAAATTTCTCAATACACATAATTATTTACTCAAAAAAATTGAACTCACTATTTTCAAAATACCTTCTTAAAAATGGTTTTATGTTTGATTATAGTAGCTCAATTTTTCAATCACCATACAAAATTAAATTTGGTTTATAATAGGCCAATATAGTTAAAAAATATTTTAAAATGGTAAGATATTCCTCCACATTTTTTTCAACTATAGGAATATTTCCATTCAATGTTGAATATATTAAGGAAAATAATTTTAAAGGAAGAGATCTTTAAAAACCATCTATTCAATGGAATCAATTTCATAACATTCTTAAGTGTACATTATTGTATACCTCCATTAATTGGATTCACATTAAAAATGATAAAATGAAAGAGTTACATTATTATGTTCTAGACATACTATAACATTATATGTTTTCAATAAATTATTGAACCATCTTTCATCCTTTATTAGGTTAGAAGATCCACCAAAATTTAGAGGGTTCACTTTTATGAAATTATATACCATATACATGTTACTCTATAGATTATTTGGTTTCTCTCATTCATGGTTACCTCTATTAATAACATACATAAAATGAGTGAAATTTGTTTTATACAAATTCTTTCTCACTATTTTATGTTATAGATTCAGAAGGGTATTATCTTCCTCAGGACATTCTACCTTAAACGCACTATTTCCGTTATGGAAGATCTTTTTGAATTGACATGGATTCAAGGAAAAAATATAGAAATATTTAAATTATATCTAATGATAATATAATAATAAATTAGAGTCTATTTAATATGTATTTTAACATTAAATATCCATTAAAGTTATCTAATATTTTTCTCTAATAACAATTAAAACTACTCATAGCTTATTGGACCAATAAATATATTATCTATAACAACGGTTTCACAATAATACATTCACAGAATCTTTATAGATTATATTTTTAGGGAATTAGATTAAAAATTATAGAAAAACATGGAAATTTCTATACAGTTTAAATTTGTTCCACAGAACAAGTTCTTTATAAAGACACAAATTATTTGTTCAAGATAACTCTTATATCTAGAACTTCGATAGTGTTAATTTTTTTAGTAATCCATAATCCCAATGAAAAATGATTTAAAAGTTTGGGATGAGAAAAAAACTATCATAATGGACAAGAAATAAAATAAACCCCACATTAATTTTAAAAATAATAAAAAACCATAACAATGTAATTGATTTTCATAATAAACATTTGATTTCAAATAACCGTTTACATTTCCATAAAACCAACATAATTTCTTAATAGATTTCATGATAATGTTTTCATGAAATCATAAAATAAAAATAAAAAGCATAAGGTTTTCTTTGAAAACATGAAAAATAAGGAAAATCATTCATTAAATATCTATGTTTTTTGGATTTACTAACAAAAGGAAATAAACAATCCTTAAAAATAGAAAATATTTTTTATACATTTTGAAATGAAAGAATTACCTTTATGAACATTAAATTATATCTCGTAGGTTCATTGAGACAAAACCCTTACAGTAACCCTTAAAATAACCCTTAAAATTGAATCGCATAACCTGGTAGTTCGCATATCTCTTAGGAGAAACAAGTTATAGGTAAATTATAACACTATACCCAATGAATAAGAGAGCTATATGAGGCTCACTCATCATAGGAGTTATATCATCCTCACCCATCATTCATATAAAATTTATAAGAATTATTTTATTAAGGAAACACATATATATTTCATAGTATTTATAATTATTATTTATATTGGCATTCATTTCCATATGTAAAAAGACCTTTAGTAGTTTTATAATGATTAATAAATGTTTCTATTCACATAGAAAAATATTTCAAAAGTAAAAATTATTTAAATATTGAGGGAAATATATTATCTAAAAATAAAAAACACTTTAATGTATTATATATAAAGAATAATATTAATGTCATTGGGAAAGTGAGATCATTCCATATATATTCAGAAACATTATTTTGACAAATTTGTAAACATTCAAAATTGAACCAAATATAAAATGGTGAATTTATTCAATTTTTAATACATTTTAATTTTTTTTAATTTAAAATTATATATATAAAAATATTGATAATAATAAATAACCTTCATGAAAATTTTAATATATCCTCAACATGAAAGGAAAATTCATGGAAGGAAAACATTGAAATAATATTTTGAAAAGAAAATCCCAAACAATAAGCCTCATCCATATTTTTACATTCTGTAACTCCTAAATAAGAAAATAATATTGAAATTATACATTATTAATAAATTTTTCATTCTAATTTAATTGATCTGATTCATTTTATTTCACTTATTACCATGACTTGTTTTATTACTAAAATGGTTAATTTTACATTGGGTGTTTTGGGCTAGTTTAGTTTATGACCTAAAAAATATTAATATGATTACTATGGTCAAAGGGGTTATAGTTCTATAACCATAATAAAATTAATAATATTATATATATATATATATCAAATTTATACATTATATACACTTATAAAACTGACCATGTAAGGTGGTCATGAAAAAATAACCATGTAGTTTCTTAGAGACGGTAGTCTTTACGTACTCATTAATGGGTTTTTTCAATTTTCTTTGGGTGAAAATGAAATAATTTAGTTAATATTTTAAAATTATATAATAATGAATATGTAATTAATTTCATATTTATTAGTTATATCAATCCCTATAATCAACCTTGAATGGTGGAGATGAAAAAAGTTACATCACTACATGGAGGTAGTAGTCCAATCGTACACACAAGTGATGACATCATTTTCTAATGAATGGTATGGTAATAATGTAATAAATTTATTATAAATATTGAATTTTAATTATTAAGTAAATATCTTATAAATTAATTTTAAAATAAATACAACGATACATGTGATTTAGTGATAAACAATGAAGCACAACGCTTTGATGAGGTGGTAATACACACGTATGCATGAGCAACATTTTCCTTTCCTATAGGATACAAATGAAGATGAGAAAGGGATATTATATTAACGCAATAACATTATAGTATATGTATAACACATTTTTTATTATTTAATCATGGAAAATAATATTTTAATATTTTTGAATAATAAATATACTTGAAATAGGTTGGTTATGAATTATACATTCACCAGGGATATCTCACATTGGATTACACCTTATTCCTTCTATGATAGGTCTTTTGAGAAAAATAGGACTACTGGGATATAGGGAGGGATGTTGGGGAGATATTTTTTATGGAAATGATAAAATATAGTGCTCAAAGGGTGTTATAAAGGGAGGAGAGGAAATTCCCATTCATAGGTGAAGGGAGTGTCACACTTGTAATTTTTCAAAATCCTTAAATATTATAAAGTATTGATAATGTTAATATATTCTTCAAACAATAAATTTTACATTATATATTTATCAGGTTTGAAATCTATTAATTAAAAAATAATTAAGATGAAATATTTTTACCTTATCAAAATGATTTTCCATGAATTTACCAAATGTACCTTTTACCATAGTAGCACATATTTTTTACTATTCATAATGAAAAAAAATGAAACAAAAAATAATTAATAAATTGATACCATATAATTCTGAATATTCAATACATTTTTTCAATATTAAATTATAATATGTGGTACAAATTACCTTTAATATAAGTGTATACAGCATAATGAATAATTTTATAATTTTCTCCAGTGAATAAAAATGATATTATACCAAAATAAAATATAATCTTGATTCATATGAAATTATTTTTATTTTTATTAATAAAATTAATTTTATGTTACATTAAAATAAAATCCAAAAAATTTCAGGATTTGTAGAAAAAAATCATTTTTTTGTAAAAATATATATTTTTCACTATTCATAGAAAAATAAATATTTTTTGACAAATAAAAAACTTCACATTATTAAAAATTTATAAGATGATGTCAAAAAAATTATACACTTTATAAAATTAAATTTCAATAAATTGGAAATTTAATTTTTAAATAAGACCATATATTTCATGGTAAAATAATTTAGTAAAATTACACTATTTTATTTTTCAACTAAATACATTTTCAAAATTATTTATAAGATTATTATGATTATAAATCCATAAAATGAAAACATAAAAAATTATAAATCAGTTAATTACTCTAATTACCTTTGTTTTTACAAATCTGGTTTGACATATTTATTTTAATTTTTTCTTTAAGATTTATGGGTCTTCTCTAATCAGTGTCCCAGTCATTTCAGGGATTTAATTGGAGTCATTACTAGAGTATGACTATTAGGAGACCATCGACGTCAATCTTATCAGCCTTTAAAAAATTATTTTTTGTAGAAACAACAACTAATAAAAACATTAGGAAAATATTCAGTGAGATGTGGTACAAGAGGAAACCATAGTTATGCTCACCAAAAATTTATATATAGAGGATATTTTAAGAGGGGTAGGGATAATTATGGGTGGGGGGAAATTGGAAGAGATTAACTCTATGACCTAAATGTTTAATATGTGTATGTACCAAATGAGGTTCATGGTATGATTTAAATTTACCCCACCTTGCACTCAATTAATATTGATATTGGGGTATCAAATTCATTTATCAAATATTTCCTCCATTATATGATATATTTTTTAGTTCTATAGAATTATAGTCCATAATGATTTATTACACCCTTTTGTTATTAAATGTTGTAGGATGTCGTGGGATGTTTTTAGTTGGTTATAAGGTGATGTTGGTTTACTTACAACCAAGAACTCTTATGAATGTAACAATATGATGCAATCCTTGGGATAAAAAGTTTTTACATTGAAAAAAGAAATTTTATGTTTTTATTGATGAAGGATAATTTTATTATAATTTCTTTGGGGATGGTTTGGTGTTTGTTGGAGATATGAACTTCCAATTAGGGTATAAATGGATTCAGACACTAGATATTATATCTAAGTTTGTGGGATTGATTATTTTTTTTATTTTGCATCGACATAGAGATGTTTATTTGAGATATGAGGGATTCCTAGGTTCTTTTACCCGATAAGTTTGTGAACATACCTCTCATGTGAGATTTTGTGTTTGGGATTGATATATTTATATGTTTTTATCCTATTACTGTGGAAGATTGTTATATATTACTAGTAATACAACTAGAGTGAGTGATTCATATTAATGGTTTGTTATATTGAGTATTAATTCAGGCTAGTGTATCACCACATTCTACTATAATGTGCCATTTTAAGAATGTGGATGCCAACATGAGATTATTTATAGACTACCAATGACTAAATCACATTACTATGAATAAAAAATATCATCTTCCAATGATAGATTATTTTTTAATCATTTTAAAGAGAGAGTAAATTTTTATGGTTTATATATAATTAAATATGTATTTAAAATTTATATGTCTCTATGAATTTTTTTAAATATCTATATTGGAATTTCATGTTGTGTGATGAAATTTTGAGTTATGAATGAACTAGTAGGACTAATAGGGATTATGAGTATGATATTTTAACCCTATGTTGACATTTTTTGGTTTTATTAATTATAGATAAGTTGATTTTTCTAGGAAGGAGGATGAAAATTTATTGTGTCATAGGTTAATTTTAAATGTTAATAGAGATAATCAATTGCATTGAAGGGTTTATAAGTATCAGTTTTATATTATTGAGGAGGATTTACTATGTCATTTTATTTATGAAAAATATGTGGGAGTTTCCCTTAAAAATATTAATGTATCTTTTTCTTATAACCCAAAATTTCTTATTTCTATAGTGATATGATTCATGATAAATACTTTCATTATAATAATTTACTATCTTGGAAGATAGATAAGTCTCAACTAGGATTCGATGAGGTGGAAGATTAGAATTACTAGAATACGAATAGTGATCCCTGGTATGGTTGGGATGGTGATGAGTAACATCAAACATTATAACATGTATATTTATTTGTTCATTATAATTTCAAGGAATTCAATTATTCATATTGGGAATTTATTTAAGTAGTTTAAAATAAGTATCATGATTTAGTGGGATAGTTTTTGAGGCTTAAGAAGAATATATAAGTACCAAATGTTTTTAGACATATTAAGTTTCTATATGTTAAATTCAAACATTATGTTCTGACATGGTTATTATATCCTTTTGGAATTCCCATGTGGATGCGGTATGAAATTTATATGCATTTTAATAAAATATGTATTCCATATACATAATTTGTTTTCATTTGGGTAACCATAGATTGAATGAATGATCCTGGTTATTTCTTTTTTTAAAGGAATTTCAATTGAATATATTTTAGTCAATAATTTTTTTATATAGGTGATAAATAATCATGGTGTAATGAAGATAATCGTCTCTAACCATGATGCTTGATTTACTTAATTTATGCTAAAGGGACTATATCATGGATTTTGTACTCAGTTGTGTCATAACAGTACATTTTCCACCCAAAAACCATTGATAAAACTTATTAGATGATAAATAAATTAGAATATATATTAAGAGTGTATATTTTTTATTTTTGATGATCATTATCAGACCATTTATAATAATCGGTTTTATTCATCTATTAGGATGAAATCATATGAGGCTTTATATGGGTGACTATATCATGATTTATATTTTTGGTAGGGCTTAGTGAATATATTATGGTTATGTTGAATATGATTTAAGAAATTATATAGCATGTAAATTTTATTTTAGATCACAAGAGGAATATTTTATTAATCAAAAATCCTATGTTGATTTAAGGAGGAGGCCATTAGAAATTAGGGATAGAGATTGTTTCTTTTTTTAGGTTTCTCATTTGTGTTGAAAGTGAATGTCATGAAATAGAAAAAATTTATATATAACAACTTATAGACACTTTGATGAGTTGTATAATGATATAGAGGTACATTATCGATTGGTATGGCCTCATAGATTGGAATACATTCATAACATTTTTCATGTGCAACAACTTATGATGTATTATCTAAACCATTGAATAAAATTGAATTAAATGACCAAGATAATGTGAATGATAAGAAATTTCTAGGATTATAGTGTGAAATCATGTTCACGAATAGATTGTTTCTCATTGAAGATTTATTCCATTAGTCAGAGTTTACTGGAAACATCATATTAATGAAACAATCATTCGTAAAGGGTATTGTAGATGAGTGTATAATATCCAATGATTCATTGATTTGTTGTTATTGTGAATAATTTATAAATTTTATTTGATGGTAAATATTGAATGAAAAAGTTATTATAGTTTTTTTACAATTGTTATTTTTATAGTTGATGGGTATCAAGGATAAAAAGATTAAATATTTTATGTAATGTCGATATCATAAATTTAAATTTTTGGATAATTCAAAAAAATTGTAATTTTGACTAAGAATGATAAAATTGTAATATTAATTAATTTCATTGTATGTTTTTTCATTATTCATTCAATTCATGATATAATATTGTCCATTTTGTTTTTATTTAATAAGTTTATATTGTTGTTGGGTTTTCTAAAAGATATTACGAGATTGTGGAAAGTAATATTTATTTATTTATTTATATAATGTATTTTATATAAATTATTTTTTATTAACAAATAATGAGATGCATATATTTAGTGGAGGTGATGTGGAATTATTATAGGTAGTTTAGATATATAATTTTTAAGGATGGAATGAAATGTTTTAGATATTAAAAATAGTTTTAAATGGGTGGTTTGAATGGAAATAGAATATAAGTATTATAATAATAGTTATGCATGGATTGATATGGGAGTTAATGAAAATTAAATTTGGATGAATTAAATTGGTCATCATTAATTTCTTTATTTTTTATCTCTTAGTTATCTATTAAGAGATAAATCTTAAAATTGTTCTAGAAAAGAAAATTGGGATAGATAAAGATAATGAATTGTTTTTTTAATGATCAATGGAATCCACTATAGAATTGAGAAATGGTGTTTTTCTTAGAATATATGTAGACGAATCAAAAGTCTCATCATTTAAAAATCCCTTTAAATATAACATGTTCATATATTTCTTTATCAGGTGGATAATTAATGTAACTGTTGAAAGATGATTTAGCGTTGAATCAAAGTAGGAATGAGAAAAGTATAAGAAATTATATATTTTAATATTCTAGATAAATATTTGATTTGAATATGAATTTTTTACCACATAATATTTATTGGAATTAGTGAATAGAAAAATGGTATATAGAAATTGTTGAAAAATTAATTATATAGTAAGAGGATTTAATTTGTTTGATATTGTTATTGTGTGAAACTAAATAATGAATGAAGGAAATGAACTTGAATTGATAAATTATGTTTTATTTTTTCACATTTATATTATTATTAATTTGAAATGTTATTAAGGGTTGAAGTTGTTATCAGTTTGTATTCATGGATAAATATAAAGTAAATTATATTTTCTCATGTTGAAATTTGATACTGAATTAAGAAATATAGATATTTCTTTGAGGTTCATGGGTGAAATTTATGAAAATTAGAACTTTATATTCCTATTTAGTATGGAGGTCATGCCACTAATTCCAAATTTGTGTATAAATTTTTATAATTTTTGGTGATATAGTGGAAATGAGTTTCACAAAGGTATCTTCATATAGGAACAAGTCCAGTCCATATTCTAGTATTGGATGACCATTGGTAGTGAGTAAAATAGGTTTGTGTGAATTAAACATGGGTTCTTCCACCTTAGCACGAGGACATCAAAAATCTAGTGCGATCCTGAATCCAAATGATTTTGGGGATAACATAATGAAGAATACTTTTTTAATAATGGATCTAAAATATTTAATTAACTATTATATAGACTCTCATGTGTGAAAATATAGATGTGTGAATGGGAATCGGTGTAATGGATTATCTGTATTGATTAAAAGGGTTCTCTAACCCATGTTATTGATTTGATGATTTACTTAATTGGTTATTAGTTTATAGTTGTTATATGTGGGTGAGTGTTATATATTAGTGGTATTGTTATATTTTATTAAATATTTTTATTGTTGATAGACTTTTTTGTTGAATAAACATATCAAATGGGTCATAATCCATTTTTTATTCCTTATGGTTTTGTGTATGTTATAATTACTATTGTGGAAGTTTTTGTGATACATGGTGTTGATGATAAATTTTTTTTATGATGATGATGTGAATTATTTGATAAGAATAATTCATATGTGTGATACACTAGAGATGATGTAATATAAAGAAGTTATAGTCTCAAAGGATAAACACACTATAACAGAATATCTATACATATGGGTGAAAAACTATCAAACTGATTAAATTTGATGATATTCGATGATAATATTTGTTAATGTTGGTGGAGAAGGAAATATTCTATAATTTTGGAATAATGTAAATGTAGTGAGTGTCCTCATGATTAATCAACATGAAAAATCATGCATGTTGTGGGGGAGAGAGTCCATGAGGTTTAAAACTAAAAAAAACATTTAGTGTCCCTATTTGTTGAAAGTGATCCAACCATGTATCTTGAAGTTTATTGAGATCCATCCATGTGAAATGATAAATGGTTTAGGCGATATCATAATGAATTTCCTATATTTGGATAGGTTATTGAGGATATTATAGTGATATCCATATATATGGATAAATTTATTGATTTTAAGTATTTTGGATTTTTTATAAGAATAGTTTTCTAATGATGTGTAATTGGGGAATATAATACGGTTTGGAAAGAGGGACGATTGAGTGGTATATAATGGAGCTTGTGGGATGGTTGGATTTTTAGGGATGTATGTTGAGTGATTTTTTGTGGATTATTATTTTTATATAAGTTCAAAAGAATGAATCTTTCAAATGGATACATTGGAATTATATGAAGATACCTATGGAGTGTATTTATATACTCACACTTGGAATATGTAAATAACTTATCCGGTTATCTGTATAGATTTAGTGGTGTTGGAGACTGGAAAAAGATCTTGAAATAAAAAACTTATTGGTGAATACAAATTCCATTATAACATTTTCAAGGTAATAATTAATTTATTGATTTGTGGTTGTTTTATAATTTTTGGTTTGCCTTTGTATATTATTAATATAATTCATATACCCATCTCATGAAGCATGGACAAGAAATAAATTATTTTCTTAATGGTGGTATTATTTTTCATTTATAAAGGTAATGAATTATGTATATATCTAAATATGTACGCTTGGTTCTTATCTCTAAAACTTTTCTTATTTATGGTAGGCCCTATGTGCCACAATCTATATCATTTTTACCATATGAAAAGTCATTGTGAGGGTGGTTCATGATACAATAATTCATTTTGGGGGAAAACATTAGTTGTCTTGTGTGGTGATTTTGTAACACAAAACTATTTTCAAAATATCAATTCAATTTTATTTTCACTAAACCACTTGTATTTTTTTACATAATGAGTGTTGGAAGGGTTTTTTATATGATTGCAAATGGGTGATAAGATCACTTGGAACATGTTGAGGCTAACTGGTACCCACTGATTACCTATTATGTTTTCTTACAAAATTGTAATAATATTAATTAACTATTAAAAATCTATGACATACAGAACCCCTCTCATTTTTTCCACTCTATCTGCACACCACTATAGCTATCCATCCCTCCCTCTACACATCCCTCTCTATCTACCTCTATTTATCCACTAATTATCTTCCAAATATTTAAATCCCGTGTTCATAGCCACAATCAAGATTTTATCTTAAGGTTTGGTAACTCCAGGTTTTTGTGACATAACTTTGGTGTCTGTTCATTAATACTATTATATCTTCTTAATCTCATATCAGTTATGTAATCATTTGGGAGTTAAACTAGGAATATAAAATTTTATCATTTAGGGATTAATCAACAAGATATATCCATTGAGATAGATACTCCCACATTGAGGTAGGTATTTCTTAGATTTCACTTTGGTTTTAGAATGCTAGAATGTGTTATATTAATTTATGGAAGCACTAACATTATGTGAATGAATGTGGATTAATTTTAAATTTCATCCTTTACATATTATTTCATGAATAATTTTTTATAGTCCCATGAGTGGAAAAATAAGTGGGGTTTATTGTAACTATGGTCATTGATGACCACCTACGTTATTCAATATATTATTGAATTATGTATTAGATCCCGTAAGGGGTATCCTTTTACATGTTATGGGCATATGATCATAGTGATGTGACCTAGAGTCTCTCATAACGGGATAGAGTGTATGTATATATTAGACAAGTTAATATATCCCCTTGAATTTAGTATTTAGTGGGTTAATGGTCTTGTGAGTATAATATAACAACCCTGGTCTTTATTACACATTTAAACATGATTAATTACAAAAACGTGCACTTAATACAACCTAAAAGATCAATAGGTCTATTGTATTTGGGGATTGGGAACATTACAAGAAATACTAAGACATAAAATATAACATCATTATTGAAAACTTCTTTTACATGACCACAACATTCCTTCGTACATACCATTTCATGGGATAACCTGAGGACATACACTACAAATGGGTGAGCTATAAATTCTAGTAAGGGAGTAAAAAAGGCATAAAAATAAGAGTATAATACATGTTAGGCAATAGGTATAAACATGGAGTGAAATAGAAACATGAACATAAAGGCATACTATAACATGATTGTCATAACAGGGAAATGTGGAAACAACTTAAAACATTTCATCTTTAACATAAAAGGTACCAGGTAAACCTCTTCCCTAACATGGTGGACAAATGTACTAAATGGAATCGGGTAAACCATAATCCCAACAAGACGTATCTCGATACTAAACATTACCCAATTAATTGATGTATTATTAGGGCACACCCTTCATAATCATTTTAATCTCATGCTTAAGTGTCCACATTGATCATATTACATGGATTCCATGAACATAATCATTTATTCCATAATAATGGAATGTGGAATAAATACATTAAATTCTATAATAAATAAGTATATGTGCATATAGGTGAAAACCCTTGATAGATAAATGGGCATGGTATTCACTACATGATGATTGTGGTATGAAAAATCACAGTGAAATTTTGGCAGCCTAACAGTGTGACATAAAAAATCATAAAAATGGTTGATGAGAGAAAATGGGATATATCATAATATTTAAATGAAATGTACAACAAGGGGGTCATATAGATATATATCCCAACACTAGTAATTCAGAAATATAACGCATAACATAATAAAGAAACTTTAAGATAGAGGAGAAATGGAATAAATCTAATGAAATTTTGGCATGGTAACGTGTGTACATGAGAAATTCTAATCATTGGTAGGTCTAAGAACTTAGATGGTGCCATGGATTGAATAAATAATTATATAACAAGGTAAATTCAATTTAAAACCCTATACGAACTCTTAGGGGTTGTTATAGGTATTTAAAAAATTAATTATAAAGGGAAATTCAATTTGGTACTCCCAAGCGGTGTCCATAACTGAGATAAACATCCTCTAACATACTAAACAAGGATGAAAAATAATATATCATGGTGTGTAGATAAATATAATATGATTAACTCAATTAAACAATGATCTACAAAAAAGGATAGCATATGGAACAACGAAAAATCTAAAAAAACCAAAACTCTTGGGGAAAATAATAAGGCCTTGAATTTTAAGGAATTTTAAAACTTCTAATATAATAGAGTCCTTAAATTTGTAGGACATCGAAGGAAATTGAATAAATAGTCCAATTAATTAAAAATAGGGTAAATTGATTAAACATAAATATCTTAATAGATATAAAGGTGATCTAAAATAGGAAGTGATAACAATCGAGAGAATACCTCTAGATATCTTATGTTTCCTTCAGATCTTAATTTGGACTTCAGATTGAATAGTTATAGAATAATCTAGGTGGAGGAGGATTTTTTCTCACAGGAGGAAAAAGAACTCCAACCACAAGGATAATGAAGAGGAAAAGGGAAAAAATTTTAAATATTCATTAAGGTCTAAATATGCTTTTCACCATCAAAATAGGTGGCACATGGTTTGGATACATAGTTTAGAAAACAGTTCACCAATGGTGCTCAAGCCATTATCCAAGGAGAGACCCTTCATGATTAAGGTGCAAAGTTTCCCAAACCATGTAAAAACTATTTGAAATCCCACAATAAAAGTTCTACATTTTTTTCACACGGTCATGCACTTGGGGTGACACGATTTCATACAAACCCTACTAATCCTTTTAATCCTATGTTTTATAAGTACAATTAGTAGACACCGCATGGGATGAGATGTATAGTTTCTACTAACTATGTGATCCAATTCATTTTCCAAAATTTCAGTGTTCAGGGCTATGAAAAAGACTCAAAAACCCTCATGACCCTCATGACTCGATTGGGTACCATTATAAGGACTGTTTAAATGAATTTGAAAAATAAGACGATACATAACATCTTGAAAATATAGATAATTACACAATATGTTTATCAACATCATTACATGATCTAGCAAAACCTGTTCTCACCCAATTACAAAATAAAATATTAAGACCCACTATAAGAGGGAAAATCCATAGAAATCTATTTACATGTATCTTGACTGTTTTTTTCTCCCTCACATTGTTTGTGCATCACCCATAGAATATAATAAAATTTAATTGGTAAAAAACTATAGAGTCTTCTAATAATGTTTGTTTTCATGTTTTTTGAGTAACGAGATACTATTATTCTTTTTTTTGACTAATTATTAAAGAATTGCTTCAAATTTCATGTAAGAAACTATATGAAACTATCATCATATGTTTTTATATTTTGTGAAAAATATTAAAAAAAATTAAAGGGTGGTATCAACATATTTTTACTCTATCTATTTTGTGAACATTACAATCCACTCACCTAGTTTGTATCTTCAGAAATCACACACTCATATACTTTCCTCATCCTCTAGGAATATTTATATTCACCAGTTATCACATGAACAATATTCCATCACATTCTTTTAAATTTACAATATCACAACATCAATAATATTATTATTAAAATTTATGTTTAAATTTTACTAATCACTCAGATCTCTACTATCAAAAATCACATTGTATATCTCCATAAACAAAAAAATAACAACATAAAAAATATTGTTTAATTAGGGTATTCAACTTCATTATAACATCAATATAATGTATCCTTCATGATTAATAACTATAAATTAATTCATACATACATGATATTTATGGTCCCCTGTAAATATGTGACTTTTACATTCACAACAAAAACCTCATGAACATTTCATCTCTTTTTAATCACTTCTTTATTCCTCTTTAATCTATACATCCTACATCCCATTATATCCATAGTTACCAATGAATTTAAAAACATTACAATTCATGAAATAATGTACATTATTATCATGGCCTTCTCTCTCAATGTTAATTTATTCATTTATTGTGTATATAATATATATTCATGTATTCAAAAACCTTCTACAACAATAAAATAATTAATTTTTTATGTAAATCACCATTCATGATATTATTATTGATCCTTTATAAATCCTATATGATTCATGATAAAACTGATCCTAAAAATTATTATATTAGTGAACAAGGTACCAACCATCATTTGAATTTCTATCAAAATAAATTTGTTATGATTTAAAAAAATGAATTAACACAAACATCATGTAATATAATAACTCATAAGGTTATTAAATTTTGGAAAATTCTATTTTCTCTAATAATTTCATCCAACATTCTCTAATAATAACATAGATCATAAGTAATATCGATCGAGAGAAGTAGACCAATCTACCAGGTCTTTATGACTAACCATTATGATCGATCACATATACATATCATTCTACCATGACACTATTAAGGACCATGATGTTCAACTTTATATAAAAAATAAACTGATTACAATACCAGCATTTAATGAACAATTCTATAAAATAGTAATTTCATCATGTTTGATTCCCCATTCAAAATTTCACTATATACTTCAGTATAAATTCTCCTTATAAATTAAAATGGCCTTACATAAAACATCAATCAGTGGTTCTATGTGATGTTTAGGAGATAAATATTATGAAAAAATTCAATCAACCATGAAAATAAATATTTAGTGGATTGTCTATATGAACAAAAATTAGATTAATTTGGCTTATCTATGTTTGAAAATTCTATAATTTATCAAATCGAATTAAAACCACCACACACTACCTCTAGAATTCTCCAAACAACAAAGACTATTTAAAAGTTTTATAATTTTTTAATCTACATACCAAACCACATTACAATGATTTATATTGAAAAAACACAGAATCATCATATTCTTATTCAGTGTGATTTATATATTGACATCAAAAGGAAACAGAATAATGATGTATTCATTAACTTTATTAAAACATTCTTCTATAGAAGATATACATAGTCATGAGGAACATTTAAATCAAATGAATTTACCTTGAAAATATCCCCATATGGATTTTACTGGAAACCATAAAATATATATAATTCACAAATATATATTAATTATAAATAACTCATTATTAAATATTTCAAATCATACATGAGTGAAATCAGGGTAGAAATTAAGAACATTGAATAATAAAATTATTAGTTATATAAGTAAAAAATAATTTACATTCATACATATTAAAACATAATTTTTTTAATATTATCCTAGAATTTGTAATAAAAATATATCATATCCACTTTTAAAAACTGTTATTATAGTTAATAAATGAAAAAATGTGGAAATCACACCTTAAATATTTTAAAAAATCCTTAGAAATTTTCTTTGCTTAATAAAAACACATATCAATTGATACTTTTTATATTAAAATTATTACCATCTTCAAGTCATCAAGGGGACATGTCTATAAAAATAATTATCCTATCAACCATTTCTCTCTACCTTTTATAATTATAACCAATGTCAAGAAGAGAGAGGTGATAAGAACACATACCTTAGACTTGAGATGGATGGGAATAAAAAAGTAACATTTACTATGGTTTTGATAAAATTCCTGAGACAATGACTTTGTAAACTCATCATATTTTTTATCCTATGTAGTAATTTCACCTACATCATTTAATTTCATTATATAAGATCCTTGATAAAGTGAGAGTTAATATCAATGAAGTCACCTTTTAAAAAATGGAATAGATTCTTGGAAAAAATTTCAATACATTTATTGTTACAATTGATTAGAAGTTTTATATTTACATCAACCATAAAATATTATAATTTTAAATTCATTGATATTAATAGATTTGTGGTATGAAATATATAAACGTATTTTTCCTCTGTAGTTCTTTATGTCATGAAACACAACTTCACCATGTTCTGATGACCCACTACAAAAAATACCAGATTAGTAGTGGGCTTTTTATAGGTGGTTATGTACAACTCCTTTTAATCATCAAATTTAGAGGGGGTTCACAACCACCGCTAATTTTATTGTCAATGTTTTATAATATTTGGTTTGATATTAGAACAAATTGTGTTAAAACCACCTCTAATTTAGTAATTAGTTTCCCTATATGTTTTTTTGGATTTTTGAGGTTTTATATATATAATTTTAATTTTTATATTAGATGAGATATATATATATATATATAATGGTAAATGTTTTTTTAAAGGTACAATTATAGGTTCACAACTCCACCAAATCTCTTAAATTAGAGGGTGTTCATGAAATGTTGATAATCCCTTATATTAGAGGGGTTTCTGAACCCCCTCTAATATATGAAATTAGGGGGGTTGTAATCCCCCTCTAATATGTAATATTATATTGGGTTTTCAATCACCTTTAATTTATGAATATAGAGAGGGTTCATGAGCCAATCCTTTTGATTAGAGGGGTTTTAGCGACCTCTAATTAGATGTTTATTTTTTAAAATAAATATAGTTTAAATTCAAATTTTGTAATATATATGTGTTTGTGTAGATGTGTGTGTGTATATATATATATACTACATAATCACATTATATAATTGTATTTAAATACATTATAAATAGGCATACACATAGATATATACATTATATAAATATTTAAATAAATTATTATACATATAAACAAAAATGTACCCGTATATAAATATTGGTATACAAAATATAAACGTAATTATAAATATATTTATTCAAATATATAAAACTTGTATATCATTTTATTAATACTATACACTTATATTTTGATTTAAATTATAATTATATTATATTAAATACATTTGTATTATATATTTATACATAAATGCATTTATATTAAATTATGTATACAAATATATATATTATAAGACAAATATATATATATAATATAATTATATAATGTTATAAATATTTTATTACATATATATTTATATATATTACATGATTATTTTATTTATATTGTAGTATATCATACTAATTATAAATTAATATAACTTATATAGATATCAATTAATTATATTATATATTTATCATTATATGAATGAATTTTTTATATATATAAATGTGTATACATTATATAAAATAAATGCATATAACTATATAAAAAAACATGTAATAAAAATGTATTTAATATAATATATGGATAATATAGAACACAAAATATATAAATATATAGTTTTTATATAACCAACATATAGTTTTTGTAGTTAAAAAAATAAGAGTAATAACATCATTCTTACACACAGAAAAATATAAATGTATTTATAAATAAATAAATATATATATATATAACATAAATCTATAAAAATTTAATTTTATATTATATTATATATGTTAATTTATATATTTTAAATCTAAAATTATAAATATAATATATATATTTATAACAATAATTAATAATATTATTGTCACTCACACACAAATATAAGTATGTTTATAATATAAATGTATACTTATTTAATTTCATCTTATATAATATATAATTTTATATATATTATAAATGTATAATTATAAATATATTATATATATTTATAATAATAATTAATAATCTTATTGTCACACAAACACAAAAATATAAATTTATTTATAAATATATGTATAAATATATTTTTACATATAAATTTATAATATAAATGAATAATTATTTAATTATGTCTTATATTATTTATAATATTACATATATGATAAATAGATAATTATAAATATATTATATATATTAATATTAATAATTAATAATATTATTGTCACACACACACAAATATAAATGTATTTATAAATATATGTATAAAAATATTTATAAATATATATTTATAATATAACTGTGTAATTATTTCATATCGTCTTATATTATAATATATATATATATTTATTTATATTATAAAAGTATAATTATTTAATT
This sequence comes from Viscum album, assembly GCA_963277665.1. Taxonomy (NCBI): domain Eukaryota; kingdom Viridiplantae; phylum Streptophyta; class Magnoliopsida; order Santalales; family Viscaceae; genus Viscum; species Viscum album. The sequence continues at coordinate 367,748,320 of OY728119.1, read as the reverse complement.
TTGTCTAATATTTATTATAAATATATTATATATTTATAATATATGCAAATAAGTGTAACAATAATATATATTATAAATGCATTTATATAATTAATTACCTAATATATATATATTATACCCAAAATATATATTATATTAAAATATTATACACAAACATATTATATTATTTATATTTCTATACATGTATATATCTATATAAATAAATATAATACATTTTAGTTAAGTAATAGAACTACAATTGGCTTATTGGAATACGCCCAAGGATCTATTGGTTCAATCTTGATATCAAAACTCACGAGGCATAATTTATACCATGTGAGAGAGAAGGATGGGTAGTAAATGTTGCACCTGAGCACCTAGGGCAGTGTTTTTGTATTAGGGAGGAGGTGGTGGGTCTATTGGTCTGTGTCTGACTGGGTGTCAAGGAGTTTCTAGTGGGGATTTCTGGGCATCAGTTGGGGTAGCTGCTAATTGGGGGCTAGCAAGGGAGTTTCTCATGTCATACCCAACGATCAGGTGTAAGGAAGAGGAGATATCTGGTATCAGGCAATGGGTTATGTCAATTGGTTAGCGATATCTCAGTGGTAGTTGGGGGACATAGTTAGGCAGGGGCGTTATGGGGTGGGAACTTGGTTGTCAGGGGGTAGGGGTCAGCAAGGGGTGTCAGTAGGGTATATGGGATCTCGGTGTTAGGTGACAGGGTTTATCAGGATGTATTATTAGGGGTAGGTGGGATCTCCTCGGGGGTGGGTAGGCTGGGGGGAGGTGATTTTTTAAAAAAGGAATCCCCTTTTAGGGGAGGTTAAAAACATTCCAAAATATGATGTTTAAATTTAAATTAGGGGACATTAAAACTGCCAATAATCCCTCAATTTCTGGTGAATATAATATAAAATTATAAAGGTTTAAAACCCCTTCTCATTTAACCATTATTAATCTTATCTTAAAATTACCAATTCAATACCAAAAATACCTTTATTCATAGTCGGTGGACACTTTAGTAGCAGTTATGAGTAACTGTTGCTAAAGAGTTTATATGGGGTTTTAAACACTTCTAAATGAAAAATAACCCCATTAATCTACCTATTTTTTTGTAGTGAGTGTACCTATCACCAATGAAGAAAACACCCTCATATGTTTCTATTATTTCATCAGCACAACCTTCCTATCAAAATTATCATAACTTAACATATTTAAATATATTTTTCGTCAAAAAAATTTCCTAAAATTAATTGAACCCTTTATATACCTACTATTTTTTTCCATATTAAAAGTGGGAATATTTTTGGGCACTTTGGTACATTCAATATATAAATATATAAGAAAATAAATATATCATTGGTGTTATATGGTATAAATGACATCCAATTGAAATCTATAATTTTCTAGGATGAACTTCCCTTTCATTCACATAAATGGATAAATTTTATTCCAATGAAATGTGTGTGGAAATTTTATATGAATATTACTTTTCATAATATTTAAAAAAATCCACAAATAATCCACTATTGAAATAAAAATAAAATCGTTGTCTTGATATATTTTTAAGGAGAAAATCACTTCAACTCTCAAGCATGGATTCTAAAATAAATTTATTTATCTCTTGGTAAAATATATCATAAATTTATTCATAATTTCCATTAAATACGATGTCATACACTTAAACAATATAATGAAATGATTCATGTTTTTCATATTTGATATAGATATTTTTTTTCCAATCAACCCTTTCTGAAATTCATCTTCTTCATGAAGGTGTCCAACATTGAGATCAAATATCTAGGTGAATTTTCAGCTTATTTGAAGTGCATTATAGCATAAAAAGTTCTTTATAATATTCTCCATGTATGAATCCATATGGTTGTTCAATATTTGGATCCCCTTCTTACACACCATTTAGGATAGAAAACCAAAAATCCCTTTGAAAGATCTTGTATTTATAATTTCTACAATAAAAATGAAAAGTTAAATTGGTTTCAATCATATCAACTAGTGTAATGGAATAATAAAATACTATCTAATAAACTTGTTAATATCATTTATATTCCCATATTATAATATTTTTCCTCACTTATCCCTTTTCATTAATTTTTTTAGAACACCCACTATATTCCCAACATATTTTTGTATCTTTTGTTTTGGGAACTAATTCCCATGTATCATTATTTTCAATTATTTACTTTCCATAATTCATAGTATTAACCCTCACTTGATAATCCAATACTTGTTCAATATCAATATGGTTTATATGAATGAATAATGAAGTATGCGATGTTGTTTTATGAGTTCTCATAGTATCAACCTATTACGTATCACTGGTAGTGATTCTTGGAACATGAATTTACCTTCTTATAATGGAATTATATGAATTATAGTTTTTTAAATAACAAGAAATATATGAATAATCCTTTCCAACCCATACCTACTGATAAATTTTACGTTTTTATAGAATATAATTATGTTATATTACAAAAAAACATAAACATCACTTCTAGAAATTTATTTAACATCATCAAATTCCATCTTTGTATCTTAGAAGATCATCACATCATCAATATAAATAATCCAAATAGATTCTTTGTTATAAATATGATATCCAATTACACTAGGGGGATAATAATGAAAAAAATTAGTAACTCATATTAAATCACATTTTTTTAGATTTACACCTTTTATTTTAATGATATAGGGGCTTTCAAACACTCTAATATATTTAAATAATGGGGAATTCTCATAAGAAATATTATCTAGATTATATTTATAAATTTTTTCCCTAAAACAATGATTTGTAACATTAATCACTACTCTAATAGATTCACTCCAAAAATACTAAGAGGCATCTTTCTCCATCGACAACATTCAATCCATCTCAATCATTCTTATATTTCTATATTCATCCATAACCGTTATTTTGGTGTGTGGAAAAATATTTTCATGATTAAATGCACGATTTTTAAGATATGTATAATTTTTTTAGTGTATCGAAAATTACTATGTATTTGAAATTTATTTAGTGAATAACCACACTCCTATTCAACACTTGTCTTAATACTATTGAATATATTTTGAGCCATTGATATATTTTTTATTCATAATATGTGCAATATGAGTAATATAATATATTAAAAAATGAGATAGTAATCCTATTTTTTATTTCAATTTCATTGGAGAACAGATTTTAAAATGAATTATCTCTAATTGATGAGATGAGTGAATTTCAACACTTTTATGAGATGAATTCATAACCTTACTATAATGAAATGTAGGAAAATAAAATAATTATATCCCTTAGTCTTAGAAATTGCACAAAAAAATCTTATTTCTTTATGTTTATTCATATTCCTTTTCCCAAGATTAAAAATACTTCTCTACTATAATTTTATTTTATTCTTTTACACTCATATAACATGTATTTTGTATGACTAAAACCTAAAATAAAATACCCAATATTTACTGTTAAATTTTCAAAAATACTCTATGTTAAATACATTTCACCATGAAGGAAAATTTCATTAAAATCCACTCATTTATTTCATAATAGGGATGAGAAAACCTTTACAAGTTATGTTTCATCATATCAACAAAATGGGTTTTTTTTTCAATTTTAACATTTCATTTACAATATGTGTTCAACTAACCACATTTATCAGGATTGAAACATAATTTAAATTGGTAAAAGAGACATAATTACAAATTTCACTATAATTAAATTAGTTCAAATACCATTTCAAATGTGAATATCACTCACTGACAAATATCTATAAACACTACTTTTATGTTATGAGGAAAAAATCCACAATAAAATATTTATATTTTTCTTTTTTCACCGTCTCATAATACTTATTTCCCTATTTATATTATATCATAGTTAGATATACATTACAAATGTGACTTTTTTTATATTATATTTTAGTAACTTTTTATAATGGTTAAATCTATTTTTGATATTTAATATAAACATTTTAGATTGTTTCTAAATTTTCGTTATTCAAAAATATTGAATTAAACTCATTTTCCACCTCCCATTATTTCTAGAATCACAACGAGTTTGATAATTTAACTAATATATCATATTCATATTCATAAATATACCACATTTCTAGTAGTAGTCATAAGAAACTTATTTTCCTTTGAAAACTACTTGTTTTACAAAAAACATTATATATACCCATACTCTTTCCTTTTACTCCAAATTTTAAATCATTCTGTGATCCAAAACATTGATGAACACCAAACATCACAATCCGAATAATTTACTTCTTTCATTATTTTTTAGTTTCACTAATTTTATTGGAATTTGAATTAATGTTTTTATTTCTTGAACTTTGATATTTTTTCGGCCCATCTCATTTAGCCACAAATATATTAATTTTTTCCTGATTATTCTTCTCAAACACTTGATAATATTTTTGAAAATTAAAATTATCCTAGGATTATTGTTATTACAAATATTTTAATATATATATATTCAATCTTTGAACATTCTATGGTTTATTTAATCGTGTTTTTCAAAAAAATGGATTCCACTATAATCCAATTCTTCTTCAACTATGAACTATTTTAATTGTATAAAATCAAGCCCCTTCTCCAATTTTTCATGATTTTTTATACTAAATATATCCTCAAGATTGATGATCTGGTTTTTATGAATATTTTTTGATTTTGTTTCTCATAATTTCATGTGATTTTAATTTTTCAATAACAAATTTTCATTGTTCATATTTATTTCATGGAATCCTATATTTTGGATGAATTTTTTAAAAATGAAATAAAAATTAACAAAAAATATTGTGCATTATCTGTATAATTGTTTAAGACTATCATTTTTTTAAAACTGCATTACTATGGGCTATCCATCAACCAATGGGAAGAAAGAAATGAAGCCACCCTATGGAGAGCTATCTACAGGAAGTAGAGGAGAAGCATCCCTTAAACAAAAATGTGATTATGAGATTACCGAAATATGGGGATAAAATATATGAAATGACAATATGATACACTCACATGATAAAGGAAACACTAGAGGTACATTGCTTCCTCCCACCCCAATCTGATTTGTTGACTAATTGAGGTAAAGAATCATATATAAAAGATCATTCAACCACAATATTCATTGATATGTGATGTAATTTTACCTATTTACTATTAACTTAAGAAAAATGAAATTGTTATCTCTACCCACACTTCGTCATTATTGGACGCACCCTCCATGAAACTACCACTTTTATTACGTAGATGCATAGATATATACAATTCCACTTGATATTTAAGAATCACTATACGCCCACAAAGGTTTTGAAGCGTAGTGATAGGGGAATATCGAACCAATAATGATAATGTTGCACTAGGGACCTTCCATGGAACCAATTCCACTATTCTCAAAGGAAAAACATAATATGTATTAGGTAAATTATTCGTACCATTACACAATATGAGGAATGAGTGATCTATAATTATGTACTAGAGAAACCATTATGTGAAAATAGATACTGACATAATGTTAAAACCACTTAAACTCACATAGCCATTTCTACCCTTACATGGTATATAGATTGGAGGGCTTACCCTTATGAATCTCATGTGGATGACCTATATATAGAACAACAATGCTAGAGGTGACAAATAGTATATTATTGTATGGTTTTGAGAAAAAGAAGCATTATGGCTATGCAACGTAATATTTTCCCCATGACTTTTAGGTTCTAAAATAAGTATTAGTAAGGAATTCAGATCTAGGAAGGATATATTAAGGTAAAATGGATACAACATAGCCCATTCCTGGACATGAACATCATGTAATTGCTATAATATAAGGATTTTATCTATGTTTTAATATTGGTTTTTGTGGCATAATTTAAATAACTAATATCTATAGCTATTCCATGAGATAAAGGTGATATTTGGTGGTAAACATAAATACTAGGTACACATGGGCCTCTCTTAAAAAATATGAGTTTAATAATTCATTAAAAAATAATAATGTAAGAGAGTAAAAAAATAAAACTAAAGTTGATAAAAGAAATTGAAGTCTCAACCAACAATGGATATATTTGAGGAAGATATATTTATAGGTTGATGGATTGGTAAAATCTGAGAAAGATTCTGATAGAAAAGTAGAAAATTCCAAAACTGAAGTGAAGCGACTAGATGCTTCCTATAAATAGAGAATAATAGGTACGATGAAAGGATACATTGAATTTGACCCTATAAGGAAGCCTTGTAGAATGGAGGCTAAATCGGGTAGTTCTTCTATCATGGGGTTCTAATGTATTTGGATTCATTTTTAATATTAATATCCCATCATAACTATAATGAGAGAAAATATATTCTATGTACAATGCTATGTCAAAAATTGGGAGTGAACCTAGTGCAATTGGTTTTTTTATGTTTGGATAAAAAAGGGTTATTAAATTATTGTTTAAATTCTAAAAACATCCCTACCTATATCATGTATGACCATTATTGACTAAGGAGCGTGTTCCTTCAAATGTAATAACTAACTTTTCTTTCCTATATCCTGACCAATTCTTGGATTGGGGAATTATGCTTATAATTGGATTATGTTACCTATCCATAGACTAAACCATATTAATGAGAGAGAAAATGGGTGTTCATGGAATACAGGGTGATTAATCTGGGATGAGGCTCACTAAAATTAAATTCCAACACCATTCGAATCAAATTATATTATTTTTCATCAGTAGTTACATGAACACAAATTTTTAGAATCTAGGTACACTCATCTCATGATTCCAAAACAAATTGAATTTCAATCTTATATTTTTCATTTATTTTTCATAAAAGATTTAAAGTCATTTTAACACTTCTCTTTAAGGATTTACTTCAACTTCCAGTAAACTACATTTTTTTAATGTATAAGTTTTTTAAATGTTTTTACTAACACTATTTAATGAATTATACAGGGTGTATAAATTATCATGAACTTTATTTATAAAATTAATATCCATAAAAATTAATTTTTTATTTTTTATATAATGATTTTATAATGTTATAAAATTGATCATCTTTATTCAACATCATATTCTCCTTTTTAATCATTTAAATTTTTGATTCATTATTTAAATAATCTCTTGATTAGGAACTATATTTTAGTCTCCTTATATTCAATTCTATAATTATTAATTATTTTACTAATAAATATTTTTATCCCTGACATTAGTAATGAAATATTTTCACAAATATTAATATTAATATCAAATTGGTCTTCATTATCCTATCTTTCACCGTCCTTATCATAGATAAATTATTCATCTTTTTTACTTTTAATAATTAATACCCTTAATTCCAAAATATTACTTTAAACTAGAAGCACTATTCTGTGAGGTTCTTGTACATTTATCATATTATTCATACCAAGATTCATATTATTTTTTTTCTAGAAATTTTTCTAAAAAGATTTCAATATCCCTATAATTTAATAATTCATGTGTTAGATTCACTTTAAAGACTCTTTTTAACCATAAAAAGTTTATAGACTTGTGAAACATCATTTTATAAAAACATAGTTTTATATATAAATCCAAATATGAATTTCCATTTTCAAAATATTCATAATTAAATTTACTACATTTATAATATATTAAGTCCTTATAAAACAAATTAGTTTTTATTGCTTTCATTTTTCTATAAAGTATCATCACTTTATATTTCATAAGAAATTAAAATAATATAACATTTGTTAATAGGATTATCACCTTGATCATCTTCATCAAAAGATGAAACATTAAAATCAATATAATGTGGTAAGAAAAATAAAATCCTTTCAATAATATGAAAATATTTCAACTTCTAACCATATCCTATGAGTACACTAACAACATTATTAACTCTTTGGAATAAACTGTAAATAATATCATCATCATGATTGAAAATATCTTCAAACATAATTCTATAAAACTATATCACATCTCCCATATATACTGTAACACACATGGTCTATGTCATTTCCTAACTTAATGGATTATTTTAGGATAAGTAATGTTTTTTGTGAATTGGGATGTTTCTAGATGGTTTTGGTATCATTTTTTACAGTTCATGGTTCATAGTTGTACAATTATTATGAGAAATTGTGATGAAGTCTCCAAGGAAAAGTATGTGTTGTGTTGGTGCAGTTGTGAAGGCACCTGATTAGTTAATGGTTTGTAAAAACCCAGTGTATAATATTGAAATTAATTTTTTTCGTATATAACCAATTCACAAGGATAGCACATCGTTGGTCAAAGAAAGTGACATAATCATGAGGCAGAAAATCAGTTGTAAATAAGTGTACATTAGACATGAAACATTCCTAATTATCCCCATTTTACATCATTAAATTATGATCTTAATTTCTAGATTTCCACTATGACAGTTTAGATGATATTTTTTGTTAGAGCCCTGATTATATTTAATGATTGAGCATTTGATCATTGAAATTGAATGGTTAAGACTCCACTATTCATTCCCATATTTGATTATCAGTTTTAGGCCCCAATAGAAAATTATATCTGTGTTTTTATACTTGGTTCAATGGGATCAAATAAATTTTATTGGTTTATCTTTGGATTTTATAGGTAAACAAAAGGAAGGGATCAGATCTATGAGACCATCTGAAGAAATGTTAGGATTACAAGTTTGAGCTTGGTTGATTTTTCATATTTCCAAATTTTATCCTAATGTAAAAGGCCTAATGCATCTAAATTATATCTATATAATTTTAATGAAAATTTTAGTGCCAAAATTTATGAAAATTTACTCTGTTGGTTCTCATTATTCTTTGTGATAATGTGGGTGACACCACATGGTATTTGAAAATGATATTTTATAAAAAAGGAAACATTAATAAAATTAATAGTGTTTTTATTGGTGTTTATGGAATGTTTTGGGTTGTGTGTGTTATTATACTTGTGAAAATAGGTCATATACATAAGATACTATGATCATATGACAATTTTAGGATTTCATGGTTATGCATGTGTGTGTATCTGGGTGGATACATGAAATCGACGTGACAAGATATTTGAAATAAACTATTTATGAATGAATCATGTTAAAAAGTTGTCATGACCACTTGACCATTTTGGGAGGTAAAGGTTAAACCTTTGTGGTGAGTGGAATCAAAAAATTGATTTTCCATTCTATTTGGATAAAATATTTCTACATCTTTTATAATAAAAGTTTCTTTTAAAATATTTTTTTAATCACTTAGTTTCTTATTTATAACTTCTTTTGTAAAATAAACATATATATATTTATATATAAAAATAATATTTATTAAGTTTACATTGATATTACACCATTTATTTTATAAAACTGTTAACTAACATGACTTTAGTCTTAGTGGAATGTGATAAGGGTCTTTTATGAGTTTGTATTCATATTCACATTTTTCTATATATAGATGTTGTCTTCCATGATATAGGAAACACTCATGTTTTTTACATCATTACTGGATAACCTTGATAGTGAGTTTCATGGATATTCAAATATAAAGGATTAATTCATGTTTGTTTCATTATTATTGGAGTAGTATCACCATGAAGACTAAGTTTGTTGCTGCTTAAAAGTGTTTTTCTTCTGTTTCCTTAGTTTCCATTATTACACATGTATTTTCATAATGATTATTTTTATTTTTTGGTTATTATCTCTTATGTCACTATATAGTCTCGTTTATACATAAAATTATTATATTTATTATTCTTTATAGTTGTGTACATGTGTTTAATTATAAAATCTACCCCCACCCATTCTATTGATAACTCGTCAACATTTATTTCCATGATTTTTTTCCTAGGAAATGTCGCCTAGGTTTAATTGGTTGTTTGAATTTTCCAAAGCCCATAGGGTTGGATGTGGATGTTATAAATGTTACCATTTAGGTCATTCATTTAGTTTTGGTGGTACCAAGTTTGTATAAAATGTAGAGGCTTGAAATATGTTGTATAAAAATATATATCAATCATTTTTATGATGAATATAATGTCATAAGGGATGTATGGCTACAAAAAGTGTTTTGAATCACATTATGTTATATTGTCAACTCATCATTAAGGGATTAGATGATGGATTTTTGGTATCATCTATTACTTGAGAGGCTTCCCATTAGTAATAAATTATTATAAAGTTAATCATTTCTATATCTATAATATTATTATTGAATTTACATGATATAAATGATTTATCATGGGATAAAATTGAAAATGAAAATTCAGTGAAATTTTTGATGTTTTTGAAAATTGAAAATGAAATCAGTGAGTAGAACAAGAAACAAGAGATAATGTGTAAAATAAAATGAGGTTCTGTAAAATATTTATGTTAAATATTATTTACTTTATATTATTTTTTAACTATTACATGAAGTTTAAAGGATACATTGTTATAGGAACATAATCAAATGAATAACTCATTGATGTCCCTTATATAGAACCCATCAAAATTCCAAGGTGAATCAAGATCTGAACAAGATAAAGATATTATGAATAGGAAAAATGAAAATTTGACAACCATGCACCCCCAACTAATATGAGGGTCGAGATAAAAATATACATTCTTAAAGGCTTGGAACAATAGTTGTGGTATTTATCAATTCAAGAAATGTTGATATAGAACAATACATGGGAAGGGATCTTCATGATGTTAAATAAAAAAATTATCCAAACATTTTCTAACCGGTGGAGATGAAATATTTATTTTTGTTGAAATAAGGTAATATTTCATTGTCTTAATATTATAACCAATTAATTTACATTGTTTGTACCACTCCGAATGTAAAATAAATTCAGACACTAAAATACTTGATATTTTGATTAGAACTATGGAATGAGTTATAGTATAAAGTATTTAATTAATGTACTAGGGATTATACTAAAATTGTGAACATGTATATGGTCAAAGAGAGAGATTTAAAAGGAAATTCTAGTGGATGGTACACAATTTTCCATCCCGATGTAGGTGGGAAATCCCATTCAGGATATAATAACCATATATAGGACTACTCCTAGGTAAGTAGGGAACCAAAGAACCAATCTACAAGATCATAATCTTATCCATTGCATCGTAGAAAAAAACGGAAATGTTTTTAGTGTAGATCTATATAGAATATAAAGATGTGTTGTTCTTGACAACCAAATTAGTTTCATAATTGTAGAATTAAATGGAATCTTATGAAGTATTAAATGATACCTCTAAAACAAATGGGAGGAGATGGATCAATTAAACTTTAGACCTCATATGTTTTGATGGATAGATCTCATAAAAATTATTCTCACACCTAGAATCTGATAAATAAGGATAACTCTATGAAAAAATAAATGTTCATATAAAAAACTAAATATCAGAGAAATAATTATTATATTGGGGTTGATCGACCTCTATATAGAGTTGAGATGACTATTATGATTGAGAAACCTAGTCCCTCCATGGTTTTAAGTACCACCCATTTAAACTATATACTTATGAATGTTTTTTTTATGTCGGTGCATTGAATTCATTTCATGTTTCTAATGTGGTTAAACAATTAAGATTTCATATAATGACTATTCCTAACATAATGTGTATTAAGACACCTAATGGGAAGTGTAAGTGTAGAGGATTCATGTGACCTTCATGATCCATTACCCTTGATGCTGTGTTAGTTCACTATGTAGTTATAGTCATTGAGATGGATGTCAATGATGATATAATTGGAAGGGATTTGATAATTGATAGAAAATATCACATTGATTTTTATACTACTCAAGTAACACTTGAATCCCTTAATGATGTTGTTAATGTATTAAAGAGATTATAAGATATTATTAAAAGAATAGAAGGTCCCTTTGTAATAGTGGAAAAACCATCTTTTATTGGTTAGTAGCACTAACATTGGGCACTATAGATGAACTTGAGAATACGGATATTCCATTCAATGTGGACTAATACAAAAATGTATTTCAAAATGGTTTTATTAGGATACCACATTAATTTGAAATAACATTTACTATCAATTTACACATGGGAACTAGTATTATTCCTCTTATATCACACTGATCAAATATGAGAGAATTGTGTGTATTGATGTTTCAACTTGACAAATGGGAAAGGAATGGATTCCTCATATAATGTACATTAGCCTAGGTTTCTCCAGTACTATTTAAAAATATGTAAGGTGGTTTAATATGGTTATGTGTTTATTATCATTGTCATAACCATGTTACAATTAATAATTCATACCCTACTCCTTGAATCATGGATTGTTTTATGAATTGAATTGATCTATCTTGTTATCTATGATAAATATGTGATTATGATGTCATTAAAATAGATAGGAAACCAGATATTATGAAGACATCATTTCATAGTAGGTAAACATATTATAGTTATTTGGTTATTCCCTTTGGTATAAAATGTTTACTTATAGTTTTCATATCCCTAAGGAACCATGTCATCCAAAGGTACCTCAATAGTTTCGTTATGTCCTTTGTTGGAAATATTTGAGTTTATTGTAGGAACAATAAAGGCCATGAGAAACACATGGATATTTTTTAGCATATTTCATGATCATCCACTTTATTCTAAATTAATATTTTTTTTGTTCTGGAAACAATATATTTGTTTTCTTAATAATGTAATTTCTTAATAAGTAATATCAGTTTATCAAATTAAGATCAAAATAATTATTTCACGGTATCCCCCAAGTGTGAATTTGAGATTCTATGATTTCATGGATTGGAAGACCATTATCATTACTTCATTATAGATTTTTGAAAACTTATTCTCAAATTACTGCAATGTAAATCATTGGAATTATATTTAAATGGGATGATAAATATTATAAATACATCTAGGTCAAAATTTAATGATTATTTTTACACTCATCAATATATTTATATAATTTTATCTTTATTATGTTATTTATTTTTTTGTTTATGGATAATTTTTTCGGTTATTTTATCATGAAGATAATGTGGTTTATTATTTATTAGAGAATTAGAGAACATGTGAAAATAATTATCCAAACAAGGACCTAGAATCAGCATTAGCGGCCTATAACATGAAAACATAGTTCCACAATACCTTGGGATTAAATATAGAAATATTTAATAATCATAATGGATTGAATAATATCTTTTATGGGTGCTACTTAAACTTATTGTAATGATGATAGAGGGAGTATATAGTGTTGTTTAACATCTAATTGATGTATACGCCCATGAAAATAAATTCTTTAGTTAAATCATTGATTTAGAAGTATTATAATAATGTTTTTGGAGAGTCTTGTGACCAATGGTAGTGGATTATAGTTGTTGCTGATATGAATTTAGTTATTATAATTATAACGAGAATGTAATTTTCTTCCCAATCATTATTATTATATTTTAATTTATTTGAAAAAATAGGATCAAGGATGAAATATTGATTCCATCACCATTAGGTTAAGGCTAAATGTTGAGGATGAAACTGATAGTCAGGATAGGGACTCAAAAATGATATTTCATTTTCAAATCTAGATCATGGTTCCCCACTAATTACATAACAAAATTATTTCATAAAATTTCTATTAAAATTAGGATATTCGCCCTTAAATTTGAAAAATGTACAAAGAGATGAATGCTTTTTTCCAAAGGTCATATAAGAATTGAATGATTGAGAAATCTCTTTATGAAATTCCTACCATGTGAGTAGATCAATATGAAGCATAAAAAATGAGAAACTATTCTACAATATATGCCTATATCTTTGTGGAAATGGGGGTATATTATTATGGAATTTTTTACTGGACTGCCATGGGTACATTGGATACATAACCCTATTTTAATGCAATTATGGATTTAATTACTAAGGAGACTCATATTATAATTATTAGGGAGTCTAATATGGTATAATATTTTAATATGTTATATATTAAAGAAGTAAGAATGTACATGGATTTCAAACATCGATCTAAAATAGTATGGATCCTTGATATTGTTCACAGTTTTGGTTCTCTTTGTAATAAGCAATCAGAACACTGTTTACCTGGGGAAAGACATATGACCATTAAATTCATGGAAAATCAGAACACAAAATTCAAATGTTTTAAGATAATCTTCTAGAATGTTTCATGGAATTATGGGGACCATGAATGATAATATCTAATTATTTGAGTTCCCATAAAATTAGAATTCAAAGACTATTATACAAAAGGATTCATTCAAGGAATTGTATGTTCATCCTTTCCATTCTCCACTTTCATTTATAGAAACATGAAAAAATTTACTAGTGGGAAATGGAATTTCCCATAATACAATATAATAGATGAAATTAATCTTTATGTGGATGGATAATGGTTACAGGTGATATAAATCATATATAGATCATCGTTTTTGGACATTGTATTTAAATTTCTAGGTCCATGTGTTCTTGAATGTGTCATAGAGCCTTACTGTTAAATTGATGGGAAATAAAAGGAAATTAGATCAATTTTATGTTATCCCAATTGTGATTCTAGAATATATATCTAATATTTCATAATGTTTTGCCTTTAAACTGATAATAACTATTATCTACAACATGTTTAATGTCTCTCAACTGAAGAATTATCATCCAAATTCAATTCATGTGACCATTTCTGGATCATTTCATGCTTAAGTCAGATGATTTGTTCGTCCATTAAAAAATATGAATTTTTGATAGATTGGAGATGAATTTTTAAGGGACATATATTTTTTTATTAAAATAATTATGGAATCCTTGAAAAAATTAAAAATAGATTTGGGAACAAGAGATGTTAATTCAATAACAATGGAAAAACCTATTCAAGAAATCCTTAGGGGAAAATCCCAATTGTGAGGAGAATATTACACCCATGGTTTTGAGTTATCCCTATTTTATAGATTTTTAAAAGATAGTTAATATTTGGGTTTATAATTAAGATTTATGTGGAAGATTTAATAATATTTATGAATCATGTTTTAAGGTCCATGATTTAAGAAAATTTAGAAGAGAATGTGATAATGATTTTTGAAAACCATTCTTGGAGTTTGAGGTTAATTAGGAAGTTGAATGGTTGTTACATGGTTTCGATAAAATATATTGTTAATTGTGAAAATTTTATTTTTTTAGTGAGAGATGATTCACATGGTTATTTCATGTTTTTTCAAACCATGTAGCCTAACCACAATACAAAAACAATAATTATAATTAAATTTACTTTAATACACAAAACATCCCTAAAAGGCCTTATTTTCTTATTGAAACCAAGGATCCTAATTTCTAGGGTTACTCTAGATAAAATTAATTGGAATTTAATTTTTTTAATCCAATTTTATCCATTCATTGATCATTTTTCATTGATATCAAAAGTTATGTTTTTACCCTTCCATCCCATCTTCGATATTCGAATTTTGGAAACAACCTACACTTATATTAGAGATATTATATCAATATATATGGGATATAATTATTTAAAATTATTGTGACTTTGGATTTGATACATATATATATGTATATGGAATATGTCATATCTTTAAGATCGTTAAATGAATCATTGTGTATAATGAACCTCAGGGAGCTGGTCTTTCTGTACTTTAAAATTTTTAGAATCTTAAAGTGATTATGACTCTAAATGATATGTATATTTTTTAATGAATACTTTATTACCAAACTCTGATAAAATTTTATTGGAATTTCCACTAGTTATTCTCATTCTAGTATTTAAGGCATGGGTGATACCACAAGAGATTTTAAAATCATGATTTTTTTAAAAAGAAACATTTTTGGGTAAAGAAATAGTGTTTTAATGGGTGTTCTTATCATTGTTGGGGATGCATGAGTTCTTTTGAATTTGTAAAACAGATCATGGATGGGATTTAAAAATATTATATAAATATTTTCGGGAGATCTAGGTTATACAAGGGTGTGTGTGTATCTCTCTCTATGTGTGTGTGTGTATGTAATATTTAGTCCAAAATGATCTAAATAAACTCACTATGAACTGATAATTGATAGAATTAAATTGATTTTGATAACGCTTTGGGAGGTCCATGTAATGAAAATGTCATGTGATTGGAATGACGAAATTTATAAGCATCGATGTTTGGATAAATGTGTCTACTTATTTTAAAAGGAAATTATATTCCAAAAATAAAATATGTAGATCATCTGATTTTTGGTTTAGAAAATATTTTTTAATGTCTTATATTTTTTTTTAATTTTGTATAAATTATTTTGAATTAAATTTTATAAAAATAATATTTTTCCATAATACTATTAGGTAACCTTATTATGGTATTAGTGGAATGTGTGAAATGTATCATGGGGTTTCCTAAAAAGTTTTTATACTCAACCACACATATACACCATGGTGAATATGTGTAAATTTTCTTCCAAGATATTAGAAATGGATCATTATTATACTTCACTAATGGACTACCATAATAGTGGAAGTCATGGATATTTAGAGATGTATGTTTTATACATGGTAATGACTTTGAGTTTAGGGAGGTTCCACCTTGGTGCCCAAGTATGTTGTTACTTTAGAGTCTTAGGATTTTGGGTTATTTTGTTTCCCCTATAACTCAAATATTGTCCTTTTGGTTCTTTTGAGTTGTTGCATATTATAAAATTCATCATTTTAGACACTCTGAATTGTGTTCCATTCACTTTTCTTAAAATATTCCTCAATCAGGTTTGAATGTTTGTGGTGTGACAATGCATTTTTCATGGGGGTCAATAACTGTAGCAAGGCACCGACCCAATGGGATAGGACCACAACCTGGCACTGATCCCAAGCAGGGCCAGCGTGCAAGTAATTGCATACCACATTTCTGGAACACAAGCCACTTGCACACCCAATAACCATTCTCCCATGGTTACTTATTTTAATATAAATATAAACATGGGGTCTTCATTTGTACAGATGAATTTCCCTAAAGCCCAATTGATGATCTGGTCATCGTAGTGCTGCACCAAAGTCTTCCAAAACCTTGAAGGTAGTTCTTTAACACCTTGGTAGGTGGAATTGAAGGAGGATAATTGGACATAAGTCTCATTAGTGTTTTAAATCCAAACACTTTCCCAACTAAAGTGCCCAACCTCCCTAAATCAAAAACACTTGCGCGCCACCCATTCCAGTCAAATGAACTTTAGCACCCCACATCTGGGAATACCTATGAATACTATTGATCGATTGAGTCAAGTCTAGCCCATGTTTTAACACCTGTTTATTCGTCACTCATGTAAATAGTAGTTCACCCATGCCTACTAGTGTGACCATACTTGCACGCCAGATACCTACTTGGGTGCCCCTCTTTGATTCACCTTATCCCTTTATCCTTTAAAAGAATTTCATCAAACCTTTTTCAATGTTATTAATGACAAGTATTCCACTTCATTGGATCCCTTTTATGATAATGGATATGTTGAAACCTCTATCAAAACCTCCTGACTTATCAAGCCTTTGAGAAGAGCACATTAGTGTGTCTCGAAATTAGGTTTTATATCTCTAGAGCCAGAGGTTTCCCACTTTTTTTTCATGAAGTCAGGATTCATGTATTGTCTATGGGTTTGTATATCCGCAGTCACATGGAAACTTTACCTAGGAATAGTTTTTGGGAGTTCCCAGTTTGGAGGATTAGGGTTTGGAGATTTTCCATCACTTTTCATCTCTAAAACCTAGAGCATGAGGTTCCTAGTAGGAAAGGTATGGTTCACACATACTTTTCATTTTTAATAAAGGAGAAGTATCCCTACCCAACTAAGAACAATTTTACGGTAGCCATACTAGTGTAAGCCTAAATCCATTCATGTAGGAGGATTCAGTCTCACTTCTCTTAACTTCTTTCACCTTCACTCCTCACATATATTGGACCCTCGTCTAATATAAACTAAAGAGGGGGAAGGTTCGTTGCTTGGCCTCATCCACCGTCGCCACCATTGGAATATCCTCTTACCCATATATAGGAGTAAAAGTGTATATATATTTGTTAAATCTTATAGACCCTTTTTTCCCACACTGAGTATGACTCACGTGGGATTTTAGATTTTTGATGGTCACAAATTTTGCACAAAAACTGAATTGAATAAACTGTGAGAACTCTGATTCCCATCCAAAATGGGATACATAGGAATCCTTCTTAAGGCCCAAGCTCCGTCTCTTCTCATCCAGAAATGGGAATACTCCTTCGGAGTAAGCCCCGACCTATTACTCTCAAAGAATCATACACCCCTAAGAGACTCCCTGATCTATGTGGGCTTTGATTCACATCCAAATGAGATACACAGGAAGCCTCCCTGAGGTTCAAACCCAACAATATAAATCAACCATGTACTTTCTGGGCCACATTCCCAATAGGGTCT
Organism: Viscum album; assembly: GCA_963277665.1. Classification (NCBI taxonomy): domain Eukaryota; kingdom Viridiplantae; phylum Streptophyta; class Magnoliopsida; order Santalales; family Viscaceae; genus Viscum; species Viscum album. The sequence goes on along the minus strand of OY728119.1, from coordinate 367,730,005 downwards.
AAATAAACATGAAAATTCATATCACTTCCAGGTTACATGGGTTTCATAGGCATTAATCCCACACAAAAAATTAACTAAGCACATTCTACATAGATTTCCTTACTACATGAAATTAAACTATATGATTAGGTCCTTATCATACAACCTCAAATGGTATGACATGTCCCATTAAGTGGAACCAAAATATGAGGGCTCTTAATCCTTTCACAATGATATGTAGGTGGTTCATTTATGAGTTTGATCCCAATATCAGAACAAACTTTCATCTCCCTAGGTGACAATAAATTCCAATGTTGCATACATAGTATCATAAAACCTAGTATTATCGTAAAAATAGTTTAAAAAAAATATAAATAGTATATAAGAGGATTCCATTGATGGAGAAACTTGAATAAATATGGATATATATATTAATGAATAAACATGAATACATATAGAGGATTTTGAATTTCACATTTTCTATTAATTGATTGAATATTCCAAGTAAAAAATTCGTTACCTTAGGGTGAATATTTGGTATTTCTCTGAAAAAATTCAATTTGTTATGAATAGTGAAAAACACAGAGTTATTGTTTAAAACCAACTTTTTATTTAAATAATTATTTATTATATTTAAATTTATTTTAGGTCAAAATAGATACCTAATACTAATATATGTTTAATGCAATTCATTGGATTCGGTTTATAATAATTTTAGATATATAAAAAATTTATTTATCTTTTTACCATCTTTTACCCACCTCCTAGGAGCATTTGAAAATTTACATAAAACATAATTTTACCACTTTTAGGACTTGAATTTATAAAATCTGAGTGTCACAGTTGATATCAGAAAGAAAAAATGTGGTTAAATGAGATGAAAATAATTATTTGGTGAATAGTAACTTTTGGCTTTTATTTACCACGGTTAAAAGTAACAGGGTAATTAACGGAAAAAATGATATTAATATTACCCTGATACATTTAATAATTATATTGGATAAGTGTAATTCAACAAAAAACAAACTTAGGAATAAAATATGATCCTTTAGGTCAACATGGATTAGATTAGGATATTTATTATTATTTAATTCAAATAAGAGTTAAAAGTGTTAAATTCAATGTTTAATAACTAAACCAGTTTTAATATAGGGTTAAACATAAGATAAATTCGAATATAAGTATTCATTAGAAACATAAAAATATTTTCTACATAATGGTATTTTATTTATATTTTTTAGACATTAAATAATTTAATTTCTTTATGACACAATGATTATGCAGTAATTATCGTATTAATGAATGATTAAAATAATTGATATTATAAATATCCAAATAAATTTAATTTGAGACTTTTTATGAATTAAAATAATTTTATAGGTTAATATTACATAATATTATTCGTTAGACGAATTTTTTTGAAGTAATAATTCTTTTATGAATTTAGAAAAAATGAAATACCAAATAGTGTCAAAATTGACATAAAATATTTTTTAAAAAAATATTATATTATTAATTGATATTCTATTCCTAAAAATATAATGATAAAAAAAGGCTTATATAATTATTGGTGTATTATTAATGACCCACTTGGGATTCTATTGGATATATATTGTAAGTTTATTAACCATATAATATAAATATACAAAGAGACATGGTAAATATCAAACTATTTAACTAAGAGTTAAATCTAAAAGATAAGGTTAATATAGTGACCCAAACCTGTCTAAACTCTATCGGTGAGTGGTTTTCAAACCATCCCTGCCTTATACTTTAAATAATTCATTTTTGAGCCATTATAAACTGAAAATTAATTTATTATAAAATAACATTTCTAGCTTTTCCTAAGGTGCTCCTCACCCCTCTTATAAAAGGGAACTCCTCCTTCTCTCTAATTCACACCATCAAAGCCATTTGGCTCTGATAACCCCTGCCAAAATATACTATAAACTGTTCTACCTTCATCTTATAGGCCTTACTTTATTCAGAAATCCAACCTAAGGAGCTCTTTTGATCAAATCAAAAGAAAGAACTTGAAGAAGAGATAAATATTTCATCACCTCTTTCAAGTTCCTTTCTTCTTCAACTTCCTCTTTCTTTGTTGTATCCATTATAAAATAATAACTCTAGTATCTTCTATATACTATTATTTTATTATAAATATGGTATAACCAAATTCAATATTCTATTCATCCTTTTAATGACATGTCACCATACGTGCGTATGTACGGCTTACCGTCTCCACGTCGTGGTGTAGTTGTTATTCAATACATTATTATTTTGATGGGTATAATAATGATGTATAATTGATGTAAATAATAAATATTATATTATAGTGATTCTATATATATGATATACCATCCTATTATCTATTATTTTAATATCAAAAGAATGATATTATCGCTCGTGCGTACTTACGGATTACCATCTCCACGAACGCGATGAGATTCATTCCCCATCGTATCCATTCAAGAATAATTTTCATTTGATGGTTAAAAATAATGTTTAAAGACTTAATATCATTCTGCATATGAATATGATACATCATATTCGTAACAAACATTACTTACGTAACAAATCGTATAATGGAAAATGAATCAGTTAACACATGAAACGACAATAATACTAAAATATTATTAACAAAGCAATATTAAAAGATCATATATGATATCATATTAATTTATATTATTCTCTCCTAATTGAATAACAATAATATCACCATTATATAGGAGGTTAACCTACCCTATACCAAAGAAAAGTACAAGTTAAGGGTTAATTTCACAATCTCTTCATTATCCGAGGTTGTTTATACGTAATCATCTACTGGGACCTATTTATCTTCCACATCTATGATTCCTAAAAATGTATTTCAAAACATTCTTACTATTTACTAGACAATGGTTTATAGTCATTTATACCATTATTTCACCTTATATGTTTTTAAAGGAATCTTTTCGTCATTTTCCAAACAAGGTACATTTTGACCTTTTCGAAAAATTAAATTAAGAATGTTTTTTGAACTTATATGGAGGGTGTGGATATTTTCCACCATTAAAAAATCATAGAAGCATCCATTAAAAGGTTACAAAAAAAATTTTAAAATAATTTTTTTAATTATTTCAAAATAGAAAGAGATATTTCTCTAAAAAAGATTTTGATTTCATCTATGTCAACATCCTTTGATTGATTTTATGATTATTTGAAGTTGATTTATTATGATACAAAAATAACATATTGTATTGAAGGTTTTGTGATGTGTTTGACTATGGGTGTGTTATTTTTACACCATTCATGGTCTATAGATAAAGTATTGATGTTTTGTATGCTAGTTTTAATACGAATTTTTATGTTATGTTTAAATATTTTCATATAAGAAATGCATTTGACTTAGTAAGTGATGGGTGGAGTCTGGTATATCTCCTCGATGAATTGTTAGGTCTCATGAGACAAACTAGTGTTTTGGAACAAGTCCTGGGAAAAATCTTATTTGTAGTCTTGGCACAAGGCCTTGACTATGTGGTTATGAAAGTCTAGAATTATGCATTCAGTCTTTATGAAAGTGGATATTGATATTTCATTTGATTATTTGACTAGTATAATATCCATGTGAGTAAGTAAATAACATTATTTTGAATTATATTTTCTATATAGTGATGAATTTTATGTTGAAAAGGATTTTTTTAGTTTTATACAATGCCTTAATTGTTTATGCTTACTTATGAAAGTTTTCTCGATATTATTATCCATACTAAGCATTTGAGCTCACTCCTTTCTATGTTTTATTTTTCCTAGAATGCGAAGAATTATATTATGACTAACCTGCTGGGATAGTCTATGGGATCTCATAATTTTCCCTAGAAAAACGTTGATGTAGTTTTCCATTTTATGATGTAATGTAAACCTTATGAATGTATCTAGTATTTCCAAGGCTACTAAACTAATCGGTGTTTCAAGACTTGATCTTTTGTGATCATGGCATTGATATATAATAATTCACCAACTCCATGCTTCTAGGGTTGGGGTGTTACAGTTGGTATCAAGGAAGTTTAATAAAATCCTTGGAAACTATATTTAGGTAAACTCTGATTAGAGCACATAACTCTAAGATAGACTTTGAGGATTAGTACAAAAGAACTTCCTAAAATTTTGGTATTGTAGATATTTTGTGAGTTTTCCAAGAAATACATCCATGTATCGATATGAGCAGGTAGAGGTGGCTCTGGCACAGATGTACCTAAGGGTAAAACCCAAAAACACCACTTTGAGCTAGACTCAAACGAGAACTGGTGCATGACAATGGGCCTTGCTACACTCTTGGTTACGACACTCATAGGGGATATGCATAGGATAATTCCATTTTCATTAAAAACCATTATGAAGGGTTTATGAATACATAATTCCTCAAGGAAAACATTTTTTATGATTATTGATTACATCCCCAAACTGTTCAATTTATGTAAAGTATTTTACATGTTTGGAATTACGTATTTTGATTCATAAACTAATCCAGTTTAAGCCATTGTTTAGGAATGACGCATAGTTGAAGGAATGGAAACTATATCAATCCACGCACTTCATGTAGGGATTCCCTCCTGATCATGATAATTATAGTAGATTAGGTAATAAAACTAGTTCTTGTCAGCTTATCACCATACTAGGACAACTCACTCATGTTATGAATAATAACCTTACCCGTATGGATCACCCTGATCCACAATATGGAGAATCAATGATAGATAATTTCATGAAGCAACAACCACTAACATTCAATGGGAGTAAAAATTGATTAGTATCTGATCAATGGATAAATTCCATAGATAAAATATTCCATGCCTTGGGGAGTAGTGAAAGGGAAAAAGTTGTCATGGTAGTTTACCGTTTCACTGGAAATGCTGATCAACGGTGGTCGTTGATTCAAAACACAAAGGAAGATGATGAAGTATCAAATATAGAATGGGGAGAGTTTAAAGATATTTTCATAGAAAAATACTTTCCTCGTGAGCATCGAGAAGATACGGAAAGTCTATTTTTGAGTCTAAGGCAAAAGGATGATGAGAATGTCGCAAAGTATGAGGCTAACATTACAAGGTTAGCGAGGCATGCTGCAGATTATATACGTAACACAAGAAGTAAGATTGATCATTTCATTGATGGGTTAAATCCATTTCTCCATTGAGAATTAGTCTCACAATCTTTCTCGTCGTATGAAGATATTGTCTCATGTGCTATCAAGACAGAAAAATAATTCTCTAAGTCTTATGACTTTAAAGTAATGAAAGAGAAGAAGAGATATTCCAAACACTCTGGAAATGGAAATAATGGGAATAAGGGAAAAGTTGAATATCCATCCTATAGTAAATGTGGGAAAAACACCATGGTACTTTCCTTAAGGGAATGGGAGTCTGTTACATGTGTGGTGAAAATGGCCATCAAGCTTTTGATTTCAAGGGTAAGAAAGAGGCTGTCGATGATGAATGCTACAATTGTAGAGAAAGGGGGAATTATGTTAATGAATTTCCTATGTTTCAGGGGAACTTACCTCAGAAAAGGCCAAGGGATCATGGCCTATCTTATTCTATCACTACTACTGAGGTTGAAGCTCCGAAATACGTACTGGTAGGTAATTTAATGGTTTCCTCAGGTTTAGAAAATGCTTTATTTGATTATCTATCATCGCATTATTTCATATATTCCCAATTTTGTAAGAAAATTAGATATTTACAATTTGAATTAACAAGGGATTTGACAGTCAAAACTCCGAAGGGATGTATCATTACAACAATTTTTTGTGAATCAGTCCCCATTAGGGCATATAAATGTTCATTTTCTGTTGATATCATCATCATACCCATGATTTAATTTGATATAATCCTCGGTATGGATTGGCTTTTTGACCATGGTGAGAAAATTTATTGTAGAAGAAGGAGGTTACAATTTTTAAAGATGATAAGGAGTACCTTATATTTAGAGAAGAAATGTCACCACATAATTCTTATATAGATCCACCACCAGTAGCTCAACTAAATTCAATTATTTGGGAGGAAGAGAATGAAATAATTGTGGGTTATGAAAGGAATGTTCAAAGAGAGTATGTACCAATTTTTCAAGAATATGTTGATGTGTTTCCAAAGGATTTACCTTGACATCCTCCAGAATGAGAAATTGAGTCTTCCATTGATTTAATTCCTCGTTCAAGGCCCATCCTGAAGACCCCTTCTAGAATGGCTACTATGGAATTAGTGGAACTAATGAAACAACTAGAGGAATTGAGTAATAATAGATTTATTCACCCTAGTGTTTCTCCATGGGGAGCTAATGTCCTTTTTGTTAAGAAGAAAGATGGATCTATGAGGTTGTGCATTGACTACAGGGAGATCAATGTTATAACAATAAAGAAAAAGTATCCCCTACCTTGAATTGATGATTTATTTGACCAACTTCATGCGTATCAATTCTTTTCAACAAATTACCATCGATCTGAATATCATCAGTTGTCTGTGAAAAAGGAAGACATTCTAAAAAAGCATTTGAAACTAGGTACAGGCATTACGAGTTTGCAGTAATGCCTTTTGGATTAACTAATGCACCCTCTATCTTTATATATCTAATGAATAGTGTTTTCAAGGAATATCTTGAAGCCTTTGTAGTGGTATTTATTGATGATATCTTGGTATACTCCAAAAACTATGAAGATCATGAAAATCACCTGCACATTATCCTGAAGACTCTTAGAAGACGTGAATTATATGGGAAGTTTAGCAAGTGTGAATTCTGGCCTCAGGAGATTTCTTTTCTATGCCATATCATCTCTAAGGATGGAATCTATGTTGATCCTTCTAAGACAAGAGAAATCAAAGAATTTCCAGCACCAACAAGTATAACTGAGGTACGCAGTATTATTGGTTTAGTAGGTTATTATCAGCATTTCGTCCAGAATTTTTCCCAATTGGGTAACCCATTTACCAAGCTCACGCGTAAAGGGGTGAAATTTGTTTGGAAAAAAGAATTTGAAGAATGATTTCAAGAATTCAAAAGAATATTAGTTAATTATCCTATATTGACTCTACCATCAGGGAAAGATTGGTTTTTAATTTATAATGATGCTTCAAATAATGGACTTGGTTTTGTCCTTATGTAGAACGATAGGGTTATTACCTATGCATCACGACAACTTAAAATTCATGACAAAAACAATCCTACTCATTATATTGAGTTATCATCTATAATATTTTCTTTTATGATTTGGATACACTATATCTATGGTGAAAAATGTGAGATTTACACTGATCACAAGAGTTTGATGTATATTTTCTCATAGCAATAACTCAACATGAGGCAAAGGTGATGGCTTGAACTACTCAAGGATTATGATTTCACAATACACTACCACCCAGGGAAGGAAAATAAGGTGGAGGATGCTTTGAGCAGAAAAGATCATGGGGTTTTGAAAAATATGAGAGTTGAAAGGGATCCTATTTTCAAGGATCTAGTAAAGATGGATATGGGAATAACCATGGAAGGTGAAACATTAATGCTTTCTCAAATGGTATCCAAACCATCTTTACTAGAGAGGATAATATTTTCTCAGGTTGATGATGAGGAGTTTCAAAAGAAGATTAAAGCTGTGAATAATGGGCGATTGAGAGACTTCGTATATGAAGATGGAATTTTGAAATTTGGGAAGAGACTTTGTGTTCCCGATATACTTGATATAAAAAGATAATTGTTGGATGATGCGCATAGCCCCAATTTCTCTATACAAACTAGGACCACCACAATGTATAATGATTTGGAGGAACATTTTTGGTGGGACAACATGAAGAGGGAGATTGTTGATTTTGTGTCAAGATTTATATTTTTTCAACACGTGAAAGCTAGAAGGAAACTACCTCGTGGAGTCATGCATCCTCTTGCCATACCTAACTATAAATGGGATGATATCACGATGAACTTTGTCAGGGGCTACCAAAGACTCCTAGAAGGAACGATGCAATATGTGTAATTATTGATCGTCTTATGAAGTCATCACATTTTATTGCTATAATAGAATATTTACCACTTGAACGTCTTGAAAGACTATACATTAATGAAGTTTTTAGACATTATGGATTACCCCTATATATTTTTTCTGATCGTGATCCACATTTTACATTAAGATTCTAGAAAAGTATTCAGAAACCACTAGATACTAAACTTTGTTTGAGCACTACCTACCACCCCCAAACTGATGGACAATTATAATAGACTATTAAAGCCTTTGAAGACGTGTTGAGATCATGCTGACTAAAATTTCAAGGTATGTGGGATTAATATGTACCTCAAGTAGAATTTTCCTATAACAATAGCTTTCATTCAAGTATTCAGATGGAACCATATGAAGCGTTGTATGGAAAGAGATGTCGCAAACCAAGCAGTTGGGATGATATTAGTGAAAGAAAACTCATAGGCCCAAAAATTATTGAGGAAACGATGGAAAAGGTGAAGGCAATCCAAACCCACATCAAAGGATCTCAAAGTAGGTAGAAGAGCTATGCCTATAACTGTAGGAAGGATTTGGAATTTCAGGTAGGAGATCATTTTTTCTTGATGGTATCTCCATGTAAGGGTGTTATATGTTTTAGTAAGAAAGGGAAAATTAAGTCCAAGGTACATCGGACCTTTCAATATTCTAGTATGAACAGGGGTTGTAACTTACCATTTGGCAATGCCGCCATGTCTTTACAAAGTTCATGATTTATTCCACGTATCACTGTTGAGAAAATACATGTCTGACCCAATGCATGTACTTACCTATGAGGAATTAGAATTAGAACCCAATCTATCTTTTTGTGAAGATCCTTTCAAGGTTCTTGATACAAGAGAACAAGTGTTGAGAAACCGGATGACTCGTCCGATAAACGTTCTATAGAGAAACCATAAGATGGAAGAGTCAACGTGGGAACCTGAGGAACGTATGGTGAAAAACCATCCGAATCTCTTTATGTAGAAATATTCTTGATATTTCGAGGATGAAATTATTTGAAGGAGGGGATAATGTAACCCCCCAAGCATCCACAGTATGTTTCCATTTGAATAATGGAATAGCTTGCGTTGAACGCAACTTCAACATTCTAACACATCACGACCAATCAAACTAGCCGTTATGAATAGTAATACCCACTTTTTTAACTTTTACCAATTTTATCTTTCAAAATGAACTCCATTTTTGGATTTGAAATATTGAAATTATCTTAGGGTGAATATTTGGTATTTTTTCTGAAAACTTTTCATTTTTTATGAATAGTGAAACACATAGAGTTATTGTTTAAAACCAACATTTTTTTTAAATAATTATTTATTTTATTTAAATTTATTTTATTTTTAAATTGATACATAATACTAATATAATTTCAATGTAAATCTTTGGTGTTAGTTTTTAATAATTTTAGAAATATAAAAATGTTATTTAACTTTTTACCGTCTTTTACCCACCTCTTGAAGCATTTTCAAATTTATATAAAACATAATTTTACCACTTCTGTGAGTTTAATTTCAAAAATATGAGAGACACAGTTTATATCAGTAAGTAAAATGTGGTTCAATGTGAAGAAAGAAATTTATGGTGAATAGTAACTTTTGATTTTTATTTACGAATAAAAGTAAATAGGGTAATTAAAGGTAAAAATGATATTATTATTACCCTAACGCATGTCATAATTCCATTGGATACATGTAATTTTCCCAAAAATGACCATAGGAATAAAATATGATCCTTTAGGACCACATGGATTAGATTAGGACATTTATTATTATTGAATTCCAATAAGAGTTAATAGAATTAAATTCAATGTTTAATAAATAAACCATTTTTAATATGGGGCTAAAAAAATATAAATTAGACTATAAATATTCATTATAAATATAAAATCACTTCCTAAATAATGGTATTTTATTTATATTTTTTAGACATTAAATAATTTAATTTATTTATGACAGAATGATGATCCAGTAATTACCGTATCAATGAAAGAATAAAATAATTAAAATTATAAATAACCAAATAAATGTAATTTGAGGCTTTTTATGAATTACACTGATTTTCATGGTTAATATGAAATATTAGGGTTGGATAGATGAATTTTTATCGAAGTAATAATGTTGTTATAAATTTAGAATAACCAGAGTACCAAATAGTTTAAAAATTAACATAAAATAGTTTTTAAAACAAATATTATATTATTGATTGATATTCTATTCCTAAAAATATAAATATTCAGAAATAAAAACTTGAATAATGATAGGTTTATCACAAATGAACCACTTGGGGTTTTTTTGTAATTATATAGTAAATTTATGAACCATATAATATAAAAATATAAAGCGACAAGGTAAATGTCAAACTATTTTACAAAGATTTAATTCTAAAAGATAAGGTTAATATAGTGACCCAAACCTATCTAAACTGTATTGGTTGTGTGGTTTTAGACTCATAACCACCTTATACTTTAAATAATTCATTTTTTAGCCATTAGAAACCGAAAATAAATTTATTATAAAATAATATTTCTAGTTTTTCATAAGGTGCCCCTCACCCCTCTTATAAAAGGGAACTCCACCTTATCTCTAATTCACATCATCAAAGACATTTTTATCAAACAAACCTTACCAAAATACCCTATAAACTATTCTCCTTTAATCCTAGAGGCCTTACTTTAGTCATAAAGCCATCCAATGGTGCCCTTTTGATCAAATCAAAAGGGAAAACCCGAAGAAGAGGTAAATATTTCATCACCTCTATGAAGTTCCTTTCTTCTTCAACTTCCTCTTTCATTGTTGTTTCAATTTAAAAATAATAACCCTAATATATTCTATATAATGTGATTTTATTAAAAATATGGTACAACCATATTCATTATTCTATCCATCCTTTGAATGACATGTCACCATACTACGTATGTACGACTTATCATCTCCACATCGTTGTGAAGTTGTTATTAAATACAATATTATTTGAATGTGTATAATAATGATGTATAATGGATGTAAATAATAAATAAACATGATAATTATTCATTATATATGATATAACATCCTATTATCTATTATTTTAATATCAGAATGATGATATTATCGCTCATACGTACGGATTACCGTCTCCACGAACGCGATGAGATTCATTCCCCATCATATCCATTCAAAAATAATTTTCATTTGATGATTAAAAATAATGTTTAAGGACTTAATATAATTCTGAATATGAATAAGATACATCATATCTATTACAAACATTACTTACGTAACAAACCATATAAAAGAAAATGAATCAGTTAACACCCGAAATGACGATAATAATAAAATATTATTAACAAAGAAATATTCAAAGATCGTATATGATATAATATTAATTTATATGACTATTTCATAATTTGATAACAAACATTTCACCATTATAAAGGTGGTTAACCTACCCTATACCAAGTAATAGTACAATGTAAGGTTAAATTTTACAATCTCTTCATTATCCGAGGTTGTTTATATGTAATCATCTACTGGGACCTCTTTATCATCCACATCCATGCTTCTTAAAAATGTATTTCAAAACAAATTTAATATTTACGAGAAAATGGGTTAAAGTAATTTATACCCTTATTTGACCTTATATGTTTTGAAATTAATCTTTCAGTCATTTTCCAAACAAATTACCTTTTGACCTTTTCGACAAATTTAAGGTAAGAATGTTTTTTTAACTTATAAGGTGGGTGCGACTATCACTACTGGAATGTGGGTTTTTCCCCACAGTTACATACAAACGGTTTGATAGAACCGTTGGTAAATGATTAAAATAGAGGTTTTTCCCAACGGTTTCTTAGAACCGTTGGGATAGCTTGGTTTGGGAGAGTTTTTCCCAACGGTTCCCTAGAACCGTTGGGATAGGCCTTGTTTTGGAGAGTTTTTCCCAACGGTTCCTTAGAACCGTTGGGGTAGGCCTTGTTTTGGGGAGTTTTTCCCAACGGTTCTAAGGAACCGTTGGGATAGACCTTGTTTTGGGGAGTGTTTCCCAACGGTTCTAAGGAACCGTTGGGATAGGCCTTGTTTCGGGGAGATATGCCAACGGTTTTAAAAAACCGTTGGCAAAGGTTTTCCCCAAATCCCCAGCAGCCCGTTCTCTCCCCCATTCGCGTTACAGAGCCCTAACGGGAGCAGCAGCAGGCGATTTTGGAGTACTGCCGGCCGGACCTTGAAGCTCTTCTTCAGGTTCTTCTTCTTCTTTATCTCAAAAGTTATTCAAATGTTTGGATAGTATTGAAACTTATTTTTATTTTTCCCTTCAGTTTAGACGATTTTGGAGCTACTGTCGGCGCCTAAGGGTGAGTTTTCTTGAAAATTCCTTTTTGGATTTTACCCTTTGAACATGGGATGTCATTTGTGAAAGGTTATATAAATCTAATTGATTGTTCGATTTATGAATTGAATTGTAAATTAAATTAATTAAGGGTATTTTATGGTTTGCATTCCCCTTTAACACTTATATTTTATGTTACCATGTTAGATATATTATAACTAATGCATGTGATATCTTTATAGTCTTGTTAGGAGTGTTATATTAAAAATTCCCATGTGAGTGCTTGAATTTTCATTGAATTTCTTGCCATTATGAGTTATGTTGAGACCATGATATGGAATTGATTGATTAAGCAAGAGAATCTCATTATCTTGTCATTACAACATGAGTAAATGAAGCTTCATTCTTTTCAGGTTATTATTTGATTGAGTCACCATTTTGAGGTGAGTTGTATTAAATACCTTTGTTTTTGACCTTGGTATGTTTAATGAATTGTTTAAATGAAATGAAATTCATTAAATGATTAATAGTAAATAGTGATACATGGATTCTGTTAGGATGTCAGGTATATAATCTTGTTTCTATTAACTTATATGCTTTATGTGATAAATGGATTCACAGTGGAATTCCACGGATAGACTCATTTCTTTGAATATTGATTAAGCCATTGGTGATACATGGATCCAAGGGAGGGATTCCATAGATAGACTTATTGAATGTAGAATTATATTCCAATTGATACATGGATTCTTATTATAATTCCATAGATAGACTTATTGAATGTAGAATTATATTCCAATGATATGCGTCTTGTGTGGTGGTGGTGTGGTTTATGTGTTTTATGGTAGTAGTGAAGTGTGTGATTATGTAGTTAATGTGAACCCATAGGTTGAGTATTTTGTGCTATCTATATATCATGTATTTTTATGTTATTTGTACACATTCCCAACCAGAGTTGGATAAACTTACCAACGATCAGAGGTTTTGAGTTATGGGTATTTTTTCTAATATCTAGGATGGTGGTTATATGTTTGGATAGCTACCATGTCTTCCCTACTCTTCCTTAAAAAGTGATTGACCATGTGTTTTTAGGCAAGATGCGATGTGATTGTCCATGTGTCTTCAGGTGAGATGTACTATGATTTCCCTAGTGTTTTTCGGTGAGGTGTGATGTGATAAGGCTATAATAAGATGTGGCATGTGGTTGGGGTCATGTAGGGTAGGAGGATGGCACAAGGTTGATTTTATTCATGTTAATGATACCCTACTAATATGGTTATGGGATGAGTCATGCTGTTATGTGATATAACACATTAAGTTCTTGTTGGTTTTACATTTTTTCAATAACACATTTGTATGTTTTTTTGACATGTGTAGTTGATACCTTGATTATTTTCTTCCTGTATCATTTACTTAAATGTATTTTCTATTATAGTTAATGCCTATTGAATTGTTTATGACAAAATGACTTATATAAATTCTTTTTACAGAATGGACAGAAGTTGGATGTATGAAACCGATCGGATCTCAGACGATTTTCAAAACAATTTGGAGAGCTTTATAGATTTTGCATTTCACAATGCTTCAGATAGTGGTCGCATACACTGCCCATGTTCCAATTGTGTTGGTAGACCTTGGTTGAGCCGTGAAGAAGTCAGCTACCACATAACCAAAAATGGGTTTCAAGCAAACTACTTTCTGTGGTATCAAAATGGGGAGAAAATGAAATCTCAAATTGGTGATGATCGAAACGAAATGACTGGAATGGAGAATTTGTTAGATGATCGGTTTCCGTTTATTCGTCATCATGAAAAAGAAAGGATTTCGACTCAAGAAGACTTCGATATGAGGACAGCTGATGCATCTAGTGAAAATGATGATATTGATAGGGTGAAAAAATTGAATGATGCTGCCACGACTCCAGTAAATCGACAATGCGATAAAATGAAAAAGCTGGAATTTTTAATCCGATTATTTCATGGGAAAACTATGTATGGGATTTCTAATACAGCAATCGATTACATTCTTACCCTCTTGAAGGATTTACTTCCAGATTATGCAGATATTCCCTCAAACCACTATATGGCATGGAAGTTAGTTGAGGAACTTGGATTTTCAAGAAACAAAATTCATGCTTGCCCGAAAGATTGCAGTTTATTCTGGGAGGAAACCGCTGAACGAAATGAATGTATAAAATGTGGCACGTCCCGCTGGAAGTCAAAATCTGATGGAACACCATCCCGCGTTCCACAGAAAGTAATGTGGCACTTTGCATTGATCCCCAGACTCCAGAATCTTTTTATGTCTGATGACATATCAATAAAAATAAGATGGCATGATACCGAGAGAAAGAAGACTGGTGATGAGTTGGTTCATCCTGCAGATGGATTTGCATGGAAGATATTTGATGCTCGACATCCTGATTTTGCAGCTGACGTGCGTAATGTGAGGCTGGGTCTTTCATGCGACGGTTTTAATCCGTTTGGGCAGATGCTTACTTCGCACAGCACATGGCCCGTTTTTATGCACATTTATAATCTTCCCCCATGGTTGTGTATGAAAAAATATTTCACTTTCATGAGTATACTCATATCTGGTCCTTCTGATCCCGGCATTGATATTGATGTATACACGCAACCTTTAATAAAAGAGTTGAAGCTTCTTTGTGATGTGGGTGTGCGCACATACGATGCATGTTCGAAAGACATATTTCAGATGCGCGCTGTGCTTATGTGGACAATCAATGATTTTCCGGCTTATGCAATGATGTCTGGATGGAGCACGAAGGGGAAACTGTCATGTCCAGTTTGTATGAAGAATACACGATCTAGAAGACTGAAACATCGTTGTAGTTTCA
Source organism: Viscum album (assembly GCA_963277665.1). Lineage (NCBI taxonomy): Eukaryota > Viridiplantae > Streptophyta > Magnoliopsida > Santalales > Viscaceae > Viscum > Viscum album. The sequence continues at coordinate 367,714,847 of OY728119.1, read as the reverse complement.
GTTTTATGGGACATCGACGATTTTTGCCAAAGGATCATCCATATAGAATGAATCGTCGAAGATTTGATAATACTATAGAGACCGATGATCCACCTCAGCGTATGTCTGGAACTGATGTGCTTAATGAATTGAAAGATTTCAGTTTTTTGTTCGGGAAGGGTCAAATGAAATCTGGAAAGAGAAAGAATGTTTCCACAGAAACCTGTTACAATTGGAGGAAGAGGAGTATATTTTTTGATTTGCCTTATTGGTCAACCAATTTTCTACGTCATTGCTTAGACGTAATGCATATTGAAAAGAATATATGTGAAATGTTGATTTCAGTTCTTCTAAATGTCAAGGGGAAGACAAAAGATGATTTACGATCTCGACGTGACTTGGTGGATTGGGGCATCAGACCAGAATTGCATCCTGTGCGTATCAGTGAAAATAAATGGAAACTTCCATGTGCTTCTTATGTGATGACACCTACTGAAAAAAAACAATTTTTGGAAGTATTAGAGACTATTAGAGTTCCTGATGGCTATTCAAGCAACATATCTAAACGGGTCAATAGAAGAGAGTTGAAGCTAAAATCTTTGAAGACTCATGATTATCACGTTCTACTGCATGAGTTGCTTCCAATAGCAATCCGTCATCTTTTGTCCAATAATGTAAGGGTGGGTGTTATTCGGTTGTGCCATTTGTTTAGAGATCTTTGTGCTAAGAAGTTGTCCAAGTCTTTCTTGAAAAAAATGTTGACAGATGCCCCATTAATTTTGTGTGAGTTGGAGAAAATATTTCCCCCATCATTTTTCACATGCATGCTGCATCTGACTGTCCATATTCCAACTGAAATACTTCTCGGAGGACCTGTTTCTTTTCGTTGGATGTATCCAACTGAAAGAAATATGTTCACATTAAAGTCTTATGTTCGAAACAAGAATTATCCCGAAGGTTCTATCGTGAACGGTTACTTAGCTCAAGAATGTATGGATTTCTGTTCAATGTATTTGTCTGATCTTACTACAAGAATGAACAGACCAATGAGAAATGAAGAAGAACAATATGAGCAAATTGAACCCAGTTTTCCATCACTTCCTCAAACAGGAGGAATTCCTGGATCATATACATTGAAGACATTAAGCCATGAAGAGCGGGAGATGGCACATCGCACAGTTTTGTTCAACTATGATTTGTTCGATGACTATATCAGGTAACAAAATTGAATATGTATATATCTTACATATATATCTGTTAAACTATTCATATTTTTTTATCTACAGGGAACATAAAACAATGATAAATAGGAAGCATCGTTCTTTATCTTTGAGAAGGAGAGAGACATTGCATAGCAAAGAGTTTTCTTCTTGGTTAAAATTGAAGGTAAAAATATTACTGTTTGAATTAATTATTTCAATATTTACATAAGTTTAACTGTCATTTATATTGCAGGTATTGAGTTTGTCTACTGACTCTGTCTCTGAGGAAATAAGAGCTTTGGCTTTTGGTCCTAATACCGTGGTTCGTGACTGTAAATCAATTGTTATCAATGGGTACAGATTTATTGTCACTGAACGAGCCAAAAACATGAGAACACAACATGATGGTATTATGGTTACTGCCACAACAGATTGTTATGCCAGTGCATAAGATAGTAGACCGCGACTTGAAAATGTGGGTTATTATGGAGTCGTTGAGAAAATAATAATATTGGATTATTACTCTCATGGACGAGTCACAATGATGAAATGCCATTGGTTTGATTCGATGACGAGACATGGCACATTTATTGATGATTGTGGATTTCGAGTAATTAATATGACCCGCACTCTTGCAACTGAAGAACCATATGTGTTGGCATCAATGTCTAAACAAGTTTTTTATGTCAAAGATCAACTTCAACCAGAATTTGGTGTCGTAGTTGAAGTAATTCCAAGACATATTTTTGATGATGCTGATGATGGAATTGACACTGTCCCTATTGCCATTGGAACCAATCCATTTATTTCTTTTGATGACTCCAATAGCTCAATTGTCAGAGTTGATTGTGAACCTGAAGTTGTGGTTGGAAATATATAGAATCATTCATCCATGTTCTCAATTCTTTTGGTTTACCTCGAGTTGGGTTGTTAAGGTTGGTAATATTCATGTTTATTTAGTATTGATCACAAATATGTTTTAGCTGACTTGACCGTTATGTGAATTTTCAATGTTTATTGGTTGATGTTTTATTTGAATTGCATTTTCTAATTTGGAATTGAACTGTATTCAAACCAAATCAAACAATATTTCTAACTTGGTGAACATTACAACTTGTATGTTTTATTAAATTCATTCAAGCTCTTCTAAAACAATTGATAGCTAAATTACCAATGAATCCCCTCATTCCCTCATATATTTAGTTTTTTGGTTTACACATTAATTTTCTTTTTCTAATTAATTAAATATTTGTTTTCCAATGCAGGAAATGAAGCCAATTGAAGAGAGACGAAGAAAAAAAATGGCGGAGAACAATCGTCGGATGGAGGAGATGAGCATTCCACCATTAGTGCCTACAGTGAGTACTTTATTTCAAATATATATATATATATTTACAGAATATATAATGTCATGTGATTAATTTTTTTTGTAAACTTTTTTGTAGGATCCACCATTACGTCGACAGTTATTCGACGAGGAGCCTAGTACTGGTCCTAGTACTCAGGCCGGTGGTACGAGGAGGGTTCGTACCATAGGTGGACATAGAGCTGCGCGTGCCCGACTAGACCCTGCCCCTCCCACTGACATTTCAGCCTTCCCACATTCTGATCCCGGTGTGTCGTTAGGGACACACGGGATATTTAGACCTCCCATGTTTTCGCTACCTTCTGCATCTTCTGCCCCATCATTTTCACATCCCATGATGATTCCCACTCCCCAGTCAGCATCAGGTCATACAGTTGTTCCATCTTCTTTTCCTTCTACTTCTGTCTCTCCGAGCTTTTATATTCCATCGTCTTCGACTCCTGTTCCACCAGAGGGTGTTCCATCAGGTTCTGTGGATCCGGCGCCACTCATTGATCAGACTAGCACATGTATATTTATAAAACCCTATCAAATTTTTATAGCAATATTTATTTTCATTATAACATGTTTTGATAAAATATTTGTTTTTCTTTCATGACAGATACATCTACTGACAGGAGGCGGGGGAGGGGCCGTACACGCATGCGTTCGGTGTGGAACCGTCGCACACAGGTTATGGTGGAATATAATGAAGACAATCAGATGGTTGAGAAAACAGGGCAGCAATGTCGGAGTTTTATGGCGACGCTTGCCAAATACTCCGACATCATTCCCGTCAGCCCGCTGTCGTGGAGACATTTGCCACATGAGGTCAAAGATAGAGCTTGGGCAGAGATATGGGTAAAAAAATCTGTTGTATTTAATGCCATGAATTTTTTTTTGTATTTATATAAATTAATATTTTCTTTTCAGCTTCGATTTAATTTTCCTGATGGTGAGGGTGCACGACTGGAACGTCTAAAGGATTTAGGCGAGCTTTGGAGAGCCTACAAGCATGAGCTGTATATTGGCTGGCATGCTAGAGTTGGCACTGAGTTAGAGGCGGTACCAGTCGTGGATGATTGTCCTATAGAGCAGTATCGTCAGATGATTACTCATTGGACGAGTACCCAGTTTAAGGTATGAATTACATTTGAGGTATTTAAATAATAACTTTCAAGTTTTTCATTAATATTATCCTTTGCATTATCGAATTTTATTTAGGAATCATCTGGAAAAAATAAAAAAAACATTGATGCAAAAAAATACCTCCATACACTAGGACGCACGATGATGCCGGATCATGAGAGGCAGCAGGTATGACAATTATTTATAAGTTTTCTTTACGACTTACATTTTCTTTTGTTTCCTCAATTATTTAATTATTTTCTGAAGTCTTTATATAAATTTTGTTTTCAATGTCATTGTAGAGGCAAGTACAAAATATTGAAGGACGTGTGCCTCGAGCAAAACTGTTTTGCTCGAGTAGACGAAAAAAGGTTGGACGTGCTGTCAACGAAGCGACTCAGCAGCAGATTGTAAGTTTTAATCTGTTGATTTTATATTTTAATATCTATTTCGTAACTTAATATTATATCTATATTTGTAACAGGATGCTTTAGAGGCCCTCGACGCCCAAGAAGCAGACAATTTTGGGCCATCTGATCACTTACATCAGGTGTTGGGAGATGATCATTCTGGCAGAGTACGCTGCCGACCTAGGATAGCCCCGACGAGGTATTGGTATGCGTCAGGTATGAGTTGTAGTGCCACCGAGCTGCAGTAAGTTAGGGCACAGGCAGAACAGGCTGAGAAAAGGGCCACAGAGACGGCAGAACAGTCTGCTAGGGAAAACAGTGCATTTATGAAATTTATTGAAGTTCTACGTCCAACACTTCCAGCAGAGGCCAGCCCAGCAATTGATGAATACATGTCGTCGATACATTCTATATATGGTGCACCAGGTGGCAGTTCCAGTGGTGGTCAGGCCGATGTCCAGCTTGAAGATGATGATGGCGAGCAGTCTGATGCGGAAGAGGAGGGAGATGAGGAGGGCGAGGAGGAGGGCGAAGGCAAGGAGGAAGGCACTGTGGAGGGTGAGGACGATGAGGAGGACGATGACGAGGGCGATGATGATGATGATGATGGAGATGGCGATGCTGACGTGGGACATATTGATCCGTTACATTTTTTACCTGAGATTTGATGTTTAATCTATTCTAGTTGTTGGTTTTATCTAGACTCGTAGTATAGTATTGGAGTTGAGTTATTTTTATATATTGTCTGTTTTTATGGATGTTGTTGTCTTTTAGTGGTTGTGTGTTTGAGAACTCCCTGGACAACCCCCAACCCTCCACCCCGGACCCCGGATAGCCCCCCGGACAGCCCCCCGGACAACCCCCCCCCCCTTGGACCCCGGACAACCCCCCACCCCCCCCCCCCTTGGACCCCGGACAACCCCCCAAACACCCCCCGGACAGCCCCCTGAACACCCTCGGACAACCCCCTGATCAACCCCCTGAACAACCCCCGGACAGCCCCCTGAACAACCCCGGACAACCCCCTGAACAACCCCCAAACACCCCCCGGACAGACCCCGCACAGCCCCCCCACCCTCCTCCTTGGTCCTCGGACAGCCCCCCGGACACCCACCGGACAGCCCCCCCGGATAGCCCCCCGGACAGCCCCTCCACCTTCCTTAATTTCATTAGCTCTGAAATGTTTCATAGCACGATCAACTAAAATCTAATCCATACTAAATATGATATAAAAATATTCTATATGAATTTCCATAAGATTTTAAGTGAAAACAAAAAGTGACATACGAAAAACTGACCAAACGCATTCGAAATGTGTTGATGCTTTAGGACAATGATCCATGGGTCATATGTGACGTGTACGAGTCATCCTCGCCTCAATACGAGACGCGGTGTGGTTGGAACAACTCAAAGTGTATGTCTTTTGTTTCAAAAGGACATCATTTTAAGTGAAAACCATCAACTGGCATACGGAAAACCGGCACGTCCGATTGATGCGCCGTCTGCTCGAACACTTCAGAAATCACTGTCCCGTATTTGTCGTCTGATTTCAGGCCATTCCGACTTCGTTCGGCCCATTTGGACCCTCCTCACGCGCGTTTACGAAGCGCGCGCATCACTTAAAACACGAATATTGAGCCGTACCGTGCAAACCGCATGTCCCATTGACGTGCCGTCTGTGCGTACACGTCACGAATAATAATTAGAATGTTTCACGGTGGTTTCGGGTGAATCTGTGGTCGTCCGCTATGAATTTCACCGTTGGACGCCCGTTTTGGCCGTTTATGACACCATAACTGCGTTGTCGGTCACCGTGGGCACACGGCACGTCCGATTGACGTGCCGTCTGCTCGACCACTTCATAAATCACTCACCCGTATTTGTCGTCTGATTTCAGGCCATTCCGACAACGTTCGGCCCATTTGGACCCCCCTCACGCGCGTTTCGAAGCGTGCGCATCACTTAAAACACGAATATTGAGCCGTACCGGGCAAACCGCACGTCCGATTGACGTTCCGTCTGGGCGTACACGTCACAAATAATAATTAGAATGTTTCACGGTGGTTTCGGGTGAATCTCTGGTCGTCCGATATGAATTTGACCGTTTAACGCCCGTTTTGGCCGTTTATGACAACCGAACTGCGTTCTCGGTCACCGCGGGGACAGGTCATGTCCGATTGATGTGCTGTCTGCTCGACCACTTCAGAAATCACTCACCCGTATTTGGCGTCTGATTTCAGGCCATTCCGACATCGTTCGACCCGTTTGGACCCCCCTCACGCGCGTTTACGAAGCGCGCGCATCACTTAAAACAAGAATATTGAGCCGTACCGGGCAAACCTCACGTCCTATTGATGTGCCATCTACGCGTACACGTCACAAATAATAATTAGAATGTTTCACGGTGGTTTTGGGTGAATCCGTGGTCGTCCGCTATGAATTTGACCGTTGGACGCCCGTTTTGGCCGTTTATGACACCATAACTGCGTTGTCGGTCACCGCGGGCACACGGCACGTCCGATTGACGTGCCGTCTGCTCAACCACTTTATAAATAACTCACCCGTATTTGTCGTCTGATTTCAGGCCATTCCGACATCGTTCGGCCCGTTTGGACCCCCCTCACGCGCGTTTCAAAGCGTGTGCATCACTTAAAACACGAATATTGAGCCGTACCGGGCAAACCGCACGTCCGATTGACGTTCCGTCTGCGCGTACACGTCACAAATAATAATTAGAATGTTTCACGGTGGTTTCGGGTGAATCTCTGGTCGTACGCTATGAATTTGACCGTTTAACGCCCGTTTTGGCCGTTTATGACACCCGAACTGCGTTCTCGGTCACCGCGGGCACAGGTCATGTCCGATTGATGTGTCGTCTGCTCGACCACTTCAGAAATCACTCACCCGTATTTGTCGTCTGATTTCAGGCCATTCCGACATTGTTCGGCCCGTTTAGACCCCCCTCACGCGCGTTTACGAAGCGGGCACATCACTTAAAACAAGAATATTGAGTCGTACCGGGAAAACCGCACGTCCGATTGACGTGACGTCTGCGCGTACACGTCACAAATAATAATTAGAATGTTTCACGGTGGTTTCGGGTGAATCTGTGGTCGTCCGCTATGAATTTGACCGTTGGACGCCCGTTTTGGCCGTTTATGACACCATAACTGCGTTGTCGGTCACCGCGGGCACACGGCACGTCCGATTGACGTGCCGTCTGCGCGTACACGTCACGGATAATAATTAGAATGTTTCACGGTGGTTTCAGCTCAATCCGAGGTCGTACGCTATGAATTTGACCGTTGGACGCCCGTTTTGGCCGTTTATGACACCATAACTGCGTTGTCGGTCACCGCGGGCACACGACAAGTCCGATTGACGTGCTGTCTGCTCGACCACTTCATAAATCACTCAACCGTATTTGTCGTCTGATTTCAGGCCATTCCGACATCGTTCGGCCCGTTTGGACCCCCCTCACGCGCGTTTACGAAGCCCGCACATCACTTAAAACACGAATATTGAGCCGTACCGTGCAAACTGCATGTCCGATTGACGTGCGGTCTGCGCGTACACATCACGAATAATAATTAGAATGTTTCACGGTGGTTTCGGGTGAATTCGTGGTCGTCCGCTATGAATTTGACCGTTGGACGCCCGTTTTGGCCGTTTATGACACCATAACTGCGTTGTCGGTCACCGCGGGCACACGGCACGTCCGATTGACGTGCCGTCTGCTCGACCACTTCATAAATCACTCACCCGTATTTTTCGTCTGATTTCAGGCCATTCCGACATCGTTCGGCCCGTTTGGACCCCCCTCACGCGCGTTTCGAAGCGTGCGCATAACTTAAAACACGAATATTAAGCCGTACCGGGCAAACCGCACGTCCGATTGACGTGCCGTCTGCGCGTACACGTCACAAATAATAATTAGAATGTTTCACGGTGGTTTCGGGTGAATCTCTGGTCGTCCGCTATGAATTTGACCGTTTAACGCCCGTTTTGGCCGTTTATGACACCCGAACTGCGTTCTCAGTCACCGCGGGCACAGGTCATGTCCGATTGATGTGCCGTCTACTCAACCACTTCAGAAATCACTCACCCGTATTTGTCGTCTGATTTCAGGCCATTCCGACATCGTTCGGCCCGTTTGGACCCCCCTCACGCGCGTTTACGAAGCGCGCACATCACTTAAAACAAGAATATTGAGCCGTACCGGGCAAACCGCACGTCCGATTGACGTGCCGTCTACGCGTACACGTCACGAATAATAATTAGAATGTTTCTCGGTGGTTTCAGCTCAATCCGAGTTCGTCCGCTATGAATTTGACCGTTGGACGCCCGTTTTGGCCGTTTATGACACCATAACTGCGTTGTCGGTCACCGCGGGCACACTGCACGTCCGATTGACGTGCCGTCTACGCGTACACATCAAGAATAATAATTAGAATGTTTCACGGTGGTTTCGGGTGAATCTGTGGTCGTCCGCTATGAATTTGACCGTTGGACGCCCGTTTTGGCCGTTTATGACAACATAACTGCGTTGTCGGTCACCGCGGGCACACGGCACGTCCGATTGACGTGCCGTCTACTCGACCACTTCATAAATCACTCACCCGTATTTGTCGTCTGATTTCAGGCCATTCCAACATCGTTCGTCCCGTTTGGACCCCCCTCACGCGCGTTTCGAAGCGTGCACATCACTTAAAACACGAATATTGAGCCGTACCGGGCAAACCGCACGTCCGATTGACGTGCCGTCTGCGCGTACACGTCACAAATAATAATTAGAATGTTGCACGGTGGTTTCGGGTGAATCTCTGGTCGTCCGCTATGAATTTGACCGTTTAACGCCCGTTTTGGCCGTTTATGACACCCGAACTGCGTTCTCGGTCACCGCGGGCACAGGTCATGTCCGATTGATGTTCCGTCTGCTCGACCACTTCAGAAATAACCCACCCGTATTTTTCGTCTGATTTCAGGCCATTCCGACATCGTTCGGCCTGTTTGGACCCCCCTCACGCGCGTTTACGAAGCGCGCGCATCACTTAAAACAAGAATATTGAGCCGTACCGGGAAAACTGCACGTCCGATTGACGTGCCGTCTGCGTGTACACGTCACAAATAATAATTATAATGTTTCACGGTGGTTTCGGGTGAATCCGTGGTCGTCCACTATGAATTTGACCGTTGGACGCCCGTTTTGGCCGTTTATGACACCATAACTGCGTTGTCGGTCACCGCGGGCACACGGCACGTCCGATTGACGTGCCGTCTGCGCGTACACATCACGGATAATAATTAGAATGTTTCACAGTGGTTTCAGCTCAATCCGAGGTCGTACGCTATGAATTTGACCGTTGGACGCCCGTTTTGGCCGTTTATGACACCATAACTGCGTTGTCGGTCACCGCGGGCACACGACAAGTCTGATTGACGTGCCGTCTGCTCGACCACTTCATAAATCACTCACCCGTATTTGTCGTCTGATTTCAGGCCATTCTGACATCGTTCGGCCCGTTTGGACCCCCCTCACGCGCGTTTACGAAGCGCGCGCATCACTTAAAACACGAATATTGAGCCGTATCGTGCAAACCACATGTCCGATTGACGTTCTGTCTGCGCGTAAACGTCACGAATAATAATTAGAATGTTTCACGGTGGTTTCGGTTGAATCCGTGGTCGTCCGCTATGAATTTGACCGTTGGACGCCCGTTTTGGCCGTTTATGACACCATAACTGCGTTGTCGGTCACCGTGGGCACACGGCACGTCCGATTGATGTGTCGTCTGCTCGACCACTTCATAAATCACTCACCCGTATTTGTCGTCTGATTTCAGGCCATTCCGACATCGCTCGGCCCGTTTGGACCCCCCTCACGCGCGTTTTGAAGCGTGCGCATCACTTAAAACACGAATATTGAGCCGTACCGGGCAAACCACACGTCCGATTGACGTGCCGTCTGCGCGTACACGTCACATATAATAATTAGAATGTTTCATGGTGGTTTCAGGTGAATCTCTGGTCGTCCGCTATGAATTTGACCGTTTAACGCCCGTTTTGGCCGTTTATGACACCCGAACTGCGTTCTCGGCCACCGCGGGCACAGGTCATGTCCGATTGATGTGACGTCTACTCGAACACTTCAGAAATCACTCACCCGTATTTGTCGTCTGATTTCAGGCCATTCCGACATCATTCGGCCCGTTTGGACCCCCCTCACGCGCGTTTACGAAGCGCGCGCATCACTTAAAACAAGAACATTTAGCCGTACCGGGCAAACCGCACGTCCGATTGATGTGCCGTCTGCGCGTACACATCACGAATAATAATTAGAATGTTTCTCGGTGGTTTCAGCTCAATCCGAGGTCGTCCGCTATGAATTTGACTATTGGACGCCCGTTTTGGCCGTTTATGACACCAGAACTGCGTTGTCGGTCACCGCGGGCACACGGCACGTCCGATTGACGTGCCGTCTGCGCGTACACGTCACGAATAATAATTAGAATGTTGCACGGTGGTTTCATCTCAATCCGGAGACGCGGTGTGGTCGGAACCACTCAAAGTGTCCGTCTTTTGTTTCAAAAGGACGTCATTTTAAGTGAAAAGCATCAACTGGCATACGGAAAACCGACCAAACGCATTCCGAATCTATTGATAGTTTATCCCAACAATCCATGGGTCATATGTGACGTATACGAGCCAACCCGAGATGAATCCGAGTCGCGGTGTGGCCGGGATAAGTCTAAGTGGCTCTCTTTTGTTTAAAATGAACACCATTTTAAGTACATACGGAAAAACGAGCAAACGGATTCGGTTTCCATTGAAACTTTAGGAGAACGATCCATGGGTCATATGTGACGTGTACGAATCAACCCCTCCACAATCGGAGACGCGGTGTGGCCGACACCACTCAAAGTGTCGGTCTTTTGTTTCAAAAAGACGTCATTTTAAGTGAAAATCATCAAGTGACATACAAAAAACCGACCAAAGGCATTCGGACTGTGTCGATACTTTAGCACAAGGATCCATGGGTCATATGTGATGTGTACGAGTCAATCCCTCCTCAATCCGAGGAGCGGTGTGGCCGACACCGTTCTAACTGTGTATCTTTTGTTTAAAATGGACAGGATTATAAGTGAAATGAACAACTGGCATACGCAAAACCGACCAAACGCATTCCGAATCTGTTGATAATTTATCACAACGATCCATCGGTCATATGTGACATGTACGAGCCCACTCGGGCTCAATCCGAGTCTCGGTGTGGCCGGGATCAGTCTAAGTGGATCTCTTTTGATTAAAATGGACATCATTTTAAGTACATACGGAAAACCGACCAAATGCATTCGGTTTCTGTTGAAACATTAGGAGAACGATCCATGGGTTATATGTGAGGTGTACGAGTCATCCCCGACTCAATCCGAGGCGCGGTGTGGCCAACACCGCTCTAACTGTGTCTGTTTTGTTTAAAATGGGTAGGATTATAAGTGAAAAGAACTGGCATACGCAAAACCGACCAAACGCATTCGGTTTCCATTGAAACTTTAGGAGAATGATCCATGGTTCATATGTGACGTGTACCAATCATCCCCGTCTCAATCGGATTCCACATATAATTGTCATCTAAATTTTAAATTGAATTATATATGAATTATGTATGTTTATGAATTGTAAATTAATTATGGATGTGTATAGTTTCAGGATCCATTATATGTTAAATGTGTATGAATTTGTTCGTAATTGTATATGTATGTTTTAATTTATTACAGGTACAATAGTTGGATCGAAAATGAGGTGAGAATGAGGCCTGATGAGATGAGAGGTGGCTGATGTACAGAGGGGCTGTGCAAATTGCAGGCTGCTGCAATTTGCAGCCTAGGGTATGCCAACGGTTTTATACCGTTGGCATAGAATCTTAAAAATATGTTTTTACCAACGGTTCATTGAACCGTTGGTAATAACTCTTTTCCCAACGGTTTAGAACCGTTGGGAAAGAGTTCATCCAAATGTATATTTAGTTTTCCCAACGGTTTGGTAGTTGGGAAAAACTATTGATTTTTCCCAACGGTTTTTGAAAACCGTTGGGAAAAACAGTGTTCTGAGTTTTGCCAACGGTTTGACAACCGTTGGGAATCTTTTTTTAGTATTTTTCTCCTCCTATACCAACGGTTCACTGTAAACCGTTGGGAAAAGTTTTTCCCAACGGCTTACTTGCCTACGGTTGGCAGAACCGTTGGTATAACATATACAAACGGTTCCCCAGCCTTTCCCAACAGTTCTAAACCGTTGGGACATCCTCTATTTCCAGTAGTGTATTTTCCGCTGTTATAACATCATCAATGCTTACCTTACAAGATTATAAGAATATCTTCAATATATATTTAATCTTAAATGATTTCCAAATAGAAAGATATATTTCTCTAAAAAAGGTTTTCATTTTAACTATGTGAGCATCCTTTGATAAATTTTAAGCTTATTTGAAGTTGATTTATTATGATACAAAACATCTATATTGTATTCATGGTTTTTTGATATGTTTTACTGTAGATGTGTTATTTTTAAACCATTAATGGTTTATGGATAAAATATTTACATTTCGTATGCTATTTTTATTATGAATGTTTATGTTATGTTTAAACCTTTTCATATGAGGAATGCATTGGAATTAGTAAGTGACGGGTGGAGCCTGCTATGGCTCCTCGATGCATTGGTAGGTATCATGAGATAAACCAGTTCCTTTCCACAAGGACTTGAAAAAATATTATTTGTACTCTTGGAACAAGTCTTTGACTATGTGGTTATGAAAGTCTAGAATTATGCATTCTATCATTTTGAAAGTGGCTATTGACATTGCATGTGATTATTTGACTATTAGAATATCCATGTGAGTAAGTAAATGGAATTATTTTGATTTATATTTTCCATATTATGATGAATTTTATTTTGAAAAGTATTTTTTTATACATTTCCATAAATGATTATCCTTATTTATGAAAGTTTCCCCTGTAATGTTATCCTTACTGACCATTTGATCTCACCCCTTTCTATGTTTTATTTTTCCCAGGATGAAAAGAAGTATATTATGAATGACCTGCAGGGATAGTATATGGGATCTCAGTGTTGTACATGGAAACAATGTTGTGTCAGTTTTCCATTTTATGATGTAATGTAAACTTTATGAATGTATCTAGTACTTCCAAGGCTACTAAACTAATCGGTATTATGAGACTTGATCTTTTGTGATCATGCCAATGATATGTAATAATGCACTGACTCTGGGATTATGGGGTTGGGGCGTTACAACCTGCATTTGGAAAGCAGGTCCCTTTAGATAAAGAACCATTGGATGTTTCCAGTTCTATAAATAAATCTAATAGAAACCGCCCAGAAGTAGTGATTCCTAACAATAACACACATTCCAGGGGAAGAAAAAATAATCATTATATTGTTTTCTCTTTCTTTTTTTATATATCCACCTTCTTCTTTGTTCTTATTAAGAGTTGTATGTGTTTGTTTATGGGTAAAATCTACATCCTCATGTTCTTGTGTTAATCCCATTGCATTTTATCCATCCAATGTTAGGATATTTTAATAGAAATACTCATAGGGGACAAGGACCAAACAAGTCATGGTGGTCTAAAACAAGGATTCTCTAAGGAATCTATTAATACATAATTGACACACTTAGGGGGAAGGTAGCATGTAGTATAAAACAATTATTCATGTTCCACTAGGGGTGCCTTGAGATGTAATGTAGTCAGCCAAAAAATTAGACTACCTCCAAACATGAGTTTGATCTATGAAACCTTTCAAAAAACTCTAGTATTTGTGCCTAAGATAAATAATAGCACATGAAATAGTAACCACCCTTGTATAGTTTTGAGAATACTAGAGGAATATCTCCACATGCATTAAAGATTAAAACTATTGGAATTACTCAGTTACATTCCATTGATCATTATGTTGGTCTCAACCAACAAAGACCCCCTGACCCAGAAATATACTGAATGCATAAACCACTTAGCCTCCATGATCCCAGACTTCCCCTCCTCCCCACATGATACCCTCCTTAATGAGACGTCAACATTTAACTTAACTCCTGTAATAGGGGTGGGGGTCCATCTATCTCAGTTACCTGAGCTGACTCCCAATTAACTGATAGATCCACTCCCCTAATTTTCATATTTCTCTGATGCAGAGGAGATAAAACTAACTTATACATAAGAAAAACCCGCTCCACTGCCAATGAACAAGCCTGAACCATTATTTTCATCCTAAAACTAGAAACCCCATTATGATTGTCCTTATTAAGAGAATTCATAAGAACACAACAACTGCTCATGATTATAAATAACCTTTCCTAGTGTTCATACTCATTATTATCTGTACCAAAAAGCAAAAATAGAGAAACATTCCATTTTAAAGACCCTATAAATCCACCTCGGTTAAGGTACTAAAGAACTCCAAATCATGGAAACCCAATTTCTATAAAAAATAGGTGAGTATAAGACTCCTCTCTATTGGGTTATGATAATATGTGCATTTGGATACAATAGAAAATATCTTCCATCGCACCCGCTCATTAATAGGAATCACATTTTTAAGGATACATGAGACATGAAAATTCATAATTTTTGGGATATATCTTCATTATATAATGCCTCCCCATGCATCATGACACATGTTATCATTCATAATGTTCATGTAAGGCATCGATGAGATGAATGGACTGGAATACCTCATGAAAAAAATAGAATATCAATGTATGAGGAATCTATATTACTCCAAAAAACATATTTTTAATAAGGTTTGAGAAAAAAATGGATGAAGGACGGGAAGAAACATTTATGAGAAAAATAGAGGTCAGGAAACATATAACCAGGGAACCCAACACATTTCCCACCCATTTTTCATACTAATAGTTGATAATGCCAAATCCCAAGATTCAAAAAGAGTGTTTCTATTGATTTTGAATGTGGAGACTTGTGGAGACCTAATGTTTTTTGGATCTTATATTCAATCAGTTGATGTTAATTTGATGATTCTTGTACGTGAAATTTTCCCATAATGACCATCCTTCCATAGAATCCCATTCCATATTATCCGACATGCTTTTCATGGTATGTATAACACTACATATATTAATTCCACCCTCCTTAGACTCTTGGGGTATCTGGCATCAAGATGACTAATGAAACTTCCCTTCTAATTGGGCATCACAAATGAAACATACCATGGGTTTCTCATTTTTCTATAGAAAAATCTTAACCACATTGTGGGCCAAAAAAATATATGTGGGGAATGATATAAGGACACCTTTAAGGAGGTTTGTACACACACTTAAGGAGATAAAATGATTTTTCCAATTCAAGATATGTGGGAGATCCCATCAACAAGGCCATAAATTTGATGGATATAAATCTTACCTAGGAAACATTAGGTCCCCTAAATAGATCATTAGAAACAACCTACTATTGAACCCCATTTTTTATTAAATCATCATACCTATTCAAACTAGGCCTGATTTTTATGAGAAAATAAAACACTTTATTATTGATATGTTTCCCTCTCCGCCTGCTATATAAATACAGAATATGATTATGTTCCAAAATTGACCTACTACTACCATTTTTGAAAAGAAAAAGATCATCCACAATGAAGAGGGCAGAAAGACCAATGATATTTTCATACAATAGAAGGGATGAATCATACATGCATTTATAAAAATATTCAGAAATCTACTGAGGGAATCTTAGAAAATAAAAAAAACTAAGATACATGGGGTCTCTTTCCATATCCATATAACTGACATGAAGAAAACATAGATGTTTCCCATGAATGTGAGTGAGAACCATTGAGATCAAAAGCACCAAAAGGAGAGATCAATAACCCATTCATAGAATACCATGCACCACATAACTAAAATAACGAAGCTCCAATAGACCCAATCATAGTATTTTTCCATATTAATATTAGCAGAAATGGTTGAACCCTAAACCTTCTTTATGATATCCTCTACATTTTCTTTCACTAATGAAATTTTAATTTGAGTGGACCTACCTCTACCGAAACCATGTAGTTCATATGAGACCTAATTATAGATATACATTTATATCCTACTATTTAAAATTATTGTATTTATTTTGTAGGTGATGTTTCACATAGTAATTATCCTATACTTTTTCAAATAATATGGGTCTTTCACTTTGGGAAAAATATTCAAGGTGGTTTCACATGAAACTCTAGGAAAGAGCACCCCCAGATATACTCATTGATGATCTACACCAACTCATTTTCTAATGATATCCCATGAATAAATAAAAAATGATCCAAGGAAACCATCCAGTACAAGGGAACATACAACATTAAGACTAGTAATATATTTGAAGATATCCTTCTCATTCTGTAACCTATTGACATGATCATTAATGGTATAATAGACTACATCTGATATTGAATCAAAAATTTCAGCTTGTCCATGTGGGTAACCATCCTAAATGCGTTGGTCAAATTATTTTAATTAAGAAATAGAATGTGATGAAACCATTCCTCTAAAAAAATTAGAATAATTGGTGAATAATCCATCTTCAAGAATAATATTTGTGATAGTACAACACCTTCTATTATTTATGAATGACTAAATGTATGCAGTGTTTTTATCACCTTAATTCCTCCATATCAACCTAGAGCATTCCTTGTAAGCACTTCCCTATTCTATAATCAAGTCTACCAAATTGATCTTTAGGCTTACTAGGTTTCTAAACAAGACTTCATCCTATTGAGGTTTACACCCCCTATCTATCTAATCAATGTCTAATTTATTTCCATCCAAGTGCAGAATGTGAGAATATTTGTTACTATCCTAAGTGTGAATTTGTTCTTTAATTATTCTAAACATATAGTGAAACCCAACCTGTGAACTCTCATAAATATGTTTATCCCTTGAATAATGAACCACAATATGAAAATTAGAGTAATTCTCTCATTTTTATGAGTAGAAGAGGCACACACAATGTGCATTGATAGTTTCAATGTGAGAAAGGAGAGGATAATGGTTTGACAGTAATAAAACTAAGTGCTCCACTCTTTTTCTCGAGAATGAGAAAATTACCAATAGGTTGGATAGGAAATGGTCCAGAAGACACCACATAATCTAATTTTATTTCTAATTATTGCACCAAATAAACGTATCCCATTTGTAACAAACATCTAGAAGGCATATTTTGGAATTAATACCTACAAATTATTTCATATCATTCAAAGGATACACCCCTCTAAAATTAATAGTTCTATTATTTCATTAACCACCTACAATCCATGCCCCATCATTGATGTTGAAGCTACTAAGATCATGAAAGATATATTCCCTCTCCCTCACATCATAATTTTCATAAATAAAGGAAATATAGAAAGAGAAACTATCAAAACAAATATTTTTTGAGATATGTTTATAAGAGGTTACACATTTCTCAACATATATTTATTCACTCCAGAAAATCCATATATGTTGGTTTTTTGGTTCACCATGCATACAGTTATGAATCATGATCATGTCTACAAAATCAAGAATATTTTAAGGATCATGCTTGGTATTAAGGACATCCAACCATGCGATCTTGTTACGATGAATATATAAATATTGGTTGAAATTATTGACCTTGAATCCTAAACCTTGAGAATTCAAAAAAAAAAATAGATCATTGAAGTAGGTGGTTCATGATTTTCCCCCAACATCGATGTACACTTATCTTGAATAGAGGAGGAACCTTTTTCACATCTTGATCAATATCTTGTGCAACCACCATTAGGTTTTGAAGATAGAAGACTTATTTCCCCATCTATATCCCCATGTGATAATGAAAAAAAGGCATTATTGAGATGGAAAAGAGTGGTAAATAAGGTACCAGGGTGGATGGGAAGGAGGCATGAAGGGATAAATACTTATTTATCATTTATTCAAACTGAATTCTCAACATTAGGGCTAGAGGCCTCTGGAACCAGCGTTGGTAGACGATCTATCTCGACACCATGTACCCAATTATAACTTAGGCATAGAGACAAATAAGCATATAAAAAAACTATGTTAGTACAAGAGTTATTCTTCACAATGATAACCATATTTTTACAAATGGTTGAAGACTCCAGTGGGGGGTGACCTTGAGATAAAAATGGGACATAATAAGGGCTGATAGTTTCTATTGGAGGCACCTTATCCTTCACTAAGATAGAGGCTAAAGTAGGCACTTATGAGGGATGGGGATAAAACACGGCCTGGAACATAGGGAAATTCAAAAGAGAGTTTCCTTGAATATGAACTTTAGTACAAAACCACAATGTAGAGAGAAAAAAATAATGATTTACACCATGAAATATCACCACCATTCCTGATAAGGATATGTTCAAGAAGAAATCATGAAAAATCCATATAAATGCAATTTCAGGAAACACCTGCATCATGAAGATGTGTTGTACACAAATCCATACAGAGGCTAGATCCATGTATGTCTCCAATACTTTGATGAAAATATACGTTGTGAAATGGAATAGGTAGACTCGGAAGGTTAATCCACACCACTGCATGAGGAGAGTCATAGCTGAAACATATTCCATCAACCATATGTAAATATTTAAATTCCATTTCCATTGGGTTGGGGACTACCAGAACAATCCTTCACAAAATCCCCATGGGAATCTAACACCACATAGAAGTCCTTTCTATTGAGAATCGTCATCTGAGTTAGTGCTTCAATACCCCAAAAGATAATAAATTCTGAAAAATTGTAATAGGGGGATTATTCAAGCCACAATAAGCAACCTAGGTCCAATGGTGAAATTTTACCACTATCTTGAAAGACTCTAGAAAAATGTCTATTTCTATAGATCTATCCACTAAATCCATATGATGTGAACTTTCATGAATTAATGGTATAAGATGAAGATACGATGACTTGTGAGGATAATACAAAGTAGTAAATCCTTACGAGATGGTCCAACAAACACATATATGGCTGTTAGAGGTGGTTAAGTGAGAAGTAGATCTATAGGATCATATAGGAGAGGGAGTATTTGGAGAGGTAGACACAAGATTACCGATGTGTATATTTATGTGAAAGCCTATTATATGGATGAATCTAGTTTTATGGGTAGAATAATTTCAAAAATCAGAGGCGTGCGAGGTGAGTTCCCTATTTGCAGATCCATCAAAATTAAAAACCAATAGAATTTATTTCTATGTTTTGGTGCTCTGGTATTGACACCTGAGGTTAGTAGCACCTTTGACCTATCCAAATCAAATGGGATGGGAAGGGATGTTATATCTTTTGTCTTTTCAACATAAATATTTGGAAGAATATCCTAGATATCATTTTATGATTTGAGACCTTTAACAATCGGAAATTAATTCTCTTAAATAGAGTAAACAATATCCTTATTTACAAAATATGTATTTCCCAAATTACTCAAATCACATTTTTTCAAGGAAGTTCCTTTTACAAAATATAAAATAGCCTTACGTTTTTTAATTCAAAGAAAGAATAATTCATTTAGAAGAGATATGGAAAAATATTATTCTTTGATATTTCAAAAATGTTCCCATCAATCATGGGAATCACCATGTTATTAAATGAGGAGTAATTTTACATTGAAGATAATTCCAAATAATTACGCATTTAATCCAAGATAAATTTCAAAAACTTATGATTAATATAAACAATCATAAATAAATGTGTCCTACTCTGATACAAATTATAGAGTCAAATGATCAATGAAATAATTTAAAGGGTAGTTGAATAATTTATTTATCAATTATATAATTTTCCCTTAAAAAAACCTTCACCACTTGTAGTAGTGTTATTTATTTATATTCATACTAGAAACAATCCCACATAGGTAAGGCAGATAATATTTATATGGTTCACTGCTCAATGAGGTAGTTATTCTTTGGTATGAAGATGTAAAAATCATATCACATGATTTACAAGGGAAATATCATGAAGTACTATTATCATGGAAAATCCTTAAAACATTCTTTACAAGTATGTGAACAGATTTTGTTCATTCAAGAAAGACATTTCATCCTACACCAAATACAAGATAATTGGATTGTTAAAAATCTATAGTGTCTTATATCAATTTCTATTATCAATTTTTGGAAATATTGAGATCTACTTGATCATCTATTTGTGTATAATATAAAGGCATAAATTAAATTTTTATTAATAAAACTGGATGAGACAATAACTGTCTATATCTTCACCATGAAAATGTTCTTTAGAATATGTAATGTAAAGAATAAAATTCTTCTTTATATATCTCCTATATAATCTTCAATATCATATCACATAGTTAGTTTCTTCACAAATACCACATTCATAATATTCATTCCTCATCAATAAATATTTATATTCACTAGTTACCATATGAATAATATGTAACCATATTCAATTTTGTTTCCTATTAAGAAACTATAATGATACAGTTTTATGAATTAAAATTTAAATTCTCTTGATGAATCAGATCCCTCCATTTAATAATCTTTATGTTTCTCTTCATAACCATTGTAATAACTATATATTATAACTTCAACATAATTTTGGAATCCATCCCTTAAGAAAACACCATTATTTTAGCTATGAATCATGCATATAAATTCATTCTCATATACATTATATTTATAGTCCACTATATATTTTTGACTTTAACAGTCATGGTAAAAATTAAATGAACTCTTTATCCTCATTTAATATTTTAATTTTTCAACTTAAATTCATGTATCTTGAATCTCCTTTTTCTATAATCATACATGTTTTTAAAAACACCACTTATGCATGAATGAATGGAATATTTTTATCTTTCTCCTTCCCTCCACTCAATGATAATTTTTATTTATTAAATATTCATATAGTATATATTCATATGTGTAAAAACATGGTACAATTGTGAATTCATATTTTATGGACTAAATCAACCAACAATTTCTTTTTATTCACATATACCAACTAAATCATAATATAAAAATCATGAATAATAATTACATTAAATAAATTATTAAATATCATAATTTTGTTTTTTATCACAAAAATATTTTGATAAACTAAACACTAGAATATTTTCTAAGTATCTTATCTTTTAATATCTCATCATGTTCTCAAATATGAGAATAAAAATTTTCAAGGAAAATTTACTAAAAAGATCTATATTTATGGAATAGATTATATGAAATATTGTCTATAAAAAGAGGACCATTAATTCATTATTACCTATCATATAGTGAGGATTAATAGTATGTACAAATCAAACGATCATGTAAGTTTGGAGGGCATTGAGGATAAAGAAACATGTACAAATTGATTTACTATGTGACCAAAATTTAATTGACCATGTAATTCAATGATCAATGGACTGAACATGTGTCAATATTCTATATTTTTCACTATATGTCAGATCGACCCTGAATTAAAGGCCAAATAAATTTCACATACTACTATAATTTACTTTTTTAAGACACAATAGAGGATCCAAAAAAATAAATAAATTCAACCATCCATGTGAAGATATAGTATATGGAAAACTTCTTGTATAACATTTAGATTGACCATTCATGCATTATTCAAAAAAATCAATACTCAATTCTCTTCAATTTAGGATCTCCTCAAACCAAATCATTTTTACCAAAAAAAATTAAAAAATCAACAAAAATGTTAAAGAATGTTCATATATAAGTAATAAAACATGTCATTAATTTCTATCAATAAGATCTCCGCAATCTTCATATTTAGATTGAACATGATTTATGTGTGGAGAAAATAAGACAACACAATAATTAAACCGTCTTTTCCCTACTAAAAATATTCTTCTCTTAATTAAATCCACAACCAATAGGAATTTATTCCCTAAAAAGGACTAGTGTTAATATATGTTATTACTTAATTGACTATGTATATGAGATGGTGATATTTTTTTAACTAAAGATACTTGATTATGATACCTTATTCAATGATTCTATATAGTGGTGATAACTCATTCATTTTATAAAGTGAAATGAGGAGTGATAAATTGTTAACACTCGAGGTGTGCTCGGTCCATGATTGTATCGTCAGATTCCAACACTAGTAATTGAAAGAATATTAGAGCATGGTTTGGCTACTATGAACTAGATAATGTGAAATGTAATTTATTTACATGATTTATATTTTATAATATCATATTCATAATGAGATTATATTTACTCTACTTTTATAGGGACACGATTGGTGGTTCCCTACAAAGGTATACACACATATTTTACAAGTTCCCTAGTACAAAAAAAATATTCAAGTTTTCATTATTATCAAAGGTTAACCACTCAATGATTGATAGAGGATCTAGGTGGATAGTTCATATAAAAGATAGGAAACTCATCATGCAACAGTTTTAATAATTATCCAAATTTTGTTAAAAAAATTTAAACTATATTGTTTATGATTACCAATCTGCGATATCGATAATTGATTTGGGTTTGTGGGAGAATAAAATATATTTTATATTGAAACATATTTTCTGTTATTGTTTCATGTCTTCATCATAGTTTTAATGTACATATTATATCATTCATATGGATTATTATTATTATTATTACATCTTCTATGTTTTATGGATGACTGTGATTGCGGGTAGAGTCTCCCACACTAGTTATATATTTACCCTAACTGATATTTAGTACACTAAGTCTCTCTCTCTATCATTTTTCTAGTCCATATTGTCGTACTCCCTTTTTCATTAATTAAATCCATAGTTAATAGTAACTCTGGGTCCCATTAGGTTTGTTTGAAACTCATTTATGGTCTATTAATTAATACCCTTGTTGCTTTAATTTCCCTTCATGAGTATAATATAATTTTTGGGTTATTACTTGTTTCTTGTTTTCTTCTTTACAATGTCAAATAATATAGAAATAAATGATGAAATGGAACATTGTATGACTAAGTTAGTACCATATATTTTACCATTTAGTTTTTTACAATAATTTTATTTGTCATATGTAGTTAAATCGGTATCAAAATTTTCCATTTTTCTTGGAAATATATATAAATTTATTCCATTACTTCCTATTTTATTAATATGAGTCAACAGACCATTGGGTGTTCATTTGAGTAGTGTGTTATTTCACCATGGTCACTAATGACCACCCACATTGTGTAATGTTTTTTAAAATTTTGTCTCAAAGACCATTAGGGGAGTTCATTCTTACATTTTAATCCTTGGATCCTAGTAAAGTGAACTAGTGTGACCCTTGATGGGGGGTAAATTGTTTATATACTAGGATAGTGATGATCTTGTCTATCTCAAGACTTTAATTGGATAGTGGGTCCATAATAATAACCATTATGATATAACTGGTTAATGAATAGTGATTAAATGGATTGTATTGGAATTTTAGTTATAATTAATTCAATCATATTTGTTTTATAGTGATTTGTAGTCCACATAAATGAATAATTGATGACGAAATATTCAGCTTTTAGACAAGTCATTGTGATAACTTGTTTACCATTGATGCTTGATGAATGATGTAACAACAATATATTTTTTATTTATAAATACATTTGGGGGTGGATAAAAAATTATTTTTTCTAATATTAAAGGTACATAATCCTCCATGAGGTACACAAATTGTCTATAATTAACCTAGGATTTTTTTGGTGGTATATAGTTATCCCTTATCTGGATGGATGATCTATCATATACCAGATATTAGAGTTGATGGTATATTATAAACCCAAAGATGTATAGTGGTGCTTTTTGAACTGTAGTAAGGGATTAGATGGAATATCATCCCCCAAAAATTAGTATGGTGGGGTCAATTTATTCCCCAATATGTTTTTATTAGTTAATTTTCATTCATAGAGTGGTCTATTATTTAGAATAATCAATATTATGGTGATATATTATTCACCATGATTATATGGAGTTGATATGTCATTAATTTATAATATATTTCAAGGATATGTAACATTATTATCTTATGTGTGGGAAATAACACTTTCACTGAGTCTATGAGATAATGATAACTCATTCATCAAAGATGTGTGATAGTGATACCTAATTCAGTGCTGCTATATTGTATTGAAAACATGTACATTTTATATAATAATAGGTGGAGCGATTAATCCTTCACACTCAAGGTCTGTCTAGATCTTTGGTGTATCATCTAATTCATCTACTGGAAAATATTAGGACAGTTTCACATTGATGGATACATAAAAAACTATGATTAAATATATTACTCATTTACTATAATAAATATTTATAATTTCATCTAGATTCTATATTAATATTTATTAAACATTCATAGTGAAACAATAGTGGTGGCCTTCTATATTTTACTCACACATTCTTTAGGAACCCTGGCACCCAAACATACTTTGTTGTATACACAAAAAAATGGAAATATCTGAATTATTGATTGATGATTTTAGTTTATGTGGTGGATAATGGAACAGTTAGTGAACCAAGCTCTAGTTAGCTATATTATCTTCATTTTATTTATATTTGGATAGTACTATATATGGTGAGCCCATGGGATGTCATGTATGAACCTAAACATAAAAATTACATAATCTTGAGTTTTTTTGTCAAGATTTCACTATCTACATTTGAGGATCTTTTGGTGTATATTTTTATAGAATTATGTAATCACCCATACATGAATAAATATTTAAACAGAAAGTTGACACTTCAAATATATATTCATTTCCCCACAATACGAAACATTTAAGATATAAAAGCTATTTTTTTAATGAAATATCATCTTACATTTAACCGTGACCTCCTAATTGTCCCCACTATTCATTAAAAGCATATAAAAATCATTTTAAAATGTGGGATGAGTATAAGAAATCTCAGTAAGGGATATAAGAAATATTGAAATAAAAAATTATTCTATGGATACTTATAAATTGTTTCCTCTATCAAACTAAAATTTGTCATTATTATAATCATTTTATTAGACATTAAATCCAAATACGTTACCAATAAATTTCATTACAAAAATTTATGATGTATTTTAGTTAACATAAAACAAAAGAATATTTCATTGTAGAGATGAGAAAATAGATAAATTATTTTATAAAAATTTTATATTCCACCTTTAATAAGTATCATATACTCTCATTTAAACCATATTTTGTCACACTAAATTTTGAAGTCATAAAAATACAGTAAAAATACCTAGAAAGAATATATAATCCATGTAGTTAACCTGGGACATTATTTTCATATCACTCTAATAATATCTCTTGCAAGTTGAATAACTAATATGAGCGAAGTCTAACAAAATTCTTACTTAATGTTTTGGAGGCCTATCATGGACCCTCTTGTTCATTGATTATATTATAAAAAACATATGTCCTTGTATCATAATGAAATAACTTATCATCATAAGAATTTCCAATAACCTATAACATAATCATACACATACAAGCCCATAATTTTCTACATTACACTCATAAAAACATTCATTGCACCCATAAGAATACATTTATTGATGTTGAAATATCTATTAAATTAAAATCCCCTTTTTAAAATACTCATAATAAATTATAAAATAGCTTTCATTAAAGAAAAGATGAAATATTTTAAAGGAAGAAAAATATCAAATAACATTTATAATGGGTGGGAAAAAGTGTTGATGATGTATATGTTAAAATATAACATTTTGTTTTCTATTTTTTGTCAAAATTTTCCATGTAAAATATGTAAAATTATTGCTAATAATTAATAAAGTTTCTTTTATAATTCATTCATGTCCAATAAAAACATCAATAAAATAATTTTAAGAATATGGACATGTTAGAAAAAATTTATAAAATAATCCTTTAAGACATTTAAAATGATGTTTTTAAAGTAAAGTGTCCCACACTTTGAGTATGACTCATCAACAAGATTCATTATACCCCTGAATAAAAAAATATGATAATTATTTACTTTCTCATAATCCTTTTCATGTTTGCTATCCAATTTACCATTTCATAATCACATACTTAGTAAATTATGTTTTGGTCGAACATTTTGATGATATTGAACTAATATATATAAAATGGATTCAAAAGGTTTAATATGGTGAAATAGGTCATTATTATTCCATATCTAGAATAATTAGAATGATATTAAAATAATTTATAAATATAAATTATACTTTTAAATCCAACAATGATATATGGCTATGAAAAATGAACTATGTTACAATCATAGAGATGAAAGGTAGTATGTATACATGAGTAACATTTCTATTTTTCAATGATCATGATGAAAAAAGCACGTATTATTTTACTATTGTAGAATAATATTTATATTTTAAAAACTTATTATTTATTTAATTAAACTTATATATAATAGTAATTCAATTGAATTATAATAAATTGAATCATTTCCCTTTGTAGAGTTTGTAATCCAGATGTATGAAAAAACATCAATATCATTCACCAATGGATGGAATGATAAGAAATTAAATGATATATTATCATTCCATAATAAAACATATTCCATGAATATCATATTTATACACTATATTCTTAAATATAATGATCCATGAGAGGTGGTGATGGAAAATGAATTATATCGGTTCGAGAGGTGGTATTCCACCATATAAGAAAATGATGTTTTTGTTTCCCATTTATTGAAATAGGATATGTATATATGTTCTTCCATTGAAAATAACATTTTATAATATTTAATACAATGGTGTTATTATTTTATCAGCATTGAATAATATTTTATTGAGATTAAAGAATAAATAAAACAATAAAATTTGGTTAAAAAATATATCTCTCATTCTGAAAACCTCGTTTTATTTACATGTTAAGTCATATTACTCCCAAAATAAGGCCTATATAACAACTATAGGTATTATATGAATTTATTTGGTAAAATATTTTCCAAAATGAATGGATTTTTTAGTGTAGATAAGGTAAAAGAGGGGGTGTCCTTTTATATGAGAGGGGTGAGGAATTCGTGGAATTCAATAAAAGATTAAAATATAATAGTAATTATAAATCAAAATTCTTAAAAATAGACATATATTCAAAAAAATATAAGATATGGATGAAATATAACCAATTAATAAAATTTGGTTAGGTTATCCAAAAATTTTATATTTATCTTTTGGTTTAACCCATTAGTTATGCAATGCTATCCTCAATTATAGTAACAAATTCTTCACTCTTAAAGAGTTTTAATTATAATTATTCGGGTAAAAGGGATAAAATTTTGACCATTTATAATCCTACTTGAAACTATTTCAGATTTTTATTTTTTTTAAAAAAATAAAAAAACTATTATTAAATAAAATACTATTAGTATCATTTTAAGATCTGTAAACATAATTTTACTTTGAAAAAAATACATGAAATTAATAGAATTTGAATATAAAAATTTTAAAAATTCCTACAATTTTATATTTATATAAATAATTCATGGAACACAATAATTAATAAAATTGCATTACATCAAGTATTTATTTAATCAATTATTTAATTTTCATATTAATGGAATAAATGTATATGTATCGCTGTGTAAACATTTAGGGTAATTATTCAATCTCTGAATATTATAAATAAATTTAACAGTTAAAGAAATATATCTTTTTTCAAATGAATATTTTCAATTTAACTTAATCTTTTTTATCAGTGTTTAAACATTTCAATGTAATTGAAATCAAGAGAGTGACATTTTAAAATTTTCATTATATAAATAATATTATTTTCTTTATCATGGGAAAATGGCTCTAATGTACCATATATTTTAATTTGGAATTTATATGTTTTAATTTAGTCTAATAAATGAAATAAGATTATGTTTTTGGTTGATTTTGAGGCTATATATTAGGGTTTTAAACTTATTTTAGAAATCTTACCGATACCTTGGTGAAACACATTTTCTACATTTATTATTCAGAATGACAACAAATAAAAGGGTCATATTTAGAAAAAATGAACCTATTTATTTAAAAATTGATATCCATTATCAAGATTCAATCTTTACATGTGGATGAAATTAATTTATATTAAAAAAACAAATTTGAACGAAAATAGGATTTTCATAAAAAATGTTTTTTTAATTTATTTTTTATATTAAAGTCAATTGTAAAATTGATTCAATTAAACATTATTGTATTATTAATAATAAAATTATTCTAATATTACTTATAGATCTTTTAAAAAAATCATTGAAAATTATTGAAATAATAATATAGTTTTCAATAAAAATAAATATTTGTCACAATTCATTGGAAAATTAATCTTGTATGAAAATTCAATAAATTCCACAATAATGTAAATATTATATGATGATTTATAAATTTATATTCTTTTTATCAAATAAAATTTATTAAAGTATTAAATATAATTTATGATATTTTTTTAATAAAAAATATTATTGAAGAAAACTAATTTTGTAAAAGAAAACAACTTTTCTAAAAAATTGAGCACTTATTACCTAATAATTAATCAATAAATTTTTATTAATTATGCCCCTTATTTATATTTAATAATGCGTGTAATCATATTTATGTATTCAAATTTAATGGATTGTTTATACACATTACATTTAAAAAATTATATTTCATGGTTCGTTTAAGCTTGGTGTTTCATATTTTATATGCTAATGAACGTAGCATAACATATGGCTCTAATATTCTCCACATATTTAATAAGTTTCATCCTCCCAATTTTAACTTGTTCTTGTTAATCAATTTTTTTACATTTGAAAATGATTATTTGGAAATCCTAAATCATAAAAAGGGTTAATAAAACATTCTATTTAAAAGAGATAAAGGGAAATATTAAGGCCATATAGAATAACACCTAAATATGATTATAAATAATTGAAAATTAGTAGGGAGTTAAAATATAAAAATGGAGGAAAATTAATGTCCATATAATAGTGAATTTTTATAGAGATCATTGATGATAAGAAAGTGAATTATTATTAGGAAGTCATTGACCACAAGACAATAAATTAGATGGGTGTAAGAAAAACCATAAATTTATCAAAAATGAAGGTAATAATAAATAATTTTTTTGTAAGATATTTTTCGTAGAGTTAAGGAATTACTTTATCATATTTTATATTAATAAAAATAAAATATATTTAATTGTATGGTATAATTTCATCCATTATTCTATTTTAACACAATATAATATTTTTCATCAACTGAGAAGTATTGATGTTGATTTTTTCATGCCTAAAGATGTAAATTCGACTTTTAATAGATAATATTACCTCAATATATATAAAAATATATTTTATATCATATCATTATACACCAACAAAAACTAAAAAATTTAGTAAAAGTTATGATAGTTCTCAAATTATATAAAATATCATATGAAAAAGTAATACATTAATCTTGAAAAATTAACAGTAATACCCAAAGTTCAAACTACATCATTCCTTAAATTACTAACATTAAAATTATTAAATATATTTATCAACAATATTGAATCCTAAAAATAATAAGCTTTTGATCATAAATTCTTTTGAGATATATTTAAAAAATTTCTGAAAAAATTCACTCATAATGAAATATACCAAAATATTTATATTCTATAATCCTATAATCTCTAATATTTTATAATTATTTAAAATAATAACATGATCCAAAATATATATATTAAAATTATAAATTCATCCCAAATATAACTCGACCATTATTCTTAAAACGAATTAAAAATAATATTTTTTACCTAAATCATTTTATTTTATATAAAATAATTATGATATTATTCCAATATAAAATTAATCCCTTTATCAATAAATCAATTTTCAATCCCATGGTTATCTATATGATATAATATTTTTTTAAATCAACATAATCATTATATGTGAAACAATTTATGTAAAAAAAATTCATAATGTTCAAGACGGCAAGTATGCTAGTGGTATCCATTGCACCATTTTTACCTTTGGTTGTGGGTTTAATCCCCACTGTCTTATAAGATGTGGTAGGTATTTTCCCAGTATGAAGACTTTCCTTAATATAAAAATATTTTAATATCATTCCTATAATTTTGAAAAAATTTTATTAAAATCCACAATATTATCATTAATGACTTCAATATTAAAAAAAAATTTAAACTAAAAGGTTATGTCACACATTTCAACATATATCCCAAAAATGAAATAGTATCCATTTGAAATAATCATTTACATTAAACATAAAGGTATCATATAATTCAACTCAATAAAACATCTCCCAAAATATCAGTTATTACCTAAAAATACCTCCCATAAAAAATAAAAATGTTTTCCTATGCCTTTGAACATTTGATTATCCTTAAATTTATAAACCTTTAAAGGTATCTGTAACTCTTAATAAGACATCACTTGAGAACAAATATTATTTTGAACATTAATATTATCATTCAATAAACATTATTTTGGTATGATCCTTAGATGTTTCATGATTATTATATATAGAATGTAATTGATATAACACTTATACAACATAATTAATGAATCCCAATACATAAACATGTCAATAATATCTCTTCAATGATTGGAATAACCTAGGTTCATCCTTTGTCTAGGAGTTAACACATGTATTAGTGAATTTGATCATATAACCCATATATTCCCTACACATATGAAATTGAACTATAAATGGTACCATACATTGAAATTCATTTCCCTTAATTTAAATATTTATTTTATATGGAAATTAATTTCTCTATTATCTTTTATACTAAATATTAAACATATTATTATTCATTTATGAAATTTACCAGAGTTATTCTTCCCTCATACATGATATGTATGAAGATGAATCCTCTACCCTGCATGGTATTAAAAAAACTCCATTTTTATCTTATTAGGCGCTTTTAGAAACTTAACCAAATTGATATTGTTAATGAAACAATGAGATAGATGGTTAGGAATAATACAAATGTTTCACCCTCTAGAACCTTTTTTGTTTGGTTTCTTATGTGAATTTATTCCATTGTTCATCATATTTTCTGTAAAAATAATGCCTCTTATTTTAAGAGATTTACTAAGCCAAAAATAATAGCATGACCAAAAATAATCATAATGTGAAACCACATAATATGTATCATTGCAAAAAATTTGGGAGTTATCCAATACACACACTTTTCCCAAGGGTTTTCACAAGGGCTCACCAATCCTAATATTAAAAGTTATCAAAAACTTTCCTCTACTAGAATTTCTACATATACCCATAGATACAAACCATGGGAATATCCCAAAAAACTATTGGTATAGGCTATACCCAAGGTTCTATGAACCGTAAGTGACTGAGCTATCAATATAGACCTAGAGCCATGGTTTGATCAAACCATGGGTATAGGTGTCCTATATACATGGTTTTTAAACCATTAGTAAAGGAATTTTTAATGCTCATACCTATACCCATGGTTTGGAAAACCGTGGGTATAAGTTATTTATTAAGAAAAAATACATACTAGGATTTGAACCCAACACCTTCACCATAGAGGCCATCAAATTTACCACAACTCTACCATATATTTAATGTTATTATATACAATATATATATATATATATATATATATATTATAAAAATATTTATATTAACTATTTATTATTATTTTGATTTTTAAGAAAAATTAATCTGTCCACCTATACCCACGGTTTGAAAAAACCATCGCTATGAGCCGAATTCAATTTTTTTCCATGAAACCTATTGCCATAGTTTTTGGGAAACATGAGTATAGGTCTTCCTTGAAAAAAAATTCAACAAATTTATACCCACGGTTATATGAAAATTGTGGTCTTAGGGTTGTTTTATTCCCATGGTTTTAGAAGACCTATGGGTAAAGGTCATTCCAGTGAATTTTTTTCACACAAAAGATATACCCACGGTTCTCAAAAAACTGTGGGTATAGGTTCATTTTCTAGTAGTGTTACTTTGATAAACAAATATAGGGACCTTAACATAAAAATTATAAAATATTGATTTTTTATTCAAGAAATAACTCTCTTAAATTTTATATTATTTTAATCTTATACGTTTAGATAATTAGGCCACTAACTTAATATAAGTCAGTATTACCTTAAAATGTGGACACTTCAATTCACTATCAATTTTCCTCATAATACAAAACATTTAAGATATAAGATGATTTTTTCATGAAATATATTCCTATATTTAATCACGACTTCATAATTTTTCGTAATAATACTTAAAACTCTATAAAAGACTTTTTAAAACATAAGATCTACACAAGAAGTGTGAATAAGTTACATATAATTAAATGAGAGAAACTGTTTTCCCATGAATACGTATAATTTTTTCCTCTTCCAAAATTAACATCTGGATCAAAATAAAAATTTTCTTACCCTTAAAATAATATTCTCTATCCAAATCACTTTATAAAACAATTTATAAGGAGTCATTTAGGAATAATATAACTTATGAAAGTTTCTTCATCATCATGAGAAAAATTATAATTGATTTTTTTCAATACATCACACATTTAAAAAGTTTCATATAATTTATTTTAAAAATAATATCATTATATGATCTTTTGAAATCATAATATTTTCCAAAAAAACCTATATTAGTTATATATAATTCATATAGGTAAATTGGGACATCATTTTCATATCACTCTTATAGTCACTCATAAAAGTGGAATAACTAATATGGCTAACATTCGATGTAATTATTACCTAATTCAACGGAGGGATATCACTGACCCATAAATACAAGGTTTTTAAGGAAATCACACATATCTAGTTTTTAATAGAACCATCCATCATTTATTGGTAATATAAGAACACATAATAAATCAAATCTATGAACCATAAAGTATCATAAGAAATACTAGAATTTATTTTTATGCATCAAACTCATAAAAATATTCTTTTCACCCATAAGAACACATTTTCATATATTGGAATATACATTCTATTTTTTTAAATAATCATAAAAAAGTTAAAATAGTCGTATTCTTTGAGGATACGAGAATTTTTATAAAGGAATAAAAACATAATATGATTGTTATGATGGTTGTAAAACATTTTTATTCTATATATTCTATAGTAGAACATTCCATTTATATTTTTATCACAATGTTTTTATAAAATACATAAAAACATTCAAAAAAGTGAATTATATTTTTTATTATTAATTCATTTCCATGAAATTACAATAATAAAATAATTTTAACAATATTTTCCTAGAATAAAAATATTTGAAAAGTAAACCTTTTAAACATTTAAAATGATGTTTTCAGGTAAAGTTTATGTTACGTTGAATTTGACACATCATAAACATTAATTATTTTACTAAATGAAAAACTATTATTAATTATTTACTTTATTAAGAAACTTTTTAATTTTTATTATTCATTTTAACAATTTTATAATCAATCACATAATCAATTAAGTTCATATTAGACGTTTTGTGGATATTGGACTTATATGTCAATCATGCCTTCGATAAGTTGAATATGAGAAAAGATTTCATTACTACACCATCCCAAGAATAGTCATCCTGAAATAATTTTCATTTATATATATTTATTATAATTTTAAAAATAACAATAAAATATGGTTTTGAAAAATGAGGTACGTTATAATCATGGATATAGTAGGTCCAACACCTACATGAGCAACAGTTCCATTTTTCAATGATTGTTATAGAAATAAGGTAAGTATTATTTTATAATTAGGAAATTATAATTATATTATAAATATCAAATTATTTTTTTAAATACACTTATTTATAGTATTCATGTAATGTTGTTACAAAAAAATGTATCACATCGCTTCATAGAGGTAGTAATCCCCAAGTGTTAATGAATGACATTATCATTCATCAATTGATAGGTTGTTAAGACATTATATAATATATTATATTTATATAATAATAATAAATATCTCATTAGTTTCATATATATATATACATTAAATCCATTATTATTATAATACATTAGAGGTAGTGATGGAAAATAATTCCATCATTTCATAGGCAGTAACCTCCGAACACACGATGGATGGATTCATATTCCATTTGAAATTATATGAGATGAATATAGGTTATTAAAATAACATAATAAAATAACATTATATATAATATAATTGTATTTTTATTTCACCTTGTATTAAGATGATTTTTTATATAGAAATATAAAAAATGAAAATTTCAATTAAAAGTTATACAAATTCTTCAGAAAATCCCCATTACCTTACACGTTAAGCCCCCAAAGGATGGTATTGTACCTAAAACAAGGTATTTAGAACATAGGGAGTTTTCTTAGGATGGTAATAGGTTTCATAATATCTGATTAAAAAGTATTTTGATGTTTATAGAGGAGAGGGAGGAGGTGCACTTATATAAGTGAGTGGAGGGTAACTCTTGGTCTTTTTTTGAAGAATTAATTATAATAAAGTCATTCTCAAATAAAGTGATTAAAAAAATAAATTTATTAAAATATAATTTAGGTTATTATTGATATATCATAATCATATAAACTTTGGAAAGGTTTATGTTGTATTTTAAACCTTATCTTTTGGATTAACCACTTAGTTACCCAATTTTAACCATAACCGTGGTAAAAATGTTTTTCACTCTTAAATAGTAATCTATTTAATTATGAGGAGAAAATTTGGTCCTAAATGTAAAATTGATTATATTTTAAAACCCTTATAATCATTATAATAATCTTGATTTGTTTTTATTATTTTTAAATAATTTAATTTAATATTTTTTCATAAAATACTATAATTGTAATTTAAGGGACTGTTACAAAATTTGATTTTGAAAACAAAAGGAAAGCAATGAAATTATTATATAAACCATTAAACCATCCATAAAATTTAATGTTTTTCTAAAAAATACATGTAACATAATAATTAAAAAATTTATTACTTTTTATATTTTTAAATTATTTACATGCTATTTTATTAATTAAATAAACATTGTGTCCGTGTTATATAAGAATTTATGAACATTATTCAATCAGTAAAATTTATTAATAAATTACCATGATAAAAATAATAAATTTTTTTTTATAAAAAACATTTATAATTGAACTTATAATTTTTCCCTTATGAAATATCTTTTTATATATTAAATTTAGGATAGTTATATTTGGGGATTTTCATTACCTAAAAAATATAAATTTAATTATCAAGGGGAAATGAATCCAATATTCATTAGATTAAATTTTTCAATTTATATGGTAGAATTTAATCTGAAAAATTAAATAATGGAATGTTTTTGGTTTATTTAGAGACATTATTCTATGATTTATCCCATCTTAACCCATTTTACCCTTACTAGAGTGACAAATATTTACCGTGATTATTCATAATGACCTAAAAACAAAATATATGCCAAAATTAAAAATATAAATTAAATATATTGTATAAATATTTCAATATATAATATCTATAAGTGGTAGTAATTAATTAAATATAATAACACAAAACAGGACGAAATAATGTATTTTAGAAAAAAATTAAATTTTATGATTTAAAATGTTTTTATATCAAATTCTAAAATTAAATTGATGAAAATAAACATAATTTAATGTTTTAATAATATTATAGAGTTAATTTTATGTTGAAACTATTTTTTAGAAATGAAACTTGTCAAATTATTGAAATAAAAATAAAGTTTTCAATAAAAATCAGTTTTGTTTTCACTATTCACTAAAAAGGTAATTTTTCCATAAAAAACACAAAATTTAGCCAAAAAATAATTTTTATATTCTAAATTTAAGATATTATATTACTTTTTTCAAAGAAAATTAATAAAATTTCCAAAAATTAATTATTATATATATAATAAAAATCATTTTCATAGAAAGTATATTTTGAAAAATCAAATAACTTTACTAAAAAATTGAGTGCTTATTTTATAAGCATTAGTAGATGCATTTTTAATGAATTTGAACATTATATATATTTTATAATGAAATTAATAAAATTAAAACCTTATAATTTAAAAGGATTATTTAAATTTATAATATTTAAATAAAAATAATTCACGGATTTTTTAAGTCTCATTATATCGAGTTATATACAATATTGAACCTAGAATAATATACGGATGCTAAGATTCCATCATATTGTTTTGTAAATATGTGATATTAAAATATATATATTTTTCATATATAATTTATTTTTATTATTCTACGGTTGGACCATGATAGTACTATCTATGTTATGTTTTCTATATGGTAGATTGTTATTGTTATTCATTTTACTGTACTCTATGGTAATTAAAAACTAAGGGTTTAGTCTCCCAACCAATTATACATAGACCCTTCATTTATTTTTATCATATTCTTGTATATAGTATATTGATCCTATGGTGACGTGGAATCACAAGTCATGTTACTATTTAGGTTTGATATGACAATACACTATAGAGGTATTCTCCTATGTATTTTTTAGTGGAAATTTATTTTTTAAAAAAATTAATAACTAATATTGTTAACTGAGAATATATTAATGGGTTATTATGGTTTCACGTCCCCAATAGTCATGGTCCAATGGTTGAAATGTGATTATAGAATAAAAAGGTATCCTAAAAAGATGTTTAAATGATTTATATTCAACTTTTTAACTATGTATCTAATGTATTTGGGTTATCCCTTGAGGGCATGGTTGATGTAGATTTAATAACCCAGGACACCCTAAGTTAGGATTAAATAACTGTTATAATAGAATTATTTTTTTCCCTTACGTTCCATAGTACCTTCCTTATAGATAAGATTTCATTTTCACAATGAACATTAATTCAATTTACTTGTTTCTCAAAATAATCCTTATAAAATAACATATACATGAAGAGTATATAAAATTTAGAGTTACAAAGATTTTTTTCGATCATCCACAGTTGGCTACACCTAAGGATCATAGCTTAACATTGTGATGATATAATAATATCCACCATAACACTCTACTTGGTTGATTCATGAGTTAGATAAATTAAATATTCACATATAATGACTGCCAATATAAGAATAGGATATGATCACAAACTCCAAAAGGTCACTCTTTTAATCCTCATTTTTGTACAGCACCCTAATAGAATATTTAACCAAATTGTATGAGTTTTATGAATTTATTGACATGAATGTCAATCAATATTCAGTATATAGTTTTCACGTAAATCGATTCATAAATCTTGGATGTTGATACAGTAGGTTCTGGGAATAGAGGAAGCATGTTGGTGGGTGTACCCAACTTTAATTTTAGCATTAACAATGATCAATATGATATCTATCATGATAATAAAACACTGGATATTTGGAATAGAAAGAAGAATTAAAAAGAAAGAGGGTGTCCCAGAACTATAAGGACAAGATCATCATATGTTGGTTATAATTAATTTAATTAATTGAAAAGTACAACCTTGATGGAATGTTTTCTTCGTTGAGGTCTCTGGTCACAATCCAATGTGATTCGTTGTTGCATCACAGAAGACAAGTGTAGACTTCCTTTAGTGATGATCCACACTCACCCCATGTATCTCTATTCATCGCCAAAGGAATCTCTAGGTGCTAGCATGGAGATTCCTTTGCTTGCGTTGTCCGCCTTAGTTCCCCTTGATCCGATGGAGGAGGATCTGTCTCGGTCTAGAGACCGTTCTTGGAGGAAGGAGTTTTTTTAGCCTTGAGATAATTCTCTAGAATTATTGTGCACAACCATTTTATATGGAAATGTATTGGGGTTGTGAGGATCATTATAATTGGGTTTGAGGATATAGAGTTATGATAATAAATAAACGTGTTATGCATTTTATTTATTTCATTAACTCTTATTTTAAACCCCCATGTCGAATAATTAATTCTCTGACTTGAACCCACACTGATTATAATAAATATCATTTAATAAAACGATATTATTTCATCAAAATCCTGACTGGAAAAACTACACATCGTGTAATCATTAATACATGGCGTGTACTCGTTTTCCATGAAAACTACATAGCATGTACATTCAATGTACACAGAATATTTATATTGTATTCATTTTTCTTTATTTCCTCCACCACATTTATTAGACCTTATGTAATGGCGATTTATTTCTTAAATAAATGTAAATGCATTACTCACTAATAAATATATATTATTTCACCCACAATATATTCTCTCGAATAACTTGTGTCCAAATAAATGCAGTAAGGCATCCTTAAATAATTATTAAACCACATTCAAGAATAATATTTATTTTACGTGTAAAATTAATATTTAACTGAGATACATTGACACAATTAGTGTGTGACCCTCTAGGCCTCTTTCTCAGTGGCATTATGCGAAGCTTGCCTAAATTCCAAGGTTAGCATATAGCAACACGCCAAGGCACCCATAGAGAACAAAGTTAATGTCGCAATGACGTGTCACCTCATACGAATGCTTACTATGTAATATAATCCCTTTGTCACGATATCTCAAATCAAGCGGGATTCATGCTAGTGCCACCAACCCATGTGCTCGATTATTTTTTCTATGACTTTCCAGAATTGAACTCACCCATTCCTTACCATGGACATGGATTTATTTTGGCTATATCAATTCCATAAAAGGGTATGAGATATCTACTTCTGTTATGGAATAGAAGATACAAATCCTTTCTCACTTTATCTATAAATGTAGTATTACTCCTGACGCACCCAACGTATCCTACCACACTGCGAACAGTATGTCATCACAGTTTTCATCAATACATCTATGTGCACGATTTTTAATACCCATTAATAATAATCTTAAATTTCAAGGACTAATACACACGTCCGTAGATAGGAACATCCAATGAATCTATTAATTGTGGATTTCCTATTGGCAGGTCTTGTTCTCATAATATCCTCTTGGATATTACTAAGGGAACACACCATGAGAAGGTGCCTCAAAGTTTTATGAGTCCTCACCCCTAATGGCCTGTATTATTTATGTCCCTCAAATAAAATCATCTGGCCATAGAACATATATTCAAGAATAGTTTTATGGACCTTTCGGGTTCTCATCATAGTAGGGATCTACTAGGACCTTTTAATGAAATAGTTATCCTTGGGACATTATCACATGAATTGTCACGTAGAAGAGCAATAAATATGTGATAAGGTGTTTATTTAATGAATAAAGTACAATGTAGTGGGATCTAGGCCACCAACTCCAACAGACTCCCACTTGGACTAGAGCCAACTACTAACAACTTTTAACTCTCTAACTCTCACATGATATTCATGCTTCTGTTGAGATAGGCATTTAGTCATTTGGTCTACCACATTCTCTTCCGTGGACACTCTTCTCACTGCAACGTCACCCATTTGATAGAAATACCTCAAGAGGTGATACTTTTGGATTATGTTCTTTGTCCGTTGATGTGACCTTGGTTCTTTTACAAGATCCACTACTTTAATATTATCACAATACAACATGATAGGATCGTTACTACTAGGCACCACATCAATCTCCTAGATAATGTTCCAAATCCAGATGGCTTCCTTGGCTACATGAGAAGCCACTATATATTCGGACTCCACTATAGAATTGGCGAAAACTAGCTTCTTTCAACTCTTCCAACTCACAGATCCTCCATTGAGATAGAAAACATATCCATATTGCGACATCAGATCATTCAGATCTGTCTAAAAACCATCATCAGCATACCCTCTGATGATAATCTCATCGTCTCCTCTATACTCTCGGAACACATACATAGTTCTTCTCAGATACATAAGGATAGTCTTAACAGCTGTCCAATTTTATTCTCCTGCATCTGATTGATATCTTCCTACCATGCTCAGTGCATAGGCAACATCAAGCCTGGTACATAACATGGAATAAATGATGGATCCTATAGCTGAAGTCTATGTGATCTTACTCATTCTATCTTTATCATGTTGGTTTTGTGGACACATTTTCATAAAAAGATGTAGGCCATGAAAAACTGGAAGTAATCTCCTCTTGGATTGTTCCATACTAAATCACTTTTGTATCTGGTCAATGTATATACCCTGACTTAGTCTAAGCAGTCTCTTGGATTTATCACGAATGATCTCGATCCTTAGAATGTAGGCTGCTTCACCCAAGTCCTTCATTGGGAAATACATGTTCAACCAGTCATTAACTGACTGTAGTACTTGTACATCATTTCCAATAAGTAATATGTCATCAACATATACTAATAGGATAACGATCGCTTTTCCATTAAACTTCTTATAAACATATGGCTCACATTCATTCTTAATGAAACCAAATTCCTTTATGGATTCATCAAATCGAATGTTCCATGACCTGGATGCTTTCATTAATCCATAAATGGATTTATGCAACTTGAAAACCCATTTGGCTTCACCTGGTGTCACAAACCCTTCTAGTTGTTTCATATAGACATCTTCCTAAAGGATCCCATTATGGAATTCCGTTTTGACATCCATCTACCAAATCTTGTAGTCATGGTAAGCTGTTATGGAAAGTATGATTCTTATGGATTTAAACCTGGAAACTGGTGAAAAGGTTTCATCATACTAAATTCATTGTCATTGTATGAATCCTTTATCCACTAGCCTTGCTTTATAGGTGCTAACTTTACCTTCCATGTCCAATTTTCTCTTGAATACCCATTTGCATCCAACAGGCTTTACATAAACTGGCTCATCGAACAGAACCTAGATATAGTTCTGATACATGGAATTCATCTCAGAATTCATAGCTTCCAGCCATCTTGTAGCTTCTAATATTTCTACTGCATCCTTGTAAGAGAGATGTTCATAACTATCTGAAAATAATGACTCACCATCCTTAGTGACTAGGAAAAAAGTCTTTATGGTTCCCTTACCTCTCTTGAGCTCCTACGCAGTACTTGTGTTTTTAGAAAATCTTCCACAGGGAACTGTGGAACTTGTTCATATACCAACTCATGTGTATCTTAAGAATCAACTTCATCGAAGTCAACATTGCTCGCACTATCCTTTTTGAGGACGTGCTCCCTCTCAATAAATATGGCTTCTTTAGCGACAAACACATTCTTGTATGAAGGGTTATATTGGTAATATCATTTCGTTTCCTTGGGATATCCTATAAAGATACACCTCATGCCCCGGGATTCTAGTGTGTTGCCTGAGAAGGTCTTAACAAATGCGTCACCCTCCCTTGCACGTGTGTGTGACAAAATGGGGTTTTTTCCATTCCATAATTCAGATGGAATTCTATTTTCCGCCTGAGTTGGTACTTGGTTTAATGTGTATGCTGCAATTTGTAATGCATATCCCCAAAAGGATAATAAATGATCTGTATGAAACATCATTTACCTCACCATGTCCAACAAGGTGTGATTCCTCCTGTCAATAACACCATTCCACTATGGTGTATAAGGAGAAGTGAGTTGATATAGAATCCCGGACTCCCATAGAATATCGATGAACTCTTTTTTCAGATATTCTCCACCTCGATCTGATCGAAGTTTCTTTATCTTCTTACCAAGCTGATTCTCTACTTCATTTTGGAATTCCATAAATTTCTCAAAGGCTTCTAACTTATAACTCATTAAGTAGACATATCCATATCTACTAAAATAATCATTAAAAGTAATTATGTATGAATAACCACCTCTATCTTTTACTGGATGTGGTCTACACACATTCGTGTGCACCAATGCTAGAAGCTTTGTGGCCCTTTCACCTTGAAAACCGAATGGTGACTTGGTCATTTTACCTTGTAATCATGTGTAACATCTATCAAGTGGCTTTAGCTCAGTAGAGTCTAAATATCCATCATGACCGAGCTTTTTCAAGTGTTTTTTGTTTACATGACTGAGACGGTGATGCCACAACTAGGTGATTTATGAGTCATGTGAGTTTATTTCGTTATCGATTTCCAACACTTTGTTTTCATAATTTAATACATGCAAAAAATTATTTAAATGCATCATACCATAACATACTTTGTTCTTATAAAAGAAACAACCCTTTATTTCCAAATATGAACATAAATACATCTATATCCAAAAAATATACAAAAGTTATGTTTTTGGTAACACTAGGAAGGTAATAATAGTTATGTAAAACCAAAATCATCCTAGTCGAAAATGAGAGGTGGTAATCACCAATGGCTAATACAGCTAGCCTCGTGCCATTGGAATCTTGAATATCATCCTTACATTTGGCATATATTTCTAAATATACTTGGTTAATGCATTTGAATACAGATGTTATCCCCACAAGATGTATCTAATACCCAATGTGTAGAAATGGAAATATTACACTCGATAACGAATGCACCATTAGCGTCCCTATGCTTCTGGGTGTAGTTCCTCTTCCAGTGGCCTTGTTTGCCACATGAAAAACAGACTACCTCTTGTTCCTTGCCCTTCTTATATATCTTCCCCTTCTTGTAAGGATAGAACTGGGGGGCTTCAGACCGTTTATAAGTCTCTGGCCCCTTTGACTTGTCCTTCGTTTTCTTATTCACCATAAGGACTGTGGGTTTTTCATGCCCCATGTCCTTATCTACCTAGAGAATCAAGGTCAGATGTTTCGATAGACTCTTCTCATTATTTCTCATGTTGTAGTTGACAATAAAGCTTGAGAAGGTCTTGGAAAGTGATGATAGGATGAGATCTATATGAAAATCATCCTAGAATTTAATCCCTATGATGTCCAGGTGATCGATGTAGCAAATAATCTTGACTACATGA
Source organism: Viscum album (assembly GCA_963277665.1). Classification (NCBI taxonomy): domain Eukaryota; kingdom Viridiplantae; phylum Streptophyta; class Magnoliopsida; order Santalales; family Viscaceae; genus Viscum; species Viscum album. Next base: position 367,672,110 of record OY728119.1, on the reverse strand, counting down.
GGTCCAGCTGGCGTAGACTCTCCATGCTTAGTTGTAAACAAAGCATTAGAGATCTCATATCTCTCTTGTCTCTCCTTCTCTTGGTAGAGATCTTTAAGGTGAGAAATTATGTTATACACGTCTATGTTTTCATATTGCTTCAAGAGCTCATTATACATGGATGGTAGCATGAACCATTGGACATCTGTGGCATAATCCATATGATTCACATAGAGAGATATTTCCTCATCATTGGCCTCTTTTCTAGGCGCAACTAGAAGATGCTCTTCCAGCATATACTATTTACTTCCATGGAGAAGGATGATGCGTAAACACATCTGCCACTCCTAGAAATTGGTGCTAGTGAGAAGGGTTTACATCTCGAGTATGGTTCGCAATGATATGTTTGAAGTCATGTTTCTGGCCATTTCAACAAATTATGATGGGAACAGGTTTATTACTTTATTAAAAAACTGAGAAAAATAAATAAATTAATACTTATTAGTCTCCCACTATTTTATCAAAATCCAATATCCCTCACAATTAATTTTGGAATATTCTATTGCATGACTATTCTAGGGGAAAGGATCCATATTTCCCTTTATATTACCCCAACTAGGGTCGGTTAACCAACTTGAAGGGTTTTAGGTAGCCATTCCAAATGCCAACTACATTAACTTGCAGCTCCTTAATCCACTGAGTGGATTCCACAATCCTGAAATCCTTTTATTTTGGATTTCCTCAACCTTGGCCACATGGTCACACTATGTCCTGCTGTAGAAGTCAACCCTTGGTGTGAACCAAGTTATGTTAACTTGAAACCTTGAATTATAATTCCCCGATAATTGAAAGCACCACAACTAGGGTTGGTCAAGCACTTTGAACTATGGTTCGATTCTAACCATGATTATGGAATACTATACTGACATAATATTTTTTTGAGGGATTTTATACATAAATTGAAAATTTATTATCTTGGATTACATTCTTGTTAATATTATGTGTGATATATATAAGTGTTTAACCATGACATATATAATATTTTATGCACAATCCGGTCTTATTTTAGTTCCATCTTTCTTGCATGTTTATATTCATTAATTGTGTGATCAGGACAACACACCCACAATAAATAAACTATGCTACTGACATAAATAAAATAAATGGTAGGATCATGATCTTGTTCCTTTGGTTAGTTTATCTAGCAGTTGATAAACTAACCCCAGACTTAGGGAATAAACACCTTGAACCATTCAGGTTCCTATTTACAGCTTTCCACTTGTCCACCTTTGTATCTCCTTTGATTATTTTCACCTTGGCTTATAAATTGAGCCAGCTCCACTAGCTTGGGAGCTCAATCCATTACATATACATTTATCTCACTTTTAGGTGAGGGGTAGAATGGTTTTTTACATAAAAGAAACCTTGGGCACACATGCCCTATATATTAATGAGAGGACGGCTCACAGGTCAACAAATTTAAATTAAATAAATTAATTAAAATAAACCATTCACATACAAAGTTCTTAGTCTATCTCATGATCATCTATGCATGAAATGATATTACGCATTAATAAAACTATCATTCAATAATTTAATCATTTTTGTTTAAGATAAATCATTCTCGAATCAACTAATTATCTTTAATTAATCAATCCTTTTATCTTAAACCCTTTTTCTGAATTTCCTTGAGATTCTCATCCATCATAATTTTAAACAAATAAATTCATTTAAAATTATCTTTGTACTTAACTTGTACCTTGGAGGAAACCTAGTGAATTCTCATTCATTAGGAAGATGTTAAATTGAACACATATATATAAAACACCTATCATGTGTTGTGCCTCATCTTTACACCTTCACTATGGTACACGTCTCAAAGGTTTTTATAAAATAATAATAAATTTTATCAAATCTTCCAAATTTGGATGAGTTCACGGTGTACAGTTCTGTCTATAAGGCGTGTACTTTTTCTCCCCATCCATCCGAAGTACATGGTCGAGGACATGGCATGTAGATGTACTTTAGAAATTTTCGTAGTAAACGGCGTGTTCGATTGGACACACACCGTGTAGTATCCACGTTTCATGGTTTATAGTTGGGAAAGCCATGTAAAAGGTACATGGTCCAACCCTAACCTGAAGGGACTACACACCGTATTCAGTTGGACCACACAGCATGTAATCCATAAACCATGTTCCACCTATTTCTGGTCAACACACGATGTCATAAATGATTTAGATAGGATTCAATACAGGACCTGATTTGGAGGATCAGTCAATGCATTGAACATAGACTACTTGGCATGTACTTCCGAATACACGTCTTGTATTCTACTATTGTATGACCATGAGTGTTTGGAACCTCTGAATGAGTTCATCTATTTTACTTTAATCAAAATTAGAAGAAATTTTTTTCCCTGTAAGGTGAATGAGAAACTAGAGGGGAGGAACAATTTTCTAGATTCATATTTTAATTAATGATTAACTTGAATTGAAAAAACTGAATTATTAAATGTGTAAATCACTAATCAAAAACTAAATAATTATAATAAATGATATAACCTCCCTCTAATTCCACTTGTAGGTTATAGACATAGCAGAATCACGTTGGTGGGTGTACCCAACTTTAATTTTAGTGTTAACAATGATCAATCCAAGATCCTTCAAGATAATGAAACTCCGGATCTTCGAAATAGAACGAAGAATGAAAAATAAAGGAGTCCTAGAATCATAAAGACAGGATCATCATATGTTGGTTATAATTAATTTAATTAATTGAAGATAATTACCTTGATGGAATTATTTCTTCATTGATGTCTCCGGTCATGATCCAATGTGATTCGTCGTTGCATCGTAGAAGCCAAGTGTAGACTTCCAATAGTAGTGATCCACACGGGCACCACGTATCTCTGGATGTCACCAAAGGAATATCTAGGTGCAAACATGGAGAAGACTTTACTTGCGTTGTATGCCTTAGATCACCGTGATCGGATAGAGGAGGATCTCTCCCGGTCATGAGAGCATTCTTTGAGGAAGAAGTTCTTTCGGCCTTTAGAGAATTCTCCAGAATTTTTGTGCACAACCATTCTCTCTAGAATAGTATTGGGTTGTAAGGATATTTATAATCAGTTTTGAGTTTATAGAGTTATGACAATAAATAAATGTGGTACACGTTTTATTAATTTCATTAACTCTTGTTGAAAACCCCCATATCGAATGATTAATTCCTTGACATGCGCCCACACTGATTATAATAAATATCTTTTAATAAAAGGATATTATTTCCTCAAAATCCAAACTAGAAAAACTACATTTCCTGTTATCAGTAATACATGGTGTGTAATAGTTTCCATGAAAACTACACAGCGTGTTCATTCAATTTACATGGTTTGTTTATCTTGTTTTCATTTTTCTTTATTTCCTCCACCACATTTATTAGACCTTGGGTAATGGATATTTCTTTCTTAAATAAATGTATCTGCATTACTCTCTCATAAATATATATTATTTTTATCACAAATATTCTCTCGAATAACTATTGTGGAAATAAATGTGATTTGGCATTCTTAATTAATTGTTAAACCACAGTTAGGAATAATATTTAGTTAGCTTGTTAAATTAATATTTAACTGGGATACATGGACACACTTAGTGTGTGACCCTCTAGGCCTCTTTCTTAGTTGAATTAGGAGGAGCCTACCTAAAGTCCAAGGTTAGTGTCTTGGAAAATGACAAGGCACCCATTTATAAAGAAGTTAACGCTACAATGAAGTGTCACTTCATATGAATGCTTACCGTGTAATATAATCTCTTTGTCATGATATATCGAATCAAGCGGGTTTCATGGTAGTGCCATCAACCCATGTGCATTATTATTCCTTATTAGACTTTTCAGAATCAAACTCACCCATTCCTTACCATGGCCACAGATTTATTTAAGCTATATCAATTCCATCAAAGGGCCTGAGATATCTACTTCTGTTATGGAAAAGAAGTGAAAAATCATTTCTTGCATTATCTATTAATTCAGTATTACTCATGACGCACCCAACATATCCTGCCTCATAACGAAGAGTGTGTCATCACAGTTTTCATCAATAAATCTAAGTGCGCGAGTTTTAATACCAATTAATAATAATCTTAATGTCCAAGGAATAATACACACGTCCGTAGATAGGAACATCTAATGACACTATGAAATGTGGATTTCCTATTAGTGGTTCTTGTTCTCATAATATCCTCCTGGATATTACCAAGGGCGCACACCACAAAAAGGTGCCTCAATGTTTTATGAGTCCTCACCCCTAATGGACTATATTATTTTTGTCTCTCAAATAAAATCATCCGGCCATAGAACTTATATTCAAGAATAGTGTAATGGAACTTCTGGGTTCTCATCATAGCAGAGATCCATTTTGACCCTTTAATGAAACAACTATCCTTGGGATATTATCACTTGAATTTTCACGCAGAAGAACAATAACAATGTGATAATGTGTTTATTTAATGAATAAAGTACAAAGTAGTTGGTTCTAGGCTACCAACTCCAACAAATACTCCAACTAATCTGGATCACTAATCACAATTACATTGATTGATATAATCACCTAATTATGAGAATTGATGAGTCTTTAATAGTTTATTATACCTCACAAAGTAGTAATATTATAGATAAAAACTTCATTACAAAAATTATTGTTCAATACAATCTGACCACTTTATTGTTGTGAAATAGGTGATTCCATGTTATCTCATGAACTGAATCTTTAAATTTATAGAAAACTCATATTATTAATCAAACATGATCCATAATAACACATATTTCATTTACATGTGATATTTAATTAAGTGTAAAAATATTTCCAAATGTACAATTAAACAATATCCTATTTAGAAAAAATAGTATTCTAAATTTTAGATATACATTATAATCAATGTTTCTGACTAAATTTGTTCTCTATAGGAAAATAAGGTTCCTTCGCCACATTTCATCCTTTACATATCCATTTTTTATTCATCTTAGGAGGGTTTAATATAACCATATAATAATTTAATCTTCAATTTCAATTTCAAATATGATAAATGTTCCATATTCCTCTTCTATAAATATATCATGTAGATCACCTTCGAGAAATGAATCGTACTGGGATTCCATATGTGATGATGATATTTTTTACATAATTTTGAAGCAGTTGTATAAGGTCTATATAAAAAACTTGATGTGACCTCTTATTATTAAAATCAAGTGGTGCAGTCACATATAAAAATTCTTATATTGGGATTATCTTTCGTGAAATCTTTACATGTTTCTCTTAATTAGATATCCTAGAATCATTAAAGAAATAAACCCCATTGAAAATAGGTTTCTCTACACTCACCTTCCTATGATCCATATTAACAAAATAAATCATATATAAAAAACTTATTAAATTTATATAGTGGTTTATTTCTATTTTCGATTTAGATCACCCTTAAAATATTTTTGTATCACCATCAAAACATTCATCATAGACTACATGAGTTAAATAGTGTTCCTTTTAATATTTTATATTCATTTTTCAAATGTCAATTACTCTGTTCCATAACATGGAAAATACAGTCTCCCCATTTTCAGATCACAATGCCTCATTAAACAATGGATGCATAAACATCTCTAAAAGACACTGTATAACATGAAATATAAAATATTCTCCATTTTCAAGATAAAAAGTTCCCAACTATAAATATGTACACTAAAAATTGGACATCCTAATCATCTTAAACCCAAATTCTCTCATTTTGAAATGGAATGATAACACCCATTGTATCTATACTAAAATAATTCATAAATCCACTATGGATTTGAGAAACCCACCATGATATTATCAATGTTTTGGTGATATCTTCTATCACCAATCCTCTTCCATTAAACTCAATGTCATAACATCAATCATTAATAAAAAATAAAATATAAAAAATATTGGAATCTTTAATGATTTTTATTTAAAAAATATATTATTGAAATGACGTCTAGAAATTTAAAAAAATCGCATTTTTATCATATACCAATTCAGACAAATTAATTGTTTTCCATGTGATAAAATATTCGACATATAAACAATTCACAATATCAGACAACATAAGACATTTACATATGACATTAAAGATACTTAAAATCTATTCATTCTCTATCCATAATCCATTAATTTTTATAATTACAACCATAATTAGTTTTTAAATACATTTATCAAAAATACACATCATTAATAATTTCATGACTGTAAATCATTAATGAAAACACCTTTTAACGTTATTTAATTGAAGTAAAATATCATGAGTATATCCAACTAACTTTTTAATGGTGATTTTCATCCTCTATTCTCTGATTTTTTTTATTTTGGACAAGTCCAACATACTACATCCTAGTTTTAAAAATATATCCCATCTAATTTTATTTACTATACAAACATCAATAAGAATATGTACAATTAAAGACATATATAATTTATCACCCTTCCTATAAAAATCAATTACTCTTCAATTTGTTAAATTTATAGACCTCTCATATACCTCCCCCCATTATCAATAAAATGAACAGGTTTTCATCCTCTACCTTTAGAAATATACTGGTTCTATCAAAACCATCTTCTCTCAAAAATTGTTAACATAATTATTATAAAATATTTTAAGTGAAAAATAAACACCATGTCATACATGAATTCATGAATAAAAGGGATTATGACCCCATTCGTATTCACCTCTATAGAAAACTGATTCATTTAATAAAAATATATTTACTATTATTTTTTTAATATACTTATAATAATATATAATTAATCTTCAATTTTAACCAAAAATCAATAATAATTGAATTAATTTCATAAAATACCATTTAGTAAATTTAAAATTTAGTAATGGGCCATCATTAAATCTTTTATGACTATTAACTTCAAACTTATTGTAGGAAACATAAGTCCTTGTTAATAGAAATCATACTATCCATGTCAGCTATAAAAATCCATCAAAACAATATTACATGAGAAATTTAATTCCTTTGTCAAAAAAATCCTAGGATTTCAATCACAATAATAGAAAATAGTTACTTATTAAAAACTATTTCACATGTGTGTGTGGCATACCATATATTGAATCAAATTAAATATTCTTTAAATTGGAAACTATTGATAGCACTTGATATCCATTATCTTTATTTATTCATTGTATTTTTGTATTCTTAAATGATCATCACCAATTATAGTAACCTATTAAATTTTTTAATCATAAGAATTTTTTCTCTACAATAATCAATCATCCTAATATTCTTTTAGATGAGTCCACATTGATGATTTATAAAAAAATAGATGAAATATTCTTCAATGACTATTTCTTCTTCTTGAACAAGTTTTCCATTAACTTAATCTGGGAATATAAAAACATCATATAACTAGATAAAAATATTTTAATTCAGAAAATGGGATGATACTTTTTTTAAAACATCAAATAAAATTTGGAAAACTGATCTATTTTATATATAAATTTTTACCATTTTTACTTCATCATTTCATCATGTAAGGCTAGATTTTTTTAATTTCTCAATGAGACTTCTTGATATAATATTCGGATCTTGTATATCCCCTATACTAATTGAATTTATTTATTTTCCTAATAAAAAACATATTGAAACATATTTATTATATTTTATCATGATATTATATTTATTCAATTTTAAAAAAGTGTATACAGTTCTTTTATCAAAGTTTGCATACTACATTTCTTTATTTTCCAATGCAAAAATAATTAATATTTTAATTCAGTTAGTTTAAAAATATTTCATATTCCTCATGGATATATCTACCCATTAATCATAATTTACATAAATTATCAATTATTAAAATAAATCACAAGTATAGATTGGTACCTGCTACATCCTCATATTGAGTATTATGGTTGGTCATTATAATAAAACTATTTTATTCTATTCTTCTTGTAAGTTTTATTAATTATATTTCATTCAAAGAAACCTCTTAAAAATTGTTCCTTAATAATCTATGTTTTCTTAAAATTCCTATCATTTTATTTTTTATATATTTTTTATGTGAACACATTCTCAATGATTCCATTATTTCCATCTTCACTCTGAATGTTTGATACAAATTAATCATTCAATTTACTATATGAGAAATTGTTTCCAACCAATATTCTCTATACAAGGATAACTACACTATTATTCCATGATATCATTGTTTTGGTAATAATGAAACTCATATGTCTTGTATATTGATTATAATCAATGAATATATGATTAAAAACTTTTTCCATCCATTCTCCCAATTATTTCTTTTTTTTCCTTCCATAAAGGTATTTGTGCTATAATACACTTTTATGTCTTATAGAAGTCTCATTTATATATTATCTCATATTCCTTCCAGAAAAAAAAAACTATTCTATATTATAATAGAATATATACTCAAATGAACATGATTTCCACTTGTTTCAGAAGTAGTGATCCTCTCCCACATACCTTATATTCTTCTTATATAAAGATACCTTGAAATATTTTCTTTGTGCATTAGTAAAATAATTTTTCATGATTATACCTTAATATTATTACCATGCACATGTTCCATGGATATCATCCCATAAATACCATTCAATTATTATTCATTAATGTACTGTAATTTAAATGAAAATTAATTTCCTCTAAAGATGTAGTTTGAATTCAATTTTCTTATAATAACTTCTTATAAAAAATTTTAGATGAGACTCAAATAACCAATAGCTCTATTAGGAGGCTAACAACTAGAAAAATATGAATTTTAACTTTTATCATATATCATTAAAGAAATTAATCTTTTCATATTTCTAATGTATAAAATAAATTCAATAATAGATTTATAGAAACTCACTATATGACAATGAATACAATAATAAAAGAACATGGGGTTATATTTTTCTCTATAAATCAACTCTTTTGATGCACGTACATTCATAAAATTATGAATTTCTTCCTATGATATATCTTTGTGAACTCCTCTTATCTCCTTTTTTAGTTCACATTGTATTTTCTTAATTGTTTGGATAATCCTATACCAAAATTCAAAATATTTATTCCAATAAGAGTGGGTACTTTAGCTTCAATATTATAGTTAAACATTCACGAGGACTTACAAAATATAGACTATGTTCCTTATTTTCAAGAATCGATTGCTCAACTTTTCTGAAATATATATATATATATATATATAAACTTATATTATTTATAATAACATTATTTTGAATGAAAAATTATAATTTTAACAAAATAGATTTTTTTAGGATTAATTGGAATATAATTATATTTATATAAATTTGCAAAAGATCTGTTAAGATCACTAATACATTTTTCCCTTAACAGATAACAGAGAAATCTAGCTAGCTTTTCCAAAAAATTTACACCTTCCTCTAATTTCAATTTCTCATAAGGAATATTTATTAAAAACCTTGTTCTACCTATACTCATCTTAGCCATTGATTGATCAAGGAAACATATTCCCTAAACTCAATTATTAATGAGATTATTATATGCCCTTTTTATTATATCTTTATATTCATTCAATTATTTCTTTATAGATTCAATATTATTATAAATATCCTAATCTCTTACATCTAATAAAACCTTTCTATTGCTTATTAATTAGTACAATATTTATAATAATATAACAATATTTTAAAATTAATTCAACTAAAACATTCACTTTCATATAAATCACTATCAGAGGGATCCTCATACAAATCCTTTTTATCCACCACAAAATTTTCTATAATGGAGTAAATTCTCTCATTTATTTCTTCAATAGAAGCACTCATACATTCAATCATCGTTGATTTATCATAATACTATTGACTCAGATCAATACATGATTCATATTTAATTTTAACTCTTTCTTTTTCAATAACACATTTTTCCATAATGGATAATAAAACATTTAATTTCTCAGTTTACTCATATGTCTCCTTAAATAGTCCCTGAATCTTCTGGTAATTTTTCCATCGAATATCTAATTTTTTAATATCACCCTAAATATTTTACTTAAGATAATAAACTCTATATTATTCTTTATTTTGTTTGGGTAAATAGGATTCTTGAAAAAAAGATATTAGTTCCTTATGCTTGAACTTACATATATCATGTTGAATCAACAAAAAACCTATTTTATACCACATATTTTAACATGGAAGACCTAGAGAGGGTGGTGAATTAGTGTGATAATGTAATTTAAATATTTTCAACCCACTCCATAGTCCCTTCCAATTAAATTAATATTATTATAAGGAAAATGTATTCAACTTTTTTCTTTATACAAAACATTCTCATCAAATATCTTGTAAGTGTTTTGAACATAAGATATTAAGGAATAAATATTTTTTGGGAATCTACCACACTAGGATATATCATAGGACTACACACTTATTATTATAATAGATCACCAATATATAATATAACACTATACTTAGTTGATACATGATTTAGACGAATAATCTATACACTAATTCAATCTTCCTGTATAAAAAATTGGATAACCTCACTTCATCTCGCGAGTTAGTCGATTTATCCATCACTATGAACTAAACTAAAGGATATCTATTTATAAATTTTTAGGTTTCTTGTATGATTATAAACATGAAGTTCATTTTATATATAGAATGCGGTTATGAGTTTAAATGATTTTTTATGTTAATTATTTAGAGGATTCTGAGTAATTACCCTAATTTTTTTACATTATAGGACCAAATTAGTAAAATGCCAGAAATTTGAATGGAATTTATTTTATTAAATTATTTGGAATTTTACGAGTATGCAGTTTCTGACAGAACCTGATTCCAAGGCCTGATGTGCCCAGAATAATTTTCTGAAGTTTTGCTCGGGTACGTTCAGTGAACGAACTAGATGGTTGTTCTATCTATTAAACCAATTCTAGGAATTGAAATCCGAGGGCACCGATGAAACTGCAGCACATGTAATTGCTTAAGGAGACCATTAACGTAGTTTCATTTTATGTGGGTTTGACTTTATTTTGGAGTTTCATCTTAAATTGAACAAAAATTGTGTTGCACACAATTTGTACTTTGAGTTGGTTATATCCTAAAAGGGGGAGGTTGGTGGTGGGGCCCACCCACACATAACCTACTTTGAAATGATATTAAGGGACAGGACCCACATGGGTCTTAAACTCCTTTAACCCCCCCCCCCCCCCCGTGAACTTATGAGCTTCCATTTAATGTGCCAACCCTCTTCATTACTAAACTAAACATCTTTTAATTATTTGGCACGTTTTCGAATTCTCTTGAAATCTTTATGACAACTCTTTAATAAAGTGTTATACTTTATTATTATGGGTGTTGGAATAATCTCTACTGGGGAGAGTCTTGAGAGAAGGGATTTGGGAGGATTTAGAGGACTTCTTTCCCTCATCAAATAATTCGAAGAACGCCGGTGCCAACCTCGGCTTCTTCTTTCTCGATGTTGATGAAGCAACGTCGTCATACCGCGGAAACGTCAACAGAACAATGATAGAATCTCCTTCCTTCGTCAAGCGATAAACATTATTGAATTGAGGTAGGGGTTTAATTTTGAAGTATGATAAATATATCTGTGTTAATTCCTCTTGTTCTTGAATCTCAATGACGATGGCCAAACAAACATGGTCATGGATACACACATAGACCGTGAACCTTTCTGTTTTGTTCCTCATGCATTCTTCATCGCCAAATGTTTAAGCGTGCTAAAAACTCAATGTTACGTTGAGTGCGGCATACGAATGCAGATATCTCAACCCAAGGATCATGAATCTGCGGTTGTCACAATTTTCGGGTTTTGAACGAAGATACAGCAACCCACGTAAGGGGCGACACTGCGGTGTGATTTCGGCATGTGTTCAAGACATGACTTCGGGCGAGTTAGGAAGTGTGACTACTGCGGTGGACCGTGAAGCTTCGGGCGAGCAAGGAAGAACAAGAAAGGTGGTCTGGTGGTGTGCGGTGAGTCCGAGGCGGCTTCGGCCGGCAGTCCGGGTGTGCAGCTGGTGAGCAGGCCGTGTGGTACGTGACTGTCGAGGGAGGATCACGTTGCAAGGGTGGTCGGCACATAGTAGGCAAGCAGGGCAGGAGGAAGCAGATCGGGTGGAAGAGGACACCGCGTGAAGGGCTGGCCGATAGGGTTTGGAGGTTTGGGTTAGAGGTGCTAAAACGTGAAGGAATTGATAGATTGGAGAGAGAAAGATTAAGTAGATGATATAATAATAAAAAGAAAGGAATTAATTGATGTTGTATGTTTCCAGGGAACAACAAGGGATCCAAATAAAATTTGGATTGATTTGGAGTTAGTAATAGTAAATAAATAAGTAATTAATAATATTAATAAAATCTTATTATAATTACTTTTGATGATAAATCATATTTTTGTCTGCAACTTCCCCGTAGGACCTCGGTTTTACAAACCGTCTGCAGCGGTGCGACCCTGGTTTCGAGACAGACATTCTGAGTCCAATATTGAATGCCTTTTTTGGGTTTTTGGATCGGGTACCCGAAACACACAAATAATAATAACAATATATTATTATTAAATCTGCGACCCGCCACAACTCCTGTGCGCGACGTCCGATTGGATTGTCGTCAGTGGTGATGTAATCACGTCATTAATACGATCGATTCAAGTCTAATGTTGGATACTAAATACTGGTTTGTGGCTCGGGCTGATGAAACACCGAATAGTAATATTATTATTATTATTACGGGATCTTGTATCAGACATATCTCTCTCATAAGGTGTCAGAATGATGAATCGTCAGCAATGTTGCAACCCTGGAGTTAAGAAAGATGTTTCAAGACCAATTTTGGATATTTAAGTCGAGGTCGAGGTGCAGAACCCATGAGGCCCGGTTTGTGCGTGTTGTGGTGAAATGAAACTTTTTCACTGGCTATCCATTTTGGACCAATGGGTATTCCATATCATGTGTTTTTTAGTATGGATCGCAATGGTGTGACCGGTTTGGTTAACAGGTGTCATTTGAAGTACGGTTGGTTTGGTTCGAACCCGTAACCAATCGGGCCCTCAGAGCAGAAACACTTATAACCTGAGCTCCGGACGTCCGATTGATGTGCCGTCAGCTTTGTTGGATTCCTCTTGATGAGACGGTTCTTTTAGCATACTCCACTTGTGGTTTGGATGTGGTTGGAGTTCTGTCAGGTTGGTTTAGCTTATAAACCAACTAGGCCCCTCGAATGGAAAAGCCAATAACTCTCAGACCGGATGTCTGTTTGATGAACTATCAGAGGAATTGGTAATGTCATTGAGTAATGGTCCCTTGAGTATACCCCATGAGAGTTTAGGGTGCAGTTGAGATATGGTTTGGTTGGTTCTTACATGAAACCAACCGGGCCCCCCGGGACTAAAAGGCTAATAACACACAGACCAGGTGTCCGATAGACGCGCTGTCAGTTGCGTTGAGACCCCTTTGACGAGGTGGTACTTTAAGATACTTTTTCATGGTACTTCATGATAGATGATGTATCAACCCCCTTGGATCGTGGAGCAGACCCTCCGGGAATCGACTGTGCTGTGTGCGGGAACCCTAGAGCGGGCTGTGACTGCGACGACGATGACGACTGTACATGGATCCTATGTGGGTTCGGCAGCGAGGACGACTGTACTTAGATCCTCCGTGGGTTCGACAATGATGTTGATTGTACTTGGATCCTATGTGGGTTCGGCAGCGATGAAGACTGTTCTTGGATACTCCGTGGGTTCGGTAGCGATGACGACTGTACTTGGATCCTCCGTGGGTTCCGCAGTGATGACAACTATACTTGGATCCTATGTGGGTTCGGCAGCTATGAAGACTGTACTTCGATCCTACATGGGTTCAGAAGTGATGGTTATTGTACATGGATCGTACATGGGTTTTTCAGTGAAGACTTATGTACTTGGATCCTACATGGGTTCGACAGAGGAGATGATTCAGAGGCTACATCTAATCATCTCCACCCCTCTTTGTGAGTAGTATACCTATGTGAGTTGAGTCTTGACTTTCAATCTTTATCATCGATGTTATTGACTTCATTTCCTATGTGGACTAGTTGTGTTTTTCTGTGTGGACTAGGTTGTGATTGGGATCGTGAGTTGGGGATAAACTGGAAATGATGACTTAGGTATATGTATGGGCATATACCTAGGTAGAGTTGTTTGATAATTTGTGTTTGTATCTTTTCTTTGTGGTTATCCTTGTTGTATTTAGTGAGACCTTGAGGGTTTTGAGGTCCCTACTAAGAATCATTATACTAATCCCTGCACGGGCTATACTCGCACCTCGTTGTGTTGGATGCAGACGATGGACATCGCTGACAGAGACTGAGCGTACGAGGACTGGACGACACCTGGAGTAGGATCTCATGACGAGTCAGTACCCGGAGGTGGACTTCATGACGAGATGGTCCTCGGAGTAAGTTGGCGGGCGAGAGTGTTGAGAAGGCTATATGTACCTACCCTTAAGGTAGGATCCGAGGTGGATGGCCCATAAGCTGCTCCAATATTCCAGCTGTTTGTCTTTTCTGTTGTACTTTTGTTCAGTTATAGCTGTACTTTTTTGTTGGGTTTGTATTCTGTCCCATTTACTTTATAGCACTTGCTTTTGCACTCAGTTTACTTAGTGTTTATTTCATCTTGCATACTATGTTGTGTTTGTTTACATATATAAATGCAATGCCTTCCCTTTTATCGGGATTTACGCCTTTGGTGCTAGTCGCCAGCCCCTGGCCTATGGAAGGCAGTCTTGGGGTAGTCACAGCACGGGCCCCGGGGATAGGTCATGACAAATTGGTATCAGAGGAGTCGGTTCTACCACATAACTTAGAACTCTGATCATTCTTTTCTGTGAATAAATAATGTTAAGGGTACCAAGTGTTGTCTTCAGTTCAGGGAGTCCAGTGTTGGTGTGGCGGCCGACGTATCCATACACCAGGACCCTGACTTCTAATTTCCGACTCAGTGCATGAAAACACTGATTGCATGTGTGTTTTCGAAAGTTTTCCTTAAGTAATATCAACCAGGTCATCTCACCAGGTATAAATCATTTGACCGTGTCGCATATGTTCAGGATGTCTCCACGCAGACTGTCAGTTGGAATCCCGAGAGAGGGTACATGATGACGGCCCACCGAGCGATGAGGCTCTAGTGTAGGGCCCTTTTTCAATGTTGGCACCTTCGAGTGGTGTACCGGCAGTAGCACCACCCATTGGGCAGCAGATGCCACCAGCCATACTAGCGAAAAGTGCATTCCGATAGAGCGTGTTGCACAAGTTCCAGCAGCAGAGGCCTCCGAGGTTACGAGGCGAGGCAGATTCCTAGGCAGCGGAGGACTGGCTGGAAGTGATTGCTAGAGTTTTATGCCTAGTTGAGACACCAGTAGAGTGGATGGTGGACTTAGCTACTAGTGTTTTCCAGTGAGTGACCATGAGGTTGGTCTGTATAGTGATGAGGCTTCATTATGTGGACCAATACCTGAGATAGTACCTTTGGGTAGTGTGCCAGCAATATCCCTACCTGTTGGACAGAAGTTACAACCAGCGGTACCGGTAGATGACTCTTGTAGGCTTAGTGTCTTACATGTGTTTCAGCACTAGATATCCCTCATGTTCTGAGGCGAGCCTGAATCATAGGTGGCTTAGGACTGGCTTGATGAGGTGGCTAAGGGTTTTTTAGATCTTACACAGCTTCGGAAGGATGACATGTGGGAAGCTAAGTACTCAACGAGGCGTACCAATTGTTCCGGGTACTTTATGACTACGATATGATCAGTTCTTTAGAGCTCGGACCTCTGAGCGCGGTGTGTTTATGGATATCCAAGTACACACTATTTTCTCAATGCATTCCTACTACTATTTGGGTGCTAGAGAGAACCTTTGTGGTTGACTGTTCTTTGGATGATCGGTTATAGCCAGTGAATGTTAGCAGTGGGAAGATGTGGACTGGAGCCAGTCTCAGAGACTTGGGCGAGGAAGTGTTAAGGACAGATGAATCTGCAGAGCAGCAGACGTAGAAGCAGAGCTTGGTGAGCAGCATGAGGTGGTGTATATTTCGACATGTTACAACCACCCACATTTTTATTCCCCTCCAGGCTCAGGGAGCTGGAGGTCAGGGGAACAGAATAGCTACATGCGGTCACAAAGTGTGACCCAAGGGCTCTAAGAATGATTTGACGTACGGTCTGTGTCTACTACGAGCTGCCATATCAATAGACATAGGTACCAATCGTTCCTTCCTTCCATGAATCTTGTCCCAGACCTAGAGTTTATGGTTAAAACCATTGACTTGACCCTCACTTATGGAGATACCTTTGAGAGGAGACTCGATAAACACACTTACGCTGACAGGTGCGATTTGACCCTTGAGGAGAAAGTTTCGGTTAGAACCTCTTGGTGGCAGCATCGATGCCTTAAAATGTTAGTTTGGGTATGGACTGGGCAACCACTGTTCGTACACGGATTGACGTTATTAGGAAAAAAGGTTGTGGTTAATCTACTAAGATGGGATAAGGTTTTCCTTGGTTGGAGAAAAGGAAAACCCAGGCAGCATAGGATGGACTCATACATAAGAGGGTGCAGTCGATCACTCAGGAGTCAGCCAGACTTACCTTTGTGCCAGAATTCTCCAGAGTTGCAGCACCACTTCCAGCAATGACAATGAAAGGGAAACCCTTCGTGTGGTTAGTTAGATGCCAGCATAGCTTTCTGGAGCTGAGATATAGATGTATTACAGCAGTTGAGACTACATAGAGTAGACAGAATTCCTATGTTGATAGGAGACGGATACCACTTGAGTTCGAGGATAGCAGCCTTGTATTCTTATGGGTATCACCTCGATGAGGTCTAAGGAGATTTTTCCGGGGTGCAAAGTTATCTCCGGGATTCATCGGACCTTTCCAGGTCCTCAGTAGTGTAGGCAAGGTGGGTTACCTCCTGGCCCTTCCACCTCAGTTTCACTGGGTGCACGATGTCTTCCACGTATCACAGTTGATGAGATACGTGCACGACCCGACGCATATCATCGACCATGGGGAGATGGACATCGATGACAGGGAGACATTCTCAGTGGTCCCAGTGGAGATCAAGGATCAATAGGAGCAGGTCCTCCGTGGATGGTTGATTCCCCTAGTGCGCATTCGTTGGCATCACGAGAACCTCCAGTAGATCCCATGGGAGTGGAGGGCTTAGATGCGTGCTTAGTATCCTCATTTGATACACTGGTTTTTGTTGTAGATTTACAGGGACGTAAAGGCCTGAGGTGGGGTAATGTGAAGACCTGGAAATTTCAAGGTAAATTTTTTTCTTAAATTATTTGTAATTTTAAAAGTACGCAGTTTCTGACGGCACATGATTCTGAGGCCCGGTGTACCCGAAATAATTTTCTGAAGTTTAGCTCGGGTACATTCAGTGAAAAAACGAGCAGGTTTTTCTATCTATTGAACCAGTGCTCAGAATTTAAATCTGAGGGCACCGACGAAACTACAACACCGGTAATTGCTTAATGGGACCTTTTCCATAGTTTAATTTTATTCGGGTTTGACTTTATTTTTGAGTTTAGTCTTAAATTGAACAAAAATCGTGTTGCACACAATTTTACTTTGACTTGGTTATATCCTACAAGGGGGAGGTTGGTGGTGGGGCCCACCCACACTTAACTTCCTTTGAAAGGATATTAAGGTACATGACCCACACAGGTCTTAAACTTCATTAACCCCCTTGAACCTATGAGCTTCCATTTAATGTTCCAACCCTCTTCATTAATGAACTAAACCTCTTTTAATTATTTGGCACGTTTTCGAATTCTCTTGAAATATTTATGCCAACTCTTTAATAAAGTGTTGTACTTTATTATTATGGGTGTTGGAATAATCTCCAGTGGGGAGAGTGTTGAGATAGGGGATTTGGGAGGATTGGAAGGACATATTTCCCTCATCGGAGAACGCGAAGAACGCCGACGCCAACCTCAGCTTCTTCCTTCTCGACATTGACGAAGCGACACCGTCATCACGTAGAAACATCAACGGAACAATGATAGCATCTCCTTCCTTCATCAAGCAATCAAACATCTTGAATTGAGTTTTGGGTTTAATTTTGAAGTATGATAAATATCTTTGTGTTAATTTTTCTTGTTCTTGAATCTCAATGACGGTGGCCAAACAAACATGGTCATCGATCCGCACATATACTGTGAAACTTTATGTCTGTTTCCTCGTGCATTCTTCATCGCCAAATAATTAAGGGTGCTAAAAACACAATGTTACGTTGAGCGTAGAATGCGAATGCAAAGATCTCAACCTGAGGATCACGAATTTGTGATTCTCACAATTTTTGGGTTTTGAATGAAGATACAGTGACCCTCGGAAGGGGCGACACAGCGGTGTGATTTTGGCGTGTGTTCAAGGTATGACTAAGGGCGAGTTATGCGGTACGACTACTGTGGTGGTCAGTGCAGCTCTAGGTGAGCAAGGAAGCATGGTAAAGGCAGTCTGGTGGTGTGTGGCGAGTCTGAGGCGGCTTTGGCCGGCAGTCTGGGTGTGCAGCTGGTGACCAGGCCTTGGGGTACGTGACTGTCGAGGGAGGACCATGTCACAAGGGTGGTCGGCGTGTGGTAGGAATGTAAGGCAGGAGGTAGCAGATTGGGTGGAAGAGGAAACTGCGTGAAGGGCTGGCCGATAGGGTTTGGAGGTTTGGGTTGTAGGTACTAAAACGTGAAGAAACTGATAGATTGGAGAGAGAAACATTAAGTTGATGATATAATTATAAAAAGAAATGAATTAATTGATGTTGTATGTTTCCAGCGTGCAACAAGGGCTCCAAAAAATGTGGATTCATCTGGAGTTAGGAATAGTAAATAAATAAGTAAACAATAATAATAATAGAATATTGTTGTAATTAATTTTGATGATAAAACACATTTTTGTCTCCAACTTCCCCGTACGACCTCGGTTTTACGAACCGTCTATAGTGGTGTGACCCTGATTTCGAGACAGACATTCCGAGTCTAATATTGAATGTCTTTTTTGGGTTTTTGGATTGGGTACCCGAAACATTCAAATGATAATAATATATTATTATTAAATCTTTGACCACCATAACTCCTACATGCGACGTCCGATTGGATTGTCGTTAGTGGCGATGTAATCCTGTCATTAATACGGTCGATTGAAGTCTAATGATAGATACTAAATTATAGTTCGTGGCTCGGGGCCACGAAACACCGAATAATAATATTATTATTATTATTACGGGATCTTGTATCAGAAATATCTCTCTAATACTGTGTCAGAATGATGAACAATCTGCGACATTACGACCCTGGAATTAAGACGGATGTTTCAAGACCAATTTTTGATATTTATGTCGAGGTCAAGGCACAGGCCCCATGAGGCCCAGTTCACGCGTGTTGTGGTGAAATGAAACTTTTTCACCAACTATCTATTTTGGACCAATGGGTAGTCCATCTCGTGTGTTTTTCGGTATGGATTGAAATGGTTTGACCGGTTTGGTAAACCAGTTTCATTTGAAGTATGACCAGGTTGGTTCAAACCCGAAACCAACCGGGCCCTCGGAGCGAAAATGCTTATGACTTGAGCTTCAGACGTCTGATTGACGTGACGTCAAATTTGTTGGATTCTTATTGATGAGACAGTTCTTTGGGCATACTCCACATGAGGTTTGGATGCAGCTGGAGTACAGTTGGGTTGGTTTAGCTTATAAACCAACCGGGCCTCTGGAACGGAAAAGCTAATAACTCTCAGACCGTACGTCCGTTTGACGAACCGTCAATGGAGTTGGTAATCTAATTGAGTAATGGTCCCTTGAGTATAACCCATGAGAGTTTGGGGTATAGTTGAGATATGGTCGGGTTGGTTCGTACATGAAACCAACCGGGGCCCTGGGTCTAAAAGGCTAATAACACACAGATCGGGCGTCCGATAGATGCGCTTTCTATTGCGTTGAGACCCCTTTGACGATGTGGTACTTTGAGATACTTCTTCGTGGGACTTATTCATAGTTGATGTATCGAACCCCTTGGCTCATGGAGCAGACCCTCCCAGAATCGAGCGTGCTGTGTGCAGGAACCCTAGAGATGGATGCGACTGCGATGATGATGACGACTTTACATGGATCCTTCGTGGGTTCGGCAGTGAGGATGACTGTACTTGGATCCTCCGTGGGTTCGGTAGCGATGAAGACTGTACTTGGATCCTACGTGGATTCGGCAGTGATGACAACTCTACTTGGATCCTCCGTGGGTTCGGCAGTGATGGCGACTGTACTTTGATCCTCTGTGGGTTCGGTAGCGATGATGACTGTACTTGGATCCTCCGTGGGTTCAGTAGTGATGACGACTGTACTTGGATCCTCTGTGGGTTTGGCAGCGATGAGGACTGTACTTGGATCCTACATGGGTTTGGCGGTGATGGTTATTGTACTTGGATCCTATGTGGGTTCAGCAGAGGAGATGATTTAGAGGCTACATCTAATCATCTCCACCCCTCTTCATGAGTAATATACCTATGTGAGCTGAGTCTTGACTTTCAGTCTTTATCATCGATGTGATTGACGTGATTTCCCGTGTGGACTAGTTGTGTTTCCATGCATGGACTGGGTTGTACTTGGGCTCGTGAGTTGGAGTCGAACTAGAAATGATGACTTAGGTATATGTATCGGCATATAACTAAGTAGATTTGGTTGATACTTCATGTTTATATATTTTCATTGTGGTTATCCTTGTTGGATTTAGTGAGACCTTGAGGTTTTCGGGGTCCCTACTGAGTATCGTTATACTCACACCTTCATGGGCTATGCCCGCACCTCGTTGTGTTGGATTCATACGACAGACAACACTGACATAGACCGAGTGTACGAGGACTGGACAATACCCGGAGGAGGACCTCATGACAAGTCAGTACCCAAAGGTGGACTTCATGACGAGATGGTACTCGGAGGAGGTTGGAGTGTGAGAGCGTTGAGAAGGCTATATGTACCTACCCTTCAGATAGGATCTGAGGTGGACGACCTAGGAGCTGCTCTTATCTTCCAACTGTTTTCTTTTCTATTGTAGTTTTGTTCAGTAGTATCTATACTTTTCACTTGGGTTTGTATTCTAGCCCATTTACATTCCAAAACATACTTTTGTACTCAGTTTACTTAGTGTTTATTTCATCTTTCTTACTCTATTGTTTTTGTTTACTTATATAAAGGCAATGCCTTCCTTTTTATCAGGATTTACGCCTTTGGTGCAAGTCCCCAGTCCCTAGCCTATGGAAGGCGGGCTTGGGGTAGTCATGGCACGAGCCCAGAGGATAGGTCGTGACAACATTCATTTAATAAGTGAAAATATTTATTCTTCTATAAATCATCAAACATCCGCAATACTATAAATAGTAATTCCACAGTAAAAATTAATCTTTAAAAAAATATTACCTCTATACATCAGTGAACCATCTGTTTCCATTCTATACCATGATCATGATTCTCATGATATACTCTATACCTCTTCAATTTCTAATGTGATATACAATATCTATAAAATCATTTAAATATAATCTTCAATGAAGTTATTTTTTTCAAAATCTTATCTTCAACAAGATCTATTTTAGTAGTTTGATTTCACATTTAATTTAAATTTTAAATAATATCATTTTTATAGACACACATTACCATCTATAGAAATAATGTTTTTGCTTCACTATTCTTCCCTTATATTTTCCATTTTTCCAATTCTATATATTTTTTTATACTACAACTCTTGAAAATTTTGAATTTAAAATTCAAAAAAATATATTAAACATCTCTCCTCTCAATTAAATCAAACTTTTGGAAAATAATCCAATAATTTTTCACAATTATATTCCAATTGTATTTTTTAGAGTCAATATATATTTGAAGCAGATGTGGAGAATATAAATAAAAAAACATGATTTAAAATAAATCTTTTAAAATTACATGGTTTATTCCCTTAAAAAACATATGTTTTTGGATTTACATCAATTTTACTATGAAGTGTTTCTCTGTATACCATGGATTGAAAAATCTCCATTTTTTATCACCATTTAAATAAAATATTACTCTACCAAAAATATCATGTTTCACATTGACTATAGAAACCTAAGTCATGGTGCTTTTTAATTTTCCATTTCAATCAGCCATGGAATATTTTAGTAACATCAACAAAAAAATTTCAATGTACACAACAACACTCATAGTGGGCCATCTAGTGTTTAATATTAATTCATCCAATATGAAATCCTATGTTCCCTGACATGATACACACCTTATAATCATTGTAATATCAATAGTTCTTCCTAAAAAAGATGTGATTCAAAATATTTTAATAATATTTTATACCAAGAATTATAAATGATTCACTACTTTTAATAGAAAAAGTTCTCAATAACAATTTCATGCACAATGACATGATTCACCTCTTCATTTTCAACAGAAATTCTCCTTTCTTAAAATAGTGTAAAATATTCCCATAGTATCTGCAATCCTCCCATTTATATATTAACTATAGTTTATAAAATTCAATATGGTTTGATCAATTCCATAACAAAAGAAAATCCAATTATACTAAACAACAGATACATCCTCTAATATGCAATACAAAATTTTATTACAATCAATTGAATTTTTTTATTTTTAATATTGAAAAAATATATTATAGGAAATTCATATGGACATCCATAATAATTTTAATTTTTAGAAGATATACCTTTTCACAAATTTTGTTACTAGAAAAAAAATAAAATATTCAATATCCTAAATGGTTACAATATCAAACCACCTCAAAAATCTTGATTTTATTTTCAATATTTTTTAAAACAACTCATACTTCATATATACTCAATTTAATATAGTTATCGTTACATCATCATATTTAAAACAAAACTCATCATCAATCCAAAATATCAATCCTTCCCATACTTTCAATCCATAATAAAATATTCGATATACATATTAATAAATCTAACAACTGTCTCATTAGTGAATCTAATAGTTCTTTAATCAGTGATTATCTTCATCCATTTTCAAATTTCTATAATTATTAATAAATAAAATATATAATCTCTTAGTTTTACTAGTATAAAAATTACCTCATTAGATTTTATTTATTACAATCTTAGAATGATAAACTAATTGTGTTGATAAGGTGTCTGAATGGGTCAATGAAAAATAGTCATGTCATTTATTCAAGGTCAATGGGATTTGTTTAGATTTATAAGTTAAGGGGTCTAACCAATAAGGATAGAATATACTAGAGCTTGCAAGGGTTATAAAAAATGTGTACATTATAGATTAGCTGAGTCAAAGGGAGGTAACCAATGATATTTGTGTATACTAGTGTGTTTTTAGAGATATGATTTTTGGGGTCATCATAGACCAGTTGGTTAAAATGAATTTGAACAATGGGGTTAGTGTAGATGAGTAGGTTACAAGGATAGTGAATAACGGCTTTGGAACATACCATTATATCTTCTAATAAATAAGATATATTGGGGTGAATAAACAATAGAGACCATTGAGGTAAGTCTAATATCAATCATCGATGAGTTATTATTATTATACCATATAAATGTTTGACACAAGTTGTAACCTAGAAATGGATAAAACATGTAGGGTTAAGTATATTGGTTTCTTATTCATAACATGATATATTCACCAAGGCATCTACTTTGAATAAGAATTAGTTCATTTTTTCACAGTCATACACACCATAAGATGTGATATTCTATAGGTATACTAGTGATATCGTGCAATAATTTTTACATCAACCTATATATGGGAAACCCAGGGGATTTTTAGATTTAATGTTTTTTAATGTGGGTAAGGGAATGGTTTTTATGAGAAGTGTTAGTTTATATTAAGTAATACTAAAGACCAAATGCCTAGAAATATATATAGAAGCATTAATTGATTATTTTTTGCCATTCATGTGCACATGGTCTGTAAATTTTTCCATTTGTATAGAGATCTTCTATAATGTATGATTCCGAGATTATTAAATATCTTATGATTATTGAAATATAATATTTTAGTGTTATTTATATAATTGTTTATATTTCAAACATAATGTAATAATTGGGTTATGGTTTTATTGCTAGTATTGGTTGGTTACAATATGGAAGGAATAATATTCACATGATATTAATTAATCCCAAATCACTAGTCCAAAACCTCTTTCATACAAGGAGGTGGTTCCATGGTCATGTGGCACTCTCATGACATTGTATTGTTTCTAGGAGTTATAATAACATTCATAAAAAGGATCATATAAACCAATAAGAATTTTTTTATATTGGGGTGAACACTCATATGTTTTATGAATATTTGAATTTATTCTCAAATTACTTAGAACTCACCAACATCAATAAGTAATTTAAAAAAATTCATTTATTCACAAAATTCATTGATTAAATCAAATTTGAATATATATTTTAGATATATTCATCCATAAATAACTTTTTATTCCTCAATATTATAATTATTTTTAGGAATATTTAAAAATAAATACCAAAAAAATATTTATTTTATATTTAAATTATTATACTAAAAACACATTATTCGTATATAAATGAACTCCCAATATTTAAAAAGTAAAATTCCATCTATGTTTTATTAAGGATAAACAAATTTATGATGTTCATATTCTAAATTAATATCATATCCACTATTTTAATCACTATTAGAGATAATATCATCCTTAAATATTAATTTTACTCTCTTTGTTAAGGAACCAATCTGAACTTTTAATTTTGATAAAATTTATACTTTATTTTTTAAATCAACCTCAAATTTTTTTCAATTAATTTCTTTTGTGATTCCTTATCATTTTTCATCTTAATGAATTTTGTAGGATAATTTTTATATAAATAACCTTTATTTCCATAATTAATTTGAAAATATTTTTTCCCATCCACTTTATATTCCCTCTATTGAAGGTCATTTAGAATAAGGATAACAATTCATCATATCCTTTAGAATCAACTTCATTCTATATTTCAACCTTAATAGAACTCTTTAATTCATTGATTTTTATCTATTTAATAGATTTTAATTATTGATAATTAAAACTAATAAAATTATTATTAAAATATAGTTACTTTATCAATCATATGATTTCAAATGGTTTTATACATCATCAATGGAGATTTTTTTTTCATGTTTTCATACTCAATAGAGAAATCATTTCTATTATATTTATCTTGGATAATTAGTATAAGATTCACGAAAAAGATTATTTATTAAACAATTTCACCATATCAATATTCAATACTCACAATTATATTCAACCCAATAAATAACTCATTAATGAATTCATCCTCCTTGTAGTTTTCATCACTAAGTTGAGGTTGATAAAGTATGAATTTATCTTCCTTCACCATTTTGTATTCATTATAGGTTTTAGAGAGTTGCTCAATTTTTATTGTGATATATAATATCTCATGAATTTTTTAAATTTTAATTTTTGTAAAAAAATATAATGAATCTCTCCTCACTCGATGATATTGACCATGTTTTTTTCTCATACAGTGACAACGATTCAACTCCATTCATAAAAGTAAAACCATTGGGAACAAAATGTAAAACATTAATGGAAGAAGAAAAAATATAATTTATTATAAACTCTTTCTATAGATGAATTTTGTTACATTCATATGTTAGGGTCCCTTATCTATTGAATGAATTGTGACATTTAAATTAATTAAATTTAATAGAATAAATCTTCACGATTGAATCAAATATCTAATACAAATTGTTGGTGCCCCTTGGTACACCTCAAGTAGTACATAGTTATATAGTGAATTAGTTATTTTAAAAAATTATACCATATTTATTATCATCTTTAGTTAGAATGAAATGATCTCCCTTATATAACTAAAGCATTTATAATTCATGTGACCAAAAATCAATTGATTTTTTTTACAATTGTAACCACTCAATCAAAGAAGAAATTCCTTAGACAGTTGTGGTTGTTATCCCACATCACACAGTTTATACTATTTCTATAAGGAGAAAACCTTTAGAAAATAAAAAATCATTTATTTGTTTTATTTTTGAGGTGGTTTGATAAACTTATGAAAAAAACACACTATAATTTTTAAATTTAATATCAGCAATAATTTTCTCTGATTGAACACTAATTGTAATAGTTATTGAAAATTGTTAAAATTACCACTAGTAAATGTATTAGAATTAATATTAATCTATAATTACAAATTATTTAATATTATCAATGATTATCTTATTATTAATTTTAATATAAAAAATTAAACTAATAATATATAATAATATTATTATTAATAATTTTAAAATATTAGTTAAAATAATATAGTAAATAAATTATACATTATAACTTGTAATTGGAAAAAAGTATTTTGTTATTAATAAATAACAAATATTAGGTAATAATAAATAATAAATACGTAATTTTATAATAAATAATGAGTAATTTTAAAATAATAATATAAAATTATGAATTACAGATTATAAAATATGAATTAATTCCTAAAATTAGTAATAAGTATTTGATATTTTCTAGTAAATAATTATGAGTTACTAATCAATAAGATATAATTAATACATAATAATTATTAACTCTTAATTAATAGCTTGTAATTAACAATTATTAGAAATCTATTTTTTAATTTAAAAATGCTAATTAAAAAACCCTATTTTATATTTTGTAAATATAAATTAGTAAGTAAATTATATAAATTATTCCATATTAATTATTTAATAATAATTGAAATAAAATACTCATATATTCCCTATTATTAATATAAATAGTAATTAATAATTAATAATATTTAAATAAAATTTAATAATTTAAAATGACTAACTAGTAATTACAACTTTTAAATTATTATTAACAATATGTATCTAGTAAATAATAATATATATTTAATAACTAATAATTAATAATATTGGAATAAATATAAATATTTATTTATTATTAATTATTAATTATTTATTACTAGTTTAAAATAAATAATATTAACTAATTTTAAAATTATAGTGAATAATTAAAAAGTAATATTTACTAAAGAAAAACTATTAATTGATAGTTAAAAATAATTTGTAATATAGAAATTTATTATTTTTATGTAATAATTATAGATTACATATGATTAACATAAATTAGATATTCGTTATTAGAAATAATTAATAATTAATCATTCATTATTAATTACTAACAACTTTGTGTGTGAGTGTGTATATATATATCTCTATGTGTGTGTGTAAATAGATAAAAATATATAAATATATACTCCCATAGAAACATAAATATATTGATATATATAAATATAATTATGTATATTCATACATGCCTACATAAATTATTACACACACACACTTGAACACACATAAACACAAGCATATATAAATCCATACATGCATTTATATATACAAACATACATACCACTATGAATGCATCTATAGAAGAATATATACAAATATTCATAAATTCACACACTGAGACACACACAGATATATATATATATATATATATATATATGTTCCCAACTAATATTTTAATTCAACTTCAACCTATAGAAGGGAAGCATGGATGATTCCAACCCCAACCATTTTATAATTTCTTTTGAAATGTGTGTGGATAGAATATATGGTAGAGTATGTGAAAATGATGTGGGGTTAGATGGTTACTATGTTGGTGCTTCACATATTATGTGGGTTTTGGTGGAATATGGATGGATAATGACTAAGTAAAAGATTTATAGGGAATGTGGGTGCACTATGTGCATTGTGCGTTTTCCATAGTCAGGGTAGTACAACTGAGAAATGAAATGGGGTAACAAGGTATGATATGTAATTGTTTTTATACTATATGAGGAATTATGAGCTTTAGGAGTGATTAATTGTGGTTGGGTTATAAAAGCTTTTGGTTATGCTGGGGTGGTCCAAGTGGATTCATAGGATGATATGTACCATGGTTGGTCATGTTAATATTAATAATTAAATTCCATAAATATAAAAAAAACCACCATGATATGTTAATTATTTAATTTTTTTTAAGAAAACATTAAAATTTTAATCACTTCTATTTATTTAAAAAATAATTTCAAAATAATTTACCAATGGTTTTCAAAAAAATTTAAAAACAAACTATCACGAAATTATTCCTGACATTCCTATATCCAATATTTCAAATTTCCAAAAAATTATGCACACAAGGTTTCTAAATTGAGTTTCCGCTATAGTGGGGACAATGGAATGAATTATATCCCTTTGTAATATATCTCCAAATAAAGTAAAATCCAACCACCCATTCCCTTTAAAAAAGAAAGTAATTATAAAAACAATTAATGGAAGAAATGTGATTCAATTTTTATAAGACTTCATAGGAAAATTGTTCACCATTGTTTTTCAAACATTATATTCTTCTTGATAAACTCAACCTATTTGAATCTATGGTCCCCACATTTATCTTTCATAGAATTATCACAAACAACATGATTAAAGACTCATCATTTTTTCTTATGTGGTATATTTATCTCATTCTTCCTCTATTGTTTTAGTTTATTAGGATTTCATCATAACATCAAATATTTTTCTTCTTATTATAATTCATATTTGTTTTAGACTTCAAAATCCATGATTTTTAAATTAATGTTATTTCTATTTAATCTAGTAATCATAAATTATCCAATAATAGATAAAAATATCTCATTATTTGAATCCCCATGATCTCACAATTTACATGGTATTTTAATTTAATTAATAAACAACCATTAATAATTTTATATCCAATTTTATAAATACTGAAATACATATATGTAAAGTTGTTGTTTTAATGTTCTTTATTCTAAAAAACATAACTCTTATACAAGATTTAGAAAAAAACTCATCTTTTTTATGCATCATCCATGTCACTAGTGAATAATTATTGAAAATATTAACTCATTCATATAAAATATATTGAAATTATATTTCACTCATAAATCTCAACTCAATTCAATCTCTTTTACATGGATTACCATTACAAAATAGTTCTCCACTTCCTCAACCATTACATAAACATTTTAAATTTACTATGTTGTTATGAAAAATTCAAATAGGTTTTACATAGGCTTTGATTATTCACCACCACTCATATAAAACTGTGATCAATTAATTATAATTTAATTTTAAATATCGGAATAAAACCCCGAACAACCATCTGTTTTTAGAAAAAACTTTTAATATTGTATATCAACACCTATATAGTCATTGTTTCCATAT
This sequence comes from Viscum album, assembly GCA_963277665.1. Lineage (NCBI taxonomy): Eukaryota > Viridiplantae > Streptophyta > Magnoliopsida > Santalales > Viscaceae > Viscum > Viscum album. The sequence continues at coordinate 367,642,840 of OY728119.1, read as the reverse complement.
TAAATATTAGGTAACTATACTAACTATAATGTAACCTTATCAATTTCACAATTATTATGAATGAATACTATAAGAACCCAATATTGTTTTCTATAAAATTAAAACTTTGTTTGATATTGTGCACCACAAAGAACCCTGAGCGTCAACAGAACAGTGATATACTCCAAAATTCATATTATTAAAATGCGACAATTATAAAAAACCATAAATTGTTTTCTTAGGAATAATAGTGTCTAAATTTTTAAAAATATTTATAGTAGATTTATAATATTAAATTTTACTGATTAATTTGTAATAAATATTTACTCAATTTTCAATAAAGGCATTTTATGCCTAAAAAATATGTTTTCTTAAAAAATAGTTTTATTGAATTTTGTGTGGTTACATTAAACATAATTTATGAAATGTATGGAAATTTTGTCTTAATACCTAAATAAAATTTTTGAAATAATATTTTCAATAAAATCAAGGTTGAATTCTTAGGAGATTTATGAAGAGATTTAATTTTCAACGTATTGTGGAAAATACTTTTTTTGGGAAACCTTCTCTTATTTGCATTATATAATGTAATTAAATAGTATAAATATGTTTGGGATATAATATTAATTGAAAATAATTTTATATTAATTGAAATAATCTAATTAATTATATTTTAATAAGTATTATTCTCGATTTTGATATAATTTCATTTTTTGGACAAAAATGAATATGTCTATAAACTATTTTTATCTCAATAAATAAAATAACTCATTATTGATTTATTATATTGATGAAATTAATATAGTATAAATTCAATAAAATATATTGTTACTCGCTTAATATCTTTCACAAGTCATATAATCAGTGTAAAGTTTATTTTATGTTTAAAAATACATTTTTATAAAAACAGAATTCATTATAATTCATGAATTTAATTTAATGTGAATTTGTACAATTTGTAGAATCCAAATAATTGTAATCAGACTCCATAATTTTAATCTTATTTATTAATAAAATATAATTGGTACAAATTATTATTTCTGTTTTAAAATAAATAGAGAATAACTTTTTTTACCATGATTAAGTTTAAACAATGTTTACCAGATGTTGAAATTTGAGATAAAGGTATGGATACCACATAATGTAGTAAAACCATTATTTTTATAAGATATTTTTAACATATATTATTATAAAACTAAATTATTTTCCATTTGGTTCTACGTTTACATTAATGCGACCTTATATTAATTTTTTGTAATTTAATTTATGCCACTCCAATTACTTATAAATGAACACCTCCTCTTCTACCTTATTCAAAATATTTGATAACTATGTCTCATAAAATACAATCTAAAAATGAAATATTATATCCCTTACCTACAGTATTTATATTTATTCTTCTTCAAATATCATCCTTATATGGATTAAGGAGTATGCCAAAGGTGGTCTCTCAAAGACGAGGTAATCATCTTTAGAGATTATTTCAATGTTTGTTTCTTATTTAAAATCATATAAATATATTATAATAATACTAATATAATTTATACATTATAATTAATTTAATAATATGTTACTATGATTATGGTAAATCCATTTTACACCTATTTTCCATCCCACGGAAATTGAAAACATTGCTCTTACATATGTACATCCTATCATCTGGACATTGCATTTTAAATTATTATTCACCACCACATAAGTCGTATGGCTATAAAAATTAAAATAATTATTATATATGATTTTTGGGAAAGAATTCTGATTTTAGATATAAAATGTATTATCTAACTCCTTACCTATTTACTCGTTAAAAATAATAATACTCCTTATATGTACGTTTGGACTACATCCTCCATCAAGAAATGTGATTCATTTATCATGTCCCACATAAATGGATCATTATATAAATACATACATACATACATATATATATATAATTGATAAATATAAAATTTATATCAATGTTAAAAAATTTGAGATGATGAAACAATTTGAAGGATAAATCGAAAAAAACTACCAATCTAAAACATACTTGAAAAATATAATCATTGACACTTGAAAACTACAATTTTATGATAGAATTATTAATTAAAAAAGTGTTTAAATGTTATAATAGGATCATATATTAAATTATATGGTTTTTATGGTTATGTTATATAATTATAACATATTTAGATTTGTTATATAGGTGTTTAAAAGAACATATGAACAAAGTCACGCATGAGGTAATAATTTCACATCTCACTTTTACTTCTGTGAGGCATATGTCATATTTACCAATTGTTTCATTTATATGGTATAAATTATTTTTTTATATGTTATATTAAAATTATATTTATGTTAATTGAATTTATTGTTTCATATTATATCATTTATTTCATGGTTTTTATGATTCAAAAGTTACTAATGTAGTTAGGGTTAATTTTATAATATTGTCATTATTATTTATATATAAGGATCTATTAGAATAAATATATGACCTTTCTATTATAAATAATATACATGTTAATATATTAATTTTATTTTTATAAATTATATTTTTTTTACATTCATTATACTTATATATGTACTCAAAACACCAAAATAATGTTTTTAGGGAAAGATGAATTTTTTTATCTTTAGTCAGGAATCATTTTCTTTCATATCAATATTCTCTTTAAAAGAAATTTCAACAACATTCTCACTATATTCCAATGATTTAATAAAGTAATTTTGTACAATTTTAGACATTAATATGATGGTTTCAAATCAATACTCTTATCATTTTTTCAAATCATGAACTTTTTAGAGTTAGTGTTTACAAAATATTTATTTTTACACTGACCACACAAGCATATTTTCTATTCCTATTGACTGCTATTTACATAAAGGTTTTCATTAATTTTTTCTATAGTCATTTTCAAGGAAAATATATTTCGTAATATAATTGAAATTTTTAGATATTAATATAAGTAATTTGAAAGATTAAAGGGATTAGTTTAGTCAAGAAATATTCCACCTATTTATTTTAAGTATTTTCAACAATGTCAATATCCTTTGATAGCACATCTACATTATTGTTAATATAATATATTAATTGCATAATTCATGATATCTTTTGATGAATTATGATCATGATGTTTTATTTTTGATTGGGGATGCATATTGACTATCATTATGTTATTTTTAAAATATAGATATTTATGTTAACTATATATTATAATTATTATTCACCCATTTCACATAATGAAATAATTAGACTTATAAAGTTATAGTGAAAACCCATTTTATCACCCCCAATCCACCATTATATCATATGAGACATCTTGGTAAGGGTATATGGAATATGTCATACCTATTTATGTATAATGTAATGGAATAATACCTTGATGATATGGTTATGATATAAAACATTATGCATTCAAATATTATGATAACAATTTTCGTTATCTATATAATTATTTATGTTTTTATGTCATCCATCTATTTTTATGATATTAGTTATATGGGAAATTAGATTATAATTTACTTCTACCAAATTATTCATTATATATTTATTTTATTATTTCTCTTATTTTACACTACCACTTATTGGGAATGAGATATCACCTTTCTTAGGTTATCTTTCAAACAAGATAACAAGATGGGATCTATTTATGGTTTCAAATATTTGTCAGATGAAATAAAAAATTTATCAATATAATTTTTATATTTTAGTTCATGTTTTTAGATAAAAATTTTGAATCATTTATGTTTCTAGTCTCTTAAGACTATTAATGGATTTTATCCTTTCTGATGTGATACCTTTAATTGTGAGTCAATATTATAAAATGACCACTAGATTTCAATGAATGGAATTAAGGGGTGTTGTAGATGGTATCAAATGTGTTTTAGTAAAATCCTCAAGAACTATATTTATGAAAACTTATATTAGTGAACAAGGACCTATGATATACTCTAAGGTTGTGAAAATGTATAAGATAAAATACTAATTCCTTTTTAATGTATATATTGTGTTTTTTTCCAATGAAATAAATTATATTATAGATACTGTAAAGTGGGTATGGTTTCAGAAAATATAAAACCTAGAGTAACAACTTGTAAATCCGTGTATTTTGTATGAAATCAATCATTACTAGTGTAGAAGGAGTGAACCTAAGAATGAAGACTTTGCAAGATAGTTATGGAGGACATTTATTGGTTGATTAAAACACTATTTATGAACCATTGTAAATTATTTGAAAACATTTTTATGATTAGAGTATATTAGCATAGATACTAAGTTATGATTTTGAGATTACCTGTGAAATGTTTTTCAATTTATGTTAGGAATTGCATCAAATTTTTGATTATACACTATGATTTTTAATGTTGTGAGATAATCTAGAGTATTTCATATTTTGAAATGTATCATAATAAATGTAATGGAAAATGTTTAAACTCACTTAATAAATATGAGGATTTTCATAGTGAGAAATATACTGATATATATGTTAGATCTGAGGAGATTATGATTATGTTATGATTGTTGACATAGATTATGAAAAATAATCGTACCCATATGGAACAACCTATCTCTTTATATCAAGATTAATTATTGTTGGATGACATCATGATACTCAAAACAAACCATTTAATATAAAATTAATCTATAATTTGATGAATATTGAACTACATCTATTTGAAAAGATAATTCTGTCTATGATAAGTATTGAAATTAACAAGGTTATTTTGAAAGTGAATTAATTAATTAGAGTTTTTGATCAATGGTAAATATTTGTTAAAAATAAAAACATACATGGAGATATAATTAGAATTTAATGAAATGATTTTAAGGGGATATTATTTGAAAAATTATCTCTCCATGCACAACAGGTTTATATAGAAATGAAATTCAATAATGTAATATAGAAAGAAGATGAAGGGGTTTCTAATTAAGAGAAATTTTTTTAAATTATATGCAATGCATGCTATAAACTATATATATAATCTAAAAAATAATATTTTTCAAATATTTAATGGTATAAGCCAATGAATCTGAAGGGAGTTAGTCTCTTATTCATTTTCTCTATATGATGATATGGTATCAACTTCCCTTAAGATTGATAAATAATCTACTAAGTCAAATATTTTAAAAATAAATCAACTGACAAAGATATTGATTGAAAACTAAGAGAAAATAAATGATGTGAAGGAAAATACAAGAAGGATGGAACATATGACATGTAATGATGATGGAAAGAAAAACCTCAATGCATGTTTAAAAGTAATTTTAGTATGATTTATTTGTGTAGAGAATGAACGTCATGCACATGAATGAATGGGTATGAAAAGAAAAATAATATTTAGTGTTTAAATTACTATGTGATGGGAAAATATAAAAACAATTCCCCATGAAACATGTAAATTTTCCCCAGAAGAGGATAAGGGAGGAAGGATATGCTAAAATAATTAATATAGATTTAGTTGAAGTATTTTATGTTGGTATATCAACTAATTTGATCATAAGGTATGGTTTTTTATTCTATATTTGTGCACAATTATCTCTTTTTAATGGATATCAAATCAACCCTTTACATTCAGATGAATTAATTTTAAATCAAAAAACCTTAGTTGAATTTGGTTATATTATATCATGTAATTTTACTTAAGATAAAAAGTTATTACCTTATTGAAAATAACATTTTTATACCCATTTTTAGCTTAAAACCAATCCTTATTTTTGTGTTTAATTAGATTTCCAGATTTATGAATTAGTAGATGAAGCATTAAACAATATTTTTTGAACATGTGGTATTATAATTTAAAGGCTAGAGTGTTATATAAATTCTATCAGTGTTATTAATTATTTTTGTAATTAATGTATTACTTCATCAAAATAAGGTTCATTCATATTGAGTGGCATCTTAATTTTTTATATTCATTTTTAAAGGGGTGAAGTGTCTTTAAATTATTTTATGTATCTTATGATCCAATACGGGTTTGTTTTTTTATTCAAGCCTAAAAAATTAATCTTATCCATTAATCATTATACTCATAACTGGAATCAAAATGAAATATTTGGTAAAAAGAGAAAAGAACTCCCTTAGAATTTTGTAAGGTGTCAAGTAATCCAACATTTATATAATTCCCCAAACTAAAGTATTGGAAGATAAATTTACCATTTTTTGTATAGAATTAATCAATTAATTATTATGTTACTATTTTGGAAGCACATTAAAAAGTGTGTGTGTAATAAATGTAGACATATTATTCATTTATGATTTTATAAGTTCCCTTGTCCAAACATAAAAATTAAAATTCATGATACAATTTATTAAAATATCATGAACCTCTAAAATTGAATAAAAATTATATGGAAGAAATTTTTAAATGAATGGGGGAATGTAATACCCCATAATATTCATTTTATTTAAATGAATACTATGATCGATAGTGTACACCAAAAATAACCTCGAGCTCTATATGAACTACGATATATTATAAAAATATTATTATCTGAATTTTAATGTTACAACCCAACCTTTAAATTAGAAGGTATGAATATTAATTCCCATGTTATGGAAAAAAATAGAAAATATTTATATAATGAAAATTTATTGATTAATGAATAATAAATAACTAATAAATTCTTAGTAAACTCATATTATTATTAAAATATATAATTTATTCAAAACATGAGTTTTATAAAAATTTGTGCTTGGATATAATAATTAAATTCAACCATTTTTTTAATTTTATTTGATGAAATGAATATAGTTTTTTAAATAATCAATTCAATATCATAACAGGGTTATTTTTTTCAATATTTCTAAAATGATATTTATTTCATTGAATGGTGAAAAAATATCAATTTTTGTAAAACTGTTAATTCTTTTCATTAAATAAAGTAATTAAAAAGAACCATTATGTACAGGATTATATATTAAAGTAACCTAAGACCATTTATATATAAAATAATATAATTTATTTCATATTAATTATCATTATACATTATTTTGGTATAAGATCTCTTTTGGAATTAAAAACACATTTTTCTAAAAACGATTTTTTATGTTTGCAATATGTTTTTAATAGAATAAATTAAATATATCACTATTTTTTGATAATTTTAATGAAAAATATAGATTAATGATATCATATAAATTATTTTAATATAAATTATTTATTTTTTAAATTTAATGAATAAATGAAAATTCATCTTCTTGGTGAAAAAAAGATTTTTTTCAAAAAACAAATTCCTTAGGTTTATGGTACATATTTGAAAAAAATATATATACCACCAATAAATAAATTTTATTGAAAAATGGGTATGAAATTTTAAATCATAATAATGAATTTAATTTCATATATTAAATATAATTAATATTAATAATGAATTGGGAAAATTGTAAATTGTTTTGCAATGGCTATGGATAAAATGAGTTTACCAGGGGTGGGGGTTAAAATTAGATATGGTTATTAATGCCTCATAAAACAAATTTGATTATTATTAGTTAAATATATTTAGAACTTATATTTTACTAACATATAATTATTTGACATTTTTTCACTTTCACATGAAATTGATGTTGTATTATTGAAATATTTTATGTAATTCCATTTCTGTCCCTCCCATCACTTATAAAAGGGATCATCTCATTGTCCATTATTTGCAATCAATTTGAACTATATATAGAAAGATACCTACCAAAAAAATATTATAATATATTAATTAATTATTTACTATCTTCGATAATAATTGTCTTATCCTATGAATGCTTAAGGTTAAATCCAAATGAAGTATCTCAATGAAGATGTAATTATCCTTACTCAAACTTTCATATTTATATTATATTCTAATTTCTGTAAAAAATTGTAACAAGAATAAAATAATGAATCCATTATAAAAAATATAATAATATGTAATTTTTATTGTGATAAAATTATTTTACACCCCTTTTGAACCCTTTTAAAAAAGAAAACATCACTAATTTGTATGTAAGACTTAATTTCTTCATATTGTAGTGTAATTAATTTTTCATCACCACATATATTGTATTCTTATAATGATGGAAGTAATAAATATATATAATATGTATGAAATAATTATTATATATGAAATATAATATACCATTTACATCCTTACCCTTACAATAATTAAAAATTAATATGTTGTTTGTCCCTATTTTTGGATATACTATGATTATGGATATGATGGAAACATGAAAAATAGTCATGTACTTAAACTACCAAACAGAAAAATAGATGAAAAATATAAATGTTAACAATATGAAATGAAATATTTAATAAATCATTAATTAAAAAGGATTTAAAACATTGTAAGTGGTTCATATATGATATTATAAGGGTTTATGTGGTTTTTATATAGATTTATAATAAATTTTAATTTATTATTAATTATTTTAAAACCATGTATGAAGAATATATATCCTTAGTTAAGGGTTTCTCACCTCACATATATTTTTGAAAGACACATGATATATTTACATCTTATTTCATTTATATGGTGTATAAAATTCTCCATTTCTATGTTATATCATGAATATATTTATATTTATATTATTTAATTTTTAATTATATTTTATTTATTTCATTGTATTAATTATTAAAAAGGAACTAATGTGGTAAGAATTTATTTCACACTGTAATCATTGTTAGAGATTGATTATTTTTACATTTATATATGGGTAATTAGATGATATTTATATCTTAAACCCCATCAATTTTACTATACTATATTTTTTTTAGAAATGAAAAATCTTCCATTCATTTTCCTATAATTAAGTAATCAAATGACCAAAATAATGTTTTTTAGGAAGAAATATTTTTTTGGGTTGGGTCAGTGTTATATTTCTTCTTTGTAAATATTTTAATTGAAATGTATTCATTATTAGTTTTACTATCCTCCAATAATTTATTAATATAATTTTACCAGTGTTTTTATTTTTATAAAATGATTTAAAAGTAATATTTTTTTCACATTACAAATGAGGTAGTTTTTAACTAATGTTTTCTTGGAATCATTATTTTAATTCTTACTGCATAATTGAATTTTTCCACTTCATAGCTATCCTATACTGTGAGGATTACATTACCATTTTTCATGGATAATTTCAAATAATATTTTTTCCCTAATATTATATAATCATTTTGATTTTAATATAAGTCATTTCAAAAAATAAAATTGTATTTTCCCAAAAAAAACTATTAGTGATAATTCTAAAGAATTTTTAACTATGTCAATAGGCTTTGATGAATCATATTTCTTATTGAGGATATAGTCAATTTATTCCATATTCAATATTACATTATATGTATTTTATGCATGATGTTCTATTTTTGTCTGAGGAATAATATTTAAATTCTTTATATATGTTTTCAAATACATATATTTATGTTTATTATTTATTTTTTTATTTAATATTTCAATTCCTATGATGAATGCATTGGACTTACTAAGTGGTGTGAGGGGCCAATTTTGACCCATATATGCATCTATGAGTCCAATGAGAAAAACTAGTTTTTTTATTTGGAATATTCATTACCTATTTATGTTTAATGTCTTGTAATAAGGAATTGACAGCAAGTTTATGATGTCCAACATTTTCAATTTAATCATAATGAATCCAATTTTTGTTATCGACCTGATTTTTTACACTGTAATGTCATAGATGGATATAGTCCCCTTAAGATGTTATTAGTTATATTGAATATTTTATTTTTGTTTATCTCTACAATTTTATTCATTCTTTATTTATCCTATGGTATGTTCTGTTATATTTATTACCTTATTGTTAATCTGATGTCACCCATTAATTTGTTTTCCATTATTATAGATTGAAAAAGGGGATATAAGATTGATTGAATGATTTTACTAGAATAAATAATAATGTTACCACTAAAAGAATTATGTTTTATTTGATTGTTTAATATTTAATGTTATATTCATTTAGGTATCTATTCATATAATACTAATAAACTATTTGGTCCTTCAAGATGAGATCTCATGTATTTGGTGTCAATATAGTAAAATACAAATTGGAACTCGGTTACTGGAGATGTTGATGTTACAAATAAATCAATTATTACTTCACAATAATCAACCACATATTTAATCTCAAAAGTTTTCTCTGTATTTTAAATAACATCATATATTTATACAACATATTTATTTGTATGTTGATCAAATTTATCAATCAATAATAGGATGATCATGACTAATGATGTTGAAAATAAATATGGAGTTCATGTCTTCATATTCTATCCAAAAAACCCATTGAATTAGCATGAGGAAAAAAAATAATAAAACACAACATGGTCTCAAATAATATGTGAGGAATTTATTTTATATTTGAAAATTTAGGTAATAAATGAAAAAACCATTGAATCACTCAAAAATAATGTGGTGGTCTATTTATAATGACCCAAGATTATCATATAAGGATATTAAATCATTTTAGATGAATATAAAACACATTACAAAAGTACGTTCCTGAGAAACATAATAGTTTTATCATTAGAAACGTATATAAAAATATAACATTGTTAAAGATATTCAATGTTTCCTATAAATGTCTTCTTATTTAGTACTTATAATTAAAAAATTCCTTCTTAACCTGGGGAAAGGAAACCTAAAAATGGTGAGATCATATGTTATGTAAGGGTAAATAAAGGATAAACATAAGCATAACATCAGTGTGAAAGAATGATAAAATATTCATAAAATTAGAATATCATACCTTGCATATCAAAGACCATTATCTTGGTTCTTGACATAATGATTTTACGTTTTATGAAATGAATCATAAAGTAATCAATGAGAATAATCCATATGAGTATACCATTAGTATAAGACCTGGAATTGTGGTAAAAGAAAAATATAATTTTATTTCTATAGTAGTCACGGTTCACTACCAAGTCTATCTTAGTGTAATGGTTTCACTCTACAAACAATCAAAATAGCCAAGGTCCACTCCAGAGACCATATTAGGGGAAAAATTCCCTTAAAGAGTTTGGTTTAATCCCTATTCTGTCAATGAAATCTCATGATATTTTAATCTTTACATAATTCATTTGATATCTATCTAGGATCACCCATCATGTATGCTATAACGGGATCACTTGATATTATGTGGGTCACACTAACATATATGCTATAATTGGCTTACTTAATATATTTGGGTCTTCATATAGTACAAGTTGTAATGAGATTACCCAATTATATCTGGGCCACCCCATATTATAAGATATAAAGGGATTACATGGTGCTATTTATTCCTCACCATCATACAAGTTATATCCAAGAACCACAACATGAATAAGGTATAAAGAACTTTTATATCAGTATAAAAACTCATAAAAACAACAATTATTCTTTTATAACCTGATCAATCCATGGAAAAAGGTTTTCATTTGAATATCTTTGACACATTATTAACCCATGTAAAATAAATGGGTTTCATAAAAAAATATATTTGGAACATGATTGACCCATGGAAACAATATAGGTTCCATAAAGACCACCCCATCAAAATATAAACCTTTCAGACAATGAATATAAATGTTATCCTTGGATTGTATCCCCTATAAGGAATAGGTTACACCAAAATTTGTCATATTATATTGAAAATAGTTTTTAAAGGATCATTTAAAACCTTTTTTTGAATAAAATATTGTTCCATCTTTTAAAAGCTATTTTTAAAACATAAAAGTTTTTTAATACATTTTTCTTTGAAAATAACCATGAAAACATAGAAAGGAAACATTAATAATATATTAAAAAACATTTTCAAAAGAATTAAATATTTTGAAATATTTTTCCTCTAAAATGAATTTAAAATATCATTAATTTTTTTAGAAAATATTATTAATAAGAAAATAGATTTTTGAACATAGAGTAAACTGAATTCACATTTTCATAAACACATTTTCTTAAGTATCTTAAGTAAAACAACTGTAAAATGATACCATTACATTAATATATCATAAAAATATATATTTAATTTAAATTAATGAGAATTATTGAGAGGTAAAATATTATATTTCAGTATAAGAGACTTGATCATAAAAACCCTCGATAAATAGTAAGATTGTAGCATAAAACTGTTACCACTTTGGTAACCTTGAATCATAAGAACCACATAGGAATAACAAAATATTATAAGTAAAATATTATTATTATGCATAAATTAATGATATTAATATCTAAGGTGATGTATATACACCTCATTAGATAATATAGTTTCATAACATAACATTCGTTTCAAAGAAAGAAAGTTTAGACACAAATAACTTATCGATTTGGTAGCTTTTGAATCGTAAACCGCATGAAATATAGATCCTAAAATTGATATGTAAATATAAATAATTCATAGTATCATAATAATAATATATAATCATTTGAATTATTTACATCACATAGATGTTAGCGGTAGTTAATATATAATGTGTCTCAAAAAAGTAAAAATCAGTATGTCAACCCCTTACCTTAAATCTTGACTTCCTTTGTACATGTTTAAATATACATTATAAAAACATTATATTAATTATACCTATACTAAAGAGAAATATTCATATATATCGTACCATATATGATTTTATTATTACATTACATTACCTTTTTACCAATACTTCCATGTTAATGATGTGTTTCTAGAAATAAGCATGTGGTTATATATATATATATATATATATATATGTTTTAACATATTATTTTTTCCTCTTACTTTGATCATGATTTAAAAATTTAAATATTGTATAATATGAGATAAATATAAATTAAATTCAATATATATTTATTTATAATACTCTATAAAATATAGAAATCCTAAATGAAATATATCATTTATGGAGACGGTAGGCCATACGTGCGTATGAACACCATTTAAATTTTCTTATTAAATATATAGGAAGAAAATTAAATTAAAGAAATATTTGTTATCATTATATTATAATTACTATGTTATATATATATCACATATTTATATTACATTCATCCCTAATACATTCCAAGTAAAGGGTTAACTAATCAAATCACTTTGTGAGGTGGTACTCCGTCGTACACACGAATGACGTTATCATATTCTCAAAAATTAAAATTCAAGGGGGGTATGTGTTATATAAAAATTATAGAAGAATAATTACTTCATAAATATCATTTATAAACATCATTGACATCATTATTCAAACCTTAATAGGTGTTAGTGGAAAAATTAATGACATTGGTTTGCGAGGCGGTAGACCGTTGTACACACGAATAATAACATCATGGCCAATTTGATTAAAGTGTGTGTCATTTTAGGACATAAACATAACATTAAATATCTAGGAATATTTAAGATACTTAATTTATTATATAAACATATTATAAAAAATAATTTATGTGGGTTTAGAAAGAAATAAAACAAAAATGTTTATTGATGTATGATACATCTTCTTAAAGTATCATTTATTGGTTTTCCCTAATGGAATTACTTGGATTGATTTAATAAAAAATTAATGAGGAAATGGATAGACGATGGAGTTTGGGAAGTTATGTTTTTAGGGTTTTTACCAAAATGGATTTATTTTTTCAAAAAGTTGGGAGTCTAAATTCCTTTTTATAATGTTGGAGGAGTGGAATTCTTGTAAATACCAAACATTATTCACTATTGGGATGTATTCCAAATTTCTTTAGCCTCAAAAATAGAAACATAATGGAGAATAAAAAAATTGTTGGTAGGAAAATACATCCATGAAAAAAAATACATTTTTATTATGTTATTTAAATGTATTTATGTATATTAAAAATTATCTATAGAGTTTAAATAAGGTCACGTTACCTTTTTATTTACCGAAGTAATGTTACCATTAAAATTATAATAAAAAATTTATATATTAGATAATTTATACCTAATGATTATAAATATTAAGTTTAATTAATTAAATAAAATTTTTATTTGTGTGTGAAAGTAATTTTAATAAAAACACACATAATATGCAATGCACCATTCGAAAATTAATCGTGTTAATTAATTTTTATTTTTTTCACTAATAATTACAATGAAAATTTATTTTGAAAGTATTGGATACTATAAATTATTTTTATATAAAATTTTAAATCTATATTTCACATTTTTATTCACTTATGAGAATGAATTAAATTTAACGTTTACCCCATCAACCTGGAGAGAAAATTTGTTTTTTTAAATGAAATTGTTTAAAAGTATACAAAGTTTTTTTATCATATTTAAATATAAAATTGATTAAAATCACCTAATTTTTATTAATATATATATATATATATATAATTTAAAAAATTATACTTTGAAAACAATTTTAAGTATAATTTAACTTTGTAAATTATTTTGATGGAAAGTCAATTTTCAATTAAAATTCATAATTTTTCATTATTCCTCAAAAAATGAAACTTCTCAAAACAAATCACCATAAGATAATTTTTAAGTTCACATTTAAAAAATAATTTTTATATTTTTAGATAAAATTTATAAAAGTTTCAACATTTAGTTTTAATATTAGTACAATAATAAAAGGCATTAAAACCTCCTTTTTAGAAAAATACATTTTATAATACATAAAATTTGATTTATTATTATATCTTATCTAGAAAAAATATATGGTTATAGATAAATATTTTATTGAATAATATATATATATATATATATATTTAAAATAATTCATCAAATTTGGATTTTTTAATTTATTGACATAAAATATATTTGTGAAAAGTTAAATTGGTTTTCAGAAGTGAAATTTCATTATTTTCAAATAGTTCTCACTTTCATTTATATAACATTGGTTGAAAAAGAATTAATTTTATATACATTAATAAAAAAATTTATAATTTAGTTAATAATTTTCCTCCCTTTATTCCAATGATAAGGTGTTAACTATAATAATAACTTAATAATATTGTTCATATATATATTATAGATTGGTAACACTAAATCTTGTGTGTTATGCAAGAAATCATTGGAATTGAGTATTGAATGTACTATATACTAAAATAAGTGTTTCAAGAACAACAATAACAATTTCATGTAACATAAAATAAAATAATTTTAATTTATTTTAAAAAATATTCATAAACACACAATGTGTTACCTTTTACATCCCCTAAAATGAATTTCACCAAATAAAACCTTCTCTGTCCTTCAATATTTAAGACATGAGTGTTCTATTCATTGAAATCCACAACATAAAAATGAATACTAAAATATATTTTAAAGATGTAATGTTTCAAACCTAATGGTTACCCAAATTAACTCATAACGAGGTTCCCACATAAGAGAACATATATGAGAGGTGAATATTTGGACATATAGGAAAAAAATATATAATTATAGACAGTGAAAGAGATTACTTATCATAAAGAAGTGGATGATCTAGAGAAGGATAGTGATAAGAAAACCATAGATAAAAGAGGCCTGGAAAATTTCCTCAATATCATAAAAAGATTATAATAGGAAAGAAATTTATTTTAATACCCTTTCATAAAGTTGATTAATTCACAAAAGAAGACATAGATACTTGATTTCATTCTATTTCATATGCACAATATCTCCCTTGGGATATGTCTTAATCAATTTCTAGTTCACCTCACACTCTATGAAGTAAAGTTGAATTTTTACATCTTAAGTACTAATGGATCATAAGACCCATACATAGAATTATAAGTCATTATATCTATCTACAGTTATCATGGAAAAAATGGTTATATCATGTTATCCAATATGTATAAATAATCTTATAGTGTAGCAATGCATTAATATATATGACATCATTAAATGTTTTACATAATCCATTTCACAAATGGTTAAAATTTTGACCCTTCCAAACGATGGAAATCAAAATATTTTAAAACAAGGTCTCTAAATTTGTAAAAAAAATTAACATTGATCCACAATATATCATTATGTATCTATTAATTTTAATATATCGAAAATGTGGAAATATTCATCATGTATTATCTGGATACATGGAAGTAACATGAATTACTATAAAACCTTATAGAAAAATTACATGATTACCCATTCCTTACATAAAACATAGAATAATGGATATATTTATTAAATCCAAAAATGGCATAAACTCAATGCTTGATAGCATGTACCACTTTTTCAAAAACCATTAATCAATTCCAATGTAGTTAGTACTACATAATTTAATTTATTTATATCCAACATCTATTTATCTTAATATAATTATCTAAACATACGAAACATATTAAGGGTCATATTCCTTCAATAAAAATATCAATTTTATAGCCCATTAGTTCTATTTAACAAATGATTAAAAATCCATAATTTCAAGATTCAACAAAAAATAATCATATATTTCAAAATTCATGAATGAAAATAAATAAACACTTTTATTATTCAACCTCATCTTAAATCCATTAAATAGGGTTCATCATCATTTTCCTTAATTTCTTATTTTATTCATATATCATTTCTAGTCGCTTCATAATCATAAATATAAAAATTACTCATTCCTCCTTGTTGATTCTTTTCACACGTTTCCAATTTAGGATATCGATTTTCATAATTCCCAAACATTTTCATTTAAAGAATTGAATAGTCAATGTTGTCTTAAGAAGAAAAATATTTCAATAAATTGCGTCAATTGAACATTTCATCTTACCTTTGTATTTTCTTACTTGTTGTCATTATTTTTCACAGAAAAAAAACCTTCCCCTTCCACTAAGAAATTCACTTGGGTTATTCTTCCCATATTATTGACACATTGAAAATAGAAGAATAATTATTCTGTGGTATCCACTACCTAAACTCTCAATGGAATCTTTCATTCACTTCTTTTATTAGTTTGGGAGTTAGTTAATGAATACCTTGTATATCACATTCCATTAAAACTGATTTCGAATAATCAAAAAATCCATTACACCAATAATAATATAGCTTGAATCATAATCATAAAATTTTATTTCACATTCATCTTTAACCCTATTACTTTTGGTTTCCTCTATTTAAAAAAACCAATAATAGTAGTGTGAGAAACACTAATCATAGTGGAAACCCTCATAATAATGAAAATTTACTTATAAGATTTCTAAATCACGACATATTATTTTTTAATTTATAAAACATTATGTTTATATGAGGTTATTCATTAAAATATTCTATTTAAATATTTTATGTAGTTTTGTAAATAGTTCATGAATTTCTGAAGCATATCTCTCGATAGTGTAAACTAGGTGCTGAAAATAAGGCCCATTGTTATGAACCGGTTCTCAATAGAATCTAACTCAATGTGGTGTTTTTAGGGTTGTTACCTCAAGGTATGTATATGCTGGAGACATACCTACATATATTATCCATAAAGGGATGTGTTTCTAGGAAAACACTAACTCATTCATTCACCAAAATTCTAAGAAATTTTCTTAAACTTTTACTCTTCCTTAGACATATCCTAAGAGACATCACAAGACATATATGTGTAAATATCGATAAGGAAATCACTAATTGTTTCTCACCCTAGATTTTAATGGATGAATAAACCCTTCATTTGAAACTAATAATAATTGATTTAGATTATCATACATGGATATTACATCATTTTAGATGAATATTCAGCACATTATATAATGACGTGACTGAGGATTGGGATACACAAGGAACTAAAAAGGAATGAAAGAAAATAATACAACTGAGAAAAATATATGTATATAATATAAAATTGTGGAAAATATATAAAGATATAAAATGATTTCGATAATAGTCAAGGATAACTACCAGGGATATATTAGTTGAATGAGTTCACTTCCCAAACCATCTTTTCTGTCAAGGTTCACTCCTAATACTATTTTACCGAACAATATCACTTACTAAATCAAGTTGAAACCACATTTATAACATGTAAATATCAGGACATATAAATCTTTACCCAATGCATTAGATAACTATTTTGTGTCACCCATCATGTAAGTTGTAAGGGCCCCACCCAACGATATCTACACCACCCCATTGTATAAGATATAATGGGGTTACCCATTACTATTTGGGCCAGGTAAGCGTAGAAGATGTCATAGGATTACATGACCCAGTCTCAGCCACCCCATCATATAATATGTAATGGGTTTACATGGAGCTATCAGGGATACCCAATCTTATAAGATATGCTTATGAACCACAACAAGAATAAAGTTCCAAGAGATTTATTTTAATAATAAAAACTCATAAACACCCATATTCTTTCATAACTTTATTAACCCATATAAAAGAAATTGTTTTCTTATCAATATCTTTGAAACATGATTAACCCATAGAAAATAAATGGGTTTTATAACAATCACTGTGGAATATGATTGACCTATAGAAAATAAATCGGTTCCATAAACATCATTCAATAAAAGAAATAATCCACTTAGAGACAAAATATGAATATTATCCATCAATAATATCCTCTGTAAGTCATAGGTAACACTAATGTATGTCATATTATATCAAAAAAATTGACACAGTCATTTAAAACATTTCATTATGAAAATATAATTTGCCCTATAAGAAAAAATATTAAACATAAAACATTTGGAGTTTTTTATACCAAAATAACCTTGAAAACATATAAATAGTGATCTGAAAAAAAATTCAAACAATTTTTATATCACAAAATATTTTAAAAATTATTTTCTTCAAATATTTGATTGAAATTTTATGTAGAAAAAATTAGTAATTTTTATAGAACATTATTTTGGGAGGAAGAAGATTTTTGGTCGAAGGGAGAAATAATGTCATATTTTCATAAAAAAGATTCTTAATTCTCATATATTCCAAAATATGAAAAAATGGGACCATTATATTAACATTTCATAAATAAAAATAAGGGAAACATATCATTAGAATTATTGAGAGTTAGATAATAAAATTTTAACATTATATACTTGATCATAAAAAATCATAGTGAGATTGTAACATAAAAATCTTACCACTTTTGAAACAATTAATTCTATATTCCATGAAGGAATAACATATAATGAAACATAAAATATCTTGAAGGTGAATAAATTAATTACATTACCTGTAAAATGTGATGTATATAAATCTCATGAAATAATAGAGGTAAATAACATAACATACATCTCAATGAATTCAGATTTAAAAAATATATATCTTAACCCATGAGGACCCCAGATCAACATTATCAAGGGAAAAACCATGTTTATATTCATCGTACCCCACATTTTTTACATTAAATGGCCTTTAAAATTGCAATAAAATTTTCTCTAATAGTCAATTTGTGATATACCTCATATAAAATAGAATCTTACATTGATATCTATGCCTCGTAGACCCATGGTATCCCTCGATCACCTATTTTGGATTCCAAAAAGGGAAATAAGTCCTTTAAAACTGATATTTTAGCCACAATATCCCTATTTTTTATTATTAGATGAATTTCAAGCCTTTTTTATGGGTTACTTTTATTCATTTTTCACTGGGGAATGAATTTATTAATTGGGATTACATTCATATTAATATTATGGCTTTGAAATTTTATCATTTCTCATAATGTACAATTATTTATAATCAAATATATAAAAATATATACATATTTTTTTTATATTCAAACATAAAATTATAATTTTATAAATATTTAGTTAAACATATTTACATATAAAATATATTTATAAATATATTAGCCTTATATGATTAAAAAATAAAATCCATTTAAATATATATATGTGTGTGTGTGTGTGTGTTAAATATATATATATATAAATATAAGAGTAAAAAATATAACAAAATATATAAAAATACATAGATAAACCATATAATTTAAAATATAACAGTATAGGGGAGTGGAAAATTTGCTAGTGTATAAGTTCGAGGTCTCACATTCGAAACTTGTTGGAGAAAGGGGTTCTAACTAGGGTGTGGGTTTATCTAAAGAAAAAATATAGGGGTGGTATAAATTATGATAAAGGGGAGGGGAGAGATGCGATGAAAGGGGGAGTGAAAAAATAGTTTACACCCTTTATCTGTTGTTTTCTTTAGCACTGCTAATGGGGACCTTTAATAGTCCCAAAAAAAGAACTAATAATGGTGGCCTTTAATAATGCAAAAAAAATCTGATAAAGGATCCCTTTATGAGTGCTAAAAAATGGCTAATAAAGGTTTCCTTTAACAGTTTTTTACAAGAGTTATTTAATATTATCCTTTAACATCCCTTACATTATCAGTTTCACTATTAGATTTATAATTCTGTTCTACTCACACTATTAAAGGCCCTATTTTTAGTAGTGAGGTTTACTCAATTTTATGTTTATAGTATTAGTGATGGATACTTGTATCTTTTTATTTACCTAGGAAATTTATCCACTAAAACAAAAATTAAGAATATATTTAATAGATAATTTAAACCTATTTACTCTAAATATTAATTAATATTCATTAAATGAAAATCCTAGGTGTTTGTAAAATTAATTTATATTCAAACACATGTAAATAAAATAATCCCATTTTATCCTTAACCGTGTTAATTAATTTTAATTGTTCTCACTAATAATTATGAGAAAAACAATGTTGACCTTATTAGATAATATAAATTAATCTAATTCCAAATATAGGTTCCATTTTTCAAAATTTACTTCACAAAATTGGAATAATTTAATTTAAAATTAATCCCATAAATGTGATGGGAAAGAGTGTTTTTTAAAATGAAAATATTTAAATGATTAAAATGTTTTTATACCCAATTTGAATAAGAAATTGATTCTATTTACCTAAATTTAGTTAATAGAAGAATAATTGATATAATTATACTTTAAAACAATTGAAAATATAATTTTACTATATATATATTATTTAGATGAAAAGTTGTCTTTGAATTAAAATTTAGTAATTTTCACTATTTAACAAAAAATGAAACCATTTCGAAAAATCAAAAATTCACCCCATGACAAATTTTTCATTCATATTTCAAAAGTAATGTTCATTTTTTAAAATATAATTTTTCAATAGTTAAAAGTTTAGTTCTAAAATAAGTACACTATTAAAAGAAGGTAAAAATGCCTTTTAGAAAAATACATCATTTTATGCATAAAATTGTATTTATTTTTATCTATTTTTTAGAAAACATATAAAATGAATTTTAAAATTTTTATTGAATATATAAGTTAAAAATTTAATTAAAATAATCCACCAAAAGTGGGTTCTTTAATATATTGTGATAAAACATGTTTTTTCATTGATTTTTTTAAATATGGAAATTTATTATTGTCAAATAGTTCTTAAAATTCTTTTATAATTAATTGGTTTCAAAATAATTTATTTTACAAAAAATAATAAACCAAATTTCCATAATTGTTTTAGTTCTTTTCATACCCACCATTATGATGGTTATCTAAAAACTATAATAGTATTTTAATAATATTCTTACTAGTATATTGTAGTTCGGTAAAACTTAGTATTGTATATAACACAAGGAATCGATGGAACATAGTATTGTTTATACCGTATGTTAATCTTAGTGCTCCATACACCAAAAGAATAAACTTTTGAAGAGTAAAACATTATCCCTCAACAAATATTAATTTATTCAAAAAATAATAGTTCATAAGAACATGGTGTGTTACACTATCTGACTGAAATCATGATGTCATGAATGCCACAACATCATTGTTTTCATGAAAGTCCATTAGTCATTTGATAACATCTGATTAATATTACTTTACATATAGATTTAAGATATCATGAATAATTTATCATTATTTCAAATTATATATAAGGGTTTGAATATTTATATTAATTGTTAAAAATATGAATAATTATATAGTTGGATTAATTGAATTTTACATGGAGTTATAATTTTATAAAATTTTGAATAATGTATAGATAAATTTTTGTGGAATTTTTATATCTATAGTATTTTGTGACTCACTTAAGGCCTATATAATGTGGTTCAACATGTATGAAATGTGTTTGTGGATTGGTTTTTTCATCACTAACACACTTTAGTTTGATTCTCTCATTTCACTACTCTATTTAAGTCATGGTCCTTACAATCCTTGAATGAGGGATAAATCCAACATAAGGAATTCGTTTATTCCTGAAACTCATTTATAACCTTATAATAACTAGTTCATTTTATGATTTTAATGGATCTTCTACTACAATGTCTGAAAATAGTGATACTTTTTATCATTCAAAAAAAAACATATATTTTTCATTTTTTAAATTTAATTTATAAAAAATCCCACTAGAACATTTAGAAATGGGTTTAGTGGTCATATGCACAACATTTGTAAATATATTTTCATAATAAAATGGAATAAAATTATCACAGAAATTTATTTTTTTCATTTGAATAAAATCATGATTTTAAAAAATTAGTTTTTCAGAAATCAGAAATTGTGTGTATAAAAAAATATTGTTCATGAAATATCAACAAACCATTCCAGGATTTATATACTGGGTCATGAATTATATTGATTACATTGATATAAAAAAATGATAGTGGTTATGGGAAATTATTCGTTAAAATAATGAATAATAAAATAATGTTTTACATATTATGGATTTATATGGAATGGTCATGGATTGTATAGGACATTGATTTTAAAACTGAAACTCAAGTATGGCTAAAAAACCAAGTCTATGATCAAAATTATGAATTGTTATACTAAATAATATGGATTATATAAAAATGATCTTATTTTCAATATATTTAAAAATTGTGTCACATGTGAATAACCATTCCACGATTTATAAAGAATATTCCCCTACATTATTTTTGAAGAAAAAATTTTTTGGGTAAATTACTAAAAACCTGTCACTTGAATGAGGTGAATGGGGATTTATAATGTACATTTTTTGTAGATGAGATCATGGTTTGATGAAAATATTTTGTGTTTATGGTCTAAATTTTAATATAATATATTTATGTTATAATTATATATTTATATATAAAATGTTAATATAAATCTAGTAGGATCCAAATATACTTGGTATAGAACACATCATAACAGGGTTACGACTAGTGAACTTGATGGAGCTTTCAAAAAAAATCATTCCCTTGATAACTTGGATACTGTTTATAGAATCACCCTACCTAGGATAATCTCCTACTATCACCTTATTTTAGTTAGTATTAATACCAGAGTTTCCAAACATGTCCTTATCATAATATTTAACAATGCTTGGGCATTTGTGAATGATTATGATAAAATCCTCAAGGACACCTAGAATTCTATGAACTATAACAGTGAAGATTTTTCATATATTGTTAAATAAAAAAAATTAAACAAAACATAACGTCTTAGTGCAGAGAAAGAGTCAACCAAAATGATAATGAAATTTCTTCCCTGGAAAACACACTCAATAAAATTCAAGTTTACTATACAAACAATGACTTTGCTGATGATCCAAAACATGAAATTGACCTTTCCACTAAGTTTGACTCTTTTCTCAACTTAAAAGATAATCTGAGAAAACAGAACTTCAACAATAACTGACTCAAAGATGATGATAGAAATACTAAATTCCACAATACTATTTAATGATCTAGGAAAGCTTATATACATATACCTTCCTTAAAGGTAGGGATAACATCATTGATAATGAGTACGGTTTTTTCCATCATGTTTTCTCATACATTACTAATATCTTTAATGTTCTTTACTTTAATAAATTCATAAAGTAGAACATAATTCATAGAATAATGGGAGACAATGAAAACACTCTCCTTACTAGTGTTAATATAGAGCATGACATTAAAGATGTGTTCTTTAGCTTAAACAATTATACTTCCGTTGGTCTTGATGGTTTCACTAATGATTTTTTATACACTCTTAAGATATTTAAAAATATTATGTCTGTAATATGGTTAAATCATTTTTTTCTAATGGATACCTCCTATACAAAATTAAGGATTAATTTCTATCCTTTATTCCCAAGGTGGAGGATTCTTTGAAAATTCACCTCTTCAGACCTATTTGTCTCATTAGTAATATTTATAAAATCCTCTGTAAACTTTTATCTAATAGGCATGATCTTATAATGAGAAAAATTTCATCTTGGAACCAATTGGGATTTATTATAAGAATAAACATACATGTTTGTATTTTCCTTGACTCAGAAAGTAAAATCTAGTTAAAAAAGACTAATAGAGGAGGTGTCATTTCCAAGACACTCGAAATTCGAAATGCATTTGACACCATGGACTAAATTTTTATTGTTAAGGTCCTCAAGAAGTTTGTATTTAGTGAAATTTTTCTTAAAAAAATAAAAAATCTTTTCAGTTTTGATCACATTTATGTTTTGAATGATGTCACTCAAAAGGGCTATTTAAATTTCCCCAAAGGTTTTAGAAAGGGAGACCTCTCTCTATTATCATTTTTTTAAAATTTTAGATGACTAATTTAGCAGAATTATCACCAATCTTGTTAAACAAGGTAAAATTTAACCCATAATCACCTTTAGAAACCCCATGGTTCCCTCTCATCTCATTTAATGTGGATGGTATTATTTTATTGCTTAATAGGGAAAAACAAACATAAAAAATCTAAAAATTTCCCTATCTCACTATGAAGATGTGTCTGGCCAATCCGAAAAATGTAAAAATCATTCATTTTCTTTAGAAAAATATTTCCTACAACTAGAAAGTATAGTATTATAAATGACCATAGTAGAAAAGAGGGGTCACTCCACATAATGTACCTGGAGTTCTTATCTTTTAGGTAAATCCTAAAATAACTTACTTTTATAATATTTTTGATCATATTAATATTCTACTCAACACTTGGGAAGGAAAATACTTATTGATGGTAGGTCGACTTTGTCTTGTAAAATACACCATTTTTTCTAAAATGATTTACTCCAAGATGGTTTATAAATATCCCATTGAAATATTTAAAAATCTTAATAGTAAAATAAAAACATTTTCTGGAGTAGAAGCACTTCTGAGATGAAACTAGTAACTAGTACATAGAATAATTCTGGTAAAAATATAGAAAATGGTTGTATCAGTATTGAGAACCATTTCTTTTTTAGTGAATCCCTTCAAGATAATCTCATGTGGAATATTATAACAAATAATTCCTCTTCCTTGGAATTCCCTAAAGGTGTGTTTTATAACAATTTAAGAAATGATAAGACGTTACCCATGGAATATTCAATCAGGTTATCCCTCAAGCACAAGTTCTCTAAAATTATGTCTCACTCTATATGGATTGACAATAATTAATCTTATTTTATGTTTTGGTAGGATAACTATAATGGTTACCCTCTATCCTCTTTGATTGATTCCTTGAATTTATCTATTGATATTAATATCTATAAAAAGTAATTCTTATACTATTTAGATATGGATTTACCTAATGAGATCAATACCATTATTACCAGCTACCCCTTTTTCAATACTGATGAATTTTTGGTCTCGAAGATATCTTATAATGTGGTTTTAAACTGTAAACATCACTAAAATAAAAATTTCCTTGATATGATCCCAGATTTTTCTTGGATAAAGAAATTTAAAATGTAATGGGTTATACCCTCAATATTCAACCTAGTTAGGAGAATATCCCAAAATATATTTCACATTTACTGTTGGATTTAATTATATTGTATCCAAAATTGTTCTAAATGTCGTATGTGTAATCAACCCATAGAGGATGTTGACAACCTCTTATTATCCTATTCTACTGCTTCTGCATTATGGAAATAAATATTTTCCATTTTATATATCATATGGATAGGTTTGGACTCCATTCTACTTCATATTCAAAGATGCACTACCATTGATACCTCTCCTCAAATTCAATAGCTTTTTGTCACTACTGTTTCTAAACTGATTCACATCATCTGTAAGAAAGAAATTGTATCATTCACATCAATAATATGTTCAATATTAATGTTCCCTAGGTGAAGATCTCCATTGTTATCATTTAAGCTAGAATTATGAAAATAGGTACCTACCAAAACTCCATCAAGGATTATATTATTCTATATCAGATTGGTATCAAAATAAAATTTTCCCAGATGAAAGATATGCTGGAGGTCGTCTAGAAACTCCATCTCCCTGGTTGAATCAAAAAAATTGTATGGTGACTCAAAAAGAAATATAGGCCCCACGGGATATTTTGTTTTTTTACAGAAATCAAAATGGATAGATTTTGGGATGTTTTTATGGTATGTGTGGTTTTTCCTCCTCAATAAAATATGATATTCACATCTTCATTATTACCATTAGTCTCATCAAGGAAAAAGGGTGGAATAAAATATGGATAGAAGGTTACTCCACTACCATTTCACAAGACCTTCGACATGGGGTGGTTCACCTAGCCTGGCCCCTCATAGCATGATGTATAACATGCCTCTGACAACTAATATTGCATAATCATATAATCACACATGCTTACCTTGAGGAGAAGAGGGTGTCAGATGGCCTTTCCAAAAAATGAGTTAGTAGTGAAATTGAATGGATTGATGAACTCCTAGAATATATCATTTCACTTCATGAAAAATATTGTAATAAATTTCCCTCTTTCAAACTCCTGTAATCTTGTTTTTTATCGTTATATATTATAGTGTCGCGGCCTTTTGACCAAGGAATCACCCTTTTAAAAAAGATATATATATAAAATTTATATATATTATAAAATTTAAAAAATAGAATATATTTAATATTATTTAATGAATAATATTTATATTTTAACATCTCGTGATTTTATAGTATGTTTTCATTTTAAATAAATTTAGTAATTTTCAATGCATGAAACACCAAGTTTGAACACACCATGATCAATTAATTAGAGGATATTATAACCTTTCTATTAAATTATAGGGAATGAATATAATTAACCACATTATTAAATTTATAAATTAATTTTTTTTTTGAAAATCATCCAAAATATTTTATTGACATTAAATAAGAATGAATCCAATTTTTGGCATTAAAATACAATATTTTTAAAGGTAGTTTTATCACCTTTTGATGGCACACTTGTTTTAAATATATTTTTTGAATCATTTCTAAATTATAGTTTGAAAATTTAGATTCTTATTTGAACAGGGAATATCAACATTTCCGTTGGTTCAATTTTTGGTATTCTTCTGATATGTTTCATGTTTTTATGAACAGTAATAAAATATTTCATTTTAGTTGAAATAATATTTATCATCTATATAATTTATAGTGTTAAATTATATTTTTAATAAATTTTAATGCGTAATTAGATAAAATAATTTATTAGTTAATATAATTTAGTTAATTTTGATCAACTTTCCAATGAATTTTCTTATACAAAATTTCAATATTTTGAACATTTTTACTTTAAAAACTTGTTTTCTGATTCTGACAGTGAAATTGATTTTAAATAAATTACTACATGTTTTATATTTTCTATTTTAAAAAATTGATTAAATGCATTACATATTTCAAATTAGTGGGTCCAAATATTTAAATATTTTCTTTTTTACTTTTGGAAATTATGGATATTAAATATAGTAAAATTTTATTAACACAATTAAAGGTAAATCGATTAATTAAGGGTAAAAAAATATTATAAATATTATAAAATTACACAAACACTTGTCCTAAATTTATTTTATTAGTTATTGTTGACCCAATTCACCGTTTTGAATATTTTATAGCCTCTTGGATCTAGTTGGATGACTTAATACCATTTATAGTAATTTATTTTTTAAAAAATATGACATACTCATGTTTTTAATTAGAATTAAATTATTAATTTATGGTTATTCAGAACATATATGTAACTATTAATTTTCATTTAAAATATAAAATATCTATATGCACCATGATAATTAATTTTTAATTTTTAAGAAATAAAGAGTTTCCTTATATTCTTAGATAATGATGATGTAGGAATTATTTAATAAATGGGAATATAAAATAAATGATTATAAAATAATAAAATAAATATAATTCAAAATAATTCATGTCATTCATAAATTTTATAGATAATGGTAACGTGTTTGGGATTTATTATAAGTGTTTTCGAAAGATATATATATTTTATTTTATTTTTGTAAAATTAAAATTATTGAATAGTATCAAACTTTTTATTAATGTTCTTTTGAAAGAAAAAATAATTCAATATATGATGTAAATTTCATAAAGATAAAATATTCATTAAAATGGTTTTTATTAATTATAAAATGTCATTAATTACTCACTTAGGTTTTATTTATAATTTAAAGTGACTATATTAACATTCACAGATTAAAATTACATATTGTCTTGGTAAGAGCTGAAGGGATTAATTATGGTTAAAACCAAAATATATGTCTAAGCATGTGACCTAAAATCCTCTAAAAATTATTGTATGAGATTATTATGATAAATATTCATATAAGAGTCTAAATAACTCACTATAGAGCAATTTTAAATAGGAAATTAATTTATATTAATTTAATATTTGATAGTTTCCAAAAGTGACCATCACCTCAATTATAATAGGGAAACTCCTCCCTCAATTCATCACACCACTTATATCCTTGAAGATTATGAAACCCTGGTGATTTATCCTCCCAATATACTTATTCATGTTATTTAGGTCATTTTCTTCCAAAAATACCAACTCTAAATATGTTGAGAAAATATTTAAATGAAGTCCATGGAAGAAGATGTAATTTTTTAACCAACTCATTCAAGTTCATTCCTTCTTCTACATCCTCACCTTGGGTTTTTTTCGAAAATAATGTAATAAATCCCTTATAATCTATATAATTATATTTTATTACGATTATGGGTAAATCATATTCCACCTTTTATCAACCCTACTACAAATGAAAGCATCGCGAATGTGTACATATGACTTGTTGTCTCCACATCATGTTGTAACTTATTTCCACCTCAACATTATTTTTATGGGTATAATAATGGATATAACAGAAATGAATAATAATTATTACATG
Organism: Viscum album; assembly: GCA_963277665.1. NCBI lineage: Eukaryota > Viridiplantae > Streptophyta > Magnoliopsida > Santalales > Viscaceae > Viscum > Viscum album. The sequence goes on along the minus strand of OY728119.1, from coordinate 367,613,987 downwards.
ATATTGATTATGTATAATTAATATAAAATCCAATTACTTACCCTTTCACTATTAAGTGAATGATACCATCGCTCAGGCATACGTACACCCTAACATATCCCCAGCGTGATGTCATTAATTTCCTACATTAAGAATTCAATAAGGATAATACAAATTTATATAATGAGTAAATATATTATGTATGATCATAATATTATTCTAAAGGTAAATTAAATTTATCCTACGCATAAGAAACATTACTTACATGACAAAAATTTCATAGAAAAATGATGTTTTTAACAACTAAAACAAGGGTATTAACAACATATTATTAACCAAATGATATAATAAGATAATATATGATATAATAAAATTTTATATTGTTATGGTATAAATTAATGACATGATTTAAACGGTTATATAAGAGGTCAAATTACCTTCAAATAAAGTAAACTAAAAGGTAGTTGTTATTTCAAAATCTAATTATTATTTGGGATTGTTATTTTTAAGCCTCTACTGGGGAATATTTTATTCTAAGTCCATGTTTTCTAAAAATGTTTTAAAAAATAATTTTAATATTATCATATGATTTTTTTCCCATTTGGATGTTTTATAAAATGGTTTGAAAGTAATATTTTTATTATTTTCCAAATGAGGTACTTTATAAAATTTTCAATATAATACAAAAGGGATGCTTTTAACATATATGGGATGTGTAGATTTTATCTCTATAAAAAATACTAATGTATTGAAGCTTACTTTAAAATTTTACAAGTTTCTTTTCAATGAAAATTCTTTTGTTTTAAAATTCTGTGAATTTTTAAAATAAATGTTCTCAAGGTCAAAAATTTGTATTTATGTAAAGTATTTTCAATGATATTATTAAAATTTGTTATTATATGTCTCCATTATTTGTTGAAAATTATTCTTTATAGAGGTTTATCTATTAAGATATCATCTAGCGTTATTTATTAAATGGTTTTATAATCAGTTGGACTGTGGATGTTCTATATTGATACAATTCATGGTATATGATTAATGTAGTCACATTTTGTCTACAAGATTTTGAATACAAGTTTTTATTTTGTTTATATTGGATCCTTTTCATATGAGTAAATAATTGGACTTAGTAGGTTATGGGTAAGTCCCTCTATATCCCCTTGATGCATCGGTGGGAATCATAAGAAAAACTAGTTTCTGTGTTGGCTAAGGCCTCATCCGTTTATGTATGGTGTCTTGGTCGAAGCCTTAATAGTATGTTTATGGTGTCTGGAATTTTTAATTCCCTCATTATGATATTAGTTATTGATATTGGATGTGATTATTTTATTAGTAGTGTATCAATATGACTACTTATATGGAATTATTTGATTTTCATTTATTCGTTCCATGTTGTACTCATGATTTTGTTTAAATGTAATGTGTTATAGGTATACAACTTCCATTAATGTTTATGATTACTTTTTAATAATAGCTTACAATGTATGCTTTCCCTTAGTGATCATCTAATCTCACCCATTTCTTATGTTTTATTTCTTTCTAAATGCCATGATGTATCCTATGAATGATATGCAGGGTTAATCTAGAAGAATAATGGTATTCACAATATTTTATCTTTGTTGTTGTTTTTATTTTAAATTGTAATGTAAGGTTAATCTATGTAATACTATTTCAAAAGTTATTAAATTGATTGGTCCTTTGAAATTTATATATATATTCCAATGTAATAAAGTGATGAATTGATAATAGTATACTCAGGATGGGGTCTTTACCATTTGTATCATAGCCAGATTAGTATAAACAATAGAAAATGTATATATAAAAATAGAAATAATAGGAACATAACCCTATAAAGGACATTTAGAATATTCCCAAAGTAACCTAGCATATGTTTTTGAGATTATTTATTCATAAATTTTCGATTTGTTATGTGGTTTACTAGTTCGAAATTATGAATTATTATTCATAACCTAATTTAAAATATGAAATTTTATAAAAATGGAACATATTTTAGGTAATGGAAATTGTATCACTACACACAATCCAAGTAGTGATTGAAGTCATATGCCACATAATGATATTGGATATATAGTTTCAACTTGTTATTAGAAACTCATAACTTCAATTGTATTGATGACTTGGGTTATTAATAATAACCTTAAACATATATAGAATCATAAAACAATCTGGAGGAAAAATATTAGGCCACATTAGGAGACAAAACCTTCATTATTTAGTGGGACAAAAAAACAGTTTGTAGATGAGAAGTGGATATTTTCTTTAGAGAAGATATTTTCTACTTTTAGAAGTAACAAAAGGGAGAAAGTATTCATGTAAATTCATCATCTGTCTGGAGGTGTAGATCAATTGAGGTCATTTATTTAATAAAAGATAGAGTATGAAGAAATATAAAACATATAATAGATAGATATTAAGGATTTTAAAAAAAAAACAAATTTTCTCAAGAATATTCAGCAGATATAGAGAGGTAATTTCTGAGTTTGAGGGAAATAGAGGTTGAAAATGTTTCTAATTATGAAACCAAATTTACAAGAACATAAATTCATGTTATAAATTACATATGTAAATAAGATATAAATATTGATAAATTCACTGATGGTTTAAAATAATTCCTCTAAAGGGAACTTGTATCCCAATATTTCACATTATATGAAGATATATTCTCGTGTTATATCCAGAAAAGTAAATAATTATATATATATAATCAATTTAAAGGGAAAATAGAATTATATGGTCATTTAACACTCTAGAAAATGAAATATGGAAAATGGTATTGAAAATATTATTCTAGCAAGGATGAATGATATGGGTGATGAGTGGAAGATTTGACCTCTGAAATTGAATCTCATAAACAAAAAGAAGTAGAATTATTTGTCCATAATGATATTAAAAGTATTATTCTAGGAAGGATGAATGAAGTGGATGAAGTAATGGAGTAAGAAACCGACATGATTGAAGGAGAAACTGATTGTATGTACAGTTATTTATTCATTCAGAAACCACTCATTTCATTTGTACAGTCATTAATTATCATTGTTATGTATATTTGGTTTGTTAGTAGTTGGCTTCTATTATCATTTTTAATTTTTTTCTAATTTTTTTTGAAATATATGTTCTAAACTTAATTTTTTTTATTAAATGACAGGAATTCCAATGAAGAAGAGATATACTATTTCATTCACTACTATGATAGGTGACGATCCATTTGTCTCCCTCCCTACGGAATCTGAGCCACCAGGTGTCTGCCCCCCTGTACCATATCTCACACCCTCTGTGAGCGTCCCTTTAGATATTGAGTCGTCAAATACCCCTTCAGCAGCCTCAGTAGCGGGGCGGCAGTGCGACAATTCTAGTTCATCACGAGCATACTGGAGGGTCACTATTATATTTTCAAATTTTAATATAAATAAATTTATGGCACTTTTTTTATACTAATTGTATGTTTATTAAAGATGAAAAAATTGCAACTATAGAGAAAAATATAAAATGTGATGATGTGTGAAATATGAATGGAGAGAAGATAGTTGTCCCATTTGATTCATATAGGGTCCCTGCAGATGACGCCGTGGGATTACTTGGCCAAATTTTAGTCCAACTGGTAGAGGATCCCATTTCCCTTCCCATTTATTATGATGATTGGAGACATATGCCTCAAATATGGAAAAATGAAGTTTTTTTGGTTCCCAAATAAAAGTAATTTTAATACATTATGGTGTAATTGAATGTCATGTTATTAATATGTTCAAAATAAATTTCTTTATACATATGTTTTTCAACTCTACATTTGCTGATGTGATAGAATGAAAGTGGACGTTGAAAAATCTTGGTAAGATATGGAAATACATCAAATGGATATTTTGGAGCGATGTCAATGATACTTCATTGACCGTCCAATAAAGATATGAGAAGCTACCTAATGGGGTACCGAAAGAATAGTGGAATGTTTTTGTTGATAGACATCGTGATGAGGAGAGATGGTATTTCAAAATACATCATTTTATTAACATCATTTTACATTTATACATATATATATTAATAGGATATGACATTGAATACTTTACTATTAAATTTCATTTTATTTTTTTCAGGATCTCTCAAGAAAGAATGCATCAAGTCGGGCTAAGAAATTCATCCCTCACACTACGAGGTCAAAATTCTTTTCGAGAAGCCAATCGACTCTAGTAATCTTTTCATGAGTTTAAATATTTATAAGACAATATTATCTATTTAATATATTAAACTGTTGAATTATCATTGTTTAATGAAGTCACAGAGTTTAGGGCATGAAGCATCCTGAACTGAAGTGTGGTTGGCTGTTCACAAAAAAATATGATGCATGTTTTGTTTATGCGCCTACCAAAGAAGTTGGGGTATGAACTCATTTTTTCATTATAATAACTTTTTATTAGTTTTAACTATGTAAATATATATTGATATTTTATTTATATGTAAAAATTAACGAAATATGGGATGCCAATCCTAGGTAGTCCTACGCAGTCTCCTAGGATGACATAGTTTCTAATGTCCTTGGGAAGGAGCATCCTGATAGAGTGCACGGGATGGGTTTGGGACCCATACCATCTGAGGTCTTTGGTAAGCCATCGAGGATTACAACTTCATCTACTCCTCATTGTATTCATTCCATACCCAGAGATGCTCAATGAAATATTTTTTCCATACGAAACACAGTTCAAGACTAGGGGACTCAGATATCCACTTTGTAGTAAGTGTTGACTGATATACATTAGCAGATGAGAAACTATCCCCTTGGTGGTATTGCATTGACTGCTGTTGAGTAGGTAAATCAGAAAAATTCAAAATCATTTAGTTTGAAAAATTTAATTGGTTTTAACTTTAAATATAAATATGCTACACTATCTAATTTTCAATATAATGTTCTTACAGGTGGTTGCAGGAAGTGGAGATGGAGGTGGAGTGGGTGACAATATCTGTTCATCATCAAACAGTGATTAATAGTATTGTTGATATGTGTAAAAATATTGATAGTCATTTTGTATATGTATCATGGGTGGCACATAGTTCCCTCCAAACATTTTCAGGACCTAAAATTTTCTTGATTTCTCATGTGTCCTTTTATGTATTTTATTGATTTCTGATGTTTCCTTTTATGTATTGTTCTCTCGAGTGTGGTATTCATCATATATATCAACTCTTTATTTTGATGATTCATTTTTTATGATTAATTTTTCCGAAATAAATTTTTTCATTATAACAACAAATCCAACATTTTCTATCCCAATACATTTACCACTACATTTCCATTTCTAAGAAGTACTTCTTAGTTATCCTCTTGTATCAATCCCTAGGGATGAGAATGTGTGTCTTGCTAACATGTTTAAGATAGATCGCCCTTTAGTGTGGCATAATCCTAGTATCCAAAATTTCAAGAAATAGTTAGACTCCATAGATACTGATATGAGATTAGGGGAATTTTTCCGACACTGTCTGAAAGGGGTTTTCCCACCCTTTCCAAAGTGGCCTCTAAGAATAATCAAGCAGTTTGAATGATAGTGTCCATTATCTCAGTAGGCATGACATGCCGATGGGAAACTCCCAGTAGATTCTATAGAACCCATTTCACTAGAAAAATGTTAAATAGACAACATGATCAGTTACTTTCCATTCTTAAGATCAACTACCCTATCAAAAATAATTTATTATAATGAATCTATATTCCTTGATAGAATATATCAACCCCATTCACATGACACTCTTCCCTTTGAAAGAATGTGCCTAATCACTTCTATTATATTCCACATATCAAAATAACTAGGTTGCATAATGGGATTTATAATATATTAGGATCCATATTCTATTACTTCTAAGGAAACCACACTGAAGACCCCATTTCCAAAGAAATAAAATGAGTGAAACAAATATGATACTTGAAATTGATCCATCACTCTTAAAATATTAGGAACCCTTATCCCTAGGAGAGATGATTTTACCTTTTTTCTATCTTTCGTGTCATGTATAATAATTCCACCAGGAAATTCCCAAGAAAGAGATGATTTTACCTAATTCCTATGTTATGTTTCATTTATAATAATTCCACATGGAACACCAACATAAATTAATTTCAAGAATATATTACTACATCATTATTCCCCTGATAAAGGGTCTAAAACCAACATACTACACCCCACATCTTTTGAGTAACTAAGGAATAAATAAATAACCACCCAATCATGTTCTTAAAGGATTGTAGGAGGGTTTAAATTTATCGACACATAGATGGAATAGAAATCTAAATAGTTACTATATATATGGTAGTAATATATATAGTTTATATTTATTTCATCCACCTATATTTTCAAGGTATGTGAAGTTGTATGTATCCATATACTTATATTAATACTAATGAATAGACCATGGAATAACTCAGACATCCCTAACCAGTCTACCAAACCTATGTACACATGTAATTGGGTACATGACCTATATCCCAATAGAGTGAGAGATGCCAGGAAACAACACATGGGATATTGAGTGCACCATCAGGTCAAAATTCTAGTCATGGAATGTGGTGAGTAAATCACAATACATATATAGTAACATTTTTGTGATACACCATGCTCAACACCTGATGTAAGGAATTGTGATATCTCCTTGCTCAAAAATCTCATACCATCATACCATAACCTCAATAAAGGCATATATTAAATATAACTAGCAAGGGGAATTACCTAAAATCCATATCGTCTATCTACCCCATAAACATAATAAATACATAATAATTTGTGTCATAATAGCGAAGGAATATCTTCTTATTCATGTCATTATCCATGTTCAATTCCAATTTAAAATACTACAGTTTGTATGAAGAATTTTGTAAACCTTAAATCAAGAGAATAACATTACAATTACTAGTGGTCAATCCATTTAAAAATAATCGATTTATTTTAAGAAATGAAACCCATCATTAATTATCCATTTCACATTATGAGTTACATTTAACTCATTCAATTCATTAAATCATGGGAAACCCATATATAATCTCAATGGAGTAAGTAAGATGGTGACATGTTAATCTAAGAAATTTCCCACTTTAGAAATTCCAACTACAAGTGGTCCCAACACCTAAGGGATTCCTTGATTTATATCAAATAATCATATATAAAGGGATATTATATTCTTGATGAATTCCAAAAGATATGTGGGAGTACAAACATTTGAAAAAAATCGTATTCTCACATTTCACCTAGATCCCCAAATGGGTGACCATATAAGTTGCACACAACATGTGAACATACAATCAAGGATCAACTAGTACATATGAGTTTGCAATGGTCAATTTTGAATACATAAATTTACTACTAAATTTTATTGGATTCTAGGATTATGTCATTTGATATGTTTATTTACATTCCTTTACTCACTTAATGATGCATTTGGTTGTGTTTAGTTAAGAATCTCTTTTCATATTGACTGTAGTATGTATTCTACTGGGGGTTTGGTATTGTAGGAATAGTTTTTTTAGGTCACTAGTACAGGGGCACAAAAAATGGTTCTTCTTTTTTTCTAAATCTTCTCTTTATCAGCGGTTTTAACCGCCACTAACTGTAAGAGGTATATTTAGCGACGGTTTTCGGAAACCGCAGTAGAAGAATATGGCGGTGGTTTAAACCACTAACATAGCCAAAAAACCATTGATAAATTAAAACTTTATTATAGTGAAGGCACATAGGGAATATCACCTTTTCAGGTATCACTATTTTGTTCACTATATTCAGATTCATAGGGCCTTTAGGTTCAAACTTCGACATGATTTTTAACTTTTTCTTTGAACTTTTTTTTTTTGGAGTTAACGACAATGAACATTTTATCCTGGGAATTCAACGAAGGTTCAACAGAGAGAATCATTGAAAGAGGGGTTACAGTTTCAGATAAGAGAGCTCACTTGAAGAACAAGTGAAACTTCTTTTATTTTATCATTTGGGGATATCAAGCATCATAGGATAAAAGTAGTGGGAATGTGAAAACGATTAATTACCATGATATGGGTTATTATGTCCAAATTAAAAAATAAACCATCTATACAGAGAGATCATAACAAGACTTCGTGGTGAGACCATAAAAAGATTTCATGGTGAGAATGTAACAAGCCTTCACAGTGAGACCATAACAATATTTCATGGTGAGACCGTAACAAGCGTTTATAGTGAGACCATAATAGTGTGATTTCTAAACTATTTGAGTGTATTGTTTGAGATAGTATATGCCAGATTGTAACCAAGAAATAGAAACTATGAGACCGTAAACATGAAACAGCAAGTCATGAGACAATAAAATTATAGAACTGTTAGAGTTAAAACAGTAATCCTAAGACCGTGACTTGTGAAAACATAAACTGTGAAGCAGTATATTTACTACTTATGATTTATCAGTACCAATTCATTTATGATGTAATCTATATTTTCAGAATTTAGTGGTTTAGTGAATATCTCAGCAATCTGACATTCAATTCCAATGAATTCCAAAGTGATGTTACCTTTTAGGTAATGATCTCTCAAAAAGTGATGTCTTACATCAATATGTTTTGTCCTAGAGTGTGAAACATGATTTTTTGATATGTTAATAGAACTTGTATTGTTAGAATTTATAATTACATGCCTGAATTGATATCCAAAATCTAGTAATGTGTGTTTCATCCACAAAATTTTTAAACAACAACTACTAGAAGCTGTGTATTCAGCATCTGCAGTAGATAATGCAAGAGTGTTTTGTTTCTTATTACACCATGATACTAGTGACTTTCCTAAAAAAGTGACATGTTCTAGAGGTTCTTTTTCTATCTAAATTACAACCACCAAAGTTTACATCAGAATGCCTCACTAACTCAATTGATTGTCCTCTAGGATAGAACAGTCCTAGATTGGGTGTATTCATGAGGTATTAGAAAATTCTATTAACAACATTTAAATTAGATTCCTTAGGATTTTATTGAAACCAAGCACACCTACATACACTAAACATAATGTTAGGTTGACTATCATTTATGTATAGTAAGCTTCCAATCATTCCTCTGTAAGTGGTTTGATCAACAGATTTTCCATCTTCATCAACATCCAACTTACAAGTAGTACTCATTACAGTCTCACTACATTTAGTTCTATCAAATATAAAATGTTTTATAAGATCTATATTATATATACTTTGATTTAAAATACTACCATCATTATTTTTAAATATTTGAAATCCAAGAAAGAATTTTAGTTCACCCATTAAACTAATTTCAAATTCATTTTGCATCATTTTAGAAAGTTCAATACATAATTAATTTTATAAATATCCAAATATAATGACATCTACATTGATTTGAACTAGTAAAACATTATTGGAAATTCATTTTATAAAAAGGGTAGGATCAGCTATTCCTTTTGTAAAACCTTTGGAAAAAAGAAAAGTACTTAATCTATGATACTAGGCTCTTGGAGCTTGTTTTAAATAGTACATGGATTTTGAAAATTTATAAATATTGTTCTGAAAAGGAGGTTTTGTAAAACTATGGGGTTTCTCAACAAAGACATCCTCAGTTATATACCCATTTAGAAATACACTTTTGACATGAATTTGATATAAGTTGAAATTTAGATGTCTAGCATAAGAAACCATAATTCTGATGGCTTTAAGTCAAGATATTGGTGCAAAGGTATCTTCATAGTCAATTCCTTATTCTTGATTATATCCATGTGAAACCAATCTAGCCTTGCGTCTGACGATATTACCAGCATCATCTACCTTATTTCTTAACACCAATTTAGTGCCTATAGTGAATGTGTCATTGGGTCTATCAACTAGTTTCCAAACATTGTTCCTTTCAAACTGATTAAGTTATTATTACATATCCATAACCCAAATTCATCATTAATAGGATCATTAATGTTTTTAGGTTCAAGTTGGGACAATAAGACTTGATGTTCAACCATATTTCTAATAGAAGCTCCAGTTTGAGTTACTTTTTTTATGTCCCCTACAATAGCATATAAATGATGGTTCTTAAGAGTTATAATAGCTCTAGAAAAAGAAAGACTGGGGATTTTAGGTTCTTCAATAGGATTAGGTTCATTGTGAAAAGAATCTGAATAATTTCTAGAACTAGAATTTTTCATAGATTCCTTTATAGGATGGTTATAAAATTTTGACTTAATTTTCCATATTTGATACATGATCCTCCAGGTTATCTAGAGGGTTCGTAGGCTCATGTGGTTCTATTTCATCAAATTTGACAAAGTTAGATTCTTCCACATATTTAGTTCTTTTATTAAACACTATGCAGGATTTACTAGAAATTGAATATCCTAAGAAGATTACATCATCACTCTTGGATGAAATATTTTCAAGATTGTCTTTATTATTATGGATATAGAATTTTCAACCAAATACATTGAAGTATCTAACTATGGGTTCTCTATTGTCCCGTAACTCAAATCGATTTCATTTAAGAATAGGTCAAATCAATACTCTATTGATAATATAACATGTTGTATTTACTTCTTCATCTCCAAAGTAAAATGGTAAGTCAAATTCACTATGCATGGTTCGAGAAATCCCATTCTGGATTCTATTTCTTATTTCTAAAACTCTATATTTTTTAGTTGTTCTGGGGGAAGAGAAATTATTACTATAGCCATTTTTTGAGAAAAAAGGATTCAAACTCTTGATTTTCAAACTCACACCCATGATCACTTCTTAATGATTTAATTCTATGTCCACTAATATTTTCAGGAGTTTTGGCATAGTTTGTAAAATGAGAGCAGGCTTCACTTTTGGGAGTCAAAAAGAAAGTACAAGTATATCTAGAAAAGAAATATACAAGAATATAAACATAGTGCTTCCAATTAAAATATCAAACTCTATATGGTCCAAATAAATCCATTTTAACCAATTCGAGAGGTTGAGAAGTTGACACTTCATTATTTGGATTGTAGTAAATTCTATGTTGCTTTCCCTTTAAGTAGGGATTACACAATTTATCATTTAGAAACTCAAGTTTGGGTAGGTCTTTGAATAAGCTTTTTATAGTTTACTTTCTTAGGGAGTGAGTGTTATAGTGTTCTAGTCTCTTATTCAAAATCCAAGGCTCTTTGTTAAACACACTCAAACATGAAGAATTTTGAGAATATAAAAAATTTAAGTTAACAGAATATAAATTTTCATTTCATAATGCAAAAAAAACTAATTCATTTTTAAATTTAAAAACATGGAAAGCATCATTTTCAAATTTGACATGAAATCCATCATCACATAATTGTGAAATAATAAGCAGATTATATTTCAATCCATCAAAAAAAAGAACTTTGGAAATCAAAACTAAGTTTGAGTTACTGAGTTGGATAACGCCAATAATTTTTCCTTTATAATTGTCCTGAAAGTTGACATGTCCTCCATTAATTTTTATTATGTTCTTGAAGCATGAATAGTATCCTTCCATTTGTCTCAGACACACACTATCCAAGTACCATATTCTTTTATAGGAACTCTTTAAGAAACATTCCTATAAAATATTCAAATAATAATAGATTTTTGTACCCATACTTGTTTGGGTCAAGTAATATTAGTGACTAGTGCATTAGGAACCCATATCTGCCTCATGGGTTTCATATGAGCATTATGTAATGTATTTGAAAAACAAACTCTATTTGGTCTAGAATAGCTTGAAATAGTAAAGAGTGTATCATAACATGAACTAGATGAATGTTTTTTAGAACTGGGAGTAAAGCTGTTTGTCCAAGATTTAGAAACAAAATTAGTTCTCCCAAAATTTCTTTTACCAGGTTGATATCCAATTCCAGTAGTATATTTAGGAGCAATATGTTTACCTAGAATCAATACCAAGGTATCTTTACCATTAGTAAACCTTTCATGATCCTTTCTCAATTTCTCATTATATAGTTTTAGTTCAATGTTATCTTTGAGTAATAGAAAATTTTTATCCCTTTCTACAGTGTGTTTAGTTTTTACAGTTGAGGTAGGAGCATGTTGTTTCTTTAAAGACTTGTATTTATATTTTAGTTCATTTCATGTATCTTCAATCATATTACAGTACTCAGCCATTTCTTAATTAGAAATATTTTCAGAGTCAATCTAATCTACAAAATAATATTAATTGTATGTAGTAGATTCCAGTGTTACCTTAGATGTGTTTTTTATAAAACACATATTGGCTTGGTTATCCTATTCATCATGTGAAGATTCTGAGTCACTTGAACTATCCTCAGAATCACTCCCTGTTTCATTCATTTCCATTTTATAATTTCTATATTATTCATCACATTTATTTTTTATTTGATTTTGGGACATTTAGGCTTGATATGTCCCTTTCGTTTACATTCATAGTAGACAATCTCATCAGACTTGTCACTTCTTTTCCAATATTTCTTCCAACTTCCTTTTTGATCATATCTTCTCGTGAAGCTAGGATTACTGAAAAAGTTATTATTCTTATGAAATCTCTTAAACCATCTGGATAATTGAGCCATCTCTTTATCACTATTAGGTGATGATTGTTCACAACTATAACTTTCTACAGAAACTTACAATTTCACTTTTTCTTTGAGTTTAGAGGTGGTGGTCTTGAACGAAACTGATTTTCTTTTGGGTTCAACCTCCTATTCCATGTTGAATTTAAGCTCATATTCATACATAATCAGTTTTCCAATGACTTCTTTTATAGGTAGGTTACTGATTCTGCAAGACTCTCTAATAGAGACAGAAGTTCCTTTCCACCTGTCAGGTAGATATCTGAGAATCCTCATGATTTTTTCTTTGGTAGTGACTTCTCTCCCAAGAGAAATCATTGTGTTGAAAATTTCATTGAACCTAAGATACATGTTATAAATAGGCTCATCAGGTGTCATTTTAAAGTTATCATATTTAATAGTATAATTATTAAGTCTCATTTGTTTCACAATAGAAGTTCCTTCATGTCAAACTGACAAGGTATCCTAAATTTCATGAGCAGTTTTACATGTAGAGATTCTATTAAATTCCTCATATCTTAAAGAGTATTATTAAGCATATATAGCTTTGTAGTTATAATTATAGGATGTTTTGGTAGGTTCATCCCAAGTGATTCTATCGGTAGTAGGAATATTATATTCATCTATAATTGAAGACCACATTTCAAATCTCATACATTCTAAATGCATTATCATTTTAATATTCCATTGAGCATAATTGGTTCCATTAAAGAATGGTGGACTGTTTGTTACATCACCTTCCAATCAATTATCCACAATAAAGGAATACTTTCAAAGAGCTATAAATTTATAATTAATATAAATTTAAAGATCTTTAATGTACAACTACAATCAAGGTTTAATAGGGTCAAAACAAAGTCAAAAACAAAAACAACCTATGATACCAAATGTTGGTCAGAGTAGAGTACTCAAGAGGGGGTGAATTGAGTATCTAAAATAATTTCTATTTAAAAATCATTCTTAAAAAGATTCCTTAATAAATTTAAATGCATCCCAGTCAATCAAGGTTATAAAGTTATAAAAGTTTTACTATTTAAATAACTTCTTGGAAGATCGAATAATTCTTAGTAATCTTAATATCAGTTATTAACATTACTTTTTAAGCTATTATAATAAGGAAAATACAATTATAACATCTTTCCAATATTAACTATCAAAGTAAATTTAATGATTTCTGAATTAAAAAGTAAAATAGATAACAATAAAATAAACAACACATTGGATATAAAACAAGTTTTTCAGTATCAATCTGAGACCTAATCCACTCCACTTGGTGATCACCTACCACCTAGAAATTTATATAAATAAACTTGATCCACACCCTAGATTGGTTTTAACAACAGTAAACAAGACTGTTCAGGTCACATGACCTCTTCTATAGTTCTTCATGTGTATGAACTAACAGGTCACACAGGGACCTCTTCCACACTTATTTATGGGAATACACAAGTATAAAAAGATGTAAGAGAAAGGATATCGTGTATGCTTCAGTTTGATGGAGAATACATTGTGTGTTTTTATACATACACACACACTTCTCAAAATATAGAAAAAATAAAAAACATAGAAGAAATGATGAGATAAGTTTAGAAGTGCTCTGAGTGTTAGTCTATGAAACTATATACTTCTAGGATGAAGAAGATGCAGAAATCGAGTCCTCTTGTGAAAAAATGAGTATCGTAAGTCACCAAGATATAGCTCATGTTATTCATGGAGTTTATAGTTCTGAAATTTTTTCAACTCTAGGATATGAGTATGATTCTTGTATTATACAATAGTATCGTGTTGCAGGAATCTTTGTGCTTCTTCATTATTGTGTACGCACTTGTTTTTTACGTTATACTGTTACACTCTTGTCCCCTCATTTACGATGTTCTTTTTATTCATCGGATACATGTGTTAGAGCCAACATGATGCATTTATTTTACACCTCATACCTCATACTTTTTCGTGAATTGGCTACAAAGAAACATTAATTATGTGAGTTCATTTAAAAACGTCAAATATGACCCTTAGAAATTAAATTAAAAAAAGACAAAACAGATTAAGAAATGGTTCCACAGTCTATCTATAAATGGTGTCTCCATGAAACGGTGCCCCCTTGAAATGATGTTTGAAATGGTGTTTGGATGGCCATGGTGTCTAGATGGTCATGGTTTATGGATGGTCATGGTGTTTGGATGGTCACGGTGTCTGGATGGTCGTGGTGTATGGATGGTCACGGTGTCTTGATGGGCACAGGGTCTAGATTGTCATGGTTTTTGGATGGTCACGGTGTCTAGATGGTCATGGTGTCTATATAGTCACAGTGTCTGGATGGTCACAGTGTCTCAGACTTATCCAAAACTCAGTATTCAAACTTAAATAGTGATATTCATAGAATGAATTAAACTTAATCATCCATAAGAGAATTTTATTAGAAACAAAATAATATATAATAATTATTTAAGGCATAAAGAAACTAATCATATTTACACATGATTTTAGATAGCTAAAATAGGATTTACAAGCTTCACCAAATGTATATGATTTTTGATCATTAAAACATGATTAACAGGTGAGGAGTCCAACACATGTGATCAGTGGATCTTTCATTAACTTTCTAGAAATCAATATTACCTAGAGAAAAGAATGGATATGGGTTTAGTTTGGATATATAATTTCACTCAAAGGGCCTAAGATATCAACTTCTATTAAATAATAAAAAATGAATCATCCATTATTGAATTATTATATAATTAAATATTACTCATGACACACCCAACATATCTTACCTCACCGTGAACAAATTTCATCACCATTTTCATCAATACATCAATTTACAAGACTCATAATACCCATTAATAATCATCATGATGTATATTGATAAATACACATTCCCATAGATATGAGCATCTAATGAAACATTTAAATGAGTATTTTCTATTGGCGGGTCTTGTTCTCATAACTTCCTACAAAGGTTATTACCAACTACGTACACCATGAGAAGGTGCCTCAAAGTCCTATGAGTCTCAACCATTGATTTCTTATGTAATTTGTGTCCCATAAATGATATAATCAGACCATATTACATATATTTAGCAATACTATCCTAGAATATCTCTTTTCTCGTCATATTTGGGAATAAATATGAACTTTTAGTGAAAAACCTACTCATAAGACATTTTCACATACTAAGTTGCATAGGAGAACAATCATGATGTGATAAGTTGTTTATTAATATTCATAACTATGAATATATGTAATCATATAGTACACAAACTTGGTTTAGGGAACAAAATCCAGTAGATATCACATCACATGGTTCCATATTTCAAACCATTTTTCATCAATTATCATAATTATTTATTCACTAATTTTATAATTTATTTTTTTAAGAAGGAACAAATTACAAATCATCATTTTCAATATATCAGCATGCTCCATGGCTGGATACCCATTTTAATTATATCAAAACACCCCATGGGTCACTATCAAATTCATTATCCATTAATTAATCAATTTCACAACAAAATTAATCTCCAAAAACTTTATCACATAATATACAAATTCCATTATCACATAGGAAAATAAATCAATCAATTAATGAATTTTTAAAATCATTTTACCAGTGCACTATCAAAAATTTCATAACTACATACACAAAATTATAATCATGAATATGTGTTTTTACTTTTAGAGTACCTACCATAGGTAATTTGATAATTAATCACTAACCTTTAGCCCTCAATTCAACGGAGAATGACAAAAAACACAATGAATAATAAGATCTGGAAAATGAAACCTAGGATCAAGATCAACACCCAAAACCAACCACAATCAAAATATTTCACTATATCACTGGAAGAATGGGGAATGGATGGAGACCAAAGAAAAAAATGATTATTGGGTATCTAAAAACAATACGTGACATAAAAAATTAAAGAAATCTCCCATAAATCCATTGTGAGTCGCCCTATGGTCTAAAGGAATAAAGATGAAAAATTTTAAACAAAAAAACAACTACATATCCTACATAAAAATGCTTCATGAGAAATTAAATAATGTGTAATTGGTTTTAAAATAAGGTAATTATTTTTAGTGGTTTATTCCGAAAAACCTATATCCTTGGGTTAGTATTTATCTCGATTAATCATTACACATGATGTAATAATATTACCCAGTGTTTCATATTTTAATGTTGAAAACACATTCACCATGTGAAACCATTCATGACATGTGTCTGAAAAAATTTAAATGTCATGTGACCCATTTACACAGTGTTTCAATCTTATCCAAACAGTTTTTCAAAAAAATATAGAATTATTATTTAATGGTTTTAACCATGTCTAATATCATCTAATCATTTCTAAAACCCTTACCCACCCTTTAACAAAGGGAAAACTCAAAATGAAATGTACTTGGTAAAATAATGATATCATACAATCTATCAACCTTATCAATGATAATCCCTAAGATATACTCTCAGGAATATCTAATATTAAAAAGTAAAAAAATTCAGATACTAAGCCCTATTATTAGCTTATCTCTCCCATGTTTCCTTTGGAACACATCTATATGGCCAAAATACGTTAATTACCATCATAAAATTTACAAAAAACACATTCTCAATGTTATCCATAACATGAATTATATGTTCCTAAAAGAGAACAATATCTTGAAGTTCAACATCATGAACATAAATCACATGAGAATGGTTAGGGTAATAAAACCAATGTTTTTATATATGACAAACTTCAATAATATCACTATACCAATGTGGATGATCCAATCAGTATGCCTTGGGTTGATTCTATCTACAATCTCAAAATGTCCAGCTAACCTGGGATCCAAATTTCCATACATATGAATCCTTTAGTGGCGCAATATTAGTGGCACCATAAAGAAAATTACCACACACTGTAAAATAAAGGGGTGGTCTTCATTAATCGAAATAATATTTTTTCCTTATTTGAGCCATAGCCACATGATTTTGAATCAACAAACCTGGTGAGAAGTATATTGCACGAGACTACGTCCCAACAATTCTGACTCACCATCTTGCATAAAACATAGATGTGGTCTAAAACGACCACCATAAAGATCCCCATATGGTTTAACCTAAATTTTCACAGGATAACAATTGTTATAGGTGAACTTAGTGATCTCTAAATTATTTCCCCAACACATATAAAATTATAGGATGTATGCCCATAAAATATCCTACATTGCATATATGCTATGTTCTGAATTCCCATCTACCCAAATTTCTATCCTCTCATGGGTAGAAAGACATACTCATAAATAACTACATACCAAGCCCCTTCTTCAATCCTTTCTATAAGTGGGAAGTAATATGTTAATCACAATCTAAAACTATACTCCATGTCACCCCACGAAGACAGACTATCTCTCAAACATATATGTCCACAAACGAATCCAATGATAATGTCTCGTAGAAGGGAATGAAATATTTTACTTTTTTCAATTGGTCAACAATCACCCAAATTGGGTAATTATTTTGAGATATCCTATAAAGAACAACCAATAATTCCTTAGTAACGTCCCTCCACATCCATTCTAAAATGGGAAAATACTATAGTAAAAAAATAATTCATTGATGCTTAATCTACACCTACTTATAGATGTATCATCTTATGACGAACCCTATAATATCCTTTTTTATATATGAAAACCAATATTGTTGATGTAGGTCAAAGTAAATTTTTTCAAACCATGATGTATCACCAACTTTGAGGAATGAAATTAAAGAATCATATCATCTCACATACTCATATGCACAACAATAAGATTCCTTTCATATATGGTATCATCCCCATATATAGACCAATATGAAGGTGACTCCCCGCCATCAAGGATTTCCCACAAGGCCAAAACATTTGGATACTCCAAATCTCTATCCCTAATTCGTCTTAGATTTGGGTATTCCACTAATAATGATTTGAGGTTCTCTGCTCTAAGACCTCTTGAACCTTAATATGCATATCATCTAGAAATCACTACTAGAAAGTGGGGATATCCCCATAAATCTATAACCACTGTTTGGTAAACCATGGGTATAGCCTGAATTGAGTTAGTATATACTCACAATTTGTTTAAAATAGTATATATATATACTCTATCCAAAATATTTTTTAAAAACTATTGTAAAATAGGGGAAAATATTTTTACCCACCCACCCTCCCCCTTCTCTCATTTGGATGCAAACCACCTATAGGTCCCCCCCCCCACATCTTTCTCACCAACACACATCCCCCTTCTCCTCTTCTGATCAATCAACATACACCCTTATCGTCATCCCCTAGGAGACATGCATCCCCCCTTATCCACCACATATGGTTGACACACATCCCTTATCAACCTCCTCCTCCTCCTCTAGTCGAGTTGTGTTTCCCCCACCCGACATACATCCCCCTTGGTCGAGTGGTGTTTCCCTCACCCGATGATTGATGCTTCTATTTTTCTATCATTGTCAACTGATTGGGTGTTTTTCTGATTCTGGTCATTATTGATAGTGTGTTCCAAACCCTTCTTCTAGAATATTTTATTGAATGTAGTTTAGTTTGGGTTATGTTGATTTGATTTGTATCATTTCATTTTGTTTCATTTATCATTGATATCTGACTTATTTTGGATTTTTTTCATATTGGATATATTTAAGATAGATTGGTTTAGAATACATGAGTTTAAGTTGATTTGGATGACCATTAAATGTATGCATATTTTCGTGGGGGTAAAATTTATTTTTTTAGTTTTCGGAATAGTTTTATTTCATAGTAATTTTTAGTTTGACAAGATATTGAAGTTGAAATTCCTTTTGATTGAATGAGTAAAACAATATGTTGTCTATTTTTAAATTGTTTTCAGTAAATTTTTGAGGGGGGACAATTTTAATTTCATGTGGATTGAAAAATTAAAATTCACGTTTGACCGATATGTAATATGAATAAATAGATATATTGGGATGTGGTTTGGTGTTTATTGGTTTTTAAATGTGATTTTGGAATGTTGAGTTCTTCAATATCCATATAATTATTATTATTAATTATTTAATCATGATTTGATTATTGTCATGTTTTTCTCATCGTATCTTACCCAAATATGAATATTAATGGAAATATAATTCCCAAAAGAAACTTATGTTATATGGGTGATTCTCTATTAGACTCTGAAACCTCTATTTCCTTATAGTATTTTTTGATTTGACCACCAACCATTGGTGAATAGTTCACATCATCACCACTTCACTATAATGAATTTAATGACTACTATTTTTCAAATTCAATATGAAGTAATTCTATATATCATTCATAGGAGTCTATTGAACTCATGAACTTCCACACTTTGTATCACCTACTACATATTTTTGTTCAGTAGTCGATAGCTTTCCCTTTTGTCTATTTCACTCATTCATTATTCTTTTTATAGATCATAGTATGATTTGATAAATTTAGGATTAAAATTGGTTTTAATGAATATTTTGATTATGGTTCATATTTTTTATTGGAAGATAACTAATATTTCGTGTAATACATTGGATAGATGCTACATGTATCAAACCAATCATATTTCAACTGAGTTTCAAAAGAATTTGGAAATAATTATAGATTTTTCATTTATAATTTCTTTATATTGAGGTTGTGTAATGTGTCCATGCTGTAAATGTGTTGGAATACCATGGTTAAAAATGGGAGAAGTTAGATACCACATAACAAAATTTGTATTTTGACCAAAATATTATTTTTGGTATCATCCTGGAGAGATAGGCCAATCTTCAACTATTTGTGAGTGAAAAGAATTAAGTAGAATTAATAATTTGATATTTGGTCAGTTTCTATTCATGCATCATCCCGATAGAGATAGTATTCTAGTGAAAGAAATAGATGATATCAATACACATAAAGAAAATACTAAATGTGATGATGTTGAGAGAGTCAAAATTTTAATGGATGATTCCAAAACATCTGTATATGGGGAATGTACAAAAATGACCAAGTCATAATTTTAATGTAGTTATATCATGGAAACCCATTTATGGAATTTATAATACCAACAATGATTGTATTTTTACATTTTTTAAGGACTTTCTTATTGATGGTGCATATATTACCTCCATTAATTACAAGGAATGGAGTTTAATTAAGTATCTTATATTTATACTAATAAATTTAATGATTCATAGAATGATTAAAATATTTTTTGGGAGGAAATAGCTAACCACAATAACTATAAAGAATGTGGTACATCTCAATCAAAGTAAAATTAAGATGGAATACCATCTCCTGTTACATAAGAAGTCATGTGGAACATTCCATTTATTCCCATATTTCATAATATATTCATGTCTGTAGAAATCTCAGCCAACATGAGATGGAATCATATTGACAGAATTAAAGGTAATGATGAGTTGGTTTATCCTGTAGATGGATTCACATGGTGGGAATTTGATACAAAATGTCATGATTTTGTATCTATGATGTGTAATTCCAGGTTGATTCCATCCTATGATGTTTTTAGTCTAATTGGTCATATGTTTACTTTTCACATCACTTGAAATTTTTTATTCATGTCTATAAGCTTCCTCCATGGTTGTGTATGAAATAACCTTTCACTTTCATGTGTATACTGATATTTGGTCCTTTTGATCTCAGTAATGATATATATATATATATATATCTACTTATATCTTTTAATAGTATAGTTGAAGAATCTTTGGTATATGAGTGTTCACATATTCAATGATTCTATAAAAAAATTATACATGCATCATTCCCATTGTTAGACCATAAATGATTTCCCTACTTACTAAGGATGTTTGGTTAGGGCACGAATGGAAAACAATCTTGTCCTTTTTATATAAAGAATACCCAATCTAGAGGGATTAAATATCACCGTAGTTTCATTTTCATGGGGAATCGATGATTCTTCCCAATGGATCATCAATACAAGATAAATCATTATAGGTATGATAATAATTATGACACTGAAAAACTACCCCAACATATTCTTAGTTGTGATGTGCATAATGAATTGAATGATTTCAATTTTTCATTTTGGAAAGGTCAGCTACAATCTAAAAGAGGAAGATTGTTGAAAATGATTTAATTTACAATTGGAAAGAGAGAATATCTTTCTTTGAGTTTCCATATTGGTCTACCAATTTTTTACATCATTTTTTAATGTAATTCATATTGAGAAAAATATATGTCAAATGATTCTTGAAATTATTCTGAATATCAGGGGAAAGACCAAAGATTAATACCGTTTTCATCGGGACTTTTTGGATTGGATTATTCTACCAAAACTACATCCTATGTGTATTGGTGAAAACAAATAGAAATTTCCTTTTGCTTATTATGTGATGACACCTTCAAAGAAAGAAAAATTTCTAGAAGTATTAGAGAATATGAAGTTTCTTGATAGATATTCCAGAAACATATCTAAATGATTCAATATAAGAGATTTGAAACTAAAATCTTTATTAACTCAACAATATCACATCCTTCTTCATCAATTTATTCCAATAGAAATTTGGAATTTTCTAAATATAAGGGTGAAATTGGTTCGGTTGACCAATTTTTTTAAACATTGTTCTAAAATTTTATCCAAGTCATGATTGATAACAATGGAAGAAGTGGCGTTGTTAACTTTGTGTGTGTTGGAAGAAAATTCATCTATAATTCTTCACTTGTATACTATATTTAGCAGTTCATATTCTAACTGAAACACTTATTAGGGGAGTAGCTTTTTTATGATGGATGTATCCCACTAAAAGAAATATATGCACAATGAAATCATATGTCCAATATAAGAATTATCTAGAAGGTCCTGTTGTGGGAGGTTATATGGCTCAAGAAAGTATGGTTATTTGTTCAATTTATTTGTATTATGTGAGACAAATACAGAATTTTCCAATAATAAATGATGATGATAAGTGTTTGTAAATTGATACATTATTTCCTTCTCTTCCCCAAAAAGGTGGAATTGCTGGGTCATATACATTGGCTACATTAATCCTTGAAGAGAAGGATATGGTAGACCAAACAGTTTTTTTTAAATATGGATTGTTTGAGAACTATATCAAGTTTGTAATTTGGATATTTATATATTATCGCATACTATGTAATTTCACATATCCCTTAGATTTTTCTGATAATTTTTTGTAGGTAATATGAACAAATTATGACTAGAGTTCATTGATCTTTTCCTTTGATAAGGAGATTTGATTCGCATAATCAAGAGTCCCCTACATGGTCCAAATCAATGGTTTGATGGTGAGTTTTTTTAGCTTAAAAAATAGATATCTATTTAATTTTATTATTCATATATATTTCAGATATTGAGTTTATCTGTTCTCTATTTTCCTCAAAAATTAAAAGCATTGGCTTTTGTTCCCAATTCTTTGGTTAATGAATGAAAATAATTAATAATAAATGGATATAAATCTATTACAACTAATATAGTGGTGAGAATGATAACACAACATGATGGAGTTATGTTAACTACTATAATATATTTTTATGCCAGTGCATGATATAGTCAGACATGATATGAAGATGTGAATTATTATTGATTTTTTAAGAAAATATTATTACTAGATTACTTATTTGAATGTTGATTCACTATAATGAAATGTAAATGGTTTGATTAGATGATGAAATAGGGTATATTTATTAATGATTGTTGATTCAGATTTATTGAAATGATTTTATTTCATCATACCAATGAATGATAGATTTTGGCATCAATGTTAAAGCAAGAGTTTTATGTGAAAGATAATTTGATAACTAATTATAGTTTCATTTTTGAAGTATTACAAAGACATATTTCTGATTATGTTGAAGAAAAAACTTCCACCATTGATTCCCCCATTGGTGTTGACCAAAATATTTCATTTTATTACTCAAATTGTCCCATTATGAGAGTTGATGTTGAACTTGATGTAGTGGTGGGTAATATATATATGGGACCATATATGTTCATTTTCCATTTAGTTTACAAATACATTAGTTTCTCATGTTGGTATTACGGTAAATATTATAATTTAGATTCAGTGTGCACTAATATGTATGTTTATGTACTGTTTGGTTTCATTTCATTTTATTAGATTTATTTCAATTTAGTAAATTGGGTTTAAATCGAGTTTAAAAAACTATAACATGATTTTAAATTATTATTACTAAATGATGTTATGATATTATTTATTCCTTCTATGAATTCGATTTTTTTTGCATGATTTTTAAAAACTTTTTCTAAAACAATTTACATTGCATTTTTATGAAGATTATGAAAACTATATAGAAATTTGATGAAAGAGACTTCTTATCCTAATCGATAGGTACAAGGGTATGCATTTTCTCCTTCACATTACTTAGTGAGTATAGTAATTTTAATATTTTTCTCATGTATTAAATATAATGTTGTGTTAATATTATATATCAATTTTATTTAGGTATAATCACTTCGACCAGAGATGAGTTGGGCTACTAAACGGAGCACTTGTATTAATCATTCCCACACTGACCCACATGCAAACACCCCATATACCTTATCTTTCCATCCTTATCTTGTGCCTCTAGGGATGTTCCCATCCACACCTTATCATAATCTCAGTTACCCTCATATTTCAATACAATGTCTACACCGCCTTAACTAATGATCCCACCATTACCATTTCCATATCCATTCCTATATCCCCAATCCTACTACCCATATTCAAACATTACTACACCGCCTCCTTTTCCTATCATCCATCCAAAATCTCATGAGTGTATTCCATCAGCTTATAATGCAGTTCAGGTAGATCACCCAGAGCATGCAGTGGAACGAACACTTCCTTTGGAGGTTGGTGATCCTAGATAGTCTATGGATGCATCACAACCTATTAAAGATCTAGCATCATGGTTTTTATTATAACTATTCCAAATTTTATCACTTAATGTTTTTCCTGTTGTACCAAGACATAACTCTTCATTTTTCCCTTCTTCTCTTATTCAGTGGGATCTTCAAGTAGGTGATGTGGTGGCACTCGTATGTAGGAATCCTAGAATTGAGAAACTCATATTATTGTAGATTAAAATGAACAAAATCAGATTGTAGGTAAAAATGTGAGGTTTTGTAGAAGTTTTAATGGCCACTTTATCCAATTACCACTATATCATTACGGTGGAACCAATCTCATGGAGACATATCAGTAATGACATCAAGGTCAAGGCATGGGTGAAGATATGGGTAAATGTTTTTTATAAATTTATATCGATATTATTACTGTATTTATATGAATTAACATATTTATTTCAGATTTAGTTTAACATTCCCAACAACGAATATTCCAAAGTTTCATGTTAATGGATCATGGAGAGACGTTTCAGGTATACAAGTATGTGTTATATATTGGGTGGATGTGAAAATTTGGTTCTGATTTACAGTGTGTACCCATATACCCTAATTGTCCAAAAACCCAATATTAAAAACTGATCACATATTGAAAAACATATAAGTTTATTCCCAATGTTTAATATTATTCATGTAATATTTATTTAATATTACTTGAATTGATTTTTTAGAAAGAGTCAGGAAAAAATAAAATGAAAAAATATTAAAATATATATCTACCCAGAGTGAGGCGCATTATAATGCCTAAGAACGAGAAGTGCTATGTACTTTCATCTAAATTAAAATAATTTTCTGATTTATATTATTACATAGTTATATTTTGATGTAAAATTAGACTATAGTCATAATGGACAATTGCACTTTCAAACATTATGCCTAATGGCTAATTGGCCTATATTCCTAATGTAAAATTTTCCTATTGACATAATGGAAAAATGGGTTGTTTGCCATTAGAAAAAATGGTCAATTTACCATTAGGAATAATGTCCAATTTGCCTCTAGGCCTAATAGAAAATTTTATTATAGGACTAATGGCCATATGGGAAATTGGAAATAAGGCCTAATGGACAAATGGAAATGTTTCCATTATTCCAAGAGGCCAAATGGCCATTAGGCCAAATATCCAAATGGGAAATTTTCCATTAGGCCTAGTGTCCAAATGTGAAATTTCCCATTAGGCATTATGGCCCATTTGCCTCTATGCCTAATGCGAAAATAGGAAAATGGCCTTCAGGCCAAGAGTAGAATTAGACAATTGGCCTCTACGACTCATTTTAAATTTCCAATTTGGCCATTAGGCATCATGGACAATTGGCCTCTTAAAATAATGGGTAAATGGGAAATTGTCCATCAGTCCTAATGGACAATTGGCCCCAAGTAATCATGGAAAATTTTAAATTTTTCATTAGTCCAAATGGACAAATTGGAAACTAGGCCTAACGGCCAAATGAAAAATTATCCATTATTCCATATGGGAATTTTTCCTCTCAGAAAAATGCCAATTGTGCATTTGGCATAATGGAATCATTTAGCACATTTTTAAATTCATGAATTTTTCATTCAATTTAGAGTTACTTCCCTTTAATTATTATTCAATATTATAAAATTATTATATTTTGAATATTT
This sequence comes from Viscum album, assembly GCA_963277665.1. Lineage (NCBI taxonomy): Eukaryota > Viridiplantae > Streptophyta > Magnoliopsida > Santalales > Viscaceae > Viscum > Viscum album. The sequence continues at coordinate 367,587,963 of OY728119.1, read as the reverse complement.
GTATACTACAAAATGACATTTACACCAAGCGATATTGGGAATCGATGTCTGTTTACCTCGTGAAAAATTATTATTTTTTCATATGAAAGGAAAAGGATGGAAGTGTATAAAATGAACAAACACAAGAAAAAATTGTATGTTTTAATATTTATATTTAAATTATGTATAGAAATTCTTAATATAATTTCTTGTTTGTAATGTCAACAGTCTGCATTGGTGTCCCTCTATGATAAAGATGATGGATATTTCTAACAAAAGATCGTTTGAGTCGGGAATTGTGTGAGGAGAAACTTGGGAGAGTTTGATGTCCATGGGGGAAAAAATCTCCCATATAGGTATTGGTACTCATCAAGATCCTCTCAATCCTCTCAGACTATTGAACTAGAAAGAGATCATGCAGATGCAGATTTGGGGAAAAAAATTAGAGGAGCCCAAAAGAAGTAAATAGTTTCATGAAAGAAGTAGAATGATGAAAAAATAATACATGAAAGTTATGTTAGTTTTGAGTAAATCACATCCATCAGAGGCTGAAACTAATTTTCACTCATATATGGAGTATATGAGGTATTTAAATGATACCTCATGTGATTTCAATGAAGGTCCAAGTGGATATCAATATGAAGGCGTTGGATATCAAGTTGTTGGTTGTGATGATGTTGTGGATGGTGTTGTTGGTTATGAGACTATTTATGATGTGGAAGATTGAGATGGATATGGGTATAGGTATAGGGATATTGGTGATGTGTGGGGGGGATATAAATCCCCTCCATTTTTTACATATCATGTAGATGACTTGTATTGTTACATTAATAACTTGAATCAACTGTTTTTTTGGATGTACACTGAATTAACTGCTTGTATTGATAAGGATGCATATGTTTGTTTTATATGATTTTATAGGTGTATTTTGGTTTGTTTTTCTATTAGAGGTGATTTTTTTGTTCATGCTTCTGGTATGGTATTTGGTTTTTTTGGAGCTCTGTGATTTTTTATTTAAACTTTTTGGGATGTTTTGGGCTACTAGAAGGGGCTTCTGCCTATTGAAGAGCTAAGCCCATACCAAAGGTTTTATTAACCAATGGTATAAATTTTTATATAGGGTTATCTATAACAGCGTTTTATCAAACCATTGATATGGATATATAGTAATGGTTTTGTCTTACCTATGCATGGTGTAAACATTTTATAGGCTATACACACGATTATTATGAAAATAGTGGGTATAGCTCTATACTGACAACTCTAAAGCCCATGGTTTCAAAAATTGTTGGTATAGGCTATACCAATGGTATTGGGGGATATTCTGACAGTTTTAAACCATCGATCTAGGGTGTTTTCCTAGTAGTGAAAGTCACCAAATTTAACTAAAAAATTGACTCATGAACTTCATGATTATATGTTTTCCTACAGAAAGTGCCAACAACATTGTTTCCCTTCCCAAGTGTATGTGATAGATCAAAATCAAAAGGCTATATATTATCAACACATATCCTCGAACAGGGATTCAAATATCATTCTATTAGTATATAATTTTTGAAATTGTGATCTGTATACATAGTAAACTTTTCACATCACAGACAATTCCACCAACACTTAAAAGAATAAACAACTACAACTAACTCAAAGTCATGCATCAAGTAATCCTATTCCTGCAACCTCAACAGCCATGAATTATACACCAAAAAATGATCCCCCTATATCTACTTGAATCCTTTTCTAACCCCGTAAGCATAGAAAATACAATATTCTACTCACCTGTCTTGGGTAGGATCAAGACATGGGCATTAGTTAGACACTTTTTCAAATCCTTCAAAGAGTCATCAAATTATCATAACCATTCAAACATAATTACCTTCTTATTAAAGACTGAAATTTGTTTTTCCATGAGGGAAAAGTACTTAATTAACCTCTGATAATATTTTACTAAACCGTGAAATATTTGGATATCAATAACATTCCTATGTTGGTCCCAATAAAACATTTCCTGAACATTATCTATGTATACTGACACACCTTCCTCCAAGATGATGTGACACCTGAAATGTAGTCTATTTATCCAAAATTGAAACATCATTATCTTTCCATATAAACAATTCTCTCTTGGTGTAATTAAGATGATTTCATTATACATGGAATGTTCTTCATGAGTATCCTAGTAAAATAAGATTTCTTCCATGAAAATAAACACACTCTTATCCAATTACAAGTGGAAGATTCAGTTCATCAAGACAATAAAGACTACTAGAGAGTTTGTCATCCCAAATAGCATCACGAAGAACTCATATCTTCCATACCTGCTTCTAAAAGAAGTCCATGGTATATTAGATGGTCTAACTCTAAACTGATGATACCCTAGTCTCAATTTAATCTTAGATATAGAAAAATATCCTCTCGAAAGGTCAATGAGAATGTTAATACATGGAAGAAGATAATAGTTCTTCACTGTCCCTCAGTTCAAATTCTGTTAATCAATACACAATAACAACATTATGTTTTCTTTCTTACTCAAAAAAACAAGAGAACCCCAAGGGGAATAATGAGATTGATAAATAACTTATCCAAAATCTCTAGTTTCTGAGTCATAATCTTTTTATTACCTATTGGTACCATTCTATAAGGTGGAATGGAACCCATTCATCTCTTGACATACATTCAATTTTAAACTAAACATATCTCTCATGTGGTATTCCTTAGGTGTCCTCAAGAAACTAGTACTAAAACCATTGTACTACAGGTATAAATTAATCATGCTTCACACCACCACCATACAACAAAATATATGAAAAATTGATGATGATATCCTATAATTTATCATGAACTAGCCTTACATGACATTCCAATATATGCCACTCTCCAAAACGAACATAACTGTCACCCTCAACAGACATAATGGTCACTCTCCTATTGTAAAAATATATCTATTTTTGGTATGTTACTAACTGGTATATATAACTAATCATGTCAAAACCTAAAATTCCATGGATGTAGATATCCACAATTAAATAATAGTCCCAAACATGAGAGAATACCCCATGCATGAGAAGATGTCAATAGACCAACCTCCAAGTGGTGGGTTGATCATCATAACCCCACTCACAAACTCCACCACTAGACTAAACAAATTTACATGTTGAGCTGATATAAAAAAAGGGAGGATCCAATATCAAAAATTTAATATAATTTTCAAAATATATAAGAATGGTACCTCTGACTTTTGATTGCCCAGCCTCACTATCCACATGTGTCGGCTAAACTTCAGGCAACCATCGTGTTCCTCTTCCCAATGTTGTAGTATTATTTCCATGATCCTCACCATTCTTCTAATATGGGATCTCTTACCCTGAAGTACCCCTTCCACTACCTAGATCACCAATTCTAGTAGAAATCCAACTATAAGTCTTTTATAGTGTAGAAGACTCCCACCTAGTGTTCTGAATCCTTCTGGATCCTCCGTCACAATCCATTGGTCAAGGGTTTTTTAAATATATCTACATGGGACCCATAATTCCATAATATCAACACTCTACTGGTGGTCATGGACACTAGGTATGAATGTGTCCCACCTACCATATTAGTGGTACTATATTCAGTAACATCTATAAGTAACTGATCCATCTCCAAGGACACTATGTTTTCCATCTCCCTAGTTGTCCTTTTCACAGTGTCATTTCTTAATATCAGATGACGTATCTCTATGTCATCTAGTAGAGACCACCAAAATTTCACTAAAAGCCTCATTTATGTTACCATTATAAATGAGTGCCGGATTTACCACATCCAAAAATTTTATTAAGAGAAGATTGTTAACCAGATATTTAATCTCACATTTAATCCCATCCTGAAAAAATTTCAATGTAGTATTTTTATCTCATACGTAGGCTATAAAAAAGTGTTACATTTTAGTTAAGTGGTCAACAAAGTTCACCACAGAAATACACCCTCAGGTAAACCTCATATTCTTAGTTTCCCTCTCCATCTAATGAATCGAAAGGTAAAACTCATCCAAAAACTTCTCCTAAAACTCCTTTCAAACCATATTCGCTAGCAATACATTAGGATTCTATGTTTCCCCCCAAGGCTTCAAATGACCACATAATATAAAATCCACCAGCTTGATTATCTTCTTAGAAGCAGTTTCTAATTGGTCAAGGATCTTCTAGATAGACTCAACCCTAAACTGAACTACCTTAGCTCAATACTTCTGGTGAATGTCAGGGGGGGTTATAACTTTAACTCCCATATCAATTCCGACATATTCTTCACACCCTATTGTTGATCTATTTTTATAAATTTTACAAATTGAGAAATGTTTTCATTTAACTGATCTCCAAATCCAATTCCTAGAACTAAAAGAGCCTTAGGTTCCACTACTGGAGGATCTTTTCAATCCATATCCTCATGCCATTCTATCGGAAACCATTATCATAAAGGTATATCTCTATAATTCCAAAAACATTATTAGGACACATAACACAACATTAAAACACTCATATAAAAGAGATTAACAAATTACCATAATAAGCTATCCCCCATACTCCACCACACAGTCAAAACTGAGGCTCTATCACTACCCCTGACCATCCCTCATATAGGACATGAATATCATATGTAAAAACATTTCCATATTTCATGGATTCCCTTCAATCACCCATCTATCCATTTATAATTACCGAAATTTTCATATTTTACAATTTATAATTTCACATTAGGCACATTTTCATTTAAATTGCTCAAATAAGGTAAATCATTTCATTTAACAACACACCCAAAAATTACTTTTCCATGTATACCTAAAATGATGCATTCCATAATAAATCTTGAGTTCAGGGAATGATGATGTATAATTAATGTTCTTCCCATATTGGGCTATGAGTAAAATATTAGAAATCAATAATATCACACAAAATATTCATCACCTAAGGTGAAATAACATACAAATATGACTGCAAAAATATATAACAACTATCCCACTCTACGTACTTATCTTGTAACACTGTATACGGGTTAGCTACTCCCATGCATGAGCCCTTAAACAAGTACTGACTCATCATAGTATCCTATATACCATTCCTAATTTTTAATTCAGAATAAAAGAAATGAATAAATCCCTTTGATACCATTTTTTAACATCATGACTCGGGTTTCACATTCTAGTTCTCTGAGATGGTTTATCACATGACTTCAGGTTCATCTTCCTTTATTACATAGTTTATCAACTAGAAGTTAGGGACTAATATATATCATGGGAGTACTATACCATTTTTATCAATGTTGAATAAAAATTAAACTAAATAACTAATAGGAAAATGATAATATCAATAACAATAATAGTACCATAAGTAATACAAACTAGTGTCCCGTGATAATCAAAAAACAGGAAAACAATTCCTAAAAAATATCGAGATATTTCATTACATATATGTGTCTAGTGTCAAAAGATAATCCAAAATAAATTCATTGAAAACTCTCATGTGTTTCCTGACATCCTTTCTAGTTCTTTTATCCATGATCCATCACAAATAATCCATCTGACATAGAGATATTTCCCTTATCCTATCCTACAAACAAGAAGTCTAGTTAGGTAATGAACATTCATTCCGAGAAGGGTGTGAGTAAAACTTAGTTTCCCACCACCAATTCTATCTAAAATAGAAAAACAATATATAATAATGTATGTAATTGTATAAATAGTAATCTATAATATGTAATGTATACAGTTTCAACACTACATTAGTCTATAATTATCCAAAAACATTCTTGAGTTCATGATGAAACTCGAACCAGCAATACATTCTTCTTCCCATTACAACATATGAACTATCCCCTAAAGGGGGTTACACAATTCATTTAATCATAGGTTTTTGTTAATCAAATCATTCCAATTTCATATTAAACAAAAAAGGCCTAGGGAAGTAGTCTGGTACACTATGGGTATTTGTAGTAGTAGTCCCTGCCCCAAAACTTAGCGATCGCATATAATTAATTTATATATTTTGGGAAAAGTGTCATTCTAGAACCCTGTGGGAATTTGTATTATCATTCCCTATCCCAAAACATAGTCACATATGTCAAATCACATGGTTTCAAATTTTATACCATTTATCATCAATTATCATATTTCATTATTAATCCATTTCAAGAATTATTGTATCAAGAAATAACAAATTAAAAATCATCAATGCATCTTATTCGCACACCCTGGGTATGGCTACCTCTTTTAATCACATGAAAAAACCCCATGGGTCGCTACAAATTTCATAAACCTTTAGTCAATCAATTTCATAATCCTATTATTCATTAATTTCATTATCATGTAACAATACAATTTTATTATAACTTGGGGAAAATTTATATTAAATAAATTATTTTAGAAAAAAATTCTCATTGTGGAAATTGAAATTCCACCATTACATACACACAATTATAATTAAGAAAATTTTATTTGACATTTACAACACGAAAATTGGGGGCGTTGACCGATGATCACCAACCCTTAGCCATCAATTTGATTGATCATGACTTAAATAATAATGACTAAAAGATAGGTAAAAACCAAGGACCAAGATCAACGCCAAAAAGAAACCACCATCAAAATATTCCACCTCTTGACTGGGAGAATGAGGAAGGGAAGAAAAATAATAAAAAAGGATTACAGGGTATCTAAAAATAATCCGTGACACTCAAAGATGATAAAATCACTATAAATTCATTATAAGGAATCCTAGGGTTGAGTGGAAGAAGTCTTCCTGATGTTGTCAAAACAAATCAACCGCACAACCCACATAAAAATGATTCTTTGTAATTTACATGATGTTCAATTCCATCATGCATGTCACGACCCGCCCTCGGGATCCGTGTCGTGACTACCCCAAGCCCGCCTTCCATAGGCTAGGGGCTGGCGACTAACACCAAGGCGTAAATCCAGGTAAAAAGGGAAGGCATTTCCTTTGTAAAGTAAACAAACACCACAGAGTAAGCAAGCGGAAAGTAAACACTAAGTAAAAGCATAGTACAACTGAGAGTGCAGAAAAGTAGATGGGCCAGTATACAAACCCAAACTGAAAGTAAAGTACAACTCAAAAGGGAAAATAAAAACTGTAAAGTAAAAGACGCTACACCGAGCCGTCCACTGAAAATCCCACCTGAAGGGTGGGTACGGATAGCTCCACTGCTCCTCGGGTCCCATCGTCCGCTCCGAACACGTTCCGCCTAGTGGTCCACCTCTAGGTACCGTCCTGCTCTGCAAGCCTTGTTGTACCCCACACTCTTTGATTTTCATGATCACAATCACTTTTATATGTGTCTAACATTGTTTGAAGTGTTTTTGATTGAAAGGCACAAGGTTGCCAAGAAGTTGGCCCAAGAATGGACATCAAATGGACTGAAATTCAGTCCACCGGCCAACCGGTGTGATAGCACCGGCCAGCCGGTGGAACTGGCAGAGGCATTGCCCACTGCCAGGTTCCACCGGTCGACCGGTGGCTCTGTCACCGGTCGACCTGTGGCACCCAGCCCAAATAGTGTCTGCTACTGTCTTGCCACCGGCCAGCCGGTGGCTCCTCCACCGGTCGACCGGTAGAGCGTGGATCAAGACTCTTCTTCTCTACCAAGGCACCGGCCAGCCGGTGGAGCTGTACCGGCCAACCGGTAGCCCAGTCAAACTAGCCGTTGGCTTTGACCAGTCAACCTTCTTTTGGCCTCCAACGGCTCCGAAGACCTCTCCAACGGCTCCGAAGCCTCCCCAAGGGTTCCATGCCTATAAATAAAGGCCAAGGAATCCCCGGACACCGACCGGAACATATACGAAGCCAACGGACATATTTTGGATCAATTGGCCAACCTCCGGCGACTTCCTCCAAGGGAACCCCAAGTGCTCCAACAACTTCCACATCCAAGGAGCTCCACCCAAGAAGCTTGGAAGCGGCCTTCAAACATCTCCAATCAATCAAAGGCGCCCAAGACTTCCTCAATTACGGTTTTTCTTTGTATATTTATTTTGAGCTTTAAATTTGGGTTTGTGCCTACAAACCCCAAACTCTTTTCTCATCTCCCTTTCTTTTGGGTTTCACATCACCATTAAGGTGTTAAGAGGTTTCTTCAAGCCTTTCCTTTTAAAAGGCTTGAGTTTTCGGTGAGCTAGCCTTCACCCGTTAAAAAGGCTAGTGGGTTCTTGCTAAACCATTAAAAGCAAGTGGGTTCTTGCTCAACCACTAAAAGCAAGCTGTAATAGGTCCTAGTGCTACCTCAAAGCCTAGTGGGTTTCTTGCTAAAACCATTGAAAAGAAAGCGGTAGGAATCTCTCAACGGTTGAGTTGGGAGCGGAGACGTAGGCCGGGTTTTGGCCGAACTCCGTTATCAATTTTGTGTGTCTTGCCTCTTTACTTTCCGCTGAATTTTTAACTTTGATTTTAATTTGTTAATCAATTTTTTAAAAGGCAATTCACCCCCCCTCTTGCCATCATTCCCGTCTTTGTTCCGACCCAACATTTGGTATCAGAGGGTTAATTTGAGTAATTCCTTAACCGGTTTCAAATTAAAGATCCTATTTTTTTTTGATGGCTTCTACCGCTTCTTCCTCTCAATCCCCCGAAGGATATTCTTTGGATCGTGCTCCATTCTTTGATGGAGCCGATTATACTTTTTGGAAAACTCGCATGTCAACTTTTCTTAAAAGCATTGGTTATCCAATTTTTAAAATTGTTATGCAAGGATTTTCCCTCACTTCTTCCGATGAGTCTAAATGGACCCCCGTAGACATTGCAAATTTTGAGCTTGATGGCAAAGCCATGAATGCTCTACATTGTGGTCTTGACCGTAATATATTTTATCATATTTCTTCTTGCACATCTTCTCATGATATTTGGAAATTTTTAGAACTAACCTATGAAGGTACTAAGAAGGCTCAAAAGCAAGAACCCGACAACAAGCAAGAACCCGACGAAAAGATCAAGCCTGTTTGCCCACCTCACAAAAAAAGGGCCAAGAAGAAAAAGAAAAAGGTCCTCAAGGCGACATGGAGTGACACCTCCTCATTCTCCTCCTTCTCCTCGAGCGACCAAGGTAAAAAATGCCTAATGGCAAATCATGAGGTATCATCTTCCGACTCTTCTTCCTCGTCTTCTAGTTCTTCAAATTCTTTCAATCATATGTCTTATGAAGAACTCCAACATGCTAGAGACCAACTTGAAAATGGTTTTCATGCTTTATCGTCAAAATTTGTTGCTTTAAAAAAAGTCTTTCAAAAAACTTTCCTCCGAAAAAGACCAACTTCTCAAAGAGAAGGAGGAACTCACCCTTAAAATCCAAAATTTCCCAAATGTTGATTCCATGGAATCAACCATCAAAGACCTAAGGGAGACCCTAGCCAAGTTCACCCAAGGGGAACAAAATTTGAACAATTTGCTTGGATCCCAACGTGTAGCTAGAACCACACATGGACTTGGCTATTCCAACCAAGCTTCCTCCTCCCGTGCACCCACTGTTTTTGTAAGGGGGAGCTCTAGCTTTAAATTTTGCAATTATTGTAAAAAATCAGGGCACATGATATATGAATGTAATTGCAAAAACGCCCGGTATGGTAGGCCCAAATCGATTTTTTATTCAGATGAATTCTATAGGAGAAGACCCGCTACAAGGAAAGTGTGGATTGAAAAATCCCTCTTAGCGAGTCTCTCCGGGCCTAAAATTGTCTCTTTTCAAAATCCCTCTCCCCGGTGACTTTTTGTTTTTATTTAGGGGGAGTTAGGTTTGTTTTTGTCAAAACTTCCAATTTCAACTCTTGGTTTCAAATTTTTCAATTCAAAATTTTCAAATCAATCTTCATTTCAAAACTTTCAATTCAAACTGTTATTCAAATTTTCATTTCAATTTCAAAAATTTCAATTGATTTAAAATTCTCATATCTAGTTTTTCAAACCCTTTCCCTCAATCAAGTTTTATGCCCCACGCTATTTTGATAATCACAAAGGGGGAGAAATTTCTTGATTGGTTGGGGGAGAATCTTTTCTCTCATGCTTAGTATTTATTTTCAATTTATCTTTTAAAGCATGCCTTTCATTTAAGTTTTTACATTGCTTAGATAAGTGATTGTGATCATCAAAATAGGGGGAGATTGTTGTACCCCACACTCTTTGATTTTCATGATCACAATCACTTTTATATGTGTCTAACATTGTTTGAAGTGTTTTTGATTGAAAGGCACAAGGTTGCCAAGAAGTTGGCCCAAGAATGGACATCAAATGGACTGAAATTCAGTCCACCGGCCAACCAGTGTGATAGCACCGGCCAGCCGGTGGAACTGGCAGAGGCATTGCCCACTGCCAGGTTCCACCGGTCGACCGGTGGCTCTGTCACCGGTCGACCTGTGGCACCCAGCCCAAATAGTGTTTGCTACTGTCTTGCCACCGGCCAGCCGGTGGCTCCTCCACCGGTCGACCGGTAGAGCCTGGATCAAGACTCTTCTTCTCTACCAAGGCACCGGCCAGCCGGTGGAGCTGTACCGGCCAACCGGTAGCCCAGTCAAACTAGCCGTTGGCTTTGACCAGTCAACCTTCTTTTGGCCTCCAACGGCTCCGAAGACCTCTCCAACGGCTCCGAAGCCTCCCCAAGGGTTCCATGCCTATAAATAAAGGCCAAGGAATCCCCAGACACCGACCGGAACATATACGAAGCCAACGGACATATTTTGGATCAATTGGCCAACCTCCGGCGACTTCCTCCAAGGGAACCCCAAGTGCTCCAACAACTTCCACATCCAAGGAGCTCCACCCAAGAAGCTTGGAAGCGGCCTTCAAACATCTCCAATCAATCAAAGGCACCCAAGACTTCCTCAATTACGGTTTTTCTTTGTATATTTATTTTGAGCTTTAAATTTGGGTTTGTGCCTACAAACCCCAAACTCTTTTCTCATCTCCCTTTCTTTTGGGTTTCACATCACCATTAAGGTGTGAAGAGGTTTCTTCAAGCCTTTCCTTTTAAAAGGCTTGAGTTTTCGGTGAGCTAGCCTTCACCCGTTAAAAAGGCTAGTGGGTTCTTGCTAAACCATTAAAAGCAAGTGGGTTCTTGCTCAACCACTAAAAGCAAGCTGTAATAGGTCCTAGTGCTACCTCAAAGCCTAGTGGGTTTCTTGCTAAAACCATTGAAAAGCAAGCGGTAGGAATCTCTCAACGGTTGAGTTGGGAGCGGAGACGTAGGCCGGGTTTTGGCCAAACTCCGTTATCAATTTTGTGTGTCTTGCCTCTTTACTTTCCGCTGCATTTTTAACTTTGATTTTAATTTGTTAATCAATTTTTTAAAAGGCAATTCAACCCCCCTCTTGCCATCATTCCCGTCTTTGTTCCGACCCAACAAGCCTCAGCCAAGATCAACACTGTCCGTCGTCTGCAACCAACACAACGTAGTGCGGGCATAGCCCGTGCAGGGGTGAGTATAAGCTACTCAGTAGGGACCCCGAGACCCCTGAAGGTCTCTCAAAATCCACAAAGGATAAACCACAAAGAAAGGTACAATCACGAAGTGACAATCGACACTGCTTAGGTATATGCCCATACATATACCTAAGTCATCAATTTCAAATACGCTCCAACCTCCGAGCCCAAGTACAACTCATTCCACACAGGAAAGTAAACGTATTCCACACAGGAAAGCAAAACGTAATCCACACAGGATAGCACAACTCAATCCACACAGGAAAGAAACAGGTTTCAGCTCACACAGGTATACTTATTCAAAGGACGATAAAGATGATCTCTGATCCATCTAAGTCGTCGGACCCACGAAGGATCGATAGGAAACTAACCCCCGCAAAAGACTCACACAAGATCGGTCCCACACAGGACCTGTAGGCGCTGGTTCACACAGGACCGCTGAGCGCAAAGACCCACACAGGATCGGACCCACACAGGATCGGGCCCACACAGGACCTGTAGCACTGATACACGTAGGATCGTTGAGTGCTGTAGTCGTCATTGTCGAATCCACACATGATCTCTGTACTGTAGTCGTCGCAGTCACAGTAGCAGTAGCAGTAGCAGTAGTAGTCACAGTCACAACCAGCACTAGGGTTCCCGCACACAGCAAGCTCGTTCAGGAGGGTCCGCTCCACGAGCCGAGAGGCTGATACATCAACTGTCACAAAGTCCAGAGTTGATGTATCCAATAGTTCTGTAACGTCAACAGGAACTCAACGCAACAGACAGCACGTCGATCGGACGCCCGGTCTGAGAGTTATTGGCTTTTCGTCCCAGGGGCCCGGTTGGTTTCTAAGGAAAAACCAACCCGACTGTACTCCACCTACATCCAAACCTCAGGCAGAGTATTCCAAAAGATCCGTCTCACTAAGAGAAACATAACAAAGCTGACGGCACGTCAATCGGACGTCCGTAGCTCAAGATATGAGTGTTTCCGCTCCGAGGGCCCGGTTGGTTTCGTGTACGAACCAACCCGGACGAACTCAAAGTATTCCGAAACTTTGAGTGCAATATACCGAATCGACCGTCTCGATCCAAGAATCGCATTGCCACTGACGGTTCGTCAATTGGAGGTCCGTGGCTCAAGTTATGGCCAAAAGACCGAAATCGTCTCGAAAACGGGGGGTCCGGGTCTGGGCCGACCCGGCCCGACCCCCCTGGGTCGGCCCAAATAGGGTCGACCCGACCTGGGTCCGACCCGGCCAGGCCGGCGGCGGTCCGGCGCGGCGGCGCGGGCAGGCGCGGCGGCGCGGGCAGGCGCGGCGGCGCGGTCCTTCGTGGCGGCGCGGCCCGGCCGGCGGCGGTGCGACCTGGCGCCGCTGGTGCCACGGGCGGGGGGCATGGCCCCCGCTTCCCAGCAGGTGGCGCGGCTTAAGCCATGCCTTTTGGAGAACCGGCCCCCTTTGTGGGGGCCTGATTGAGGAAAACCGGGGGGCCGCCTGCCCCCCTTAATGAAACCGCCCCCTCATAAATGGGGGGGCATTAGTGTTGGCCGGGGGAATTAAATTCCCCCGGTTTTTCCCTTCCGGCCGGCACACCTGGCCGTCCGGTTCTTCTTCAACAGACCGGAAAAGCCGGTCCCCTTCCGGCTTCCGACACCGGCGGCCCGGCGAGCCGCCGGTCTTCCCGTCTCACCGCGGCCCGGAACCGGCCGTGATGTTCGTCGTCCGGCGCGGTGCGACGGCACCGCGCCCCTCCGCCGCGGCCCCGCTCCGGCCGCGACGCCTTCGATTCCCTTCGACGCGGCGCGACTGCATCGCGTTCATGATAATCCTTCTACGGCGCGATGCGATGGCGTCGCGTAAATAAGCCGGGCGATCCCCGCGTGGGGCGACGGCACCACTCCTTCTCGTTCATCCACAAGATTATATAAATAACCAAGAACAAAGGAGATGGAATTCGGCCGTGTTTGTGCGGTCCGACCCCCCTCTCGTTAGATAAAAACTCTTAAATATTAACCACAAGAATATCATGCTAGAACCAAGAACGAGAGTAAATAAATAATCCACAACCAACCCCTACCTTGGTTTCAAGATCAAATATCGTCAATGACCCGCGAAAGACAACGTCGCAGAGGTCGGGCGTCGCGGTAATCGTTCGTCAAACCCGTTGAGGAAGAGGTACGTCGTTGGAGAATCTTCGTAAGCTGACAAAGGAAGTCTGAGGAGGAAGCGGCGTTCCCTTTCGTTGACACGGAAGACGTCGTCGATCTTCGGAAACAACCGGCTACGAAGAAGAGAGGAGCAGCGTTCTTCGTCGGAGCTCGAAGGTTCTTCGCATTCTTCGTCAAGCTTGAAGAAGAAGAAGAAGAAGAAGAAGAAGGAGAAAGCTTCAAATCTCTCAAGAGGCTAGAGAATTCTAACCAAATAAAATAAGCTAAGAGCTTATTTTATTTACTCAACCAAACCTTTTGAAATTCAAAGGTTTGAAAAAGATTAAACAACTCAACCTAATTAATAAGCTAAGTTGTCAAGATCATTTAAAAGGGGAGTTAAGGGAGTTTTGAGAGGAGATGAAAAGTTGGGTTTCGTGTGGCCCCACCACACTTAATCCTCCCAAGGGAGGTTAAGTGGATATGGGTCCCACCTTTAACTTCCTTTGAGAGGAGTTAACCAACAAGTAAAAAAAATAAAAAGTGTTCCACATTTTTATTTAACTTCTTTTAATTCTCCCAAAAACTAACTTTCGTCCCGAAATAAACGCAACTTCGGAAAAGGTCTCCTTAAGCGAATATCGGGGCTGCGAGTTCATCAGTGTCCTCGGATTTCAATTCCGAGCACCGGATCAAATGATAGAAATTCCCGCTCGTTCGTTCACTAAACGTACCCGAGCCAAACTTCGGAAATTGATTCCGGGAACTCCGGGCCTCGGAATCAGGTGCCGTCAGAAACTACGCTCTTGTAAAATTACAAAGAAAATTAAAAAAATTACCTTGAATTTTACAGGTCTTTACATTACTCCCACCTCAGGGATTTACGTCCCCGTAAAGATACATCAAAACTAGGGAAACAAATGTGGGTACTGAGCACGCATCTGAGCCTCCCGCTCCCATGTGCTCTCCTGGAGGTTCCCGTGCTGCCATCTGATGCGCACAAGAGGAATCGATCGCCCACATAGGACCCGCTCCTATCGATCCTCTATCTCCACCGGAACCTCCGTAAAAGTCTCCCCATCATCAACGTCAAGCTCCCCATGGTCAATGATGTGCGTCGTGTCGTGCACGTATCTCCTCAGCTGAGATACGTGGAAGACGTCGTGCACCCGGTGCAACTGAGGTGGTAGAGCCAACCAATAAGCCACCTCGCCAATCCTGCTGAGGACCTGGAAGGGTCCGATGAAGTGCGGAGATAACTTGCCACCATGGCCAAATCTATGTATACCACGTCAAAGTGAGACCCGCAAGAAGACGTGGTCGCCATCCTTGAACTCCAGTGGCCTCCACCTCCTGCCAGCGTATGACTTCTGTCAACTCTGTGCTATTCTCATCCGCTCCTGGATGACCTGTACCTTCTCAATCGTGGCCTGGATCATCTCCGGTCCCACAAGTGCTGACTCCCCAGGGTCTGTCCAGCACAAAGGAGATCTACAAGGTCGGCTATACAACGCCTCATACGGTGCCATCCTGATTGTGGAGTGGTAGCTGTTGTTGTACGCAAACTCCACCAAGGGTAGGTGGTCCTCCCAACTTCGACCAAAGTCGAGGACACATGTGCGGAGCATGTCCTCGAGAGTCTGAATGGTCCTCTCCGTCTGACCATCTGTCTGAGGATGAAAAGCTGTGCTCAGACGTAGCTGCGTCCCAAACGCCTCCTGTAACCCCTTCCAAAGCCGGGAAGTAAAGAGAGCATCTCGATCGGAGACGATAGATGATGGTACACCGTGAAGCCGCATAATCTCTTGAACGTAGGGACGTCCCAAGCTCTCCATTGAGCCCTGCTCTCTGATGGGTAAGAAGTGTGCCGACTTTGTGAGTCGGTCAACAATCACCCAGATGGAGTCGTGACCTCTGGAAGTGCGTGGAAGTCCAGTCATGAAGTCCATAGATATGCCGTCCCACTTCCACTCCGGTACCTCAAAGGGCTGTACCAAGCCTGCTGGTACCTGATGCTCTGCCTTCACCTGCTGGCAGGTGAGGCATCGAGAAACGAACTCTACTACTGCCTTCTTCATACCCGTCCACCAGTGCTTTTGTCTGAGGTCCTGGTACATCTTCGCCACTCTAGGATGTACCGCCAAAGGAGAAGTGTGAAACTCTCTCAGCACTTCCTCTCGCAAAGCGACTGGTACCATGGTACGTCCTCTGAAAAGGATGTCGTGCTCTGCTCCAAGGGAGAAACCATCAGGTGCCTGTCCCGAGGATATTAGTACACGCCGTGTCTCACAGTCAGCGTCCTCACGCTGTGCCTCTCTGATCCGCTGCAGTAGTGGAGGGGTGACTGTGAGAGACTGGAGGAAGGCTGCTCCATCTCTATCCACGAATGATATCTATAAAGAGGCTAGCTGCTCCGTCGCCTCCTCAAGTAGCTGAATGCCCGTCCTCCGGCTGAGGGCATCGGCTACTACGTTCCCCTTCCCAGGAGTATAGACCATCTCAAAGTCATTGTCCTGGAGGAACTCGAGCCATCGTCGCTGTCTCAGGTTCAGGTCCTTCTGCGAGAAGATATACCTGAGACTGTGATGATCAGAAAAGACTGTAAAGTGCTCATCCATCAGGTAGTGTCGCCATGTCTTCAGAGTGAAGACCACTATTGCTAACTCCAGGTCATGGGTAGTGTAATTCTGCTCATGCGGCCTCAACTGACGTGATCCATAGGTGATCACTGCCCGCTCCTGTATAATGACGTAACCGAGTCCGGTCCCTAATGCATCGCAGTAAACTACGTACCCTACTCCCTCCTCAGGCAACCTCAAGATAGGTGCGCTAGTCAACCTCTGTCTCAGCTCCTGGAAGCTCTGCTGACAACTGTCTGACCACACGAAGGGTTTCCCCTTCCTCTTTAACGTACGGCAAAGCTGCAAAGATTTCTTCTTTGACGAAAAGTGAAATCTGGTCTCATCCCCTAGATGAACCACGTTCCTTCCCTAATACAGTCAATCCCGTCATGATAAGTTAATTCATGGCATGGATGACGTCGTAAGGCCTCGACGCTGCTACCAAGAGATCCAACCGTTACTCTCGCCTCCAAGGGTTGAGTCACACTGTCGGCATCAGTGTGTGGTCACTGGGATTCCTCTAGTAAGAATCTTGCAAGTGAGGGTCAAGTCAACAGTTTTTAACCGGCACCTCTTAGTAAAAACAAACAAAAGACAAGAAAACAAAAGTCACCAAGGCAAGTGTCTTTTATTACTTCAACTTGAAGTACAAGGACACAAAGCAACACAAACTACGAAGCTAGAGGCATTATGGGCAAAGGCCTCTATGCCTGGATCTAGCCCCGCACTAGTCCACCCGCTTCCAGAGCTCCATGATCGTAAGCTTCAGCTGCCTGAAGCTGTGCTCTCCCCTGAGGTCGGGGTGGACCTCCTGGTGGTGGTGGTGGTAGAGCCTCAAAACGTCGCCCACCACCTGCTGCTCGGCCAGCTCCTCTACCTCGTCCGCCTCCTCCCTGCGGACCGCCACGGTCGAACCTCTGCCTCTGCATAGGTGGTTCCTCAACCGTCTGCTGCTCCTCCACATGGCGGGTCGGGCAGTCACGAGCCATGTGGCCTTGCCCGCCGCATGCATAGCACAGTCTTCCACTCGAAAGACTGGCTCCACGCTGTATGCCCCGCACTGCTGAGCCAGTGTCCTGAGGTTGTCTACCTGAGGGTCTGGTCTGTATAGACCCCTGAGTCATCCGTCGACTGCCTGCTGCAGATGACTCTGCCACGTGCCGCCCTGCGGTGGGTCTCGGCGCTGGTGTAGACTCAGCAAGGAAGCTCTCGATCAGAAGGGCCCACTGAAGTACTCTTGTCTGAGTCGGTATGCTGAGGGAGATTAGTGATTCCCTGATCTCGTGTCTCAAACCCTGCTCGAAGGTCCGGGCCTGAAAGAATGGGTCCATACCATGTCGGTCGAGTATCGCGAGAGATCGGTAAATCTCGCCGAGTACTGAGCGACCGTCATGCTGCCCTGCCGCAGCTGAAGAAGCTCCTGGATACGCATCGCACGAAGGGTGGCTGGGACGAACTCCGAGCGGAAGATGCTCTCAAATTCCGTCCAAAGAAGAGATGCCTCATCGTGCACCTGGAGCATCAAGCTCCACCATCGTCCTGTTGCTGCATGTAGTAGGCTCGCAGTGAGGATCACCATGAGGTCTGCTGGTGTCTTCACTAGCCTAAACACATGTACCACTGCCTCCAACCAGTCCTCGTCTGCCTGGGGATCCGTCTCCCCGTGAAACCTGGGTGGTCGCTGGTGCTGAAACTCATGCAATGCGCTGAGGCGATGTGCATCGTCAGCGGCTGGTGCTGGAAGCATCGGTGGCTCGGCGGGTAGAGCTACCGCCGGTGCCACTGCTGACAAAGGGCCCTACACCGAAGCCTCGTTGCTCGGTGGGCTGTCGTCACACTCGACTCTCGAAACCCTAGCTGGCTGCCGTCGTGGGGAGATCCTGAAAAGGAAACAGGTGCGCCATGGTCAGAACAGTATACCTAGTGAGCTGATATGAAGTAATCACAAAGAAAACATTGAAACACACACACAATCAATGTTTTCGTGCATTAAGTCGGAAATCAGAAGTCAGGGTCCTAGTGTACGGATACATCGGCCACCGCACCAACACTGGACTCCCTGGACTGAGAACCACACTCAATACGCTAAACATTATTGCTTCACATAGGAAAGATCAGAGTTTGCGGTAGAACCGAACTCCTCTGATACCAATTTGTCACGACCCACCCTCGGGGTCCGTGCCGTGACTACCCCAAGCCCTCCTTCCATAGGCTAGGGGCTGGCGACTAGCACCAAGGCGTAAATCCCGGTAAAAAGGGAATGCATTGCCTTTGTAAAGTAAACAAACACCACAGAGTAAGCAAGAGGAAAGTAAACACTAAGTAAAAGCAGAGTACAACTGAGAGTGCGGAGAAGTAGATGGGCCAGTATACAAACCCAAACTGAATGTAAAGTACAACACGAAAGGGAAAACAGAAACTGTAATGTAAAAGCCGCTACACTGAGCCGTCCATTGGAAATCCCACCTGAAGGGTGGGTACAGATAGCTCCACTGCTCCTCGTGTCCCATCGTCCGCTCCGAACATGTTCCGCCTAGTGGTCCACCTCCAGGTACCGTCCTGCTCTGCAAGCCTCAGCCAAGATCAACGTTGTCCGTCGTCTGCAACCAACACAACGTAGTGCGGGCATAGCCCGTGTAGGGGTGAGTATAAGCTACTCAGTAGGGACCCCGATACCCCTGAAGGTCTCTCAAAATCCACAAAGGATAAACCACAAAGAAAGGTACAATCACGAAGTAACAACCGACACTGCTTAGGTATATGCCCATACATATACCTAAGTCATCAATTTCAAATACGCTCCAACCTCCAAGCCCAAGTACAACTCAGTCCACACATGAAAGTAAACGTATTCCACACAGGAAAGCAAAATGTAATCCACATAGGATAGCACAACTCAATCCACACAGGAAAGCAACAGGATTCAGCTCACATAGGTATACTTCTTCAAAGGATGATAAAGATGATCTCTGATCCATCTAAGTCGTCGGACCCATGAAGGATCGATAGGTAACTAACCCCCGCAAAAGTCCCACACAGGATTGGGCCCACACAGGACCTGTAGGCGCTGGTTCACACAGGACCGCTGAGCACAAAGACCCACATAGGATCGGACCCACACAGGATCGGGCCTACACAGGACCTGTAGCACTGATCCACGTAGGATCGCTGAGTGTTGTAGTCGTCGTCGTCGAATCCACATAGGATCTCTGTACTGTCATCGTCGCAGTCACAGTAGCAGTAGCAGTAGCAGTAGTAGTCACAGTCGCAGCCAGCACTAGGGTTCCCGCACACATCAAGCTCGTTCAGGAGGGTCCGCTCCACGAGCCGAGAGGCTGATACATCAACTGTCACAATGTCCAGAGTTGATGTATCCAAAAGTTCCGTAATGTCAACAGGAACTCAACGCAACAGACGGCGCGTCGATCGGATGCCCGGTCTGAGAGTTATTGGCTTTTTCGTCCCAGGGGCCCGGTTGGTTTCTAAGGAAAAACCAACCCGACCGTACTCCACCTGCGTCCAAACCTCGGGCGGAGTATGCCAAAAGATCCGTCTCACTAAGAGGAACAAAACAAAGCTGACAGCACGTCAATCGGACGTTCGGAGCTCATGATATGAGTGTTTCCGCTCCGAGGGCCCGGTTGGTTTCGTGTACGAACCAACCCGGCCGAACTCAAAGTATTCCGAAACTTTGAGTGCAATATACCGAATCGACCGTCTCGATCCAAGGATCGTATTGCCGCTTACGGTTCGTCAATCGGAGGTCTGTGGCTCATGTTATGGCCAAAAGACCAAAATCGTCTCGAAAATGGGGGGTCCTGGTCCGGGCCGTCCCGGCTCGACCCCCCCTGGGTCGGCCCAAACCGGGTCGACCCTAACCGGTTCGACCTAACCCGGGTCCGACCCGGCGGGGCGGCGCGGTCCGGCGCGGCGGCGCGGCGCGGCCGGCGGCGGCGCGGCCTGGCACCGCTAGTGCCACGCGCGGGGTGTATGGCCCCCGCTTCCCAGCAGGTGGCGCGGCTTAAGCCGTGCCTTTTGGAGAACCGGACCCCTTCGTGGGGGCCTGCTTGAGGAAAACCGGGGGGCCGCCTGCCCCCCTTAATGAACCCCCCCCCCCTCATAAATGGGGGGGCATTAGTGTTGGATGGGGGAATTAAATTCCCTCGGTTTTTCCCTTCCGGCCGGCCCACCTGGCCGGCCGGTTCTTCTTCAACGGACCGGCAAAGCCGATCCCCTTCCAGCTTCTGACACCGGCGGCTCGGCGACCCGCCGGTCTTCCCGTCTCGCCGCGGCCTGGAACCGGCCGCGGTGTTCGTCGTCCAGCGCGGTGCGACGGCACCGCGCCCCTCCGTTGCGGCCCCGCTCCGGCCGCGGCACCTTCGATTCCCTTCGACGCGGGACGATGGCGTCGCGTTCATGATAATCCTTCTACGGCGCGACGCGACTGCGTCACGTAAATAAGCCGGGCGATTCCCGCGTGGTGCGACGGCACCACGCCTTCTCGTTCATCCACAAGATTATATAAATAACCAAGAACAAAGGAGGGGGAATTCGGCCGTGTTTGTGCGGTCTGACCCCCCTCTCGTTAGATAAAAACTCTTAAATACTAACCACAAGAATATCATGCTAGAACCAAGAACGAGAGTAAATAAATAATCCACAACCAACCCCTACCTTGGTTTCATGATCGAAGATCGTCAATGCCCCGCGGAAGACAACATCGCGGAGGTCGGGCGTCGCAGTAATCGTTCGTCAAACACGTTGACGAAGAGGTACGTCGTTGGCGAATCTTCGTAAGCCGACGAAGGAAGTCCGAGGAGGAAGCGGCATTCCCTTTCGTTGACACGGAATACGTCGTCAATCTTCGGAAACAACCGGCTACGAAGAAGAGAGGAGCGGCATTCTTCGTCGGAGCTCGAAGGTTCTTCGCGTTCTTCGTCAAGCTTGAAGAAGAAGAAGAAGAAGAAGAAGGAGAAAGCTTAAAATCTCTCAAGAGGCTAGAGAATTCTAACCAAATAAAATAAGCTAAGAGCTTATTTTATTTACTCAACCAAACCTTTTGAAATTCAAAGGTTTGAAAAAGATTAAACAACTCAACCTAATTAATAAGCTAAGTTGTCAAGATCATTTAAAAGGGGAGTTAAGGGAGTTTTGAGAGGAGACGAAAATTTGGGTTTCGTGTGGCCCCACCACACTTAATCCTCCCAAGGGAGGTTAAGTGGATGTGGGTCCCACCTTTAACTTCCTTTGAGAGCAGTTAACCAAAAAGTAAGAAAAATAAAAAGTGTTCCACATTTTTATTTAACTTCTTTTAATTCTCCCAAAAACTAACTTTCATCCTGCAATAAACGCAACTTCAGAAAAGGTCTCCTTAAGTGAATATCAGCGCTGCGAGTTCATCGATGTCCTCGGATTTCATTTCCGAGCACCGGATCAAAAGATAGAAATTCCCGCTCGTTCGTTCACTGAACGTACCCGAGCCAAACTTCGGAAATTGATTTCGGGCACTTCGGGCCTCGGAATCAGGGGCCGTCAGAAACCGCACTCTTGTAAAATTCCATAGAAAATTAAGAAAAAATTTCCCTTGAATTTTACGGGTCTTTACAATGCATAGTGTAATTTATTTTAGCAGTTTACACAAAAAACCTTCTCCTCTAGTTATTATTTATCTTAATTTATTATTACACGTCATGTAATAATATTACACATTGTGAAATATATTGTAACGACCCGAATCCGGAGCCACATAACTGGTGCCCTGTACCCAACTCGCCACATAACCTCAAGCGTGTTTACCCACATGCCAGAGGTTGCTGACTAGCAGCGAGGGACTTGGTGAGTCAGTGGGGAAACTATGCCCTCGTTTGGTAAAGTATGCAGTGGAAGAATAAACATAATCAATAGTGGAAGCAGTAAAAAACATAAAACGACTGAACTAAAAGTAGAAGCAATGTCTGATATAATAATGATGCAGTACGGTACATGTATCTATAAAAGGAAGTAAACAAATCAATGTGCTGAAATACAACTGAAAATAAAGTACTAAACGTAAAAAGAAACTCTAGCAACATCCCGAGCCAAAGCCCGGTCCCATGCTCTCCAACTACAACCAGCAATCAAGTACCTGAGGTAGAAGGGCCAAAATCCCTATCTACGCCTGAAACCATATAATCTATTTGGGCCAAAAAGGAGGACCCAAATAGGGTGTGAGATAAATCCCAGTAGGCAACCACCACAAGATTTGTGCCCTACTATTAGTGAGTAATATAGAAAAAGTAAAGGAAAATAAATACATTAATGAACTAGGAGTACACCAGTAAATAATCCTACCAATTAACATTCACATTCATTTAATTAAATGACCATGGAAAGATAGAAAGGCATTCTATTCCAAGGTAAACAAGTAACACAACTGGTATCTCAAAAGACTACCGAAACACAAGCAGTACAAAACCCAAGCTTCTTTTTTATCTTGGAGGACTCATCACAACCAACAATCGAAATTCACGCTGACCCTCTGGGTGGATCAAACTAGAAGACCCCTATAGTCTAGTAATCAAACAAGGCACCGACACTCTGGGAAGCTCTCACGTCAATTCCCTTATGGTCTTGCAACGATAGCTACAGACTCTCTGAGGAAGCACTTACGTCTAATTCCTCCTATGGTCTCTATGTGTGGGTAAACTAAGAACACTCTTGGGAAGCACAAGTTCCTATTCCCGTAGGTATTGCATACGAACTAAAACCAACAGACCCTCTAGGGAAGCACTTAATCGTCTATTCCCTCTTTGATCTCCCGCACCAGGTTCTCACAGCCCTGAGAAGTCCAGTTGTGCGTAATCGACTGTCAGCAGCCCTAAGTATGTTCAAAAAATACTTGGCTAATGGCTACCATGCATAAAAAGAATTTAAACAGCAGGCAACACATGCAATTAGTGATAACAAGTAAACTAACAATTGAAATAGGTTTTTCCTCACAGGAAAACGGTGCCAAACGGCGATAAACAGCCAAACAGAGAGAGACACCCATGGGGTGATCCTAAAACGTGAAACCAAGCA
The DNA here is from genome assembly GCA_963277665.1 of Viscum album. Classification (NCBI taxonomy): domain Eukaryota; kingdom Viridiplantae; phylum Streptophyta; class Magnoliopsida; order Santalales; family Viscaceae; genus Viscum; species Viscum album. The sequence continues at coordinate 367,564,723 of OY728119.1, read as the reverse complement.
TACATTAGTCTCATGTAATCATAACCTGATAACCAATTTAAGGTAAATAAACAAAAGGATCAAAATCCTATAACTCGGGATACCAGATACATGGGTATCTGGCACTTTTGCAACCAAAACTCAAGGAACATCAATGTAGGTCAACAAACCACCTACCTCGATCCTCGAAGATCAATATACATGAACCTTTGCCGGTGAATCTGCCTAGAATGGATTAGATCTACAAAAACGTCTAAAACATTCAACATCAGATAACCCACACAAGAGAAAGAATCAGTAAACGAGTCCAAAGAAGAACCAAGAACTCACCGCTGCAATTCTTCTGCAATAGACGGAGTTCGATTCGGACAACTAGTGGCAGATCGGTGGCACGGAGAGGAATCAGCCTCCTCGGACGCTCTGGATAGAATTAGGTGGAGAAGAAGACGTAAATGAGCTTTAGGCATGACCCCATTTCGATTAATGAAATAAAAAAAAAAGTACATGGAATGTACTTTTAGAGTACACGGTGTATACTAGGTCATTCTATAATCCACCAAAATCGGCCTCCACGTCACCACTACACACCGTGTGTGTGTCCCGGGCACGGTCGGTACACAGCTTCGACTGGTAGAGGAGTACATGGCGTGTACTTATAAAGTACACAGTGTGTACTCTGAAAATTTCCAAAATATCCATTTTTCCTTAAAAATCCCATAAAAGAGATTCATACATGAAACCGAAGCTTCGGGTTCTTAAAAAATTCCCCCCTTAAAGAAAATTTTCCCCAAATTTCCCTAACAAGGCATAGAAGAAGAACCCTCGAACAACTCTGGCCATTGTGATCACATATCAGCGTCGCTCTCCCAAGTCTCATCCTGTATACAGTTGTGCTGCCATAGGACCCGTACCAGAGGAACAGACCGGCCACAAAGTACCTTTGCACTATGATCAAAAATCCTAATAGGATGCTCCTTGAAAGATGCATCCTGCTCCAGCTCAACCTCCTCAGGTTGAAAAACATGATACGGGTCTGGGAAATACCGTCGAAGTTGAGAAACATGAAAGATGTCGTTCTTGGCCAGGTACCTCTGAGGTAACTGCAACCTGTAAGCAACCAGCTCAACTTTCTCCAGAATCTCAAACAGCCTGACATATCTTGGTGAGAGTTTCATTTGTCTCCTAATCCTCTTATGTCCCAACCTCAGGGTAAAATGCGGGAAAACCTTGTCTCCAACCTCGAACACTAAAGGTCGTCTCTGCTAATCAGCATAAGATTTCTGCCGAGACTGTGCATTAGCCCTCCTCTGGCGAATCAACTCCACCTGCTCCATGGTCTCCTGAACGAGACGAGGTCCCAGCAAGGCTGCCTCTCCTGCCTCTAGCCATCATAAAGGTGATTGGAATGGCCTACCTTACAAATCCTCATATGGTGCCATCTGAATAGTCACATTAAAACTGTTGTTGTAGGTGAACTCCACCAGAGGGATATACTTCTCCTAAGTACCACCAAATTCTAGAATGCAAGCTCAGAGAATATTCTCAAGCACCTAAATCATATGTTCGGACTGGCCATCGGTCTGGGGATGGTAAGCTGTACTGAGAAGTACTCGTGTACCCGGATCCCTCTGCAGCCCCTGCCAGAAGAACAATGTAAAACGCGCATCCCTGTCTGAAAAAATTGACTGTGGATCTTCATGAAGACGTACAATCTCTCGGATGTACAGCCATCCCAGCTCATCAAAATTGAAGGTATCCTTGATCGAAAAGAAGTGTGAAACCTTCATGAGCATGTCCACTACAACCCAAATTGCATCATTTCCTCGAGGCAATCTTGGTAACCCTATCACGAAGTCCATTGCGACATCATTCCATTTCCACTCGGGAATAGGTAACTGCTGTAAAATCCCTACCGGTCACTGATGCTCTTCCTTCACCTGTTGACAGGTGGAACACCGCATAACAAAACCAACCACATCCTTCTTCATAACTGGCCACCAATACTGACGACGTAAGTCTTGGTACATTTTGGTGACACCAGGATGAACTGCCCAAGATGAATCATGAAACACCCGCATTATCTCCTCACTCATGTCTGCTGAAACCCATACAAGACCATAAAAACGTAACACATCATCATCACCCACTATCCACCCTAGATCAGGGTCTCCATATAACAGACCCTCCAGTAGGAATTGGCCCTCTGGGTCTGATAGCTGCCTCATTCGAACTCGATCTAAAAGAGTAGAGGTAACCGCTACAGAAGAAACAACGGTCTGCCCCTATCTGTCGTGCACCTCCAAATGCATCATAGAGAATAGATCTATAAGCTGCCACTCACTGCTGGCCTCCTGAACTGCCTGTAACTGAGTCCTCCTTCTCAGTGCGTCAGCCACAACATTTCCTTTCCCATGCATATAAGCAAGCTCGAAGTCGAAAGACTGTAGGTACTCGACCCACCTCCGCTATCTCAGATTCAAGTCACGCTACGTGAATATATACCTGAGGCTCTTGTGGTAAGTATATACCAAAAAATGCTCTCCCATGAGATAGTACCTCCAACAACTCAAAGCATGAACAACCGCATCCAACTCCAGGTCATGCGTAGGATAGTTCTTCTCATGGGGCCTAAACTTACGAGATCCGTACGCAACAACACGATCTTCATGCATAAGCACTACTCCATGCCCGATGCCAGATGCAACATAAAAAACTATATAAATCTTGTCCGGCTCAGGTAGAACTAGAATCAGTGATGAAGTCAATCTCCCCTTCAGCTCCTGGAAGGCTGAGTCGCAAGATTCTAACCAAACGTACTTCACACCATTCTTAGTCAAGCCTGTCAACGGTGCTGCTAAGTGTGGGAAGTCCTGTATAAACTGCATGTAATAACCATCCAGTCCCAAGAAACTATATACCTCGAAGACATTCTTCGGCTGCTCCTAGGTAACTACTCCTCTCACCTTCTCTGCTATATTGATACTCCTATCTCTGAGATGACATATCCCAGGAAGTGAATCTCGTTCTTCCATAAGTGTCACTTTGAGAGATTAGAATATAAATAATGCTCTCTCAGTGTACTCAATACGATCCCAAGATGGGTAGGATGGTCATGTAGAGTGTGAGTGTACACCAAGATATTTTCCACAAAGACAACGGTGAAATAATCCATGTAAGGTTGGAAAACATTGTTCTTCAACGCCATAAAAACTTACGGTACGTTCGTGAGACCGAACAGCATAACCAGATACTCGTAATGACCATACCTGCTTTGGAAAGCTGTGAGAGGTATATCTGATGGTCTGACTGACAACTGATGATAGATGGATCTCAAGTCGATCTTAGAGAATTCCCTGGCTCCTCGAAGCTGATCAAAAAGGTCATCAATCCTCAGAAATGGATTTTGGTTCTTCACCGTCAATTAGTTAAGCTTCTGATATTCCACACAAAGTTTTAAGGTACCATCCGCCTTCTTCGCAAACAACATAGGTGAACACTATGGGGTAGTACATGGCTAGATAAAACCCTTCGCCTACAACTCCACCAACAACTTATTGAGTTCTTGCAACTCAGATGTAGCCATCCTATAAGGAGGTATGGATACCGATGCTGCTCAGGGCACAAGCTCAATAGAGAATTCTACCACACGCTCCAGAGGAAACCCTGAAAATTCATTTGTAAAGACATCCGTAAAATGGTCTACTACCGGAGGGAAGTCCATCTAATAAGTCCCCTGATCATCCAGATATAAACTAGCAATCTGGGCTGTAGCACTCCCCAACCAATGATGCTCTAGTCCAGCTCTGCTTTCCTGGAAATCCCATTCGCCTTTGTGAAGAAAAGACCCACCCTCTGGTGATGTGAAACTCACCCTGCGGAGATAAAAATAAACAAATGCATGAAAAGGAACTAGCCAGTCCATTCTGAGAATGACATCATAACCCGTCATCTCAAGGACATAAAGATCTCACATGAAGTGACACCCACAAACCTCAAGGGGCAGTCCTTGCAATGACACACGCTAGTAGTTCTATGTCCCAAAGGATTGTCTAGTGCCAAAGTATCCTTATAAGTAAATACAGTAAGTCTAAGGCTCTATATAGTGTGCACAAAAATAAAGCTATGAGAATCTCCGGTTTCGAAAAGTGCAGCATATAAAACTGAATCTACTAAGATCGTACCTCGAACTATGGAAGGTCCAGGATCCTGATCCTGATGAATATGCTCTACTACAATCGTCTGGCATGTACCACAGCCCTGTGTAGTAGCCTGATATCCCTGAGATGATCCTCCCTGAGCTTGACCACCACGTCGACGACCTCTACCCTGTCCTGAATGACCTGAAGGACTCCAGCCCCCAGTCTGCTATGGAACTGGTAATCCTACTCCTGTATGAGGAGTAGAAACTGATCCTCCTTCACTGGCTACTGGAAGAAGAACCCAGCAAAAATGTTGCGGATGACCCATCTTGTCGCAAGCTCGACACTCCACTGGATCACTCGGACAATGAGACTTCTTATGCCCACTCTTTACACACTGATAGCACACCTCCTAGTTTCCATAAGGATTATCATGTCTAACAGAATAATTACCTCACTTCCTCGAGTCACCTCGAGTAGACTCTCGGAGGCGTTTCCTGTTGTCAGTGTGCACTGAATCTGTCATGGATGCTGAACTGCCCTTTCCAACAGCTCCAGTGTCCCTCATATTACATTCGGTGATCAGCGTCTGGTTGACTATTAGGGTCATAGAAGTCATCTGGAAGACATTCACCTGTGATCTGATCTCTGGTTTGAGGCCTTCCTTAAACATCCTTGCCAAAAACAACTCGTCATCTCCCAAAATGGGAGTGAAATGCTATAACTCAGTGAAACGGGAGGAATAATCCATAATCTAAAGAGTACCCTACTATAGGTTTAGGAACTCTCTGGCTCTGTCGGCCTTCAACATCGCCAGATAGATGTAGTCATTCAACGTATACTGGAATTCATCCCAAGACATAGTCTGATGGCTCCCTGCCTACGAGACTACATCCCACCATCTTTTGGCAGAATCTCGCAGCATGTAAGTTGTGAGGTTCACCCTTCTGTCTTGGGGTGTATCCAGATGATCGAAGATAGAAAGCATGGTTTCTAGCCATGAATCTGCAGCCTGAGGTCCTCCATCCCCTATAAAAGTGGGAGGATGATGCTGCTGGAAGACTCGCGTCAGCTCTACCATAGGGATGTCGAGCTCCCTGGAAGGTTTGCATGAACCTCATGAAACCCTCTCTAAACTGAGCATCAGCACCAGTGTCTGGAATCACTGCAGGTGCAATTTCCGAAATGATCGGTGGAACTACTGGTTGTCCCTAGTCTGCCGTATCAAGCGTACGGTCACCGCCTGGTTCCTGACGTGCAACGGGAGGACATCTTGGTGCCATGGCCCTGAAAGGTCAAAAGCACACCTCAGATTTAGGATTAACAAGGACAGAAAACATAGGAGTACAAAATGGAAACATGAGAGAGAAACACTTAAGTTTGCAAAACAAGACTACATGGCATGTATTTAAACTACACGACGTGTTTGCTAAGCCTTCCACATGGGCGTGTAACATCCCAGACTACACGGCGTGTTGTCCCAAAACACGCCATGTACTTAAACTCCACTCCCCTTCCCGAGTCTCTTTAAATGGATAACCTACACGGTCCTACTAATTCTAAACTACACGGCGTGTTCACTAAGGACACGGTGTGTACTAGACAGGTTTCAGCGACCCATGTAGCGGTTACACGGTCGACTACACTGCTGACCCCTACACAGCGTGTTTCGAACAAACACGACGTGTATAAGGATAGATAACACTAACCAGTATTGTTTGTGACACGGCCGGGAACCCAGAAGAAAACTACACAGCGTGTTATTATGACACACGACGTGGACTACATGAGTTTCCCCGACCAGTGTTGTTAGTGACACGGCCGGGTACCCCGAAGAAAACTACATGGTGTGTTCTTATTACACAGGGCGTGCACTACACGAGTTTCTCCGACCCATGTTGTTAGTGACACAGCCGGGTACATGGTTGACTACTACACATCGTGTACTTATGGTACACGGCGTGTCCCCGAAGACTCTCCACCACCTTGTGTCTCTGTTCACATAGTTAGTAACACAGTTTAAAAACTACACGGCATGTATTTATAAATTACACGCCATGTATTCTGGTTTTTATGGGAAGTAGCTCAGAAACCGCACCGAATGCCAGAAACACTGAAAAAAAAACATCTATGTGCCGAATTCTGATCTGCGGGGGCCCATAATCCCTGCAAATCAAATTTTGGCATCATAAATATGCATATATCAAGTAAAAAAGCTAAAAAAGTATGTCCATCACAGCAACTATCACAAAAACATGAATAATTTATCATGGGATCTATCACAACAACATGAAATTCTAATGCACCCTAGATGGCATGGTAAAATTCATGACATGTGATTTCCTACCCAGTGCCTATATGTTTCATGAGATGGCACACCGTCATCTCTTCGGGTTGAAACATAATAGAACCACAATCATATAAGCTGTAATATCACAAAACATGTGTATCACCCAACGGTGAAATATAATAAATTGTAACACTTGAAAAAAAAACAAAAAATTATAATTACGAGGTAATATAGCTTTTCTCTGTACATGGGTTAATTACTCCCGGGCACAGTTAAGTACTAACTACCCATTTCATCCTACCTCTGTCTATTTTGGAAAAATAGTAAGGCAATAGAAAAGAAGAAAACTCTTTTGATACCACTTTTTCGTGACCCGAATCTGGAGCCACATAACTGGTGCCCCATACCCGGTTCGCCACATGACCTCAAGCACGTTTCCCCAAATGCCAGAGGCTGCAGAATAGCTGTGAGGGCCTTGGTGAGTCAGTGGGGAAACTATGCCCTCATTTGGTAAAGTATGCAGTGGAAGAATAAACATAATCAATAACGGAAGTAGTAAACAACATACAACAACTGAACTAAAATTAGAAGAAATGTTTTATATAATAATGATGTAGTATGATACATGTATCTATGGAAAATAGCAAACAAATCAACGTACTGAAATACAACTAAAACCAAAGTACTAAACGTAAACATCAATTCCATCAACATCGCGAGCCAAATCCATGTCCCATGCTCTCCAGATCCAACCAGAAATCAAGTACCTAAGGTAGAAGGTCCACAATCCCTATCTACACCTGCATCCATATAATCTGTTTGGGCCGAAAAGTAGGACCCAAACAGGGTTTGAAACAAATCCCAATAAGAAACCACCACAAGATTTGTGACCTACTGTCCGTGAGTAATATAATAAATGTAAAGGAAAATAAATACAGTAATGAACATGGAGTACACCAGTAAATAATCCTACCAATTACCGTTCACATTAATTTAATTAAACGACCAAGGAAAGCTAGCAAGGAATTATATTCCAAGGTAAGCAAGTAACACAGTAGGTATCTCAAAAGAATAATGAAACAAAAGTAGTAGAAAACCCAATTTTGTTCTTTGTCTTAGTGGACTCGTCACAACCAACCATCAAAATTCACACTGACCCTCTGGGTGGATCAAACTAGCAGACCCCTATGGTCCAGTAATCAAACAAGGCACAATCACTCTGGGAAGATCTCACGTCAATTCCTCAATGGTCTTGCAACGATACAAACAGAATCTCTGAGGAAGCACTTACGTCTAATTCCTCCTGTGGTATCGATGTGTGGGTAAAATAAGAACACTATTGGGAAGCACAAAGTCCTATTCTTGTAGGTCCTGTGTACGAACTAAAAACCAATAGACCCTCTAGGGGAGCACTTAATCGTCTATTCCCTCTTTGATCTCCCGCACAAGGTTCTCATAGCCCTAAGTAGTCCAGTCGTATGTAATCGACTATCAGGATCCCTAAGTAAGTTCAACAACTACATGGATAATAGCTACAATGCATCAAAAGCATTTAAACAGTAGTCAAAACATGCAATCAGTGATAACATTAAACTAACAATTGCAATAGGGTTTGCCACACAGGAAAACGGTTCCAAACGCTGATAAAAAGCCAAACATGGAGAGACACCCATGTGGTGATCCTCAAACGTGCAACCAAGCATACATTAGTATCAATTAATCATAAGATAACAAGAAATTTTAGGCAAATAAACAAAAGGATCAAAATCTTAAAACCCGGGATACACGATACATCGGTATCCGGAACTTTTGCAACCAAAACTCAAGGAACTTCAACGTAGGGGAACAAACCACCTACCTCGATACTCGAAAATCTATATACATGAACTTTGGCTCGTGAATCAACCTAGAATGCAGTAGATCTGCAAAAAAGTCTAAAATGTTCAACCTCAGATAACCCACATGAGAGAAAGAATGAGGAAACGAGGACAAAGAAGAACCAAGAACTCACCGATGTGATTATTCTATAATCGGCGGTGTTCGATTCAGAAAACCGGTGACGGATCGGTGTCTCAGAGAAGAATCGGCCTCCTTAGATACTCTGGACGAATTATGCAGAAAAGAAGACATAAATGAGCCTTAGGCACGACCCCGGTCCGATTAATGAAATAAAAAATGAAGTACACGACGTGTACTAGGTCTTTCCGTACTCTGCCAAAACTGGCCTCCACATCACCCCTACACATCGTGTGTGTGTCCCGGGCATGGCCGACACATGGCTTTGAGCGGTAGAGGAGTACACGACATGTACTCTGAAAATTTCAATATTTTCCATTTTTCCTTTAAAAACCCATAAAAGAGATTCGTACCTGAAACCAAAGCTCCGTGTTATTACATATATTCATGTCATGAACCATTCCACCATGTAAAACTATTTATTATATGTGTTTGAAGAAATTAACATTTCATTTAACCCATTTTTAAAATGTGAAAATTTATTATAGGCAATTTTTCAATCTAAACCACCTCAAACATCTTTTAATACCTTAGACACCCTTTCCATCCTATTAATGAAAAGAAAAAAAATGGAACATACCTGGAAAAGGAATGGGATATTAAAAATATGAATATTTCATATATTAATGAATATGAAGGGTTAACATTTTTTAATGAATCATATATTTTAACATAAAGGAATTAATATATTTTTCATGTAAAAAACTAAATATGAAGTGTTTATATTGATATATAATTATAAATATTAATATTCAAATGTAATTAAATTTTGATAAAATCATAACTAAGTTAATAAATATTTATAACTATTTTTATAAGTTGCGTACAACCATGAAAGCATCACACGATGAAAGGAAGAAAATTATAGTAAATCGCAAGCTTGAAGACTTGACCCCATGACCCGCCCCTTACCCCCTAAACCCTTACCACCTGACTACCAATGGTGGGGATATTTATAACTAATTTATTTATTAAATACTCAAAACATATATCACTTGTCAAAATATTTGAAATTTATTAATAATTTTAAGTCATTATGTTTTTTTCATATGTATACTATTTTTATATTATAAATGAATATGTGATGTAGTTTAAATTACTAAAACTACTTATCTTAATTATTTTATCCTATGTATAATAATAATTATGACTTGTAAAACATAGTATTTAGGTCCATTGAACAATGAATATATGAATAATTTTTTAAAAAAAATTACAAAAAAATTTAGTTATGATATATTCATATAATACATCAGGATTGTATTGGAATTATTATCCATTGTGGCTAATTGACTATTTATAGTTGGAATTTTAGTTTGGAATCTCATTTTCATGTGATATTTCTATAAAATATAGAGAGGTGATGGTTTTATACTTATCACAAGATACATTGTCTTTAAAAAAAATATGGTTTCATATATTTATAAACCATTATATTAATGTATTTTATATACCTAATGCATGAGATGAATTTTGATATGTATAGATATTATTAAAAAAAATTAGGTAAGTAAAAACACGTAGTAATGATATAATGTTTCATAAATTAATATATTACTAACATATCAAATTTTATTATAGGTATTAGATTCACAACTATATTTAAATATGCATTCACATATTTAGGGAACACATATGATATGAAGGCAAGGTACTAAAGAAGAACATTGAAAATATTATGTGTTATATTCTTTTAAATGAGTAAATAATTAATAATCATCAATAATTTTGTAATGTGAATAATAAAATTTTTTCATGTATAAATTATCTTATGTATGGAATAAAGGATTTGGCTAATCCTTTGTGTTGTGTAACGATATCAAAATATGGTTTTTGGGTCTCACATAGATGGTTAACCCTAAAAATTTTACTCTAGAAAACTAGAGATGGGATAACTCATATGAATAATTTGGAAAAGAATTTTACCCCTCAACTATCCAAGAGTTATTCATAATATAACCAACAATATTATTTAAAAAATATTTATGTAATGATAGAATTCGAGAGAATTCTCAATGCTAAATTTAAATATTGATATGGGCCCACAAATAGTTACGATATAAAAGAAATATAATTTTTTACGAAGTATATTTCATGTCTACAGTATTCAAATTAAAATGTTTTTGGAATATAATAATAATAAAATTCATTAGATAGAGGAAACATATTTAAAAATAGTTACATATTAGATATAGATAAAACTAGACACTTAATAAATAAAATCTTCAATTATAAATTAAAAAACACAATGAACGTGCATTCATTTTATATTTATATTAGAAAAGAATAATCTTAATAAAAGAAACTTCTAGGACATGTACAAAAAACTACGAATTGTTCAAAATCAATAATAACTATTTTATTTTATGGGGAGACACCTTTCTAAAAAGGTAATTTCTGATTTATTCAGTAAGAATAAATAAAAACATATTTAAATAAGTAAAATCATTAAGTTAATTTATATATATTAAATATACTTACTATGGAAGCTATGTTTCTAAATAAGGTCATAAACATTGAATTGTTTATGTTCTTAGGTTACCAAAAAATTATCAAGAAAAAATAATGTATAATATGTATATGTTTCAATTTCTTTAACATTAAAAATGATTGAATGAATGTGCATTCATTTCAATGATTGTTGATATTTATTTTGAATAAAAATATGAATTAATTTGGTAAACGTTTACCAATTTTCCTTAATATGTTAAATATATTTAAGCATTACATTTGTTGTATATTATATAGTGTTATGGTGAGATTATATAAGGTTAACATCTTAACATAAATGAAAATGATAACTATTAGTCGGTCTAACAATTAGTATGGATATTGAATCCTAAATTTGGTTTTAGGAATGAAGGGAAATGATTCAACAATGGAATGTTTGGAATTTGGAGATGTGATTAAAGATAATAACATAAGGTGGGTATGAACCATATTAATTAGTAAATATCAGGTTCTAATAATTTATGATTTAATGATTTTAGTTTATGCGATATATGATAGTAAAGATAAATTAAAAATTTATTGTAAATAAATATTTAAAAGATAAATATTAAATGATTCCTGATTATGGAAGAATATTTCATAATGAAATTAGAAATAGTTTTTTATATTAGGAAAATTATTAAAATGATTACTTCATTATTAGTGCATTTGTAAATTATAAACAAGATATGAAATTATTTTCTCATTTTAAATATATGTGATAGGAGAAGTTGTTTGTAACCCAATGTTTTTTTAATAAAATGGGATGTTTTTATATATAAGTTCTATTAATAAAATGGGATGTTTTTATATACAAGCTAGAAGCCGCTATCACCTAAAGCTTGAGGACCGCTGTTTGTGGTAGAGGGAAGCAGCGCCGCTCGAACCACCCAATCTGTTTTCGACGCTTCTGTTGTGATAGAGCCAAGATCTAAACTGAGGAGATTCCACAACCATGAGATGTAGTAAGATAATTATGCTCTTCTGTCCCTATGGAGAGGAATCCAACCCACTACTGCTTGTCATTGCGACCAGAGAACTTGTTGGGATGCGCGACGCCCCTGGTTATGGGAAATCCCAAAACCCCTCCTCCCTTGTGTTTCATGGAGAAGAAGGGAGAGTGAGGTGAAAATAATAATAAATTAAAATATAAATTAACAATAATAATTAAAAAATTACCTTTCAAAAATTCATAAAATATAAAATATAATAAAATAAAAATGTTAATTAATAATAAATATCCTTTATTTTAAATAAAGTGAAATATTTAATAAAATACTATAAATAGAAATAATAAGATAAAATATAAAACTAATTTATTAAATAAAACATATTAAACTGAAATATTAATGATAACTTATATATATAATTAAAATAAACTATTAAATTATATTAATACTTTTATTAATATAGTAACTAAAATTTAACTTTTTTTAAATAAAATAATTAGAATTATAAAAAAATTTAATAAATGTAATAAATTATTAATAAGACTAAACAAATAAGAATCTAATTTGAAAATGTGATATATATTTAATAACTAATAACTTATAATATTAATTTTATAAAATAAATAAATAAATATATAAATAATATTAATTATTTAATCCAATTATAAATTATAAACGTAATAAATAAATTAATAACATTTGTAATAATATTAAATAAATTAGTAAATATAAAATAATAACATTGAACAATGTATATAGTGTTAACAAAATAAAATAATAAAATAATAATTAATTTAAATAAATAATAAACATTAATTATAAATAGCATTAAATAAGTATAAATTTATTAACATAATAATCTTAAATAATAAATTTATAACCATACAATTTCTATTATCTTTTTATTTTTCTCGTTATTAATTAAATCTTTTAATTAAATCTTTTTATTATGTTGTAAACATAATTAATTTTTCATCTATTTTGTAGGTTCAGGCTTATGAAAGATTCATGTCCATATTCACTCAACTGCCTGGAGTGGAGTTAGTTACATTGGTTAAGCTAGTACGACGTGTGATGCATGAAAAAACACACATGTGTGCTGAGTTTGTGAAAGATTTACCTTTATCGGTGGAGACTATTGGTGATGAACTAGATATGATGGAAGATATTTAAAAATAGAGCAGCTGATAACTCTCCTATAGATTCCATTATCATACCACTCAAGAGTAGTGGGAGACCTCGAGAACCACCTCTTGGAGACCCAAAGACCATCAGAGCGCCATAATTGATGTTTTGTGGCGGAGATCTATTTTTCTCCTAATATTATTAATTTCTATGAAACTCGTGTTCAATATAATATCATATTAATTTTAATTGAACATGATCATAGGCTAAACATTATATCTTGGGAATTTTTAAAATGTGGTGTTTTTTACTCAGATTTCATAACACACATTCCTTTATATGAAATCTGAATCACATCGGTGAGATTTATCCTAGTTTTATTTTTAAATCATTCTGAATCCTTTATTTCAAACTTCAAAATTTCAAGATATTTTATAGAAATTGATCTTGATTACTATTCTCAAAGATTTTCATTCTAAAACATTAGAATATTATGGTTAGTTTAATTCCAATTATTTACTTTGTAAAATTAATTAAGAAAAATTGAATCTTAGAGTGGCAAACTCCATGATTTGATCTTCTACTTGATCTATCTTCTAGCGAGGGATGTTTATCAGTAATTTCATGGGGTTTGATTAGATAAAACTTAGTGAATAATTAATCCATTTTTACAAATAGATTTATAAATTCCCAAGTATTTTTATTGATATGTTGGTTCACGCTCATTTTTCTTATGTTATAGTTTACGTCTTTTCAATATTTTTATTATACTTAGTGTAAGCCTTAGCCTCCTAGTCAAAAGTTGTTTTGTCATTTCTCCATTATAAATTAAATATAAATTCTTAAAACAATTGATGCTTCCCCCACTGTTGACACCAGTTGGGTTTTGTTTTTAAACCCATAAAACATTTTCTTTCCTTCCCTGTTGTTCAACCCTACACTGCTATACTAGTGTAGGAAATAAATATATTTTTGAGGGCCATGGAGTCCTCCGAACCTATCATATATCATTTGTGGGATGATTATATTTGTCTCTTATGGAGAATTTCATTTACCTATGTGTGGGAAAGAAATCAATATGTTTTTATGAGAATAAGAGTATATATGTTTGTAAAAAAATAAAAATTTATCCCATTTACATGGAATAGAATTCATAAGGATATGTTTATCAATAAGAATCATTTATTGTATATCTATAATGACATCTCAGTTTATTAAAAAAATAGGATAACCATACAATCTAGGATTATTGATACACTTAGTAATGAAGATTCTTTTAATAAATTATCTGATCAAATGGCGTGGTGGTGAGAACTAGAAATATAGAATGCACCTGATATTATAAAAAAACTGTAGAAATAATCATAGTAACATTTTGGATATCATTTTTATGTGAACAAATAGTCTTATGGAGTTCCCTAATTTTATGGGGACAAAAGTTCTATTAAATTGTATTTCACACATTATAGATCTAAAATAGATGTATAATTCTGATGTTACAGTTCTTTTAAGATGAACTTATTTTGTTTCATATGTATGATTTTTTTCTACGTATAAAATATTATTTTATAATACAATTATGATGATGATATTGGTTTGTTGTCAAATTCTATGAATTCATTGTAGTTGAAATGTAATAAAGTGGGTGCCTCTTAATTTTCAATCAAAACATGGTGTTATTTTTTTAAAATGTGAATTATATATAGCTATAGGAGTGTTATAGGGCCCCATGTCATTTTTTAGAAAATGCAATCATTCTTTCATGAATTTGGGAAATCATTATGATAATCTTTCTTTTTCATCATGGAATCATTGATCCAATTGTAGTTGTCAGTCCTTGGGGAGCTAAACTCCAGAAAAAAATTATATCAATGACTAAACAGTAGTTTTAAAGTGTTCCATATCAAAACATAAAATATCATTTAGAGCCTCTACCCCAGTTAAATGTAAAAAACTACATTCCATATCTATATGAGGATAACAAGAATATATCTTAAATAAAAAATTATTTTTCTAGTCCATCTAAGATAACCCCTACAAACCAAGTCCATCAACACCACTATGGAAACCCAATATATTTAGAATACATTGGTAAAGCTCCAAAATCTGTCGAATTGTCTAGTGAAATCAGAACGAGGGACTTCATGGTAGTGATCCATTAATTATAAAAATCATATTGAAACATTTGATATTGTTTGAATACTTGGAACCCATCGATGTGTCCCAATTGAAACAATGGTAGAATTCCAAGATACCATAAAAAATAATATATGGATTTTGGTTAGGAAATCATACCAGTGATGTAGAATAACTTGTTTAGAATTACCACCCACAGTATCATATCAATAATTTCAAGAGGTCCTCCAATAAACACTATCCATAGAGGTCCTCCTCATAAAAACAAATGATACAAACCCATGATGTTATACCCCTAGTAACTATACAAAATTCAATAACCATGAATTTAATTTACATGGAAATCCTAGAAAGTAATCTCTAGAGGTCCTTCACATTATCCCTACTATAAAGGTTCCACTTGTAATAGAATAATTAATGACCATAGATTCCTTCCCCTTGGTGAAGCACAATACAATAATTATGTAGGTTCAGATGTAGTTCCATTTGTTTTGATACTCATGATAGAAGGTTAACTAGTCAAATGGGTTGTCCTCCCCCAATAACCCAACTTATAATAAATTTATTGGGAGGTCATCTATAGTGTATCAATCGTGAATTTCCTCCTCATGATGAATAAAATGAAAAAACATAGGTATTTTAATATATGTAAATATATTATACCATAACCATGAATTTCATACATTTGGTAATCCATTAAAAAGTTGCCACATAGTTCCTCCCCATGGTAACCAGGAAAACAACCATCCTAGAGGTTGTCCCCATGATGGTGATAAACAATTCAATATCAGTTTTATTTCTCCTCAAAGAGTTTTAGATATTTTCATCTCTATGAGTAAATATCTCATTGACACAATGATAATCCTTTAGCCCAAAAAAACTCAAACCATCTTTCTTAAAATTTGGAATATTCAGAACCTACAACTTCTCCACTAAGATCTCTACAATCAAATGCAAAAACTACATCCCAATCCCTAGGTGAGAAATATTGATTATCACTGTCAGTTCCTTTATAGGATCATGCATGGTTGGAAGTTGAACAAATCATTCATATTAATCTGACATCATGCAATAACGGAATGAGAAATTGAATTTTACAGAAAAAATAAAATTAAAAGAACTAGTATGAAAAAATAATTAATGATCCAACATAATGTGGAAATAATTTGATAATAGAAAGGTAAAATTAATGTTGTATGTAAATACCAATTATCAATTTATCATCCCAGGAATACTTGAAGAGTAGTACATTCTCCATATTATTTATAACATACATTAATTATTTCATTTCCTCAAATATAGAAACATTCCATATAAAGGACATTTCAAACCCTCATGGAACATGATGATTGATGTCATGACATTAATTTTCAACCCCTCCAATTTTCCTCCAAGGAAAAACCATCCACATATTGTGAGTGACTTCAATAATATAACATAAAAAACCATAAACTACTCCATTAAATCATCCTAGAATCTTGTCCTAAGGTACTAATCAATGTCCTTAAAAAATTCAAGTTGTTACACATTAACCCAACTCAAGGGTAAAGAACTATATCCTAATAAGGAAACATACAATTAAATCACCACAGATAATTATTCAAAACCATGACTTGAATATTCTATTTGGTTTATCTAAAAAATCAAATTTCTCTTTTGTGTTGATTTAAGTTGTAATCGATGAAAGAGATTCAATGTTATAATTCTTCATAAAGCTATAAAAAATTAAAATAAAAGTTAAACCTAATAATTTGAAACATTAATAAAAAAAGACATGCCAAAAAATTAGATATATATCCTTCAAATCATTCATATAATACGATTCTCAAATATTATTCCATGATACATATAATAAATGATAGTTGGGAGGAATACATTATTGAAATAACCTACGGGAACACCATAAATATAGGATATGTGAATTTCTACATCCATGATCTCCCATGGAATCAATAAAAATATAATTAGATGTAGTTATGAATATCATATCATATGTTAATCCTAAGACCATGGGGATGTTGATTTTTTTAACATATCACTTTTGAGGTTTTTGTTCCTTATAATATGGAAGGCCTCGAAATATGTACATATATGGACCCTTCTACTGGAAATTTAGTAATCACCTCAATTAGGAACATTTTCAATGCATATCAGAGAAGATTCCATTAGGATCACAATAATTGAATAACCCACCATCTAAATTCCCTCAGGTATCTTAATGTAGAGGTTTAATAATCCTATAGGCTATAAATCATATTCATCATCCCTGAATGAATGTGTGATGGATTATTATGATATTATATTCCAAGTATATTCCGATGTTGATGAAGATCCATATTATTCCCATGTAGATGTGGATATTATCATAACATTGGGATCTGTGTTTGGTAATCTTCTAGAGGAAAACCCTGAAAAAAATTTGGGGAACAACACTAATGATAAGGAGAATGGAAAAAAGAGAAATATATAATTATTTTATCCATATTTATTTATGATAAATATATATTTCTATATATAGATAAAAGGAAATATAATTATCTATGATATCCTCCTAAAATTAAACTTCTACACACTCAGTGATATACTGTGAATGAAAAGAGGGATGATGGGAAAGAATTCATAGCATATCCATTACCTGAATGATTCTAGATTCTTTCAATTGAGGAAATTTTTTTTTTCATTAAAATACCAAAATAGAGTTTAAGACAAAAAATGATAATTTTTATTATTAAAAATATCCAATCATTGTAATTCTCAAGGTGATTTAGTCATGGAAATCCAAGATTATTATATATAATATGAGAATATTTTTTGAATGATAAGGGAATAATCTAATCATCCAATATAATTTTTAGAGAATCAAATTGTTAATCAAATTTTTATACTAGTTGATCATAAAAATATAAATTTAATGTGGGAATAGTTTCCACGATTCTATAAAATTTTATGAAGGTTATATCAAGCGAGTAACAACTATATTTAATAGAAATCCAATGATTTAAATGCTATATTAATTCCCTTAATATAATTTCAGCTCAACCAGCAGTGTTAAAAGTCTATACAGATTCTCCTAATTCCCAAATTAGGGTTGTGGAATGTATGAATACACCATTAATACTATAATAAAGACCATAAAATGAATGGGGATGGATGAAAAATCCACCAAAATTTTTAGAACCCATATTCTTAATATTTATTATCATGAGAGTCCTTGAAGAGAACATCAATATCTTTTTATTCTTACACAATATAATATCTGTAATACATGAGTAATAAGAAGTTATGAAACTAAAAGTAATGGTATATAATTTTTAGAAATAATTGTTTATATTGTATAACAATCTTGTTGAACCAGACATTACTATTTTGGTATATTTCTAAAAGTGATTTATCAATTAATTCAACTTGACAGATTATATGAAGGGAATTCATTACCTATAAATTAAATGTAGAAATTAAATGACAGGTCACATACATCATACTCTAGAAAAAAATTCTTCTTTATATATTATATATGTAATTATCATGGGAGAATTTACTATATATATATATATTCCCTCCTAATATTTTTGGACAATTTTTATTCATTTGTGATATCCTGATTCATTCTAATTATTCATAATAGTAACTCAATGACTAGAACACATTCCATAGTGCACTAAATCCATCTGTTTGCCAACATAATACACCTAGTTTAATAAATATAGAAAGTAGAGTACTAATATTATCACTCCATTCAAATTTAAATCCTAAATCTAACCCCTAATCTATTGAAATAAAATATTTTATCTTCTATTTGGAAATAATATAATTGTCACTGGTGCTAATGAAAATACACATGATGTGATGAATGATTAAAATCATAAACACTCTAAATTTATGAATAATATGTTTTATTACATTCAAAATTAATAGTTCATAATGATTTTCATTATTCACTTAGAATGTATGTTATTGTTATCAGTGACTATAAAACCCAATGGAGTTGAATGTAATGACTACACCAATCCTTATCCTAAGCATCAGATTTTTGGGTAGAATCTTCTATATTGGTTTTTATTTAATGATTTTATATATAGTATAGTTGATTAAGGGAATGGAATGGTTGGGAATCCCTTATAAAAAGTATAATATATTTCTAATGAATCAAAAAATGATGATGTAGAATTTTTGGAATTCCTAAATTGAAATCTGTAAAAATATTTCAATGGGAGGTCTAAATTTTTTTTGACCATGGATAAACCATAATCAGTAAATGATAGAATCATACAGTCATGAACCTATTTCACTCTATGATTATCCAAAATTTAACATTTTCTTTACATCTTTTAATTTTTTATTCAATAATCACTAAAAGAATTAGGGTTTTGAATAGGATACGTAGAAGGTACACTAGATTGTCAAGAATCATTGGAATATATTTCCGATATCTATGAATTTTTGTGAATCAACCTTTAAAAAAAACTACACCACAAAAAAAATAATATTAGTAGGGTTTAATCAATTTTAAACACCTTACATAACCATCTACTAATGAATATTTAATTTATGAATAGGAGTTACCAACCAATAATAATGGAGAAAGAAATAGAATATGGGGAGTATGTGGTTTAAGGGGACCCTGATTTCTAAGTGATATTCTTGATGAAATTATACATCAATTCAATTTGAATTAAAATACACATTAGTGTGAGAAATAGGAACATCAATTTGATCTTGAATCTTAATATAATAATTCTGAACCAATAATAATAGTGGATCCACTATATTATTGATAATAAAAATTCATATTATATAATTTGAGAAGGAAGAATCAAACTAACTCGATGATAAAAAAATACCCTTAAATTATAAAATATAATTGAGTGAAATATCAAAACTAGCTCAGTCTATTAAGAAATATGTTAAAGAAAAACCTAAATAAAGAAGATGTATGCCACTTGATAAAAACTATGAAATATTTATTCATATATCCACCATACTAGTTATTATTTAAATATTATATACTCATAATCTCACTAAATAACTCATAGAATAGCTTAATAATGTTTTTTAAGACCATAGGAGTTTGATACTAAAGTGATCACTTATAAAATATATTATACAAAAGTGGGTATCACTGAGTTTGATATGGTATTGAACATTAGTATCAAAAAGTAAGAAGTTTTCATATAACAATATATAATATCCATTCTCATGTTTAGAAAATAAAAAATTATTATTATTTATGACATGATGTGGAAGATGGGTCACCAATCACCTAATCCTAGTTTATAATAATATCTAGGTGGGATAAATATAGGTTGTCTGATCCTGTTATTAAATGATAATCTAGTGGTATGAAATGAGTTGGAATAAACCTCCATGAAGGATTAGTTTGATGACTATTTCACAAAAACGGGTATCACACTTCCTTATTATTGATGGCTAGCAAATAAATAAACATGATTTACATATTAGGATGGTCATGGATCCACATGAATTTATCAAAACATTCCATTTACAATAATTTTTCGGAAAAACCAATTAATGGGATAAATAGAGTATACAATGCAAACAATTCCACACTTTTTTCTTATAAATATCAATATAGAAACATATGGTACTGCAAATGGATGGGGAAGAAACCAAGGATATTTGATATAACCCAATTCATTTCCTATAATAGAAAATATTTTTTGTTAATTAATCCATTGAACAACTTAAATAATGAGTTTTACTCTCATTCAATTTCATCGAATTAATAATTACAAAAATAGTTAATCACATGACCATTCAATAAATATGGGAGGATTATAAAATAGAATTATTATCATAATATAGGATTAAATATATCTATATTAATTTATCATCATTATTTTATGTGGAGATTCTCATGTAATCTATGCATCTTAGTCATTCCTTTGATAATATATAACTGAATGTAATCTAGAATTCTATCTAGTTAGTACAACATAGAATCTATAATAAACTATAAACATGTCACATATTTTTAAATTGAGGAATAAGTACCTTTTTATTTACTAAAATCTTATTATTTTGGATTGATAGGACTTTAGATTATTCAATTTATTTTGACTTTAATTGGAATGAAGACAACATTCTATCATCTCTGAAATCAAAATTAGTGGGTTAATCTTCTAATTTTTATGTTGTCATGGAAGCAATTTTAGGGATACTAAACTATATTTTGAATAAGATATTTCATCCAATGTTGAAAAAATCATTAATGTAAAGTTTTTCAGTATATTAGACCCTTTAATAGTATTGATTAGTATAACCATGAATCCTAAATAGGAAAATCAATACATCACTTTTCACAAATTGTACCATGATGAGTTCACATAGAAATATATGAAAATTATAGGGTTAAATACCCAATTTTCAATTCACTAACTATGCTTACTGACTATCCTCCATAGTTAAAAACCAATATTAAGGTAGGTCCATTTAACTCGATGATCCAAGGTTCAATCTCCAATTGATGAACTAATAAAGTATAATTTTATCTAGGACATCAAAAAGCCAAAACGAATCACCAATATTATTTATATGAATAATGACAATATTTTGTTCAAAGACTTCATCAATTTAATATATTTTAGCCATCGTATTTAAAATAATTCTCTCCAATCCCAATCATTGAATAATAAATTTAGGAAACAATCATTTTTGATAAACTATACTACATTTATGGGTATTTTGGTTACAAGAAAATCAAATGGGCTATTATGGGAGAATTAGATACTATATTTAGGGATCCCCAAGGGGTATATTTCAATAGGTATATTTAATTAAAAATTAACAATATTGGTGCAACCTACAAACACTCCAAATACCAAATATTATGTCCTTTATAATGAAAATAATAGGGGGTTGTGTATAAAACTTAATAGATACCCTTAATAGGGACTTGATAAATTAGTTAAAATAAACATAATAATCAAAAAAATTATAACACAAAGTAATGATTAATCATGAAAAATATGTATTAAAGATTGTATCAATGATGTTTTCAAGCTTTATTTTATACCATAATTTTATAAATATTGATAATAAAAAAAACTTGGGTGATACTCAATATTTCCCCTCATCAAAACCATTAAGTGTTAAGAGAAAATTAGACTCAAATTTTATATATTAGGAACTTCATTGAAACCCGTTTTATGAAAATTTTACTTTTTGGTAATTTATGATGGAAAACATCACCTATTAGAAAGATGAATAATTTTATTGGGATTTATATAATGTAAAAAAATATTTTCTATACCCTCTAATATTAATGAAAGTCGTAGTATAAAAGAACCAAATGACTTCTCTGTAATCTATATAATGATATATTTATTCCCTCATTTATTACCAAAATAATGGAGGAAAAGGTAATATTTTTTCTTATCTCAATAACAATAAATGGAATTTGAGACATAGTAAACTGAAACCGAACAAATTTTTGTTACACTATTATTTTAGTTATTTAATATTCACAATAATTTTCATCATCTTATTTTATACATGATATCTTTTTCATATTCATTAATATATATCCTAGGCCTCCAAATATTTATGAGATGATTTGAAAGAATGGATACCATTCTATATTTATAGTTCATTTTTTTGTCTCCAAAAAGACCACCAATAACATGGGCTAGTGGACATCATACTATTAAACATTATCCAAAATAAATCACAACTATACTCAAAACAACCTGATGAATAATCTCCCTCTCTCTTTGAAACCTCATAAATATGGGAAAGTTTATTTAATGGAACTTATATATGAAATATAGGGATAATGATCGAATAATAGAACCTAATTGGGTTCTTTTGGGAGATTCTTTTATTTCATAAATGATATTTAGTTTTTCCTTTATCCTTCCCTCTTATAGAAGGGTGAGACAATAATGAGGTTGAATATCAATCCCCCATGATATATTTAGTGTTAGAATTAGAAATACATATCACCTGATTGAACATGTAATAGTTTCAGAACTACTGAGCATGATTATTAATAAATACTATTCTATTAATTTGGAGGAGATAATACTCTAATTTGATATTATGAAGGATATTATGGAACATTTTTTGTTATATATAAATCTAACCCATTTTCCATTAATTCAAAATTTGTGAGATGATACACACATAGATAAAAAATAAACTCTTGCAGATCTGAATTGGGATAAAAAAATTATTCATTTCATACAATATATAGTGATCAGTATATATACAATCAAATACATGGAGGAAATTTAGGATGTTGATAATACATCATCTCATTGGGAGTCCTTATATTTTTATCTTATATGAGATGCAATAAGATATCTCCCATAATAGATTATGTTCTTGAAGATGGCCCCTCTATATGATCAAGATATAAAAGAGAAAATTCATTGTTGATGGGAAATTATCATCTTTATTATATTTAACAAAATTCTAAAAATTTTGTTGAGATAAAAGGTTTTGATGGGTTCATTGAAAGATTTATTTAAAAAAGTGATACTCATACCATTATAAAAGAATTCAACAATGGAACCAATGGTTCTCATTAAATATGGAATATGATTTTTCACAATATTATGAGACTTTTGAATTTATTTTAATCAATGATGTACAATTGTATGTTCGATTCAAAGAAATTTATTATATTTTAGATACAACCAAATTTCATCCATCAACCATATAATTTTTTGAACATCGGTAAATATTATTATATATTTCATATATAGGGGATCAATGTCATTTGTATATACCATCCTTCTAATTTTTTTTAAATTCATAGTTTCTACTAGTGACTTCATCCCTAAAGGTGTCATAGACATACCACTTATAGAGTACATGAGACAGGATATGATCTACATCATTAAGTATAAAATCATTACTATATTTATATTTTCACAAATCAATTTTGATTGAAAAAGACATCAACTAATGAAATTCCATGATAAATAAGTTTTATATTGGTTATAACATATAGTATACTAAAATTTCACAATATCAGACAACTGAAAATGATAGATAGTTATGTTCAATAAAAAATTGTCAAATTTATTCTAAAAAACTTTTGAAAAATGTAAAAAAATTATTAATCTCACAAACTCTTTCATTATTTTTTTTATCATACTATAAACAAAATTCACAAAAAATAAATCATATATTTACTAGTTATTGAGATTAAAGTGTTATATCCCATAAATGGTCATTTATATTCACTTAAAATTCAAATTTGAGATAAATTGAATGAAGACTAAGGGCCTTAATTCAATATTCATAACTTCGAATGAGTTAATGAGATGTGTTTAGCTGCATATATTAACTCTGAGGTATACAAAAATCATGTTGTATGAATATTCTATAGGTGGGTTCTCCACCACTCATTCATCCATAGGGGATTATGATGAAACCAAAGATAAATGATGAAATAAGTGAAGAAACACCTAATATTACTAAAAATATTGATAGGGATTTATGTTATAAAAATTCTTTACACTAATAGAATATAATGTTTAATCAAAATCAAAAATTGGAAAAACATGATTCATAATAATGCATGGTTCCTCAATAAAATTATAAATAATGGGATTTAATGTAGTTATTTATATTTGATTCAAAAAATAGAGAATAAACCCCTGTAATATTAGTATAAACATCATGATTTATTATAATTACACATGATATTAAACTTTGTAAAATAAACATCATTAAAAATGATTTTAGAACTACAATGTATATGTTTTATTATGAAATACCATTATTCTACTTGGATTGGACTATTTTATATAAAGTGACATCCTTATGTGACATCTTGATCATTATAAGAGATACATGTGATTGACTATCCCAAAAATATTGTGTTTCCACTTGTAACCCTACATTATGATAAGACCACCCCTTTTTTACGAGCAATATATGCCATGATTCATATTTACCTAGGATATGTACTATTACATACCCCACATTTCTCTAGCCTAGATCAAACCCTCTCCCTATACACTATTCACATTTCACATTTTTAACGAAATTACAATATATTGAAAACATTTCACCCCTCCTATATAAAATCTAGATCAATGAAAATCCCCATATAAGAGGTATGATTTGATCAATTCCTATTATTATTGGATTTATATTGAATATAATTTTTAAATTCTTCAAAAATACAAAATATTCATCCCCATGTAAACCATATGTGTGTGGTATATGATAACTCATGTTTGGTCTTAAAAAAGATAGCAATTCATCGGGAAGAATGTTTCAGTTTAGAAAATGATAAGTAATATTTCATAATATAAGAATACATGTAATGATGTTCATGCACTCTATAATGGTACCAATAATGAATTTCTTATTCATATTATTATCAAAATATCTATATGATTGTGATTACTAATTCACATCAGTTTTTAGACACTATCCTTATCTTAGTTTGATAATTTCAACTCAACATTAATGGACTATGTGAATCCTAATTTCAATTACTATTGGATATTTAGTGACATTTGAAACATATTTCTTAGTCCAAAAAAAAACAACAAAAACCATTCAAATTTAATTCATTTAAAATTAAATTATAGTTAGTTTTATAAATAATTGTTTTAAATACCATTTTGGAACTCTTATTTCACTCACCACATCTTGGATATTGAGTATTTGAATTACCAATGACCTTCCTTGACAACTTGTAACAAGTATATCAAACCATAATCAACATCCTAAACATATTATGTTTATATGAATTTGATATTTTGTATTATTATAATAACCTATGGGGTTGTCTCAATGTATTAAGTAAATATAAATTTATCATAATCCCATTTAATAACATAATTATGGAACCCCATATTGTAATGTCTTTAATGGTAATCATTTCTATTCCAATTTAATGGTATTGTAAAATACTATTCATTCCAACTGGGTCATCATTTATGATGTCTTGTCCATTAACATCAAATAATTTAATTATTTAAATTGATCAATTTATAATTTCCATCACCCAGTTTCCAATTATTTTAAGGTGTTGAATTGATCTTGATTCCCTTAACCAAATTTTCTCCATTCATTATGACAATAAAATATGTGAAAACATCATGTAGGTTTATATATACCCCCATAGTTTCAAATGATATCAGGTAGATTATGAATGTGTCACATGATATAAATCCCATATACTTTGGTCACAACGGTATAGCCCTAAACTAAATGACCCTCTTCTCTGAAATTGTGTAACACCCTGAGATTTTGGAATATATTTCTTTCTCTAAATTAATACTCAGAAAAATAGGTTATTCCACACACAATACCATACTAAAACAAGCCACAATATACGATATGAATGATATTAATAAAATTATAAGAATAATAACACCTCTTTTAAATATAAATATATAAACCAATTAATAATTCCAACATTTTGATGGTATATAATTAAAATGATTTAATATATAGAAGGATTATTCATTCTCAAATAATTGTTCAATGTATTCATAAATCAAATCATACAATTTTAAATTATGATTATGATAATATATAATTAATTAATATGTGAAATAATATATTTTCATTATTTGAAATAGAAATTAGTATGAAGTAATATTGACAACTGATGGTGATATAGAAGGCTATTATTCAATATAGGTAGTTTTTATTTAAATATTAAATTATTATTTAGAAGTAAAATTTATAAATTTTAGAATTTAAATCTTTCAGAATTACCATCATTTTGACTTAAATATATTACCATTATCCTCAGATTAATTTTTAAAGTTTTTTATAAAATAATTGATTTATTGTGAATAGTGTCAAGACCCATCCCTTGGGGCTCGTGTCGTGACTACCATAAGCCTGCCTTCTATATTCTATGGTCTGGTGAATAGCACCGAAAAGGCATATCCCTAAAACATGAAGGCATTACTTTTAAACCTGTGCAAACGCACAGAATATAATGCAACAAGAAGCTACCATGAAGTAAACTACTGTAGTAAAAGTGTGATGAAAGTAATGGGGTTGGAATACAAGCCCAATTGAAAAGTACAAGTACAACTGAAATGTAAAAATAAAAATGGAAGGTGAAAAATATCACATATACCGTCCACTGAGGTTCCTACCTGAAGGGTAGGTACAGATCACAATCAGTAGTCCCTGAGTCATGTCACGTCAAATGGTCCACCTCTGAGCACCAACCAGTCCTAGCGCCCTCGGCCAAGATGAACGCTATGCATCCTCTACACAAGACACAACACGGTGCGGGCATAGCCCGTGTAGGGGTGAGTATAACGATACTCAGTGGGGACCTCGAGACCCCTGTAGGTCTCTCAGAGTTCCACAAAGGAAAAACCACCAAGAAAGACCTCCATATCAAAGCACGAAGCGATACACATCATCTCTTCTTAGGTATATTCCCATTCAAATACCTAAGTTATCAATATATACTCATCATATACATGAGGAAATAATACCCCAATGTTAATTCCATGAAGGTAGAATTATCCCATAGATAACACAATGACTATAACACCTCGAAGGTAGAAGTACCACACAGGTAACACCACGAATACAACACCATGAAGGTATAAGTACCCAACAGCTAACACCACAAAGATATCACCATTAAGGTAAAATTACCACACATGAATCACCACGAAGATATCACAATGAAGGTAAAAGTGCTACATAGGTATCACCATGAAGGAAAACGTCCAACACAGGTATCACCACGAAAGTAAAAGAATCAACTCAGACCTGGTTTTCTCATTTAGTATAGAAGTTAAGATGATTAGTCGCAAAGATAGATTATTTTATTCTGTCAAGAGGCACTCCTGATGAACATATAGAGTCTGACCCACACAAGATCGATAGGTAAGTAACCCCTGCAATGACTGACACAGGATCACACCCACACATGATCGATAGGAAACCAACCCCTACCATGACCCACACAGGATAAGACCCATGCAGGATCAATAGGTAACTAACCTCCACAATGAACCACACCAGATCTGACCCAAATAGGATCAATAGGTAACTAACCCCCGTAATGAACCACATAAGATCTTACCCACACAGGATCAGTATGCATTGACCCACACAAAATCTCTAAGTGCTGACCCATATAGTATCTGACCCACACTGGATTGATATGTACTGACCCACACAGGATTATTAAGCACTGACCCACACAGGATCTGAATCACACTGGATCGGTGCTGAACCACATAGGATCTCTCAGTACTAACATCCAAATTATCTGTCTCCAACCTCCACCTCATGGCCAATAACTTGATTCCTCGCCCCTGATGCACTCGAGTTCCATAGAATCTTCCCTGAAGATATTAGTCATACACTGACCACCACTAAGGTCCCAAAATGAGTAACCAAAAGGACTACCATGTTGTAAGGGTTACAACACAACATATGGTGTTTCAATTGGACACCCGGTCTATAATATATAAGTGGTTTAGCTCTGGGGGCCTCGTTAGATTCAGGTTCGATCCCAACCGGCCATACACCAACTGTCTCCTTAACTAAAGTGGATTATACCAAAAGGACTATCATGATCCCTGGATATCAACACCATAAATAGTTTGTCAAATAGATGTCTGGTTCTCAATATATGGCCCTTTAAGTGTTTCAGGCCCAATGGGGCCTGGGTCTGGTCCGACCTGGTTGGACTGACCTGGCCCGACTCGGTCTAGTCTAGGCAGCGGTGGGCTCGGCCTACTGGGCTATGGTCTGACCCAGCCCAGAGAGAGGAGGCTGGAATAGGCGGCCTAGCCTGTAAATGGTGGCCCGCAATGGGTGGCCCACAAGGGTGGCCGACCCACAAGGGGGTATGGCCTACAAAAAGGGGTAGTCCGCAAAGGGGAATCACGTAAAGGGGCGGACCGCAAGTGGGTGACCCGGCCGCGTGAGGCCCAACCTGTTCTAAGGCAGAGTGCGGCCCACTGGCAGTGCTGTCTTCTAGCAGGCAACCTGGACGAGAGAGGCACGACGCGCAAGGGGGCGGCCCGACCGCGATCCAACCAAGCTGGAAAGGGAGGAAAAGTTCCCCCTGGTATCCTGAATGGCCTAAAGGTCGTTCGGTATTTTGAAATGGTGTCACCATGTGGGCATTGCCTAATCACCGCAAAACCCACCGGAAGCATGTGTTTAGCCTCCACCGCGGCTTCAGTTGTTGCTACTTGTCTGCCGATAGCACGCTGGTCGCACCACCTCCCGCTCACCAGCGGCGCATTGGTCATAACACATCTCCTTTCTTTTCTAGAAGAAGTTCTGGACGCCTCCTCTGATCATCGATGCGGACGAGGCGTGACACTCTACTCGTAGGCGGTGCACGATGGCATGCCGCACGTATTTCGCGGTCGGTCAGTGCCAACCCTTCCGATGACCGCTGTGGCTTTGTGCCTCAACCTCCACTTGTAGTGTGCTTCAGCGCACACCTTCTTTATATAGGGTCGGTGTCGCAGCGCTGGTAGAATTCCATGGAGAACACAATGGTGTAGCAAATATTGTAGAGGGTTCGGGCTGGGTTTGTTAGGCCCGCGCCCATCGCGTTAGATCATATACAAGAGAGAGGATAAAAAGGGGTTCAATAAAAATTCACTTCAATTTAAAACAATAATTAAACCCCTACGTCAAGAACGATGGTATGCACACGTTTTTGGAAGCGGGTCGGTGTTCGCCGTCCTCCGCAACTAGCTTCCAACAGTGCTGCTTGTAAGTCGATCTTTAGTTCCTAGTTCGGTGTCACTCAAAACCACCTACCAGAACCAGCTCATCATCCATGGGTTTGGCGTCTTGGCACCTGGTCAACACTTCATTGTTTGGTGATGTAGTTTTGATACCCCTCCCCAAGCACTATATAAACAGGAGAGAGGGAGGGTAAGTAACAATGTTGGGAAATAATGGTGGCTTAATAATTAAAAAGCTTCCTAATTCCCAAAAATTGTTGTTACATAGATTGAAGGGTCAATCAATTTAATTTCTTGACACACCACTGGCCCCAAATTCCGATTGTCCATTAGCGGATAACAATGAAAATAAAATAATAACATTATTTTATTTTATTTCTTTTAAAAAGTCAGAAAACACAACTTTTTCTCCATACTTACTGCGGTCAAAGTAAATTCTCCCATATGTGAATCACAGCACTGCAGATTCAATGGTTCCCTCATATTTTTAATCCGATCACCGATTCAAATGTTAGCAAACACTGCACATGTGTTTACTTAACGTGCATGAAAAGAAAATTCAGAACATTATTAATAATCACCCTCAACTTTCTCCAATTGAAGTTAGGCTCCACCTAAGGAGAAAACTGCCACATGAGTTCAACGGTACTCTCAGATTTTCAATCTGAGTTACTGTTTTTATGTTATGGATTTTATAATAATATAATTTTCACTTAATTATTTTATTTACAGCCAAAAACAAACATTCACTGGTGCCCCACACCGGCCAATGTTAGTATTTTCCTGAAGAGAGAATAAAATCATGAGCTTAGTGGTGGTATCAGATTTTTAATCCAAGTCACGGTTCATGATTTATAAGAATTTGAAATATAAAATAACTTTATTTAATTATTTTATTTACGGTTATTCCATTTTTGGGTTTTCTCACAGGAGGCCTGCACTGACTAAACATAATTCGCACCTAGGGTAAAACCGCCATCCAGAATGCAACGGTGCCCTCAGAATTCTGATCTAGGATGCCTTTTAAGAGTTATTCCACTTTTTAAGGAACACTGCTTATATATAATAATTAAATTTTAAAAAAACATTGACAGATCATTCTGAGCACTCTGAGCCTCAGAATCATGCGCCGTTAGATTTCTTAGCCTCAAAATAATTTCATATAATTAAAAAAATTATACAGAAATTATGGGACATTAGATTCTCCCCACCTTACGGCCTTATGTCCCTGAAAGCCAAAACAAAGGAAAATCATTCAAATGGGGGCACTTAGCACAAATCTGAGACTCTTTCTCCCTTGTTCTCTTTTGTAGTTCCTCATACTGCCACCAAACTCACACTAGAGGGAGCAACCATCCACGAAGGACTTGCTCCCATTGATCCTCTATCTCCACTGGGAACTCTGTAAAAGTCACCCCATAATCAAAGTTCAACTCGCCCTAGACAATAACATGTGATGGATCATGCACACATCTCATCAGTTGTGAAACATCGAGAAAGTTTTTCACCTGGTTCATCTGTGGGGAATATGTTAGAAGATACACATCCTCACTCACTCTGCTGATATTCTAGAACGGTCCGGTAAACCTCATAGATAACTTTCCACCCCAACCAAATCTTCGCAAACCTCATCAAGGTGAGACCCATGGGAAGACACAGTATCCCTCCTCCTGTAATCATATGTCTTCTTCCGAATCAATGCAGTCTTCCCTTGCAGACAAGTGAGGCATCGTGATACAAACTTTGCCACTTCTTCCTTCGTCCTTAGCCACCAGTACTGATTCCAGAAGTCCCAGTACACGTTCAACACTCCTAGATGTGCTGATATGGGGATGTATGGATCTCCCTCAACACCTCCTCCCCAAGCGTCAGTGGTAAAATAGTACATCCTCTACATAGGATGGCATTCTCCCCACCTTACCAAAATCATTCAGGAGACCGTCCTGAGGATATCTGAGCATGTCAGGACTCACAGTGAACAACTCTAGTTGTTCCCCTCGAATTTGGTGATGAATTGGAAGAGTGAAAGTCATAGACATAAGGTAAGATACTATCTATTTATCCCCGAAGGATATCCGTAGTGTGACTACCTGCTCTAACTACTCACTTTAGTAGTTGTTGAACAGAGCTCTTGCTGTGTGAATCTACTACCACGTTACCCTTCCCATGACTACAGACTATCTCAATGTAATAGTCCTAGAGGAACTCTTTGCATCATCATTGTCTCAACTTCTAAAAGCTTTGTTGACACTCATCTTTCCACAAGAATTGCTCTACCTTCTTCATCAAAGCTGAAAAGGGTGCCTTTACCCTAGATAAGTCTAGTTCAAAACTCTATTAGTACCCATCCAAAGAAGAAGTACCTCTACCTTCGAGGATGTAATACTAGAAACATATTTTTAAAAGATTTCCCCACATTCAGCCATTATATTGGGAAATAAAAACCCAAAACTCCCACTTCCATGAGGGTAAGGTTGGACAACTAAAGAGTGATCACCTGCATCCTCCAATACATGAGTTTATCCTGTGATACATGAGTTTCATTTTTTTACAACCAAGGAAAACCCCATTCCAACATTGTAGATAAACCAAAAATATTTTGCCTAATACAGTTAATCTGAGTATGAACTGTGGACATCCAGTCCATATACAAACTAACGCCATAATGCCTCGACGCTGCTACCAAGAGGTTCCAAATGAAACTCTCGCCTCAAGGGTCAGATCACACCGTCAACATAAGTGTGATTTTTGATTCTTCTCCCAAAGGTGTGTCCAGACACAAGGGTCAAGTAAACACTTTAACCAGAAACTCTAAGTCTTGAACAAGATTTGGGGAAAGAAGGAATAATTATTTATTATTCCTATTAATACGTCAGCTACTAGTAGACAGATACCGTACCCATAATCATTCCTGGAGCCCTTGTGTCACACTCCTTGACCGCATGCAGCTACTCCATTCCCCTACCCTGTAGCTCCTTGATCCTGGTGGGGACCACATTGGGCTAGTGGTTGTAACATGTAGAAATGTATACCACATCATGCTGCTCTACCAGCTCCACTTTCACATCTTCTTCCCTCCAGATTCATCTGTCCGTAACACTTCTTAATCTTGAAACAATTTACATGCCCACATCTCTATGACTGGTGTCTATTTTCATCTTTCCTACTACTAACATTCATTGGATGTATCTGCTCATCCAAATAATATTCAACAAAAAAGGTTCTATCTATCACCCTAACATAAGTAAGAATGCATAGAGGAATAGTGATATCTCGGATGTCCCTAAACACACCTTGTTCGGATGTCCGAGCTCTAAAGCATTGAACATGCTGTATTCATCGAGTACCTAGAATGGTCAGTACTTATCGATGAATACTCAGCTATAGAAATGTATTCATACTGATGTTGTAGAAGCACTAGGGAATACATAACCCTTATCTTTTTTAGCAAGAAACCAAATACTATGAGGAAGGTTCTCAAGATTTTTCAATGAAAAGTCACCTCATCGTAAGATCATGGTAATAAAAACCTTGTCATCGTCTTGTGGAGCCATGTAGACGGCTCTCTACCAGGACCACCATCTGATAGAATGGTGCCCGAGATAGATGGAAACTCGGCCACCTCCTCAATCCAGTCCTTAGCCGCCTGTGACATGGGCTTGCCTCAGAACCTTGGAGGCCTCTTCCACTAGAACTCGTGAAACATGCTCAGTCGGTGTGCACTATCCACCAGTGCGGTTGGTGGTAACTAATGCCCAAAGGGTGATGGTGCTGCTGGTACACAACCCAAAGGTGCCAACACAGTAAGAGGGCCCTGCACCAGAGCTTCGTAGCTCGGTGGGCCATCATCATGTAGTCTCTCAAAATTCTAGCTAGATTTCTACATGGAGACAACCTGATAAAGAACAGATGCACCATGATCAATAAGTTTTACTTGGTGAGCTGACTCAGGAAGAATCACAAGAAAACCTCTTCAAAAACGCACGAAATCAGTGCATCCATGAACTGAGTTGGAAATCAATATTCAGGTCTTGGTGTATGGATATGTCGGCTTCTGCACCAACACTGGACTCCCTGAAATAAAAACCATACTCATAACACGTAACACTATTGCTACATTGAAAAGATCAGATGACTAGTTCTTCAGTAGAATCAACCCCTCTGATACCACTTTATCAAAAGTTATCCCTAGAGGTCGGTGACATGACTACCCCAAGCTTTACTTCCATAAGCCAGGGGCTGGTGACTAGCACTGAAAAGGCATATCCCAAAAACAGGAAGGCATTCTCTTTAAACTTGTACAAACACCCTGACTAGAACGCAACAAGAAGAAACCAAAATGTAAACTAATGTAGTAAAAGAATCTTGAAAGTAATGGGTCAGGAATACAATCCCAACTTAAATGTACAAGTACAGTGGAAATGTAAAAATACAACTGGAAAGTGAAAAACAGCTCCTAGATTCTTCACTGAGGATCCTACCTGAAGGGTAGGTACAACTCACGATTAGTAGTCCCTGCACTATGTCATTTCAAATGTTCTACCTCCGAGCACAGTCCAATCCTTTCTCCCTCATCCTCGATCAAAAATTTATGTCGTCTGCACAAGACACAATAAGGTGCGGGCGTAGCCTGTGCAGGAGTGCGTATAACAATACTCAGTAGGGACCTCGAGATCCCTATAGGTATCTCAAAGTTCTACAATGGAAAAAACACAAATAAAAACTCCATCTCAAAGAACTTATTGATAGACATCTTATATACATAGGTATATACCCATTCATATACCTAAGTTATCATGATATACTCAATCCATACGTGAGGGAAGATTACCACAAAGGTTATTGCACGAAGGTAGAAGTTCCACACAGGTAACACCACATAGAGAACACCACGAAGTTAGAAGTACTCACACATGTAACAACCCAAAGAAAACAACATGAAGGTACATGTACAACGTAGGTAACACCACGAATAAAACACCACAAAGATAGAAGTACCACACGTGTAACAACCCGAAGACAACACCACAAAGGAAGAAGTACCACACAGGTAACAACACAAAGGTAAATGTTCCACACATGTATCACCCTAAAGATATCACCACGAAGGTAAAATTAACACACATGTATCAACATGAAGATATCACCATGAAGGTAAAAGTACCACACAGGTATCACGATGAAGATATCACCACAAAGGTAAAAGTACCACACAGGTATCACCACGAAGGTAAAAGTACCACATAGGGTTCTACATGAAGATAAAAGACATAGATCACACTAGGTTTTTAGTGAAATATAGAAGTACATAAGATTATTCGTGAAGATAGATTATCCTATTTTGTCAAGAGGAACTGCTGCTGACCATACGGAGTCTAGCCCACACATGTTCGATAAATAATTAACCCCCACAATTACCCACAAAGGATCTTACCTACAGAGGATGGATAATAAACTAACCCCTGAAATGACCCACATAGGATCTGACCCACACAGGATCGATAAGTAACTAACCCCCGCAATGACCCACACAAGATTTGACCTAAACAGGATCAATAGGTAACTAACCCCCGCATTGACCCACACAATATCTCACCCACATAGGATCGATAGGTAGTTGACCCACGTAATCACCCACACAGGATCAGATCCACACAGGATCGGTGTGCGCTAACACACACAGGATCACTCAGCACTGACCCACACAGGATCACTTGGTAAGAACCTCTGTATGATCTATCTCTAACCTCTACCTCACTGCCAACCACTAGACTCCTTGCACATGCTACACTCGAGTTCGGTAGAATCTGCCCTCAAGATATCGATCGTACATCAACCACCACTAAGCTCCCCAAAGAAGTAACCCAATGGACGACCATGTTGTACGGGTTCCAACACGATAGATGGTTTTTCAATCAGACATCTGATCTGTGAGTTATAAGCATTTAGATCCGAGGGCCCAGTTGGATTCGGGTTCGATCCAACCCGGTCGTACTCCAACTATTTCCAAAACACAACTAGAGAATACCAAAAGGACTGTCACAATCAAAGGATCTCAACACCACAGGAGGTTCATTAAACTGATGTCTGGTCCTCATGATATGGGCCTTTATGTGTTTCTGGGCCCAGTTCGGCCCAGATTCGTCCTGAACCGGTCAGATTGACCCGGCCCGACCAGTAGGGGGAAGCCCGAAAAGGTGGACCGCAAGGGTGGACCAGACCGTAAAGGGTGGCCCACGAAGTGTGGCCTGACCCACAAATGGGGAATCCCGAAAAGGGCGCCCCACATGGGGTCTGCCCGGCCCATATAGGGCAGCCCGAAATGGGCGGCCTGCAAAGGGGTAGCCCGCAAGGGTGAGACCCGACTGTGTGAGTCATGACCCGATCCGAGGCAGATCATGGCCCACTGGCCGGAGGACCAGCTGCGTGAGGTGCGACACATTAGGGGGCATCCTGGCCACGGTTCGCCTGAGCTAGCAAGGGTGAAAACGTTCCCCCCGGTATCCCAAATAGCCTGAACGACGTTCGGTTTTGATAAATGGAGGTGCACCGTGGGTACTGCCTAGTCGCCACGGAACCTTCGAAAGGAGTGGGTTTGTCCTTAGCCGTGGCTTCAGTCATGAAATCTTATCAGCTGGTGGCGCGCTGGTTGTGTTGCCTCTCTTTTCACTGTCGTACGAAGTGCCAGCCACCTCCTCCAATCGCCAAACCTGACATGCCACAACCCGCTTCAAACTGGCAGTGTGTGACAACATTCCACACTACCTCTATGGCTAGTCATTTCCTACCATTCCGATGATCTCTGTGGCTTTGTTCCACAACCTCCTCTTGCAGCGTGCGTCGACGCACGCATTCTTTGTAGTCAGTCTATGTCGCCACGCTAGTGGTATTCCTTGGAGAATGCAAGAGTGTAACAAAGATTACAGAGGGTTCAAGACATGTTTGTTAAGCCCGCTCCATCCGCATTAGCTCGTAAACAAGGGAGAGGATAAAAAAGGCTTCAATAAAAATTCACCTGAATTTAAAACAAAAATTAAACCCCTACCTCAAGAACGATGGTGTGGGTGCATTTTTGGAAGCGGGTCGGTGTTCTCCATCCTCCACAACTAGCTTCCAATGGCACCGCTTGTACGTTGATCTTCAGTTTTTGGTTCAGTGTTTCTCATCACCTCCCACCATAACCAGCTCTGTCCTTAAGTGTTTGGAATCTCAACACTTGGTCAGCACTTCGTTTCTTGGAGAATCAATATTGATACCCATCCCTAAGGTCTATATAAATAGGAGAGGGGGAGGGTATATAATGAAGTTGAAAAATTAATGGTGGCTCATTAATGATAATGATTACTAATTCCGCATTGTTGTTGTTACATAGATTGAAGGGTCAAGCCACCTAATGGCTTGACATACCGCTTTCCCCGCACAATTTCTGTCCTTTGGAGTATAAGAATGAAAATAAAATAATAAAATAATTTTATTTTTTTTTGTTTTAAAAAGTCACAAAACTAAAATTTTCCCCAAACCTACTATAGTCAACGTAAATTCTCCCTTAAGTGAATCTCGGTGCTGTAGATTCAACAATGACCTCATATTTTTAATCTGAGCACCGACTGAAAAGTTAAAAAATGCCTCTTGAACGATTACTGAAATTACCTAAAAAAAGTTATGAAAAGTATTAACAGTCACCCTCGAGTCGTGCAGGTCAAGGTTAGGCTTTACCTAAGTAGAAAACACCATCATGAGCTTAACAGTTCTATCATACTTTCAATATGATTTTCTATTTAGAAGTTATGGATTTTACAAATAAATACTTGTCACATAATTATTTTATTTAAAGCCAAAAACTAAATTTCACTAGTGGCACATGCCAGCAAATGTTATTATCTTCCTAAAGAGATTATACCCTCACGAGCTCACCAATTGTCTCAGTTTTTTAATCCAAGTCACCGTTCATGAGTTATAAGCATTTGAAAAATAAAATAACTTTATTTAATTATTTAATTTACGGTTATGCCCATTTTAGGTTTACTCATAGGAGATCTATGCCAACTAAACTTAATTCATGCCTAGGATAATCATGCTATCCTAAAAACAACTGTGCCCTCAAAATTCTGATCCTGGGAACCATTTAAGAGTTATTCATGTTTTTCAGGAAAACTGCTTACGCACGCTAATTAAAGCTTAAAAAATCTTCAACAGATCATTCTGGGAACTCCAAGACTCAAAATCATGAGCCATCAGATTTCATGGTCTTGAAATAATTCTAGATAATTAAAAAAATTATACGGAACTTCCAAGACATTAAAAATAGTAAAATAGTTGTTTTTACTACAACCGTAGAATTTATAATTCTATCGAAAGTATAAGTAAATAATATATAAAAAAATCATCATGAAGAATATGTATTTAATATGAAAATATATATATTTTAAAATACTATTATAAATTTCAAAAAACAATTTTTACAAAAATTTTCAACATAAATATCATTTTTAATAAAATAAACCATTTAATCTTTTAATTAATTAATAATTATTTGTATAACATTATATCTTGGATAAGTTTCAAGGTTATATAAAATTTAGTTTTTATAATAAAAAATTATTATTTCTTGAAAATTAGATCCACTAATAGTTGTATCATGTAAATAAATTTAACGATTAAGAATACATTTTTTTAAGAAATGGGTTTTATATGTTATATACAATAATGTGAAAAAAGTATTTTTCTTATAGATATAAATTATTTCTAAATAAATTATTTTCATATTTTGAATAATTATGTTAATATTCTATCATATGTTTCCATTAATCCCCAGAATATGTTAGACTAATGTCCCTACTCATGTAGGTAAGGTAAAAAATTCATTTGAAATCATACATAATTAAAATTACACACTTATGATTTTCTGGACTATAGCATTGTTTGAATGGGTGACATCATAGGATAATTAATAGTATTTTTATGAGTGAAAAAAACACATTAAAAGAACATGTATTTATAAGTGGGGATAGTCATTTGTCTTGTAATTGACAATGTTTGGGTTATAGCATGTAGTGTGTTGGGAAGGAAAAAATGTATTACATAAGACCCACGGGTTTAGTTAACCAGGTTGATGGATTACGTAGTCCGAGTATTGATTGGGATATATTAGTTTTTTTTTATTAAATATAATTTAGTTTGGATTTATTTTACGATGGAATAAAAAATGATAAATGAAATAATTAAAGAGTAAAAGAATTAAAAACATGTTTAAAACGCATATAAAAATTAATTTTTGATGGATGATCAAACTTATCACTTCCACAAAAAATTATTATGTGTATTGGAGTAGTTTTGACATATGAATATTTTCCTCAATTTATTTTAAGAATAAATATTGAAAAAATTTCATTCCCACCTATTATAAATGGTGCCTCTCATTTCCCAAACAAGAAAAATAAAAAAAAATTCATTCCTCATGAAAATATACCATATTTACTTTTTTATAATCCTATTTCACTTATTATATGTTTTAGTTAATAGTATTTAGGAAAATAAACTCTATTTTAGAAGATTACTCTATGGGAATAGATAAGTCCTCAAATAGATTCAAGATAATTAGTAGAAGTCATGAATTAATGTAAGGGGTTTGTTGTCACATTTATAATTTCATAAGACATATTTTATATTATTCTCTATAATAACATTGAGAGGGTGTGATTACTAACCAATTGATTTATTTTACAATATTCATGTAACTCAAGCATTTTTAAAAGGTATATAATTTTCTTTTTTTAATTGCAGATTGATTCAAATGATAAAAAAGCTATATGGGTTTTTTTAACTCACATCCCATCACTAAGTTATAATAATTACTCTTGAAATTTTTTCTACCATGATTATTTTCATCCCCCCTAATATATTGTTTTGACATTACGCATCTCTCTAAAGGTAAAATTATGATTTTTTAATCTTACTCCTTGATAATTTTATTCTCTATTTAAGTATTACATTTTCAATAAAAATTCCCATTATCTTTACTAATGAATTTTCTTCAATATCCATGTTTAAATTCATATTAATTACCACTATTAAATTGGGAACAAAATTATTTTTCAAATAATTAGACTCTAATCTTTCCCTTACCTTCAATTCAAATGTATGATTTATTATTCCTTTTTACGATGTGGGGTTTTCAACTAAGGTATTTTCAAATATTTATAAGGGTTTCCATCCTTTAAAATTAAAATTTTATATCTTATACTATGAATTATCTTTAGAAATAACTTATTACTTTTAATAGTCCAATTTTTGTAATATTTATTTTAAATTAAATTTATTAGAAAATTTTAAATTTATCTTTTGAAATATGACAATTCATTGTAAAGGTAATATCTTCTTTTATTCCAAAAATAAAAGAATTCATTAATGATACTTTTATGGTTTCATTAAATGTATGGGATTTATTCATTCAAAGGATATATAACCATATTTTAAATGGTTTCACTAAAGATTTTACCTATTATTTATTTATAAAAGAAAATTAAATTTTCTAGTTTTTAAAAACAAAAATTTATTTTTTCACGGAATTATCAATTTTTAGAAGGCATTTTAAAGGCCATTATTTTTTTTCATTTTTCTTTGAACCATTATTTTTTAAAATATTTCTCTTGTAAATTATATTTACTTTTATTTTCTAGTATATAGTATTTTTTATAATTCTAAAATTATATTAAAATGAATACAATTTGAGGAGTTTTCGTGAATTTCAAAAGTGGTGTTTCAACTTTTTTTAATGTAATTATTAATAAATATCGTAAGGTATTTTTCATCAATGTCAACATCCATTGATTGTAATTTTTTTATGAAGGGGATATGTTTTTATGCCATATTTATTTTTTCCCTAGATGTATTGTGTAATGTTATATGGATGTTTTAGGAAACCCATCCCTTTTCTACAATATAATTTAGGTTTGTTTGAAGTGTGAATTCATTCACATTAAATGGAACACATAATAATGGAAAATATATTTTGGGGATATATATATTCCTTTAATGAATTAGCTAAGGATTTATATCTTATTAGATGATACTGGGAATTAAATATTAATGACCACTTACTTGTGGGAATTAATAAGGTATACTCAGTTTATTATATTTGTTTGAATATGGTAATGAATATTTATCCACTATATTTAAGGTATTTAGGTATTAAATAATACTCATATATGTTTAGGGGAATAAGGTCGTGAAATATGTTCCTCTTTTGGAATCAGGTTTTAATGCATGCTCCATTATGTTATAGAAAATGGGTGTTGATTCACACTCTAAAACTCTATGATTTATACCACAATGTTAGTGTAATGA
Organism: Viscum album; assembly: GCA_963277665.1. NCBI lineage: Eukaryota > Viridiplantae > Streptophyta > Magnoliopsida > Santalales > Viscaceae > Viscum > Viscum album. The sequence goes on along the minus strand of OY728119.1, from coordinate 367,523,568 downwards.
TTTACTTTTTTATTCATTACATTAACATTCCATATATTTATTATTATTATTATGTCAATGGATTATGTTTATTTTATTATGCTTCTATACCTTTATTCCAAGGTTGATGTTTTCCATATTAAGAATACATGTATTATTATCATGTTTTATGAAAAAATCATATTGTTCCTTGTTATTTTTAAACTATATTTCTCTTTATTCATTTTTTTCTCATATTCTTATGATATAACACTTGATGAGAAGTTGGTTATTTTTCCCTTACAGAGTATTAGAGATCCAATTTTCTTTTTCATTATTTTAAAAATGTTATTTTTTTATAGACTATAGTTAGGAGGAAATTTTATATAGACATGCATTGTGAGATAAGTTAGTGATATAATAAATGAAATACTCATATTATGGAAGTAATGTCCTTTTTTTATGAGAATGACATGAAAGATAATCCTTTAAGACACTAAACCATCCATTATTGGAATTTTTTGATATTGGGATATGTATGTTTTATGTAATTCCAATTTTGTAAATATTGAAAGATTAATCACAAATTATATTAAGGATTGTAATTAAAGAAAGTTTTTTTAGCACTAATCATGGGATTTTGGGTTTATAGAACTTATATTGGTATTAGTGTAGGGTTTATTTTTTTAGGATTAGTTTTTTCATATTTATAATTAATTATAGATATAATAATTTAAATCACGGGGTTATGTCTAAGTGATAATTCAATTTATTGGATAATTTTTGGAATTTTGGTAATGTATTTATTTCATGGTTCTATGTGGAATTAAATCCCTATCCGGATTCTGGAATTTTTATGCTGATTTACCATGAATTCACCTAGTGGTAATTACCAAGAAAATGTAGTCTTGAATTCTGATTTGATGTTGACTCTGGTGTATGATGAGTGGGCCTATGACTGCACACATTTATAGACACTCGCATGGAGATATGTTTTGGTTAATCACATTATCATTAAAACACAATATAAAGGATTTAAATATTTTAAAATTCAATGAATATTTGTTTAATGAAAATAATTGAAAAATTAGTGTTGAATAATGTTTCTAAATTTAAGGATTGATATGTTTGTTCAATTATATTATATTTTAACCGAATCTATTATACATTTAAATAAAGGGGTTTTTATAGAATACAACTTATGATTGATTTTACTTATTCATATAATAATTCTCTCTAATTAGATTGGATATTATCATAATATTTGTTTGGTAGTATTGGAAATAATATTGACCCTGAGGATAGATCTTTGAATGGTATATAATTAAGAACACATATAAGTGTATATTTATAATAAATTATTTCTATGCAATATCAAGGATAATGAAAGGGATATCTATGTTTAAGATATATTCAAACGTCCCGAGATTATAAATGAAGAAAAATTATTCTCAATATTATTTGAAACATGAAACAAGTAGCTTATAATACTTGTGAAATACATTTAATTAATTTTATTCTATTCGATATCTTGTGATTTATGAAACCCTAAGTCTAATAGAACAATAAATTTGTACACCATTATAACCTAGACAATAAATTTTAGGTTATGAATTTGAATAACTAAATTATAAATATTATATGTTAAAAACATGTACAAATAATTGTATTTTTTATCTGATGAATATGAATAAAAAAAGAATCATTTGAGTGAAAAAATATATATTTTCAAAAAAAATTGTTTTTGTAAAATGTTGTTTCTCCATGCTTTGCAAAAATACATTAAAATTAAATTTTACTACATTTATAATTTTTTTATTAAAAAATAAAAAAATTATTGAAATAATATTTTAAAAATTATCTTTGATTGGATTTTGAAATTTACTGAAAGTATTAATTTTTTGATGAATAGTGTTAAATAATGTTTTCATTGAAAACATTACTTTAGTTTAAATAATTTAAAAGTAAAATTTTAATATAAAATTATTTTATAATTAAATTTAGTTAATTTATATTATAATTAATAAAATTTATTTCATTGGAATCAATTATATATTGTATTTTGATATGACAACTTTTTTTTACTTTTGAAAAAAATTCTTCTGGAAAAATATTTTATTGTCACACATGGATGTTTAATTTTATATTATATTATACTACATCTATGAATTGAATTTGGGAAAATGGATTATATACTGATAATCAGTTTTTAAAATATTTTATAATAGTTTGAAGTTATTTTTTGTCTTATTTAATAGTAAAAATATTAAAAATTATTTACCATAGTTAAGGTTAAAATGCGTTTACCATAGGGTTAAAATAAAATCTCAATGGATAAAAAAGACAATTTTTTTCTAATTACTATTGTATGGATATATTTAAACTCTTTGTACCATAGGTTATATTTTTAGGGGTTTGTGGGATACTTTTCTATGAATGTGACTTATATAATAATTTATGTAATGAAAAAACACAGAATGTCACCCAGTTTCTTTAAAATTTTATTATGTGTTCACATAATGGAAATGAAAATATTTCAACGAGTATTGATGTTAATTTTTATCTTAATTAAATTAGTTTCATGATATAATTTTATTTATAATATTTAATAATTATATAATTATATGAATTTCTTACGGAATAATGACAAAATAAATATTAAATTAGTAGAAAATTTAAATAAATTATTATAAAAATATTAAAATTAATATAAATTGAATAAATTTTTATGTTACATTATTTTTAGTGAAATGTTTAATTTTATTCAAGTTTTATAAGAGTAGATTTAAATTCCATCAATGTTCTTAAATTTTTAATGAAAATTTAAATTAATTTTATCAAAATTGACAGTGATGTTATTTTATAATAAATAATATTTAATTAAATTATTTAAATGTATTAAAAATAATACCTTCTTAAATTTGATTTTAAAATTTTATTAAAATTTTATCTAAGGACTATTAATTGACCAATTATTATTTTATAGTTAATTTAGTTACCCCTTAAAAGTAAAAACATTGTTACCGCATTTGAGGTTAAACTAGGGTTTTGTATATAATGTGTGCTTTTGTTAAAATTTATTTTCAAAAAACATATTATTTTAATATTTAAATTCATTTTCCCATTTTTATCCATTGGTTACAATATTTTTAATAAGGTTAATTTTATTTTTATGTTTAAAGTATACATTAATTGGTAGAAAAACTACATACCATGGTGAAAAAACTAAGATGTTAAAAGCGAGTAAACATAGTGGCAAAAGAATAAAATTTTTAAAACATGTGATTTTTTATTTTTTGTGTGTACTAATAATATCTTCCCTAAACCCCATTATTTATCAATTTGGAGGCACATAGGTTGAATTCACATTATTGAATACTTTTGGGTATTTATATAAATTTCAATACTCCTCTTTTATAAAACGGAAATTATTCCCCTCATTTAATAAAACATAATAATCCATTATGATCAACTCAAACGAACCAAAATCCATTCCCAAAGTCCTTATAAACATTATTGAGTTGATGGTATTCCCAAAATACCAACCATAGGGTCCATAATTAGATATCTAAAAGTTTTTTCTCTAAGGGAAAGAAATTTTTTCCACTAAGGGCTTTCTTTTTTCTTCTTCCCTTACCACCATTATTCATGTACTGATATTTACATTATAATTATAACATTTCATAAAAAATAATTTTTCGTTATTATTTTTATTTCGTAACCCTTATCAATCTCTTATTGCATCACATTGAAAATGAAACCCTCATTTATGTGTACGGCGAATTACTGCATCATGAACTGATGTAATTAATTTTCAGTGAATTATTCTAAAGAATTGATATAATGATCTATAATATATATATTTATTTATTTATTTAATTCCTTTATATAATTATTTTTTTTTAATTTTAATATGAAAAATTACTTCTTACTTTCCACTCTAGGGGAATACCATAACATCACTCGTGTGGACGACAGATTATTGCCTCACAATGTAATTTGATTAAATTTTCACTTATGATTTACATTGAAGAAAAAATGAAAAATTTAATAATTATATGTGGTATTTATGATATAATAATTATCATATAAATTTGATTTATATCTTATCATCCTTTAATTTCATCCATCGAAGTGAAATTAGAACAACGTTCATGCACACATATGACTTACCATCTCCATGAATAGTGTAACTCATTTTCACATCTCTAACTTCTATGAAATATTATAAATAATTATATAATGATTATGTATTATATTTATATAATTTTTAACATCCTATATATGATTAAACTATGATCAATTTAAATGGATGAAAATTAATAAACCAAACATACTTGCAAAATGAAACAATTATCACATGAAATAGTGATTTTAACAATGAATTGATAATAAATCGGTTATAATAGACCACATGTAAATAAAATATTGAATAAGATATTTTATTATTTATATAAACTATATTTTTAATAAATAAAAATTTATTATATAGGAATTACAAACACATACAATGAAAATTAGTCCTATGGTAATGGACTTCATCTCAATTTCACTTCATTTAGGCATATTGTAATGTTACTCATGTTACTTATGTTATGTTGTCTATATAATTCCTTATTTACATGTAATATAATGAATCCTCATTAATAATTTTAGTTTATGTTTCATTTTGAATAATTTCAACCAAGGGGATTTTACATGAATGCTACCAAGGGTTAAAGAATTTAATAACTCAATTTTTTTCATGGGGTTATATAAATTCCTTACTATCAGTGATACTTTAATAAAATTTTTTAATGAATTTTTATTTATTTTATGATTTATTCCATTTTTATGTTCATTTTACACACATATTAAATTTAATTGATTAATACTCACATTAGTGGTGTCATAATTTTTGGATATTTTGTCTCAATTTCCATTAATTAAGGCATATTCTAATATTATTCACATAATTTATTTTATATAGTGTATATAATACCCCGTTTACAAGTATTATCCTGACTCATTTATAATTAATGTAATTTTAGGTCTAAATTATAATTACTATATCCATGGTTTATTTGACATGAAAATTACCATGGGGTAATGAATTTTTTTGGACACCTCATGTTTTAACCATGTTTAAATGATCACAAATCCAGTTAATCATGTTTAATCTAACAAAAATCATGTGTAGATAGTTCTATATGCTTTAAAAAAACATCCAATAGATCTTTATTCATATAAGTCATGTTTTATTATTGTAAACTCGATTTTATTTTGCTCGATAATGATTTCTTATATGAATGATTATGTTAAATTATCTCTATGAATAGTACAGATTAAGACTGTTTATAGATATTTGGATAAGTCTGAGAAACCATGAGTCTTCCACTAGTTCTGGTTTTCAAGAAAAGGACCCAGACAACGTGACCCAGACACCGTGACCAAGACACCATAACTAGTTTCAGATCTCATGATATTTGTGACACTAGTTCCATGAAACCATCACCAAGACACCATTCGAAGATTGGAAAAGGACCAGACACCATGATCCTAACACCAAATTTTTGACACTGATTCTTAATATCAATACAACAGCAGAATCATGACTGTATCACCACTAAAAGGAAAATAACAAGACATCGTTTCATTATGACACCGTTTCCATGTGATACCGTTTCAATACAAATTGTGACACCGTTCTTTAATATTTTTTGAATTTGTCAATTTAATTTAAAATGGTCATATTTGAGTCATTTAAAGGCACTAACATAATTACTGTTTCTTTTGTAGACATGTCACCTTACAGTATGAGGTACAATGTGAAAAATATGTACTGAATGTCGGTTACAACATGTGCACCCGCAATTAAATATGAATATAAGAAGGGTAGTAAATACACACAGACATAGAATCAGAAGAGAGAGAAATTTTTAAAAAAATGAACTATGCATAAAACAAGATACAACTGAAGAAAACACAAAGCAATGTCGATTTCAAAATGATATACTACTATAAATTCAAATTGAAATATTCTTCGCAGTACCAAATCTATAAAGAACATGAGCTAGATCAAACTAGAAACCAGGTCACCAGACTTGAGAATTTGTTTTCCACAAGAAGACTCGATACATAAATCTACTTTATCCAATTAGGCCATAGCTCCATAAAATAACACTTAGAGCACTTCTAACCCTTTCTCATCATGATTTCTCTTTTTTGTAACGTTTTTAGCTTTTATTCATTATGTGTTTGTGTCTTTATGAAAACATCCACTATCTTCTACACTAAACTAAATTTTAAAGGATATATTTATTCCCATATCTCTTTACCTTTTTTTACTCCAAAGGATAATTGTGGAAGAGGAACTTGTGTGACTTGGTATTTTATACCCATGAAGAATAGTGGAAGAGGATGTGTGACCTGGACTGTTCTATACACTATTGTTTACCCTGATCTAGGGTGTGGATCAAGTTCATTAATATTAAATGCTTAGTGGAAGGTGATCACTAAGTGGAGTGGATTAAGTCCTGGCTTGAGACTAAACCACTTGTTTTATCTCTTTTTTTATTTAAATTAGTTTTTCTATACTTTATTGTATATTTCATAAAACACTATATTTTAATTTGATAGTTAGTCTTGGATATAAGTATAACTATTTTTCCTTATTAGAATAGATTCAAAATTAGTATCAATAACTCATATATATATTACTTATAATTAATAAATATTATTAGAGGTTATCTGAATAGTCAAACTATTGTAATTGTATTAACTTGATTAACTGGTATATATTCATTTTTATTGGGGACTCCTTTTAAAGTAAACTTTTTAAAACAAATTTTCATAGATACTCAATTCAGCCCCCTCTTGATTACTCTAATCTTACCAACAGTTGGTATTAGAGGATTTTTTTTCTTAATAAACTCTGTTTTTACATCTGTTCAACTATGATTTTTGTTGTACTTTAATGATCTATAAATTTATTTCAATTATAAATTTCTACCTCTTTAAAATTACTTCTTTATTATGTATAATAAACTCAAAGGTGTTAAAACAAATAGACTACTAATCTTTAAATGAACTAATTATGCCTAGTGGAAAATTAAAATGAAAATGCATTTAGAAATAATGGGTTTTGAAATTTGTTCTTCAATTATAGATTAATATAAGATTTGTCCTAATGATAGTATTACTTGGGATAACCCAACTAAGACTACCTACAATGACAATTTCAATGTAATGGTTTCCTTATATTGCTATTTAGGAGATGAGGAATTTAATAGAATTTCTACTGGTAAAACATCCCATGAAATTTGGGATAATTTGTCTGTTGTACATGAAGGAACATCAAGTTTGAATGAATGGAGACAAAATAATTATACTATTAAATATTATTTCTTTAAAATGATTCCTGATGAGCCTATTTTTTACATTTATCTCAGGTTCAATGAAATTGTCGTCACAATTATTTCTATAGGAAGAGAAGTTACTGACAAAGAACAAAGCATAAGGATTATCATAGGGCTACCTCATAGAAGGAAAGAAACCTATGTATCTGTTATGGAGTCATGTGACATCATAAAACTACCTGTAAAGAACTCATTTGTAAACTATTGATATATTAAGTGGAGTTTAAATTCAAAAGGGGGGGAGGATGAAACAAAAAAAAATCTGTGGCATTTAAGACCACCACCTCTAAACATAATGAAATAGAGAAATTAAAAGTCTCTGTAGAATGTTCTAGAAGTGAACAATCTTCACCTAACAATAATGAAGAGATCACCCAATTAGTTAAAAGGTTTAAGAAATTTTACAAACAGAATAACTTTTTTAGAAATCCTTTCTTGAAAAAAACATATTATCAAAAGGGAATCTAGAAGAAATATTGGAAAATAAATGACAAGTCTAATGAGATATTATGTTATAAATATAATAGAAAGGGACATGTAATGTCTGAATATCACATTCTCATGTATAAAAATAAATATGAGGGAAAATATAGGAAGTACAAAAATGAACTGAATGAAACATGGAGTACTTATGAGGATACTTCAAGTGACTCAGATTCTTCACATGATAAACATGATAATAAAGATGATATGTGTTTCATGAAAAACACATATGAGGTAACCCCGTAATATCCTATACAAAATTTTAATTATTATGGAGATGAAAGTGATTTTGAAATTTTTTTCTAAATAAGAAATTTTTGTACTGAAATATGAATGAAGAGACATGTAATGAACGAAAAGATAAATATAATACTTTAAAAAATAGTATGTTCTTACATAAATTGTTAAATATGAACTTCTTATAGAAATAGAGAAAATTTTTCAATTACTCAAAGAAAACATTAAATTAACATTTTATAATGAGAAATTGATAAAGGATCTTGAATGTTTTACTAATGGTAAAGATACCTTGGTACAAATTCTTGGTAAATATATTTCCCCTAAATATAGTATTGGTATTGGCTATCAACTTGGTAAAAGAAATTTTGGAAAAACCAATTTTTTTAAATCTAGAACATATAGTTTTACACCAAGATCAGGAAAACATTCTTCTTGTTCAAATTATGATACACTCCCTACTATTTTGAGTATTTCTAGACCAAATAGATTATATTTATCAATTATTTTACATAATGATTATAGGAATCCTATGAGGAAGACATGGCTTCCTAAAGAACTAGTTACTAATATTACTAGACCCAAACAAATATGGGTACCAATGTCTATTTTTATTTGACTATTTTGAAGGAAATTGTTTTAAAGAGCTTCTGTAAAAACATATGGTACATGGACATTTGGTGTTCAAGACAGAAGGCAGAAGACTCTTCATGTTTCAAGAACCTAATAATGATTGATAGTGGAAATGTCTCCTTTGGGGATAATGACAATGGAAAAATCATTGGACTTGGCCATATATGTAACTCTAACTCTGTTTTAATTTTCAAAGTAATTTTTTTGATGGACTGAAATATAATATACTTAGTATTTCACAACTATGTGATAATGGATTTCATGTCAAAATTGAAAATGATCCTTGCATTGTTTTTAATTTTAAAAATGAATTAGTATTTTATACATTAAAAAATAAAATATATATTTTGTTGACATAGAATTTTTAGTTTCTCAAAATGATTAATGTTTAAGTTTATTTCACAAAGAATATTGTATTTTTCATGGAAGACTAGGACACTACAATATTCACTCTGTTAAAAAATATAACTAGAAAAGGTTTAGTTAAATACCTTCCCAAACATGAGTTTCCAAATGATAAAGTTTATAATCCTTTTCAAAAGGGAAAGCAACACAAAATTTCCTTCAAACTAAAGAAATAAGAGTCAACTTCTCAACCACTAAAGTTGGTTCACATGGATTTGTTTGGGCCATAAGGAGATTCTAGTTTAAATGGGAATAACTATGTTTATGTTCTTGTAGATGACTTTTCTAGATATACTTGGACCTTCTTTTTGGCTCAAAAAAGTGTAACATTCTCTCATTTCATCGAATATGCTAAAAATGAAGAAAACCTTAGTGGAATTAGAATTAAATCTCCACAAATTGATCATGGTCATTTGTTGGAATATCAAGAGTCTGAATACACATAGTCATAATTTATTTACTCCTAGAACACCTCAAAAAAATGGTGTTGTATAAAGAAGAAATAGGACCTTGTAAGAAATTTCTAGAACCATGCTTAGTGAATATGACATACCTATTTATTTTTGGGTTGAATCTATAAAAACAACATGCTACATTATTAGTAGAGTGTTGATTAAACCTATTCTTAAAACAACTCCATATAAGTTATGAAACAATAGAAATCCCAAATTAAACTACTTCAAATTATTTGGTTGCAATGTCTATATCCATAATACTAATGGAAATATTCAAAAAATTTCATCCAAGTGTGATCAAGTAATTTTTCTGGGATACTCAATCTCTAGTAAATCCTATAGAGTGTTTAAAAAAAGAACTAAATGTGTGGATGAATCTGTCTGTGTCATGTTTGATGAGAAAGGTCCACATGAGCCTAAGACCTCTCTAGAGAATATTTTGCATGATATGTCAAATCTATACATCAATTCTAAACCCTCCCATCATCCTATAAAGGAATTTATGAAAATAGCCAGTTCTGTAAATTCACTAGATTTAAGTCATAATGAACCCGAACCTGTTGAAAAACTTGAAATAACTAGTCCCCCTTTTTCTAGATCTATTAGAACCTTAAATAATGACCCTTTAGATGTTTTTGTAGGATATTTAGACAAAGGAACTAAAAATAGATATTATATTAAAAAATCATGTTTAAAATCAATTATTCTTGACAAAAATTGATCTTAAAACATTAATGATGCTATCAATGATGAATTTGGGGTGATGTCTATACAAGAAGAACATAATCAGTTTGAAAAGAATAATGTTTGGAAACTTTTTGATAGACCCAAATACCTATTTATCATAAGCACTAAGTGGGTGTTTATAAATGAGGTAGATAAAGATGGTAATATAGTTAAAAACAAGGATATATTGGTTTCATAATGATATAGTGAAGAATATGGAATTGGCTATGAGGAAACCTTCACACTTATTGATAGACTTGAAGCCATCCGAATCTTGCATGCTTATGTTGCACATCTAAATTTCAAACTATCTCAAATGGATGTCAAAGGTGCTTCCCTAAATGTGTATATAGTGGATGATGTTTTTGATTAACAATCACTATTTCCACAAATCCTCACTTTCCAAATCATGTATTTAAGTTATCAAAATCATTGCATGGTTTAAAGAAATATCTAAGAGCTTGTTATGATATATTAAGTACTTTTATTATTTCCAAAGGTTTTAAAAAAGCTATAATAGATCCTACTATTTTTATAAAATGAATTTACAATGATTTTTGAGTATTTAAAATTTATGTAAGTGATACTATTTTTGGATCTTCAAAAAATTCTTTATGTGTTGTGTTTTATAAAATGATGCAATATGAATTTTAATTGAGTTTAATGGGTGAACTAAAATTAATTCTTGGATTTCAAATATTTCAAAATAACATTGTTATTATTTTGAATCAAATAAAATATACTAAATATCTTATGAAACATTTTGGATTGGATTTCCCTTAAATTACTGATACTCCAATGAGTACTACTTGTAAGTTGGATCTTCATGAAGATGGAAAATTTGTTGATGAAACCACTAACATAGGTATGATTGGAAACATTACTCTACATAACTTCTAGCTGACCTAACATTATGTTTAGTGTATGTATGTGTGATCATTTTCAAGAAAACCCTAATGAATCTCATTTAAATGCTGTTAAAAATATTTCTAAATACCTCAAACATACACCTAATATGGGATAGTTCTACCCTAGAGGATAATCATTTGAGTTAGATTGATATTCTGATGCTGATTTTAGTGGTTTTATGTTAGATAGAAAAATCACCTTTGGAACATGTCACTTTTTAGGAATGTCTCAAGTATCATGGTGTAGTATAAAACAAAACACGGTTGCATTATCTACTGCTGAAGCTAAATACATAGCTGCAAGTAGTTGTTGTGCACAAATTTGTAGAGGAAACACACAATACTAGATTATGGATATCAATTCATGAATGTACCATTAAATTGTGATAATACAAGTGCCATTAACATTTCAAAGAATCCTGTCTCACATTCTAGAAAATAGTATATTGATGTAAGACATCACTTTCTGAGAGACGATTATCAAAAAATTGATATCACAATGGAATTCATTGGAACTAAATATCATCTTACTGATATATGCACCAACCCATTAAATTATGAATGAATAGATTACCTCATACAAGAATTAGGAATAATAAATCTCAAGTAGAAAATGTAGTTTATAAAAAACAAACTATCTCATAGTTTACAGTTTCACAAGTCATTGTCTTAAGATTTCTGTCTCACTCTCACATATCAATATATTTCTATCATGATGTTACTATTTCAGTTTTATGGGATCATAGATTCTTTATCTCAGTTAATATCTTGTACATACTCTCTAACAAGATATAGTCACACTATTTGGATTCATGCTATAAAGCTGAAACCATAACAACCTATTCCAGGCTCACCGTGACAATCTATTCTGGAATCACCATAATAACACATTTTCATTTTATTTATATATTATTACCCATATCTCTTTGTTGATTAAATTATTTTTATCCCATTATTTAGAATTTGAGACACTTGAAATCCCTAAATGATATAAATGAAATATCTTTCACTCTACTGTTCACTCAAGCTCTCTTCTCTTGAAACCAAAACCCCCTATCTTTTAAACAGTATGACCTCATTCAGCCCATTATTTCACTCTCTCTAACCCGCATTGAATTCCTAGGTTGAAGTGGCCATCCTCATCAACTCCATAGAAGTGAAGATCAAACAAGAACTTAAAAAAGAGCACTGAATGTAGCGGCCGAAGGACCGCTGAACCTGAATCTTGAAGAAATAATAGTAGTACCAGAAAATGATACTTATCCTAAGTGGTTGCAGAAAAGTAAGTCCTTATTTTTTAATGTTATGGAAGAGAATGTATGGATGGATTTACTCACAAAAGAGAAAAAACATATTTATCTAAATAATGTTGCTCTGTTTTATCAGTTTGTCCAATTTTATTTCAATGTTGAAGATTTTTTTCTTATAAGGAGATAGATTACTGGCCAAAGATTCAACTTTTCCTTGATGTTATGGGATGATTTCCTAGGGATACCCCATGATGGAAATTTTGAGGACAACCAGAGAGTTCCTCCTCCACCTAGTGATCTTTTTTGTTTTGGAAGAATCCCTTAGAAGCATGAATGACAATAAAAAGAAAAGAAGAGAAATTAATGATGAGTTAGATGGTGAAATGATGTTACTATTTAAGTCCATTAAAAATATGATTAGTCTGAGAAAATGATATTTTTCTACCCTCAAGTGTCAAGATGTATTCTTAATACATCATATGAAAAAATGGACACAAGATTAACCTATGTAATTTTGTTATAGATCAAATGTGTGAATTGATTATGACAACTTTGAAGTATAACTCTTTGTTATATTCAAGACTAATATCTACTATGATATATGCAAAAGGAATGGTTAGGCCCAATTAAAAATTCATCAAAGACTATGGATTTTTTATCTCAAAGTTTATAATCAAAAGGATAAAAATAAGTTGGAATCCATGAAAAAAGTCTTGGGGGGAGGATAATGAAACAATATATGAGAGGTTTAATCCAGTTGAGAATCCATCAAGACCTACAAATATTTATGATCCTAGTTTTTATCTAAATGAGAATTTTGACTATTCTGATGAAGAATAAGAGGCAGTTGCTGCACCAATGGAATGTACTATCTTGGATATGAAAGATAGTGGTCTACATGTTCCAAAAAATATTTTTGATAATGAAGAACCTATTACTAAAAGAAATGTTGTTTTAGAAGAAGAACATTATTCTGAAAAATAATCTGTTGTTATTTTAAAAGAAAATGTTTTACCTAAGGAGCACTTGTAAGAAGAACTTATTATTGAGGAAGAGGCTGCTATTGAGTAACATTTAGAGAAACATGATAATCATGAACCTATCCTATCTGTTGAGGAAAGAATGGAATAAAACATCCAGTTCGCTAGAGAAGAAATGGGTGAGGCTATTTGAGATGAAATTTTAGAAACAGATCAAGGAACTAAATCTCTTTGTCTTGGGAGAATTCATCTATTTAGGGGGGGCACCCCAGTCTAAAAATTATTGATGTTATTAATCCGGTTTTTCAATGCACTATGGATAAATGGTATACGTTTTCATGCTACATTGATGTGGATAATACCCAAGAAGCCTCGGCTAATGGAAAAGACCTATTGATTGGGTTTTAATTAAAAATGTTTTTTTCTTTAGAAGTAATCTCTACAAAGGAACTCAAACCTGTCTCAGCTCCTATTTCCGAATCTTATCATGAACCTTTTAATTATGTGATTCAAAGTATTTTTGAAAGCTTTTGGTGACACATTATTGTCTGGAGTTAAAAAGATCATGAAAACACAACCTGCTCCCATGATAAATATTAGTGAAATAGATGTTACCTTGTTGTTTGAGAAAATCATATGGCAGATTCTACCAAAATTTCTTTATGAAACACAAGAGTTTAGAATTAAAAACAAGTAGCTGAGTAATGAGGTGAAGTATCTTGGAGATATGGTTGATAGTATGCAAAAAGTGTTGCAATCAGGACGATATCTTACTACTCATTCTATTGCGGATGTTAGTGGTCCTATTCCATAGAAATTTTCCTCTCAAATTAAATCGAACATGACTTCAATATTTGAAAAAGTGGATGGGAGAAACATCAAGATAGTCCATGAGATGTATGAGTTTGTTGTTGGTCTCAATAATCTAACTGATGAGCACAACGGATGTCTACAGAATGTTTTCAATCAGATAAAGTCCATTACTTTAGTAGTTACTTCCTCTACTGCATCTGGAAAATCATCTCAACCCTTTGATAGTTATCTACTCATAACCATTATTAAGGAGGAACATAAATTAGTGTTCAGTGGATTTGACAAGGAAATAATAACTTCGATTTTCAAGAATAGAGGCAATGTCCTTGATTTGGTGAGAATTCATTCAAAATTTCAGATGATTCTCATGATGAAATTACTAAGAAAGTGGATGTTTACTTTAATAGTATATTGTCTATGCATGACATGACCAATATCTTAAAAAACCTTATAGATAATTTTAATATACTTCCTATCACTCAATCCATCAAGAATCAAGGCCAAAATAGAAATATTTCACTCCGCTATTGGACATGTTCATAGAGATCAAATATGATTTTGAGAAAGCAATGCAGAATTATGGTGAGATCATTACTTATTTAATTCAATTATTGAAGCATTATCTGAATGTGCAGTGCATTGCTATTGTGGATCCTGTAGCTGCACCTTTGCGGCCTGGCTTAACTCCTTCCTCATTAACTACCTTTACCTATACCTTGATGTCTATATCTCAAGCTATGTGCCAGATCAGACCTGTTATCCTTGACCAAAACCTGACTCGGTCTTCCACCAAACCCACTTTGTAACCATCTATTTTTGAAGGGCTCCCTCATCCTTCTCTGATAGTTGGATCACTTCCTTCTTCAACCTCTACTTCTTCTCCTATTGTTCCTTTTGATAATTGTACCACGGGAAATAAAAAGATAGTTAGTGCTGAAGAAAAGTAAAAACTACCTCTTTATAGGGATGTTTTTTAATTTTTTGTAATTCTTGTAATACCATATATCCTTCCATATAATGGAAGGTGAAAAATAGTTGTTTATTCTCTTATTTAAATTCATTTATTCCCTTTAATTCTTATAATATTTTTGGTAATACCAAAAGGGGGACAACAACACACTAAGGGATAGAAAACATACACTACGAACAAGAATCTAATTCATATGATTTGTGATCATCAAAAACTGAAAGATTGTTGGACTCCACATGTTGTAATCATGTTTTAATGATCACCAATCCTATTAATAGTGATTAATCTATCTAAAATCATGTGTATATGGTTTCTATAAGCCTTCAATAAACCTCCACTAGACTATAATCCCAATAAATCATTTTTAATTTTTGAAAAGTCTATTTAATTTTGTTATGTAATGATTTCTTATATGAATGATTACGTCTAATTCACTCTGTTAATATTACTACTTAGGACTATTTACATATATTTGGCCATGTATGGGAAACTGTGAGTTTACAACCAATTCTTGTTTTCTGTTAAATGGCCTAGAAACTGTGACCCAAACACCATGACCGAGACACCGTGACCAAGACACCGTGACTGAGACATCGTGACTTAGACAGTGTGACCTAGACATCATTACCCTAACACTGTGACCCATACACCATGACATAGACATCGTGACCCATACACCATAACCAGTTCCAGATATCATGAAGTATGTGACACTGGTTCCATGCTACCATCACCAAGACACCATTTGTATAAGGCCCCATCCTAAAACATTACTTAATCTTGAGTTATTACAATATTACACCTTGGGGATCTTTTCAGGTTTAGAGTTTTAGAGAATTATATCATAAAATATGCATTACATTCCACATTTAAACAAAGTGGTTACAAAAAAGATAGTATTCATTTTTCCCATCAATGGAAACATATTTAAAATAAAACAAGGATTCTATCTTGACACTTCCTTGACACTATCATCATATCATATACCTATCCCTTGACCTGTGAAAAACATTTCAAAAACATGGGATGAGCATAAAAATCTCAGTAAGGGATATAAAAATATGGAAAGGAAAATGGGTACATATATATATATAAGAATGAAATCATACGTTACCCATAAAACATAAGCACTTTAACATACCTCATCAAATCATGAATAAATCATAGAAATCATAAGACATAAAGTTAAATTGAGGCATTCATAACATTCTTACGTAGGGGGTAACCCTCTTGGTTACGTTTGGAATACCCATCACAGTATATTACCTAAATCTCTTCGAAGAAACCTCAATGTTTAACCCCTTCGCGTTACCCAATGCTTTGGTGATATGTATCGGGCTCACCCACCATTAGTTTGTCACGGAACCACCCATCTTCATAATAATTCCCAAGAACCATAACATAATCGTATCACATAAAACATGCATAAAGGAAACATAACATTTCCACTTTTCAATCACAA
This sequence comes from Viscum album, assembly GCA_963277665.1. Classification (NCBI taxonomy): domain Eukaryota; kingdom Viridiplantae; phylum Streptophyta; class Magnoliopsida; order Santalales; family Viscaceae; genus Viscum; species Viscum album. The sequence continues at coordinate 367,506,891 of OY728119.1, read as the reverse complement.
GATATTAATACAACAAATTGATATAAAAACATTATGAAACCCATTTTCAATACCAAAATAAAATAAAAGTAAAACATGGTATTTATTTTTCATTTAAAAAAATTATGGCTTGTAGAGGAAGCTGAAACTCAAATAATGGTCACGGCGGTGGAGAAGTCATTGTCACCGCATACATACGACAAAAACATTCCCTTTTTTCGTTTAGTAAAATGCTTCGTATAAAAAATATTCTTTTTGGATAAACTTAAAAGTCAAAGGGGTTTATACACCGTATAAAAGAAGGTTGTGTATAAAACAAAATATGCCTCAAGGAAAGGAGATTGAGATGAAGTCCCATAACTTGGGTCCGACTTGACTCGATCGTTCTTTAACCTCCTGAATAATAAACTTGAGTTAATTTCTACTTGCCTAAGAACCTTTTTCAAGTTCATTATTACTTTTATATGACTTATTACCATGTCAATAACACTATGTAATTATTTAATTTATTAAAGGTCGTTTTAACGATCATTGGTACTTGAGTAAAAAATAAACTCCTTATAATTACAAGTTGTTCATGTATCCATTATAACCAGAGTTATAATCATGATATAGATATAATATATATCATATATATACAGTATATACATGCATTTATAATATTACATAACGTTTAGAGGTATGAAATGAAATGCACCGTTCATGGAGACGGTAAGCCGTACGTACACATGAACGCTACTTTAATTTCTATTTCATATTTTATGAAATGGAATCATAATGATATAATGGTATATTATAATTCCAGTATAATATCATATATAAAATCATTAATTACATCCTTTATACATCCCACATATGGCATTAACGAATCAAATCACTTTGAGGGGGCGGTAGTCTGCACTTCCTAAAATGAAGATATTGTGTTTACCCAAAAAGAAAACCATAAAGGTATGCCATAAATGAAAAATACCGAAGCTTAAGTAAAAAAATAAACATATTATATATCATATATAAATATAGTGATATCTTAATGGCCACCTTTTAATGTGTTATATGAGTGTTGAACAATCATCGTTTCGTGAGGCAGAAATTCACCATCCACGGAAACAGTATGTCCTTTAGCCATTAGATGTAAGTGTGTGTAAGTGTAGCTAGAATATTTATTATAACAAAATCCTAGTAAATTTAAGATACTTTAGTTGTTACAAAATAAATGAATAAAAAGAGTTTAGGGGGTTGGAGAAGAAAAATAAAACAAAATGACTCAAGTGAAGACATTACCTTAAAATCGGGTAACTCCCTTTGGTTTGAGCTCAAAGGCTTCCTTGGGAAGACTTATGCCCAAAGTGAGGCTTCTAAGAGTTATAGAGGGATTTGGAGAGACAAAATGGGCAGGGGATGGATGAGCCAAAGGCTTTGGAAGTGTGGGTAAGGAGGTAGAGGTGGGGGCCTTTTATAAGAGGAGAGGAGGGGCACTCCTGGAAAGTAAAGAAATGTTACTTTATTTTAAAATGATTTTCGGATTTAAAAGGTCCCACATTGATACAATTCGAGGATAAGGTGATAAGGGTTCGAACTATACCCAACCAATAGGTTTTTGACAAGTATAGGTATTAGATTTTACATTATATTTTCATTTTATTTAAATCCTTAAATAATGAGGTAATCGATGCATCATCATGATGTCATAAATAATTTAATTTCTTTAATATCTAAAAATAATAACAAAAAAAATACTATGATGTAGGAAATATTTTTATCTTTCTAATGACTATTTATAGTAAAAAATCAGACTTGTATAACTCCATGTAAAAATTGTTTTAGTAAAATAACTCATGTTTGTGAAATTTTTACTTTAACATTGAATTAAAAGATATTAATGTCATTTTCATTCCAAAGTGGCTCCATTGGGTCCCCAAGTTGACCCATGGATTGTCTTGGTCTTCCATGACACATCCAATAAGGGTAGGACATGTTTCAAGCTCATCTCATATTATTAAAACATTATTTTTACATTAAACTACACTAATTACCTCTAATCGCGATTAAGAACTTAAAAGTTACAATTCACCAAAAAATTATTTTAATCTCATTGAACCACATTTTACTTCTTAATGAAAACCATGTATTTCATATTTTTGAAAATCAAAACACAGAGGTGGAAAAGTTTCATTTAAACGAAAAATCAGTTTCTTTAACGACCACTTAGTGGTTTCACTATTCATCAAAAATTTAAGTTTCTTAGAAAAATACCAAAACTTAACCCTAAGCTATATTTGATATTCTGAATTCAAAAATGATGTATATTTTACAAAATTCAAATCATATATGTTAAATTAATTAATTTAATAATTAATTCCCATTGTCATGACAAATAGCGTGTTTTTATGAAACAATAAGTATCAAAAGATTGACACCAGTTTAAGTCCAATTTCAAAGTGAAATTGATTCCAATGACCACCATTGGATTAAATGGTAAAAACATATTCTAATTTCACTATAAAACCAATTCAAAAGATAATCTAATCATATAAATAAATTTTAATAAAAAGAGGTTTTGAATTAAAATAAAACATTTTTCACTATTCATTAAAAATGAACTTTATCGGAAAAATACCAAAAATTCACACAAAGTAAATTTTGATTTCCCAATCATAAAGAATAAGTTTATTTTGACAAATATAGATTATAAAATTGTCAAAGGATGGATTTATAAATGGTTTTCCATCAAAAGGCAGTAAAACAATCCTTCAAAAATATTAGTGTATTCCATGCTTAAGATTGGATTTATTGTCATTTTAAGCCTCTAAAACACTATCTAATTCATTAATAGACATAGATAAAAAAGATCTATTATTCATTACTTACTTGGGATGTTAAATCCTTCCCCCCTTTAGAAAATTGTGTCCCCGTAATTTATTTACTTATCAAATAAGTGGGGGTATTTATCCCTCATTGCATTTTCAGATTCCCATGTTGCCTCTTCAATCATGTGGTTTTTCCAAAAAACCTTTACCTGATGAATCACCTTATTCCGTAACACTTGGTCCCTATGGTCAATAATCTGGACCGGTTTTTCCTCATATGATAGGTTCTCTTCCAGCTAAACTACCTCTGGACTCAAAACATGAGATGGATCTAGCATGTACTTTCTCAGCATCGAAACATGAAAAACATTGTGTACCTGAGATAAACTCGAAGGTAAATCCACTCAGTATGCAAATGAACCAACTCTCTCCTGAATTTCATATGGTTCAATGAACCTTGGACTCAGCTTTCCTTTCATACCAAATCGCATCACACTTTTCCATGGTGATACTTTGAGAAAAACATGATCACCTACCTCAAAAGAGATATCATTCCTCCTATTGTACACATACCTCTTCTGCCTGCTCTGAGATGATCTCACGTGTTTCTGTATCAGCTGAAATTTTTCTTCCATCTCTTCTACCAATTCTGGTCCCATCAACTTCCTTTCACCCACTTTATCCCAGAAAGCTGGAGTTCGACACCAGTTCCCGTATAACACCTCTAATGGTGACATCTGTATACTAGAATGAAAACTGTTATTATATGAAAATTCAACCAATGATAGATGTTGGTCCAAACTTCCCTAATAATCCATCGAACAAGCCCATATCATATCCTCCAAAGTCGGAATCGTTATTTTTGACTGCCCATCTGATTGCGGATGGAAAGCTGTACTAAAATTTAATTCAGTACCCAATGACTTTTGAAGGCCCTTCCAAAAGTTAGAAGTAAACCTGGGATCATGATCAGATACAATGGATAGAGGAACTCCATGCAAACTGACGATCTCTTTAAGGTACAATCGAGAAATTTGATCTAGAGGGAAAGTATCTCGAATAGGAAGGAAATGAGAAGATTTAGTAAAACGATTAACAATAACCCAGATTGCATTATTACCTCAAGATGTCTTCAGTAATACCATAACAAAGTCCATGGATATATTCTCCCATTTCCACTCCAGTACTGGTAAAGGCTGAAGCATCCCTTTCGGTAACTGCCACTCTGCTTTATCCTACTGACAAGTCAAACACTTCACAGTAAAATCAAAAATATCTCTTTTCATTCCATCCCACCAGTAATACTCTCGAAGATCTCTATACATCTTAGTACTACCAGGATGAACTGAAAACAGAGAACTATGAGCTTCACAAAACAACTCTCTCTTCAACTGTGAATCAAAAGTCACACACAATCTCTTCCCAAATCTCAAAACAAAATCACTATCAATGTTGAATTCATGGAACTTACCCTTATGAGCTATCTCTACCTTTTACTGCAACTCACTATCTTGCTTCTGTCCTTGCTTGATTCTGTCTGATAGAGAAGATTTCACTGATACCTAAAACTAAACAGAAGAACATCCTGCACCAAAAACTTCTATTCCAATGTTCATCAAATCCTTAACCAAAGGATCATATTTCAAAAACAACATTGTTAATGAGGCATTAATTTTTAGAATCAAAGCTTCATCCACTTTATTTTCTTTTCCCGGATGGTAATGAATTGTTCAATCATAATCCTTGATTAATTCTAGACATCTCCTATGTCTCATGTTAAATTCTTTCTGAGTGAATATATACTTTAAACTTTTGTGATCGGTATATATTCCACACTTTACTCCATAAAAATGATGCCTCTAAAATTTTAGAGCGAAAACTACAGTAGCTAATTCCAAATCACGTGTAGGGTAATTTACCTCATGAGTTTTCAACTATCGTGAAGCATAAGCAATTACCTGATCATTCTGCATTAGGACACAACCAAGTCCTTTCAATGAAGCATCACTGTAGATAAAAAACTCCCCATTCCTAGATTGTAGTGCCAAAACTGGAGCATTCATCAATCTTCTTTTCAGTTCATGAAAACAGTCATCACATTCTTTTGTCCAAATAAACTTAACACCCTTCCGAGTTAGCTTAGTCATTGGACTAGATAACCATGAAAATTTTCTAACAGACTTTTGGTAATAGACTGCCAAACCAAGGAAACTATGAATCTCTGTTACATTTGTGGGTCTTGACCATTCTTCAACAACCATTTTTTTGCAGGATCAACGGTTATCCCATCTCTAGAAACAATGTGTCCAACGAAAGAAATTTTTTTCAAAAAAACTCACACTTTCTGAATTTCCCATACAATATCTTTTGTTTTATGGTTTTAAAAATAACCCTTAAATTTCTTTCATGCTCCTCCTTAATTTTAGAAAACACTAAAATATCATCAATGAAAACCACCACTAACTTATCCAAGAACTGATGGAAAATTATATTCATTAAGTCTATGAATACAACAGGTGCATTGGTTAGCCCAAAAGGCATTACTACAAATTCATAATGGCCATATCTTGTACGAAACGCAGTCTTCGGAACGTCTGCTTCCTTTACCTTTAGCTGATGGTACCCCGACCTCAAGTCAATCATCGAAAAATACTGAGCTCCCTAGAGCTGATCAAAAAAATCACTGATATGAGGCAAAGGATATTTGTTCTTAACAGTGATGTTATTCAAGGCTCTATAATCAACGCAAAGTCTCATTGAACGATATTTCTTTTTAACAAATAAAACAGGAGCACCCCATGGTGATATGCTATGTCGAATGAAACCTTTCTCTAATAAATCTTGCAATTGCTCCTTCAACTCTAAAAGTTCAATTTGAGCCATTCGATAAGGGGGTTTTGAAATTGGCTTAGAATCAGTAATTAAGTCAATAGTAAACTCAACTTCTCAATCTGGTATTATTCCAGGAAACTCATCAGGAAAAACATCAGGATACTCATTTACCATTGGCACATCATTAATCTGAACAGTTCCATTATTTTCAACGATGTGTGCAAGGTAACATTCATTTCAATCTTTTACATGTTTCTCGGCCTCTTGATAAGTTATCAACAGTAAGGGTTCATTCTTGTACACAAACTGAAAGCATTTCTGAAAAGAAACTTCTTTATCTCTACATTCAATCTTAGCATGGTAAATAGAGAGCCAATCCATACCCAGGATAACATCAAACTCTACTAGAGGTAAAACAATAAGGTTCCCAAGTAGGTTTTTTCCACAGATAAGGATGTGAAGATTCTTATAAATTCTCTTTTGCCTCAACATTCCCCCCCAGGTGCTTTTACCAAAATTTCAGGAGTCATTTCTTGAGATGGTATTCCCATTTTACTAGAAAATCTATCAGAGATGAAAGAATGCGTAGACCCCGAGTCAAACAATACACTGGCATAATCTGAAAAAACAAACAAAGTACCTGATACAACTTCATTTGATGGCCCGACATCTACTGAAGTAGTTGCAAAGGATTTCACCACCCCTTTATGCTTGTAGTCTAACTGCTTCCCATCACTCGAGCTCTTTGTCAGATACTAATTTGCATAGTGACCCATCTCATTGCACTTAAAAAATTTCACTAACTTTAAATCAAATTTGGTCTTACCATCACCTTGATCATTTTCAGTGTAAGCACGAGCCTTATGTCCCATGTTACCACATTGGTAGTACTTTCCAGAATTTAGAAGACATTCCCCAGCATTCCATTTACCACATTTATCACAAACTGGAAACTTAGTTTTCTTACCATCAGACTTTTTTTAAGAATTATTTTCTTTCTCCTGCCACCTCGGTCTCTTCTTCTGTTGGTTGTTATAGAACACTTGATCATCGGCAAACTCCATTTCCACCTTCTCAACACATCGAACAAGCTTTTCATATCTTTTGAACTCACGAGAAGCTAATGCCCTTCGATATTTTGGCTTTAATCCTAAGTAAAAACGATTGACTTTACTATCAAGGTCTTGGATAAAATTTGGAGCATACCTTTCCAATAGAGTGAACCTTTCTTCATTGGCAGCCACTGAGTCTTCCTCTTTCCTCAATTCCATGAATTGCTTTTCCATACTAAGTCGAACAGCCATAGGAAAATACTTCTCATGAAACATACCTTTAAATTCATCCCAGTAGAGAGCATCAATCTCATCAGCATCCCGGATATTTTTAACCATCGACCACCACTGATCTGCTTCACCCTCCAAATGGTAAATAGAAAGTCAAACCTTTTGAATGTCTGAACACCCCATGACATCGAAAATCTTCTCCAGTGCTTTAATCCGCCCTTCAGCTAGCACAGGGTCAGATGATCCTCTGAATGATGGGGTATGTTGCCTCATGAAATGTTCCTCCACTGACATGTTACTCTGCGGTTGATCTGGCTGATCTCATGCATGGATGCCACCACCATTTATCGCTTGAATCAACTGTTCCATTACTACAAAAAACAGTTCAGTTCCAATTCTGACAATCTCTAGATGCTAATTCAGAAGGTTATTTCCTTCTGTATGTCATCCTAACACTACTTCCCAGTTTCCTCTACGGAAAACCTTTCTGAACAAAAATGTCTTAGATGAAGCAACATGGTAATCTTCAAATTCTATATCATTTCAATTTGACCATAAATTTTTTTTGGATAATCATTTAATAGAATTCTAACTCCAAAAGTTATCTAAACCGACCTTTGACACCAACTATAAGGCCCCAGCCTTAAACATTACTTAATCTTGAGTTATTACAAGATTACACCTTGAGGATTTTTTCAGGATTAGAGTTTTAGAGAATTAGATCATAAAACATGCATTACATTCCACATTTAAACAATGCGGTTACAAAAAAGATAGTATTCATTTTTCCCATCAATGGAAACATATTTAAAATAAAACATGGATTCTTTCTTGACCCTTCCTTGACACTATCATCATATCATGTACCTTTCCCTTGACCTGTGAAAAACATTTAAAAAACTTGGGATGAGCATAAAAAGCTCAGAAAGGGATATAAAAACATGGAAAGGAAACATGGGTATATATATACATAAGAATGAAATCATACTTTACCCATAAAACATAATCACTTTAACATACCTTATAAAATCATGATTAAATCATAGAAATCATAAGACATAAAGGTAACTTGAGGCACTCATAACATTCTTACGTAGGGAGTAACCCTCTTGGTTACGTTTGGAATACCCATCACAGTATATTCCCTAAATCTCATCGGAGAAACCTCAACGTTTAACCCCTTCATGTTACCCAATGCATTGGATAGCTATATTGGGCTCACCCGCCCTTAGTTTATCATGGAACCATCCATCTTCATAATAATTCCCAAGAACCATAACATAATCGTATCACATAAAACATGCATAAAGGAAACATAACATTTCAACTTTTAAATCAAAAGATATCAATACAACACATTGATATAAAAACATTATGAAAACCTATTTCAATACCAAAATAAATTAAAGTAAAACAAGGTATTTATTTTTCATTTAAAAAAAGTATGGCTTGTAGAGGAAGCCAAAACTCAAATAATGGTCACGGTGGTGGAGAAGTCGTTGTCGCCGCATACGTATGACAAAAAAATTCCCTTTTTCTGTTTAGTAAAATTCTTCGTCTAAAAAATATTCCTTTTGGATAAAAGAAAAATTCAAAGGGGTTTATACACCGTATAAAATATGGTTGTGTATAAAACAAAATATGCCTCAATGAAAGTAGATTGAGATGAAGTCCCATACCTTGGGTCTGACTTGACTCGATCGTTCTTTAACCTCTTGAATTATAGACTTGAGTTAATTTCTACTTGATTAAGAACTATTTTCAAGTTCATTATTCCTTTTATATAACTTATTACCATGTCATGAACAATATGTAATTATTTATGTTATTAACGGTCATTTTAACGATCATTGGTACTTGAGTAAAAAATAAACTCTTTATAATTATGATTTGTTCATGTATCCATTATATCCAGAGTTATACTCATGATGTAGATATCATATATATCATATATATCCAGTATATATATGAATTTATAATATTACATAACGTTTAGAGGAAATAAATGAAATGCACCGTTCATGGAGACGATAAGCCGTACATACGCATGAACACTACTTTCATTTCTATTTCGTATTTTATGAAATGGAATCATAATGATATAATGGTATATTATAATTCCAGTATAATATCATATATAAAATCATTAATTATGTCCTTTATACGTCCCGCATATGGCATTAACTAATCAAATCACTTTGAGGGGGCGGTAGTCCGCACTTCCTAAAATGAAGATATCGCGTTTACCCGCAATGGAAACCATAAAGGTATTCCATAAATGAAAAATACAGAAGCTTAAGTATAACATAAACATATTATATATCATATATAAATATAGTGACATCTTAATGGCCACCTCTGAAGGTGTTATATGAGTGTTGAACAATCATCGTTTCGTGAGGCAGAAATTCGCCATCTACGGAAACAGTATGTTCTTTAGCCATTAGATGTAGGTGTGTGTACATGTAGCTCTAATAATTCTTATAAAAACATCCAAGTATAATGAAGATACTGGAGTTGTTACAAAAGAAATAAATAAAAAGAGTTTAGGGGGTTGGAGAAGCAAAATAAAACAAAAGGACTCAAGAGAAGACATTACCTTAAAATCAGGTAACTCCCTTTGGTTTGAGCTCAAAGGATTCCTTGGGAAGACTTCTGCCCAATGTGAGGCTTCTAAGAGTTATAGAGGGATTTGGAGAGACAAAATAGGCAGGTTTTGGCCGAGCCAAAAGTTTTGTAAGTGTGGGTAAGGATGTCGGGTGGGGGCCTTTTATAAGAGGAGAGGAGGGAAACTCTTGGAAAGTAAAGAAATGTTACTTTATTTTCAAATGAGTTTCGGATTTAAAAGGTCCCGCATTGATATAATTCGAGGATAAGGTGATAAGGGTTCTAAATATACCCAACCAATAGGTTTTTGACAAGTGTAGGTCTTAGGTTTTAAATTATCTTTTCATTTTATTTAAATCGTTAAATAATAAGGTAATTGATGCATCATCATGATGTCATAAATAATTTAATTTATTTAATGTCTAAAAATTATAACAAAAAACTACTATGATGTAGAATATATTTTTATCTTTCCAATGACTATTTATAGTAAAAAATCTTGACTTGTATAACTCCATGTAAAAATTGTTTTAGTAAAATAACTCATGTTTGTGACATTTTTACTTTAACATTGAATTAAATAATATTAATGTCATTTTCCTTCCAAAGTGGCTCCATGGGGTCCCCATGTTGACCCATGGATTGTTTTGGTCGGCCATGACACATCCAATAAGGGTAGTACATTTGTCTATCTCATCTAATATTATTAAAACATTATTTTTACCTTAAACTACACTAATTACCTCTAATCGCGATTAAGAACTTAAAAGTTACTATTTACCAAAAAATTATTTTAATCTCATTGAACCACATTTTAATTCTTAATGATAACCATGTATGTCGGATTTTTGAAAATTAAAACACAGAGGTGGCAATGTTTCATTTAAACTAAAAGTCAGTTTCATTAACTACGACTTAGTGGTTTCACTATTCATCAAAAATTGAAGTTTTTCAAAAAATACCAAAACTTCACCCTAAGATATATTTGATATTATGAATTCAAAAATGATTTCTATTTTAAAAAATTAAAATAATATAAGTTACATTAATTAATTTAATAATTAATTCCCGATGACATGACAAATAGCATGTTTTTATGAAACAATAAGTATCAAAAGATTGACACCAGTTTCAGTCCAATTTCAAAGTGAAATTGATTCCAATGACCACCATATGATTAAATGGTAAAAATATATTATAATGTCACTTTAAAACCCATTCAAAAGATAATATAATCATATAAATAAATTAGATTAAAAAGAGGTTTTGAATTAAAATACAACATTTTCACTATTCATTAAAAAATGATCTTTATCGGAAAAATACCAAAAATTCACACAATTTAAATTTTGATGTCCCAATCATAAAGAATAAGTTTATTTTGACAAATATAGCTTATAATATTGTCAAAAGATGGATTAATAAATGGATTTCCATCAAAAGGCAGTAAAACAATCTTTTAAAAATATTAGTGTATTCCATGCTTAAGATTGGATTTATTCTCATTTTAGGCCTCTAAAACACTATCTAATTCATTAATAGACATAGATAAAAAATACCTATTATTCATTAATTACTTGGGATGTTACAATTTTATGTTTGGAAAAGGACTAGACATCGTGATGCTAACACCACATCTGTGACCCCAGTTCCAGATCTCAATATAACTGTAGCATCATGATTTTCTCACCAATAAAAGGCAATGAAGAGGAAACCATTTCGAGATGAAATTGTTTCCAAGTGATATCATTTCAAGAAAAAATGTGAAACTGTTATTAAATATTTTTTGTTGTTTATAATTTAATTTCTAATGATCATATTTGAGTCATTTAAAGGAACAGACATAATTAATGCTTCTTTTGTATACATTTCACCTGATAGTACAAGGTATGAGGTGAAAAATATGTGCTTCCTATCGGTTCCAATGTGTTCACCTGCAATTAAAGGGGAAGATATGTTGGGAAACAAATACACATAGGCAAAGAAGTATAAGAGAGAGATTTTTTGAAATAAATAAAACTATTCATGCAACAAGATACAACTGAAGAACACACAAAGCAATCTTGAATCGAAAATGATAGACTAATATAGATCATAATCAAAATCATATTAGCTGTACCAACTCCATGAAGAACAAAATATAGATCTAATTAGAAACTAGAGAAATAGACTTGAGATACTTTGTGTTTCACAAGAAGCCTTGATACCTACATATGATACATCCTACAAGACCATAGATTCATTGAATTATACTCTGAGAACTTATAACCCTTTCTCATCATCCTTTCACAGTTGTGTACTATTTTTATCTTTCGATCAGTGTGTGTGTCTATATTAAAACCCACATTGCCTCCTACACTAAACTGAAGGACACATGATATCCTTCCTCTCATATCTTTTTACATTTGTTTACTCCCATGGATAAGTGTGGAGGAGGTCCTTGTCTGATCTCATAGTTTATACCCATAAAGAAAATTGGAATAGGTCATGTGACCTGGATAGTCCTATGCACTATTGTTTACCCAGATCTAGGATGTGGATCTAGTTTATTAAAAATAAACTACTTGGTGGCAGGTGATCACCATGTGGAGTGGATTAGGTGTTGTCTTGAAATTGAACCACTTGCTTTATATATTGTTTTATTTAACTTAGTATTTCTTTTATTTATTATATATTACAGAAAACCCTTGATTTTACTTTGATAGTTAGTTTTGGATAAAAGTTATAACTATTTTTCTTTATTAGAATAGCTTCAAAAGTATTATCAATAACTCATATTTATATTAATGATAATTAATCAATCTCCGGAGAGGTTATTTTAATAGTCAAACTATTATTACCATAATATATTAATTTACTGGTCTATATTCATTTTTATTAGGGAATCTTTTTGAAGTAATCATTTTAATAGAGATTTTTACAAATACTCAATTTACCCCCTCTTAAGTACTCTACTCTAACAAAAAAATTTCATATCTCAATTTCGTTTCATTGGGTTATATCACTTATTCATTGTATTTTATATTATAAGATTATTTTTTAATGAAATTTTAATATATTATTTTGTTTTCAACATGTTTTATGTGTATTTACATTTCACACACAACATAAATTCATTGATTAATTCTCACTTAAACATTATTATCATTTTAATATTTTCTAATCTCATTTTTACTTTCATGTGACATATTCCATATTCACAACTTTATTTTTTGTGGTGTATATAATTCCACTTTAATATGTTATATCAAGAATCCCATTAACTTCATTGAATTTATTGTTTCACTATGAGTTATTTATTCCACAGGGATTATGATTCAGAAGTTTCCAAAGTGGTAAAGTTTTATGTAATATCATGAATATTTGCTTTAACTGGTATGATAAGAATTAAATTTACAACCATCAAGAACATTTATGGTTTTAAAGATCCATTTATAAGTAACAAAATTTATTTTCAAAGATATTTTTTGTAGTATTTTGTGAACTTTTACTTTTAAAAGACATTATTTTCAAAGTTGAAGGTTATTTTCCAAAAGATTATTTTTAATGAAATCTTAATTGAATGTCATTTTATCCACCTCAACAAACCTATTTCTACTACAATATAATGGGTATATGTTTCAAGTATATCATACTTATTATTTATCTCAATGTTTATTGATTATCTTGAATAGGGATATACTATATGGATACCATATATATTACTCATGATTATTTCTAATTTGTTTATTAATAGGGGTAATTATTATCATTTTTCTATTATAGTTTTTCAGTACGAGTGTTTATATTGATTATGTTTCACCACCATTATATGAGAAATTCATTGAAATTAATAAGTGATTTGTGGGTCCCGCAATAGCCCCTAGATGCATCAGTAGGTCTCATGATATAAATTAGCTTGGGGTTTTAGACAATACCTTAACCATTTATCAAATATGACTTGGAATGAGGTATTGATGGTAATTTTTTGATGTCCATAATTAGGCGTTCCATCATAATGAGATTAGTTATTGATATTCTATAGGATTAATCAATTAGTTAAAATATATAATGTTATGTTTTATGGTCATGTGACTATTTATGTAACATCCCAGTTTTTTGGAGATGGTGGAAATCCTTATCCCATTTGAATATTCAGAGTGTGGTGATTAGGAAACTTTTTCAATGATATGAATAACACAATTATTAGAGTTTCATTAACAGAAAACATTTATTTTAGATGATTCTGAAGTCCCGACATGTGTATCGAGATTAAAGTGGTTTAGAGTGCATTAGAGGATGAAAACCAAACATTTTGTTATCTAAAGACTGAGCCACATAGATTGAGAAAACGGTGAAGCCACCTAGATGAAACTATGTGACCCATATTTGGTTGTGGAAACAGTTTAAAAAACTATTTAGTTGGGTGACCAATGATCAGTGGGATCTATGAAGGTTTGGAAAGAGGGATCACACATAGTTTTCACATGGATTTGGATATTGTGTAAATATATGACATGAGGTGGGGTCCTTAGATATTGAGTGTCACATAGTTGGTGCATGGTTTGCCTAACCATTTTCTCAAAACACATGAGTCACTTAAAAAAGAAAACGATACATTATTAATCCTTCTATTTAAACCTATCCGTCATATTTTCTTCTCTACCTATGCACATAGAAGATGATATATCTCATCAAATTCCTCACATGGGAGTTGAGCTCTACCCTTCATCGGATCTCCATTTTAATCATCCTCTATCTCATTAGAATATCATATTTAAGACCTTTGAACGCCTTTCTTCTTTTCTTATTTTCTATTTCTATATAGTGCAGTAAAATCGTGTGAGTTGTTTTACCCTAATTTGGAGGAATTCATATAAAACACTAATTTATTCAAAATTATCTCAATTTATAGATTGATATTTGATGATCATTCATATACTAGTATAACATAGGTGGTTCATAGATTTCCCTTTGATTTCTATCATGTTTTGTGGGTCATTCTTGAGTGTGTCATTGGGTTGTTTGAGAGAGACCCTAATAATTTAAGGATTTCATTTTAATTATTAAATTATAGATTCGATATTCTTATTGTAATGATTTTCAATGACTACAAATGGGTAATGAATGCTGAGTGGCTTTGGACCACTTGGGAAGGTTAGTATGTATGGGTTAATTTATTTAAATTAATATAAAAGTTTAATTTTAAATGCAATGAGTTTCATGGGAACATGAAAAGCATGTCTTGAGGGATGAGATGATATATACTATATAGATTAGGTTATGTAGTTCATTAGGTTAGTAGAGTCTCAGATTATATTAGTGTTGTTGGTCACAATTTGGGAGACATGGTCATCAGGTTGAGGTAATGAGTTTGTCGTGTTATAAGGATATCCCATTTGATATTTGATGGTGTGAACATTGGGATGATAAACATGGTCATAGGGGAATGAGGTTCTAGGATTATTTTTCTCAGGTACTATGTTTGGTGATTCACACACTCCATAATTGGAAGATGCACTATTAGAGTCATGAAAATAGAGGTAGGAATTAGATAATGAGGTGCTTTTGACCAATCATTTTGGTAGTGGACTCTGTTATATGTGAATTGGGATGGTGTTGACCATCTGTGTGGTTGGAGGAGGTATCAATAGAATGGAATGATGATTCTGAGGAGCTATCAATATATGGCGATGAGACCACTGGTTGGGTTTTACAACTCACCATATATTAAGGTCATAGGGTCTAATTTAATTGGGAGGATTAACATAGTCATTCATCGAGAAAATATCTTTTGAGTCGATGGTGTTTATTTTTTGTAGGGAAGATATCATTATACCCATGAACTATGTCTTTGAACTAATGAGTGCTTCTAAGCAGGGTTTCATGGGACAAGGTACATAATATTTGTTCATGGATTGTTAGATATCGTTGAATGGTTGATGACATGTGGGTCCAGGTGAAAATATAAGAGGTAGAACCTAAGGGTTCACCCAGGTTGATTTTTCATTAGTAGTTTCCTTGGGATTCATGATACTGATCATGTCCACTATAGTCATACCAACATTTACCAATATAGGTGATATCTTCCTTGGGGATGTGGAAAACAAGGGATGTTGGTTGTTATTTATACCTGAATTCTCACTACCTTATTTAGTTTTAGATATAATTACTTTATCATCAATGTATGTTAGAAACACATTGGTGGTGGCCAAAAAATATTTATTTTCAAACCATAAATAAGACCTTCAAGATGAATTTAGAATATATGATTATATGATAAGTTAAGGTTTTGAGCTCAGGATATAATCCTTAGGGATCATGTAAAACCATTTTTATGGTATGGAGGGAAAGGGACCTTAGATGTTCATACATTATAAAGAGTTTACATTTTTCCTTTTAATTTTTTTAACATGCATATTATATGTACATATTGGTGGTTATCCACATGAAACCTTTTTTTATTTGTTTCCTTATATGAGTTGACTTGTATTCATTTCCTAAATATGATGTCATGCGTGTTTTTTATACAAAAGGTATTTTATGCCACTACTATTTTTCTTGAGATTTTTTATTGTTATTACTTCTATCTATTGTGCTTCTTCTACTGCGTGTTACTATTCCAATGTTTATGTTATCTATATCACTCAAATATTTATCTATATAAATTTATTAAAACATTAAATAGATATTATTTTATCCCTCTATTACATATTTACATCCACATTCCTAGTTGGTTGCCTTTAACTTATTGGGAGGTGTGCCTACGACCTAGTGGTCAGCCACTACTAAGAATTATTCATGTGGAAGGATGGGTGAAGGCACTACATATGGTATAAGATGAGTTTCTACTATCCCTTTTGGGTCATTCTATTTTTAATATGGTATTCTGAAGTCTAGGATGTAGTGATAACTGGGTTTAAAGCTCATGTTTGGGAGACTATAACCTCATGCATGTGGAAAGACCACAATATAGGGGGTGGAAAGTTTCTGTTTTGTTTTTCTATTTTATGGTTGATAATATTTCCACCTTGAGTGGTGCACTTGGAATTTTTTTTATCTATTATGGTATCTTACCCATGGCGTAGTATTGAAATGGAGGAGATATAGACCCTTGACCTAGTATGCTAATAGATGATTGGTTACGTTTTCTAGATAGGAAAACGTGACATTTTCTTATATATTTATATATTCATGTGATCAATTGTTATTATGAATGAATATTGTTGTAAGAGGGGTTGGGTTGTTTAATGGGTCAATAGAGGAAGATAAACAACTCTTTCCTTCTTATCTTCTCTTTGGTGGGATTCTACTAAACCATCCAAGGCATGGGGTTCAATTGAAATCAATTTTTGTACTGTGTGATATGTGATGATATATATATATATATATATATATATATTCTTTTGATATGTATAGTCCTGGATATAGTAGGAACATTAATGGATGATGATAAGGGTATATTAGTTTAAAATGTCAAAATAGAAGCTAAAAACATTTTCCTATATGTCATATTTTGTGTAATTCTACTCATCCACATCAAATTTATATGGGAATCCAAATTCTATTATGAGTCGAAGAGGATCCATGAGAATTGATTTATATGCAATACCTAGATTTGATATGGGTGGGTAAGGGCCATGATGACAAACGTCATGTGGCATTATTCAGATAAAGGAGCGTGAGGGC
Source organism: Viscum album (assembly GCA_963277665.1). Classification (NCBI taxonomy): domain Eukaryota; kingdom Viridiplantae; phylum Streptophyta; class Magnoliopsida; order Santalales; family Viscaceae; genus Viscum; species Viscum album. The sequence goes on along the minus strand of OY728119.1, from coordinate 367,489,715 downwards.
GGTGAGATTTCACTTCTTGTTATATATTTATTTATATATGTTATATATATACACATTATCATAGACATCTAAAAAATATATTGGTAATCAGTGGGATGGAACCTAGATCACTTCCATTTGTGCATTAGAAGGGTAGTGATATGGTATAATTTGAGTGTTCATAGGTTGAGGCACCTGAGCATTAGGATATGACCCTATAGGGTTAGGAAGGGCATGACCTATAGGTTAATGTACATGTATATGGTCCAATATAGGAGGGTTAACCGAATAATATGAATTCTTTACAAAAATTGATTAATGAGAATCTGAAAGAGAACTAGGGTTATGTCATCGAGAGGATTGATAGGAGAGCTAAGAGAGCAGAACATTCTATAGAGTATTTTACTTGAGCGTTCTAGTCACAACACCCACCACTATTCTTGGGTTAAGGTGGACTAAATGAAAATTTGAACTGGATAGTGTCAATGAAAACAATCTCTATTTAGCATGAGACATCCCTATGCCAGAGGGTGAAGAAGGAAATGTACATGCTAAGAGGACCAGTAATACACTAGTGGGATGTATAGGTACATAAAGGAAAACATGAGGGACTAGGATAGAAGGATTTTGGGGCTAGGTTGTTTGATCACTTATTACCAGAGGCATTGAGGGAAAAGAGATATGAGAAGTTTTTAAACCAATAGTAGGGAGACATGTATGTCATGGACTAAGTAACTACATTCAATGACCTATATCGTTTCACACTTGGTAGGGTGGTAGATCAAACATTGTGGGTGTGGAATTTTGAGGATGGTTTATGACATGATATTCACGTGTAGGTAAAAATCATTGAGTCATCATCATTCGATGAGGCTACGAATCAGTCAATGATAGAAGAGGGAAATTTTCTATAATATTCATGCTCGAGCCGGGTGACAGAGTTAGGCGACGTTATTGGTGATGGTTTAGACAATAGAAACCAAGGATGTGAGAATTATCAGTATAGTGACTTGACCAGATACTTGATCAAGCCACTGAGGAGCGGGTCCTTGATGGGGTGCTTCTAGTATAGGCCACTGGGACATGTGCAGAAATAATTTTATTGGGAAACAATGTAATCTAATCTTGCATCCATGTTGGGAATATGTTTAGGTTCTACCTGAATCCTTATCGAACATCTGTATCAAGGGACCAGGTTAGAACCATGTATCTATGGTAGGACCTAGAGTTGTACCAAGATATAGTACCCAGGATTCAGTTTCACATAGAGGCCATGGTAATGATAATGGGGCCCAATTGTGGGGTCAATTTTGTGTAACAATATTAGATCCATATGGAGGTCATGCCTCAGGTTGTTGGGATTCAGGCCTAGTTCATGCAGTGGAGATTCAAGGAACATAGAATTCTAGAGATCTAACTATAATCAAAGATACACCATGGGGTTGACCATGTTTATTTTTAATTTGGTATACTTTTTTTGAGTGGAAATTATTTTATTTGCGAACAAGGTGCATGATATATGATATCTAAAAAACTAGTTGATTATTAGTAGGTTTTCATTGGATTGGGATATATATATATATACACTTATTTATGAGGTTCGTGGTACCATGATTTATTATAAGCATTTATGGATGTGTGTCTTGGTAGAGTTGCATTGCCATTTTGAAATTCATGGTATCTGGGTTTATTTGAGGCATGTGTTAGTGGGATTGATTGTAGAAATCTGATGAGATGTAGAATTCTGTGTTTCTATGAGGAAAATTTAATTTTGGGGACCTTATGAGATGCAATATTTCATAGGTTCCATATACCACAAGGGCACGAGGTGGGAAACTGATGAGATGTAGGGCTTGATTGGTTTTTGGTATAGCATGACACAATTTGAGTAGCTGATGTGGTTCTAGAGTGTAGATTCTTGAGAGGGTGACTTTTGAGTCTAAGGATGGTCATTGGACCATTATAATTTTTTTGGGATATGAAGTGACTAGAGTTGGTAACTCCAAAGGTGTGAATAACCTTTATATAGTTGACATATGAATTTATAAATAGGGTAGACCGTGGTGTTTTGAATGATATGGTTGTGTTTTATACCATTTTAGGTAATTATTTAAATCTTAGGGGCATTATATTTTAATGTGGGGAGATTGTAACATCTTGGGCTTTTGGACGAAGTCAAAAATTCTTTGTGTTTGGTGATCAGACCAACTTCTTCCATAATCTTTAGAACTAAATTTGATGATATTTATAAACCTACAGACTTGTTTGAAAATGAGTCTTAAGGATTAGAATGTTCCTCAGGGTTTCAAGTGGGGTTGGGGTGTATTGGAGGTAGAAACCCAATTTGTTGAGGTGAAAAGATAGAGGAGCATGGTTTGGGAAAATTGTGAGGCCTCTGAGTGAAAACCCTATGACCCTCTTTTGTCTTTGGATGTGGTTTGGAAATATATTCAACATGGGTATCATAGATGTGTGGGATCTCTAGTTTTTTACGGTGGACTCATGAACAATTTGTTCACTGTTTTCAAAACACTGTACATGGACCATGCTAGGTGTGGTTCCTAGACATAGGGTGCCACACGGTTAGTGCAATATTAGCCAAACCATGAGTCCGAACCATGTGTGTCACGTAAATGGGGAAAATTTCATTTCCCTTTCTTCTATTTATCCTTTTTTCATCTTAATTTCATACATGTACATGTACACTACAATGGATATACCTCATCTTCTTCGTCCCTTAGGATTTGAGCTCCACCATTTTTCATAGCTTTGTATAGATTGATGTCATTCTTGTTGGAAGTGAATCAGAAAGAAATACTATCTTTTTTTACCTTTGTTCCTTTGTCTACCCATATTGTGCATTTAATCCATGTAAGTCATTATACCATATTAGTAGGGAGTTAGTCTAAAATAATGATTTTTCCCAATTGGATCGACATAAATGCTGAGATTGTATGAGGGGAAATCTACTAGTATTAAGTAGGTGGTGTCTATGTTTTTCTTTTACTTACCTCATGTTTTGGGGTTGTGTTCATAATCAAAACATTGGGTTGTCCAAGAGAGACCCTAATAATTTAATGATTTCTGTTGGTTTGAGTAAGTGACTCAAGAGGGGGGTGAATTGAGTTCTTAATTAAAAATTATATTTTAAATGGATTTAAAAAAATCCCTCATATCTGAATAAAAATAGTAGAGTTAGCTGAAGTATAATATTTATAAAAAATTTCATCTTTTTAATGTTTTATCAATGACTGATTAATTCTCAGTTGAAAATAATATAAAATATAATTTGAACTTTGGAAATCAATTTACAAAATCAAATTATAATATAGAAACTATCTATGATTATCTATCAAAGCGAAAGTAATTTTTTAGTATTGAAAACACAAAGAAGTTAAAAGAACATTAAAAGGAACATCAGATATAGTAACAAGAGGTTCATTCTCAAGCTAAGAAATAATCATATTCACATGGTGATCACCTGTCACAAATTAGTCTATATAAACACAAAATTTACCCACACCTTGGATTGAGGTATACAACATCACAAACAGTGTTGTACAGGTCATAAAGACCTATTCCATAGTTTTTATAGGAGTGTAATGAGTGAAAAACCACACAAGGAACTCATTCACTATTATTCGTGGGAATATAATTTGTAAAAAGATATGTTGTGAATATTTATATTCATCTTACAGTTATTTATAGGATTCAGTGTGTGTTCCTAAAATATAAATAGTCACAGAATGACACTAATGTAAATAATGTACACAAATAGAGTTGATGAATGAGTATAAGGGATTGTTTAGCTCTGTGTGATATGTGTTGCAGCTTCATGAATCATTGAAGGTATCTTAAAATTATGTTTTATTTGTTTTCTAGAATGTTGTTTTAAAATAAAGTATCGTAGAAGATTATTTCAAGTATTGTATAAGAGATCCATGTATAAAACACATTCTTGTTCATCTTGTGTCTTAGAATATTTGAAGTAGAATCTTAAAAACAAGAAAACTACTCTTTCTAGTTTGGCACACTTGCTGAGACGTGTTTTCTCTTGTTTTTAACTAGACATATGTATCTATTACTTTATTGATTGAGTTTTTATACACTTCTTCTGATATCTAGCTTGTTGTTGATCATGTTCATATACCTCATATAGCATACTACAGTTTGAAATAAATTTTAATGTTTTTTACAAAAGGTTAGTAATTTAATTAGTAGCATAAAATTTTACAAATATAAACGTTATAAATATATATTTTAAAATGAAATAGGAATGATAGTGTCAATTATCTTCATTATTTAATATAGGGTGGTTTCTTTAGTGGTAGGTCGATTCAATATTGACTCATAGCAGACATGGACTTATTATTGGCATTGTTATGATGGTGGTGTCTTTTGAATGGTTACTTAGACATAGTGGTGAGTCAGTAATGGTGAGTAAGGAACAGTGACTCATACATAGCGCATTCTTTCAATTTGTCAACTAATGGTGACCCTTTAGAGAGGTGACACAACAATGGTAAGTCAAGAGACGTTATTATTCCTTAGTGACGGGTCAAGAAAATAGCTAATCATACCTAGAGTATTATGTGAAGATATCTTCTAATTCCAAAATCTAAAATAACATAGAAAACTAATTATTAAAATAATTAAGAAATATATCTTATTATTAATACCAGGAGAGGTCAAAAGTCCCCTTCTTTTTGATGATAAAAAATCATGGAATTAAGCATATCCAATTAATATATAATGTGGATGAAAAAATAAACATTACAATTATATTAGAGTATAGTGAATAACAAGAATTTTATGAACGAAAAAAAATATCAGAGAAGTAATAAAAATTCATATGTTTATTCTATAATGATTTATCCCCCTTATGAGAAAATAGAAAAGGTAAAAATAGATGAAATGTATAACAATTAACCCATAACGAAACATATATATAGAAAAAATATTTATGTACATCCCCATGAATAATAAAAATTTCTATGTTTATGGATTAATTATTGTAGTATCTAGAGGATATTTCACTTGAGTAGAAGTGCTGAGAGAAGATTTTAAAGGCTTGGGGAAAGCTATCTGCACTATAGGAGATGTGGATGTGATGAAGGAAGGAAATTCTCTGAAAGTGACTGGCCCCATATTCCTAAGTGCCTCAATAGGAGTCATGGTAAAATGTTGATGTCTAGGAGGTAAAGGGGAAAAGGATTGGATACAATGGTATAACAATATTATGGAAGAGGATAAGGGTGCATAGGTCCAGTAGTGTGTCCCCAAGAGGTTGAAGGAATGGGAAATACATCTTGAGATAAAACTACTATGGTATGGACATGAATATAAGGATTTAATAGATTGATAAAATCTATAATAATATTTCCTCCGTTTTCCACAGAGTTATATAAATCATCCTTATTTTCCATAATTAATGGAAGATAATGAGTGAGTTCCTTAAGTTTCATAACTTGATCTATGAAGGATTGTGTTACAAGTGGAAGCATCAAATTTTTAGCTAAATACTTAAAATAAAAATTCAATTGATTCATGGTTTAAATTATTTTAATATATAAATCTACTTTCATTGCAATCTATTCTTGAGTAGTAGTGGACTCATTAGAATAAACTCTTAACATAGAATGTACATGGTCCCTTTTTTCCAAATGTTTCTCAAGCTCTCATGATCTGAATCACCCATCATAGTCTAAAATTATTCTCTAAATATTAATATGATCCACTCACCATTAAATGATTAATGAGGTAGATCAATAGAAGATGATACACCTTTTAACACATATTGAATAAATGATATCATCTTTTTGACATCAAAAACCAGAGGGGGAGATGAACCATCTAGAGAAAACTCTGAAGAGTTATCTCCAAGACTTTTCACAACACTATGTAGAGATTATTTATATTCATATATCATCCCATTACCCAAATATTTGAGAGTTTTCAAATTGACAATTATCCTATTATTTTACATTCTTACTTCCAAAATTTCATGAACCATCATGGGTTGAATTTTCCAACATATTTTCTCAAGATGAAGTGTAGTATCATTTTTTACGTAGATTTGTTTCATGTGTAGGTTGTGATATCCAATGTTCTTCAAAAATGGATAATAGTTTATCTCTATAATATTTTAAGTCATCATGACTTATATATTTTGAAGGTATCTATGAAATAGAATGTGAATATGACTTAAAAGATAATGTATTGAGCCAAAACTCTTTGGATAATTAAATTTTCCTAATTGAGGATGCCAAAGGGTCATTTGAAGAAGGATAACCAAACAAAAAGTACAACATGCATGGTATTTTTACCATTCATCCATATAAGATATATCAAAAGGTTTTTGTACTTCAATTTTTTTTAATTTGGGGTTTTATACCATTCAATAGATACTCCTTTTTGATTATTAACTGACTATATCAACTGATTATCATCATTTCCATACACTACTTTAGTCATCTTTTTATGTTTATTAGTTACAAAAATAAATTTATTTGATTGTTGAACCAAATTATATTTATCTACTATAGGTAGTGAAGTATCCATTTCATGACCTCTATCATGATTTTTATGATCTGAATTATCACCATCACTTTCCTCATATTGATCATCCCATTAATTATTAATAGATTATTCTTCATCTTCATCTTCATCATTTTCATTTTATTGTTCATTATAATAATCAACATATTTATTATCACAACCAATTTATTCCTTATATTAATCAATTTTATTTTCATTTTCATCATCATATGTTTCTACACTAGTATCTAGAGTTTTATATACACTTTTATAATCAATGATTTCTTCCTCATCTCATCATCATCATCATTCATGAGAATTGTTTCTCTGGAAGGAAGATATAGTGACGGTCTTAGAGATTCATATAAAGGTTCTTCAAACTCTTTATGAATATTAGGATCACATCCTTCTTCATTAGATGGATTTTCCTATTCAAATATAGAGGTAATAGACTCTACCTTTTAATATAAGTATTCAATTACATCATTTAGTTCTAATAGAGGATGAGAAATGTCAATTGGTATTGTGAAATGATCAACAGAGTTGAAATTTTAATAAATATTTTTATTTTCTTCTACCCATTTATTCATCCACATAATCCAACTTATTTTAATCATTTTTCATATAAACATTACAATGAATAAACTAGAATAGTCTATAACTGACTCTTCATTTTCTCTCACTAATCCTTTGGATTTGAATGTAGAAGAAAGGAAATTAGAAAAAAATAGATAAGGGTATCTTGAAGTGAGATTAATCATATGACACATCTGAAGAATAAGGAATTACCATAGATTTATTTTATGTCTTTTCTTCATAAGATACAACAAATACACATCCTAAAAATTCAAAGTGGAAAGTTAACCTTTTCTCCTGAAAAGAAGATGTTGGATAAATTTAAACTACAACCTAGTTTCAACATATATCACATAAGAAATAGGTCTTGTAAGAGTTCAATTTCTAGTTAGATCTATTATATTCTCTTCAAAAAAGAAAATTTTAATGGTAAGAGGGGTACATCTTTGATTATCATGAAATATACCGTCATGAGGTACTTCTAAACATGTTTCCCATACACTTGAGTTTAAGACACATCTCTATCCATTCAATATATTTATTATCAAGAAATCATCTCCTTCAGTCAAATAAAAATCAGAATATTGATTGAAATGAAATATTAACTTTAGATACAATGATATCTTATTATTCAAAAACCATTCCATCTAACATTTCTCTTGAAAATCTCTTAACACATGGGACATACATGACAGAATACAGTATGTAGATATCTCCTTTTCTAGTACAAATACACATTTCATGAGTTTAGGGTTCAATGGTTCCTTAATTTTCTAGATCAAAACACATTTCTTATTCTTTAAAAGTATAATTTTTTCTTGATTTGACTCATATGGTCTCTTGATTCTAGCCATTATAGACATCTGGGTAGAGTTCAAAGGGATGAAGGAAAGGAGAAAATGTGGGGAAGGATGTCTAAAAAAGGGTTTAAAGGTTGAAAGGCCTGATACAATTAGAAGGGTTCATATTTTATTATTTAGTGATTCTAAAAATGGACATTCTAAATATATAAAATAAATAAAATAAGAATAATAATAGGTATCTTAGTTAGAAAAATGTTTTCAAGGAAAAAACAACGGCGTGTCAAATCAATGGCGAGACACTCAATGGAGAGTCAACAACGGTGAGACATCAGCAATGAGACATCAATGGTGAGACATCAATGGGGATAAATCTATAGGGATACATCAATGGTGTGACACCAATGGTGAGTCATCAATGGTGAGACATCAACTATCAGACATCGACAATGAGATATCAACAATGATCCATCAATAAAGTTACATCAAAAGAGTTTCACTTAACTAAAATTAATCATTCCTAACTAATGTTTTATGAAACTCATCCACTAAAAATTAAATTCCTTAGTAAAAATATTGGCTAAATGATGTTCAATTCCAATATATTCAAGAGTTATATCACCATTTTGATAATGATATCTGAAAATGTGGTTTCTTACATCAAATTGTTTTGTTATAGATTGAGATAATAGATTTTTAGAAATGTCAATATCACTTGCGTTGTCATAATTTATAGGAATATTTCATAATTGATATCATTAATTTAGTAATGTCTATTTCAACTAGAAAAATTGGGAACAAAAACAATCATCATCTATATATTCATATTTAGAAGTAGATAATGAAACATAATTTTTCTTCTCAAAACACCATGAAACTAGTAACTTATCTAAAAAGTGACATGTTCTAGAGGTTCTTTTTTTATCTAACATGCATCCATGAAAATCAGCATCATAATAACTAACTAATTCAAATTGTTATCCCCTAGGATAGAATAATCCAAAATTGGAAATATATTTGAGGCATTTAAAATTTATTTTCACAGCAAGTAAGTGAGACTCTTTTAGGTTTTCTTGAAATTGAGCACACATAAACCCAATAAAAATACTATTAGGTTGGCTAGTAGTAATTATAGAACACTTCCTATCATAACTATGTAATTCGATTGATCTACTGGTTTCCCAGCCTCTTCATGATCTTTCTTGCATGTGGTACTCATGGAAGTATCATATCCTTTTGTGTTATCCAGAACAAAATGTTTCAGATGATATTTAGTATACTTACTTTTAGTCAAAATAATTCCTTATTTTTTCTGAAATATTTTAAATCCAATAAAGAACTTAGTTTCAGTAATTAATCTCGTTTAAAATTCACTTTGAATCATTTTTTTTGAAAATCAGAACCTTGGATGTTTTTTGAAGATTCAAAAAAATAGAATCTACATATATTTGAATAACTAAAATAACTTTTGGAATTATTTTGATAAAAATTGTAGGTTTAATTATAGCTTTTGTAAAACCCTTTTAAATAAGAAATATAACACCCCAAGAGTTCATAGTGTGTTATTTCTTCAAAATAATTCAATTACTTGCACTACACGCAACACCGAGTTCAATTGCACCATGACTTACCAAAAATCCATTCAAAAGAGGTTATGAATAGAATTAACTAAATTTTAATCTTTATATAATCCTTATAATTTTAGAATCCATATTATGAGTATCTTAGACATAATGCAAGAACAAATTCATTTTCAATATTGCACTTTTATCAACTTTTAATAGTGAACCCTTTTTAAATTAAATATTTTAAACTTTTTGACTAAATGGGGACATCAAAAATTTAGAATGAAACATCCCAAGCTTCCACGGTACGCTTTCATTGAATAATACAGTAGAGTGTGTTGTATGCAACTTTGAGTTTTAACACACACCACAACCAATCAAACTAGCTGTTATGAATAGTAATACCTAATTTTTGAAATTATATATATTTTATATTTCAAAATGGACTTCTTTTTTGTATTCGAAATATCGAATTTATCCTAAGGTGAAATTTTGGTACTTTTCGAATAACTTTCATATTTTGATGAATAGTGAAAATTACTAAATTTTAATTAAAAACAACCTTTTTAATCAAATAATTAATAGTGATAAATTATGAATTTGAGTGGCTTTAAAGTATATTTAGACTTTATTTTTACCATTTAATATAATATTTGTCATTGGACATAATTTTACTATTAAATTGAACATAAACAAGTGTCAATCTTTTGATAGTTATTGTCTCTTAAAAACACGCTTTTTGTTTTGACAGCGGGAATTAATTTTAAATTAATTTCTGCCACTTCTGTGTTTTGAATTTAGAAAAATGGATTCCATATTTGGAATCAGGATGTTCAAATTGTGTAAATTGGTAACTTTTTTTTAGACATTTTGAATAATTACTGCGGTAAATATTTTATTTACCATGGTTAAGGGTAAATCCGGTAAATAAGGGTTTAACAATAATATTATAATAATACTAAATTAAGCTAAAACGTGTCCTAGACTTATTGGTTGATAAATGTTCGGACATAGGCATATTTTGGTCGATTTTTGGACCCTATGGTGCCACTTGTAGGTGACAGGGACACTTTATATTAATTAAGTTAAAATGAATACAAAACTGACAAAATCATATATCTTTTAGAAAAACAATTTTTACATAGGGTTATATATGTTGGATTTTAGATTATAAATATTAATTATAAATATAAACAGATTTAATAAATAATGATATTTTATTTATAATTTTTATACATTAAATAACTTAATTTATTTATGACACAATGATGATGCAGTAATTACTATAATAGTGAAAAATCAAAATAATTGATATTATGAATACCCAAATAAATATAATATGAAACTTTTAATGAATTAAACTAATTTTCTAGGATAATATGATATATTAGGATTGATTTAATTGACTTTTTTCGAAGTAATCAATCTGTTATGAGTTTCAAAAAAATCAACTATTGAATAGTGTCAAAATTGACATAAAATAGTTCTTAAAACAAATATTATATTATTAATTGATATTAAATTCTTAAAAATCTAAGGTTCGGCCAAGAGACTTATATCATGATAGGTCCATCATTAATGGACCACTTAGGGGTCTCTTGTATGTATATAGTATGTTTATTAACCATATTATATAAAAATACAAAGAGACATTGTAAAAGTGAAACTAATTAACTTAGAGTTAATACTTAAAGATAAGGTTAATATAAGTACCCAAACCTGTCTAAATTCTATTGGTTGAGATGTTTTAGAACCATCCCCACCTTAACATTTAAATAATAAACTTTTGAGCCATTAGAAACTGAATATGAATTTATTATAAACTAATATTTCTAGCTTTTCCAAAGGTGCCCCTCAGCCCTCTTATAAAAGGGCACTCCTCCTTCTCATTTCTTCACACCTTAAAAACCTTTTGGTTCAGCAAAACCCTTCCCAAATACTCTCCCAACTTCCATAACTACAACATAGAGGCCTTATTTGGATCATAAAGCCAACCTAATGAGCCCTTTTGATCAAATCAAAAGGAAGAACCCGAAGAAGAGGTAATGATTTCACCACCCTTTACCAAGTTCCTTTCTTCTTCCACTTCTTCTTCCTTTTTTATTACCATTCAAAAATAATAACTCCAGTATCATATATATACTATGTTGTTATTATAAATATGGTACAACCATATTCAGTATTCTATCCACCCTTTGAATAACATGTCACCATACGTGCGTACGTACTGCTTACCGTCTGCACGTCGTGGTGTAATTGTTATTCAATATATTTTTATTTGGATGGGTATAATAATGATATGTAACTCATGTAAATAATAAATATAACTTGTTAATGATTCTGTATATATTATATAACAAATATTTATGTATTATTTCAAAAGAATGATATTGTCGCTCGTGCGTACGTACGGACTACCGTCTCCACGAACGCGATGAGATTCATTCTCCATCGTATCCATTCAAGTATAATTATCATTTGATGATTTAAAAATGATATTTAAGTACTTGATATCATTATGGATATGAATAATATACAACCTATCCATTAAAAACATGGCTTACGTAACAAAACATATAAAAGAAAACAAGTAAGTTAACACTCGAAACAACGATAATACTAAGATATTATTATCAAATCAATATTAAAAGATCATATATGATATCATATTAATGTATATGATTCTTGTATAATTTAATAAAAATTATTTCACCATTATACATGAGGTTAACCTACCTCAACCAAGGAAAAGTACAAGGTAAGGTATTTTCTTATCTCACTTTCAATTCCGTGATATTTCCATTGTTCGCCACTAAATTATTGAAAGTGGTGTATTGTGTACTGCCATTTGATATATATTATAATGATTCTCTTTATATTCATGTTATTCTATAAATCATTTGGTGGTTATTAACTTTTGGCCATACGACTCAGTTGATTAACGTGGTAAGGGGTTTTCATCTCACTCCTTATTCCCGTGAGATTCATGCCATATTTCCACCATCACCTTTTGTGTGGTGTATGTACTGCCCATAATTATATTCTTTGTGTAATACACTCTAATTTATGTGTATTTACATATTCATTTTATGATACCTCTTTCAAGGGTTGTATGTTTCATATGTTACCAAATTGGTAAGGGTTATTTTGCAATCTCTTCATTATCCAAGGTTGTTTATACGTAATAATCTACTGGGATCTCTTTATCATCCACATCCATGTTTCTTAAAAATGAATTTCAAAACATTTTTACTATTTACTAGAATATGGGTTAAAGTCATTTATAACCTTGTTTGACTTTTTATAAGAGGTTTATAAAGAAATCTTTCCGTCGTTTTCCAAACAAGGTGCTTTTTAACCTTTTCGACAAAATTAAGGTAAGAATGTTTTTTTAACTTATACGGCGGGTGTGGCTATTTTCCACCGTTATAAAATCGTCTAAGCTTCCTATACAAGATAATAAGAATATTTTCAAAAAAATTGTTTTATTTCATAAATATAAGAATCTTAAATGATTTCAAAATAGAAAGAGATATTTTTCTAAAATAGTCTTTATTTCATCTATGTCAACATCCTTTGATGGATTTTAAGATTATTTGAAGTTGATTTATTATGATACAAAACATCCATATTTTATTGAAGGTTTTGTGATATTTTTGACTGTGGATAAGTTATTCTTATGTCACTCATGGTTTTTGTTTAGAGTATTGAAATTTCATAGGTTATTTGTAATCCGAATTTTTATGTTATATTTCAACCTTTCATTTAGATGAATGTGTTAGAAAAGTATGTTACGGGTTGGGGACCGGTAAAAGTAATCCCTCCGGTTTGGTCTCCGGTTATTAGAGGAACTCTGGTTTGGTCTTCGGTTATTAGAGGAACTCTGGGTTGGTGTCTGGTTATTAGAGGCACTCCGGGTTGGTGTCCGGTTATTAGAGGCACTCCGGGTTGGGTTCTGGTTACAGTTATCCCCTAGGTCTTGGGACGAGGCCTTGACAAAGAAATTAAAGTTCAGCATTATGCATTCCGACGTTATGAAAGTGGTTATTGATATTTCATGTGATTATTCTATTAGTAGAATATCTATGTGAATAAGTAAATGGCATTATTTCATTTTACTTTTTCCATACTATGTTGAAGTTCAAGTTTAAAAGGCATTTGTTTTAGTAATGCATTGCCTTAAATGTTTATGCTTATTTTTGAATGTTCCGCTATATTTTTATCCTTATTGGGCATTTGAGGTCACCCCTTTTCTATGTTTTATTTTTCCCAGGATGTGAAGAAGTAAGTTATGAATGACCTACCGGGATATTATGAGGGGATAATAGTGTGGACTATGGAGACATTATATTGTCATAGTAGTTTTTCACTTTATGATATAATGTAAAACTTACGAATATATCTAGTGTTTGCAAGGCTACTAAACCAATCGATCTTTCAAGATTTGATCTTTATTGTGATCATACCAATGTTATGTAATAATGCACCGACTCTGGGTAACTAGGGTTGGGGCGTTACAAGAAAAGTTTTGAGCATGTCATACCATGATCTAGGAGCTTTTTTTAAACCGTATAAGGATTTTACTAATTTAAAAATAGGATTTGGAAAATTGAGATTTAGAAAATAGGGGTGTTGTTCAACAAAAACATCCTTTACTATATTACCTTTTATGAATTCACCTTTGACATAAATTTTATGATGTTTTACATTTATATGTTCTATAAAAGCTGGTAAGATTATAATTGATTCAGGTTGGACTATAGGTGAAAATGTATCTTCAATATCTATAACATCTCCTTTAATACAATGTTGAGAAACTAATCCAACCTTATTCATTAATTTTGTTGCAAATTCATCAACCGTGTTTCAAAACACCCATTTAGTTCCTATAGTTACGGTATACTTGGTTATATCAATATGTTTACACAATTTATTTCTATAAAACTAATTTATCACCTCATGCATTGCCATTTCCAAGAATTCATCATTGATTGATTCATTGATATTCTTAGGTTGAAGATGTGATAAAAAGGATTGATGTTCAACCTGATTTCATATAGAAGATCTAGTTTGTGGTCCTTTTTATAGGTATCCAACTATAGTATCTAAAAAAAATTTAGGAGTTTTAATACCTATTGAGAATTATGGACTAGATTCCATTGTGTCATATACATATTCATGTTCAATAGGTTTAGAGTCTAAAAATACTATAGAACTAGATGAGTTTTCTACTTTTGTGTCAGTATAATCAGAAGGATTGGAATTCATGTACATATTTCATAGATCCCCCTCCATTTTTTCAAGAGATATTTTTGGCTCATGTGGTTCTATTTCATCAAATTTCACTTGTATAGAATCTTCCAAACATTTTATTCTTTCATTAAAGAATCTATATATTTTTCATGAAAATAATTATCCTATGAAAACTCCTTCATCATTTTTGGAGGAATTGTTTTCAATATTATCCATTGTATTAAGAAAAAAGACATTACAGCCAAAATATCTAATGTAGTTAACCTTAGTCTTCCTATTAATCTATTTTTCATAAGGGGTTTTCTTCAAGATATGTCTGATTTATGATTATGTTGATTAAATAAAAATACCCATTCAAATCCTCTACCCAATAATATATCGGTAATTAATATTAGTTGAGAATAGTTATAGAACTCTATTGAAGGTTTTATTTCTTCTTTCTATAAATCTATTATAATTATGTGTCATAATAGCAGAGAAGTTATGACTATATCTATTTTGGAGAAAAATGATTAGAAATATTGATTTTCAAACTCACAGCCATAGTCAATTCTTAATGTCTTAATTTTAAGTCTACTTATATTCTATACTAATCTAACATAGTTGGTAAAATAATAACTAACTTAAATTTGGTGAGATAAAAATAAATCACATGTATACCTAGAAAAATCATCAATAAGTACATAAACATAGTGCTTCTCATTATTATTGAGACTCTACATGGTCCAAACAAGTCCATATGATCCAACTCAAGATCCTGAGAAGTTGATATTTATTTCTTTATTTTGAAAGATATATTATCTTATTAACCATTTTTACAAGTATTGTAAACATTATTGTTAGGAAACATAGGTTTAGGTAGATCCTTGACATACGATTTTCAAGTAATCTTTCTTTGTGAGTGAATGTTACAATGAATTAGTATTCTATAAAAAATCCATGATTTTCTATAAAAGGAACTTAATCAAGAAATATTTTTTGAATGGAATGAATCCCTATTAACGATATATATATTTTCATTTCTATACGTAGTAAAAAATAAATTACTCTTATATTCATAAACATTATAATAATTATTTTAAAATTTGACATGAAAAAGAATAGTAAAATAATTTTCAAATTAGACTATACTTTAAACAATAAAAAAACACACTTTAGATTTTAAAATTGAATTGGGGTTCCCATTTTGACTAAGAACAATGCTCTTTCATTTACCATTATCACTAAATGTGACATATCCACCATCAAACTTTTTTAGACCCTTAAATATTGAGTAGTATCCTATTATATTCCTTGAAAATTCACCTTCCATGTATGATAATTTCTTACATTTTCATTACACGTAGCATTCTTATAAAGTATATTATATATGAAATGATTTTGGTACCCAAATTTTCATGGATCCAGAAATTTTAGTAATCAAATATTTAGGAAAAAACAATTGCTTCATGGGTTTTCTGTATTTAGTTTGTCAATTTTTTGAGAAATAAATCCTTCTTTGTAATATAAAAAAATATCTTATTCAATTATTTTTATAACTAACATCAATTTTTTTCAGAACTGCATCTTGCATAAATTTTTCTAAATTTTGGAATAAATTGGTTTTAACTATTCTTCTATGTCTAGGTTGGAGGCCTATATTTATAAAGTATTTTGGAGAAATTTATTATCCAAGAATTTGTGTTTAAATATTTTTCTAATTAATAAATTTCTCTAGATATTTGTTTAACTATTCATTAGATAGAAAAATTTCATTATTTTCTTTAGGAAAGTGGCCATTTTTATCCTTTTCTATAGAAACTACAAAATTAATTTAAATAGTAAGAGGATGCGATTATTTAGTGTTTTTATCTATTATTTATCACATTAAAAGTATCTTAAAGCATAATGAAATAATCAAAAAATTATTCTTTAGAAATGTTCCCATTAACATCATTTTCATCATCATCTCCAGAGTAATTATAGTTATATTTAAGAGATACTAAAGTTACTTCTGATATATTCTTCATAATGCACATGTTGGGTTTATCAATTATTTCATCATGAGATGAATCAGAGTTAATGGAGGAGTCCTCATAAGAACTAATAGCTTTCATATCTTTCTGGTACTTTTAATCCTTCTTGTCATATTTCTTTTTGTACTTCATTTTTAGCCAATCATCCTTCACATGTCCTTTTATCTAGCATTCATAACATATGATGTCATTTGAATGATCATTTATCTTGAAATATTTTTTCTACATCCCATGATTGTCATATTTTCCCATGAAGTTATATTTCCCAAAGAATTTATTCTTCATTATATGTTTTTTTGAATATTCTGGCTAGCAGATACATTTCCTCATAATTTTCAGCAGAAAAATCTTCACCACATGAACTTTTATCTTGAACTTTAACTTTCTCATTTTCCTTTTTCATAGATAATGTGGGTTTGAAATAAATATATTTTCTTATAGGTTCATCATATATTTCTTGATTAACATTTATCTCTTCCTCATACAACATAATTTTTTTATTGGACTCCTTACTGTCATTTAATTGATGTCACATGATTCTCTAATGGACACGGATGTCCCTCTCTATATTTCTGGTACACATCTCAAGAGTCTCATGATCTGCCCTTTTGGAGTGACCATATTTCCCATTAAGCTCATTGTATTTATGATCTTGTTTAACCATAGATACATATCAAAGATAGGATCATCATGATTCATATTAAAATTATCATTTTTAGTAGTATAAGCATCAAGCATCATTTATTTAATATATTTTGTTTCTTCAGGTGAAATAGCTTGAGTATTCCACATCTCATAGGCAATTTTACATGCATAAATTATATTAAACTATATATATCCTAAGTTACAGTATGTGACATTTATAGATTTGGAATTATGATTATAATAATCATTAGTTTCATCATCCTAAGTATTTATAGCAGTAGTAGAAATTATTACTCATCTACTATATAAGACAAGACTTCAAACCCTATACATTCAATATGCATTATCATTTTTATTTTTTATTGGTAATAATTTGTCTCATTTAAATATGGAGGTCCTTTAGTAGAATCACCTTCCTTCTATTTATCCATAATAATGTATTAACAAATAAATATGAATAAATGGAAAATTTTGAATTAACATAAATTTTATAATTTGTATCATATATCTATAATCACATTCAAAAAGGATTTGAAAATCATTTAACTCCTATGAAACCAAATATTGGTCAGAGTAGGAGATCCAAGAGGTGGGGTGGGGGATGAATTGAGTTCATAGTTAAAATTTCTATTTAAAATTGATTTATAGAAACCCCCAAATAAGAATAAAAGATATCCTAGTTAACTAAAGTAGCATATTTATAAAAGTTTTGATCTCTTAAAATACTTCTCAAAGAGTGATTAATTCTCAGTTGAAATAATATGAAAAAATATCAACTTTTGAAATCGATTTTTAAAATCTAATTCCAATATAAAAAATATAATATGAACTATCAATGAGATAGAAATCTATTAATTTTTTAAATGATAAAGAAGTGAAAAAAACATTAAAATTCACAACAGAATAATAATAAGAAGTTTTGTTCTTAAGATGAGACTTAATCCACCTTACATGGTGATCACCTACCACCAAGTAGTTTATATTAACATTAATTTCACCCAAAACCTAGATCGAGGTATAAAACAATACATATAGTGTTTTCCAGGTCACATAGACCTCTTCCATAGTTTTCATGGGAGTGAAAAGACTGACAAGACATGAAGGGACCAATTATACTATTATTCATGGGAATATAAGTTATAAAACTATAGGTTGTGAAGATATCTAGGTATATTCAAGTTATGTATAGGTGTGAGTCTGTGTTCCTAAATTAAAGATAGTCATAAACGTCTTGTGATGTAAATAAATTACATGAATAGAATACATAAAAGAGTATAAGGGATAGTGTTTCTCTATGTAATATGCATTGTAGCATCATGAATCTTTGATGTTAGATTCAAATGAAGCTAGATTTTTTTTCATAAATCTATTTTAATATAGAGTATCATAGAATATTATTTTTTGTGAAATATGAGATATCTAAGTGTATAGAAAAATCTTCTTCTTCATGTGTTCTTCAAATGATTGAAGTATTGGCTTCCAAACATGAAAACTACTCTTTTTAGTTTGGAACACTTGTTGAGTCATTTTTATTGATTGTTTTCATGACGCTTACGTCTATCTTACTTTTTTGATTGGATGTTTTCTTTATACACTATATCTGACATATAGAATGTTCTTGATTATGTCCTCATACCTCATACCTTCTGCAGTAGTCTAACAACTATTTAAATGTTTTCTCCAAAAAGTCATTAATTTACCCCATATCGTTAAATTTTAAAAATATGACTGCTATAAATAATTAATCTTAATTGAAAAAGGAAAGATATTTGTGGGTATTTTGAGAAATGAAACTATATCGGTTTCTCTGGATATATGTTTTACAATAGTGACTCATAGATAGCAATGAATTATTCATGATGGTGTAAGGATGGAAGTTTCTTTATAATGGTGACTCAGACTTAGTGGTGATTCAGTAATAGTGATTCATGAATTGTAACTCATACATATCACATTATTTCAAGATGTCTTGTAATGATGACTCTTTGGAGTGGTGACTTGAGAGTGGTGAGTCTAGAGCAATGAGTCTTCCTTAGTAATGAGTCAAGCTAATAGTTTCTCATACTTGGAGTAATCTTCTAAGATGTATTATAATTAAAATTGATAAGATAACACTAAAAACTCATTATAGATATAATGAATCATTATTTTTTATTATTAAAATAAGAAGAAGCTGAAACTTTCAATTTTATTATTAAATTAAACTAATGAGATGCCTTTGGGCATGTTTCTCCATGAAAAACGATTTTTATAGCATGGTGACGGGATTTAAACCATATGTGGAGGTTAGACTAGGTGGTTTATTCAATTTCACCTAAGATAAATTTTTTATTTTGAATATAATGAGTTATAGGGGAATATAATGAGCATAGAACAAGGATTGAGATGGTATTGAAAATATGGATGAGGTGACATAGTTAAATTGGTTGGTCAACAACTAGATTCTATGAGTGAAGTTGATCACGGGTTGGGAGACTTGGTCATCATGTTGAGATAATGAGGATGTCATGTAATGATAATGGACCATATAATCTTTTACAGTGTTTAACCTTGTTTTGAAAGACATGGTCCCAATGGCACGAGGTGCCAATATGATGTGTCTTATGTACTATGTTTTGGTTATTTTCACTCACTGTGATTTGATTACATACCATTGGAGTAGTGTGAACACAAATAGGACTCAAATGATGAGGTGGTGTTGACCTCTTGTATGGGTATAGGCCTCCATTAGATGTATCTTAGGATAGTGCTGAACAATAGTTAGGTTGGATGTGCATGCCGTATAAATCCATAGGAATGGTGAGGAGTGATTAGTAGATTGTGATAAGACCATCGATTGGGGCTTTAAGATTAGTGTATATTGAGACCATAGGGACGAGAATACTTGGGAGGAAATACATTGTTGTTCCTTGTGTTGTTAACTTTTGATATGATAGTGTTTATTACTTGGAAGATAAATATCACTGTTCCTTGGAATATAAGGATTTGAGCAGACTTGTGTTATTCAGAAGGGGTTCTAGGGACCTGGTACATATAATTTGGGAACTTATTTTTTTATTCTAATGCATGATTGATTGAAAGGGGTGTTAGGTGACACTTTTGGAGGTATAACATGAGGGTTCTCTGAGGATGATTTTTTTCAGAGGATGAGTCTAGGTTTGTTATAAAGAACATGTCCACTCTAGTTATACTGATGTTGGCCAAAGAAAGTGATCATTTCCTTGTAAATATTGATCACGTGGTAAGTGGGTAATTATTTATACATGCATGGCCACTAAGTTATTTATTCTTAGATAAAAAAACTTTATCATCGATTTTTAGGCACACATTTATTTTTTCCTATTGAGATTTATTATCACACAAAACACTGTCTTCACAAGGATGGTTTAGAAATTACAATTATATGATCATGTAATGGTTCCAGATCAGGAGATGAGCCCTAGTGATATTGAGATACTTTTTTCATGGGATGGATGTAGAGGGGCCTTGGAGGATCATACAACAGTTAGAGTTTTCATTTTTTCAGTTCCTTTCTGTACTCTTATTAAATGTACATACTGATTATCATCCACAAGTGACCCTTTAGTATTTATTGTATCGTAGGAACTGACCTATATGCATTCTCTATAAATATTTTAATGTGGTTTTATTTCTAAAAAACGTATTTTATTCTGGTATTGGTATGACTAGGATTATTTATTGTTGTTGTTGCTGCTATCTATTGTATTTTCTCTATGGTGGATTTCTAGTCCAGTGTTTATGGTATTTGTTCTATTGATATATTTATATATGTACCTTTATTATTATTACAACTAGAGTGTATATTCTCTCCAATATAACCTCATTAAAACATCATTTCTTGGTGGAATCCTTTTTTATATGGTTGGGAAAACCTAATGAGTAGGGGTAAACTAGCCATGAGAATGGTTCGGGTGGAATGATGAGTTGGGGTACTAGAATTTATTTGAAATTATTTAATTAATATTTATTCATAAAATAGTAATCATTATAATTTTTATATTTATTAAATGTATTATTTTTTTAGTTATTCACCATTCCATATTTGTTATGACATATATAATAATGATATATTCTTCTAAATTCACACCGTTACTGAGCATTTGAGATCACCCCTTTATTATGTTTCCTTCCCCAAAAAGAGATGAAGTTTTATATGATTGATATATAAGGATATGATAAATAAAATAATATCATTGTAAATTGACATTATATGTTTAATTATATGTGTTAAAATATAAAATAGATTCAAGTATATATCTATTTTACAAAGAACACTAAACTATTCAATTCTTTGGGATGTGATCTCTTGAATCTAGTGCCATTGTAGTGAAATAATCACTCTCTTTAGTCTATGTGGGTTATGGTCATTACAAATATATTGAAAAAATACAAGAACAATAAAATGGGGGAATAATGATAATTAAAATAGTGACGAAACAATTTATTTATTGGGGAATAATGTTTCTCATTGATATTTCATACTATTTTTTTTTTGTCAAAACTAATAAAATGTTAGAAATCTTGTTCTATAGGTAACACCAAAATAAAATGAGACACAGTATATTAGTTTAATATAATCAAGAAAAATATATGAATAAAAAAACCACTTGAAAATAAATAGTTATTAAATGATAAAAAATTATTCTATTTAGATGAATGTTAATTAATAAGATATAAATTTTAAAATGATTTTCCACTATAAAATAACTATTAAATGTATTAATAAATTAAATAGTACAATTTTAAATTATTATTATGATAATATATAATATTTCAATATATTAAATAATATATTAATAGTCTATAATTTATATATTAAAATGAAATAACACTGAGAATAGATAATTGTTAAGATGATAATTTCTCAATAAAAGTCATGTTTCATTACATTCTGAATTTTCATTTGGAAGATAAATTATAAAATTTTAGAATTTGAATATTAAAAAAATACAATCATTTTGGAAGTCTATATATTAACATTAACCTACACTTTATTTTCTAAAAAAATCATGAAATAATTGGGTTTTAGTGAATAAGAAAAAATACTATTTATACTAAAACAATAGAATTTTTATATCTATCATAAAGTAAGTATAACATAAAATTTTAAAAAAATTATATGATAAATTATGTATTTATGGTGAAAAATGTTTCATTTTAAAAATATATTATCACCTAACAAAGCCGATGTTTAACATTTTATTAACATAAATAATATTTAATAACAAAATATCTATAACATTTTTATTATTATACAATATTTTGGTGAAATTAATTATAGTATATAATTAAAGGAAAATAAATTTAATATATTTTATTACAAAAAAACTTATATCATGAAAATAATTGACCATGATATTTTTTCATAAAATAATTAATGCTTAAAAATATACCTTTTCTAAAAATGGGATTCTATAAATTACATGGGATAATATAATTATTGATTTATCTAAAATATTTAAATTTTAAAAGATAATATAAATTTCATATATGGAATAATTATTAATAAATTAAATAATAAAAAATAATTTATATTCGTTCATTAAAAGTATTTTTTTTTAAATATTATTACGTGAAATAAGTTACTATGATGAACCTCCATTAACTAATTATAATATAGAAAACAAAAAATAGCCACCTAGTGAGAAACTCGAATCAAATGAAAATAAATAAAACCATATATTGAAGTAGATAAAAAGAATATTAAATATGATTGACTAATCTGGATATGCAACTAAATATAATGATTCGGTGATACCTAAGGGAATAATATTAGTCATAATAGGGTTCATCTGATTCAGTTTCATCAGTGTAATTATGTGGTTGAACAATGTTCAACCATTGTTGAATATTGTTGTTGCAATGCATTACCAATATAGACAAGTCCAAGTTGATGTCTATAGTAAGTAATTTCATTTATTAGTAATTATTTTCAAAAGGATAAATTTTTTTTGTTGATATTTAATTTCTATGAAGGCATACAATTGTTTAATATGGATATGTCTATGAGTTTCCAAACTCTGAACCATTGATATTATTTGGGAGTGTAGATACAGGGATAAAAAAATTGGATTTTTGATGAAGATGATCACAGAAACAAAGATATTCTTGGGGATAAATGATATTAATGTAGAGAAAACTATAGTTTTATAAGATAATATGATATTATTGTGGTTTATAATGATGATATGAGCATAGAATGTTCGTGAGGTGGAAGACATTTGAATACATCATTTCACTATGATTTTTAATTTATTTTTAGGGTCAATTGGGAATAGAGGAGGGAGACAAGATGGTTCTCTTTAATGCATCTATGAAGATGGGAAATGGTCAGCACTAACTTTTCCTAGATATTAGGGTTTTGATATTTAATTTTACGAATGAATTAGCCGTTATGTTGAGGGTGGTTTTGGAAATGTCAATATTGGTGAGTATAAATTGATGTTCAGGATTTATCATAATAGATTTTCATGGTTATGCGATGGCCAGTTTTTCATAATATATTTTTCCATTCAGAAATAATTATTAGTGATATATTTCACATAGAATAGATTGGATGTGGGATTTTAAATTTATATTAAAAAGTTTCAATAACATCATGTTTATGTTATAAAAGATTGGGAAAAATCATATATGATCGATGAGGATTAAATGTTAAGAATATTGTTAGTAGGATAGTATATTTAAATTTGGAAAATTAGACACATTTTATGGAAATTTCAACTCAAAAATAATCTTTATACTAGAGTCCTTGATAATCCTACAAAACTAATAGATTATTTGACTATGAAAGTAGAGGGGAAGAAGGGAAATTCATGGTGATCATGAGTATGAGCTTCATCTATGGTGAACACTAAGGATAAAAGAGATAATATATAGATTTTGATGAGAGTGAAGATACTTTGTTTCCAATTATCATTTTAATTATCTTTTTATAAATTAGCCTTTTTTGTATATTTATTTCTTTTATCATGTTATAACTTAATTTATTTAGGTAAATAACAAATTTTTAAGTTTTTATACAATTTATGTTCTCAGGATTTCAAATTCAATTAATTTTTTTTCATATGATTACATATCTTAAAGAATAATGTGAGATTTCAAAGGATTAATTGTAATTCTATTTGGATATTACGAAACATCCTTGAAAAATTAGTTTCTTATTTAATTTAAATACATTTTCTGAACATTATATCTCTTTATGATATTTCAATGAATTTTCCCCTTATAATATTATTGTAAATTTTACACTCATAAACATAGTTTTTATTAACATTAATAAAATATCATTTCATATTTATATCGTTACAAACATTTCACACAATTATACAAAATTTAAATTCCTTGTTTGCTTAGAGTAAAAATTAAGCATCCCTTTGAGAACTCAAACACATTACATTGGATTTCATAGTTCACTTCCATACTAGTGTAGATTTTTAAATCGTATTTTTATATCAATTATGACCTCAAATATTTCCAAAATTTTGTGTCACTACTAGGAAACTTTTGAATTGAATTCCATCGGGTATGAAAGAAACACAAAAACATATATTAATAATACTATTTTAATTTAATCATTGGATATGATTTTTAAAATAAAAAATTTCCACTTTTCTTGGTTTTTTTCTAATGTGGAATTATATAATTCTTATATTGTGCTAGATTTTAATAAATGTATATGAAATATTTTATTGAGTGTTTAAGCAACATGGAAAATAATGTGGGTTGGAATCATCCTAAGGATGGTAACTACGTCTATAATGTCAATAACTGGCCACAACTCAATTTTTTAAAGAAAACAAAAATATATTTAAAATGGAACCTAGGAATATCTAAAATATGGAATAAAATAGATTTAAATTAATTTTAAACTTTACCAAATTTATTAAATTCCATGTAAATGTTTAAAATTATTTTATAAATAACATGAACATCAATTAAAAAATTTATAATTTTTTAGGAATTATAATGAAAAATAAAAAATACAGATGAGATTGAAATAATAAATCAAAATGAATTGGGATATCATGAAAAGATACTTACGTGAAAAATAAGAAACACATTCTAGTGGGAGGTTTGAAACAATCTAAATTTAATTCCACTAATTGGTTGAATAATGAAAAATATATAAACATTAGCAAATCTTTGAAAAAAGAGAAATTTGTTGGTAAATATGTGATGAACATAAAGGGAGTTGAGTTAAATATTTTTGGGAAACAACTATTATTACATTAATTATAATTTTACACCATTTTCATAGATCATTGTTTTGTAATGGTTCACTTGTCTAAGTGTTTTGAGAATGTGGTTATAGCGGTTGAGGAATATAATTTTCTGATGTTTTATACTATATAAATCCTTCAATCACATTTCTCAAATTATATTAAATGAGTTTTAATTGGAAATTAGTGAAATCTAGGAAGACTAATACATTTATTAATTCATTAATTTTTTAAATTTTAAAGTAATTGGTAATTTCTGTCTTCCCTAAATTAAGATTAAAAAACCTAAATGTTTCTAATTTTCTTCCAAAAGAAAATTATGTTGGAATGTACTTTATAATAAAATGTATTAATGATATTTTTCTTTCTGGTGAATTTTTTATGATAATAAATTACTATACTTAATTAAAAGGAAATTTGTGTTGATATTTTTCAATGATGTTTTTTATTTTGAGATAACTTTGGTATATCTTTTAGGAAAATGAATAGAAAAAATTTTAAATAGAAATTGGATTAAAAAACTCAATTGAAAATGATATGGAGGGTGAGTTTTCTAAAATTGAACATAATTAATACATTTATCACTCACCGAAAAATTATAAGAATATATAATATTTTAAATTAAGTTATTGATGAAATCTTGATTTCAAATGAGGTGTTATTGGAAGAAGGTTATAATTATGTAAAATCATGGATTATTGAAAAAACATTTAGTTCATATTTATTTTTCAATGTATGATAGAACTAGTTTTTGTGTTGACTATCATATAGTATATAAAAATTACCAAGAATATGAAAATTTTGGGATTTATAATGATTTAAATATTCACAAAACACTATTGATAACCCCTTATTTACGATATTTTTCAAAAATAATCTCTATTCCCCTATATTTTTGGTGATATTGAGATTACGAATGCGTTAAAAATCCATGAGGATTGGGTAAGTCTCTTAGGAAAAACTTTTTCATTTTAATCATCTAATTAAAACACAATTTTCTTCAAACATTCAATTAATATATGATGGAATATCCTTCCCACCAAGAGAAATTTTGATGAATAGTATTATGTTTAAGAGATTAGGAATTTATTGGCAGAGCATGAGGAATTGTATCTATCTGAACATGAGTGTGAGTGTTTTTAATTTTTAAGAGAGTATTTTATTGATAAATAGACCACTACACTATGAGACATTCTTAAGAAATTCCTTGATTATAAGGGATTTTTCATGGTATTTTTTCTACTAATAGGAAAATATTTTTCATGAATATAAATAATAAAACTATAAGAATTAATTTTGTTTTAATCCAAATTGGGTTAAAAACAATGGTTGACTCCTAGTTAAGAATACAAACCCACATGGTGATTACATTTACAATGTACGATATTCTGGATAAAGAATAAAAATATAGTTCAACTTTTGAGGAATCCCTTGTTTTTAGTTTTATTTTTTTATTGTTTCTTATTTGTATAATATAAATTCTTCATCATTTTGTTTTTTTACCTTAGTTGAAACACTAAAACAATTTTTTACAATATTTATTTTAGAACAATGTCCTCTTAGGTAATGAATCATCATGGTTTTACACCCTTACCTTTTCTAGTCTCTTATTTTTTATTTTCATTTTTATGATTTAATAAATTTTATTTTTCTACCTTGAAGGGGATATCATGTAGTGACTAGGTTGAGAAAAAAATATCATTAGAGTGATCATCAGGATGAGTAGTAATCTATTAATGTTTCAATATTAAAAGGATTAAAATTGTATATATTTTTAATCTATCTTGAAAATTTTAAAACTAGATTTAATTACTATTTTATACCTTTTTTTATTCATTTTCATTAAAACATGATTTTTATTGGAGCCTATATATGGGGAGAAATTATATCAATTTTTTGAACATGTTCTGATTTATTTTTAAATATTTGTGTTATTCTTGAATTTTGTTTTTATATTGAATGTCATTTTAAATAAATTATGTACTTTTTTAAAACCATAAACTATTAATTATGAAGTGATTTTTAAACCTGTTGAATTATTATTCATTTTTGAAAACCCTTATGATTTTTCATTTAATGTTATTGAATAAAATTTTAGAATTTTTTATGTTATGTTTTAAATTTTGTGGGAATTATCTTATTTAATATATCTTATTAACCTTGAACATAAACATGAAAAACTAAGTTGTTAATTTATTTTGTAATATAACATATTAAATTGTTTATTCCACATTAGGGGTCAAATAGGGATATTATTTGATTTTATGTGTGATGTAGGGGTAATATTATTAATAAAAATCCATTAATGCATTACACATTAAAACCACACATAAGTTTATTATAAAATTTTATTATTTGAAGAATAAATTTTATTAATAAGAGATTCAAAATTTGTATAAAGTTTGAGATTTTATTTTTCACCAAGTAGATGATAACTATTTCTGCTTTCTCAAGATTTTAATATGTTTAATCAATTCACTACTATATTTTTTTGTTTTTTTAAACATTGGAAGCATGATAGACAATCTACATCGGTTTTTTACTTCAATTTGGGTTTAAAATTTTATGTTATTTATATAGTTGATCTCTGAAACAAAAATCATAATCCATGATGAGCCACTAGTCATAAATTCCTTCATTATTTATTTCACTCATTCAATATGATTTTGAATGTGTTATTTATACATTCCTTCAATTATTATGATTTATCATATATATATGGTGTCATATTATTATAGATTATAATTATATATATATCTATTCTGTTTATGTAAAATATAATTCTTGAATTCTCATTAAAATGAAAACTAATGTTTCTTTAAATGTTATGAAAATATTTAATATAAATAATTTTCTTCATAAAATGATCTTTTGATCACGACACTTGTTTCTATGAGACAAATCACCATTTCTACTTGAGCGAGTCCATGGTGAATAATATTTATGTAGACATATCCATAGTGACACTTCACCATTTCAGTAATTAAAAGTATTTTCTTGCATTAAATGCGTTAGAATTTATATCTCTGAGGCAATAAATGTTTTAAGAATGGTGTTATTTGATGTGGTCTATTTTTATGTATGTTTTCCACATCATTTTATTTCTATAATTTAATTTGTAAACTTTTCCTAAAGTGCTAAATAATAGATATTATATTGTTTTAAATTAACTTTTAAATCAAATACATTATTTCGTGAAAATTTAAATTTTAATTGTAAAATTGATTATTTTACTTGTATTCAATTTTGATTTATTATAGAAGGATGAATTTTCAAAATTCATTGTTAAAATTGATATTAATTTAAAGTAATTTTAATTTTAAAATTGTTTGACATATTGGATGTTTTTTTCCAATTGAAATTGAATTTATTTTTTTAAAATTAAAATTTTTATTTAATAAACATTGATGTTGATTTATAGTAGATAATTAAATCTATATAGTGACGATTATTGTTTGAAATTATTGTCGATGTTGATGATTTTTTGAAAATTTTTTAATGTTAATATTTGTTTGAGTGAAGAATTAAACAGTGAGAAGTTATTTTAAAACCACAAGGGTGCTTCCATATGCTAATAAAGTGAGGAACCAATGATTTATTGAAGAATACTCCTAGTATTACCTATATTCTAGCATAATGTGTGTGACATCTCCTTCAATGTGAAATTTTAAATGAGATAGTATATTATAAATTTTTTTACACATAATTCACATATAGAAATTATAGATTTTATAGTTTCTATCCACTTTATGTTATCAATATTGCATATTCAACTAAAAAATTTTCTTTTCATTACAATATTAAAGAAGAACATCAAATTCAATGGGAGTAATTTTAATTCTCAAGTAAGATTATTAAACTTCTATCAAATAATTTTCATGATTATTTGAATTATATTTTTTATATATTATACATCATTAATTTATTTAAGGGAATTTTATCTGGAAATTCTTTTTCACATGCCACTAATCTTTAACAAAGTTATTATCAAAAATACTAAAATATAATTTCATGCTTATATATTCTATAACTGAACCCCTAATTTTCCAATACATCAATTAAATGTATTATTATTTTATAACATAAATTTCACTTTGAATACTCACCCACTTTCCCTTTGGTTTAACCCTTCACTTGTTTTCTAGTATAGGTTTTTAAATTGCGTTTTGAAAGACTTAAAGACCTCTGAGCCTATCACTCTAGAATATTTCATACTTTCTAAAACCATGGTTATTTATAATGCTAAATTTTACAGGCCATAGGATACCACCATGTAAATTTGTGTAATTATCAATACACCATCAACAAAGACATAATAGAATCCCCTATCATAATATTGACCAACAAGAATCAAGTTCTTCTATAAACATAGAATGTGATTAAAAATTTTCAAGTTATTCACGAAACATCGGTTTTTCTTGAATTCTTATATCCCTTTTACTAGAAAACCAAAAGTACCTCTATATCAATATAATAATCCTTTCTATAGCTTTCAGATAATGATTTTTTCATGTTTCTTCTTGAATAAAATTATTGAAATGTGGATATAATTTTATGCATCCATGAATCCTTCAAAAACATGAAAACTATTATAAAATTGTTATCCGTGTATTTTGTTTTAGATATTTTATATAAAACAAAGTAATGATTTATTAAACTAAATTACCTCATATGGAATTACATCTATGTATTTCTATTCTACCCATATTTCAAATATGTGGAGGCACCAGGACCATCCAATATCTCTTTTATTCAATAATATCTTATTTCACCTATTTTATATTGAAAATTTCATTGGAATAAACACTACCGTCCACAACACCACTTAAAACTATATCATTCTAGATATCCTCTATTATGGCAAGAACAAAAATCTCCATAAATTGTAAGTCATTTTTACTATTTTATTTTCAAAAACAAGTTATCATCGCGTCTCATGATTCTCTATGTAATAAAATAAGAGTCAAGGACCGTATTCCTTTTATAAACATCACACCCATAGAAAAACAAATGACTCTAAGTCAAATTGAATAAATTTAGATGATTATCCATCGAACTAACTTCCAACATCCCCTTGTAGAAAATTATCCATACAAAGAAAGATTTTTTATTTCATCTGATTTATCATACATGTCTACACACATAAACTACAATTATATAGTTTTATTTATATTAAATGTATTTATGGTCACATTCTTGAACAACATCAACTATACGACACCCAGTACCTTCTATCAATCCTTTACCACTCTTATTTGTCAATTTCATCAATATTAACATTGATATATAGAATATTGAGATACTTTTGGAATATATAGTCCAAAAACAACATCGTCCAAATCCAAATTAAATTCCATTAATATTTAGCAAAAAAAGATTCATCTTAGAACATGATATTCCAAAATATAATTCTCCCACAAAATTAGAAAATGGGTAAAGGAAGAAAAACAAATTCTCTTTGGACATATCCATACAAGATACCCATAAAAACTCTATACTAAGTCTAAATAGAAACTTTTTATGTCAAATGAGTCAATTTTGAATAACCTATGCCCTGAATACCTCCAAACTAAAACAAGTTACTTCTAATGGGATGGGTATATGATTCCATAGGTAGGTGTATATAGATATGAGAATCCCAAACAATGTAACCATATAAATTTTCAAAAGAATAATCCACTCACAATACACAATGGAAATAAATAAAATAATTATAATATATAAAAAATGGATAGGATAGAATAATTTAACATTATTTATAAAAAATCAAAACCAAAAACATTTATTGAATTTGAACCAAGATATTTTAATAGAACATATAAAATCACAAGATTAAAAAAGAATAAATGAAACTATTTCAAGTATAATGAATATGAATCAATTAATTTATATTTATAAATTATTACTATAACTAAATTCTAGTCAAAATAGTTACACCATTATCTAATATTTTCATATTCCCCTATAATTTAAAAAGTCCACCAACTAAGGAACATGGTGTCAACCGATCTTTTTTTGTGAAAAAATCATATACTTTGAAATGCACTTGGTTTACTATTACATATCCACCTAATGAATGAGGAATAATAATTTACAAACATTATGATTTTAAATTAATCCCGAATGATTAAATTTATTTTTATATGTGTCAATATACTAGTAGAATATATGACAATGTTTCTTAGAATAGTTCTAAAGGATTGAGATGATAACTAGGCATATAAATTCACTTTTACATATATATATATAATAAGATATATTTATAACTAGGTTTAGGTAATATAAAATTAAATAAAATTATTAAAAAATGAAATAAATAATATACCCCATGTCAGTTTTATTTCTTTTAATATGTAAGTTATTATAAAATAATAACTATTTTGATTAATATATATAATATATATCAAATAATAAATAAATAAATAAATAAAATTCAAAAAACATCCCAAGAAGTAGGGATATTATCTTTCATTGAGTTATCCTATACATTATTTGTAACAACCTAGGTTTTTGTGAAATATATATTTTGAATTAATTTAATATTTATGTTTCTAATTTCAAGAAACACTGAATATAGTTTTTGTTATATGATGACACCAAGTTATTCTTGATTTGTAAGATAAACCATGATAATATATCATAATATTATACCCTAATATAATTTTGTAACATACATATCATTTACTTGTCATGCGTTGTACGCAACACTATCTTGGCTTGCCTTACACACAACACAGAGTTTCAACGAAACAACATTTTTATTATAATAAATTAAAGGACATAGTTATAACATAGCTATTAAACATAATAATATGAATAGTAATATACAATTTTTAAATAATATTTATAATTTTTTTATATAATTATGAATAATGATGATAAAACATATAATTTTTGGTGAAGTCCATATATGTTTGGAAATAAAATTTTCTCAAAAGAACATCTTTTTAAGTACTTTTGAAAACATTAATAAAATTAATTTTAGATAATATAGATATTTGAATAGATAAAATAAAAATAATTTTTTAAATAATAATGTAGAAATTATATTTGGGGGACATTTTGGTATTTGTCTGTGAAACTAAATTTTTGGGTAAATAGTAAACATTACTGAATTTTATTTCAAAACTTCTTTTTCATCAAATTTATTTATATAGTTAAATTATATTTTATGTTGGATTTAAATACATAACATATCAAATATAAATCTATAAATAAAATTTAGTTTATTTGAATCAATTTTATGTTGAACTTAGATATAAAAGCATAGTTAAGTTTTGAATATTCAAACATTAAAAAGACGCTTTCTTGCTACATCTGTGAGATTATCATTAAAATTATTATTTTTTGATTTTGTGATTTAAATTATTAAAAATGAAAATAAAATATTTTAGTTCTTTTAATATATATATAGTCTAAAAATATAAACTTAATTTTTTTACAAAAAATATTAGTGAAAGTGAATATAATTAATTACAATGATTAAGGTAAAATTAAGCTTAACATGGGAATAAACCTTACTCATAAGGGTCCAACTGAACTAGAGACTTTTCCAAAACCAATTTTATAGAATTATTTCGTCCATAAACCATAAATGGTTAATGTTTTGGTTTATTATGACATTTCTCAATTACAAACATGGTTACACCTAACTTGTTTAAAAAAATGCCAAGTGTGACCATTCCCTACCCTATAGAAGGCCATACACTCCCCCATTCTTCACAACACTAAATCCACATATGATCAAAAAATATAGTACCAATTCAATTATATAAATATCTCCATTCAATATTTAATCCTACAATTGGTAATAAAGATACCCAATATTGAACCTTTGTGCAAAGTAAATGGTGTTACCAAAAGAAGATCTAACATCCATACTCATGATAATTTCTATTATTTTCTTTCTCCAAAACCTAAATTATTCTTATTTAATACTCATATAATAAAAAAATTACCCTCAACAAATTTTTATGTTATTTTTCTATAGTTTTTACATTCACATACACACACTTCCATATAATGGGTAGCAAACATTCTGTTATTGTATATGGAGAACTACCACCTAAAAACAACGTTGTTAGTTTAACGTTACCATATATCATGGTTTGGAATCATGATGGAAACTATATTTTTATATTATATATATTATATTTATGATGAATTTATTTTTATTTAGTAATTATATAAATCTTACCTTCATTCCATCAATTTTTTTTAAATATTATACTTTTGTTTTGGGAAATGTGGACCATCGCCTCCTCAAAGTATTGTGATTCATTCGCACACTAAATTGAACAAATTAAGGACAAATTTAGTAAAAATATAAGATATATATGACATAATAATTATAATTTAACTATATTATATAGTTATATACATAGATTTCCTTTATTGTATTTCTTTCAATATTACAAAGAAAAACAGAAACAATGTTTATATGTTCATACGTCCCACCGTGTCCATGAACTCTGTATTCCCTTTCAAATTTATATATAATATAGAATATTATGAATAAATATATAATGAATTTAAATTATATTTATATAATTTTTTAAATTCTAGGAATCATGATATAACTATAGGGATAAAAAATATAACAAATTATGACACATGCGAAAATAAAAAGGATATTCCATGAAGTGAAACCTTAACATAGAATCATTAATAATTGGTTAATATAAAGTAATAATAAAACCATATTTGGTATTATATATGAAAATATGGTTCTTTAAAAGTTGTATTGTTAACTTATATATAGTATACCTTAGTTTTTTATGAGAACAAAGAGATTCAAGACTTAAGGTAAAGGAATTTCAACTCACTTTTAATTTCCATTATATACATTTCTTATTCACCATTCATTTATTATATATATATTGTGTATAATTAGAATAAATTTATTATATTATTCATATACTTAAATTTATTTTTATTTACATATCCATTTTATGATCCTCATTTCATGGGGTTTATGTTTCAAAAGTTACAAAATTAATGAAGTAATGGTGTCACAATTTTACTTCATTAAGACACATGCCTTGTTATGCACCTATTTTCTTCCATGATGTGTATATTCTACCCTTTACATGTTATATAATGAATATAATTAGATTAATTATATTTTAATCTACATTTAATGTTATTATTCCCTATATGAAATGATTCTAGGTTACCAAATTGTTAACAGTTTATCACTACAATCTCATCATTTATAGAGATTGTATATGATTATGCACCCATTGAATAAATATTATGATTTATCTCACAATATATCTCATAACTTTTATTGAACTATGGTTATTCATTTTATATCCATGTAATGGAAAAAAATTTACTCTTTGACACATAATATGATCAAGAAACGAGATTTAATAAATTCCAACTTTACCAATCTATCTGGTCCGAAATATGTGTTCCTTAAAAACAATGTTTCCTAAAAGGATTCCAAAAAAAATTCAAATTTTTTCCTACATTCATTAAAATAAAAATTTCCCATGATTCAAATTATAAAAAAAAATTCTTTTAAAAATAAATCTTAATGTCACTTTTATATTGAGGCACTTTTATAAGCTTTTTATGGTGAAAAACGAATGTTCAAGATGTACATATTTTCCCACCATCTTGATCATCATTACCATGAAGCAAAATTTAAAATATTAAAAAGTAATATTTTTTAAGAAATTTATTTCTAGATATTCGTTAAATTCAATGATTTAAATTAGGTTTCAATCAAAAATGTTTTCAATATGACTGTATGTTTAAAAAAAATTTAAATAATTTTCAAAACATTTTTTATAATTTTTTAAAATGTTGTTTTAAAAGAAATTTATTTTAATGATTTTGAATCATTGTTGTATTTTAAAGTTAGTTTCAAAGAAAAATATTTTGAAAATATTTTCATGCCTATTTTATAAATTTTAATGAAAATGGTTTCAGTTTTTTTTTCAAGAATCTTTTATAAGTTTTCATGGAAAATGATTTTCAAAATGAATTCATGATTATTTTATATGTTTTCAAGGAAAATATTTTCACAATTTTTAATGATTATTTTATTAGTTTTCAAGGAAAATTTCCTTCAAAATTATTTCATGTTTTATTTTTAAATTTTTTATTTATTTTCTATGAAAATAGTTTTCAACTGGTTTTATGATTAAAATAGATTTTTTGAAAGATGAAAGGATATATTAACCATGAAATATTTTAAAAGATATTTCCAAATTATTTTCAATCTAAGATGGAAAACATTGATGTTAATAATTCTATTATAGGAAATGATTGAAATTTTTCATTCATATTCTTTCTTAACTAGTTTATGTTTTCATGGAGTGATTCTTATAACTTCCATTTCCCTTTTACATTTTATATGTTTATGAGATCCAGTTAACTTTTACTAGGTCTATATTTATGAAATCTATTTATCATTAATGGGTAATATGTTTTTGAAATTAGTTTCTATTTTAAGAGTTATATGTCTATGAAACCCATTTATTTTCATGGGTTATGAGTTGTTGAAATGATTATGAAACCTATCTTTTTTTCATTGGTTAGGATAAGATTAAATGTTTATGATACCGTCTTTATTTTTATTGTGTTATTTTTTGATTAATGTTTATGATATCATGGAACATGTATTCATGATTTCATTATGAGATGGGTGGGACCTATATCTCCATATGATGTAATAGGTAAAGATTTGTATCTGATGAGATATAATAATATCATATTGGATTGATCATTGACTACTAAGATGACAATGAGAGTGAACCGTTACTACTAAGACATTATGGGGAGTGACCTCAAACTACTATGATAACCATGAGAGTTAACCATGAATACCAATATGGTATATGGAGTAAACCCATACTCTTAATATGCTATTGGTAGTTATCCTTAGAATACTATGGAAATAATTTTATATAGTTATGTGTTTTACAAAATTTTATATTTTATTCCTATGTAATGCAATCATGTATTATGTTATTTTCTTACTCATGATTCATGTATTATAAACACCAAATATTTATTCCATGATATATGATTATGATCTTTTTTATGCATATTATGATCTTATAATGTTTTTATCACATTCTCATAGCCTTATTATCATGTTTATGTTTACATATCTACCTTATTTACCATTAATGAGAATCGGAGAAAATTCCTTTTGTGGTTCATTCCCTAGTTTATGAAGATATATTATATGTATGCTATGAATAAAAGGGGTTATTGTCTTGGAGAACCTAATGGGAGATAATATAGCTCATTCATGTACCAAAATTTACATTTTTTGCTTTCCAAGGGCCTTAAAATAATACCATATTTGGGTGTCTATTTTTTTTGAAATTTATTATGTATTCTGTAAATGTGAAGTAATATCAATGAATGAAAGAAGAGGGTCGTTATAGTTAGTATCCGAGTGAAGGTTTATTCAAAATTTGGAATCTAGGGTGAGAAAAAATTATTTAGATCCCTAGGTATATTACATCAGATATTTCGAGGGATGTATCTAAGGATAAGTATAAGGATGAGTTAATATTTTAGAAAATGTTATGGAATTTTGGAAAAGGATAGAGTGGTTTCTTATAAGTACATACATGTATAGATACTAAAAGTTTAAATTAATCTCACAAAAATATACATAGTAGTAACAAATCCAAAAAGGTGGGTTGGGCCTAAATAGATGTAACCTGGTACACAGAAATATGCCTTACTACACACCTAGTTGGAACCTCCTAGGGGTTAGGCTTTGGAAATTCAAAAAAATCCCAAATAATTATAATGTATTTAAATTGAAGATTAATATAAATAACTTGGTATTATTCTATGTTTTCATAGATTAACGAAGTTGGTGTCATGATTTATACATCCTATAAGCAATTCATTTTCATGATTATGTGGTTTCCCTCTAGGGTATGTAAAACACGCACAATGCATTATTATTTTAGTTAGTGGTGGGAACTAGTAGGAACTGAATAATGTTAAATGTGATAGAAAATGTTTAGATGAGAAATAATATAGGATGATCACTAGAGTGAAGGATTGTGTGATCATGCCAAATTATTTTTCATAGAACATGATTAAAAATGTGTACCTTACCCAACTCTCGGACTCTCTGATGAAGAAAAAGAAGGATTCCATAGAGAGTATAGGTAATGGAGACCATGTAGAAATGAAGATTCAATTTCCATTATGTCAATAATGTGTAAATAATTACTTAGGTGAATGTATTAGAGGAACAAGAAGATCTATTGACTACAGAAGTGTAGGACACAAAGTAAGTAAGTACAAAGTAAAATGAAGGGGTAAGTTAATTAAATGGATGGGAATATTGGCATATATATGACATCATTAAAGGTAAAATTCCATAAGTGTTTAATTAATGGTTATTATGAAAATCAATGTCTCTAGTATAAAGATCAAGAAGATGATTCGAAAGGTGGTATGAGAAATGTTAAAATTGTCGATTTTGATAAGACTACAAATGAAATTTGGAAGGAAATAGGTATTAATAAGGGGATGAGGTATCATTCATATAGACTATAGATGATATTGATAAATCAAATTTCTTATATTTATAGAATACTGAATTGTGTTATATGAATAGATAAATATACAACGACTATCTGTATTATGTTTTTCATTATGGATTTACAAGATTATATTGAATGTTTTCTGATGAACTGGAGATGTTATTTAATAACATGGTGATATTTTAATTAAGCTAAGGAAAAGCTTAATTTATTCATGATGTTTAGATAATAATGTTTGGATAATTTTATATTGGATATGAATAAGTAAATTGGATGGTATTTATTAACTCAGAACCGATAAATGATTTTTTCAAAAATTAGTATATGTTATCATGGATAAAGTTTATAACTTCTTGGAATTAAGGGTCATATATAGTAATTATTTGAATAAGGAACCATGCAAGTTTTAAAAAAGTATTTATATGAATTCAGGTTATTATCATTTTTTAATAGAGTATATGACGAGGATATTCATATGCTTAGAATATGACAACTAAGAGATACATTGTGATATATGAAATATCAATGTTATGCTGACTTCGTAACCGTATTAAATTTTTTTTGGACATTCATCATTCATAATTTTTATAAGGTTAAACATTTATAGAATTTTAATGTTACAATTTAGATTAAATTTATAAGATAAAAGTATTATCTCACCAAATAGGGATTAATGAAAATTGGATAACCTGCTCTAATAACTTTGTGTTGATGGTAACTGATGAGAGATGGTATGACTTATCACGGATCTCATGAGCTATTAGTGCTTCAATAAGGTAAAACTCACATTATTTTTTGGAGAAAGAGGTGATGTGGAAATTAGTCAAGGAAATACCAAAGGGTTATATTTTACTAATAAAAGGGAATGAAATCATGTAAGTATATCTTCTCATCAGAATTTTTCAACACTAGGGAATTATTCTTGAAACTAAAAGGCTATCCTAGTAAATTATTTTTTAATGAATCAAATGGCCCCTTACATTGTAATAGATATAGAATTTTGTTATTATTAATGTTATCTTGACCATTTTCTCTATAAATATACTCCCGAAGATGATATTTATATTTCTTTTACATTTCTATATTTTCACTTCATAGATATGTTCTCCTATGTGGAAACTCAGCTATGAGTTACTACGGGTAACCATTCTGGTTCCAACAATAGTTTTCAAATGGATG
Organism: Viscum album; assembly: GCA_963277665.1. NCBI lineage: Eukaryota > Viridiplantae > Streptophyta > Magnoliopsida > Santalales > Viscaceae > Viscum > Viscum album. Next base: position 367,450,390 of record OY728119.1, on the reverse strand, counting down.
TTTTAGTGTTCATTTTATTTGATGTGGGTTTCCATTAAAGGAACCTAAATGTAATAAAATATTAATATTATAAATTAATTTCATGAGATAAAATTCATTATAAGGGGGATATAACGTAACACCCAAATTTTTTGTGAAATATTTTTTTTGACATAATTTAATCATTTGAATATTTTTCATTTCATGCCACACTAAATATAGTTTGTGTTATATTATATAACCAAGTTATTCATGATTTTAACGATAAACCATTATATTATTTCATTATAAAATACCATGATTGAATTTTTCACTACAGACAACACCGACTTGGCTGGCATTATGCGCAAAACCGACTTGTCTTGCATTACACACAACACTGAGTTTCTATGAAACTAAATTTTTTATTGTAATTAATTAATATAGATAGTTATGAAATAACTTTGAAAAAAATATTATGAATATGAAAAACAACATTAAGAATATTATTTATAATTTTTTATATAAATAAAACATAATGATGATAAAACATATATTTTTTGGTAATGTCCTTATATGACTGGAAATACTATTTTCTCAAAAGATCTTCCTTTTAAGCCCTTCTACGAAAAACATAATATTAATTTTAGAAAAATTAATAAATTTAATTAGGTAAAATAAATATAATTTTTAAATTTATAATGTAGAAATTAGATTGCGGTGAATTTTTGGGTTTTTTCTCAAAAACTTCATTTTTGGTAGAAGAGTCAAAAATACAGAATTTTAATTCAAAACTAGTTTTTTTCTAATTTATTTATATAGTTAAATTATAATTTTAGTTGGTTTTAAATTCATAATTGATCAATGAAAAATATATTAATCTAATTTAAGAAATTTGAATCTTTATTATGTCAAATTTAGATATAAATGATTAATTATTGTTTCAACATTCTCACTTAAAAAACCTGCTTTATCACCACATCCGTGAGATAAGAATAAAAAATATTTTATCTCCTCATATAAATTAACATTTAAAAAATTTAAATAAATGTTTTTAATAAATAAAATATTTATAGTCTAATATGATTCTCTTATTTTTTTAATGAAAATATAATTGAATGTAATTAAAATTAATAACAATGATTAAGGTAAAATTAAGAATAAAAAGGGACTGAACCTTAAACTGAAGGGTCCAAATGATATATAATCCTATAAAATCCCCATTGGATTTATTATTTCAAAAAAATATCATACATGCGTTTTGTTTTTTATGTATGTTGTTAGGTAACGCGTGGGTACACCTAACATGTTTTAACAAATTCCATGTATGTTATTCCCTCCCCTTCAAGAGGCCACCAACTCTCCCTCATATTCACACATCTCAAGAAAATTATGTTCAAAAAATATATTCCCAGTTAACTTATCAACATATATATATTTATCCTTTAATCCTCCCTTTGGGATAAAAGACAACCGTGAAATCAGTTTTTGTAAAGAAAAAGGAGCTACCCAAAGAAGAGGTAACATCCTTCCTAAAGCTCTATTATTTTATTTTCATTATCCAATTACTATATTATTATTATTCCAGGAAAACATAAAAAAACAATACCATCAAAATAATATGATTTGTTATTCTAGGTTTTCTACCTTCACTTACAAACTCATCCATATAATGGGTAACTAACATACTATTATTGTGGACAACAAAATACCGCCTCACAAAATGAAATTATTCATTTTAGCTTTTCCACCTCTCATGGTTGGGTGTAATGATGGAAAATATGATTTTAAATGATATATATTATATTTAGGATTTATTTATACTTCTTTAGTTATTATAAAATTCTTACCACAATCCATTCTATTTTGTGTAAATATGACAGTTTTGTTTCGGGAAATGTGGACTACCACCTCCTCAAAGGGATGCGATTCATTCATCCACTACATAGAATCTATTAATGATGATTATAGTGAAATTATGTGGTATATATGATATAATAATGAAACATTAATTATATTATATATATATATACATTAATCTCATTCATTCAATATTACAAATAAAAATAGAAACAACATTCATGCGTACATTCGGCATACCGTATACATGAACGATGTAATCCATTTCAAATTTCATTATACCAGATATTACTGAAAACACATATTTAATGTAATATTATCATATTTATATCATTTATTACATTTTCAAAATCATTATATGTTTATTATGGAAACAAATATAACATATCAAGACACATGCAAAAAACAAAGTGGATATGACCAGATGCAAAACCAATACTTGGAATTGTTAATAAGAGGGTAATATATTGTCACATTAGACCTATTTATGGTTTTATATAAAGAATATTTTTCTTTAAAATTTATATAACAAAACTATGTTTATTACAAAGGAGTTTTGTATGATTATAAAGAGAGTATTGACATAAAAGAACAGGATTTAATCTCTTTTTTTTTTGTGAGATACATGTATTATTCACCATGATTTCTTTTGGAAATGGTGATAACCTTTTTGTTAAGGTTCAAACTTTTCCAATCGGTTTCTAATGGGTTAAGTCGTAGAACCGAAAACATCCAATGACTCTATATCCATTTGGACCTACTTTCTAATGGTAGGTGCTCATTAGTTGTGGACCAATGAGGCTTAAGAATTTATATTGGTCGAGAGGATGAGAGGTCAGTCTCATCACACCTTTTTGGGGGGAATTATTTCCTACTCTAGGACTCTCTCATAGATTTAAGTTATTTTCACAAATCCTTATTAATTCACCAAGTATGAAAATTAGTTTTCCTTTAGATTTGGAAATCAATGATTGATATGTATGATATCTAAAGAATCTTTTATATGTATTTGAGGTTATTCATCGATAGAGAATCATTCGTATGTATTGGACATTCATAGTCAATGGTATCCTTCAATAAATTATATAGAAATATCTTGGTCATTATGATGACCATTCTAGTTTTAAATCCACTCAGGGGGGCACTTGAAGTTTATTTTCATTCAGAAGGATAGGGATTATTCCAGATTTGGGATCGTACCCGCAGATGGGCTACCTAAGTATCCTTTTTAAAGAGCAATCAGAACCCATGTAGTTCGGGAATTAAGATATAGTTTAACATCATATGGGATGGATGAGAATTAATGGGTCATGGTATTTAACCTTAGAATGGATTCCTACGTACTCTACTTTTAAGGCATAGATCAAAGTCCACGTAGTTAGAGTAAGAAGTGTGGGGATTACGTATGCTTAACAATATAAAATAGAAGAGTTGTGGTTACTTTAACACTCTAAGCTCACGTGAGTCGTGATCGGTGTGAGAAACAAGCGGTATAAGTAAACCTGACGATTTGTGCCATGAAATATGCAGTCACTAGGAATGATATAGGGCTTATGTATGTGTAACTACCCAAGTAAATGAAGATCATGACTTATTTTAGGAAAGAAGCCTAGAAGCAGGGTCCATAATGGTATTCATGCTTTATGGAGATTTGAATACTCTAACATGGGGCTTACTCCTGAGGAAGATTCCTAAATTAGGTGGGGACTTGTTATTGGGTTTTTTTCTTAAGAAGAAATCCCAAATCAAATGAGGCCGAGGTTAAGGGGACTTGAGACATGGGGCTTTCTCCTCAGAAGGAGGCCCAAACATGGAACTTAGGGCTTACTCTTAAGGAGGATTCCCACATTAGATAACATGGGGCTTACTCCTAAGGAGGATGCCCAGATTAGGGAACATGGGGATCACTCTTTTGGAGGATGCCCAGATTAGGGAACTTGGGGCTTACTCCTAAGGAGGATTCCCAGATGAGGGAACTTGGGGCTTACTCTTAAGGAGGATGCCCAGATTAAATATCTTCTTATCTTAAAGGATGACGTTGAATGAAGGAAATCTCTAACCTTAGTGACATAAAGTTATGTAAATCACAATATTTTGAGAGATGATCCACAGAATTCCTTTCAGATAAGGAATCCAACAATGGAACCATGCTATAAATGGATTTGAAGAGGGTTTTGAAGTATGTCCTTGAAGAGGAAAGGTGGATTTGAAAAAAAGGAAGTGAATTAGAAGAAGGCACGCATGTATTGGTCTATCGTGCAAATCCTGGTCGCGCAAGTGTGATTTCATAACATGAGTTCACTTGGGCGATGAAGAACCTGGGAAGTGATACTTGGGCGACTTTGGATTTGAGCCCATAGTATCATCCCTAGAGGCTTTCAGATGAGTGGAGCACAAGTTTCCTTGAGTGGGAAAGGTGTTGTGCAAGTATCATCACTTCCCTTAAGGGATGGACACTTAGGAGCACAATTATTGATGAATTCTAATACGTAGGATTTATTATTCCTCTTTAGATCTTCCATTCTAGGTAAATAATTACCCTAGTAGTGTTCGGAAGACTTCAGATGGAGACTTGGGCGACCAGAGCTTAAATCCGAGTTTTGGATTTTTCGTCCGCAAAATGGGGGGCCCACATGTGGTATTTATAGGCCATTGAGGAACTTAGGTGATAAATGAATAGGGAGAAAAAGTGACTTGCATGACCCATATGTAGCGCGCAAGTATACTTGAGCGACCATAAGAAAACTTGTGTGACCCTTGCATAAAGGGTTCCTTGTTCATGCCTTCGTCAATTTTTGATGTTCTTCAAAGGACGACTCTCTTTGTGCTTAAGGTATTACCCTTTTCCATTTTTTAGACTCTGTGACAGAAAGGACAATCAAAAAAAGTACCCCCTCGGAGTTGGATCCAATAAAAGAAAGAGGATTTGACTCTGAGGAAAATGAGAAACAAGGTACTATGGTGCGAAAGTAGTAGGCACACAAGTATGCTTCTGGTGTATAGGGTCTGGCGTGTAGGTTGCAGTGCACAAGGTTACAACCTCACCTATAAATATGGGTACCACTCACACGAAAAGAACCCAACTTTCAAAGCACCTCGTTCTCATCTTGCAAGTGAGCTCTCATTCGTTCAAGTGACTTGGATTTCCGCTTGTACTCGCTTCTGTTCGTGTCGTTCTTCTGTAGTGAGTTTCTAACTTGCGCGCCAGTACTAGCGCTGTAAAACATTTGTGACAAACTTGGAATTGTGTTCCAATATGGGACTTGCGCACCATAATGCCTTAGAATTTTTTTTAATTTATTCCCAAATTTTATGAAAAATAATATTACATAAAATTTATTTATCTGATGTTTGTGTAGTTTCAATGGATCCCAAAAGAATCATATTGGCTGATGAGTTAGCTAGAAAAAGGATTGATGACATGATGAACATCATTTTCCATGATTACTATGATATCTGCGACAGCGCACTCCCAGATTTGGCCATGTACTTGAGAAAGTATCAAATTAATTTCCCACAGAGCATCTACCTGCCTCTGTATGGCCATGGTCATCTACAAGGATTCAATGTTCCATATCTAAAGAACTATCTCCCGCATTCTTGGTTTCAAACCTACACAAACATTTCTTTAGCAAATGTCTCAGTTGGAGGATCATTTCTAAATGCTAAAATAGTGGAGAAGGCGTTTATAATGCATCATAGTCCATGTGCCCCATATCTGAAACCTCATAAGCCTGAGCTGTAGCCGCATTTTTATCCCTCAATCTTCCGAAACTCTCAGATGGATCAATCCAAAGGCTAGAAGAAGAGTTAGGACTTCCATCCTGAAGGAGGAGTGAATCCAACATGGATGTGTTCATATCGGGTGCGACAAACATGTTCATAGTTTGTTGAAGATCTAAAGGGAGATGAAATATATGAAGCCATCTGGGCTGGGCATACATATATCTACAGAAATGATAACATTGTGCTAGAGCTAATCAGCCACCGGATCCCAGAAAGCAATTATTTCCATCTGACTCATGGAGAAGTAGGAATCATTTTATAGGCTGTCTACAAGATCTCAGGGGCTCCAATTTTAGGTGATATGTATGATCAATTCACCCCCCAAGGATATTTGGAATGATTTGAAGAAGACTTCGACTTTGGCTCAAGAATTATTGAATATTTTACACAAACTCAAGAATTTGAAGTCCTCCAAAACTCATTCTAGAAGGAATATTCATCTAGAGGAGTGGATGGATATGTTTCTTACCAATAAGAAGGTGAAGGGGCCCACCAGTACTCATCCCACTAGCTACCCCCGAACAGAGAAGAGGGGTGATCTTGGAACATTATGGTCGACTCTGGAAGTTGGAGATTTTGAAATGTGGGGGTACGAAGTGAATCAGATAATCCCAAAGAAGACCCGTCTGGAGGGCTTCTTAGCCTTATGGCTCAGTGTTTATCTTCTGCCATTTAGGGATTCTAAGGGAGGTGTTAGGCCAGGTACCTTCGTTGTTGTATCCAAGTTGGCTGAGAGGAAAATGGTTGGGTTGGCACCCCTATTTTGGAAAAGATTTACAAGAGCTTACTCTATGTTTATATGGGTAAGTATCCTTTAAGAATAGTAGGACCATTCCATGACTTGTTGGGATGGATCGCTACTGATTTTTGGACATATGTTGTACAGAGTGGAGTACAAGTTCCGGTAAGTTCATTCAGGCCATCAGTGCAGGCGTATTATGAAATTTTTTCATTTATCCCTCAAATCCTATGATATGAAGGGGAGGATAATCATGTTCAAGGAATTCCATTTCATTCCTTATGGAAACCCGCCAACCCTGTGTTTTGTTGATTATGGAACAACCAACCTAGAATTGTGGTCATACATGCTGGCTTGCAGAGATGGTGTATTGCCCACCAGGATTGATGGAGAGATTATATGTCAGGCCTATGCTCCATACAGATTTGCAAGCCAATTAATGTGTCTGTAGAAGATTATTGTATCCCCACTTGTGCATGTCAGGTCAGAGCAGCATCTGATGGTTTCCTGACAACTATGGTTGCTGACAGCTATGGAGAATATCGGGGTAGTGTTTGATCTACCCGTTGTGGTAGTGGTGAGTAACTTAACTCCATGGTATGCCGAGAACTGGGTAGAATCATACCCTGAAGGGGTACTGAATCATCAGGTTCCTCGTGTTGGGTCGCAGAGTGATGGAAAGAGGGGGGTGAATTGCCTTTTTAAAAAATAATAAACAATTTAAAATCAATGTAAAAAGTGCAGCACAAATAAAAGAGGCAAGACACAAAACTTGATAACGGAGTTCAGCTTAAATCCCAAGCCTACGTCTCCGCTCCCAACTCAACCATTGAGAGATTTACTACCACTTTCTTTTTAATGGTTTTAGCAAAAAACCCACTAGACTTTAAGGTAGTCTAGAACCTATTACAACTTGCTTTTAATGGTTGAGCAAGAACCCACTAGCCTTCTTACAGGTGAAGGCTAGCTGACCTATGACTCAAGCCTTTTAAAGGGAAGGCTTGACTAACCTCTTCACACCTTGAAGGTGGTGTGAAAACCCAAACAAAGAGAGGATGAGAGAAAGAGGGGTTTGTAGTCACAAACCCAAATTGATGCTCAAAATAATAAAACAAGAAAAACCGTAATGTGGAGAAGTCTTGGGTGCCAATGGATTTATTGGAGTTGATGAAGAGCACTCCCAAGCTTCTTTTATGGTGCTCCTTGGATGTGGAAGTGGGTTGGAGCAATTGAGGTTCCTTGAAGGAATCCGCCGGAGGTTTGCCAAATGATGAAAAATGTGTCCGTTGGCTTCCGTTGGCTTGGTAATTGTTCCACAATCGTTCCGGGGCTTCCTAGTCCTTTATTTATAGAGGGGGAACCCTCAAATGGCCGTTCGGGGTCTTCGGAGCCGTTGGAAAAGTCTTCGGAGCCGTTGGGAGCAGGCTGGTCAAAGCCCAACGACTAGTTTGACTGGCTCCACCGGCTGACCGGTACAGTGCCACCGGTTGGCTAGTGCATGAAAAAATGGAGAGGCCTTCTGCCCAGGCACCACCGGTTGGCCGGTGAGGAGCCCACCGGTTGGCCGGTGGTGAGACAGTAGGTGTCCCTTCTGTCTAGGATCAATCGGCTGGCCGGTGATGGGACATCGGTTGGCCGGTGGTCTGAAATCAGTCCACTTTTGCCTTCTGGCTTTCTTGGCCCAATTCCTTGGCAACCTGAAATCATGCCTATCATCCAAAAACACTTAAAACAAGATTAGATAAAAAAGAGAGTTATTGTGATCATGAAAATTAAACCACGAGGGGTACGAGAGGTACAACAATCTCCCCCTATTTTGATGATCACAATCACCAAAACAAGCAATGTAAAAGACTGAAATGAAAGGCATGCTTTTAAGGATAAAAGTAAAGCATAGCATGAGAGAAATATTTCTCCCCCAATCAACCAAGAATTTATCCCCCTTTGTGATTATCAAAATAGCACGGGGCATAAAACTTGATTGAGGTAAAGGATTGAAAAACAAGATAGAAATTTTAAACCAATTGAAATTTTTGAAATTTGAATTGAAAGTTTTGAATTGAAAGTTTTGAAAATAAAGCAAAAAGGCTTAAACAATCCTAACTCCCCCTAAATAAAAACAACAAATCACCGGGGAGAGGATTTTAGAACCGAGACAAATTTTGGTCCGGTGAGACTCGCTAAAAGGGATTTTTCAATCCACACTTGTCTAGTGGTGGGTCTTCTCCTATGAAATTAATCGTTAAATAAAACAGTTTTGGGCCTTCCATACCGGGCATTTTTGCAATTTCACTCATAAATAAAGTGCCCGGGTTTTTTACAATAGTTGCAAAATTTATATTGGGAGCTCCCCCTTACAAAAATAGTAGGAGCATGGGAAGAGGAAGCTTGCTTGGAATAGCCAAGCCCTTGGGTGGTTCTAGATACGCATTGGGAACCAAGTAATTTGGTCAAATTTTTTTCACCTTGGGTGAACTTGGCAAGAGACTCCCTTAGATCTTTAATGGTTGAATTCAAAGAATCAACATTTTGAATATCTTGGATCTTAAGGGTAAGTTCCTCATTCTTTTTGAGAAGTTGTTCTTTTTCAGAAATGAGAATTTTATTTTTCTTTTTCAAAGCAATAAATTTGGAATAAAGTTCGTGAAAACCTTCCTCCAATTGATCTCTCGCATGTTGGAGATCCTCGTAAGATAAATGATTGAAAGAATTTGAAGAACAAGAGGAAGAGGAGTCGGAAGAGGTTACCTCATGAAATGCCATTAGACATTTTTTACCGTTTTCACTTGAGGAGGAGGAGGAGGAGGATGTGGAGCTATCACTCCATGTGGCCTTGAATGCCTTCTTCTTTTCCTTTTGCATGGCCTTTTTCTTGTTGAGTGGACAATCAGGCTTGTAATGGCCTTTAGTGCCCTCATGGGTTACTTCTAAAAGTTTCCAAATTTCATAAGAAGAGGAGCAAGTAGAAACACGGTGGAATTCATTACGGTCAAGGCCGCAATGAATATCGTTCATGGCTTTGCCATCAAGCTCAAAATTTTTAATATCGGCTTGAGTCCATTTGGATTCATCGGGAGAAGAAAGAGAATAACCATGCATGACAATTTTATAAATAGGATAACCTATACTTCTAAGAAAAGTGGTCATGTGGGTTTTCCAATAAGTATAGTCGGTTCCATCAAAGAATGGAGCACGACCCAAAGAATAGCCTTCAGGGGAGAAAGAAGTTGAAGCCATCACAAAGGATCTTGAATTTGAAACCGGTGAAGGTATTACTCAAATTTTTCCTCTGATACCAATTGTTGGGTCGGAGAGTGATGGCAAGAGGGGGGTGAATTGCCTTTTAAAAAAAAATAAATAATTTAAAATCAAAGTAAAAAGTGCAGCGGAAATAAAAGCGGCAAGACACAAAACATGATAACGGAGTTCGGCTTAAATCCCAAGCCTAAGTCTCCGCTCCCAACTCAACCGTTGAGAGATTTACTACCACTTGCTTTTTAATGGTTTTAGCAAAAAACCCACTAGACTTTAAGGTAGTCTAAAACCTATTACAGCTTGCTTTTAATCGTTCCGGGGCTTCCTAGTCCTTTATTTATAGAGGGGGAACCCTCAAATGGCCGTTCGGGGTCTTCGGAGCCATTGGAAAAGTCTTCAGAGCCGTTGGGAGCAGGCTGGTCAAAGCCCAACGGCTAGTTTGACTGGCTCCACCGGCTGACCGGTACAGTTCCACCGGTTGGCCGGTGCTTGAAAAAATGGAGAGGCCTTCTGCCCAGGCACCACCGGTTGGCCGGTGAGGAGCCCACCGGTTGGCCGGTGGTGAGACAGTAGGTGTCCGTTCTGTCTGGGTTCCACCGGCTGGCCGGTGATGGGACACCGGTTGGCCGGTGGTCTGAAATCAGTCCACTTTTGCCTTCTGGCTTTCTTGGCCCAATTCCTTGGCAACCTGAAATCATTCCTATCATCCAAAAACACTTAAAACAAGATTAGATAAAAAAGAGAGTGATTGTTATCATGAAAATTAAACCACGAGGGGTACGAGAGGTACAACACCTCGGGTGGGGAAAAAAGAGAATTGTTGAGAAATAACCCGTTGGTCTGGAAGGTGAATCTTCGACATCTGGAGTTGATTCACCGGGTTCCCCACCCAGGGCTGATTCACCAAATTCTCAAGATGGGGAAGATGAGGCACGACATGCATCAAAGCGTCCTCATTCCATATATAATCCTCCTACTAAAATTAAGAGACCTACTCCATCAACTCCTGGTGAGTTATATCAATGAGGCAATTTAATTGCCATTAATATATCAAGTGACAAGTTTTATTTTCTTATCTTTTATCTATGATTATAAAAGGTGGGAAGAAGTTGAAGTCCACGATTGTAGGACCCTCCTCACAGCCTTCTAGCACACATGCTGAATATCTACGACCAGAGGTTGTCCAAACATGGAGGAGTTTATATTTCCATGATGAAACCATTTGGATAGACCTATGCAAAGGGCTACATATCCACTACTGAAAAACTAACCTATAACAACGGTTTGGAACCATTGGTAAAGGACTCCAAATCGTGGGTATAACATATACCAACAATTTGGAGGACTATTGGCAAGTAAGCCACGGGGATAGGTCTATACCAATGGTTTTTGAAAAAACGTTGGTATAGACCTATACCAATGGTTTTCAAAACCATAGGTATAAGTAATATCAAAATCTATACCAACGGTTCCATAACACCATTGGTATATGTATTTAAAAAAAAACATTTGGTGGGATTTGATCCCACGACCTCTAGTTTATCAGTGAATGACCTAACCACTATCCTAACATGACTTTTGTGAACATAATTTCATAAATATATATATATATACTATCATAATTATTTTATATTTTGATTTATATAATGTTCTCAGTAAGAAGATTCAATAAAAAATCAAACGACCTATACCAACAGTTGTCAAAACCATTGGTATAGGTCCTTTGAGTTTCATCATAACATTGGTATATGGGCCTCTTTTCCCAATGGTTTGGCCAAACCATTCGGATAGGTACAACCTTTCCCAGTAGTTTGGCCAAACCGTTGGGAAAAGTAGCCTGAAAGTATACTTTTCCCAATGGTTTTCCAAACTGTTGGGAAAGCCATACCCTTTCCCAACAGTTTGGTCAAACCATTTGGAAAAGTGGCCACAAAGTGGAATTTTCTCAATGGTTTGGCCAAACCATTGGGAAATCCATTCCCTTTACCAACAATTTTGGAAAACCATTGGGAAAAGTGACCTCAATGTGGGCTTTCCCAACGGTTTGGCCAAACCGTTGGGAAAGGGGACCTATACCAACAGTTTTTACAAACCATTGGTATAGAAGCATTGGGAGAGGTCAGATTTCCAGTAGTGATCCATGAAGTAGGGAATAGTCAGGCTTCTAATGATATCCATTTCGAGGATAACCCCGATGATGTGTGGGATTACATCAGAGAGTTGGAGAGGCTCATATATGCCACTGATGATTGCATTCCTATCACCAATAAGGTAAAGGAAATGATGGATCATGACACCACTGAGGGGACTGGTGCTTCCGTAGATGAGGAGTTGCACGATTACGTGGCTCCTGAAGATATAAGGCTCATTACTGATTTTATTTGAAACTTGATTTCAGTTAAAGCTTTGTTACTCAAGGAAATTACTTTCTTCATCCTGCAACTTGCAAAGAAGGTAACTGTTGGGGTTCCTTCACCATAGTAAAACACTGGTGGTACTGCCATTGGAGCTACTGAATCTCCTCGCGAGCCAGGTGAGGTATCTCCAGGCCGAAAATCCATGGATGAGGAATTAAAAATGGATTTTCAATTTCCAATACCTGTATTTGGAGATGATGATGTCAACACACCCAAGAATCCAAATAATCAAAGACATCGAAGGACTAAGTCCACAGCTAAATGCCTCATCAGTAGTGGTAAGTCCTTAAGATAGTCATGAATCTTAACTCATAAAAATATTTCTCATACTTCTGGGATTGTAGTGGCTTCTTCAATTTCCCCTTTGATGGAGAGGATTGACCCTCCTCTAAGGAAAACAGAGGGTGCTGGTGAAGTGTCACAAAATTCATGCTGACTTGGATGCTCCTAGAGAAGAGCCAGCATTTGTTCCCAGTATTGCTCCTGCTCCTGCTGCTGCTTCAAGGAGGGAAGAGCCTGCTTCTGTTAATTTAACAATACTTCATAGAAAATTGATTGAAATCAACAACTTACTTATGTGATAGTTTTAGGTTCAACACCTGCACCAGATCATTTGGAAGCCACTGCAAATTCCTCCGCAATTTTATCTGAAGAAGCTGTTTGGGGTCAGAGGCTGTAGGATTAGGGTGACCAAGAATACATATCAAATACTCCCACTGGTGAGACTAACCAAGAATATGAGATATCACTGCATGAAATGATGAAACTTGACGCATATTTTGAAGACATTTTAGATCATGTTAAATTACCATGTAATTTAGACGATTTTGGACGTGAGTGTTATCCTTCATCCTGTTAAAAAATTTCTTTTTACATCTCTGACCATGATTGGTAGAAATGTGCAGTTAAATCTGAGAAAGCTATTGAACTGCCAATGCTTGAAGGGGGTAGAGGCAACCCTATTATTATAGAGACTCTAGAACAAGTGGAGCTTAACCAGGTTGAGCTTCCTGAAACCTATCATGAAAATGTTATTGAATCTAGGAAATATGGGGAGGATCCTTCTAAAGCTGATGATCTACCATTGGGTAAGAGATAATAATATTTGTGGCTTCACTAAATTTTCAATGAAACTTAATCAACTTTTTTTATCCTTTAAAACTAACCAAAAATTTCAATTGACTATGCATGGCCATCAATTTCAGTGGCTAGATCCAGAGGTGAAGCCTCAACCTCTGCCCCCAATGGGAATAGAAATTGAAGAACCAAGGTTTAGGGGGGAAGGAGCAGAACAGGGCACTTCATTAAGTGCATTAATCCTGTATTATATCCCCCCCTGTGATAGTGATGCTGAGTAAGACCCTGACGTAGAAAAGTTCCACCAATTTTAACATCGCAAGGCATGGCAGAACCTATGGAAGATCATATCTAAAGTGCCTATTGAAGAGTTTTCATTGAAGATCATACGACTGCTATCCCTATTCGTCATGTTAGGACTTGGCAGTTTTGGATATCAAAAGATCCATGCCGTAAAGAAGCAAGTCATATTAAGAAGGGAGTAAGAGAAATAATATCATCAAGATATGACCAAAGCAAGGATGTTGACCAAAATCAGAAAATTTGAGGCTACGGTGTCCTGAGATAAGGCCGATCATGATACAGAGTTGAAGGAGCTGAAGCATAAGATCAGGGAGAAATTTGTCCAGCAGATGCACCTTCAGCAATAGGTAGATGCTGTTACTGGGGAACTTGACCAGAATAACAATTCATAGGAAAGAGTTCAAACAAATGGTATGAAATCCATTGTTGATGCCAATAATTCACTCCATCAAGCTGAGAGGAGTGAAGCTGGTCAAACAGGTGAACTTCAAGTGGCTGCTGATGAGGCTCGGGATGCCATAAATCAATGAAGATTTATATTGAAAGCCTCTTGTAATTCTTAGAAAATAGAATAGACTCCAATCTGTGGATGTCTATCTAACTCTTGTGCATCAATGAAAAACACTTTAATCTTTAATAATTTGTTCCTGCATTTTCTTTCTACCTACGTTAAATTTTTACCTAAGCCAATGAGCCTAGTAAGCATAGTTTGAATTTTTTCAAGGGTGATACAAACAACCCCACAAACTTTTCATCTTTTAATTGCTCAATATTACCTAAATCATAAAAAATGTATGTTTATTGATATGGGACTTGACTTTTGTTCAGATTTCCCTTGTCTTTTGTGGGCAGTTTAAAGTCATGCACATCGAACATAAAAAGGCTAATGTTTAAGGTCGAATAGCTTTGACCTAATGGGTTAAAATTGACTCAATTCCGTGATAATTTATCTGAATATATATTACTATATTCAAGTATGAGGGAAAACATGTAAACTATGACTTAGGAAATATTGAATCTAGGGAATGATATGAAAAAGGGCTAAAAGGCATTGTAGGAACTTTTTCCTAATAGTGATGTTACCACTATTTAACAAACCCATTAGGGTGTTGAATTATGCAGGGCCACTTAAGTGAATTGGATGCATAGTCAAATAATAGAATATTTTGGCTGACGGGTCCGTTATGTAGACTACATATGCAAGGACACCTAGGGGAACGTGCTGTATAGTCATGCAAAAGAACTCTTAGAAATTTTACTTTTCTACTGCTAAAAAGCCAGTGGAAGTTTATGGAGATTCAAATTTTCCAAAGCATAGAGCTTGTTGTATGGATAGATGTACTAGAATATGGAGAGGATATTCCCAATCAAGATTGTAAAAGAATTTGGTGAATATTACTCCTACGAAGGTCGGAACCATACACAGGAAAGGGAAATATGAACCATAGACTTGATTAATTTCAGATCATGAAAAAGAGTATGGGACAAATATGTTAAGGATGGCTATTTTGGAGGATCCCTACATATCGTTGTTAAGACCAATAAATTAAAAAGAGGGTTTTCTCCCAAGAATGAAGTAACAACTATTTGAAAAACTTGTTAAGGGGATGAATTACAGAGGGCCATTTAAGGGCATTGGCTGCATAGTCAAATAATAGTATCTTTTGGTTGATAGGTCTGTTATGTAGACTACTTATGTAAGGCCACCTAAAGGAACATGCTGCATAGTCAGGAAAAAGGACTCTCGGGTATCATACATTTTGTGACCAGATGTCAAGAAAAGGGTTATGGAGATCTGAAAATATTTATGGTTAGGAGTATGACACATCAAAATGGGCATTGTCCAATGTATGAAGGAGATACACATACCAATTCTAACCATAATCATGTTGTGGCTGGGTCCTGAATTGAGGTTCCAGACTTCACTACATATCTCATAATGATGGTAATCAATCCATACGTAGTTTTTGAAACATATTTTAACGTCATGTGGGACGAGAATGTAGGAGATCTTAGTATAGTGTCATAGATCACAGACCATAATGAGTAATACACATCGTGTGTTTTATAAACCTAATGTGAATGAAGACTAGGGTCTTCATTCCACATTCATGTTTTCACAGGGGGTACTTTTCCGCCAAGGGATTAAAAGTGGAATTTGGGGTTAGGCCCAAAGACTTGGGGCTGGATTTGAGGGACGCTTGAATGTTCCAATGTATCCTATAAGGATGGGAATCAAGACATATGTAGTTCTTGAAATACCCTCTGTACAGATTTGGTTCGTACAAGTGAATGGTGAAAATGGGACTTTAGTGTAATGATGGTTTGACCCAAGATTAAAGGTTCGGGTATTGCCATGTATGCACATAGTCTTTTAAATATGTCATGATTGGAGATCAATGTAAATGATGATTCCATCTGAGGTGAGAGATAATGGGGGACTATATAGTTTAATGTCATATAGTAAGGACGATGGTGTTGCACAGTTTAGTGTCATGTAGCAGGTACAAAAGGGACGTACACAGTTTAAAGTCATGTGGGATGGAGGTGAACCAACGTAAAGAGATTGGTTTTGGGTTTCTTCACGGATCAACATCGCATGAGATGGAGGTGAACCGACACGAATAGATTAGTTTTGGGCTGCTTCATTGATCAAAATTGTATGAGACGGAGGTGAACCAATGTGAAGATATTGTTTTTGGGCTTGAACCTCAGGAGGATGCCTACATACCTAGCCTAGAAGGCAAGGATCAAATTCCATGTAGTTCAATTAAAAATGAATTGGTGAGCGAGTTATACTTGAGGACAATGACCTAAAAAAAGGTGTTGGGACTGACGCATGGTTAGCGGCCCAGAGAGGGTGTTATGGTTGAAACATACTCTAAGTTTAAAGTCTTGTAGGATGAAAAAGGGAACACAGTTTAATGTCATGTTGGATGAATGAGGGGCTAGGTAGTTTAATGTCCTATAGAAAGGAAAAAAGGGACCATACATTTTAAAGTTTTGTAGTAATGACTATATGACTATAATGTTTGAAGTCCTGCAGTAAGGAGTAGGGGAATATGCAGTTTAACGTCTTGTAGTAGGGACAAAAATAGTTTAAGGTCATATGCATAGACCAGTGCTCCAGAGTTTAACATCATGTAGCTAGGAAAACATAGTTTAGCATCATTTAGGATGACAAAGAAACACAGTTTAACGTCATGTTGGATGAATATGTACAATTTAACATCATGTAGAATAACAAAGAGAACACATTTTAACATCATGTTGGACAAATAAGTACAGTTGAAGGTCATGTAGGATGATGAAGAAATACATTTTAACATTATGTTGGATTAATATGTATCGTTTAACGTCATGTAGGACTAATGTATATTTTTGTTACACAAAATACTTCATCAAGAATCGTGAACTGGTTGGAGTTGTGGTGATTTCTCCATCCATTTAGATTAAATAATAAGCTCCATTGGAGTAGACCTTATGTATTGAATAAGGTCCATCCCACTTTGGCTCAAGCTTTGGAGGCATAAGTTGGATGTCTTCTTGCAGATTGCTTGAATCCTCGATTCTCTTTTGGCATACCCAAATGATGAGTAGAAACATCAAGATCAAGACCTAGAATTTTTGTATAATTCCAATAAAATATATCTCAATTTTTCCTTAAAAATTAAGTATACATTTCTTGCTCTTCAAGATTCATGGCCGCACTAATTAAAGTGGGGGACTGGATCTTCTTTTGTAATCAGATTTATTTCTATGAGTTCATCCACAATGGTAGAGATACCTTATTTAAATGATGTAGGATCATCCCTGAGATCTTCCTCTTCTTCTTCAATAGGTTTCACTTCTTTTGTTTCTACTTTCATAGTAGACGATGAAGTAGAATTTCCTTGACCAGGAGAGAAGTTAAAATTTGAACATCTTGAAGAAGATACTACCATTTCTGACGCTAATGATGATGAAGGGTCTTTATGAGGTGATATAGAGGAGATTATGCATTGATAATTGACATCATTATTTTCCTCTAGTATTGCTATAACTTCTTCTAGCTTGGTTGATGAAGTATAGAATTTATGGATTTCAGCGGATGAAATGAAGACATCCCAATTTGAGCTTTCATCATTGCTTGGTGAATCACCAATTTCTCCCATACTGGCTGGCTTGGTTTTTGTAATTGAAATTATGGAAGTTTTCATAAGAGTGTTTAGATTTGGGTCTATCCTATCAATTTGACTGATAGGCAACACATAATCTGTACTCACCTGTATGAATGGGTTTACTGGAATCCTTTTCAAACCATATGGATCATTAATTTTCATAACCTCATTTGTTGTGGATTTCTCCTTCCCTTCCATGTGATAGAATTCTACCTCAATATATTGATGTTCATATGTTTTGAATGGGGATTTATGACCATAAAATTCCCCAATTTGACCATTGAAACAATATTTGAGACACTGATGGTACGTCGATGGTACGATTGCATGTTGATGTAGCCAAGGTCTTCCAAGAAAAATGTTAAAGGGTGTGTCATGACAAACAACCACGAAATCTGAATTAGATACAATGTCTCCAAACTGAGTTCTTAGTGTAATCTCATCTAGAGGTTCTTTTTCATTTTTATCATATCCTTGCAACATCAAAGTAGAAGTAGATAAATTAGATTTGGTGATGCCCAATCGATGAAGTGTATGAATAGGGATGATATTGACTCTTGAGCCATTATCAATGAAAGATCACCATATATCTACATCATTGACCATTCCAGATAAATACAAAGGTCTCAAATTTCCATGTACAACATCATCTTCATATTCATCTTTAAAAGATATCACTACATGGAATTCTCCAGGATCATTCTCTATATGGTAGACTTCATCCACAACAATTTCAGTTTCAAATTCTTCAGGACTTGACAAAGCCTCAATGAGTGCCTCCCAAAGATCCTTTGATAGATTCAAGGCATCCAGAATTGATAACTTGCATGGTACATAAACCAAATGTTTCAAGACATTATACTTTTGGTCCAAAGGTCTGTGTTTCCCAGCAGGAACATGTGGTTTCGCAGGTTCTTTATAAGTTTATGCTTTGGAAGTGGATGCATCTTGTATTAGGGTAGGAGTAGGAAATACTCTTGAATTTGGAAGATTAGACTGACTAGGTCTATTTATTTTCTGAGAAGAATAAGGGGTCACTTTTAACCGATCCTCTAAAATAACTATGTCAGGACTGAATCTGCTATGTGTGGAAGAACATTCTTGTTCTTGTTGAGCCCACTGAAGGGCTTTACCATGAGTGTTTGCCACATATACAGTTCTAGTAGGGGTAGGACTGAAATAGTGGCTTCTATAATATCAAAATATTCCCATGTATCCTAGAACTTTTTCTCTTCCTCTAATTCCTCTATTTGATACAGGGAATTCAGGGTCATCAAGATCGAAACTGTGACTGGCATAATAATCTGTTAAGTGAATCATGTTAACTTAACCAAAGATTAAATCTTCATTTGATGAAGATTCTTCCTGATTAACCAATTTAGGTTGTGCCATTTGGTGGGGCGGTGCCCATACTTTTGAAGTAGATGGCATAAAATCTTCCAGAGTCAAAGACAATTTAGGCTTTGACATGAACTCATCATCTTCTAATTATTATTCTTTCATTGAATTATGCCGCCTCTTTGAAGATTTTTTTCTGATGAAGGGGGTTTTTCTGTGGCATTCATAGTAGAAGACACAATTTATTGATTCAACTGTGTTCGTAAAATGGAATGAGTTTGGTTAATAGTTTTCCTGAACATCCAATTATCAAATTTCTGCGAATTTTTTCTTTTGAATTAATGACACTCACCTTCTTCCTCTGGATCAGCAGTAGTAACACATGCTACCTGGGCTGAAGAACCATTCATTTTTACCTGTCCAGAGTCCACCATCATCTGCATGAGGTCTTTAAAGGAAAAACACTCATGAATGGGATTCACCAACATCTGATGAAATGTGAAATAGTTAGGGAAGTCTTCATCCACTTCCTTTTTCAGACATTTGGGCCTTGGGAACTGAACCAGATTATTTTCTAGAGCCGAGATGAAATAGCCAGGAACATGTTCATTCCAGAAAGAATAAACTTTGTTCTTCAAATGATTAAACTATTTTCGCCTTTGATCTCTTTGATCATTTTGACAAGGCGGCCATTTTTGTTGACGCTCAAGAGTTTGAGCCCTTTGATATGATGGAGTTCTGAAGTGGAAGCAGGTATATGTGCTTGTTTAAGAGTAACTATATCAGTCTCTACTTTCCCCATTCACTTTCCTAGAACTAAAGTAATTACACGAGTTTTAGCCTTAAACTTTGTAAGAGAGTCTTCAATATGCTATGTTATTGATGTAAGGTCTCAAAACCCTCATGTATATTTCACAGGGATCAATGGTGTGCATAATTCATCATGCAAATTTTCCACATATATTGGAAACAATTCTTCTTGAGGGAGTGAAAAACTAATAGAATATGTTAATCCCTTCCATCGAGCAATGAAATCTAAAAATATATCATTTTACCTTTTCTTACAATTTGTAAGATCAAAAACTGTTGTATTTGGCATTGTTGAGCTGAATTGAAGAAGGAATTTTTGACGGAGATCCTCCCACCCAGTAATTGTATGGGATTGCAAGCTTCTATACCAAACAAAAGCAGGTCCCTGTAATGATTTTACAAAACAATTGAGCTTAAATGATTCTTGTTGTTGAGGAGTTCCCATCATAGGATCACAACAAGAATAAAAACGTGTTAAGTGTTGTTCTGGATCACTCGAACCATTAAAATTTGGGAATGTGGTACTTGAAAAAATTGATGGGGGAGGAATTGCATCAACCCATTCAGGTAATATCTCTTCTCTAGTTGAACTGGTGCATGTTTTCCTTCCATATATTCCAACAAAGCTATTAATGACTCAATGATAGTTATTAAATTCTGAGAAACATCCGGTTGATCTTGGACCTGAGCAGGTTCAATAACTAGAGTTTGGACAGGTGTGGTGACTTGTACTGCAACTGAGGGTATCACTACCAATTATTGTCGCACATGACCCATAAGATTAGACCTGTGAGGGTTTACTTGTAAAGGAGGATATTCTTTATCCATTCTTGTAGCTGTAATGAATTCCTTTGACTAACTGACTCCAGTACGCAAAGGAGGAAGACTACCTTGAAATAGTTGTACATTTAAGCTCTTTAACTCTTTCATTTCTTCCTCTCATTGTGCGAACCTTTGCTCTAATGAGAGTGATTGGCCTTCACTAGAGGTAGGTTTGGATGTAACCTGACTTTTACCCTTTTCTTTGGCATGTTCCTTTTTGGAGTATGGAAGGGCATTTCTTGAAGGAATATCTTGCCTCTAAGAAGCCCTCTGTCCTCTAGTATGCACACCTTCTTCATTTATTTTTGTGTTTATAACTTCTTGAACAAGGACTACATCATCTGATTCCTCTGAGTAAACCTCATGTTCTGGGGGATCAGTGACAGTGGCATTGATGACATTTATTGATGCATAACGCATTGCATACCCTCTATCATAATTTCGGTGATATTATCTTTTTCTATGTCTTTAATGGGACATTGCCTTTTGTTTGGTTGATCCCTCATAAACATCTTGATGAAACGTAATTTGGAGGGAATCTACAGATAATTCAGCTCTTCGTTCCTCTTGTGTATTCTTCCCTAACCAATAGAATATTGACTTTCACTGAGGAAGAGATTGAGGATTTGAAAAAGTCCCCAGTTTGGTGGACTGGGGCTATTCCTATTGTGCTTACTCAACTCCTCGAATCCTATCTATCGATCCTAAGGGTTGGATTAAAAGAGTCCCCAATCTAGAAAGATGATGTGGCTCTTGATATTCTACATCTGATATTTTCTTGAAATTTCTATAAATTGGATGGATACATCAACCTACATCCACTCAAATCACCTGGCTCAAATAACCGTTGGATGATTTCTGACACTTTTGTCACCTGATGATGTGCATGATCTAAATGAAAAGCCTGTTTGATATTCTCATTTGCCTGATGCAAGAGTAATTCAAAAACTTTTTCTTTTTATGCCAGACTTTTGGAAGAACTAGTTGAGGCATGTTTTTAAGAAATCCTTTGATTACACAGAAAACCATTTGGTTGTGGCTGACCATTGGCAATACAATTCCATGAGACAACTTTTTTCGGGCTTTGTTGATTGGAGAGTATAGTGAAATGTAGTGCTCCATGACCACCCCATCTCCTGATATGAATACCAAATGTGGCATTGGTTATTAACTGGCACAAACTTTTTAGTGTGACAATGTATGAACACTGAAGGGCTCTCTGCTTCTTTTCAGCCTTTGGATATTGGGAAACTAAGAGAGATGCCAAATCAATTTGGTGCCGTAACCCTTCTATTATCTTGACATTGATTTTCATATTCATCAAAAGATAATATTTTCTCTTTTAAATGACAATTTTTTTTTGACTTGTTGAGAGGAATATCGTGAATACAATATTTCGTCAACATATTTGGAATATCATACTGAGAGTCAGCCAAAGTCCAAAACATGACTAGTACTTCACCTTTCACCTATTGTTTTTTCATATTCAGCACTTCCTCATTATCATTCGACGCAGATTCTTCCGCCTGATTAGACCAAAACTGGTAATTCTTTGTTTCTTCATTAGATTCAACATGATTATTAGAGAATTAATTTATCAATCTAGAAGATGAATAATCAAGGGGTGGTTCAGAGAATTTCCTACACCCCAGAATATCTTCTGATTGAGAATGTATTTCACCTACTAGCGGCAAAGCATCAGACATGACTGGCTTCACATTTTCAAGTGCCCCATGATAAGAGGGATTTCTCGTTACTGCATTTTACATTAAAGAAGTTTCCAGGAAATGAGAATTACTACTGAGGAGAAAACATTCATAGCTAAATTCATCATCATGGTGAGGACCACCATGGTTGGTTATAGCAAAAGATGAATCCTCTTGCTCCTTGGTCTTCTAGGCACATAGAGGTTTATTGTGGATCTCATCTGAAGTTGATACATTGAGATCGACTAAACTGTCATGAAACAAT
Source organism: Viscum album (assembly GCA_963277665.1). NCBI lineage: Eukaryota > Viridiplantae > Streptophyta > Magnoliopsida > Santalales > Viscaceae > Viscum > Viscum album. Next base: position 367,427,894 of record OY728119.1, on the reverse strand, counting down.
CCTTCATGAGGAAGTGTCTGATGAAGACCTTCAGAATTATTGTTCCCACTCTTGGGAAATGAGAGAGTAGAATCTTCAGTTGCAATAGATAATTGTCTGAGGGCTTCAAGAACTCCAGTATCGAGTAATTCCTTATTGCAGATTGGCTCTTGATTTCTCGACTGTACTGGATGGGTCTATTTCTTAGACACATTCTTACTGACTTTGGAAACCACTTGTTGATGAAAGTGGTTATTATGGGTAGGTGTATGTGCCTGATTAGGAGAAATGGTCAGGTTAGGCTGATTATCTCGATTCAAATAAGGTGTATGTGCATAACTTGATTGTTCGTATGACATGGGGGAGTATGCCCCACAACCCTCTTGGTCTAGGAAAAAGGTGTGTATCTGTTCCGGAGTGATATGTTGATGTTTCACTCCACTGATAAGGATATATCTATGATTCCTTCCCTGTGATACTAATAAAGTTGTTATAATATTCTGACAGGCATCCAGAATAAGGGACGAGATTTTCTTCTTCTCCTTCACCATTGTCAGAATGTGCATGGTGACCTCAGCTGCTGGAATGGGAATATACGTCTATTCAGTTCATGGAGTAGGTGTGTATTTCTGCTCCTGTCCTCATTTTCTTGTCAGTGAATTCTGACATTACTCATGTGTGGGGGTAGAAAATTGTGTCTCCCTCCTACTTGTCATTAGTGCTTTCCAATTGACATCTCTTGGTGATAAAAATGAGAATGTTGGTTAGCCTGATGAATTGCATGTGTATGTGCCAGATGATTGTTCCCCACCACATTTGATTTGAGAGTTTCTTTGGTTGCAGTCAGATGAGCCTGCTGACTAGCTGATGAATTATAAATAGGTGTATATGTCTGCCTATAATACTTCGTAGGAATCACCTATTGGGATTGGCGTGTTACTGCCAGATGAGTCTAAAGGGTAGTAACATCAGGATGGATAAGTGTATATTCCCACTCGTTTTGTTCCATCAAGTTGGCCTGATGGACTTCTTCGGAGGGGGCAGAAGTGAGAACCTGCTCCCTGTTGTCCGAATTTCTCCTTTGATGGTTCTTCTTGCATGCTCAAGTCTGAGAAACCTGAGCTGAACCCTTTAAGGTGATACCCTCATCATGTTGAGGGTGCACTACCGCACAAGTCTAGCGGCAATTGTTGATTGGAACCCTTGGAAAGGACTCATGTCTTCTTGAATTAAGGCCTTGAGTGACCTTCTCATTCACCTCTCCATAATATTGGTGGGACTGGTGATTTCATTCTAGGAATAATGACCCGAAATGGTTAGAGATGGTGGTTGGCATCACCTGCATCTTGACAACTGGTTATCGCTGTCCGGACAACTAAGATGATTTGTTAACTTGGAGGGATTGTTGAGCGGCCTCCAGATTCCGAATGGGTCCGTGTTGACGGTATTCCTCAATCAGTGCATTTCAGACACAACATTGAAGATGCTGAGTGGGTGATGTCATCCTCAGAGCGGATGGGGATCCAGCATGAGTAGTGGTCAAGGAATTCACAGGTGTGATCTTTAGAGATGCCATTTCTATAATGCAGAGAGATCTTGGAAAAGAGTGCCTGTTTGATATAACAGACATAATCAAGATAGGTTCATCCACTACATCTTTTGGACAAGCACATATGTTATTGATTGTTTTTTTGGCCCTCACATTAAGTTAAATAGGGGATTAAAAAATAATTAAAACATCATTTAACTTGTTTAAGGATTCACGTTGGGTTCCCCATTTTTTGTTTCTTCTGGAAATGGGGATGACCTCGTGGTTTAAGGTTCAAACATTTCCAATCGGTTTTTAACAGGTTTATTCATAGAACTGGAAACATCCAATGATTCTATATCAATTTGGACCTAATTTCCAATGGTAGGTTCTCATTAGTTGTGGACCGATGAGGCTTAATAATATGCATTTGTCGAGTGGATTGGAGGTCAGGATCATCAAACCTTTTTGGGAGGAATTTTTTCCTACTCCGGGACTTTCTCACATATTTATGTTATGTTTACGAATCCTTATTAATTCACCAAGTATGAAAATGAGTTTTCCTTTATATTTAGAAGTCAATGATTGATATGTATGAGATTTAGTGAATATTTTATATTTATTTGTGGTTTTTTATTGATAGAGAATCATTCGTATGTATTCGAGATTCTTAGTCAATGGTATCCTTCAATACATTATATAGAAATCTCATGGTCATTATGATGACCATACTAGTTTAAAAGCCACTCTTTGGGGAACATGATGTTTATTGTCATTCAGATGGACAAAGATTATTCCAGAGTTGGGATCATACCCGCAGATGGGTTACCCACGTATCCTTGTTAAAGAGGAATTAGAACCCACATAGTTCAGGAATTAAGATATAGTTTAACATCATATGTGATAGATGAGAATTAATGGGTGATGGGCTTGAACCTTATAATGGCTTCCTACATACTATACTTTTAAGGAAGAGATCAAATTCCATGTAGTTCGAGTATGAAGTGCGGGGATTATGTATCATTAACGTCCTAAAAGAGATGTGTCGTGGTTACTTTTACACTCTAAGCTCATGTGAGTCAAGCTCGGTGTGAGAAACAAGAGGTATCAGTAAACCCGATGATTTGTTCCATGAAAGATGCGGTCACTAAGAATGATATAGGGCTTATGTATGTGTGAATTCCCAAGTAAATGAAGATCTTGACTTAGTTCAGGAAAGAAACCCGAGAGCAGGGTCTATAAAGGTATTTGTGATTTGTTGAGATTTGAATACACTAACTTCGGGCTTACTCCAAAGGAAGATGACCAAATTAGGGGGGACTGGTGATTGGGTTTTATTCCTAAGAAGGAATCCCAAATAAAAAAAATTATTATTGGGGCTTACTCCTGAAAAGGAGGCCCAGGTTAAGAGGACATGAGAATTGGGGCTTACTCCTGAGAAGGAGGCCCAAACTTGGAACTTCGAGCTTACTCCTATGGAGGATTCCCATATTAGGGAACTTGGGGCTTACTCATAAGGAGGATGTTGAGATTAGGGAACTTGGGGATTACTCCTAAGGATTATTCCTATATTAGGGAAATTAGGGATTACTCCAAAGGAGGATGCCCAGATTACGGAACTTGGGGCTTAATCCTAAGGAGGATGCCCAGATTATGGAAATTGGGGCTTACTCCTAAGGAGGATGCCCAGATTAAAGATCTTCTCATCTTAAAGGATGAGGTTGAATGAAGAAAATCTCGAACCTTAGTGAAATAAAGTTATGTAAATCACAATGTTTTAAGAGATGTTCCACAGAATTCCTTTCAGATAAGGAATCCAACAAAGGAACCATTCCATTAATGTCTCTGAAGAGGGTTTTGAAGTCTATCCTTGAAGAGGAAAGGAGGATTTGAATAAAGGAAGTGAATTGGAAGAAGGCTCACAAGTATTGGTCTGGCGCGCATGTCCTGGTCGCGCAAGTATACATGCGTGACAGGAGTTCACTTGGGCGATGAAGAACCTGTGAAGTGATACTTTGGAGAATTTGGATTGGAGCCCTTAGTATCATCCCTAGAGGCTTTCTGATGAGTAGCGCACAAGTTTCCTTAACAGGGAAATGTAGCGCACAAGTATCATCACTTCCCTAATGGTTGGACAGTTAGGCCTGCATGTATTGATGAATTCTAATACTTATGCTTTATTCTTCCTCTTTAGAGCTTCTATTCTAGGTGAATAATTACATTAGAATTGTTTGGAAGACTTCAGATGGAGACTTGGGTGACCAGAGCATAAATCTGAGTTTTGGATTTTTCGTCCTCCAAATGGGGGGCCCAAAGGGGGTATTTATAGGCTATTTAGGGCCTTGGGAGAAAAAATAATAGGGAGAGAAAGTGACTTGCGTGACCCATATATGGCATGCAAGTATATGTGCATGACCATAAGAAAATTTGCGCGACCCATGCTTAAAGGGTTCCTTGTTCATGACTTTCTCAATTTCTGATGTTCTTTAAAGGATGACTCTCTTTGTGCTTAAGGTATTCCCATTTTCCATTTATTAGACTCTATGACGGAAAAGAGTGTCAACAACCACCTATTAGTTTTTTTAGTGTGTATAATTAAAATGTATTTGTTCAATGACATTTATAAATAAATTTATGGATATTTACATATAAAGTTTATGATCTTAATTTCATGGGGTTTATGTTTTAAAAGTTTCCAAATCAGTATAGTAATTTTGTCTCAATTTTCCTTCTTTGAGACACATGTCTTGTTATACACCTATATTTTACCATGATGTGTATGTACATACAATTAAATGTTATATTAGAAATATAATTACTATATATATACATGTTATGTATCTTTTTATGTTATTATGTCCCTTTTTTTGATTTATAGATCCTAAATTTGTAATAGTTTATTACTACAGTCACACTGTTTATCAAGATTTTTTTATGATTATGCTCCCATGGATGAAATATTATGATACACCTCTAAAAAAATCTCATGAGTTTTAATAACCTATAGTTACTGATTTTATATGAAATTAATGGTACCTTTTTTTCCACTCTATCATATAATAGATGACTAATATTGTGTTTTTAATAAAGTCTAGATTTATCTCTCATTTTATTCAAAAATCATTGTTCCGTAAAAAAATGTTTTCTAATAGTTTTCCAAAAATATTTTAGTATTTTTCTATAATCATTAAAATTTATATTTTCTCATGTTTTATCTTAAGAAAAATGGTTTTTAAAAAGGAGTATTCTGATCATTTTTTGGTTGAGGTGCTTTTCTAAAATTTTTACAGTGCAAAATAAATGTTTAACATATAGAGATTTACCTTCCATGATGACCATAATTACCTTGAATCTAGTTTTAAAATATCAATATTCTATTTTCAATGAAGTTGTTTTCCTAATATTCTTCAAATTTATTTTTTGGAAGTGTTTTTCAATGAAAAATGTTTTCAAAAAAGATATATGTTAAAAAATTGTCTTAAATATTTTTCAAGGCATCCTTTTTTTGTTTTTAAAATTATCATTTCATGGTAATTGAATTTAATTATTTTGATGGTTTTTTATGTTTTAAAATTACTTTCAAAGAAAAAGGATTTGAAAATTTTCTCTAGCTTCTTTATTAATATTTCAAGGGAAAGAAATATAATTTTTTTTCAAACATCATTTAAAATGATTCAAGGAAATATCTTTCCATAATGTTTTATGTTTATTTTATATGTTTCCAAGTATATGTTATTAAAAAAATTAATTCAATATTATTCTTTTTGTTTTCACGGAAAATGGTATCCAAATTATTTCAATTTTTATTTCTAAAATTTTAAATTATATTTTATGAAAATGTATTTTGAAGGGGTTTATCTTATAAAAAGATTATTTTAATGAAGAGAAGATATTTTCCTCACGAATTGTTTTTATATGGTACTCCAAAATTATTTTCAATCTAAGATTCCATCTGTTGATGTTAGTTACAACCTTATGGGAAATGATCCAAATGTCTCATTCAAATTATTTATTTAATGGTTTATGTTTTGATGGAATGATGATTAGGATACATGTTTATCTTTCACATGTTATATGTTTATGAAAGAGATTTCAATTTTTCGGGTTCTATGTTTATTCAATAATTTTTTGTCTATTGGGTTCTATGTTTATGAAATATGTTTCTATGACATGGGTTATATGTCTATAAATCCCATTTTTAACAGGATATACTTTGATCAAATAATTATAAAACCTATCTATTTTCTATTGGTTAGGATACGATTAAATGTTTATAATAACAAAATAATTTCTTGGGTTATGATATGGTAAATATTTATGGTAAATATTTCTTGGATAATGATTTATATCTTATAAGATATATTAATATGGTCCTTTGAGTGAACCCCGATACAATGTTAGCTATGAGAGTGATACATTTCTACCATGAAAACCTAGAGAGTGAACACATACTACTAGGATTGAAATGGGAGTTAACCATGAAACTAATATGGTATGCAGAGTGAACCCATAATATTAATATGGCCTTGTAAATGATTCCTTTACAACTATGGAAATCATTTAATATTAATATTTATTTTCCAGGATTTCAGGTTTTATTCCAATGTTATGATTTCATGTCATATATTTATTTCTTCTTTATGATTCATGTCTTTTTAACTTCTAATATACATTCCATGATACATGATTAGTATATTGGATACATAGGGTATGATCGTTAATATTTATGATCATGTTCTAATAACATTACACTTATGTTTATTCTTACATATCTCCCTTATTTACCCTTTCTAAGAATATATGTTATCCCTTTTTTTCCTTCTCTTGTTTATTAATATATATTATAGGTATGATATTTTTAAGAGTATATATATTCTTGGAGAAAAAAGTGAAGGATAATAAAGATCACTCATGTACATGTTTTTATAGTTCCATGTTTCCAAAGGCACTAAAATAACAAGGTCTTTGGTTGTATGTTTTTTTTACTTTATTTGGTATTCTGAAAAGGTGATATAATTTTAATTTATGTAAAGTATGGTTTATTATATTATTGAACCCCCAATCCATAAAAAATATTTATTCAATAATATATATTATATTTAGTTATCTAACCCTGGAATACTTGAAAATAAATAAGTGTTAAATTATAAAAAATATATTTTAAATATAAGGAACATATTATTGGATTATGATTGGTATATATCAATCCATAATAATATACTTAGTTGAGAACCATTCTATTATTACATTAATATTTAAATGAATCTATTGATATTTTGTATTTACTTAGTGTTTGTAAAATAATTATCCAAATATTGGTCCATATACCATAATCGACATGTCACAAACCTTATTTTAGTTCCCTATTACCATATGCTAGAATAAGAACCATGTATATCTGTTGGCATTGAAAAATTCATGGAACACAACTTGATGCATATTCCATAATGTGATCCCCATTGAGGAAATAAATGTTGATTTTGGAAAGTGGAATATATCCCCACCTGGAAAATAGGTATATGGGATATTCATGATCCCTTTATCTCCTCACACATTGTGGAATGAGTACTCCACAAAAATGATTCCTAGTTTGGTTACATGGTTGTGGGAACCACTATATTGGAGCAGTCTATGGATTATAGACATTATAGGTGAAAATGGTGTAAAAGGCTTAAAAATAATTTTGGAGGGTCTTTTAAGAAAATTTTTCCCTTAAAAACACCATATTTGGGGTATAACCCATATAATAGAGCATAGTTCTCTTTCCAAAATATAATTTGATTGTTCATGGATACCAAATAGGTCTATGGATTAATATTATTGACTATTTATGTTATGATTCATTTTAGGGAAGAAAATATCACAAAATAAAATCCATTACAATAAAATTCATGGAAATCATGTAATGTATTAATTTATTTATAAATAAATTAATGTTCCTCCATATTCACACATAATTTTACTATGAAACTTTATTTGTGGCAGAAGCTGTCAATTCTTTTCTCCCATCAATAAAATTCATTTTCTCTTTGAGGCATCATTTCATGGAATCCCGTGTACTAAATTAATCATATGAAATTCATTCACAAAGATTATATAGATCTATGTGAACTTCAACAATTGGAGTTAGTTTTTGTTTTTTTATATTAAGTTTATGTTATGAACAATAAAAATATCTCCAAATTTTACTAGAAATTAAAATGATTTATATTGTTATAATTATAATATTTATACTAAATAATTACATTTTCTCACAACTATATTTACTTCAATGTTTATGATTGATTTTATTATAATTTTTTAACTTTTAAAATTAATTTTATTCCTTTTTAAATTTTATTCCCATTATATATTATTGAATTTTAATTTATTTTTTAATTTTTATTTCTTGTTTCTTTTTATAATTTTTAGTTTTTAATTATGCATTGACCATGCCTTTGGATCAATCATATGTGTTTTATCTGTCATGCCTTCCAAAGAAATCATATGATATATTTTTAACTTACAATATGAATAAATATGTAAGGAAACTAATGTTTCTTCAACGGTTAACTTCTAATATACCGTGTTTGTATTTTCCCACATCATAAAACCCACATGATTTCCCTTGTGAAGGATACTTACAATTAGATGGATGGGCTATCCATTGTTAACAGGGAGAATTATAGAGAGGTCATAATTTCCACTCCTATACCTATTTTTGATAAATAAAAACTCACTAGTAGTAATTCTCCAAATTATTTTGATGTTATAAGAGAATAAGAGTGTTAAGACTTTGAGGAAGGAAGTTATGTAAAGGATTCCCATGAATAGAACCCCCTATAAGAGTAGAGGTGTCTCATGAAGATATGGATTCTACTTTAGAATCTCATTTTTAGTCTATGAAGGTGTACATTGAAGAGTATTTTCATAGATAATATTCATGTATGGGAAATAATACTATAATATATTCATATGGATTTATTAAGCACAACATGATGTCACAAAGAAGAAAAGACTATTCTAATTTACATATTCCTCCTATTACTAGATCTTCATGTAAAGGTAAACTTTGTCTAATGGTTTCCATTATCATAAAAAAACTACATATGAATTTATAAAATCTCCAACAATCATGTGGAGGTAGAGGACACAATGGAGTTGGAAACACAAGGAGGGGAATAACCTATAAACAATCTATAGAATACAGAAAATGAGATTGATAAACCTGATATCCCCCCAGTGGAATGGAAATGATTGAATGTGATGATTGGGAACTGATTATAAATTAAAATGAATAATTATTATAGATGGAACTAGGGGTCAATATTATACAAAGGGAGTTTGATAGGATGGTTGGGAGGCATATTAAGGTAAACTTTAACAAGGATCATGGTTACTGGATCTAAAAAAATTAGCATACTAGGACATGGATTCAATAGAAAGAATATTACTATAGAAGATCTCATCCAAACATTGGAGATGATATAATAAAATATTAATTAAGTCTTCAAATATGATACAAAAAAAGGATAACATTCTATAATAGAGTCTCAACATAGGAAAGTTTTCTAAAAGTCTTAAACTATAATTCAATGATTCAGTTATAACCTATGGTGTTTATTGATTGTCTGATTTTGTATTGAATGGTTTCCCAATTTTTACTTAAATTCTCTTCTCCCAATTATATATATATATATATATATATATGTCTATATTAGTTTTACACCACCTCCTGACTTTATTTGAATTCATGTAATTTTCTGAAGCTATCTTCGAACTCACTCCTTGTGTCGTCAATAATGAGAATGATGAATCATTAACCATCTATATGAAGTCAATGAACCAAAACATATAAACCCAGTATTCCCCAAAATAACAGCATTCTATTAATGTTTTTCCTTAATCATTGTCTTGATCAACTTACAACATAAATTATTTCATCAACTATGATCTTCTAATATTTATTGCATATTCATATTTCTAGAAAGACCCAACATGTAGTTCACAACTTAACATAGATCATAGTGTGATGAGTTTATATATATATAATAACAACCCATATAATAATAGAAGTGCAATTAATTCAAATGAATATCATAGTATTCATATTCCATATCATGTATGAGTATGATATAATGCAAGCCCTTTGCATCATTCAAATTAATGTATATAATGAAAGTGACCACACCTCATACCAATCAACGACACAACAATATGATATATCAATATTCATTATGCTATATATTCCTTAGACATAGGTCACCTTTTCCAAAACTCAATTGAATAAACCAGCTGATTACATGGTCAATCATCACTCATAGTTAGTCCAACATTTTTCTTATTTTTCAAAAATATGAAATTTCATAATGCAATATTTTATTTGATATTTTTGGTATTTCCTATTTACTAAATTATTATATTAAGTGTTTTATTAGTTTATAATTTTCCATATATTCATTTTAACATCCCTCCTCTCACCAATATTTGTGAAAAAGGTGAAGTTTCTACAAACCCTAAGGGATATCCATAAGTTTGTAACATCTCGACTAGAGTCACTGTGTCTCAAATACAATTCCACATGAATTCTGGTGCAAATCCATATATGCTAGACTCAATTTAGTCTACGAAAGTTTTTATGTAATGTCATGGGGAGACTATAATCTCCATTAGAGTGAACCATAATAGAAAGAATAACCAATCATATAGTAGACGGAAATAAATTTACATAGGCACGTGAGCATCATCCTAATTGGTGAGGAATCTTCCAGTGCATCCATGAGACACATGTTAAAATCGATGTTGAGACATATTTATGGGGATATATAGTAGTTTTAGTATATGATACTGTTGAAGCAATAAATATTCACCTTTCGGCCTCCTGTTTGGGCCTAGATTCCTTTAACCCTTCCGGCCACTAAAGGCCTTCTAGTTAGTTAAAGATTTTGGGCCAAATCATGGACTTCAATCCACCTCATATCCATAGGTCCACCTAAAGGATATTGGGAAACCTCATTTATATAATGAAGTGTTGATGAATCTAGATTGACCATAGAAATGATCTCCAGATTAGGACTCAGAGCAGGTATTTTCACATGAACAAAGCTATCATGATTTGGAAGAATGAGAGGGTATGCAAATATTTATTGAGATCAGGAATGTTTACCACTGCGCAGTTATTACTATCTAAACGTGAAATAAGAAGGTGGGAAATATAACATCATGATTTAGACATTGGGGGGGGGGGTGATTTCTATTTAGTCATGTCTAGGATGAACTCCTCTAACACTTTCAGTTCATGTAATCCACTATGCCTACAAGCCTTGTAAGGGTTCCCCCTCAACCCTTGAAACATGTATTATCAAAAATAAAAATAAAAAATAAGTCCATTGAGACATTTAGGGGAAATTAAAAGTATATATATATGAAAAAAATGTCATCAATATTGACTGAATTCAGAAACAACATACTCAACAGTCATAACTAAAAATAGGTCACTGATTTCGCACCAGGTACATCATATATATTATAGAAAGGAAATAAATGTATATGAGGATCTATACCCAACTCCATTCCTCACCTTATACTTATATACAAACTAAAATAAAGATATCTAAGTCAATGATTTAATTTTTTCCTCAACCTAACAAATACATGTTGAAAGGGTGGGATTTATAGGTATCTAATTTTTGTGGAAACCATAGCAGGATGTGAGTACAAATCAGTAGAGAACCATCAAAATAGTCTAGTACTTAACCAATAAAACATAGTGTATGTACATGATACAAGATCTGTATAATGTAATCCTGAGATATAAAAACTAAAAAAGAATAACATATAATCATTAGTCCACAAGTAAACTACCACACCCATGTACTAAGGGTTCGTATATTGACCAAGATACTATGATTCCTAACCAAACATACATTGGATCAACAATGGAAGAAAAGTTAATCAACCATGTATAAAAAACCCCTCAAAATAATAGTCCAACAATATGTCTAAAACATATTCTATAAAGGGATAATTCGAACACATATTGACTAAACATTTGATGCACCCCTTCAAGTGATAGTTCATATTGTTAAAATTTCAAAATAAACTACCGATGGTTGTCAAATGACACATGTAATGTCTAGACAGATGATAATAGATAAATATCACATCATGTCAATATCCATGACCATAATAAATCTATATGTGAGAAAACATAAATCATATTTCCCATGGTTATTCATCACATATATTTGATGAAAATCAATATAGGCATCATGGGGGACCCATAGAAAGAAATATGATAAATCATAAAAAAATGGTGTAATAGGACACTCATGTACACACATGTGATCAAAAAACCAAACCTGGTTTCAAAGGATAGTAAAACAAATACATGATATTGAAGAATCAAACATAGTCTCAAGGGCTAGGAATGAATTAAAATATAATTATACAATAAAGATAGTCTCATAGATCTAGGTCTCCGGTAGAATAACCCCATATCAAGGGGTATATGTAATCTAAGACATGCATTAGTGATCAAGCCTCAACTATTAGAAGCCGACATCCAGACAGTGAAAAAGTATCTATTATGGTCCCCAGGCTCTTTTCCAAGTCTTAGAATGATTTTTTTCTAGTTAGTTAACACTTCATTGTCATTAACTAATTAATAATTTATTATTAATTATTTCACATTAATTAATTAAGTGGAATTCACCCTTGGTGTATACCCTCATATCACATTCCAATAAACTACGAAAAATACTGTAGGGTAGAGCACATGAGAGAACCTACCTCAAACAAAGACAATTACAATCTAAGAAAATAAAAGCTTCTTTTTATGAGATTACCAAGTCTATTTGGCATCCAGAATTTTCAATGAAGTTTTATCTCATGACCAATATTTCCTAATAAGTAATTATATCAAAACTATAATTAATAAAATGATTACAAGGAAGTTATATTAAAAAATATGAAACACATACTTGTTGAAGGACATATTGTGTATCACTACCTAATAAGAACCTGACCAAACTCATAAGGATAGTCTGTAGTATAATATTGATGTCATTCTAAGAAAAATCCTTATCATATAAGAACTAGAAATTTTCCATTTTAATAAAATTAAATTTGAAACCCTATAATAATTTAACCAAGTGACATACATTATCCATAACACCATCTAATATAGTATGAGTGTAATAACATAATATTGTAATTTATGTTTTCCTCTAATTAAGTCAATGTAGTTGATATATCTCCCCACACGTAACATAAAACTAATATAAAACAATAAATTGATAAGACATATAATTCTTAGTCATTTAATTAGTTGGTATGGACAAGAGTATTATAATTATGAAATATATGTAAATATTTAAGGTTTATTATATAAAAATAAAAAAAATTCAATATTATGTATAAGAATCTACCAATTTAGTTTTCATACTTTTTATTAAATTAAAAGAAGTATGTTATTTTCATGGTACGATAATATTTGTTGATTAATGTTATATTTATTAGTGTTTTATAAAAATACCACAATTTTTAAGAAATTAATATTTGACTAATTTTTAAAATAATTACGCTAAAAAATATGATCTAAAGTGAAATTAATTATTTTAAAATACTAAATTTTATTTATAAATTCAATGAATATAATTTAAGAAAATGTATTAGTATTTTATGAAAAATATTTTTCATTTTTTAATTAAATATATATGAAAATTGGATGAATTATTTTAATGTTTTATTTCATAGTCTAATTAAATTTTATTATTAATTATATTCTATTTAAAAATATTGTAATCAATAACATTGATAATTATTTCCCATATAGAACCTTTTCCCTTAAAAATACACTTTTCATAAAAAATAGGTTTATTTATTGATGTTAAGATCAATTTGCCTACACATAAGAGTTTATTTCAATAAATTGTTTCAAATATTGGATATAATATTTTTTATAATATTTAATATTTCTGATTTTATTTTTTCAAAATAAAATTTGGATAATTATATTTAATTATAATTTCCATGATTTTAGTAAAGAAATTATTTTAAAATTATTGTTTTATTAATATCATAGAATTTATTTCAAATAAATTAAAATAAAATCCACAATTTAATGAGTATTTTTTTTATTTATAAACATATAAATAAAAATATTAATGGTTACATGATTTTTTATGAAAGAATATAAGATAATGAATTCATAGTGGTCAAAATTTATTTTTCTACTAAAACATTTTTTCTATACATTATCTATTATAATTTAGTAGTCAGTATCATAATATTTAGAAATTAAATTGCATAAACACGTGGCTAAATTTAGTTACATAGAATTGAATTTTTTTAAACTGATTGTGTTATATTTTTTATAAATCATTAAGTCAGTTAATTAAAAACTGCTAAACTTATTTAAAATCAAGATTAAAATGTAAATATATAACGGGGAAAACATTTAAAAAATGAATAAAAATGTGTTAAAATCATTTTTAACTATTTATATACACAAATAAACACCCAAATCTGTTATTTCGAATATTTTTTTCCATTAACCATTTAATAATGAAATGCTACTGTGGTAGTGTAAATGGTTTTTCCAAAAGTGATATTTTCTTTACTTATAGAATATGACCACTTGCACCCATCAATATTTAATCCTAACATTATAATTTACCTTTTAAAATATGAAAAAATATTTTCTCATAGAGGTACCATTCTCAATTTAAGCCCCCCAGTAACAGTATGTTAACCTATGTCCTTCAATTCCAAGTGGTTTTCTAAGAAAATATCAAGTCTCCAACGTACGTATTATTTTATTTATAAATTTTTATTCATAGAATTAATCATAAAAATGCCATATCAATATAATAATATGATTACACTTACAACATTACAATACTGAGATAGTTTTTATTAATGTAAAAAATATTATTTATTCTTATCCATCCACTAATAAAAAAATGAATTGTTAATGCATGGTATAGACTATCGGCACCACAAAGTGGCATATTCCATTTTATATCACCACCCTCGATGGTTTAAATTAATGATTTAATGGATAGAAAAATATTATATCTATATTATTAAAATGATTTTGAACATTCAAATTATCGTTTAATTAATTTGTATCTCATTCATTGAGAAATGCAACTGTTAGTTGTGTGAATGTGAGGACTATCACATCCATGAGTAATGAGTATATTTTTTCAGCCCCACACACCATGGTTGTATATAAATATATATACAATAAATAAAAATAATTCCCATAACAATATTAGGATTCTTTATATTATGAAACTACTTTACAATGAATTATAACACGATCAAAATACATAAAAAGTTATGGGAAAATTGATTTCCCAACCTTATGTAAATGATATATGCAAGAAAACTATATTATAAATTAATAACATATGATAGTTAAAGAAACATTTAATATGAATTATATATGTATATGGTTCCTGTCTATATAACTAATTAACAAAATTCAATTATGTATTAATTTTTTGGGTAAGTGAATAATTATTTAGGAAACTTATAAGGTTTTCATATCAGAACATACATCTTTGATACACATGTTCGTTTATATACCTAATTTATTTCAAAAAATGTGTATACAACCAATTGGATATTTAATATCACATGTTATCATTATTTATGGTATTTTAACTTCAAATTCAGGATAAATTTATTTCAAGGTATCTTTATTATAATGTTTCTTATATTGTTAGGGTTTTAATATGAATTTCCCTACCTAGAGTCCTATTTTAAAGTTAAACTGCATTTTATTATTTTTATACTTTATATATTTCCCAGAAATTAATTTTTAAATACAAAATGATATAATGAATATAATTCAAATATCCATATTATATTAAATAATATAATTAATTATTATTATTAATATACTAAATTATTAAGGTTAATTCATGAGAAAATATGATTTATTCAGTTTTAATGTTTTTCAATAAAATTTAATCATAAATTTAAAATGAAACACCCTATTTTTATATTTTGAGATTTTTTTTTCACTAATTTCCTCATCACAAGTGAAATATAACCCATTTTGAAAAAGAAACTATATTACGTATAATTCCCATCCATTTAAATGATGGTTTCCTATACTTATCATAATTTCCCTTCCAACCAATGATATAATTTTCAATGGAAAAACTCATTATGTGTTATCTCACATGAAAACAATATTTTCATTCTCTTATTTTCAAAATGTATTTTTATCTTCCTATTTTATTATGTGGTATTTCAATGGATGTGTTTTAAAACAAAAAGGGATCTTCAATATCTCTATTTTGACTTGTTAGATTACAAATTCTAATTCTTTTTTTCATTTTACACTATTTTATTCACTTGAAATTATATTATTTTTTCATATGTGTTCCGTACATATATGCATAGTTAAATAAAATTCTTAATTTTTGTGGTTATATATATTTCTAATTCCCTTCAAAATTTCCACTTTAATGAAACCTGAATTAATGAAATTTCTCTTTTAATTATTTCATGTAATAATCACCTCTATAAATTTTTTTAACCGTTTAATAGATTCCAAAAGAAATTTTTATTTTAATGGAGAAAATTATTTGTTCAATTATAGTTTCATAGAAAATTTTAATATATTTCCTTATTTAAAATGTCATTTAGTCATTTTATAATATCTCCACCCATAAGGTTCATTTTTATTATATCTTTTGCCGATAATTATAATGAAGGATATAAAATAGAATTCCTTGTTAAAGAACTAAGAAATTTTTAAAATTATTAATGTATGAAACTATTTAATTCCTCATCCCATTGGGAATCATTAATATCTATCCTCAAGTTATGCCTTGAAATCAGAATTATGAAACCCACTTCATTTTCATGTGTTTAGTCATATTTATGGTTTATGTATAGATTATTTTCCTCATTTCATATGAATATGTATATTTTTTATGTGAAAGGTGGCCCTATAATTATATATATCTTTAATACATTAGGTAAGTATTTACATCTCATGATATGCAATGCGAGGGATTAGGGAGTTGTAGGACCCTGGGACACCCTGAGAGGGGAGGGGTGAATCAGGGTGTCAACTTTTTCTTCTTAAAGTTGTGGATCTTGTTCCCACATTGGTAGGAACTACTTAAACCTATATTATGGATATGATCAGCAATGAAACATTCACATGAAAAGAGATGACATAGCTATTTTGACTTGGTTCACCACTAAGTGCTACGTCGAAGGAGCATATGCCGGTAGGTTGTCAGTTGTACCAAAAACCACTATGCTTCACTAGCTGTAGATTACAAATGTTTGGGTACAATCACTCTGTCCCAGGCTCACTGCCTTTACAAAAGTTTAGGGATAGCACACTGCGTCCCTCGGGTCACCCTCGTTGACTCCCCCTAGCTCACTGCCTTTGATAAAGTCCCACTCAGTTTATAGACCTGAAGGTCTCTTCAATCGATTTTCATTGAAGTCTTTGTCTCCTGTTCAACATGAGACATTTCCTGCATCAGAGTCCTGAGTTGATGCTCTTTTGTATTTGACCTTCTACTTTAGTGCAATAACTAAATGCACTATCTCTCCTTCTTCTCTTCCTTTGATTCTCAATACTAACACCTAGTGTAATGATATTTTCTCCTCTTTCTGTGCAGATCTGAGTTTAGTTGCACGAATCGTTCTTCTTCTCTTCGCAAAGCACAATGAGGATGTTAAACACCAGTCATGTGTGTGTGGTACCACATATATTCATAAAACCAGATTATTCATTGTTCTTCCATCTTTTCAAACGAATACATAACTTGTTCCACTGAAGGTATAGAGAAATCTTTCAGCTTTCATTCAGCTCTAAAAGGACGAGCCTACTCCAACAGCACCTAGCTCTTTTCTCCAAGCCCGGCGCGCAAGTCCCAATACGACGTGGAAGTCTTTGGTGCACAAGTCCAAACTGGAACGCAAGTGTCACCAAATCACCTGCGCGACGCTTCCTTCCCCATCTACAAACTTGCACGACCCACCTCCTTTATTTCTCAAACCACCTTGGGCGCGCAACCAAAAATCGGCATGCAATCTCTACTTGTGCGACCCAACTACCACAAGCGTGGCTCAATCACCTGCGCGACGAGAGCTCGAACAATCTCTAAGTCTTGAACTCTGTGAGAAATGAGGAGGGGTGGTCCAGTATTTATAGGCAATTTGACGACCCTGCGCGACGGCACGCAAGTCAACCATCGGCGCGCAAGTCTCGACACACAGGTCTCTTCCCCTGCTATTCACTTGCGCGACCAACTTCCAAACTTGCGCGAACCTCTTTCCTTTGCCAAATTTTGATCTTCTGATCTGGAAAAACCATAGGCATTCTAGTTATCAAGATTCCAAGGCAACGACACGCAAGTCTCTTCTCGGCGCGACCTCACCAAAACTTGTGAGACCCATATCCCTTTATCATATTTTGATGATTTGATCTTCAAAAACATATTCCGCGCAAGTTTTCTATCCTCCAAGACCTCAGCGCGGAAGTCCCTTTTCCAAAAACACTTTTCTTTATTTGTCGATTTTCAGGCCCAAAAATTTGGCAAACACTGGGAAATAGCGCCACCATGTATCTGCTCTTTTTTCCCACCTCCAGATCATCCATTCCTTTGTCAATATTCCTTGAATAAAACATGTATCATTATCCACAGTCCTTGAACTCGACATGCCACCATGGAATCTCCTTTGTCCAAAAATTTGTATGTCGTTTGTTTGCTTTGTCAACAAGCATGATCACCTCAAAAGCATTTCTTCTTGGTGATCTGTATCCTTCAGCAACTCTTCTGCTTTTATCACAAAATCCACTATTGTGATATCTATTCTTTGAAGGAATAACATTAGCATCATCATCTTCTATGATAATGTGATATGCATGGCTATCTCATAATTCCAATCCCCACACGACCATCTTAGAATTCCAATCATTTGCACATTGTCTTCTTCATCAACCGTCATGATAGACTTCATGCAAACCATATGATTTAATTCGTGAAGAATTATGTTGCATGGTTCTCATGAAATCATGAGTTATTGCATGGTCTTCATAAAAAACCCATGGGTCTCGTGCAATAAGGAGGAATTGCATGGTCTTCATCCAAAAACCCCATTCTTCGTTAATCATCCTCAAATGGATTACACCTCACATTATTCATTTTTGTAAACAATGTATCACCTTTGACACATGTTCTTTGAACTTATGATCAGTACAACAATCTTCCGAATTATCATTCCTCCACTTCATCAGATTACTTCTTGATCTCCTTTATTTTGATCTTCATTGAGAATTATTGAAAACAAATACAACCTTATACACAATGTGGTTCCAATAGAAGTCTATTTAGTTCTCCACGAGACATTTTTCACCATGTTTATAAGAATGTGGGTCGATCCAAATACAACAAAGATATTTTCACCATTATGATGGTCGTATTGGGAGTGAAACGTGAATTAATCATGCGATGTGTTATTTTTTTCCATACGATT
Source organism: Viscum album (assembly GCA_963277665.1). Lineage (NCBI taxonomy): Eukaryota > Viridiplantae > Streptophyta > Magnoliopsida > Santalales > Viscaceae > Viscum > Viscum album. The sequence continues at coordinate 367,408,885 of OY728119.1, read as the reverse complement.
GTGATTTCGTGACCAAATTCTTTCATTTAATTATTCTAGGTTATGATGCTTATAGTCATTCTAGTTATGACATAATTTTATGCTTCGTGACTTTTTTATATTTTATTTCCATGTTTATTCCAATATTATGATTTCAAGTTCACCCTTTTACTTATGTTTTCCCCAAGGAATAGTATGTAATTACATAAAATCAATGTATGCTATAAGCACGTGATAGAGTTTTGAATAAATATATTTTTTATGTTTAAGATGAGTTTTTTATGTATCAATTCTTTGAAAAAAAGTATACCAAAATATCATATGATTTTATTGTTGAAAAAATATATTATAATTAATGAAATAAACAATGTTTATCTGAAAGGTTTCAATATTTATCAACTCTAGGAATAATCTTAATTTTAATAAATGAAAAATTTCCAATTGGATTCCATTATATGAGGGTTGATCTAACTCAATTTAGGTAAAAAGGAATAAATTTATAAGGTAAATACCTTCAAAAAACCATATCTCAATGACACAAATTCATCATAAAATGCCATAATCTAGTCTTTATGATCCTAATCACATTGTTCTCACAAAATTATATAAAGAACCTTATGAATTTTCTTCTAATTATTAACCCAAGGTCAAGAAATAGATAAACCTATAATTAGTATGACCATGTGAAAGAGTTTTTTATGTGAATTGAGACATAAAATGAATATAAGGTTTAGGATTTACTATTAGGATATATCCATTATTAATGACACAATGATCCACCAGAAGATGAGAATAAATGAGGCCAAGTTCAATGGAGAACAAAAGATCTCACATGGATTCGATATCTGTTTTCATCTAGATCCACCATGGATCAAATGAAAATCATGGATGGAAGGGAATGGTGGTATATAGAAAAATTTATCTAAAAACATTGATCCAAGAACATTAATCATGAGGTAAATTCAGTGAAAAAAAGACCAAAGGTGCCTGATTAAACAACTACATAGAAAATTCAACTTGCTAGCTAGTGGCCCACTAGAGACCTGATGGAGGCTCACTAGATTGTCGTTGAGTATCGATGGACATCATTTACACTACCCACTCCACTGGATAGCTGATGGAAGATTCTTAAATGTTTTTCAATGTAGTAGTGGTCCTAGATACTTTAGGACTCTTCTAATATTTTGATCCTCAAGTTTCTCATCGAGATTTTATTTATGTTTTAAAACACATATTAAATTTATTAAAATAAAATGAAATTTGATACACATACGTATTCTCTAAATGAACCATACACCCAAAAAAAGATAATAATTCCATTATAATTTAAATCCCATAATGATAAGAGTCATTATAATATACCAACCATAATAGTTCTTGTCCTTGAGAATTTATGGTAGTATGAAAATCTTGCCTCTTAATCTACTTTTATTTTCATTAAAAATAATTTCTTTGTGACACATCCAAAAATTATAACTCACCTATACAAGGCCTCAATCATTTGGGAAATCCCATCACACACCTGTCGTGTGACCCCATGTATGACATTAGATTCCTAGTTAGAAGTTCGTTGTCTACCTGTATTAAGACTATGATCACAAACCCCATTAAACATGACAGAATGTGGTTTCATCAACCAATTCCTCCAAAAAATGATGTTTCTATCCCATATTGAATTTTCTTACAAAATAAGATTATGATATTATATTGACACAACTAGCATAGTGTAGTTATATTGAGATTGATCAAATAAAAGGCATATGTTTAATGTCAATTATAATCATTGTTCTAGATTATGATCCAAACCAATGATTCTCTATCAATAAACATAATTAGATCATTATAGACCTTTAAAAGGACCCCAAAAAATCTTTATCACCTTAGATATTCCTTATTCTATGATATTTATGTAGTTCTATCCAACCATATTCCAGATTATGAGGGACACCAGTAGGATCCCTTCTATATTATTACCTTAAAAGGTTCAAAAAGTAAATTACTGATTCTCTTAGAACCACCACTCATTATTCCTTAACCCACAAATGTAACCTTAAATTAGATAGACAACATAATAAGTGTTCAAACTAAATTTAAAGTAATTTGCCCACTTGATTCACTTACCACATGCATAAGGCATTCATCCATTCATAAACACACCAATTATCTGACCCCTCTTGGTTCGTATTGATTCTTTACAAGTCTGATACCCATATATAGTCTCCATCCCATCCCACATATGAATTATGCATCCAGAATTAATCAATGAAATATGAACTCTCTTGTAAATCACATATAATTCTCCTAGAATCCCTACAAACCTTCAATGGTTGATTTTACACAACACAATGACCCTTCCCTTGGGAGGGTAGTTCCCTAATGGCCAGATCGATTATCCCCGCTATAGAAGTATCCTTATTTTCACTCAAAAAATCCCACATTAGTCAAAAAAAACCAAACTAGCCCATCACTAAATGATATTACAAACCGGGCCATGCATTCATAATTATTTTTTGGAAAGAACCTAGAGTTGTGCACACATGGATACAAATAACACAATTAATTATATTCAATGAACCATTAGTGAGGTAAAAACATTCAACAATATCATAAGAGTGGGTTATAACTATCATCCAAAAATGGTCCCACCCCTCACACAAGACACACACTAAACTGCTAAACCATGAAATATCATTCAGATAACTATCTAAATTTGTTCACAAAATAATACCCTGATGTAGTTCTAATTCTATTTCTTTCCATGGAAACATATTTTAACTCAAAAACCTCAAGAATATAAGGATTTGGAAGGTTCACACTAAAATTCAAACTAATAACAACCTGAGGTACCTTGAACCAGAAGTGCGAGTTATATATCACTAGTAGCTCTTATAGATTCATCAATAGAAGCTGAAAAATTTTTGTGGTATACTCACCACCCACCTTTTAAAGATTCAATGAAACCAATATGTAACTAAATAATGAATTCTCATGGATTAAGACTTTTACTATGAGGGATGATGACAGAACTCTTTGTCAACATAGGGTGATTTCCTATTACCCAAAACCTCTAAATCAGAATCACATTCCTCTTTATCTATCCAAGAACCATAATGTCCAAACTCCACAAAACCCGACCACTATTTTTTCTCCTATTTAAAACAATCATCACATTAATTCCCAGATTAACCATCTAACACTTTCAACATGGGTGTTAGATCAATCCTATTAGAATCCACACATTCCCTAACCATCCATGTTACGACCACTATGAATCCACACATGGGTTCCAATGGTAATGGTATTCCAAAATCACATATTAAGCAATATCGCAAGTTTATTACTAATCCTTGGGTGCATGGAAACTTCAATCAACATCCATTTATCCTTTCAAAGGTAACTCAAATGAATAACAAAAATCATCAATAAAAACATCTCTAAATTTATAAACCATTAATATACATTCATAATGAATATCCTCAATTTGATAATCTTTTCATAGAATTAAATAATAGATCACTAGTGACCCAAGTCACATTTTTATGTCCACAATATCTTTTATATGACCCACAAAAGTTTTTCACTGGGGTCATAAATCAAGAAAAATTATCTAAACACATATCCCAAAGAATTATTGGAAGGATTCACCCTTAGACTAACCACATAAAGGGATATACTCTATAGGTTTATTTAAAATAAATTACACTATGGGATAAAAGGATCATTCAATATAGGATAAACCTAGAGCCTTAATCAATTGAAGATATCTAAATTCTACTAAAAAAAGATTCATGGTATTGTAATTTATATGTAATACCATCCTAACCAGGGTACATTGTATCATCTATGCATAAAGGGGTTTTATCGTCATTGGCATCATCAACATAATTTTCACCCATCTGAACCACACTATAGTCTCATATAACATACCTTCAAAAGAATTTATTCAGAGGAGTTTATCTAATTAGTGTGTCATTAGGAACAAATTTTTTAAAGGAGTCAACTTGATATGAAATCATGAACCTAGAATTTCATGTGTGTCACACATGGTAAAATTATATATACATAATAGTGATAATTATGAACATCAACCCAAAGACTTGGTAACATAGATTTACCTCAACAAAGGTGTTCATGATGTGTCTGAAAAAGTTTCATCACAAGATATGAAATATTCCTATGTTATCCATCAACTAATTCCCCAATAAAATGAAATAATACTCCTCTTAATCAATTTTGTTACATCTAGACCTGAATCATTGGGAAAACTTTATAATTCCACATGATCACAGGAACCCCTACCCATATGATAGAGGTGAGGAAATATTATTTAGTGTATAAGTGAAGTTTTTGGGAAACAATACCCTTTATCATAATGAAAAATAGCAGATAAATAACCAACCATGAATAGAATATAAGTAGAAAATATATATAAGAACAATATTAAACTATAAATGAATGAATTCAAAAAATCAACAAAATCAATAGTCATAACTGAAAATAGGACACTGACTATCTATTGGTCCAATATAATACAATATAGAAAATAATTAATGCATAATAGGCACAACATTCATCTCAATTTATTACCTCCCAAAAGCCTCCATACTAATATAATATTATCCTACTAAATGATTCAATACGATCCTCAGCCGAAAATGTACTTGCAAAAAGTGAGGGTTTCTTACCTACGCATAAATATATGTAGTGAGTGAGTATATCATATAATGGCACCACAAACATGTTCCAGTACCTAACATGTAACGTATAGTGTTTTTATATGTGATTATATCAGTAGAACATAAACATGTAATACATAAGCATCCCAAATGAAAGATATATCAATTATGTAAAAGTAAGAAACAACACCAATATTTGGATAAGTTATGAGATAACTAAGACACCACAATCCCAAGTCCAACATGATTTAGATCGATGCAGGAAGAAATGTAAACCTTCCATGTCTAATCAATCACCATCAAAAGAATTTTTGAAAAAATTGTTAAAAAACATCTGACACATCCCCTTTGGGAGATAATCAATATTCATAGATCTTCATACTATGAAAAAGAATAATTAGGAACATAAAATGAAATATGTAGATATAATATTGTAGATCAATGTCTCATAATTTAAAATTATATTCATAACTATAATAAATCCATATACAAGAAAATATGAAACACAAGTTTCATGGACACACACACATTGAAAATCCAAAAAAAATGTCTCATAAGAAATACACAAGAATATACATGTCAATAGAGAAATAAACATGCTATCATGGTATATCTATGCTCACAGGTGTGATCAAAGAATCAGTCATTATATCATAGGATTCTGATGAGCACACACATGATCAATCTAATAAATATGATCTCACATTATACTCATTCAAAAACATGTGATAAAGTATCAAAAATGTTCACAAAACTCACAGTATCATGTAGTAAAACTAAACATCAAAGGAGGTCCATAAAATATAAATAAAAACATTAGTGATCATGCTTTGATTGAAATTTTCATTTTTTCTTTGTCTCGCATGTTATCAAAAATATCTCATCTATTATGACCTTGGAAATATTTGTCATCTATTGGTGTCCTAGGGAATAAACCTAATGTTTGTGGAACCTCATCCTCTTCCCAAGAGAATGGATTAGGGATGTGATTTTACATTATATATTAATGATATAGAATCTATTTGAAATTTTTAAGTGTTTGAACATATTTAAATGGTTGTTTAGTAATATTAATCACGTTTTGGAAAACATAAATCCTAATATTTATAAAAAAATCAAAAAATATATTTTGAGTGTCATAATTGTTTTATTCATTTATAAATTACTTTTTTGTTATAAAAAAATTATTCCAACTTACATTTTTGGATTTAATACTTTGTTACCAATTTTTTAATATTTATGAATTTTATGAATACAGAAAGTAGTTTCTCAAGATTCAAATTTTAATTTTTTAAAAATAATCTAATAAATATTTATGGGGTTAATTTCAACTATTAATATGAAATTTGATTATTTTATTTAATATTGAATTCAATCTGATTTGAAATAGTATTTATGTTTTTTAATTTAAAAAAATTCCAGTAATTATTTACATATTTTCCCTCACTACTATCATTTCAGATAACATTTTTAATATTATTTGAGTTATTTTAATTAATTTAATTAAGTTTCTCAGTATAAAAATCTTATGTAATTTGATTCAATAATCAATTAATGATACAAAAGTTAATATATATGATTCTATATTGTTGTGATGGATTACATTAATGAAAATTCTCATCTTTAAACAACTAAAACTCTTGTATAATTATGTTCTCCTATTAAAAAGACATTCATTTATAAGAAGATCTCTCATGGAACCAAATCTTATATGACCATGAATTTTACTACTAGGACATGTCGTTCAAATTGAATATATAAATATCATTACATGTGCTACATCAATATCCTATAACTCCAAGAACATCGTTCAATTTTATTATGTGCTAATTTTTTATATCCATTTAACATGTACTATAATGTTGGTTTATACTTATCCAACCTAAAAACTCTATCTATGGGGCTTGTGACACCGTGTACCTAAATTAAAGGCTGTTTGGATTGTGATACAGGTTTTCTGAAGTCCTTTTTGTTAGGTTTGTGAATCCCAAATAGAAAATTTAGTTCTATAGTTGTAGCACTTGTTTAAAAGGTAAGATAGTCATGAGTTATGAATCCTAATTGAAAATCAAAAAATTATAGCACCACAGATCTCTCATGGAGTAGAGATGTGTAAGATTATAGTATGTCCACCATGGACTAAACTAATATAAATATATCTATATTCAATCCTTCCTTTTTGTTCTATGTAGTATTACTTGATGTACATGATAATTAATTCTCATAAATAACATTAGTAATTAATTTAGATATATAATAAAACATTTAAAATTATAATCTACTATATTTAGCATCTCTAGAATATCTGTTATCTCAATCTAAGACTAAATAATTAATTTCATACCCTTTTTCTATTGGATATAGAGGTTTTGATTTATATTTTATTATCAGAACATGAATTTCATAGACCTTATAAACTCAATAAAAATATCATTTTTATGATAGTAGGAATAAATTTAAATGATTCATGGATTCATTTGAATAAATATCAATTTGATGTTAAGGGTTATTGTTAATAACAATCTATAAAGGAGGTATACCTCAAGATGTTAGAAATAAAATACTAGTTGATCATGGTTAAAGAATACATAATTATAGAAGATATCCTATATAATAATATTGGTAATTATGTAATTAAAAATGTTTTTAAAAAATAGTGATAAAAATGTTATATTGTTCTATAATCAGAAGTGTGTTTTTTCAAGTGTTAATTTGTAAGGAATCTCATGATATTTGAATAATTTTTCAAATTACTCATTGTGATTTCGATAAGATGTTTAGAATCAAATATTAAATGTATTTGGATAAGTATAAATATTTCAATATTTGTAAATATTAAATTTTAAAAAAAGGTTACTATAATTAAAAAGAATTTTTAAAATAATTAATTACATTTAAGAAGGATTAGAGAACATGGTGGTCATTGAAAAAGTCTTGAGATCTCTACCCAGAAATATAAATACAAACAAAGCTACAACTAATGTGAGTAATAATTTAACAAAATAATAGTTAAATGAACTCATGTGACAACATCTTTAATATGAAATTGATTTAGATTTTCAAGGATGAGGTTATTTTAAAAGTTTAAATTAATTTCATTTAAATAAAAAATAATTAAATGTTTTAGATATTGGGGTTATAGGTAAAATGATTCTGACACCCACAAAAAATTGAACACCCACATGATTGAAGGGTTTTCATATCCCCCAAGGAAAACACACCCATCAGGATATTATTTATATATTATATACATTTTCATTTAACCCTGAAATATTATGCCAATAATACACATTATGTAGCGCAAAGTCCCATAGAAATCTTCCCTAAATCCTATAAAACCTATAATATCAGCTATGTATTACACAAACCTGATTTCCATTACAGAAGTCCTTTAGCTACAGTCCCCCATTGTTACCAGCATCCACTGCTAGGGAATTATCCCCCTATTCACAAATTAAGTGGCCATCAACCACATAAGACAACAAACTAAATAGTATGAATAAATTCATGACAAATGTTCAAGCATTCAATTGAAGTCTAACATAAAAACACTTCTCAAGGTCTCATCAAGAACCCACTATTATCAAATCATTTTTCCACCTCCCCACACTACTCAATTATAGATTTTTCTTTATAAGGACATCAAAAAGGACCTAGAAACTTACTAAATGACCTCCATCCATCGTTGATTGATCACATGTTTCTCTCATTTTTCCACTAGAAAACCACCACTCTCACCCCTGGATATCGATGACACCATTTTAGACCCCATAGTCACTCCAATCTACATCACACTCATGATATATAGGTATTCTCATCTTTACCCCATGGGGTTCCAACTTCTATTACACACCTTCACTACCCCTCTAATCATATTACCACATGGAGGGACCCTCATTACATAGAAATATACCCACAAATGTGGGTCAAATAAGTTAATATATTCTATGGAATTTATAATCTTATGGTGGAAATGGGTAAATTCAATAAGAAACCAAGAAAATATCAAAATCATGTCTAAGAAGGAAGTAAAGGTACCAAAAGTAAAAATAATTGTATTTCATATCTAAACTATTATAAATATATTAAAAAGGGAAAAATATAATTGGAGTTTCAAAAATTAAAACATGATGAAATAGGCAAGAAATATAAAAATGAATTGCATTTAAATGATGATGGATATAGTTTTTCAAAGGAATTACATTCATGTGACAAATCTAGAACAAAGAAGGAAAATAAATAAAATGAGAATATAAGAAACTCAGTATCTTGTTTAAATTAGTGCAAATCTAATGAAGTGGGAAATTTTGTGAAATAGAATGACAGAATAAAGTCTAAAAGTTTTAAATTGATAAATTTCACATAATGTTCAAAAATCCTGATTTATAATCAATTTGATTATTTTTAATAAGAAAATGATAATCTCAAAAGTGAAGATTATATATTGAATGAAATTTTATTTAAATTTGATCAAGGGGAATAAAAATATGATAAGATGATCTACATGATTAAATTAAATAAATATACATATATTTTTTGTTATAACTATCAGATTCCAAAATAAATCAAAACTTCCTCTATTATGAGTTCTAAATAAAAATTTTTCTCATGATACCTGAATAATATGTTATTTAAAAAGAAAATATAATAATTTTTTTTTATGATTTTAAAAATCTCTAGGTTATAATAAAAACTTATATTTTTGAATTTATCTTTTAATGTACCTTATAATAAATTCATAAATTCTGTTTGGGTGTATACAAAATCCTGCACTAACCCAATTAGAACAATAATTACATGAGTACCAAATTTTTTTGTAAGTAATTAATTTTATCTAGAGACATGCCTTATGAGTTTTAATGATACATGGTATATGGAAGACATACTATCCATACATATTTCTTGATATCAATCAATTTTCTCATCTTAAAATAAATTTCATGGGGGATTTATGACATTTAGTCAAAACTCCAAGGTAAATGTTACACGATTTGGTGAAATTGAGATATCAAATACTATTTTAATTTTCCATGTATTATAAATTTAATGACTAAAGAACACAAATATTAGTATTTCATAATTATGTGATGGTGTAATGATGGTAAAATTTGAAGATAATAAATGTTTAGTTTTCAAAAATGAATCGATTTTATTTTATTCTAATAAGAAAGAGAATATTAATTATATTGAGTTAATTAACCAGAATTTTAGTAGTCTTAATTAAATATAAATATATGAAAATGTAAGGAATCTGATGTTTGGAGATGTAAAATTTTAGCTATAAGGGAAGCTTTTAAAAAATGGGCATGTATAAAAGCTACATGAATTGAAAATTAGAATGGATTTTACTTGTGATTCTTGTTTAAAATGCACGAAAATATTATTTTTTATAAATATATTAATAAATATATAACCTCTAGACCATTATATATTATTCATTTATAATTTTTTATCCTAGGCATGTTGTTATTTTAGGGGTATGAAATACATTGTTATGATATTTTATGATTTTAGTATATCTTCTTAGACTATTTTATGTATCATATTAGTAAAAATTTATCTATATTTATTGATTTTTTAAGTTGGTTCAAAATAAGAAAGCTTATTTAATTTTTTACATTAGAAGTGATAATTGAGGTTAATTTTTTAATTCCTAATTTAAAAAAATTCTAGAAGAGAATTTTTATTTTCATAATTAATCTACCCATAGAACATCATAAAAATTTAATTGTATAATGGAAACAGAGAAATATTTTTTTAACGAATATAATAAGTTCATGTGACTATAATTTAACTCAATATTATTCACACTAATGTGTTAATAAATATGATATATTTTAAACAGGGTTTTAATTAGACTATTTTTTAATTAAAACTATTTAAGTGTTGTTTAATTATAAAAACCGAATATAGGTTATTTTGAATAAATTTCATTTAAATTTTTTATTTTACATATTGAAATTGAAATATTTAAATTGAATTCTAAAATAAAAGAGATAATTTTTATGGGATGTTATAATAATAGAAATTACTTTGGAGTATAAAATAAAATAAATTTTGTTAAAGAAGAATCAGTTCATGATAATCTTATATATGTTTTTTCAATAAGTACACTATATAAAATAATTTTAAAGAAGATTATAATGAATTCAATTTTATTGATTAAAAACATGAAGATGCTAATTTAATTGTTGAGGGGTACTAATTCCATCTCATTATATTCTGATGTCATGAAAAATTCCTAAAAACCACCATGTTGATGACATTATTTTTACTATTGGTCAAGTTATTACAAGTATAATTTATATCTCTAAATGTTATGTGGAATGTTATTTTATTTTAAATTATTTTAATAATGAATTTTATGATTCATTGAAAGATGATAATTGGATTATTTCTACATAGGATAAGGGAAACAATGATAGAAATATTTTTTTATTTTTTAGTTTAACACTTATAAATGAGAATGTTATTGGAAATGAATATATCTATTGAAAAAAATGGATGAATACAATCATCTTTTTTGGAATAAATAATCTCTTTTAGCTAATTGTTATTATCAAGGAGATATAATAGGGTCGGTGAATATTTTTTCCTATTTCTAGAATTGACCCTTTTAGAATTATTTGGTTCTTTTCAACATGCCAAGGTCAGAATTTAATTCAAAATGATGTCAATAGGTCTTTGATTAATATTTTTATTTCTAATGAAGTTTATTTTTATCAATTATTGATTTTGAAAATGATAAATTTACTAATAATGATTTAAAAATTTCATTGGATTTATCCGGTGTTCAAAAAGTGCATAATTCTTGGTATGATGGATTTATTTTGTTCTTTTTAATAAATGATTTTAATAAATGAAAAATAAATCCAAATTTATTTATTAAAATAAATCCAAAGGATATTTTTATTTTCCGAATTTATATTATTTATATTATTTTTATATATTGAAGGGAATTTATTTGTATAGATTAATATAATTTAATGGAAAGTGAATATTGAATGATATTAATGGGTGAACATATATTATTTTTATGGTATTAAATTTGAAAAATAAATAGTGGAATATATTTTAATCATTGTAAATATGCCAAAGATTTATTTAAGCATTCTATTTTAGATTCAAGTAAAACTTTTAAAACACATATGATACTAATTTTAAACCATGTTTATATAATTATACTAAATAATTAGATTCTAATACGTATAGAGGAATGAATATTAACTCATTAAATTCAAATTATTTTAAACATGACTTCATGTTTAGTGTAGGTTTATGAAAAACTTTTAAATCTTATCAAAAGGACTATCATTAGTAATATTTAAAGTGTATTATAAAATATGTTAAAGGTAATATTAAGTTTATATGACTCAATCGAATATTAGGTTATTTTTGTTTTATTTTCCATTTTAATTTTGATTTTGTGTGATGTAGTCTTGATTAAAAAATAACCTCATTTATGGGCCGTATTCTTAGTAAAATATTAGTTTCTTAGAGTTAATGAAAACAAAACACTAATTCATTACAATCTGTTGAATGTGAATATATCCTTGATACTTCATGCTTTTCTCAATCATTATAGATTAAAAAACATTTCTTGACTCTGGATTTATTATTAATTTTTCTTATTAATTAGGATATTTCATTTTTTATTTTAATTGAGAAAAATATATTATAACATTATTGAAGAAACGGTATTCACATGATTTTTCAATTTCTTAGTTTTTATGTAAATAAGGGATAAACCGTTCTTAAATATATTCCAAATTTAAATGATCATGTATATTTAAAATAAAATTTTATATTTTTAAATGATCTAGAATATAATGTTTGAACTTGGAATATTAAATTTTTAGAATGAAAATATTAGTTTAATATGTTTATAACTTGACGTAATATACATTAATGATTGGGGATTTTTTATTTGATGATGTTGGAATTGATATTTTTAAGATATTTTTTTCAATATAATTGTTTTAATATTGTCTTCTAGAAAAATTTCAAAATATGAAAGAAGTTATTAAATATTATTTAAATATTGACCTTGTTAAAAAGAGAGAGTTTGTTATTATTTTTCTATATATTATGTTAATGTTTTGAATATTTAAAATACCTCATATTTTATTGGAAATTAAAATTATTTTTATTTCAATAATTATATTAAATATATTAATTATTTATAATTTCGTATAAATATATTTACTTTAATTATATTAATGGATACTACAGTAACTTTTTAACCTTATAAAAACATTTTTATTCATTTTTTATTATTCTTTGTAATTGAATTTTTATTTTTTCATCAATTATTTTATCTTGTTAGATGTTATAATTTTTTTAGTTTTTAATGCAATATCGACCATTACTTTTGATCAATTATATGTATTGAATAGATCATGCCTTCCTAGGATACTTTAAGATATAATTTTTAACGTACCATATAACGAAATATTCACTGTGAGTCAAGTGTCTTCATGTGTTAACTTCCAACCACTAATAAGTGTACTTCCAAAAATTATGTAGTTCACATCATATCCCTAACATACCATATAACCCTATTTGAATGGATTTGAAGTAAAGAATTCATTGAACACAACCCCTATATTAGCTGTAATGAGCATGAAAACCCCTCAGTCAGCCATATGAAACCAACTGACCTCCACTTAATGAACCAACAACTCGAAAACTACCATGATGCTATTGAATCCATGAATTGATCATGATCAAGGTCAACCAATTCAATAAAAATTACATTTAACTTGAGTTTTTATTGTTTATTATATATATGATATTCCAAATATACATAACATGTCATTCAAAAAATATTAAAAATCACCACATGCATGAATTTTTTACATGTAAAACATGAAATAATCATATATTCTTTGTAAAATGATTCCACAAGAAAATACAAAATTGATTAATAAACACCATCACAGAGATCATTTGATCACAAAAACCTTTTATAATTCAACTTATCCTATATAAAGCACGTGATCAAACTTCAAGCTGATCAACTCCACAACCATATAGTGGGTGAAACATCTTTATGTGGTAGGTACATCGACCAGAAGTTACCTTTATGATATGTGAAGCAAGAACACTGGTTGAATACCTCATGATCACTCTTAAATCATTGATCATATAAATCCTTAATAATTTAAAAATATTTTTAACTTCAAACATGCTCTATTTAATGATTCTTTTTGTAATTTTCATTTACTATATGATTATATTTAGTGATTAGAATATTTTAATTATTAAATAAATTCATGATAATGATGTAGAATCAATGAGAAATTATTTTGAATAGTTTTAATGTATTTAATTGGTTGATTAAAATTTTACTTCATTTCCAAAAAAACATATGACATACAGTTTAAAAAAAAATTAATGTATTAAGAGTGATTTTTGTTCCTTTTAGGGGAGAAGTCCACCCATTTTTATAAATAAGTATTCTCCCAATTTTTATGGGTGGAGGATCCCCTTATATGATCTAATAGGCCCAAGTTACATGTCCTGAAACCCCATAAACATTAAACCCCAATCAAGTCCAAAAGGACTTTAATTCCTTGCCTACTCTTACTATTTTAGTCTACACACCTTCCTATGCCGCCACAATCTTCCAGTGAAACCTACACACACTCCATTGAAAGAGGTCAACATGCCCCCTTCCTATATTCATTGGAGTATGATCATCTAACTTTCCACCTCCCTTCATTATCCCTTCATCTATCATCACAAAAAATGAACAAACCATAGAGTATTTTTGTTAACACACATTAGAGTCATTCCTGCTGCATCACCCCCATACATTGCCTTGAGTGCTAAGAACACAAGAGGTCAACTCCCTAGAAAAAAGTCATTTGGTATCGAATACACCACCTGGGTAAGTATCCATAAATATTTGGGTCTATTGGGGATAGAACATTTAAACTATTTATTAGTTATAGTAATCTTGTTTAATTTATTTTATAATATTTAATTTACTGTTATTAAATTTTTAATATTTATCTATTTTCTTGAATGTGGAATTTTTTTAAAATAAAATATAAATTTTACAGAAAAAATCAATTCATGCTTTATAGGATTACATAGATCATCTATTTTGGAGTTTTTATGTATTTTTAAATGATAAATTAAAAAATATTTGAATTATTCATTATGTATTTTAATTAATAAGATACTTTCTATAATAATTTTAGATATTGATTATCTCTCTACAATAATTATAGATATAAATTTTAATATTCTTTAGAATTATTATAACAGTTTAAATATTAGTATTGTTTATACACATTGTATATAATGGTCTATGAGACTCATTCAATGATACACCATTTACTAGGCAAGATATTACATTGTTGATATGTTTTCTATTTATAAAATATTGTCTGTTTCACACACTCAAAGTGGTTTAAAATTGGTAGATCCTATGAAAATAAAGTCCCATATTCTATAAAATATATCATGGAACAAAAACCTATATGAATATTACAACTAACTCGAACAAGCATTATAATACATTACATAATGATATTTCCCCATGTTTCAACATTCTTCTATGACTTCATCTAATTTGTTTTCTTTTATTCTACTCTTATTATTTATTTTTATCTCACATGAACACTTAAAATCGTTTATGATTTTATAACCCAAGAATCATTCACTCCCTTCGATTTATGACCCTTAGATTCTAAAGTCATCATAATTCATTTTGTGACTCCCATTTCCAAAAAACATTCAAGTAAGTTTTTTTAACCCCATAAAATTGTTAAGTGTCTCAATGTACCTCCTATAGAAGTGGTAGGATTGTAATATGTTATGATTCCTAATTTAAACAATTATGTAATTAATGTATAACACATCCATCAAAGAGTAGATTAGTTTAATAACAATTTAGGTCTATATTGGATATACCATCCTTAAAATTACATTTTTTTTTAATTTTTTTACTTTTCCATTTTTTATTCTCACTTCCTAGGAATGTTAATTAATTTTGGCTAATAAATATGATGATTAATTTTAATAATTATTTTAAATCATTAAAATTTTAATATGATATATTCATCCACCTTTATACTATATTATATCACCATCTCTATCCAAACATTTGTTTCACGATACACTTTTCAAAACAAATATTATGCACATATACCCTTTGTGAAGAATTATGCATCCACCCCTTTCAAAATGCATTTACCCACTACGACCTATAAATTTTGACACAAACTAAAATGAAAGGGAGATATGGATGGAGATAATGGATTTAAGATATATATAATTAGAGTGATCTCACAAGTAAAAGTTTAGAAGGGGGACGTAAAATAGAACCCTCATGTAGGCCCTTCACAAAATAATCTATCAGAGAACCCCTTCATGAAGAACTATATAGAGGCTAGATTCACGAGGTGATATAAAGAAGTCTCCTTTTTGAAGACCTATATGGAGAATTACTTGGAAACCTGGGTAAAATAAATAATAATAAAATTATTGAATTATTAATTTTCATAAATAAATATTTATTGATTTAGATATAATCAAATAATTTTATATGATTTCTTATTTATAAATGAAATGGTTTTTTATAGATGAAATGTTCTCAATAAAATATAAGATAATATTTTAAAATTATAATACTAAATTTCATATTTTTTATTGATAAAAGAAAATTATATTAGTGATTCATCATAATAAAATAATTATTGAAGGAGTTTTTAGGATTTTCATAAAAATGATGATTATTTTGTGAATAGTGGAAAATAATAAATATTATAAAAACCGTAATTTATTTTCAAGTAATTACTATGTTACAGTTTGTTTTGTGTTCATTTTAACGGAAAATAATTCCACATATATGAAGCATATATATAATTAATTTCATATTTGTTAGTATTATATTTTATAATGGTATTAAATTCTATTTATTCTCAAATTTGATATTTTTAGAGAACCTATATTTTCCTTCATTTTCCAAACAAATATTGTAATTCATTTCCACCATTTTAAAAATTGTATCCTTAGAAATTCATTTCATTTTTGTAATTAGGAGGTTAAAATTTTGTAATGTGTTAATTTTCATTTGTAGAAATAATGAAGAGTTACCATGTTAAAAATTTCACCTAGGTAAAGGCTATAAGGATTTGGGTGGGGGGGGTCAACTATGAGATATGATACAAAATATATACTGAACATTACTAAATGTGATTTCTTGATTTTATTTTTTCCTTATCATATCATTTATTTTAAATTTGAAAAAATTTGATCCACTTTTATTTTAATATACATTTATATTAATTTAATGATTAAATTATTTACAAGAGTCCCACTACCCTCACTTATAAAAGGGAACCTCATCTCGTCACATCTTTACACTTTTTAAGTCACTAAACGTAGCCAATAATTAGGTAAAAAACCTTCCCAAACATCCAACCCATGTATCTCATGTGTAGTGCTTTTCATATGAATAATATTTGAAGTATTAAGGTGTAATACAAGAGGAAAACCCCAAAGATTTGAACAAATTCCAAACTAACCTATTTCAAGTTGATTTATTATCATAAATCCTTCAAAATAAATTATAAATACTATATCATAATCAAAGTAATATATTATTTATAGTAATATTTAATTATATTGATGTAAAAACTCTTTTTACCTCTTCTCAATCCTATGATAAATGAAAAAATCTCCCATGAATACTTGTTGACTAACACCTCCATGAAGCGATGTGTCCTTTTCCTTTACTATCTCATATAGCTAGTTATATCGGAGGATTTTATGTATATATAATTTTAGGGAATTATTTTCAATAATTAAATAAATTATTTTACATACCTTCTTACATACACTTTTTTCGCATGGGAATTTAGTAATGTCTCCTGGGCATACATTTGGAATACCACCTCCATGATGTGATATTAATTTTTTTTATTTACTTACTTGGTTGGTTATAAGGATTAAAATAATTAATAAATATTTTATATATTACATTCATTTGATTATATAAAACAAAAATATTATATAATTAGTTTTATTTTCCATTATGTATAAAAATGGAAACATCATTCAGGTGTATGGATGGACAACCACCTCAATGACATGAAATTTAAATCCATGTCCACCTTCAATGTTTTGTTATATAAATGTTTTAAATTTATAAAAACAATAATATATTAATGATTAATATTATGGATATGATAGAAATAATATATGTTGGACCATATTCATCATTTTTAATGTTATTTTGGGCTTAGAAAGTGAACATAGTCAAAATTTCCATTGTCAACCAAACTATTTTAGTAGCAAAATAAAAGATCATAACAAATAAATAAATGGAAAAATTATAATTGAGTGAACATTTAATAGTCTATTATAAAATTAGGGAACTAATATAATTTTATTATTATTATGGGTTTCCATATAAACAAAACAAGTGATGACATGATGTAAGGTACTTTCTATTTAAATTTTTTAATTAATGACTTATTTCCAAATATTTTTATTTTTTATCGAGGTTATTTTAAAATTTTCCAGAATGTTTTTATTCATCTAAGGATGATAAAAATAATTCTCAACTATTTTTTTACAATCTTTAAAATGTAGTAAAAATTAATCATGTAAAAATTTTCCATAAGTGTTATTTTTTGCATTTTTTAGAAAAGTAAAAAACAACTATTTTCAATATATATTGCTTTAATAACATTTCCTTCAATCATAAAAATTATTATTTTTAATATATTCCTATATAAGTTAACATTGGTTTTCACATAATATTCTATTCACGCTCTTCAAATATTTTTATGTTTTAAAAATATTTTATAGGGAAATAAAATAATCTTATCTTTTTTGTGAGATGAATAAATGTGTCATTGATTATGGGATTCAATGAAAAATATAAAGAGTTTTATAGTCACAATGAATTTTAAATTTATTTTATTTATTATATTGTTCTAATACACTTTATATGAATGAAGGGTTATCTCATTATATCTCTGATGATAGGTGGTAATGTTGGATCTCCTCAACACATTCTATAATGCAACACATTTTATGAGTGTTAGGTTACTCATAAGAGATATGGAAATTATATGATTCATATATTCCACTAAAAGTTTTATTTTAAGGGTGAATTTATTGATAATTTCATATAGAATCTATGTTAAATGATGGACATGTATTAAAAATGATATATTGTTGATTTCCAAAGGTTCATATTTGAGAATACGTTTTTAGAATGATTAATGTTTTTTTAAAAAATTGAATGGATAATTTTTCATTGAAATATATTTATGTGGTATATTGATTTCCCAAAAACATTTATGATTATGAATTTTAATTTATGATTCTATATGATGTAATTTAATAATTATATTGATAAATTTGGTATATTTTATGGGAAATTAATTGGGTGTTTTATTTCAAATGGTTATTCATAAATAATAAAATCTTATTATATATTTTTCATTATTAAAAATGGATTAACAGGCTTATTTTCATATATTTCCATTACAATGCTTTATTTTTCTCATCATGTATTTTTAAATGTTTTTCAAAGGGCTTAAGGCTGAGTGTCCAAGTTAATAAAGTTTTATTACTAGTTATGGGAGTTACCTTGAATGAAGAAAGTGTTCATTTATAAACAACATTATTTATTGAATATTATAAGTTGTGTGAAAATTTACACCATCTTATTTAACATATTTACTAATTCCCTAAAAAATATAAAAAATAAAAGTTAATGTAAATATACTAAATTTCAACCTTTTTTATAAATTATATAATTTATTAATTATTTAAGGTACAAGTAATTATAGTTTGTATTAGTTGAAAGGATTTGATAATATTAATGGTCAAGAGGATGTTAAAATTTAATCATAAGAGAAAATATTAAATGTTTATATTATCTCGATATATATTTTTGTGATTTTCATATTTCTTTATATAATATTTCACTATTTTGAATACGCTTCTATTGAGGAAACATGAGATTTGAGGTGAAAAGTATTCAAAACGATAATATATTTCGGACCTAGCATCCAGGAATGATATAAATTAGAATATAGAGGTTTTTTATGGGCCTGTAAGGGAAACTGTGACCCTAGGATTTTCCCGCATCTCCATCTTCCTTCTCGTGTGGCAGATTGCCTTCAATTTCCCCTATGGAGCTTCTCCATGTTGAGGATCGTGGCTTGTGCTCCTTCATGCGGTGGAGACGCTAGGTTTCTCATACTCTGGGCATCTATAGAATTTTCAGATTTAGATCCACAAGTGAAAGACTAGTGTTGTGCCGACAGTTGCTAAATGAACATCGAGGGCTGATGGCAGGTTTGTGGGTTCGATCTATTCTTGGCGGCATGGAGACGATCCTAGGTCAATATTTCTCAATGGTTTGGGGGTCGTAGCATCGATTTTCGGTGGACGCGAGTGCCTTTGGGGTCTCTGTGGTCGTCTTTTATGGGTTTTATGGTGGTGATATGAAATGGTGTTGGCTTGGTTTTCTTCGCGGTGTGACCTTCCTTCAGTGTAACTGTGTGTGCGAGGCCAATCTGGGGGCGATTTAATTCAAACTTCATTTTTATTCTACTTGAATCTGCTTATTGTTGTGATCTCCAAAATAATGGTTGTGCGACCTGGTTTGGAGGTGTAATGGTGCTATGTTTTGGAGTTTGGATAGTGTGGTAGAGACATCATCATTGGAGGTTTTGTCTTCCAGTGGTGGTTCTGATGAATAGTGAAGGTTTCAGAATGTGTTGGTGAATGGTGGAAGGTTTTTTGGTTGGAATGATTTAATTATAAAGGCGAGAAGTTAGTGCATCTAGTCTTAACCTATTGGAATAGGCCCCAAAAGAGGTTCTAGAGTAACCAGTTCATCTTTATAGGACTTTTTTGGGTTTGGTTGATGAGAGGTTATAGCATTAGTCATCAGATCGGGCATGTGCTTTGATACATGACACTGGATAGACAATTACCATTGTAATGGTGGAGAGCTTCATCATTATGAACTTCTGGTGAGGGGAAACTCTTGGTTTCTAATCTGGGTTATACTCTTATTCCCTTCATATGTGATTTTCTTAATTCATGATGTATGTTTGGGTTTTCCCCTTCTTCCCTTAAAAGGTGTTTTATCTTATAATAAAAATTTTGAAGGCCTTTGACCCATTGTAAATTATAGAGGTTTTTTTAAATATTAACTTAATTTAAGTAGGCTGTTAATATAGGTACTAATTCAAGGTGGATACCAGATTAACCATATAAGAAAATGTTTATTATAAATAATTTTATTAAAAATCAGCCTCTGAATTTATATAAATCCATAGACCCAATGAATGATGAGGGATGGATTAAAAAATTAGGAAATATTTTTTATGTTTTTGGATATTGGTAATAATATAAGGTAACCATCTTTAATTATCATTTTCAAGGTGAAGCTGTCCAATAGTGGTATTTGATTAAAAACAAAGGGAAATGAATAAATAGATCCCTTGTGATGGTTGGAATTTAAAATATATTACTTGAAAATTATTTTCTAAATGTTATTTTAATAATAATAGAGTGTAAATTACATTATTTGAAGAAAAAAATTGAGTAATTTATTTCCACATATTAATCTAATTTTACTAAATTTTTCCAGTATTAACAAAATTTTATTCTAGAAAAAGATAATTATTTTTATAGATTTAATTAAGGGTTTATGCCATGTCTACAAGGGGATTTGGTCAAACATGAGATTAAAATTTATAATTAAATTATGTGTTTTCATGAGAATTTTGAGATGGAATTTTTATAAATTTTAATAAATAACTATATGGAAGGATCTAATTGGAAGGAAATATGGAATAATTCATTGAGAAAACCAAAATTTATCAAAATTAAATTACCCTCTTATAATAAGTGTGGTTAAAAACATCATAGGGAATATATTTTGAAATTTATTGATTTTTTAATAATGTGTAAATCTAAGACATGAATTAGGACTATACAAAAATTGAAATTTGTAATCATCATCACGGTAATGAAAAATAGAGAGTGAGATTCTTAATTTTTATCAGATGTGACACTATGTAAATTCATTTCCAAAGAATGGTATTATGTAATGTGATAGCTAAGTTTATATGTTGAATATTGGGGTAAATTGATTATAATTTTTAGGTCATAAAATAAGGTGTTGATAGGTAGAGTACTTATTTACTATTAGTCTATAAATTTTATTTTTCTTATTTTCGGGTTATACATAGTTTTAATTTTTAGTAGTTTACTAGTAGAATGGAAATATAACCTCATGAAATAAAGGTGTGAATTTTGTTAAAATATCATCATGGAAGTATTAATAACAAATATATTTATGGTACCCTTTCTATAATACTATGTAAAACATTTTTTCCATTAAATGTCATTTTTAACCTTAGTGGAGTTTGATGTTTTGATGAGTATGTATTATATATCATTTTATCATGGTAATATAGATTCTAGAGAACAAAAAGTCATATTTAGTCTTCAGATTAAATTTTAATTTTTATATAATAATGATTTCATACCTCTGATATCATATGAAGAGGATGATAAAATGATTAATTAGGTGAATGAATTTTTTCTTGAAAATGTTATTAAAAATAAGGAAACTATTCAAATAAGTGATGTGTTAGCTATAAATGGAGCATTGGATGTACATACTGAATATTTTTTTGGTAATGTTCCAGATTCAGTGGTTTACATTACTATTTAATAAGTTCCTAATGCTAAATTTTTTTTAAAAAAACCATATAAAATGGATTTTATTGAGATGTTAGAATTAGAAATGAAATTATACGTATTGGTGGATAAGGGTTTCATTAGCCCTATGACTTAACCTTAGGGGTTCCGTTCTACTATTTTTTTAAAAATGGTTCCTTGATAATATTTATAGATTATAAAATTGTAAAATTGTCACTATTGATAACATGTACCCTTTTCTTTATAATGATGAATTTTTTGATTTGATCTATTGTGTATATAATTTTTTTCATGATTTATCTTAGATTAAGGTACTGTCAGATAAAGTGGAAGGATGAAGACATTCTAAGGATCAGTTTTGGAATAGGTATGGTCATTATGAGTCTTTTATTATATTCTATTTAAAAAAACACTTTATATATTTATAGGTATAGTGAAAACTATTTTCTAGGAGTATTTAGAAAAATTTATGGTTCTTTTAATACATGATATTCTAGAGTAATCTAAACTCAATGATGATTTTTATAATAATCTAATGATTGTTCTAAAAATATTAATGGAAATAATTTTTTGTCAGAAATCCTATAAATTTTTATTTTAGATGAAAAATAATTCTTTCATTGAATATATTATTTCTATAGAAGGAATAATAATTTATCTTAAAAACAAATATAGTAAAGAATGACGAAGACTGGTCTATGTGTCTCGAATTAAAATATTTCATTGGATAATAGGTAACAATAAATGGCTTGTTGAAACTATTTCTTCATAAGGTAACCCACTATCCAATACAACTTAAAAAGAATTAAAATTCATCTAAACAAGGGAATGAGATGAATGTATCTAAATTTTTTTTAAATGACTTATTAATGGTTATATATTTGCCATTACATCTAAAAATGAGATGTTTTTTTATAGATAATTATTTTAAGGGTCTTGGTTGTGTCACGAAACCGAATGATCGGGTTATCATGTATATATATCATCAATTGAATCTCTATGAGTCGAATTATAATTTACACGACATGAAGCTATATGTAGTAGTTTTTTATTAAAAAATCATGGAATCATCTATATAGTGAAAAACCTGAAATAAATACTTATTATAAAAATATGATGTATATATTCACTAAAAAAGATATGAACATGTGGTAGAGAAAATGGATAGACTAATTAAAGATCATAATTAGACAATTCACAATCACCTTTGAATATCAGACATGGTAGTTGATTTCTTGATTCAAAAAAATAATTCATCATTATCTACGATAAATTTAGAATATGATGCTTCATTAAATTATTTAATAAATACTATCATGGAATATATATATATATATATATATAATGTCTTCAATTTTTGTCTCAAGTATCAGTAAAACCATATTTCTAAAAACAAATATGAGGCCTCATTAGGAAGACCGTGCTTTGTAAGAAATAATTGGATTAATAGAAAATTTTAAGTTTCCTATCAATAATGTGGATAATGAAGGTGTTATTAGACTTTGATGAAGGATATGTGCTCTAAGTGATACCCAATTTAAGAAGGAATTTTTATATGAAGATAATAGCTCCCAAATTTCTATTCATCCCAGAAGTAATAAGATGTATATAATCTCCAAAAAATATTTTTTTGGTATGGTATGAAGAAGCATATAAAAAATGTTACAATGAAATTTTTAATTCTTTATAAATATAAATATGAATAAGAACTAAAAAATGTGATGCATCATCCATTATATATAACAGAATAGATATGGGAGAATATATTCATGAATTTTATGGTGAGATCACCAAAAAATATAAAGAAAAATAAAATTATTTGTGTTATTTTTGATCATTTGACTAAATAAATTAATTATATATATATATATTTTAGACACTTTTTTTATTATATATGATTATTTATATACATTATATAGTCATGTAATATATAGTTTTTATCTCAATTGTATCTAATCATGAATCCAAATTTACAATAAATTTTTGGAAAGTACTTTTGAAGTTTCTGGAAAATGAATTAAATTTCAAAACATCTTTCCAAACTCACTGTTATGGGACATAAGATAAAACAATTAAGAATTCATTAGATATGATTTGAGAATTTCAATTGATCTCTAGGGAAGTTTGGATAACCATATATCTTTTGAATAATTTTTTTGTAATACATTTTATCATTCATATATACAAATGTCACATTTTGAGGTATTATATAGAATGCATTTTTAGTCTTTAGAATGTTGGGTAGAATTCATTAAGGTGAAATTTTTTGGAGTATAATTTATTGAATATTTGGTTGATAAGGTTAAAATTATTAAACATTATATTAATGAATCATATAATGGGAGATATAATTATGAATATTACTATTGTAACGACCTTTCAATTGATGTAGGTTGCAATGCCCTTCTTAAAATACCCTCTTAGAAAGGTGAAATGTGTTGAAGTAAAAGAGATATGTTTAGCCCATATTTTATTCAACACTATAAAATTTTATAGAAATTGGGTTCTTTTTCTTACTAAATACAGTTCTAATCATGTTAATCTCAGGAATACTAGCTGTTTCATGTTTTTTTCCAAATAAGTATATACCTGCTTCATCCCATTTATTAATCAATGAGGTGGTATAGTTAGATGATAATTTTTTTGAGGAACATAAAGTGTAGAATATAGATCATATAGTGATGATTTTATTGAGTAATGTAAAATATTTGATTTATAATTTTTTAAGAAAACCATATGGCATCGGAATCCATAAACGATATTTTAGAAAATTACCCGCACTTGTTTAAGTAATAAAACAAATTATGAGGAAATAATATCTAAAATGTTATAAAATTATAAATCCAAGGTAATGATATTTTTTTATTTTTTTATTAATTTTCGTAAATATATTTCAATGCATTTATATATAATATGATAATTTTATAGTATTTTTTAGACGAAAATAAATGGTTTTATTCAAACTGTAATGTTTTTTAGGAAATATATAGTTCTATATAAAAATTAAATTAATAAATTTTTGTCTTGAAATTTAATAATATTATGTTCATTTTTATATTTATCATGTTGAAATTATCTTATGGTTAATTTTAATGAAAATATTAATTTTCTAGTGAATGGTACAAAAAACTGATTTAAAAAATATATCTTTTATTTATATGAAATTATGAATTACCATTGGGGTTTTAATTGGTTTTAAAGAAACAATTGTCCAATTTTATTGACCATAAATCCATATAATTACATAAGAATGAGAATTGTAATTTATTTTTTAGTATGAATTCATTTTTAAGCTTTAAAATTATTTTTTTCCCAAAATGGTTTTTAATTTCATTTTATAAACATATGTTGAGTTTAATTTCTCCCACATAGAAAATTTTAATCATAAGAAATGTATTTTATAATTATAATTAGGAGGCTAAATTTTTATAATATATTTTTTTTCATGATGAATAGTTACAAGGGTAAACCTTTTATATTTTAACCTGGGGGAGGTTAAACAATTTGATACGTCATAATCTAAAAAATTTGTAAATATAAAATTATTGGTGGATTTTATGTTTAATCCCTCATTAATTTTAAATTTCAATAAATTTGATACACTTTAATTGAGAAATTTTTTTTATTTATTTAATGTTCTACATATATTTAGGACTTTAACTCAAATAACATATAATTGGGAACCTCCTTTCTCAATTATTAACATATTTGGAGCCACTTAGATATGAAATGTCCTTCCAAAAACACTTCCTAAATATCATTCACACATCCAAGATATCCTTTTATTCTCAAAAGACAAGTATAGAATGGTTAAGGTGTATGCCAAAGGGAGATATCGAATGAGGATTTATATTTCCTAACTGAACTATTTCAAGTATATTTCTTCTTATAACAATTTAAAATATATTCTATCCACGATAACATAATTAAATTAATATCTTATTTATATTAATATTTTAACATATTGATGTAATAACTCTTTTATATCTCTTTTCCATCCCATGGAATTTTAAAACATCATTGTTTCACATGTGTGGAGTACTACCTCTATGAAGCGATGCATTTTATTTTTACGCACTACCTTACCCAGATGAATATAAAGATATCATTACAAAATATATGATTCTATTACGACATTATTAAGATTAATTTCTGAACTTATATTATATATATTCTTACCTTTTCCATCCATTGAAAATTTATAACTTCATTCATTAATACCTCTGGAATACTGCCTCTATGAAGAGATGTGATTCATTTTTCATTAATGAATCACATGGATGAACATAAATATATAAATAATGAATAAATATGAAATATATAATGTTAATATTATTATATAAATGAAAAATATTATATACCTTATTTCATTTTCAAATTAATTTGTAATATGTAACAATTACTTATGTGTATATGTAGAGTACCCCCTCCAAGACACAAAAAATTTCATTTTTCATCTCTATATTCCTTATAAATATCTAGAAATAACATCAATATTTAAATAAATTAATTTTTTATTGATTATGATTTTGTATATGATGTATCTATTACCCCTTTTACCATACCCAACGTACCATTGTCATTTATGAGTTATAAACTTAACGTCTTCACAAAATGTAATATTAAGTAACGAAATTTAGTAACTAAATAAAAATGATAACAAAAAATATAAAGGAATATTTATAATAAAATTTTTATTAACAAGGATTATAATAATATATATAATTAATATAATCTTATTACATTATAGGGTTGGAATATTAATGAAATGAGTTGGGGAAAATAGTAAGGGACTTTCCTTTAAAATTAAATTTTTAAAGATTTCATTATAATTTTTTTTATTTCATGTTTTTTTATTTTAAATTCATATACTGTGATATTTTTTTATTATTTAGTTTTTGATAATTTATATCATAAATAATTTTTTAAATTATTTATAATAGATTAAAAATGAATCTTTTCAACATTTTTTTGGGTTATATTCATTTGTTTTACAAAAGAATATTTGTTTTTTGTAACCAGTAAAAAATATTGTACATTAACTATATCATATAAATTATTTGATATCAAGTATCCTATATAAGTTGAAATTGGTTTTTACAATATGTCTCTATACTCACCCTTTTAAAATTATTAATTTTTAAAATATTTTTATATTAAAGTAATTTTTGTTTTCATTTTTAGGAGATGAATAAATGTGTTATTAATTATATGGATGAATTACATATTCAAATATTTTTTTGGTTAAATTAAATTACATATGTTATTTATTCAATATTGTTTTCTAAAAAATAATATATTAATGATAGGTGATCCTGATATATATCAAATGAAAGGAGATCCAAGAGATATACCTCTAATGCATTGGGTAATGTGATGGGGTTTACTGGTGTAAGGATACCACTAAGCTTTGTGAGAATTATATATGTTGGTGATTCCATTTTATGGTTTAATGTATGGATAATGTTCAAAGGGAGATATATGATATTCTAACAATATATTACGATGGAAATAATTTAATTTCAAATGGTAAGAAATTGAGCTTCTATTCGTGAAATAATGTTAATGATATTTTTTTATAAATGTGATATGATTGATTCTAAGGGAATGGTATTGATGAATTTTTATTATTTCTAAGAAACCCTTATGATTTTGAATATTCATTTTATTATTTTATAAGAAATATTTTATGAAATATATTGATAAATTATGTTGTATTCATGATAAATATAAGTGGTATATTTTTCAAATGACTATTATGAATATTGAAAAAATTATTATTGATTTTTTAGTTTCAAAAATTGGAAAATATTTTTATTTTCATTTGTGTCACTCATTTAGAGTTTTTCTCACCCAAAAAGTTTCAAAAATATTTCACAGTGGTAAAGGAATATTAGGAACATTGATAATGTCAAATTTATAGTTCTTGGGTTTATCTTGAATAAAACAAATATTTATTTAAAAGTAACTTGTTTTGTGGAAACAAATTCACGCAATTTGGTTGGTTCCTCATTTTTATTTATCCTTTTACCTAATTATCTAATGCTCCAAACAAGAAATATCATGGAAATGAATTAAATTAATACACTTTTTATAAATCATGTAATGTATGGGTTGCTTAATGTACGAGTCATTATACATTCTTTACGAGGAACCATATAGAAAATCCATGCATAGATCCCCTATGAGAACATCCCTTTTTGAACCACTATAATTACAATCAATACACGAATAGAACATTTAAAATTACCTTTATAAAGTGTTTTGTGGCCAAGTCCAATGTAGAGCCCATATATCCACTTCCCATTGTGAAGTGTGATGGGAAGCTCATATTTAAGGAACATATGAAATGTTCAAATGTGAACACTGAATCCTTTATAATGTCCGAAAAATATTTTTTTTCAACCTTATCCCATTGATCTATAATATGGGGGTCCATCATCACACACTAGGTCTAGATGAGTGATGGTATATTTTTTAGATACCTTAGCATAGTCCAATTGTTTCTATCTTTTACTTCTAGGAAAAATCAAAGGGCACACAATTATTTTTTCATTCTAGATGAGAAAAATTTTTGGTTATAATATTTGGGACCACAATATTGATATTTAAATAACACATTTACTGGAGACACTCATTATGGATTTTAATGTCACCATGTGTCGAGATATTACTTCTATTTTCCAAAAACTATTGATTCTAAACTATCTTCACTGTTCTAAAACTCATTCGATTAGGATATTAATCTAGGTTTTCATATATGGGAATACTCATAGGTAAAATAAATAAAACATTTTTTCAGATGAATCACATAGTAGTTTAGCTATTAAAGGTGTCCATAGTTGTGTAAAACCCCCAAAATAACATTAAATTTTGACGCTCCTCGTAGTTTCCAAAACACCTTTCGTTGAGATTCTCATATTTGTTTATAAAAAATATTTGATTCAAGATACACCTCCTGATATAATATATGGTAATCCTCTTATCAGTAATAAAACAACACACATTTATTTGAATCACATACTAGGACAGATATTTAATGGAATGATATGGGTTTATTACTAAAAATATCACCTTTAGCTGAGATATTTCACTTGATTTCCAAAACAAATTGTGTTGAGATTCTCTTATTCATTACAAGAAATAGCTTGATATTAGATACTCATCCTTGATATCTTATAGATGAATCCTCTTTTTTTTGTAACCCCCAACTCTACCACAAAGAACATCACCATTGTTTAAGACTTAATAATAATCATATTTTCACATATTTTATGACACATGCATCCCCCATGGGCCAGAAACTAGGTATATAAACCAAATCAACATAAAATGGAAGCACCAATGCATAATACCCACTTAATCACCATTTTTAATTACCATTATATTTGTATGAATGTCTATTATCTATTATTTCAATCAAGAGGCATGAATCACATTGGTTTATCTATTTATTTAATCATTCTACTAGAATAATTGTGAAGCATAACCTAAATCACCTTCTATTCCTAATTGCATCACTCTAAAATAAAGAACACAATTTCTTAACACTTTATGTTAATTAACATGGACTGGTCATCACATATAATCTTAAATTGTGTCACTAAAACTATATAGCCTTTAACTTATACACTTACATTATATGTAGGACTGGAATGTGAGTTTTAAACCTAAAATCCAAAAAGAATACCTGTCATCTTATGTGATGATCATATGATGAATCAATTTTTAAAAATACCTTAAGTTAATATGGATCCATTAGATTCTTCTAATACTCATTCAGTTGACATACACCCTTTATCTCAAGTAAATCCTTGCCTCATACTAGGTTTAATCCTTAACCATTCCTTCTCCAATTTAGCCACTAATAAATAGGATTAACCAAAAATAGATTCTCATTTGTGAGTTCCCACTAACCATTTCTAGGAACTGTTACACCTATATATCCATTCTATATGATTTTAAACTATTTCGATGTGGTCCTTCTCGTATAAATTGAGATGGTATAACACGTACTGTTACAAACAACCGAACAATGTAGTTACTGACTCCATTTATATTCATATTTAGGAATCCTTATATAGGGGCCTAATACAAACATGAAAATTCCTTTAAAATCCATATATGAATATATATTTTAGAATCTGAGCTAGGTGGAATTAACCAAATAATTACCAATCAAATTGAGAAATATTGGGAACCTTTGATACAATCATATATTTAAATGAATGCACAACATCAATTAGATCATTTTCACGTGGGTGCTACATCCTGAAATGGAATTTTGGATGAAATTTAAAATATATATTAAATCTATATGAGAGTCCAAGTCTATGAAATAATCCCATAGAATGTTTTAATAATCCTAACATCTCACACTATTTACAAAAGAATACTCATAATTTTCACTAGTAATAATCTCCTTTAATAATATGCCTTTAAAAGAGGTCCTAAAATAAAATTTGTGCTAAAAAATTGTGGATTTATGAGTGAATCAATGTTTTAATTAGAAATTTAATCTTTAACCGAACAAAAATCCATTAATTGTGAAAGTGATTGATTGATCGTGAACTCTTACTTTTAATGATGTATTGAATGATTTCTTGTTTATGTAATCTTATAAGTAATTTCTAGATTCTATATAATCCTAATAGTATTTGGAAATTCACTAATAAATTCTATAAACATTAGAAACACTAATAGTACTAATATAACAACTCAAGAAACACTGCACGAACTACTGATATGCTGAACATACACAATAATGAACCAAAAGACCATAGAATCATTTACTTGACATTTACTTTCACAAACCTAGAATCTGTATGGTAAGGAATTGAAGATCCTATAATGGGAATATTAGCTAACTAATTATAAATTAACTTTTTATTAATTCCACAATAATATGTATATGATAATTCCATGTATTTCATCCTACAAACAAAAGGTTTCAGGTGTACAAGTAGACATTGTCTGCACCTCTTACTACTTTGGGTTTCTATCCATAGTGTTAAAAAAAACCCAGATCATTCACACCATAGGGAGGTGGAGTAGGACACACAATAAATCATGTAATCCTCAGAAGATGTAACGCCCCGACCCCAGCTACCCAGAGTCGGTGCATTACTTCGTAACATTGGCATGATCACAAAAGATCAAGTCTCGAAAGACCGATTAGTTTAGTAGCCTTGGAAACACTAGATACATTCGTAAACGTTACATTACATCATAAAGTGAAAAACTACAATAACAAAGTCTCCATAGTCCACACTCATATCCTCTTCTGACAATCCCTGCAGGTCATTCATAAAATACTTCTTCACATCCTGGAAAATATTAGAACATTGAAAGGGGTGAGTTCAGATGCTCAGTAAGGATAACAATATTGCGGAAGCTTTCATAAATAAACATTAACATTTAAGGCAATTTATAACTAAAACAAAATCCTTTTAAACTTTAACATCAACATAATATGGAAAAATTAAAATGAGATAATGCCATTCACTTCTTCACATGGATATTCTACTGGTCGAATAATCACATGAAATATCAATAACCACTTTCATAATGAGGGAATGTATAATGCCAGACATTCTGAAATATTTTGTCAAGGCCTCGGCCAAGACGTCTAAAATGATTAAGGCCTCGGCCAAAACCATAAATCAAATTGGGAAAGGGCCTCGACCAATTCCACGTCTAGTTGTCTCATGAGACCTACCGATGCATCGAGGAGCTATAGCGGGCTCCACCCGTCACTTATTAAGTCCAATGCATTCCTCAAATGAATAGGTTTAAACATATCATAAATCATAACATAATCATATCACATAAAACATGCAAAAAGGAAACATAAAATTTCCACATTTCAATCACAAGATATCAATACAACACATTGATATAATAAAAATGCTTTCAAAACCATTTTCAATACCAAAATAAAAGAAAAGTATAACATGGTATTTATTTTTCATTAAAAAAGGTATGGCTTGTAGAGGAAGCCGAAACTCAAATAGTGGTCACGGTAGCGGAGTAGTCATTGTCGCCGCATTCATACGACAAAAACATTCCCTTTTGTCGTTTAGTAAATTTTTCGTATAAAAAATATTCCTTTTGAATATATGTAAAAGTCAAAGGGGTTTATACACCATAAAAAAGAAATTTGAATATAAAACCAAATATGCCTCAATGAAAGGAGATTGAGACGAAGTCCTTACAAAGATCATTTTTTAAAATAAAATAGATATATTATGTGTATTCACTATAGGTACACATAAAGAAAGTAAAAATACAAAATAAGACATAATAATATCATGACATAATTTGAAAGTAGGAGATTAACCCAAAGAATGGAAGTTGGGTTAAGAAGTTCCCTTACATCGTGTCTGACTTGACTCAACCGTTCTTTAACCTCCTGAATAATAAACTAGAGTTAATATATACCTTATTAAGAACCATTTTTAATTTCATTATCCTTTTTATATCACTTATTACAATGTTATGAACATTATGTAATTATTTAAGTTAATAACGGTCGTTTTGTCGATCTTTGGTACTTGAGTCAACAATAAACTTCTTATAATTACAAGTTGTTTATGTGGTAGAATATCCATTATCTCCAGAATTATATTCATGATTTAGATGTCATATATATCTTATATATCCAGTATATACATTCATTTATAATATTACATAACATTTAGAGGTAAGAAATGAAATGCACCGTTCATGGAGACGGTAAGCCGTACGTACGCATGAACGCTACATTCATTTCAATTTCATATTTAATGGAACGAAATCATAATGATATAAATGTATAATATAATTCCAGTATAATATAGTGTATAATACCATTTACTCCATCCTTTATACATCCCACATATGGCATTAACGATTCAAATCACTTTGAGGGGGCGGTAGTCCGCACTTCCTAAAATGAAATTATCGCATTTTACCTATAATGGAAATCATAAAGTATGCCATAAATGAGAAATACAGAAGCATAAGTAAAACATATACATATTATATATCATATATAAAAATAGTGACATCTTAATGGCCACCTTTGAAGGTGTTATATGAGTGTTGAACATTCATCGTTTCGTGAGGCAGAAATTCGCCATCCACAAAAACGGTATGTTCTTTAACCATTAGATGTAGGTGTGTTTAAGTGTAGCTCGAATACTTCTTATAACAACATCCCTAGTATATTAAGGATACTGGTGTTGTTACAAACGTAATGAATAAAAAGAGTTTAGGGGGTTGGAGAAGAAAAATAAAACAAAACAACATTAGAGAAGACATTACCTCAAAACCGGGTAACTCTTTTTGATTTGAGCCAAAGGCTTCCTTGGGAAGAATTCTTCCCAAAGTGAGGCTTCTAGGAGTAAGGGAGGGAAGTGGAGAGTGTATTTTAGCAGAGTTTGGCCGATCCAAATGGCTTGAAAGTGTAAATGAGGTGGGAGAGGTGGGGGCCTTTTATAAGTGGAGAGGAGGGGCTCTTTTGGAAAGTAATGAAATGTTATTCTATTATACAATGCTTTTCGGATTCTAAAGGTCCCACACTTTTATAATTCTAGGCTAAGGTGATAAGGGGTAGAAATATCCTCATCCAATAGGCTTTGGACAAGTGTAAGCCTTGGATTTTACATTATCTTCTCATTTTATTTAAATCGTTAAATAATGAGGTCATCACTGCATCATAATGATGTAAAACATAATTTAATTTATTTAATGTCTAAAAATTATAAAAAAAATACTATGATGTAGGAAATCTTTTTAGATTTCTAATGAATATTTATAGTCAAAATTTGGACTTGTGTAACCCCACTTAAAAACTATTTTAGTAAAACAACTCTTGTTTGTGTCAATTTAATTTTAACATTAAATAAATATATATTAATGTCATTTTCCAACTAAAGTGGATCCATGGGGTCCCCAAGTTGACCTATGGGTTGTCTTGGTCGGCCATGACTCATCCAATAGGAGTAGGACAAGTTTGAAGCTCATATCATATTATTAAAACATTGTTTTTACCTTAAACTACACTAATTACCTCTAATCGCGATTAAGAACTTAAAAGTTACTATTCACCAAAAAATTATTTTAATCTCATTGAACCACATTTTACTTCTTAATGACAACCATGTATGTCGGATTTTTGAAAATCAAATCACAGAAGTGGTAATATTTTATTTAAACGAAAAATCAGTTATTTAACTACCACTTAGTGGTTTCACTATTCATCAAAAAATGAAGTTTTTCAGAACAAGGCCAAAATTTTACCCTAAGCTATAATTGATATTCCGAATTCAAAAATGATGTATATTTTACAAAATTCCAAACATATAAGTTTCATTAATTAATTTTATAATTAATTCCCGCTGTTACAACAAATAGCGTGTTTTTAAGAAACAAATTATATCAAAAGATTGGCAATTGTTTATGTCCAATTTCAATGTTAAATTAATTCTAATGACCACCATTAGATAAAATGGTAAAAATATATTCTAATTATACTCTAAAACCACTCAATAGTATAATTTATCACTATAAATTATTTTGATTAAAAAATTTGTTTTAAGTATTTTTCACTATTCATAAAAATTTTGAAGTTCTCAGAAAATTACAAAAAAATTCAACATAGGCTAATTTCAATATTAGGAATACAAAAATGAAGTCCATTTTGAAATATAAAATTTCTATAATTTTAAAAAGTGGTTATTACTATTCATAACGGCTACTTTGATTAATCGCGGTGTTTTAGAACTCGAAGTTGCGTACAATGCAAGCTATTGCATTATTGAATGAGAAGCGTATCATGGAAGCTCGGGGTGTTACATTCTCCCCTCCTTCAATAAATTGCGTCCTCGCAATTTGAAAATTTTCTTTGAAAATAAAAGGTTGAAAAGAGAAAATACCTTTGTGGAAAACCCACATCGGAAATAAGGTAAATAAATATATAACATTAAAATAAATCAAGATAAGTACAAAGGTCACCCGATATAGCCCATTCTAGGATTCTATGAAAATATGGATACGGAGGAGAAACAAACCATCAAGGTATGATGGAGAGTTATAGAAAACAGGATTAGGAGAAAGTTTAACTACAAGAAAATTACAAACTTGTGATTGGTTAAATGGTCATTGAATCCCCAGTTGGAAAAGTTAACCGACAACATTTTTGTTTTAGGTTACCCTCTATAATGTTGAGGAATTTATTTAGGAGATTTACTAAGAACATAAGGGAATATACATACTTGTTATGTATACTTTCATTCGTTAATAAATTTTTACCACAAACCCAACTTTTACTCCAAATGGTAACGGAACTCAAAAATATTCTATTTATCCTAATTGTATAAGTTTACAAATGTTAACACATACCATTTGGATTAGTAAAATTATTTTGTAACAACCAGGGACTTCCTGTAGGCTAGTGGTAGGAAATAAAGGCCTGTCGCACTATGATTGTGGGTTCGATTCCTGTAGCTTTGTCCGACGTGACGGGTTATGCCCCACCCTGCAGGTTGTCCTTTTCCTAAAACTATAGTATCATAATATTCCAAAAATAATCTTCATAAATGATTTAACCTTAAACAATACTATCCATGGTTCAACTTAATCCATTCCAACCTTAATAGTTATCCAAAATACCTCCGTCCAGACTTTCTCTAAAAGGTCTCTAAATTCCAAAATCAATTGTAACATCAGATTCCCCAAACAAAGAAAAGTTTCTCTTATTGTCACATACTAAAAATATGATTACCTTAATCATATTACCTTAATCAAAAAGTACTGCAGTACAATCTTTATATATATCACATTATTCTTATGACCAGAATATAATCCTTGAGTCCAAAAGCACCATTACATTAATTATTCTGCTTCAACTGTAGTCACAGCATAAGATTGGCCTTGATCCCTTGGCCTTTTCTGAGGTAAGTTTCTTTGACGCTTAGGACATTCATTTGCATAATGCCCCATTTCCCTACAATTGTAGCATTCAACTTTGACAGCCTCTTTCTTTCCCTTGCAATCACGAGCCTGGTGACCCTTTTCTCCACATTTATAACAATCTCCCATTCCTTTTAGGCATGTACCAGTGTGATTCTTCCCACAATTATCACATAATGGATAATCCTTCTTTCCCTTTTTCCCTTTATCTGTCTCTAATTCCACCGTTCTCTTCTTCTCTTGCTTTACTTTGTTGTCATAAGACTTAGAGAATTCCTTTTCTGTCTTGATATCACACGAGACAATATCTTCGTATGATGAGAAGGATTGTGATACTAAAGCTCGACAGAGAAATGGTTTTAACCCATCAAAGAAACGATCAATATTACTCCTTGGGTTACATATATAATCGGCAGCATGCCTCGCTAACCTTGTAAAGTTAGCCTCATACTTTGCGACATTCTCATCCTCCTTCTGCCTCAAACTCAGAAATTGCCTTTCCATATCTGCTCGATGGTCACGAGGAAAGTATTTTTCTAAGAAAAGCTCTTTGAACTCCCTCCATTCCATATTCGATACATCATCATCTTCCTTTGTGTTTTGAATCAGCGACCACCACTGATTGGCATCTCCAGTGAGGCGGTAAACTGCCATGACAACCTTCTCCCTTTCACTACTCCCCAAGGCATGGAATATTTTCTCTAAGGAGTTTATCCATTGCTCAGCTACTAATGGATTTGTACCCCCATTAAATGTTGGTGGTTGTTGCCTCATGAAGCGGTCTAACATTGATCCTCCACGTTGCGGATCAGGGTGCTCCATACGAGTAAGGTTATTATTCATAACCTGAGTGAGTTGTCCCAGTATGGTAATAAGTTGATCAGCACCAGTTGTATCTCCAGATCCACAATAATTATCTTGAGCTGGAGGGCAATCCCTACACGGAGTTCGTGCATTGATATGGTTTTCATTCCTTCCACTATGCGCCATTTCTAAACAATGGCATAAACTAGATTAGTTTATGAATCAAAATACATAATTTCATACTTGTAAAACACTTTACATAAATTGAACTGTTTATGGATATAATCCATAATCATAAAAAGAAATGTTTTTTTGAGGAAGTATATACTCATAACCCTTCATAGTGGTTTGTAAATAAAATGATAATTATCCTAAGAATATCCCCTGGGAGTGTCGTAACCAAGAGTGCAGCAAGGCCCGTTGTCATGCACCAGTTCCCGTTCGAGTCTAGCTCAAAGCGGTGTTTTCAGGTTTTACCCCTAGGTACATCTGTTCCAGAGCCGCCTCTACCTGCTTGTATCCAGACAGGGATGTATTGCTTGGAAAACTCATAACATCTCTATAATACCGAAATTCTAGGAAGTTCTTCTATACTAATCCTCAAAGTTCATCTAAGGTCTACGTGCTCTAATCAGAGTTTATCTAAATCTAGCTTCCAAGGTTTGTACTAAATTGCCTCTGATACCAACTATAACGCCCCGACCCCAGCTACCCAGAGTCGGTGCATTACTTCGTATCATTGGCATGATAACAAAAGATCAAGTCTCGAAAGAATGATTTGTTTAGTAGCCTTGGAAGCACTAGATACATTCGTAAACGTTACATTACATCATAAAGTGAAAAACTACAATAACAAAGTCTCCATAGTCCACACTCATATCCTCTTCTGACAATCCCTACAGGTCATTCATAAAATACTTCTTCACATCCTGGAAAATATTAAAACATTGAAAGGGGTGAGCTCAGATGCTCAGTAAGGATAACAATATTGCGGAAGCTTTCATAAATAAACATTAACATTTAAGGAAATGTATAACTAAAACAAAATCCTTTTAAACTTAAACATCAACATAATATGGCAAAATTAAAATGAGATAATTCCATTCACTTCTTCACATGGATATTCTACTGGTCGAATAATCACATGGAATATCAATAACCACTTTCATAATGAGGGAATGTATAATTCCAGACATTCTGAAACATTTTGTCAAGGCCTCGGCCAAGACGTCTAAAATGATTAAGGCCTCGGCCAAAACCATAAATCAAATTGGGAAAGGGCCTCGGCCAATTCCACGTCTAGTTGTCTCATGAGCCTACCGATGCATCGAGGAGCTATAGCAGGCTCCACCCGTTACTTATTAAGTCCAATGCATTCCTCAAATGAATAGGTTTAAACATATCATAAATCATAACATAATCGTATCACATAAAACATGCATAAAGGAAACATAACATTTCCACATTTCCCTCACAAGATATCAATACAACACATTGATATAATAAAAATGCTTTCAAAACAATTTTCAATACCAAAATAAAATAAAAGTATAACATGGTATTTATTTTTCATTAAAAAAAGGTATGGCTTGTAGAGGAAGCCGAAACTCAAATTGTGGTCACGGCAGCGGAGAAGTCATTGTCGCCGCATTCATACGACAAAAACATTCCCTTTTTTCATTTAGTAAATTCTTCATATAAAAAAGATTCCTTTTGAATATATGTAAAAGTCAAAGGGGTTTATACACCATAAAAAAGAAATTTGTGTATAAAACCAAATATGCCTCAATGAAAGGAGATTGAGACGAAGTCCTTACAAAGATCATTTTTTAAAATAAAATAGATATATTATGTGTATTCACTATAGGTACACATAAAGAAAGTAAAAGTACAAAATAAGACATAATAATATCATGACATAATTTGAAAGTAGGAGATTAACCCAAAGAATGGAAGTTGGGTTAAGAAGTTCCCTTACCTCATGTCTGACTTGACTCAACCGTTCTTTAACCTCCTGAATAATAATCTAGAGTTAATATATACCTTATTAAGAACCATTTTTAATTTCATTATCCTTTTTATATCACTTATTACAATGTTATGAACATTATGTAATTATTTAAGTTAATAACGGTCGTTTTGTCGATCTTTGGTACTTGAGTCAAAAATAAACTTCTTATAATTACAAGTTGTTGATGTGGTAGAATATCCATTATCTCCAGAATTATATTCATGATTTAGATGTCATATATATCTTATATATCCAGTATATACATTCATTTATAATATTACATAACATTTAGAGGTAAGAAATGAAATGCACCGTTCAGGGAGACGGTAAGCCGTACGTACGCATGAACGCTACTTTCATTTCAATTTCATATTTAATGGAACGAAATCATAATGATATAAATGTATAATATAATTCCAGTATAATATAGTGTATAATACCATTTAATCAATCCTTTATACATCCGACATATGGCATTAATGATTCAAATCACTTTGCGGGGGCGGTAGTCCGCACTTCCTAAAATGAAATTATCGTATTTTACCCATAATGGAAATCATAAAGTATGCCATAAATGAGAAATACAGAAGCATAAGTAAAACATATACATATTATATATCTTATATAAAAATAGTTACATCTTAATGGACACCTTTGAAGGTGTTATATGAGTGTTGAACAATCATCGTTTCGTGAGGCAGAAATTCGCCATCCACAGAAACCGTATGTTCTTTAACCATTAGATGTAGGTGTGTGTAAGTGTAGCTCAAATACTTCTTATAAAAACATCCCTAGTATATTGAGGATACTGGTGTTGTTACAAACATAATGAATAAAAAGATTTTAGGGGGTTGGAGAAGAAAAATAAAACAAAACAACATTAGAGAAGACATTACCTCAAAACCTGGTAACTCTTTTTGATTTGAGCCAAAGGCTTCCTTGGGAAGAATTCTGCCCAAAGTGAGGCTTCTAGGAGTAAGGGAGGGAAGTGGAGAGAGTATTTTGGCAGAGTTTGGCCGAGCCAAATGGCTTGAAAGTGTAAATGAGGTGGGAGAGGTGGGGGCCTTTTATAAGTGGAGAGGAGGGGCTCTTTTGGAAAGTAATGAAATGTTATTCTATTATACAATGTTTTTCGGATTCTAAAGGTCCCACACTTTTATAATTCGAGGATAAGGTGATATGGGTTCGAAATATCCTCATCCAATAGGCTTTGGACAAGTGTAAGCCTTGGAGTTTACATTATCTTCTCAATTTTATTTAAATCATTAAATAATGAGGCCATCACTGCATCATAATGATGTCATAAATAATTTAATTTATTTAATGTCTAAAAATTAGAAAAAAATACTATGATG
Source organism: Viscum album (assembly GCA_963277665.1). Taxonomy (NCBI): domain Eukaryota; kingdom Viridiplantae; phylum Streptophyta; class Magnoliopsida; order Santalales; family Viscaceae; genus Viscum; species Viscum album. The sequence goes on along the minus strand of OY728119.1, from coordinate 367,368,392 downwards.
TAGGAAATATTTTTATATTTCTAATGAATATTTATAGTCAAAATTTGGACTTGTGTAACCCCACTTAAAAACTGTTTTAGTAAAACAACTCTTGTTTGTGTCAATTTAATTTTAACATTAAATAAATATATATTAATGTCATTTTCCAACTAAAGTGGCTCCATGGGGTCCCCAAGTTGACCCATGGGTTGTATTCGTCGGCCATGACTCATCCAATAGGAGTATGACAAGTTTCAAGCTCATATCATATTATTAAAACATTGTTTTTACCTTAAACTACACTAATTACCTCTAATCGCGATTAAGAACTTAAAAGTTACTATTCACAAAAAAATAATTTTAATATCATTGAACCACATTTTACTTCTTAATGACAACCATGTATGTCGGATTTTTGAAAATCAAATCACAGAAGTGGTAATATTTTATTTAAACGAAAAATCAGTTATTTAACTACCTCTTAGTGGTTTCACTATTCATCAAAAATTGATGTTTTTCAGAACAAGGCCAAAATTTCACCCTAAGCTATAATTGATATTCCGAATTCAAAAATGATGTCTATTTTACAAAATTCCAAACATATAAGTTTCATTAATTAATTTTATAATTAATTCCCGTTGTTACAACAAATAGCGTGTTTTTAAGAAACAAATTATATCAAAAGATTGGCAATTGTTTATGTCCAATTTCAATGTTAAATTAATTCTAATGACCACCATTGGATAAAATGGTAAAAATATATTCTAATTATACTCTAAAATCACTCAATAGTATAATTTATCACTATAAATTATTTTGATTAAAAAATTTGTTTTATGTATTTTTCACTATTCATAAAAATTTTGAAGTTCTCAGAAAATTACAAAAAATTCAACATAGGCTAATTTCAATATTAGGAATACAAAAATGAAGTCCATTTTGAAATATAAAATTTCTATAATTTTAAAAAGTGGTTATTACTATTCATAATGGCTACTTTGATTAATCGCGGTGTTTTAGAACTCGAAGTTGCGTACAATGCAAGCTATTGCACTATTGAATGAGAAGCGTATCATGGAAGCTCGGGGTGTTACAGAAGAGCTACCTAGGAATTCTACTATTTGATAGGGTCATCATCAACAATGCATGAACCCAATTATGAATGTTTTTGTGGTGGATTTTTTGTGTCCCAGTTATCCAAACTCAATCATAAAAATGATATAGGGGAATCCAACAACTATAACTCTTCAGGGGGCCCTTTTTTTTACTAATTATAATTACCATTTGGCCCATCTCCATTTCCAGATTGTGGAACAAGGCCAATTCTAGATCACCGATTGTTAAAATCTGAAAACAACATCATATGTTTCCATTGTGATGAGGGAATCCCAAGGAAAATACTAATACAAAGTTCTTGGGGGTGGTTTTTATCATTTTATGAATGAAATCATCTCTAGTATTGTCAAGGGAACATGAACATAACATGACCCCAAATATTCCTACTCCACATGAATCCATGTTTCCTAGAACCATATTCATATCCATGAATGTAATTACTCACGGATCAAATGATGCTAAAAATAATGATAACGTTGAAGAAGAAATAGGTCTGTGCACATTAAATAACCCAAACCACCCAACAATGGTGAATTAGTCTTAACATGATATAAGATTGATTAGTTCAATTCTAATATAAACTTACTTGATTATATTAATGTTGAACTGATTAGTGGATACAAACCCACTATGTATGGTCTTTGAGATAAATTCAAAATGGATCTTTTAGTAGATATGCTTCAATATTAGAATATTTATTAGCCCCCAAAAGTATTATAATTCCTTCATATCAACATGAGATCATATAAATCAACCAAAATGAGTAAAAAAATTATTTTTCATTAGGAATTTCTACCACTTGGGAAATAATAGAATCAATTTTAGAAAAGTTAGTAAAGGGTATCATAGGAAGTAATATACTATAAATTATTTGATGACCTCAATTATTTGATGGATTTTCTTAAAGGATGATAAAATTTTATATAAATAGAGATTATGTTGTTTTCCAAGTGGGTAGACTCGACTCCTTCTCTATCTAGTTTTAGAACACCCATAATCATGATGGTCAATGTAATATGATATCTAGAGCAACATCTAAACCATGATTCTTTACATTATTTCAAATTTTATCTACCCTAAATAAAAAAAGGCTAAAATTCAAAGAATATTTATACACACCATATAAGACACTACATTTGTTATTATTTTAGCACTATAGAATGGTCTATTAGAATAAAGGAAGATATGTTTCGCTTTTCATTGAAAATTTGATCGACATTGTGCTTACCAAGGAATATTTATAGTAGATCTATGTGTGGAAACTGCAAGATGTGTTGTAAAAAAATGCATCCACCTGAAATATCCCACTGAATCATGAGATTTCGTGGCCATAACACAATTTATAGAGGATCCTATTCATAAACGAATGAAAGACTACACCAAAAATCACCATCATGAATGGTGGACTTAGGAATATAAGAAACATCAAATATCACCTTCAATTCAAAATCGTGTAGGAGACTTGACCATGGAAAAAGGAAGAATAAATTTTATTCCTTCAATGAAAATCAGGTTTCGACTATTTTATCTTTTTATTCAAGAGAAACCAGATCAAATTTTTTCAAATTAATAAGAAAAATGAATCTGTGTTGATAGATCACAAAAAACTAATACTCCTACCATAATATATGAGGAAACATGTTCAAGTAATGATTCCTTGCAAATGATCTACTATAAAATATTGTTGATGGTGTTCAAGAACTATTATAAACTCCAAATATTCATAAGGTATATGCGTCATCCATTCTATGATAAGATGAAATAGATTAATTGGTTGATCCACATATGGGAATTCATAGGAACTATCCCATAAATGGTCCCATGGGAACCCTCCCACTAAATAGAATACTCCAATAATGATGAAAAATACCCCACCAATATTTCCATAAACATGGTGGTGGGTATATCTACACAATATACACATATTTATGATGACTACACTCATATTAATAATGATTTTTCATCTCTATAGTCAATAGATTATTTATAATATTTCTCATTATCTATTACCAATAATGGGTATGAAGGGCACAATGATACCCTAACTACCATTAATGAAGGAATTATCAACCCAGTTGATTCCATATATTGAAATAATGGCTAATCATACAACCAACATTAACAATAAATCATGTCTTTAGGATCTGCACAAGGGAACACATCATCTGTCACACATATAGATATTGAAAAATGAATGATTATCATACTCTCTTCTATCTACCACCCCCATAAGGATGAAAAGGGAAGATTTTTTAGGTGTATATCACTCAACTCCAACAAAATTATAATTATCTGTAAAGTATCATAATAGAGTTACTATATATTTATTTTAGTATAGAAAAATTTTAATATCATGTGGTCGAGGTCCTCCATGCAGTGAAGTCCACAAGGACAAAGTGTTGGGCGGATTTTCATTATTTTACAACCACTTGTCAAGTAAATCTTAAAAAAAAATTGACCTCAATGGTCACCACTCATTTTATATGATAATATATGTTATATTTTATATGTATATCATCATAAATTTATCATTTATTAATAGAATCTTAATATATCCATAAAGTGATTGATAGTAAGGAATCACCTATCATATCCTGAATTCAACAATTTTCCAATTCTTGTAGAGGAATATATGGCATAAAGTGGAATAACTATTTTCATCCATATCTTGATGATAGATGATGAAATGTATATTCCATCCAAACCAAGAATATTTATCAGTACATCTCCTGGTCCACGGATAATAATTTTTTCATTCTCCTAAGGATCAAAAGAAAGATATAAACAGTGGTATATTTTAGTGACTATTCCAAGTAATTCACATACAATTGATTTTTAGGGAACACATTTGGATGCTAATTCATCATAAAATATTTCATTAAGATAATTATATTTTAGAGAATATTGGTTTAATTAACTCCCAAGTCTTAACTTTAGCCATGTTCCCACCCTGAGTAGATTATAAATATTTTACCAATGCATTATTTCCTTCCATATCTCAATGAAATACTCAATATTATTTATTCATTATGGATTTAGAATGTGGTTATACATTTCATGTTATCATTTAGAATAATTTCCTTGATCACATTATCATATGGTGACCTAAGGAGAAAACCATAAAGGATCTACATAAATATTATTCATACTAATGTATTTTGGGGTACAAGATTGAAGGAAACATAAAATTTAAATATTGTATCCATATGAAAATATAAAAAGTCCTAATAGAGTTGTTGGATATTTAGATGAAACTTACATGTGTTCGAGTCATTCTCATCCACCTACAAGAGCATCACTCATGATAAATCATTCCTTTTCCATTTCTGATAAACATGGCATTAAATAGCATGAAAATGTCCTTGTCACAAGACATTAAACAATATGATTTATGACTTATATACATTTTTATAAACTATATAGTGTACTAAAGTTGTAATAAGATGTTAAAATGAATGGAACTTGGTAGACCCTTCAGGCCATAAATTTCATAGAGTGTACTATTAATTATGGAATACTTTTATTATAAAAGAACCAGTTTTGTGTGGATTCCTCACCAGTGATTAGATTCTTTTTCATTATTCAATAGATGAGGACATTCCCCTACCCATTCATATTCTATGTCAATATAATATCGACAAAATAATATTTTTCACTGAACAAACAAACAAAAATTATTCGTCATTCTTATTTTTGAGTTCACTTCATTAACATCGATTCTTTCTTAATGACCAATTACATTAGTACTGTTCTAGAATAATTTATAGCTTGATTCTCATAAAATGGTATATTTAGTGATTCCATAAATTCAAATTTTGGGACCCTAAAAACCCTTTTAATTTTAATATTTTTCTATAGACTCTTAATCCATTCCCATATGGTTTACAACATTCTATTATTTATGACATTAAATTATTAGAATACATCCTACCTATAAGAAGTTAAAAATAATAGTCATGGTCTTTATAACATGCACTTCAAATTCATTATATATCTTCATGGGAAATAAATATCATAATTTCATGTATGTGTGAAACATCCTTGTCATATACCGTTAGTGTGCATGAAATTTTTATTCTAGCCGCAAATATCTAATCAACATAGTCTACTCTATGATCAATATTATATTAAACATAATGATTCAATTCTATAATGTAAAGCTTTATACTACCCCAATTTGATTCATTTTCAAATGAAATTAAATATATTGAAATATTTTCATCATATATTATATATCATTCCGTTTACGTATGATCCATATCTATATAGAAGGTTTCTTGTGTGTGGGTTTACTATCTCACTCTATGTTTTCACTAACAACCACAAATTTGGTAAAAGATATATAACCACATCCTGAAATTGATACCAAATCCACATTAAGTTTCATGATGATTTCCCAAATCACTCTAGTTCTATGGCTTCAGCAACTGTCATGAAGGAGACCTATAGTTTAGCTCTTGATCTGAACCCAGAGGAAGATATCGATAGTCCACAATGCCTCAGATTAAAGGGTTTCTCTGCCTCTTCGAAGGAGGATACTTGTAGATATATTACAGATCTAATCCCAATGGGTCTTCCATGGGGTTCTAATATTGATGGGAGACTAGTCGTGGATGATACATCCAGATCTTTAGGGACATCATAGATCTGAAGGAATTGAGTTATTCACCGCAACCTGATGGTGTCCGCTTCCCTAGCTATGGTGGTAGAGATTATGTGAAGTTAACCACTCCCATGGGAAAGGTTCATTGACTAGTAGTGGATAGGGTAATTATAGATCATGGACCATCATATATTTGTTTGATAGAAGTTTGAAACTCTAGCAAAAGCCCTTTAGGAGTTGGAATAGTTTTTGACAAAAGACACTTCTCATCTGTTGGTGGTGGAATTTCTGAACACATTGTTAAAAAGGGTGAAACTTAACATATTTTTTCTTATTGGGATATTATACTTTATAGATTTATGATATGCGGGAATTCAATTGTTTCCAGATTGGTTCATCCTAGTGAAGGAAATCTATGGAGGCATTGATGAATTGGTTTGGAAATTATCCTTAACATGAGGGTTTATAACTGGAGATGCATACCATTGGGATGTGGAGTCTTCGAAATTATTTTCCATTAGAGGTTCTCAAACAAATATCTTTGGGATTCAGATCAATCTCTATAATTATAGGTATGATTTTATTTTGGGAATGGTATTTTCCCTTAAATACATTCTCTATAAAAAATACTATGGCTCTTGTCTTGATTAAAATAGTTGGACTTCATTGGTTACTATGGAATCCTAAAATCCCTTTTCACATTTCCTCTATGGGGGGATTCCAATTAAGATGGATATGACCACTAATTTTGTGATGTTTGGACATTAATTTAGGATCATGGTGGAAGTTTGTATACATTATTTCATAATTCCTCATATGAAAGCAAGACTGAGGAAGGATTATTTATATTGGAATCCAACCATGGTAACCATATCACATAGTCATCCTGATTATGACTATGACTCATATGGTGACAATAATGTTTCCTATTCATGGGAGTTGGACTTTTGAGTTTTTCTCTTTGGTTCTCTATAGCATGAGGGCATGTGTCCTTGTATTACCCCATTTATCTCTTTTTATTTTCTTTTATTTTAATAAAAAGTGATATTCCCGATCCTTTCTAAATTAGATCAATACATGGAGAGTTTTTTCAAAACTACAAGTATATTGATTCTTATACTTACATGATATATTGTGGTGCCAAAAATTTAGAAAATGGGTCTTCCCTCAAGTAAAAATTTAATATTTAACCACATTTTCATGATTCGTGATAGATTACTCATTCACGTTGTGTATTTTCTTTACTCAGTACAAGTATAAGTTTCAGACATATCATGAGAAAATAAGATCCCTGAAAAACCAATCATAACTCTCTAATATTTAACTTTGGATTGAAATTTTTTTCTTTACCATATGAATCTAATATGCATGGTTAATTTTTATCCATTTTATCTTCTCTTTTATGATGTGGTTAATCTTTGATTTTAACCTTGTTTCTCACAATGTCCATGAATCACATGAGATTAGTGTTTTGGTTGATCGATTTTATTAGAATTATCAAGATATATCATACCTAATAGATGGGTGACCAATTTTCTTTGATTCATAACAATAAACTATGGAACAAAATATCTTTATCACACTATGTAAAACTATATACTGTGGAAGAATTTCATATGATTGTAAAATTTGGAAATTATTTTCATTGTTTTATGAGGCTAATCTATATAGAATGTATGGTTTAACCTTAACTACCATATGAAATATATAATTTCTGGGATTATTTTCCTTACATGAGATCCAAATCCATGCAAGAGCATTACCAACACATGGGAATCACTTTTTACCCCATTACATAATGTTTAAATACCATTGTCACTCAACGTACCCTCTCATGTTTGATTACTTCCTATAGGGATCGATGACAAGACGTAGTTGTTTTACCCCTCCTATATGTGAGTCAGATATATATTGGGAGTCTTTGATATGGATCTCATTATTCATGATACATTAAATAGAATAATTACCCTATCATTAATAATACATTCCTAGTGTTTGGGTTATCATATTCAATGTGGGTCCTCACATTATAGAAACAATGTTGTATAATATACATAGAAATGATCCATAAAAAATTCCAAATTCTAGTGATTGAGTTTATCCTTATCTATATCAGGTGCCTTTATATACCTTTATTGATATTAGAATTAATATTTATTTAGTGTATGATCTAGATACACCCAAATCCTATCACATGAAGGTACTTATCATACGACCATAAACTATATGGTATGTTTATCCATATCTCAGGAAGATAACCTATATTATATGCATCCTTATTTAAGGAAATTTAATTTAATTGTAAAAATATTCACCACATTCCATTAAATGGAATGAAAATAGTCGTAATTATATATCCTCAAACAATTTGACATCTCGGTCCACCTTGTATGACTATAAAGATGCATAGAGTATCCCACCTTTTTAAGAATGCTCATAATATTACATATGATTAACACCCTTGTAAGAACTCCCAATGCATAATCATTTATAATTATTAACTTGCACTAAATAATTAAAAAATTACCCCTTCATTTCCCACATGAGAGCCAAGTATATATATAGGTATTATCTATTAAAAAAATGTGCGAATTGATTCCCATATCATGAGATATATAATTATTCATAGATTTCCTATCCTAGGCCGAGTGATGAGATAAAATCATACCCTTCAATCAAATAATCATGCCATTAAACCTTTATGAAACAATCCATGAGGTGGTATATACAAGAATTTGGCCCTTAATTCAAGGTAGGGTTATTATTTCCCGTACTAGGTTGTCTATGTCATCTTTTGGTCCAAAATGTGTGGAATTAAACTCCATCACCATTTAGTGATTTCTATAAGAGATTAAACCTCTGTCATCAGTGGTCTTAATTTTACACCCTTAATTTATAAATTAAAATAGACACAAACTATTTTTGGGTTTAAAACCCAAAATGGGTGACATGAGAAAAATTAATCTATCTACTCACTAAGAAATTTCAATTCATGGTTTAGAAAAAATATAGAGTAAAAATAGAGAAGGAAAATAGATTTTGGGTCCCACCATATGGTCTTAAAGAAGGTCAAGTTATGCTCACTAGACCCCCTAGTCTATGAAAATATTAGAGTGGATATTCTATACCCCCATTTAATAGGTTATTGTTACTCCATGATTACATTATAATTCGTGAAAATTCCAAATATTTACATTGATTATATCATACCATTATGTGATTGTGAACTCAAGAATAGCATGTTATATCTATTCTAACAATTATTTTACAACATGGTGGCATAAAATCTAGGGAGATCAAACCCTTATTGAATTTACTTTTAGCTATAACATCTTCATACCATTTTATGTTCAAATTGTTTTATTTCTTGAGTAGATATACTCCTTTTAGAATCCTATAACCTTATAAGAATCAATTTTTATTTCCATTTTTATTTTAATATTTTTAATTTTTTATATTGAATAAAAAATTAATATGGAATTGATGGATAATATCATAGTTTTATTTGAGCCACTAAGTAAATCATGGTGGATGTTTTTGGTTCGAAAGGAAAATATCAAAATTAACCATATTTTCAACCATTGTATTTTCTATGACACTAGTTTGTTACATTAAAAATATCCATACTACTCCAAATGATATCAATTTCCCATTGTCTTGAAATTTCATAGGATATTATTTACCCTCTCCATAACTCAAAAATTCATGTCGATTGAAATTCCATTTATTTTACTCAATTCTATATCATAACCATTGTCAAATAATGATTGTGGAATCCTATTATTGAGACCTTTCATATCTATTTATAGTGATTACCCCAATAAGTTGAGTTGATTCTTCTTCTTGTAAATCCTAAAGCCTTGAGATGTTATTTTCCTCATTGAAAATACCTATTGGACACATAGTCACCATAATGTGACCCTAAAGATGTGATAAAATGGTTCAAGATTCATAAACTAAAATTATAAGATTATTTTCATAGGACAGACAATATCAATGATATTCACTTTCTTAATTAAATGTTTCTAATTTCCCACACACTATCAATAGACTCTCCCACCTTTTAGTCAAATCTCTATGATTTTAATCTCAAACAATTTTCTGTTAAATATATTCCAGCCTAAATATTTATAACCTATGTTTTCAGGTACTATGAACATAAACAACATGAACCATCCATCATGGTTATCAAAATTCATTATAATAGGATCTGTATTCATATTGAGTTTTCCTGATCCGTATTTCTATGAAGTCTCACTCACCATTACATGGTCAAACAAAACTAACTATAAATAGTAGCTCTCATTAGTCTTGTTTAGACGACATTAAACTATTTATGAAAGGAGACATAGTATTAAACAAGATGAAAACCCAAAAAACATTCATGGGAAGAAGATTAGTCTTTTATCAATATGAAATATCATGTGATAGCCATTGAAAAATGTAGGATTTTAAACAAATATAAGATGTAAAAAAATATTAGGTTGAAAACCCAGAAAGGGATACCTAACAAAAATCTAGGTAACTACCCACCAGGACTCTCTATTTTTATTTTACAAAAAATTAGGATCAAAATAAAAATATATAAATCATTAAGGTACCACCACTGAGCTCTATAAAAATAGATCCATGCTCACTAGTTTTATTGAACTAGAGAGAAAATCTAAGCACCAAGGTGTTCTAAAAAATCAATCAGATAATATGAAGTACTTATCACAAGAAGTTAACCTTGATGGAACATGGTCAATATTAAATGAATTAAAACTAATTATATCATCCCATCCTATGTGGAATAATGGTTTACAATTAGTACAAGTATTATGTAAAATTTTCAACGACATGTAGATCCCTATCCATAATTCCATGAAAGAATGAAAATTACCCTTTTCCTCTTTATGATATATATATATATAATAGTCATTATCATATAGATAATAAGCCTCATGACTATTTAAAAAATACCCCCTCTCTATTAATAAACGACATATACAGAAGGTACCCCTTAAATGATCTATGTATAGCTTGATTCTAATTATGACAGTATATGTAGAGAGAACTAGATAACATACCGAAGATCCAGCTGCAAATCCACCCCTATGCCTTCCAAGAATTTATCAATTAATAATTTTAGGATGTCCATACCTTGGGTTGACACAATCCTCTTAGTAAATCCACTCATTAGAAATTTTGTTCTAGAAGATCACTAGATACTAGTAATGTCGCCATGTTCCAATAATTTACCATATAATTGATTTATTTTCATTATTAAGGAATCTAATTTTGAGTGGGGGTGGTATTTTTTGGAATAAAACAATTTATTCAATAGATTTTACTTAGGTTTCCATTACATTATTCTCACTTATTTACTATTTTTCATGTTTGGATAGATAAATAAATCCAATATTAAAAAATATATGAGATATTTATGAGATTCATGATTTCGCAAACAAAAATGAAATCATATAATTCAAAAACAATCCCCAATATATTGCTGAAGTTTTGAGAACCTCCCATTTGGAGTAGGTCATGGATTCTAAACATTGAAAATGAAAAGGGTGTCGAAACCTTAAAAACAATTTTTAGGGTATTCTTGGAAGATTTTAGATACAAATTTTCTACTAGTTGTAACAAATCATATCCAAAATTATAGGTTTCTTAAATTGCATCAATATTACTATTTTTGCATCCCAAATGGAGTTACAATTTAAGAATAATGACCTTTTTAATTGACTCTTTTTATAGGAAACTTGGAAACATAAAATCCTCTATAATATAGTCAAAGGACATTACATAGATTAATAATTTCCCTATAATGAAATTGAAGTTCCTCATGATTAACCCATTATTCCATAATGAAAATTAATTTTCATTTGAATGAATTATTTTATTCTCTAACATGAATAAAATTCATGTTCTTTATAACATGTCATTTTATGTTCTACAAAATACTGAATCATCCCCATGATGTCTTTTTTAGGAATTATATATATTTGAATGAAAAATTCACTTTATGAAGTACGATCAATACAATGATAAGTGGACTTTTTTACTATCAAATAAATATATAGCCTTTAATTTCATATTGTAGTTAACCATTATTACTTAGAAATATAAACATATATTTCAAAGGGTATGGGGAGAAGGAATTTTGTTAAGACATATTCAGAGAGGTCAATTAGGTAAAATTCTTAAAATGGAGGCCTTTTTAAATCACACTAAAGGAGGTACTTTGTGAAAAATATCAGTTTGTTTCCCCCATTAAAAATAGCACTGTAAAATCATCATGTATGAGATACTAGGTAGAGGCCCCATCGAGATGTTGAATAAGGAGGCTTACTTTGAAATGTGCTATCTATACATAACCTTTATGTAGAAACCAATAAAACACCCCTTAATAAAGATTTGGGCTTCCAATCACCATGTGAATCCCCTATGCACACTTCCCTTCATAAAGATATGTGCTTCCAACCACCATGTGAATCCCCCTAGCACACTTCCCTTCATGAAACATCGTGAGACCAAACCCAACACAGATCCCCAATGTGTACTCCTCTTTAGGAAGTTCTATAAAAAATCACTAAGAATTGATCTTACATGATGATCTCACATAGACACTCACTCCATAATGAATCCATTAAAGAAATATATTATAATCGTAAACATAAGTTCTTTCATAAAGTGACCCAAGATAAATTTTACATATATAATACATTAATCACATTATTGTGATAACACATATTTTAAAAAGTTTAATATGTTGAGTACCTAAAGGTTTAGTTTCTTTGATATCATCTACATTTCCATATTATTTTGCAACACTTTGAAAAATTTATACATAAACATTCCCATCTAGGAAACATCTAGGATTATCACATGATATAAACATCTTCACAGTCTAGGGATTGGAAAAAAAATAATGGGGTGATCTTGATGCTCTGTAAGGGGAAAATATATCATAATGTGTTAGATCATAAACATAAAGATAAACATAAAGAAGAAATAAATATCTTAATTAATGAAAAATATACCTTATATGATGGCCATAAAAAAATTAGCGTAACAAAAAATCCTTCAGGAATCATAAAGGATATAACAAGTCTCCAAACACATATCAAAATTCTTCTAGAATGTGATCATGGAATTAAAGGGAAGAATAAATTAAAAATAAGGCATAATCATGAAAACATATAATTTCATTAAAAATAATCAAATCTTAAAAATATTGTATAACTTCGAAGTATGTAAATTTGACTTATCTATAAGAATATGAATTCCATTATGAGCATACTAGTTATTCCAAAACCTATGAAAATAGAATCATTATTTCCACATATGAAAATGTGAGTAAACCCTTCATGGCCACTCATTTGTGAAAAAATAATTTATTTCCAACATTGAAGATATCAAGAGATATATAATTAAACTAATTAATTGGAGGGTGATATAAGACCCACCCATCATCATCCAAGAATATATGTTCCACTTAAATTCAATCATAATCATATCTTAATGAATTCATTATAAGGGAATGAGGTTCAAAAAAATTATATAAAATTTCCTAAAAAGACCATATGATATAAAAATTATAATTTTAAAAAAGTAATCATATCATAATAAAGTATAGAGTATGATCATAACATTACTTCCGTAGAGATAATACTTCGTGGAAAAATAGAAGTGAAAATAAAAAACCTTTTACCCGAACATTTAAATATGGTTATAAAGGATAAAATTGAAATGTATTTCAAAGCATTTTTGGTAAGGTAATGAGAAATATTTTGAAAAACATATTATAAATAGTTAAAAAGTAAATATTTTTTATGTAAATACATTTTATGATGAAAATGTGGAGTGGGAAATAAAATACTTGATTTTTAATGTTTTTAAATATTTTTCTTTTATATTTTGAAATACCCTTATTTGAAAACCCACATCATAAAAAAGTGTTAAATTTTAATTCTAAATATGGTTAAATATAATTATTATATTCATATAAAATAATCTATAAATATTTACCAAAAATAGATGATTAATTGGATGGAAACATAATGTGTACATGTATGAAAAGATTCATTAGTAATAATTAAAGATATTCTTAATAATAGTACTATTTTATTTTTGAGATAATTTTATCGATGAATTAGTTATTGATGATGTGAAATAATTTATAGAGAAAATAGCTATATAAAATAGATAAATGTTAGGATCATTGAATTAATTAAAAATTATATTCAAGTAAGAAAAATTATGACCTAATGAATTGTAAATTGGGTCAACAAAACTCTTATAAACATGGAGCGATGAAATAAAAGATTCATAAGAATACAATTGTGAAATGGAAACTAAAGTATCATATAATTGATTGTATTTTGATACATGAATATAATTGGGTAGTTAATTCACTATATAAAATTTATTATGGTTCAAAAGTTCATATATGCCGAATGGAGTTAAAAAGGAGAATAGAAACCAAAAACTTTTCTCACCAAATAGTAAAATGATATATAAGATCCTATAAAAGAAAAAACTATCATTATAAATTTGCTTAAAACCATAGTCAAACAAAAAATATTCATAAATTTCATAAATAATTAGAATCGAAAAGTATATTATTTTCACTTATATTTCCACATCGAGTGTATAGGGTTTTGATAGTTTATACTAGTTTCATAAGAGTGGTGTTAGTATTCATTTTTATCAAAAATATAATCATGAAAATTTGACTAAAATAACTGTAATGGAATAATTATAATTATTTATGAGGATTTTATTTTCTTTTATAAGTGTTTAATTCTTTATTATTGTGGATGAAATTGGTAATCAACACTCATTGAAGATTCTCTTATTAAAATAATAGTGTTTTCTGAATTAATTTTGTAAATATTGTTGTATCTGTTCAGAAGATAATAATTATTTAAATTATTTTCTAATATTATATATTCAGTTGTGTTTTAATATTCATTCATCAAATAATTTTTTGGCATTGTTCATGCAGGTGTTTAAATTGACGAAACATGGACATACTCTTATTAGTGGATGATTATATGGTTATTTAATAGAAATATCATTATACCATAAGAATAATGATAATTTTAACTTATTATTAGTTTGATATATCAGAATTGGAATGAATAGAATGAATAATTGATGGATAGAAAATATTATATAATTATAATAATTTGTTTCTTTATCATAGTTTGATTGTATATGATTATTAATTTTACAATGATTTTTATCATTCATATTAATAATTTGTTGATTAAATTTTATTACAGGAACCATATTTATATAAAAAATTTCAAATTTATCCTTTAGAACCATTCTCATTACCATCTATTTAAGGCATTGAGGAAGAAAAAAATATGAAAAATGACCCTTCCATCAATGTGGTAGTCCTCATATATTCCGGCATGATGATTTCATTTTCCATTGATTGGGGAAAATCAGTAATATAGTTTATCATTTTTGAAACTAATTTTTTCTTATATATAATAATTATATTTTAAATTATCTATTATGAATATCCTTATGAGGTATTTAAGGAGAACAGAACATATTGCATCGTTGGAGTGGTAGTCCACTCAATGCATGATTCACGTTTTAATTTATCTTAATAGAAACAGGGAAGGTGGTTAATTCTTATAACATAATTATAATAACACACCCATAAAAAATAATACTTATTTTATAAATATATTATTGTTAAAATAAATTTTATGATGAGTAAAATCACATAAAGGAATATTAATGACGGATCAGTAGTACGAAATTTGTACCTTACTACTTAGATTATCTCCATTTCAAATGAGATCAAACCATAAAGGTATTTTATTTTGAGAGGAATAGAACATCATTAAACTGAATAATAGTATTTAATATAGGGATTTAACTATTTTATCGAAAAATTATGGGAGTTTTATAAGATCCTAAATGATGATATGGGTTCCCCTTTTATAAGTTAAAAGGGATGGCATTTTAATAAATACCAAAAATGTTTCTATAATAGTGATTCAACATCATGTATAGTGAAAAACTATTGTGAAATATTGGATTTGATAAGAGATAAGGTAGATAAAAACACAAAATACTCAATTTTAGACATGAATTAAATATATTTTGTTCTCTTTACCCCTTGAATTATTACATTTTCATTTAATATTTTACCACATAATCTAGTTTTTACTAAAGTCAATAAAATATTTATGCTTAAAAATATAGTGTATCTTATTAAATAATATGTACCCACTAATTTGAAATTTAAAATAAATTTTATTAAATTTAATTTGGAAAAATTAAAGAAATTAATATTAAAAAACTCATGTATAATGTATTAAAGTACATGTTTGGAGAATATATTACTTAAGTTGTAAAATGTAAAATATAGGTAAATAATTCAATAAGATGAATTTAGAATATATAAAATTAATATTATTATAAATATTTTTACAAAAAACAAATTTGTTTTGTTTTATTTTATTCTTATTTCCCAGTTATGTCATCAAACCTATAGTATTTTCTGAAATGGTATTTTACACAATGAACATAAAATATGATTTTTAATAAATATATCCTTAAATAATATTAATAATATATTTTTATAATTAATAATAAATGATTTTATAATTTTCAATTTAAATTTCAAAATTTTTAGAATTCAATATTAAGATAAAATATCATAATATAGTGGATAATTTTTTATATGGGAAAATAGCCTTTTAAAATGATAATTAATATTTATTCTGATATGTGATAAATTAAAAATTAATTTATTAGTAATATTTTATTCATTTTATCAATTTATTTTATTATTATTTAATCATAATATAATTTTTTTCTTGAAATAAATAAAAACAATTTATTAAAAAATATATTTTTAAGAAAAAAATGTTATAATTTTTTAGTTTAGTCATAATAATTGAATTTCATTTTTATTAAAAGTATACTATATTTTTATTACATATGTATTTAATAGCATGGTTACTTATATTAATTTCTATTAATTAAATTTCTCTATTTTTTTGTTATATTTAATACTTTTAGTTTTTTAATAAATATATCTTGGTTTCTATTTGAGTTTATCTTTTCTTATAGTACAAGCTATTAGAAAAATTATTTACATAATGAAATATATTGAAACTATTGGTGTGTTTCATTTTTCCACCATAAATTAATTATATTCTTGTAATTTGAATTACCACATATTAGTGATCCTAATTTAGGGTATGTGATATATAGTCTTGACTCAATATATAATTGTAGAGTGTTTTCAAAAAACCTATCAAATACATCATTTTATTTCAAAATAGGTCATTCCAAATGATGAGTTTCTCTCTAGTTATTTTATAAAAACATACCTAATTATTTTTTATCAAAACTAATATAATAGAATTACTTTTTTGAGATCACCCATATTGATAAATACATTGATGAATGAACATAGAGTGGTATGCACTATGAATTATGATTTCACTATTTTGATGATTATTATGGATTCACTATTGAGACAATCAATAATTTTAGAAAATAAAATTGAATTCATATAAATTATGGATAATAATACCCCCATAAAGAATATTCCTCAATCCTCAACATCGGATACCTTAATAAAAGAAGATTTTTTCTTTATATCAACTAATCATTGGTATATTTATATGATGATTTTAAAAAACTTCTGTGATATACTAGAGTTAATAAAATTATAATTCAATAATACGTATACTAATTTTGAGTGGAGTATATGAGTTCATTAATTATCATCATCTGCTATGTTATAATAATTTCGTCTAGTCATTGTGATTGAATATGACTTTCCATGTTCTATTTTATTTGGTGGATACTCATATTGAATTTTTCTATTAGCCCTAGTTTTATTGAACGTGTTAGTGTTACTACCATAATCATTAAAATTGAACTAGTAGACTGGGTATTTTTAATTAATCCAATAATTCCCTCCATCCATTTTATTAGTTTTTTCATAATATATCATGTACATTAATACTATATATGACCTTATCTTCCACACATGATACACTTGCTTATTCCTTATATACAATCCCCTTTTTCTTCTTCCCATATTTTATAAATGTAAAAAAGATGAATTTAACCTCTTTTATTATTTTTATCACTTAAACATCCATTGAAATTAATTTTTCTCTTGGTTTTTAGTAAATATTGATTATAATGAGGGACTAAAGTTTTCATTTTCACCATATTATATCTAAAAATATATTAATATATTTTAAAATTCTATTTTTCCAATGATTTTTAGACACATGGATTTACTACTAAGGAAATGATCAACTTTACATTCATAAAAAATAATAAAAGAAAATAAAAAAATGTCATATATTATGATTTTTTATTTATAGATATAGATATATTCAACTTCCTATTATTTAAACATAATAAATTATCTCTCATTTTTTCAGAAAAGAGATGTAAGAAAATATTTTCTTATTAATTACACCTTCATCATTTACCATTTCATGGAATCTATTTCTTTTTTTGGGATCATGTTCTTGATTTTTTTTCTATTTATTATTTTTACTTCTCAAATGACATATATATTTGGAAACATTTTAATGATCTAATATATATGGAATGAAAAATATATTTTCTACTATATTGATACATTACTCGAAAATTAGCAGGTATGGAAACCAACTAAAGAATAATGGTTTTTGATTCATGAAAATCAATAATGTAATATTCTCCTTAAGTTATTCATTTGAGGGGTCCACATAGTTTATATTCTAGATCATATATTAAGATATCATTTTTCTTATGACTTTAACTTCATTTTCATTCAAAAATGGTTTTTTGTTGGGATATTTTGTACATTGTCCATTACATTAATTTCTAACTTAGTTCCTCTAGGTTTAAATTGTTAAATTAAATAATGGAATGTTGGAAATGATAACTTATTAAATGAATATAAAAAATAACAATTAATAAAGAAATATCACATTACTTAAATACATTACCTGACATATGGATATTTCAGTTTTAATCAAAGTTATCTTTCCGAAACAACATACATAGGTCTTTAACTGAACTGTTAAATTATATGAATATTATTCAATGGTTTATAAAGTGAATATATATTATCCAGATCATGTCACCCATGACTTAAAACTAGGTGTATTGTTTGGCCTCTTGGATATACACTTGGTGACTATTGAGTTAATACCAAACACACAACTTTTTGGGATGTTGTATTTGTGTGAGAGCTTAATTCCACTTGTAGTATCAAGATAGGGATCCAATTTATTATAGAACATAATAATCTATATTTTACCAAAACATCGGGATGTTATCATAAACTGTTACTTATCAATATGACTTATCCCAAGTTTTTTCTCTAATATTCTACCAACTAGTGCCAAAAATTACATAATCAACTTAAAAAATAGCTAAACCCAACTATGAAACAAAATAAAATAACCCAAGAAAATAAAAAAGTAAATATAACATTAATATCATGATTTAGTTATGAAATCTCACAAATTATTACACCACCCAAGGACATAATATTTTGTGTCTTGGAAGTTAGATATATAAAAAATTATTATACAAAACAAGAAAAAAAATTAAACTTATTCATAGTCTTCTAAACCCTTTATATACATATAAAATTATATAATCACCTATATAACTAATATAATGGAAACATAATAATTTGGATACCACATATTTTTAATGATTTAAAACATATCATACTATGTTAGATCATAAACATGAAGGAGAGCTTGATGAATAAATAAATATCTTTTTAAATGATTAAGGTCTCATATTTGAAAATCATAAATCATGTTAGAGTAACATAACATCATAAAAATATTGTTATGGAACTATGAAAAGAATAACATTACTCAAAATTCACCTCAATAATCATATCACATGTAGGAATGACATAAAATTGTGGAATACTTTAAAAAAAGGTTTAATCATTAAAAATTAAAATTCATTTTAATGAAATTATTCTTGAAAAGATTAAATTGCTTGATAAATAACATATAAATTTGTATAACCCATATTATTGTGAATCGCTTTGTGAATAAACCCATTATGCCCATACCTATGTGAACAAACTCAATATGTCTAACACTGAAAATGTACAAAAAGTCTTCATGCCCAATGTTTTGTGAATAAACTCATTATGTACACGGTTGAATAACCCATGTGAAATTAAATTGATAAAATGTTGTGGTGGTAGATATTTTACCCCTCAAATCATAATCCATATATATGTGTTCTATAAAAAATAAACCACTAATATATCTTAATGATCCCATCGAAAAAACAATGAGTTTATGAAAACATTCATTAAAAAAATAATGATGACTATATGATATAAAAAGCATCATTTTCCAAATGGAATCATATCATTAAAATATATATACAGTTTTATCAAAAGATCACTTAATTATAGACAATCATTGGGAGAAAAATTTATGAGAAAAAATATTAATTTTTACAAAACCTTTCAAACAATATTATTAAAGATGAAGTGAATATTACATTCAAAAAAAAGTAAAAATAGAAATATAAGAATTTTTTACTATTAATTTTAATGATTATGAATAATATATCTTTAAAAATAAATAATGATTAGAAAAAAAATTACAGTGGAAGAAAAACCTTTGTTTTTGAAATGATGGAAAACCATTTACATTATTATTTTGAAATTCCTCTGTTTGAAAAATCAAATCATAAATTGAGTATTCAGCCATAATTTTGTAAATGGGTGAAGTTAAATATGAGGAAAAAATAAAATAATATATATTTTAATTATAAAAATTTTAGTACATTAGTGGGAAGAAAAAAATGACATAGAGTGAAAGATTCATGGGTAAGAATGTGGGTTATTCATTCCAATGCTAAACATTAATTTTAAAAAGAAATTAATAAATGATTTTTTTATTAATGAAGTGAATTAATTCACTCAATGAAAAATTAAATACCATAATAATATTGGGAATATAATTATTAAATATTTATTTAATAGGAATATTATTATAAGAAATTCAAGGGCCCGACAAATTTGAAATTTAGTACATAAAACACTTACAAAATTAGTAATGAATTAATTAATGGTTATTACAAGGAAAATCAGGAAATAGATGTTAAAATATCATATCATTGATGGTATTTTCATATTTGAATTTAATTAAATGGTTAATACAATATATAAAATAAAATAAGGTTCCTTATATTAAACATAACCTATATTGTTGAAAAAATACAAATAAACCCATACGCTATTTCCCTAGATAGTCGAATACACTTCAAGACGATGTATAAAAACTGAGAAAAGTAAATTAATGAATTGAAATCCATATTCACACTTAAAAAATCATATTTTTCATTAATAATAATTATCTATATGTATATTAGCTTTTACCTCTTTTCTGACATCGATCATTTATAGTTCTGAATGTTTGTAATAGTTTTATAGGTACGTAGTCCAAATTTAATTTTCTATACACATTCAACATTAAAGTATAATTAAATTTACTATAACATATGAATTATAATGATATTTTAATATTAAATACACATTAATGAGTGTTTCAATCTTTCTCCTTGTAGATGAAATCGATAATATGTAAAATTTAGTGATTTTGTTCACTACCAGAAGGTGTTTTCTTAATTATTGAGTAAAATATATATCTAACAATTATAAAACTATAAAATAATAACTGTTTAATTTTTAATGTCACATTATGTAATTAATCAGGTTTTAAAATTCATCCATGACATAATTTTATTACCTTATTCAAGAGGGTGTTCAAATAAGTACAAACATGAACATTTAATGGGTTATTAATAGGCGATTAAGTTGTAATACCAATATAAAAAAGGAATAATTATCATTTTTAGTGAATATTACTATTATATATCATAAATTGAAGTAATTTAATGAATAATATATTTATATTAAAATATTACACAAGATGAATAAATAATTTTTTCATTATAGTTTTCTTTCTTAGAAGTGTTAAATTTATAAAGAATGTTTATAATTAATATTATTAATTTGATATTAAATTTGTATTATCATGAAATAATTCATTTGATAAACATAATATTTATTTTTTTTAAACTATTCTCACGATCATCCATATAAGGTAGTGATGAGGTCAAAAAAATCAATCTTTCCGTTGACGTGATAGTCCACATGTTCGAATGAATAATGATTTTACTTAATATAGAATAGGGAAAATGCTTAGTATGGTTTACCATTTCATAATATAAAATATTTCATAAATATCATAATTATTTTAATTTCCCTATTAGGACCATTATTGTTTTTTGGTGAGGAAAATGTAACACTTTTCTTTATAGTGGAGATTGTTTACACAATGCATAATTCATGTTATCATTTTCTTAATGGAAATGTAAGGACAAGTTAATCCATTTCTCATAATTTTAGTAACATAATATTACATTTATTATACTTATTTTATTATTATGATATTCTATAAATATATTTGTGGAAGAATAAAAGAATATATAGAAATAAGATAGAGGGAATAGTGGTTAAAATCTATGACTCACTACATGGATTATCAGTTTTAGGAAGGGGTTTAAACCTTAATGATATAGTCATTTGATAAATAAAGAACCTCATTATGGTTTATAGGAGTGTTCAAGAGTGGTTTGGGTATTTCATGGGGTGTTCATAAGGGGATTTAGTGTTATGGTGAATGATTAGAGGAATGCCCCTTTATATGTGAAAAGAGATGGAATTTTTGGTAAATATAGAAACCTTTTCCATAATGGGAAGTCACTATCAATTTTACTGGATAAAAAATTGATAAATAACGTATATGAGAAGATATAATTTTAATATTATCATCAACAACTTAATTACATATATAATTTTAAAATGTTCTATGTCATTTACCATATCAATTATTAATTTTCTCCCTTTAAACTTCTGTTATGGTAACTAAACTTTCTCTAAGGTAACATAGTATTTTCCCTAATAATATTTTTTTAGAGAATTTGAACATAATTATTCTATATTTTAAAAATAATTCATTTGATTCAATTTATAAAATTTATAATAATTTATTTTAAACTACCAATGTGTAAATTAATGAAAATAATTCTTGATTAAATATTACATATATTCTAAAATATCAAATATAGGTTTGTAATTTCAACCTAATAATAAACATATATAATTTTACATATAAGACATGTATTTTGTCTTGGAAATAGTTTATTTTTTCGATTTTATTCCTAGATAATTGTGATTTAATAAAAGGCATGACATTTTTAAAAATTTTATTACGCACAATTCACATAAAAAACATAAATTCTAAGAAACTCAAAAATTATTCCTAAAAATATATTTTTATGATTAATAAATAAATTTTGTTCATTTTATAAAATAAATTATATTACCTTTTGTATTTAAATATTTAATTAAAATACTATTAAATATTAGAAAATAATATATATTAGAAAATAACTTTCTAAAATGTTAACTATTCTTGATTCTTTTTTTATCAATTACTAAATAATTATATTTTAATAAATTTATTATATTAAAAATATATTGTATTATTTTTCATCCATAATATACATAGTTTCTAGAAATTGAAAAAAAAATTCAAAACAATGTTTTTTAAGCATGACATGTTTTTCTTAGTAATTTTATATATACTAGTTGAATTTATCTAGTATAAAAAGTGGATTTTATTTACATTTTCCCCATATTTCATAATGTGGTTACTCATATTCATTCCCACTAATTAAATGTCAAGGTTTTAAAAGATATATTTTATACTTATACGTAAATCTAAATTTATAATGGGTTTTATTTAATTTTTTGTTACTTGTTGTGTTATTTATCATAAAAAATATTTAGTTAAGGAAATATATTAAAAAAACATACATTGTTACATTGAATAGGATCTCTGCTTAGTGATGCCACCAACCGAAATGGGAGTGTCACACCATAATATTTTCTATCTACATTGGACATATATTTTGTTGAAATATTTTTTACCCCATAATTTCTCATAGAAGAACAAATTGTGCGAAAATACTATTTATGGATTCTAAAATCAAGTTGAGTTTGGGCATTCTTCATGGTTTCCCAAACACCTTGAGTTGATATTATCTTCATGGTTCATAAAAACCCTTTTATAAAGGTACACCTCTTAGATATCATAAAACGTCCTCCTCTTAGGTGTATTCCCTAAAACATACCATCACACGACTTAACTACATGGTCTGGTATGGTAATAACTCTGGTAATGATAGAGTAAATCCTTTTTGGAATTCATAAATTAGTTATAAAATATTTTGTAATTTTTTTAAAAAAATATAATTATTTTAATTAAAAAATATTTAAAAGAATAATTTGTAAATTATTTAATTTTAATTTTATCAAATTAATATCTTTTTTAAACTCATCATATCAAAATTTACATTGGCTGAAAATGAGTGATTTTTTAGAAAAAGTTTATTTTTTTCTAAATAGTGAGAAATAATTATTTTTTTCAAAAGACATCTTTTCAATAAATTAAGTAATTTTGAAGAATAAATATGATTTTAGTCTTGTTTAAATTCCCTGATCTATTATTTAGTCATATGTAATAAAATTAATTAATTTTAATTAACTTGGTTAATTTTTTAGAAGAAGTTTTCTTTTGCATTTAAAATAGAGGTTTTTCATAAAAATTATTTTAAAACATAAAATGATTATCCTTATTAATTTAATAAAATAAACCCTAAAGATAATTTTCTTAAAATAATTTTTACAATTATATATCTAAAAATATTAATTTGTTTCATTTAATTATATTTATTATTCAGGGAGTAAAAATAGAATCATATTATTCTAAAAAAGAGTCTTCTTCTAAAACAAGCTGGCCCACTGCGTTTGTTGAAATAATATAAAATTAAATATTTCCAATTATATTAATTGAATTTATAAAAATGAACTAAATTTTTGGAATCATACTATTTATATTTTTTTATAATTTCAACTACATTTCTAAAAAAATTATTTGTGAGTGAAAAAAAATTAGTCAAAAGAATGAAGTTAAAAATATGTTTAATTAGTGGTTAATATTTAATATTAATAATCCAAATGACCTTCAAAAATATCCAAATGTAATTGAATAGAAATATTTCAATCTTATTATATTGTTAGTTTTATTTTGATCCATTTTCAAATATATTTCTATATGGGAATGATTTTTAGAATTATCCCATTCAAAAATATGCATGTTTTCCGCTCACCCCACTTATAAAAGACACTACATATCCCAATCTATTAACATCACAAAATTTAATTGGGTATGAAAATAATTGATGGTATTAATTATAAAATTCCCTAATATCATCATATAATAATTAATTTCAGAGTAAATCCAACCAAGGAAGGCCATTGGTTTAATCTAAAATGAGATACCTAAAGAAGAAGAAACATTCATCAACAAGATTTTTTTATATTATTTATTTACAGTCACATTAAAATATTATTATACTATTATGATATAATTTAATAAATATCATAAATTTAATTATATGTTTTAGGTTATGGTTATTCCTTACACCCACACACACTTCAATCAAATTGGTTTCAAAATCATCCTTTGTGTGTATGGAGGACCAATGCCTTAGAAATGAATGTAATTTGTTTTTCCTTTACGATACATGATTAATATAAGTATTTTATATATAATATTAATAATATATGTATACATATGGATTAATTATATCATATATATCCTTTTTATATTATAATACGTAAGAGATGCGATAACATCACCTATGTGTACAATAGACTACCTCATGGCGAAGTGATGTGATTCGTTTTCACTAACGCATTATGTGGATAGTGATAATAGTAATTATAAACAATATATGTGATGTAAATGAAATATTTAAGATATTAGTTATATATTTATCATTTTTAATTTTGTTATATCATTTTTGTCTTTATCACTCACCAAAAGATTATAACGTCATTCGTGGAAGTGTGGATTACCACTTCCCTAAAGTGATGTGATTCCCTTTTTCATCACCAAATCACATGACCGATATATATATATTAATAAAAAATTAAATATAATATTATTTATGATAAAATTATTATTATTAAAAGGTAAATTATAAATACATTTTTTCTATAATTATTATTGGGGAAATGGAATCCTTACTCATTAGTACATACGACCTACTGTCTCTATGATCCTAATATTAGTAGATTTTCTAACAACCATAATTAATAATTAGTCTTAAAATTATTATTTAGGTAAAAATATGATACTTATGTTTTGATTATTATTATGGTGACGTCTAAAAAAATTATCCCTTTGTCCATAATCGACATTCCAGAGTCATTTTGGAAACAAAAACCGAATGTTGTAAAAATATCTGACTTAATCTCAATTGATTATATAATTGAATATAACATGTTAATTAGTGAAATAAAATTAAAATTAAACATTGAAAAGGATATCAATACAGTTAATAATTAACATAGGTTTATTATCAGTGATGATACAGGCACACATGACCCATCAGACTCACATAAAGAGACTTTGTATCAATCTTTATTCATTGAGAAATATCCAATTATTATGCACCTATATTATTTTATAAGTTGTATATACAACCCCTTTTACATGGTATATTATGAAATATTCTATTATCATGGTACATAACATTTCTTTAATGTTTATATTTCATGGGTATGAAGATTTAAATATTTCCCACTCATAAGGGACTCCCAATTTAAAAACAATCCTTTTTCATGTTTTACATTCCAAAACATTCTCTTCCATATCCATGTTTTGAAAATGATTTCCTAAATGGTTTATTATGGGATTATATTATTTATAAATTAAAATGTATACTTTATTTAATGGGTCTCAAATGTAATTTTCTTACGTGTTTTATAGGAATCATTTTGAAAAATAAAAAAATTGAATTCTTAACATAAAGGAAAAAAATCAATTGTCCACATCCATGACCAATGTTTTATTTCTAGATTATATTTAATGATTTAATGTTTCCATAAATTAAAATACATAAATCCATTATCTGTGTCTCTAGTTTTGTATTAAAAGGGGTTTTTCATATATAATCATATTTTATAGGATTTTAAAATAAAATCATAATTTGTTATCTTAATTTCATTTTTGTATGAGTTTCAAAGTGTTTTCCAAATTATTTAGGATGGAAATGTCCATGCATAAAAATGATTTATTCATGATATTCTAATTGATTATTTTACAATGGGATGTCCTAGATTATACCGTGGGGTATCCCGAATAGCGTTGGGTGAGCATGTTATAACATATTTGATTGGAAAATCTAATATATTTTTATGTGAGCCCATTATAGTTTAAACTATGGGTGAACCTAGATATAGCTACAATTCATTAGGTAATTTTCCTTTTAATAAAATTAAAGAAATAATTATTAACCAAAAAGGATATCTTATTTATTAATCCTGGATCCAATAATTTATAAAATATGTTTAAAATGGGTTATGAATGTTAGGCTCTAAGTTACCAAGAAGGTTTTTTTATTGTTTAATATAGGTTTTAATGAATTTATTTGGTAGAACATGTGTTTTTTTCATGTGAAAATATTTTAATTAATATTTTTAGCTAACATTGATGATAAAGGTAAATATTATATATGATTCCATGTTTCCAAAAGAATAATAGTTTTCCATATTTTTGTATCCTTTTCGAAGCATTTTATGTTAATACCATGTTTTTAAATTATTTTCATAGGATATAAAGATGGGTAAGGGAATAAAAAATGTCATGTTGAAATTAATGAATATTCCCCATGAAAATAAATCTGGTATTTTTTTCAAAAGTTTTCTATTATGAAAAAATTGAATACAAAAAAGAAGTGTCCAATTCTTATTATATGGTTTTTCAATGTATGAGTTATGACCAAATTGTCTAAAACTATAAACCATAAAATAGATATATAGTGAAATAAATTAAATTCTTCATTAAAACTCATGATTATGCAATTTTTATTTATAGGCCCTTATAGATCCCATCAAGGGTCAATTTAGATAACATTAGAGGATTCGATAATGCTTATAACTTTCTATTGAACTATTTTACCTTAAAGTCAAGTTAAAATAAAATATAATTTGAAGATTACCTGGTTTATCTATTTGAAAAATATTTATTTATAATATTTTTACTTAGAGGGAACATTGTTAATGTAGTGGTAAAGAAACAAGAGTAAAATATCATCCTAAATAATCATCCAAAGTTGGTCAGAATATGAATAGAAAAGTTTGTTCCTATGATGGATTACGATAAATGCTGGTGGTATCCATGTTAGAGAGGAACCCAATATACTAGAAAGGATCATTTCTTTTAGGGATAATATAATGAGGCAAAATCACCAATATTTTAGGTGATAATTTTACCCATTTATAGTAGAACGATGGATCATTAATAGGAAATCAATATTTAAATTCATGGGATGTTTGGAACAAAATAAGTAAGCTATTTCCATTAATTTTTTTTGAAGTTGAATGTAATGGTTGATATTATTAGCTTAATAATACCAGATAAAATATGATCTTGATGCTATGAAAAGGGAAAAATTCAAATATATTATCCAAGAGAAATATTTACATAAAATTATTTGGATCTTCATGGTAATTGTTTTTTTGAATTTAGGTAGAATGTTAAATATTCAATAGATTCTTTAGATTAAAATGTTTCAAGATCATCTAGGTATGTACTAGAAATTATTTGAGACTCTCATAAAATAATTAATATGTTTGACTCAGGATTAAAACCAAGTCTATGTAGACATTCATCCACATGATAAATTAAAATCTATAAGAATGTTTGTTATTGTGTTAAAATGGTTGAGATAGAGTTTTCTAACTCATATGTGCCTCGTGATGAAGAATGTATGAAGTTGTGATGATGAAAGGTAGAAAAGATAAATTTAACTAAGATATATGGAGGAAATATTATGATGTTCCCATCTTGGGGTAAGTGTGGTCTGAATCAACCATGGATAATGTCTTATAATGTTTGGGAAGTGCTACCGATGAGTAATGATTGGCCATATGGAAAACAAATTCCAAAAAAAGAATCTAGAAAAACATAAGAATGGAGTAACTTATGGCTATCCAGCTGTAAGGTTCTTTAGTTTCACTAAATTGGATAATTATTACAATACATGTCTGATGATAGTTTTATAGGATGTAAATAATTACTTTTAGAAATATAAAGGTGTGGAGAATTCATTTTCTACTACTATAGTTGATGTCGGTCCATGAAATTATTTGGTGATAGAAACTAACTACAAGATTAAATTTTTCTACAATTTTGGCCCAACCATCATGAAATGTTGAATTATTTATCAATATTGATTATTCATTGAATGGGCTTGTTTAAATACAAATGAAAAATGATCAGGTAATTTCTTATGCATTATGTTTTTTGTAACCTTTTAAGATAAATTACCAAACAAATTATATGGTGTTTTATAGTATATTTTTTTCATTAAAAATTTGGAAGAATTATTTTTATTGAGTTAAGATTTGAATGTATACTAATAAAAAAAATTATGTATATATTCACTTAAAAATAACAGAACATGAGATGTACAAGATTCATATAACTGATCAAGGATTATGATGACATGATTCTTTATCATCCAGTGAAAAAAGTGTCTAATTCGTTGAGTTAAAAAGGTAATGCTAAATTGAACATGATTTTTTTGGAAGGTGGCCCTTTGTTTATTGTTTTGATGAATTCTGGTTGATAAGTTGTGGTTTTAGGGACCTAATCTATTTTGTTTTTGTTTTTAATTCAATTCACTTTGTCTGAAAGATTTAAGAGATCTTAGAAGGATGATCAATCCTTGTGTGAAAAGGTGGAATCTATTATGATGGGTATGCTTCTTGTTTTTAATATTGATGATGATTTTGTTTTAATATTTTGAAATAAATAAGGTTTTCCATGGGATTCCCTTTTGAGGATAATATTTATTAAGTCAAGTTTATATTTCTTCATTTTCTGTTTATCTGGGAAGCACTAATACATATAGATATCTTCGGGTGTATTACTACAAAAATTTTAGGTGAAAAGATATTTCTAACATTACCCTAATTTGTTTGACTTATTAAAAGGTTAAATAAAAATGATAATTAATTATGGGGATGATTCAAGTATTTCCAATGATGTATTTTAAATGATAGAATATATAAATGGATTTCATGGTTGGATTTCAAAATTCTTATCATGGTAATAATTCAATTTGGGTTAGATTTTTTCAATCAAATAAATATAAAAATTCCCTTCCCATTCATGATACAATTTCATTAGATCAACTGTATTATCTTTATTTAAGGTATATAATAAGGTTACTTGGAGTGCCTCTATCCATTGTACGAGACTATAATCCCTAGATCACATCTAATTTTTTGAAAGGACTATAGAATTCATTGTGTACTGAATTAAATTTTAGAACATATTTTTATCCTAAATCAAATAGATATACTGATAAGATGATTTAAAACATGGATGATATTCTTCATTCTTATTGGATGGAAGACAATGGAATATAGGATCAACATCCATCTTTGGATGATTTGTTTATAATATCATTCCGTTATACAGATGGAACCATTTATGGAATTATATAGAAAATGTTGTTGGAAACTATAATATTGGAACAATATTTGATAAAGGATTTTTACGTTAATAGAGTTGGTAGAATATATGGTAGGGAAAGATCAGTTAATTAAAAAAAATATCAGGATATCTTAGAAAAGGAAGAAAAGTTATATGGTTAACCAGAAACAAGTTCTTTCTTTTAAGGAAGGTGATCATGTCTTCCTAAATGTTTTAACATCAAAAATTACAATATGATTTGGTAATAAGGGTTATTAGATTCCATAATTCATTGGACTACATGAAATCTTAGATAATGTTAAATTTGTTTCATAATGAGTGGATTTTCCGTGAAATTATCTGAGGTACCAAATGTATTTTATGTTTTGATGTTAAGGAAATATGTTTCAGATTCATGCCATGTATGGAACCTAGAAGAAATTATGTTAGAATTTAACCAATATTATTAGGCTTATCATATTAAAATTTTTTACCATAGAGAGAATGAGTTTCGAAATATGTTGATTCACTAGGTTAAGGTTTTAGGAAAAAAACTATATGGTCGAAAAGGAAACATGGGAATCTTAAATTTCTATAAGGAAAAAACATCCCCATTTGTTTAATAAGTTAAATAAATTGAGGGGAACAATTTAAAAATAATTTAACTATTTAAAAACCCTGGTAATAATATATTAAATCATATTTTATATTAGTTAATAGATTTTTATAGTTATATTAGTTATAAAAATATTTAGTAATTTTTAATAAGAACGAAATTGTTTTAATTAAAAACATTAACATTGAAATAATAATTTGTAAGCATTATAATTTGGATTTTATAAAATAAATATATTTTCTTAAATCATCAATTCAAAATTCAATTTGGGAAATATTTTGGATTTTTTAGGAAGACACAAATTTTTCAGTGAACAGTGAAATATACCCATTTTTTAAAAAAGTTATTTATTTTTAATAATTAATGTAATTTATAAATCTCTTTTGTTTGGAATATTTTACAAAAAATAATAAATAAAATTTATTAATTTTTAATTAGCTTAATAACTTTTTTATCAATTTTTTTTTTTTTTAGAGTATATTTGTTTTGGGTTTAAAAAATGGGTTTTCTAAATATTATTTTTAAATGAATAATGTATCTAATTGTTAATTAATTTAAATAATGCATATTGAGGAATTTATTGACAGACATTTTTTTATATAATGAAATATTATTTTAATTTCATGTATTTATTTATTATTCATGGAGTTAATAACGAATCGTATATTTCTAGAAAATAATCTTCATAAGAACCCATTGTCTTATCGTGTCTGCGTGATTAATATTAAACTAAAATTTTACACATATATGAATCCAATTTGGAAAGATAGATTTAGTATTTAAAATAATAAATATTTATAATTTATAATATGTTAAACATAATTTTTTACCAAGGAAATTAGTGAACATAATTAAAAATAATTACAGCGATTAAGGTAAAAGGGATGTTTTCTTAGTGGCTAAACATTAATCTTATGGGGTAAAATTACCTAGAAACATGGAAACCCCCATTTTAAGTATATATCTAAAAATTATAATGTATATGTTTATAATTTTATACATTTTTACACTTTGTTCATTTGAATGTTTTTTTTTGTAATTATCTCTATAAAAAATTTACATTTTTTCCACTCACCCAACTTATAAAATACCACCTTCTCTCCTCCTATCCTCACAAAATTAAAAAAAAATTAGATCATTAATTCCCTTCCAAAATTACATCTCCACCTAGATATTATCATCCAATAATTCTTAATTTTGTTACAAATCTATCCAAGAAATTCATTTGGTTGAAACAAAATGGAGATACATGAAGAAGATGCAACATTCATCGACATGCATTTTTGTTTTATTTCATTATTCACAAGTTAAATTATTCTTATGAAAAATATGATATAATAAAATTATTTTATCCCATTATTTAATTATGTAATGGTAATTTTATGATATATACCCACACACACTTCCATCAATTACATTATGAAATCATTGTTCTCGTGTACAGAGGACTACCACCTCATGAACATATGTCGTATGTTTTTTTATTGTCACCTCTCAAGGTTGGTAATAATAATGGATATAAATTGTACATTTAATATTTATAAAATTATTATACTATATGATTCATTATATTATATAACTTATTTTTTATATTCCAATACATATGGGATGAGATAACATCTCTTGTGTCTACAACATACTACAACCACAATAAGCGATGTCATTCCTTTTCAATAACTCATTACGTTGAAGGTAATAATTGTAAAGATAATAAATATATGTGATATGAAATAAATATTTATGATATTAATGAATCATTTATCATCATGGATGTATAATATATAATTTTATTTCTTCTTTAATATTTGAAAAATCGATGACGTCATTCATGGGCGTCAAGACTACCGCCTCCTCAAAGCGATGCGATTTCCTTTTTTCATCATCACATCATAAGAATTATATATAAAATTCAATTAAATTAAATATAATATTATTTATGATATAAATATATTTTCTTAAGGATAAATATTACTTAACTTTATTCTATAATTATCATATGAAAAATAGGAATGTGACTCGTTGGTACTTACAACTTACCGCCTCCAATATAATAACATTACTTCATTGTTCATAACTATACATCATAACTGGTTTCAAATATATAATTTATGTATAAATATGATAATTATTTCATTTTTATTATTATCGTGATGTTTATATAATGATCCATTTTACCATAGTCAACCTTCCAAAGTTGTTTTTGAAATATAAACCGAATATGGTTATAACATACACCATAATATTAATTGGCAATATAAATGTATATAACTTGTTAATTTGTGAAATAAAAGTAATAATAATCATTAATATGTTTCTCAAGATGGTAAATAATTATCATAGATTTACGATTCATCAACATAAATACACATGTGAGGAATGAGACTCCCAGTAAATGAGTTCCCTCATTCTCATTTCATTGAGGCTTATTTTTTATGTTATTCACCAATAATATTTTATAAGATGTATATAAAGTACATCTGACAGGTTAGATAATTAATTATTCTATGATAATGTTAATTTTTTTAGTGTTATTTTTTCATGGGGCCAATGATTCAAATATATCCAATTGATTAGATCATTTTCCTTTTAAAAAATATTCATTACTGTTTTCTTCCAAATATTTCTCTTCCATGTCCAGATTTATAAAATGATTCTATTAATTTTATTATATATGCATAAAAAAATTAAAAACAAATATTTTATAATTAATTTTTCAAGAGTTTTAAAAAAGAATATTTTTACATGTTCTATATGGAGCGTTTTGACAAACACTAGAAGGAATTATTAACATACACAAGGATAATAAATTTTCAACCAGCTTGAAAATTATTTTAGTTCTATTAAAATATTAATTATTTAATTTTTCTTTCAATGAAATCATTCTTCTTTTACTTTAAATAGAATAATTTAGTATTTATTTTTTTTAAATAATATGACATATTTTTGGGGCTTAAAATGAAATAGGGATTTTAATATATAAAATTGATTTTCTTATGAATTTAAAATATTCATAAAAATATTTTATAATGAAAAGGAGAAAACATAAACTTTTTATGTTCAAGATATGGTTCTTTAGAATTATATGATGGGGTGACCCAAATAGATCCATGTGAGCCTATTACAGACATATACGATGGTGTGTCCTGGATAGCTCCAGGTGACCCTATTATATCTTAAAGTATGGGTGATCCCATCTAGCACAACAATGAATTGGGTAATGATACATTTAGTAAAACAAAAGAACAATGGATTTAAAAGAGGTTCTGTTATATGAATTCTACTAGGAACTATTTACATCAATAACAAGTTTAAACATGGTTATGAATATTATGTTCTCTGTTACTGAGAATAGTTTTTAATTGCTTACTATGGGATAAAATTATTTTCTTCAAGAAAAAATGTGGTTGTGTTCTCCATGTGAATTTTTTTTCATTTTCTCAATGAACATTTAAGATAAATTAAAAAATTACATGAGTTTTAATGTTTTCACAAGAATAATAATTTTCCTTTTTTTATATATCCCTTACTGATTTTTTTGTACTCCTACCACATGGTTAATTTTTTTCACTGGATTTCTATACGGGTACGTGAAAAAAATACATAATGTTTAATGAGATAAATATTTTATGTAAAAAAGAAATAATTATTTAATTTAGAATTCTAATATTATTGTAAAAGTGGATACTGATCAGAAGTTTTCACTTTGAATTATATGTTTTCAAAAAGTATGATTTTACACCTAATTATCTATGAATTTAAATCTAAAAGGATCCTAAAAGTGAATAAAAGTGATCTATCAACTAAAACCCTATATTATTTAATTTTTATTATTGGGCCCTTATTAGCATCTAAAGGAAACATACTTGTGTAACACCCACTCAATCACCATGAGTTGATTTACTCATATTTTCTGAGAAACCCTGAGTTGAGATAATCCTCATGGTTTTCATATATATACCTCCAATTAGGTGTAATCCAGAAAACATACCATCACCTGACTCACTTACGTAGTTAGGTATCTAAGGGAATCATACATTTGTGATCCCCATATAATCACATTGATTTGAGATATTCCTACGGGTTTACAGAATGCCTTTAAACTAGATTCTCCTCTTATTTCTTAAAAACACATTGAGTCATAATAATCATCTTAGTTTTAATATATGGTCCACAACTTATGTGTAAGTCCCATACCTATATAAAAGGTAAGAATTAGTTCATAATCCCTAATCTATCATATTTTTTTAGCCCTATTAAAACTGAGGTATCCTACATAGACCTCCTACCTAGTGTAAAAACCAACATTTCTACAAAGGCAAGAACCAATGTGTAAGCTCAAATAAAAACACTATTGTTAGATATTAAGAAATATAGTCAATATTATATTATATCTTGATTTCCAACTGGGCTTAACTCACATAGTCATAATGTTTTTGGATGAAATTCTATTAGATCATCTTTCATGGATTTCTTCATTCACTTTGTAGTCCATGCTATATGACTCTACACTGTACAATGTATATCCTTTCAACTTGATGTTAAAAATCATGGACCCTTACTCACATATGAACTCAATCTGTTTCCCTAATATAATGGGGTCTTTTATTTATACTCTTATAAGATACATAAGATTTATATCTGAGGTTCAAACAAAATATCACAAGATATTCCAATATTTTTATAATATAAACAACTTTTCTTGAATAGGTTAACCCTAAATTTTCATCCAAATTTATTCATATATTCCTTATGTTGAGATACTACCCTTGGATTTTCCCAATATTGGCCTCCAACTAAGATTAAGATCCAACCATACATTTATTTACTAATCTAGTGACAAAAATGGTGATCCAAATAGGATCTCTCATATTCAATACCCATACAAAACATTTATAGGCACCCTTAGTAATAGTTATCCATTCCATAAAATATTAAACATCTTATATGATGTCACTATCACACAAACATATGTTTTATTTCATGTCCTATTAATTAGATCTTAAGTATGTTAACTATAATTCATTTTACATTTATACATATCAATTCCTCTTTATAGGACTAATCCAAACAACACAATGACTACAAAATCATAGGATGGTGATCAATTAAAGAGTACATATCTAGGTGTATTTAAATAAAAGCCTAAAAAATTAATAAGAGGAAGACGGGGAACCAAGAAAACAAACATTTTTACATTAATTCATTACTTCAATTGGATCATTGAAATAAGAGTACTCAGTCCGATGTAGAGATTTGGGAAGGATTAATTCAATATTTCTTAAATCTATAAGATATTCTATGATATATTTAAACTACCCTAGAAAATGTGCGATTAGATTAAATTCCCACCCACCTGACTAACACATATTCTAAAGCATCTCTAATAAGCTACCACAATAACCCTATCAGTTGGGAAAGTTAAACCAAATGGTATTCGTGTCTAATAATCCTGGTTAAAGGTATATATGGGTATTTCTATCATAATAATACCCTATAAGAAATATAAAATATATTTACCCATTTTAAAATATCAAGGATAAAAAAATGATTTTAATTTTAGATGTAAAAATTCATGACCATATAATAGATTTATCACACTGTAAGAAAAATTACATTTTAAACATGAAAAAAACATAAATGGAAGTTATTTATCTAAATTGATATGTTTAAATTAGAAATAAATATATCCATTAAAGTTAGAAAAAATTCTAAAAGAAATAATTAAAAAAATTCTATATATGAAATAATGTATCCTTGTATAAGAAGAAAAATGAAATAAATATCTAACATCTTATAAAATCATGATCTTTGTATGAATAGTCCACTATATATCCACACAGTTTTGATGGACTAGTTAATAAAAAGGGGAAAAATGTTCTTATAACAATAATATTTATTAATAGTATCATATACATATATACCAAGGGATATATTTATAGAGTGGGTATATAAAGTAGTATAATTCCTATAAAGATCAATATGATTGAATTATAAAGTAAAAACACTATTCTATTTTGAAAAAAGTTGAATAAAACATTTTTTTGACCAAATGAGACTTGGTGGTAAAAATAAATAAATAAGTTAATTTCATAAAAAAATTGAATGTGTGTCACATATTAATAAATTATTAATAAAACAATTTAAAAACATACCAACATCATTTTATATTCTAAAAAATTGATAATTCCATCATTGTGGTATATTTCCAATTGTATCTATAGGGGAAGAACTTCAAATACACCTTATTTGAATCAGTGTAATATTAGATATAGGATCATATCCACTAAAAAACTCATAAAATAAAGTAATTATTGAGGAAACCCTTTTAGCATAATAAAGAATATTAACCAATAGAGTATATAATTAACTCCTAACTAGAAGTCTATATTTTATAATGATGTTTCAAAATAATGAATTCCATAAATAACTAATTAGAAGGAAAATATATCACTACTAAAGCTCCCTTAAAATAAACAACCCTAATAATATGTTTTATAATAATTATATATATATATATAATAAATATTCCATTTAGGGGAATGTTATATGATGATTAAATATATAAAATCATTTTCAACAACTCAAATATATACTTTATAAATTAATTTTTAAATAATCCATCAAAATTAATTAAATATAATATAAAATAATTTAAATATTTATCAAATCAGAACATAACCTTCATAATTAAAAAATCATTCTTAATTTACCAACCATTAAAATATTAAAAAGTCTTTATCTAAATTATGTAATGAATATTAATCCATTTTAGATGAAATTTAACATGCAAACACCTAAATAATGATATTATAAATTCTAACATGAATATTTGTATCTAAATAATGGATACCATATATAATGACACAATTCACCAGTGATTGATGACATTTACTAAGTATTATATGAATAATACTCCTTTTAAAACGTATAAAAAATAATAAATCAATTATTTAATTTTAAACAACATTTTTATGTAATTTATCAAATCTGTGGAAGAAATAATAGTCATTGTATGTTGATTAAGTGATGAAATACTCATAAAAAATGTGTTGGACTCATAACCCATTTTTTTGAATCCATAAATGAATTTAATTTCTTACTTTCAGGTTTTCACATCTCATGAAATCCCCAAATCTCTTGAAATGCATATATATTAATATTCTATATATAAGGGATATAAGAGATATAATGATAAAGCCGACGAGGGTGGAGAAGATAACGAATGAAAAAAATCTTTGAGATATTCCATAATACATTCCTTGGTGGACTCAATCCCATGGAGATAGGGGTAATATATTAATATTCCACTTAAAATATCAGTCAAATACAAAAGATGATACAACCAGAGAAGCCTTCAGATTGGGAGGTGTGGAGTAGGGAGTATAGAAATTTTAATAATTTTAACTTTCATTTATTGGTTTATATTTAAAGATATTGTTTCCAAAATTTCGAGAACTTTTTTCAATAAATTACATGATTAATATTTCATATTTCCTAATCAAATGATAAATAGATATATAGGAATATTATGTGTGCAAGGTACATGAATGTTTTTGTTGGTCGACTAATAAAGAAAAATAGATGGAGAATACACTGTGGACGTTTCAATTATACCAGATGTTAATACTATGAACTGTATGTATTTAAATAATTTATGAAATGTTTACTACTAATTATAGGGAAACACCTCTTCTTCCCCTCTACTAAAAATTCCATTAAAGGACACATATTCCCTCCATGCACTATTATGGGAATATTTTTAATTATTCATTGACTTATGGGGTTATACTATAGTGGAATGTATGTTTGGTTATATAATTTATCTATATTTGATTCTCCTTTTATCGAATCTAATTTTTCCAAAATATTCTTCCAACTAGATGAGTCTGAATAATAATGGAAGGTGTCAGACTACTATATTATCTAAACAAATGTGGTTGAAACACTTCCTCTAAATGGGGATAATTCCACAATATAATTATCATAATTTACTCCAGCTTCAACATCTTATTATGAAATGTAACACCCTATTATTATATTAAATAATTTTCTTTTCATAAAATACTATTTTAAAAAACCTTTTTTATAAAAAAGCAATCGAAAAATAAACCATGACACATCTAATTAATATAAATATAACTATTGTAATGTATACATTTAATTAAGGATTATAAATATAGGTAACAAAAATATTAAATATATATATATAATGAACAATTATTTTAAATTTCAATATTAATTCATTGATAAAATTAAATTAATATATCTATATAACTAATAAAGTCATTATATATGGCAAATATATTTTTCAAATGAAATTTACTTTTTATGTGCTTTGAATTTGTATTTCAAGGAACTTAATACATTTTTATTTAAAAATAATAAATTTTATTATTTATTTAAATTCCATATTAATAATAATTTAATCCAGTATTGATAAAAAATATGATTTAAAACATTTAATGATTAAAATTTTATTTCTCTATAAAAATGTTTCATCATTATATTTTTTTATTTGGATTAAAAAGATAAATTTACATATTTTACAGTATTAATTTAATAAACTGAAAAATATTTTTTATTTCAGTGTGTCAATATTATCTTAGGGTGGCTTTCTGTTATTTTTGTAAAATTATTTTTCTTGTGAATAGTGAATTTTTTTTTATTCATACAATAGCATTTTTGACTTTGTCATTATATAATAATGACATAAATAGTTTTATAAAAAAATGTTTAGAAAACATTAATTTATTGGGTATAATTAATCATTCAAAAATAATATTTTGAATTTTGTAATGTCATGTTTAAAAATTTTGAAGATAAATAATATTTTCTTATACTAGAAAATAATTTTTATCTTTTATTTTAATTAAGATATATGTAAGTGAAATTTGGTTGTGTATTTCTTCAAAATCCCCACAACTCTAATTTTTATAATAACAAACTAATTAATGACATGTCAACCTACAATGAAAAATTTTATATGGGATTTCTTTTAAAGACACATAACTATTATTTTTGTAATAATAAAACAATTAATTTCAATGAAATCTACATTGACAATAATTTTTTTAGGGAAATTATTACTATTTTTAACTATACATTTTTCTGATCATATATATTTTTCTTAATATGTGGTAATATTAAAATTAAATCTTCTCAGATTTATAAATTTAATTTTATTAAATAGTATCTATATTTTAAATCAAAAAGAAAAAATCAACAATATTTTTTATTTATATTTTAATCATAATTGTTTTTCACTTTTCAAAATGATGTTACCATGGTAATAAAAAATTAAGGTAAAAATATTTTAAGCAAGTGTAAAATATGTTAAAATATTAAAAAATTCCCCCAAATGAGTGGTTTTGGTGGGTCTTGACTAGAAACAACTAATCCCCATTATTTTCTTCTTTTTATACCACATTGTAAGTTAAACATGGATTCGTTTTTTATTAAGTAGTTACATTTTAAAAAAAATTATTTCCTCTACTTATAAGTGAGTCCTTCCACCACCCCTTAAATGACACTCTAAAGATTATATTTTACCACAAAAATATTCCCATTTTTTATCCCATAGGTAACTCTTCTAATATATTAATTCTCTTGAGATAGGTTTCTATCTTAAGCCCTATATATCTAAGAAACACTTCAAGGGAGTATGTAAATTCCTTAAGTAAGTAATAATCACTATGTAAAGTTTTTATTTATCAATCTATTTCTTACAAGTATGTCTTAGAAATTATAACATTATTAAATTATTATTATTTATGTACTAATATTTTGTTTTTTTGGAATAAACATTTCCTACCTTTCACCCAATTTTCTTAGGAAACTAAAAACATAATTATGTGTAAGTGTGGACTACAGCCTTTCTGAGTGACGTGTTTTATTAATCCTTAAGAACCATACTTGTATGTTACTAAAATTATACTTAATGCATTAATATGTTTTTAAAAATATAATTAATATGTTTTAGAATTTTAAACCATTTCCAACCCTTCTCTCATTCTATGGAAAATAAAAACATCATATGTGTGTTCATGTGGACTACCGCATCAACAGAGTGACATATTTAATTTTCTATTTCTCTAATATTTAATTATCTATCTAAAAATATAAATATATAATTCAAAACCAAAAAAATATCTAAATAATATCATTATGT
This sequence comes from Viscum album, assembly GCA_963277665.1. Lineage (NCBI taxonomy): Eukaryota > Viridiplantae > Streptophyta > Magnoliopsida > Santalales > Viscaceae > Viscum > Viscum album. The sequence continues at coordinate 367,327,266 of OY728119.1, read as the reverse complement.
TTATATTATCATTTTTTAAATGATTCCTTAAATGAACTATACTCTTCTATAATTTAGAGAATGTATTTGTTTTAAATCAATTCAGAAACTTATTTGAATAATGTTATAAATATAAAATCATATATTAATATGAAAACTGATATAATGTAATTATTAGACACATGTGAAAAAATATTCCTTATTTAATTTTTCTTGAACATTTATATTATAATTCATTATCATATCAATATAAATCCATTTTCATTGTAAATTATCAAAATAGTAATACCTTTTATTTCTTCTCTAATAACCTTAAAAAAATAATCATTTAGTGAAAAATTAACATTATAAATAATTATGAAATTCCTATTACACTACCTAAAATAATATATTAATGATGAACTGGGAAAAAGGTAAAGGGCATCAACATCAATATAAAAAATCATGTGCACATTAATTAAAATTAAAAACATCTGATGATGAAAATGAAGTATACATAACTTGTAAATACAAAATAAAAAATTATAATTTATTTGTATAAAATTTTATAAATATGAATATTGCTTTGTAAGAATTTATTATAATAGTTATGTTTTTTATAAATGAATCTTGAGTGAATTTGACAAAGCATAAAAACAACAAATGGAGTTTCGTTACAAAATTTTTATTCTTTGAGACTTACGTGATATCCACCGCTTATTTTATATTATGTGGTGAATATAATAAAAAGTTATTCTAATTTAATAATATTTTTTTATGAGTATAAAATTTATTATAAATCTATATCAATTACATTTTTTCAAGGATGGTTGGTTCAAGGGTTATTGAAACTGTAAGTGTTTCAGCGCCAATCAAATTTTTAAATTTAGATTGATTTTGAATGATAATACATATGGGTAATATTTATTTTATTTATATCTAAAAACCAAAAAAATATTATTATATTATAATTATTTATTTTTTATAAGTCATCTCCCAAATTTATCTCCCTTACTAAATAATTTACCAAATTTAATTCTTGTAAGTGCAACTGAATCCACCTCATCTTTATGGTCGATATTATTACTCTAATATATCAACATTCAAATACTTGATTCCAATATCAATTATTTAATTTTTTTTACTATTTTAATTTCATTAAAATATTTCTAAATAATGTTTTAATGTCTTCATTATAGCATTTTGATAAAGCTATCCATTTTTTTGTTTTTTGTGTGAAATCAATATGTCATTATTATGGAAATTATTCATTACAAAGATTCATTTATATGTTTAAAATGGTTTTACAAATGAATTTGTTACATAGTGATTTATTTATTTAAAATAAATGTTCTTTGTATTTTTTAAAAGAAAAATTCCCATTTAAAAAACTAATATGTTAACATACAATGATATTTTTCAAGGATATATTATATATGAATTTTATTAATAGAAAATTTTCCAAATTATTATGACTTCATATATTGGAAAAAAATATGTATTTATCAATTAATTTTTAGTGGATGTTTCTTTAATTTTATTTCTCAAAATCCACACTTTACCTATTTAAAAACAACTTTTTAATGTTCCACGTACCTTTAACTTTAATGATTATGGTAAAAAAAATTTCTAGGAATGATGTTATTTTTATCTTATATTTTACTTATTAGATCTAAAATATTTTTATTCTGTTGAGTTATTTTTGATCCATATCCTTCCAAATTCATTTATGAAATTCTGTTTTAGATTGATTGATTATTTGGTATCAACTTATGTACTTTTGATATAATTTTATGTGATAAGATTTAAAGATCAAAAGAAATCCATTTACATTCCAATGGGGTTCATGAAATGATGAATAAATGATGTCTTATGAAAAAAATATGTATTTATTTTGATGTATGTTATCTTCTAAAACCGTAGAATGAATTATTTAATGTTTTATATCTCATGGGATAGAAATGGGATATGATTTGTTTCTAAAGTAAATAATGATACATAAGTTATGATAGTTGTTTCAATAATAGATCTTATGTTATGATATTTGAGTTAATAATGGGAGATGATTTTTAATTCTCATGTCCTTGATATTATCTCTCACCCAATCCCTGATTCTATTCTAACAGACCCCCCTTCAGAAGACCCTGCTTCTTTGGCCCCAATGATGAAGCGCTCCTCCATTATTTCCCCGGTCCTTGATAATGCAGCTATAGAAAATCCTTGAACTTCTTCTGAAATTGATAATGCCAACACTGATAAATAGTTTCCCTTACCTGAAAGCAATATCACTCACCCACATATCATTTCCATAATTTCTGAAATACAACTTGCATTTGAAAACATAGATAGCCCCAAGTCTGTAGAGCATAATTACAGGGCTACCCTTCTTTATTCACCCTTATGTAAGGATAGGGGGCAGGATTCCAGTGGGACTCAATTTGTACATTCTGGGAGCAGACACACTTTGCAGTGTCTTTCTGCCCTGGGCTCTCAGTCACCTCCCCTACAGGACCCCTGTAACCCGACTACTTTGCAACCAGAATCTATTTGAATTATAGGTATATTAATCCTTCAAAAGAGGGTGTTCTTGGAGTTGCAACCATGTCAAAGGCCTTGGCCTCTAAAAGAAAAAGGGACAAACCCACTAAAAAGAGGTCTAAATGAATATATTATATTGGAATTGTCATGGAATTGCTAACCATGACACCTTCAATGTTTTAAAAAGATTTATAAGCACACATTCCATAATTCTTTTTGATATTTATAAACCTAAAACCATATTTTCCACTAGATTACATCAAGCCCATTTTGGTAATTATTTTCTAGGGGCTTGTAATAATGGGATATCTATTGATTCTTTATGGTTATTTTCTCATTCCTCTTTGCATAATGTCAGTATTTTTAACTGATAGAATCAATAAATTACATGTGAATAAATATATTAGAATATACATGTCTACTCCACTTTTGTTTATGCCTATACTAGATACCAATACATGATCGATCTTTGGAATGAAATCACCCACCTTAGTAATTCTATTAATCAGAATTTGGTTTATTATTGGGGACTTTAATGCTATTTTAGCCCCGAGTGAAATGCTTGGCCCTTCACATGCCCCTATCTCTTCTAGGGAATTCCATGCTTGAATTGAAATGAATAATCTTGCAGAGATCAATCTCTTGGGAGCTAAATTTACTTGGTATAAGAAACATAATAATATAATTGTGGCTAGTAAACTTGAGATATCCTTCAACAATGTACATGACTTGGGTAAATGAGATAACATTTCTAGCATTATTCATGTGATTATTGCTTCTGATCACTACCCCATACTGTTCATCTTCTCTCATAAAACTAATAAACATAGGGCCCCTTTCAAATATTACATTTCTTGGTCATCTGACCCAGAATGCATAAACATCATTAAGAACACTTGGATTAATATATATGGCCAGTTTCATCATTTTTATTTCCCGGTGATATTAGAAATACTTAAACTAAATCTCAAATGATGGTGTAAATCTAAGGTAAGTGAACTGGACAATAATATCAACCTTTGGGAAAAAGAGCATATTCAATTCCAAAAATCTAATTCTACTTCAAACTTTTTTCATTACTCTCAACATGAAATTAACATATCTTCTATGCTTATCTCTTTTATCAACATTAAAGACAATCTCTAAAAGAAACTCTTTAATTCCAAATGGCATAATAATGGGGATAGAAATATTATATTTTATAATTCTCTTCACAAAATTAGAAATTCCTATATACCACTACCCTATATTAGAGATGGGGACCATATTCTTGATACTGATGAAAGTACTGCTAATCATATTGTTTCTCACTTTCATAAAATCTACAATGGTTCTAGTATTGAAAAATACATTATGTTATACATCATTCCCTCCCTAGTTACTATTGTTGATAATTACTTGCTAAATAGCACCCCCTTGACCATGAAATTAAAGACACCATATTTAGTTTAAATCCAGATAGTGCTCCTGGGCTGGATGGATTTAATAATAGTTCTTATCAAAAGCACTGGGATGTTCTTAAAAATGATGTTTACAGTATGGTAAAATCTTTCTTCTCTAGAGGCATTCGTCTACATGGGATTAATTACCAATTTCTTGTTCTCATTCCCAATACCGAGAATGTTGATGACATTCAAAGATTCAGACCCATTTCACTCATTAATTCTCTATTAAAAAACGTCACTAAATTAATTTTCAATCGAATAGATTCCATTAGTAATAGAATTGTTTCCTGGAACCAATGTGGGTTCATAAAAAGAGGATCTATTCAAGACTTCATCTATCCTTCCTCTGAAGTCACCAATCTTTTTAATAAAAATAATAAAGGTGGGAATGTTTATATTAAACTGTATTTTGCTAAGGCCTTTGATACCATTGATTGTAACTTCACGTATAATGTCCTCAGGAAATTCGTCTTTAATGAAACTTTTATTAATATGATCATATGTTTGTTCAATTCATCTTATATCCATGTTCTAATCAATGGTTCACCTAGAGGCTATTTCAGTAGTTTGAAAGGGGTGAGAAAGGGTGATCCTCTCTCAGATATTCTCTTCTCAATTGCTGAAGACTACCTAAGTAGGCCAATATCTCAAGCGATTGATAAAGGTTCTGTAAATAATATTTCTACTTCTATAAACATGAATGCTCCCTCACACCTTATCTATGTTGATGACCTAATTATACTTACTCAGGGGGTAAAAGAAACATTATAGCTTTAAAAACAATCCTTCTTCACTACCAAGAAGTCTCCGGTCAACATATAAACTAGAATAAATCATACATATTTTTTGGAAAGGACGTTTATCCAGGGAGGAAACATACCATCATGAATGCTTTAGGTGTCAGTGAAGGCTGACTTCCTTTCAATTACCTTGGAGTGCCCATCTTCTGGGGTAGACCAAAAGTGAATTATTTTTCACTCATCACTGAACAAATGCTTCATCATCTTTCCTCATGGATGGATAAAAATCTTTCAATGGCTAGAAGAAATTTTTTGGTTAAATCTACCATTGTTTCTAAAATGGTTTACTCCATGATGATTTATAAAGGGCCAAAGAGTCTTTTAAAATGAATTAGTATTTATATTAAAAAAGTTTTATAGACTGGAAGTATGTTGGAGAAAAAACCGGGGAATATCCCCTTGATCTCTTAAAATAAGCCTATTGATAAAGGGGGTATAAGAATTAAAAAGCTCAATAATTTTAATGAAGCTATTCAAGCTAGGATTACATGGAATCTCATTCATAACACCTCTCCTTATACGGATTTTCTAAGGGCTCGTTTTCCTGATAAACTTAGAAATAACCATTATCACTTCCTTACATACTCTATATGGACCTACATTAGAAACACTACAAATTCTATTATGACCAACTCTATATGGAAGGCTAATAAGGATTCCAACATAAATTTTTGGCTTGATAACTAGACAGGTGTTCCTCTGATCTCTTTGATGGAAAACAACTTTTCTCCTCACCACTCTCAGGAATCTATTAAAATTATCATGCATATGAAAAACCCCTATCTTTGTGGGCATGTTAAACAAATTGTTTTACAACTATCACTTTATTAATACAAATGATATTCTTATTTGGGAACCTTCGCATAATGGGATTCTTGATTCTAAGTATTACTATAATCATTTATTAAATATTGTTGAAAATAATTTTTATTGATTAAGTTACTTTAATAAATCCTGGTTAAAACCCTCAAGATTTACATTAGTCTGGAGGATTGTTCCTAACAGAATTCCCATAGATACTTGTCTACAAACTTTTGTGATCATTCTACATTCAAAATCCCGCATGTGAAATTAGGATCTAGAGGATATAAATCATATTTTTCTTTCTTGTAAAATGGAAACATCTCTTTGGCATTACATTCTTGACATTTTTGAGTGAAGATGGTTGTTTGTGAATCTATTACCAAGCAGATTCAATGATGATGTGACTTATCTATCACCCAGAAACTCAAAAATATTTTGGTTTCTTCCATACCAGAGCTTCTTCATGTAATCTAGTATGGTAAAAATTATTTGATTTTTTGTAATAACACATTTAAAATTAATGGAGAAAAAGAAAGAAAACTCATGTCCATTTGAGATGGGGCTTCGATCCAAAAAGATCATTACAACAAATCGGTTCAAGATTTTGATATTCTCAGACGAGTTAGAGTGGAGGGAAAATATATCTACCCTAATTATACTATTGAATTGTTTTGGATCTCACCCCATCGGGCTGGATTAAAGTCTATCTGGATGGAGCCTCTAAAGGCAAACCTGGACCAGTCGGCTATGGAGCCATCTTTAGAAATCATTTAGACTCGAATCTTGGTTGCATCTATGGATCATGCGGTTCCTATACTTCCCTAGAAGCTGAGATGATGGTCGTCATTCATGTCATTTCTTTTTCCAAGCTTCACAACTGGAACGACACCTTGATCAAGAGTAACTCCAATACCATCATTCAAGATATTTGTAATTGTACCATCCAACTTTCTTGTACTCTCACTTCATGTTGGATAGATTTCTTGAACTCTCTAGCTGAACTCAGCTTCATTCCCACCCACACCTACCGTGAAGCTAACAGGATTACTGATGGGCTTTCCAATTTAGGTGTTACTCATGATTTTCCTTGGAGGGATGATCTTCCTCTAGAGTTACACCTGTTTTATGTTAGGGATGTTATAAACATTCCATATTTTAGACTTTTGTAACCTCCTTTTTTAATAATATTTAGTTTTTTGGTCTTTGACCAGAACACTACCTTGGAAAAAAAATAAAATGTTACTAAAAAGATTAAAATTGAAGTAATGTGAAAGAATTATTGAGTTAAATTATTTTTATAGATGAATATAAAAATATATAAATGTTTTACCATAATATATTTGATTTGTTTTATAATAACCCATGTTTTCTTATGGTGTACTGATCCCTTCTTTTTGAATTTGAATGTTTAGATATGGCCTAATACGAGTTCCCTTAAAGGTTATGGTGTTTTGGAGTTTTTTAGGGCTTTTTCGGAGCCCATATTCAGGTTTTGGGGTGAAAGTGGCCAAGGAAACTATTAGTACAAACCATGTGGGGATGAAATAATATTTTGAATAAATCATGTGAGGATGAAATGTTGGGTATTACAGGTCACAAGGTGTGAGGAAATCATGCAGAAATAGGGGCACACCCATGCAAGATGTTCTTCATTTTTTATAGAACATGATATTGGAATTTTTTTACTGTTTATGAACAATTAGTAAATTGTGTTGGTAAACTTTGTTGGTTCTCCTTTTACCTATAAGAACTATGCATGGTTGGAACACGATTTACCAAACTATGTTCCTGAAATGTGCAACCTTATACTTTTTTAATTTTGGAATATTTAATTAAATTAATATTTTCTTTTTAAACCCTTTTATCTTTTCTTCAATAAACAGTAGAGGAAACATACTCTTGATATCTCAAATGATTATATCCTTATATTTTAGATATACTCTTCATCTACCCTCTAATTACGCATAGTTTTTATCATCGAATTTGCATTTGTAAGGCCTAGTTTTCTTCTTAACATTTCTCTATTCAACTAGAAATCAATTTCACTATTTGATTATAGTCCATTATCCCCTAATTTAATATTTATCATATGTTCTATAGATTTATCCTATACCATAATGAATCATGACTTAATACTGGATGGGAACTCCACTATCGAGATGAGGTTGATGGTCTATAAATTTGTTTTATATTTTGGGGCTTTGTAAGGATATTGACCATTTAGGCTGCCACCAGACATTTCAGCATGCCCTTTAAATTGAAAGTTTAATTAAAATATATGAAATAGAACCTATTAGGGATGCCCGTATGTTCCGTGACATGTGTTGGTGGTTGTTTCCCAAACATGAGGCTACCCTTGGGCTGTGTTATGGATTTTTATTGGTTGTGACTTTTGGTGAAACATTGAAGGGGTGTGTTCATGAGTTTTCCTAGTTTAAGGAAGATCAATTGTAATTAAATGGAATCAATTGAATGGGTGGGTATACCCATGGGACCTATTTAATTATGAATGGTGATATATGAGTGGGTATACCCAAGTGTTTTATTTAATTGAAAATGTTGACAAATGGGTTGGTATACCCATGTGAAATGATTAAAATGGAATAGAATATATGAGTGTGTAGAATCATGAGATGTTTTGGTATGAAATTTACGAAATGAGTCAGTATAATCATTATATGGAATTGAATGAATGTGATTAAATGAGTGGGTAGACTCATATGTAATTAAATTGATATATGATGTGAAATGGATGAATGATTTTATAGATTATATGGATGAATCTCCATGGAAATGGAACACATTAGTAGACACCCTAGATAGATTATGCTCCAAGGTTATTCATTTTCTGGGATTTATGAGGTCTTACTACCCCTTGGATTGGGCTTGCTTGGGCTCATGTAGAACATGTTAGTACACATGATCCAAGGACTTGAACCAATGCGAATATAGATTTTCCATCAAAATTTTCTTGGGACTTAATGAGGATTCCTTGGGTTTAGACACCTTGGATCCATCCCTTAATTATCTATACTTCAATATACTTCATGGACATGGGATATGATAAATTATTAGTTATAAAGTATAGTCGTGGGTTTTAATATGTATTAATTTTGCGGTAAGGTAATCTGTGACAGATATAGATGGATGTATGCAAGGTATTATTACATGTTTTCTTTTCTTATAGCTTAATTATGTGGAGTTAAAATTTTGTGCATTATTACTTGAGAGGATTATTGGTTTTACTTGTTTTAGTAGAAATATTCCTTTGGATATCATATTTATTTTACTTCTTACTCTAATATATTTAATATACTTCATTGTGTTGTTTTGAGCTATACAGACATTTGGGTGGTTACCTACTAAGATGTTTATCTCACTCACTGTTTGGGCCTCCATGGGGACACCAACAGATTATATTATTGAAGGTGATATCTGGGGAAGGGACCCTAACAATGGTAATTGATCATTTTTTGTAAAAGGAGATCATGGGACCATGTTGATTCTTGCAATGATGCTGAAAATTTTGATATTTTTAGCATTTTTGATACTTGTATTTTATTATATTTTGATGTACCTATTATGTATTAGTTCTATATGTAAGTATCTTATCCAACACGGAGTATGTGACCTTTTTAGTTTTGTTATATATATTCCTATCAGGTCTTACATTTAAGTTGTCTACATATTTATCTTCTTTCTCTATTTAATGTATCTGAATTTCACTTGGATATACTATGGAAATAATGAAATATTATCCCAAATGAGTCACATAGGCCCTCACTACTAGTCAATAGCCTCAATTATTTTGGGAGATTCTCTTGAGCCATTGTAGCTAACCAGGCTCGGGGTAGAGTTTAGACAAATCCAAGACTGAGATGTTACAAAGAAGTATCAAATTACTTTTATAATTTGACTTAATATTAATCAATAATTGATAGGGATATAAAGGAAATATAATTTTTAATGACCTTTTGATGACTGTAGTTAACCTTTGAATTGGGAAAATCCAAATTGCCCCAAATGAAATTGCTATTTTTTGTTTCAACTATTACTATTGATTTGATTTCACCATTGGTGGACACACATGATTTTTGTTGTTACTATAAATACTATTGGGTTCTATTTCAATTGCATCCTAATGAGATAGGGGTATTCAATCCCATGAATCATATAGAAACCCTACTAGATATCTGATGTCGTGCATTATGCCATAACATTTAGGATATATTACATGAAAATTTCTATTGTGATAGGTGTTTTGATAGTTTTGTATTCTATTGTGATAGAAATATTGCAGAGGATAGAGGAGTGACATCATATTTTAATTCATAAGTTCTATGGGTCCTTATGTATTGGAAGATGATTCACCTTTTAGATTCTATTGTTAAAAATGAATTGGATTTTTATGGATTATATGGGTATCAAATCTTTGTTCATGAGGTGTTATAGGCCCTCATGGAGTAGAACATGGTGGAAAATCATTTAATTATTTTAATCAAATGAATGTTAAATGAAAATTACTAGGAAAATAGAGACTTTACACTGACACAGATTTTTAGTGGGAAAGTGGTATATTTTCAAGTGGTTTTGGTGGATGATCTTTTTATAGTCTTGGATTTTGGAGAAGGTTGTAACTTATGACTTTGTTTAAGGAGGGTTTTGACACATCCTGCACATTTGAGCTAAGAATTTGATATCATTATTTTTTGAGGTGCATGTTTGGTATTATAGTGACATGCCACCATGATGACCTCATGTGTTACATCGTGAGCGTGGCGATGACCACACTCCAGAGGAAGTAGGAAGTGGGATACTAATTGATACTTATTTAGTGCCAGCTATGAAACCAAATGTTGTTCTGTACGTAGATTCTGAGGCACAATTCCATGAGGTTTTCTTTCCCTATATGAAATCATTAAAGGGGACACCATAAAATACTGTGACTATGTTTGAGTGGACATGGGTATTCTAGCAGCAGCATATTCTAACATTTTCGAGGGATGGAGGTCCTCAAGATTCATAAATGTGACTTGAGAAAATGCTACCTATCTTTGAGCATCTAGAGATGCCTCCTCAGAGGAGGGTCGAGATCACAACTGATATGCTATGTGGAGGAGAAAAGTGGTGGTGGGAATTTTTGAACCAGGAAAAAGGGTAATGAGATATGGGTTGGATGGATTTCCATATAATCATCTATGACTAATTTTACCCTGAGACTCTGTGGGAAGAGCAGTCTAGTGATTTCATATAATTGGAATAGGTAAAGATGACGGTTATGGAGTACTCATCACACTTTACAGTGTTGCTAAGTTTTATTCTAATGTACCTTTCTGATGAGTTATCTAAAGTGTGACCCTTCAAGAAAGGTGTTTTACATCCAATCAGATATTAGGTCAACATGTTCAGATTGAATTATATCACTATGATTATAAATTTGGTCCAGATTATATAGTGGAACCTGAGGGTATATGAGGTGTAGAGTAGGGTAGTACTTCTTTTAGCCCTAATGTTTTTTCATCTTTAGGCAAGAAGAAATATTTCGAGGCTTCATGCAAGATGAATTCTAATAAGTATATGAGTGATGGTAGCTTATTTTTATTTCATCATCGTGTCAAGTGATTATACTTTAAGAATTAGTGTGATTGTGAGATGATTGACTTCCAACGTTGCAGTATAATGGTTCATGTGAAATGTTTCTATTGGACCTTCCCTCCAGCTACTTGTTATAGGGGGTCAGCTATGACACCATGTTCTGGGAAACAATCCTCATATTTGTGTTATCAGAAGCACTGTAGCAGACGATAGCAGTGGCGGTACTGTAGAAATGATGGCTTTGTAGCGGTGGCAGGGTATTGTAGTGGCAGTGGGGTACTATAGTGGTGGTGGGTACTGTAGCAGCATGGGTACTATAGAAGTACTATTCACAGAATGGGCCTTGGGCCAAAACAATGGTCTAACGGGCCATGTAATGGGCTGAATGGTGACTGGACCTTCAGGCTATGTAATGGGTCTCCCTCTACCCTGTTAAAGAGGTCTTTTAATTTCTTAAATAATAAATTAGTATTTGGACCCAACCTTTAAAAAAATTGTTACGAGGATGTGGTGGCTGTGACAGAGGCATCCATACACCAGTTACACCATGACATCAGGGTAGGCCTACTCCAGTAGTGATTTTGTACCATAAGGGGCATGGTGTTGGCTTGTTCTACAATGTAAACCCTACCCCCATGGATATGGGTGACAGATCATCTATGGTGAGAGGTGAAATAATAGTATCCTATAATTTTTTATCTGTTGTTTTTGATGTAGGTAAATCACATAGTTGCATATCCCCATAAGTGGTGAAAAAGTGTTGGGATTTTTTTTCTAAGAGTATAGTGATACTCGACATTCCATTAGGGATCAGAATGGAAGATGTGAACTACTGTAGGGAGTTCTCCATTTAGGTTTGTGGGTGTCACTTTGATTGAGATCTTTATTCCCTTTAGATGACATGGTTCAACAGCAGTTTTGGAATTCAATGGCTAGTTTCTTATCATGCTTATTTTGACTAAAATAGTTATAGGGTGACCTTCGCATAACCAAAGGGTGAAGAATACACTCAAAATGGTGAATGAGATTTCAAGGAAATCCAAGCTATACTAGGGAATCATGGACGAGGTAGGATGACAATCCATATCTCTAGTTTGTTTTTAGATGATCAGGGAATGAATCAGGTGGAATTTCCACCATTGGTTTACCGCTTTAGGGATTTATTTCTTGATGTCTTTTCTAGTTTACTCATGATATATTGGTTTAGTTATATATTGAATGAGTTTCAGGAACTATACCAGAATCCATTCCTCCAAATAGGATGGATGTGGTGGAGTTGAAGGATCTTAATTAGTAGCTATAGGAATTTGAGGTGAATGGGTTTATTCAACCCATCCCATCTCCATGGGGTTAAGTGATATCTTTTTTAGGAAAAGGTAAATAGAAATCTTATAATATTATTATATTATCAAAAACTTAACCACCTAATGGTTAGAAACATATATCCCTTTCCATGGATAGATGGTGTGTTTGATCATCATCATGGAGCTCGAGTCTTCTCAAAGATCGATTTTATGTTTGGATATCACCAGGTACGTGTTTGACCAGTAGAAATACCTCGTACAAACGTTTGTAGTAGGTATGGTCTATATGAGTATTCAGTTATGCCATTTGGTTTCACGAATGCACCATTAGTTTTCATGTTGTTAAGGAACTGAGTATTCCATCCTTACTTAGACACATTTTTAGTGGTTTTCCTGGATGATGTCATGGTGTATTATCACAATTGAAACGACTGTGAAAACATTATTGTGGTCATTATAAATAAGTTAAGGGAGCATCAGTTATATGATAAAATCACAAAGTGAATCTTTTGGATAGATTAGATTCACTTCCAAAGTCATATCATTTCTGATATAGGAGTGACAATGGACCCAGAGAAGGTGATATTTGTAGTTTCCTAAGAAACATATATGAATATTTTTATATAAAAAGTTTATTGTAGCTACATATATACTACATTTGTTTCATACATGATTTATCATACCAAGAAGCACCATTAAAAGGCTTGAAAAATTTGGTTGTGATGTTTCTATGGCCATATTCTTGGGGTATAGTAATTCAAGAGTTGAAAGGAAGGTTGAATTTAGTACCAGTCTAAATAATGTGATATCAGGGGATGAGTTATACTATGTATTGTGACACATTAGTTATTGGGATGGGAGTAGTGCTGATTTAGGGAAGTAGAGTCATGGAATACAGGTCTCTGTAACTGAGGCCACGAGAGAGGAATTACCAAATTCATGATAATGAGTTAGCTGCAATTATTCATACATTTCACTATTGGATACACTATTTACTGGGTGGGGGGTCTGTGTAAAAAGACAACAAAATACACAAGTATAGTTTTTACACATTGTGATTTGAATATAGGGAAGCATAGGTGGGTGGACTACAAACATTCCTTTGACATTAATAATTCTTACACACCATGCAAAAGCAATGTAGTGGATAAGAATTGGGAAAGAGGACTCAAGTACAGGAAGTGAAGTATGATAGTAGTGAGTGGTAGAATATGGTGTTGTTTTCTTAGATGCATTTGGTGGTGGATGATATACAGGGACATAAATATCATTCATCATTAGTTGTGACCTCTACCCTACTGGATAGAGTTCGGATGAGGTAGCTAGTGGATTTTGAGGGCCTAATCCTACGAGATAGTGTGGTAGGTCTGAACCCACCCCAATTTGGAATCTAAAAGAGGATGAGAGATTCCTTATACATGGATTTGTTTTGGGTTCTAGTAGATCTACTATAGGGTCTAATGTAGAATATTCATGCTTCATCCTAGGTAGTTCATCTCTGAGTCACTAAGATATACTATGACTTGCGTCATCAGTACTTACGGATGAGTTTGAAAATGTGTGGTAGTTAGTTTTTATGAGTTTTTTCACCTGTTAGTAGGTGAAGGTAGAACATCAATGACCATATGTGATTTTACAACAGTTGCCTATTTTGGAATGGAAATGGGATGTTGTGACGATGGGTTTTCTTGACTAGTTTACAATGGTTTCCTTGAGGTTACTATGCTATGTCGGTTGTAGTTGATTGTCTCAAAATAGTTTCTCATTTCTTTCTTTCCAATGAAAACATTATTGTTGATGAGCATGGAATGTTTTATATATTTGTTATAGTGAGACTGTAGAAGGACCCACACGCAATCACTTTGGATAGGGAAACCCATTTTACAACTCGTCTTTGGAATATTTTTTATAGGGAGATGGGTATATAGGTTCTTTTAAGCACAACATAACACCATAAGACTGATGTCTAGTCAGAGTGTATGACATAGGTGCTAGAGGACATTCTATGATCATGCATCCTGGATTTTGGGGGGCTCTTTGGAGAGGTAAATTCCCCTTATTGTGTTGACCTATAATAACAATTATTAGGAAATAATAGAGATGGAACCTTATGAGGATTTGTAAACTAGGAAACATCATTCACCACTATACTGGTTACAAGCATGTGACGATGCTTTATTGGGATATCGACTCATGTAGGATACTTATGAGCAAGTCTAGTAGATTTATTATTGGATAGATTCTGTATTTTCAAGATAGAGATATTATTCTGACCACCAAATATGACCTTTTGAGATCATGGTTGGGGATCAAGACTTTTTACATATTTTACTATGGTTGGGACATTGATATATTTGGATATAAGGTAAAATTTCATGGTGATATGTCCGTTTTTTTTATTTGGGAGAGATTTGGGATGGTAGCCTATTGGATTTAGTTACATCAGAGGTATAGATCCATGCACGATGTATTCCATGTTTCTCAGCTAAGCATCTATCACTCAGAACCATCTCAAACTTTGTATCCTGAGGAGGTTGAGCTATTGACAACTATGACCTTTAAAGAGCATCTGATTTATAGCCTTTATAGGAGAATGAATGTTCTATATTGTAGGTTAGTTCCTATAGTATGGGTGTCATGGTAGCACAATCCTTTATATGATGATAATTGGGAGAGGGAGGCCAACGTACGTGCTTAGTGGCCAGAGTTGTTCTCAAATGAATCTTGACCACCCTTTAAAGAGAAATTCGGGGAATTATTTATATAATGGGGGAAGATAGTTAGAACATGGGTTTTCATATGATGTAAAAATATCTTATTTTTCAATTTTATTTTTTATATATGGCCTTATATGAGTACACTTTGAGGTAACGAGTTTTCTGTAGCTGTCGAGGCTTGTTCAGAGCCCGAAACCTGGATTTTGGGGTGAAAGTGGCATGGTGAATGGTTAGTACAAACCATGAATGTTAGGGAACATTTTTTGAATATAATTTTCAAGGCTATATATAAGGTACGTATAGGTTTCAAAATTTTAGGAAACAATGTTGAAATAGGTACATCCATGTGTGAGTGGTTCCACAATTTCCTCAGAACTAGACCGATGATTTTCACATAACATGCACATGGTTAGTAAAGTTTACTAGTAAACCATGTGGGTTCCCATTTGGACTACGAGAATTGTACATGGTTATTCCATGGTTTACCAAACCATGTGACTAATCCATGTATCACCTATAATTTGGAAATTTTATAACTGTTATGTAAGTAAAAAAGTTCTTTTAAACCCTTTTCAGTTTTCTTCAATGCATGGTTGAGGAAACATCATTTTATCTCTAAAATGAGTCTGTCCGTAGATTTAATATCTACTCTTTTTTTAACTCTAATTCAAGAATGGTTTGTCTCTTTATATCTACATCAATATGTCTTATTATACTTTTTATCCTTTCTCAATTCTTCTGGAAATTAATTTCACAATTTGATTTTAGGATCTTATTTAAGAATTTCCCATTATCTATAATTTCATTAGATTTCTCTGAAACTGAGAAGAATCGTGACTTAATACTAGAAAAGCACTCTCATAATGACCTAAGGTTGGTAGTCTGTAACTTTCCTTCTCCTTTTGGTGAATTTTTGAGCTATCATCCATTTATCCAGTCACTAGACTTTTTGGTGGGACCCCAAAATTTAGAGGTTAAATCAAAATAGGTGAAATAAGGCCTATTGTTCATTCCCATTGGGTCATTGAGATGTGTTGGTGGTTTATTCCCAATCCCATGTCCACCCATAGGGTTCACCATTCCATTGATTTAGTTGTGACCTTTGATGAATCACTCAGGGGGTGTGTTCTTCCGTTTTCATAGTTTTTTGTAATTTTAATGTAATTAAAGGGAATTTATTAAATGGGTATGTATATACATGGGACATATTAAATTGTGAATACTGGTATATGGGTGGTATTACCCATGATTTGTGTTTAATGGAAAATGGTGATAAATGGGTGGGTATACAAATGTGTCTTGATTAAATGGAAATGGAATATATTGGTGGGTAGACTCTTGTAAGTTTTTGGAATGAATTTTATTAAATCAATGGGAATACTAATTATATTGAATTGAATGAAAGTGATTATATGAGTGGGTAGAATAATATCGAATTAAATTTTTATATCCTATAAAATAGATGAACGATTGTATCGATTCAATGGATGGCTCTCCATGAATATGGATCATGGTAGTTGAAGCAATGGATAAAGTGTTCTCATTGGGTATTGATTCCGTGGGATGCCTCCGGACCTGATACCCCTTGGATCATGATTTTAGGGGCTCACATAGGACATCTGGGTACACATTCTCCTAGGACTCTAACTTGTCTCTATACTGAGTTTCCATCGAGATGCTCATGGTTCTCGATGAGGATGCCTTAGTCTTCGATAGCTTGGATTCGACCCTTTGTGGTCTACAATTCATTATATGGAATGGTCATGGGATATGAAATTCTTGGTTATACATCAACTCTATTGGTTTTAATATGTTTTCATTATGTGGAAGGGCAGTGTGGGTTTCATATGGATGGATATATGGAAAGGTCGGGTTACTTGTTTGCATATCTTATGGCTACATTGTTAAGAGATAACATTTTTTGTAGACATCCTTGATAGGAGGTTTGGGTTTACTTTTTTCAGTAGACATATGATATGGGATTTTACATTTATATTACTTCTTACTCTCACATGTATAGTATTCTACTTTTTACTGCATAGAACTTTATAGACTTCTGGATGGTTACCTATTGGGGTATTTGTCTCACACCCTTTTTGGGCCTCTATAGGGACTCAAATAGATTATTTTATTATAGTTGATAATAAGAAAATGTTCCCAAACACTGGTTGATGATCATATTTTTGGAGTAGGAGAGCATGTGACCATGATGAGGCTTGCGATGCTATTGGAACTTTTTTCTCTCTTTTTTCATTTTAGATACTTGAATTGTATTATATTTCCCTAAACCTATTCTGGTTCCTTTGTGGATACATTTTACATTTTCAACAGTGAGTGTGTGACATTTTAGGTTTTGTTATATGTATTATTTCTATGTCTTACTTTCTAGTTCTCTTCTTATTTATCTTCTTCTACTATTGAACATATTTTTCATTCACTGTGATATACTCTGGTAATGTGGTCACATTCTCCCCCAATGACTCACATAGGCCCTCGTTACTAGTCAGGAACTTATGTCATTTTGGGAGATGTTCTTGAGTACAAGTATCTAACTATGATCAAGGATCATTTGAGTAGAATCTGGGTTAAGACTTTAAATATACTTTTTTATTAATATATTCAAACTTTAGTTTATTGAATACTGTCAAAATTTTCTTTAATTCAATTTCATAATAATTTTTTTTTAATTATTTAAAATTACTAACGGAGACCTCTAAATAGTGAATACATTTGAGTATTTTCAAGAATGACACTCGTCCTCGACTATAAAATGGACCTCACTCTCCCCCCATCATAACACATTTCAATACAATTGTATCGACTAAGATCTACCCAAATAACATAGAAAAATTCTATATTATAATCATTTAACAATTACTTTTGGATGAAACACAATGGATTTTTTTGGTGTAACCCCAAAGGAGATTCCTGAAGAAGAGGAAATGTTCCTCAACAAACAGTTTTTTTATTTTATCCTAAACCGCATTAAATTATTTTTATAATAGAATAATTTAATAACCTCAGTATCATAAATATATTAATATGTTGTTATGTTAAGTTCATGACTTACAACCACATGAACTTACATTAACTGGATTCGTGTGTATGGAAGACTACCTTCTCGTAATCTAATGACTTTAATTTTTCCATTACCAAATTTTAAGGTTGGGAATAAGGATGTAAAAATATTTATATATAAAATATATGATATTTATGAAGTCATTATTATTATAGAATAATTATATAATCAATACCTATATGCTTTCTATTTTTTGGGAATATGATATCGTCATTCATGCGTATGATAGACAACCATCTCGTCAAGAGATGCGATTTATTCCCACTATACATCAAATGTATTAATGGTGAGTTTAACATTAATATGTGATATATATAACATAGAAAATATAGTTTTTTGGTAATATATATATATATATCATTTATTTTTCATTCATTATATATGAATAGAAAATGGAAACAACATTCATGCACACGTATGACCAACCATCTCCATGGACTGTGTATTTAATTTCCTATCACTAAATTTTATGGTTAATTAAAAAAAAAATATATGATATTTATATCATGGTTACCATTATTGATATTTTTAATTCACACTCTATGTTAGTTAAAAAACAATAATATTTCAAATCATGTATGAAAAACAAAGCGGTTATAACCCGAAACATATTTTAACATGGACTTGTTATTAAAGGGTAATATAAATTCATAAGTAAATAATATAAGGTATTATATATAAGAATATGGTTATTTTAATGTTTTATAATTAACTTATATTTATTATACCTGAGGTTAAAACAAGTAGGACAAGAGTCAAGAATTAAGGTAAGAGATTTATGCATCATTTTTTTCTTTTGTGAGACACATGCTTTATTCACCACCTATTTATTTTATGTGGTGTATATACTAACCATTAATTTAAATTATGATTATTTTACATTTTTTTATTTAAATATCCATATGAGTATCTGTATTTCATGGGGTTATTGTTTCAATGTTACCAAATTGATACGGAAATTTTGTCTCAATGTTTCTTCTTTGAGACACATATTATGTTATGAACATATATTATTTTATTAAAATTATATAATTCCCATTTGACATGTTATATCATGAATCTCCAAACGTTCATGATATTTTTTTATTCTTCTTTGGGGATTTTTATTCAATATTACTAAGGTTATAAGATTTTATTTCTATATTGTCACTGTTTATTAGGATTTTTTATGATTATGGTTCCATTGATGAAATTTTATAATACACATATATATATAATTATAATCACATTTCTTATCCTCTATTTATTTAGGATATCATCAAGTAATGGTAATATTTTACCATAATTTAGTTTTTAACATAAGTTATTATTTTTTTATGAAAATCTTAATTTCATTATCTCTATATTCGAGAATCTATTTTCATTCAAAAACCAAGTTTTATAAAAAAAATTCAAAATGGTTCAATTATTATCCAAAATATATGAAAAAGAATTTTTTACACATTTTTTAATTGGTTAGTTTTTTAATAAAATTATTACTCTTGTCATTTTCTAATCAAGGCTAATTTAATAAATATGAAAATAAGAAATGAATATATGTTTTCATTTATACATCATGAATTGAATTTATTCTATCATGACCAATCCATTTGTTGAATCTAAGATTATACATTTTAAATAATATTTTTAGAAAAAATTATTTTGTTAAATATTTTGGATTCATTTTTATTATAAATTGATATTCAAATAAATTAAATTTGTAAATGTTTTATATTTTAAAAATTTATTTAAATGATGTTCAAAGAATTATTTATGTGATTCAATGAATAATTTAAAAATAAATGTATTTTAAAAAAGAATTATTTTTTAAATTTTTTTTCAAATTATTTTTAAATTTTCCTATATAAGCTTCAACTTTTATTTTCAATGAAAATACATTCAAATTTTTTATATGTTCAAAAACTAAATTGTTTTAAAATCCCCCTTAATATGTCATTAAAGATACTTTAGGAGAAATGGGGTTTCATAAAGTGTTACATTTTAAAGAGCCTTTTAAAATAATAAAGGTATATTTACCTCAATAAATGTTTGAAATTATGTTTGAAATCATTCTTTATAATTTACAAATTTACTTTTAAATAAAAGTTTTTTTAAAATGTTTTATGAAATTTATTTTCAGGGATAGAATATTTTCCTTAAGAAATATTAAAATTGATTTTCCAAAATACATTTCCATCTAAGATGAAATCCTATGATATAGTGTTGGATTTATTAGGGATGTATTAAAAATACACCATTATTATTGTTTCATTTAATGGTTTATGTTTAATATTAATTTTTTTATCAGACTCGTATCTCTTCCATGGGTATTATAATCAGAATAATACTTGGGAACCCAATTATTTTCATTAGTTATGCTTAAATTAAACTTTTATCAAACCTTTTATTTTTTAAATCATTTGATATGATAAACATTTTATGATACAGATTTTCTTTAATTAATTATTGTATGATGAATTTTGAAGATATTATTGAACACAGATGTATGATTTCATTATAATGATTGGTAGAACCAATTTATCCCCCAATACATTGCATAAATATTTTTATCTCTTGAGATAGGCATGGCTAGAATGGATAGTAAACCCAGTTTTTTAAAGGACTTTTTCTGCTACGGTGTTCTAAGATGTGAACCATGACTACTAAGATGGGTTAGGGAGTGAACCAATTCCAATAATATAGCCTTTTTGGTGAGCCTTGACTACAAAGGAAATAATTCTAAATATTTATATGATTTCCAAAATTTCATGCCCTATACCCATGTTATGCAAAAATGTATTATAATCATTGATTATTTTATGATTTATGGCTTATTATAGCCTACATTAAGGTTATGGATCAAGATTATGATTTTTGATATGAATTGTATAATATGTTAATTTTTTGATAATGTTCTCATACACTCATTCTATCATTATACATATATGTCTCCATGATTTAACCTTAATGAGCATCTGATCAGACCCTTTTATATGTTTCCTTTCACTATGGTTTGAAAAATGGTTTTATATAGGATTAATAAATGGGAATATCTATGTCGGAAATATTGAATATATTTCCCCAAGTTAGAATATTTTGTTTCATCGATCCAATAAAATTAAAATATTATGCTCTATGGGAATTTTAATTTTTTAATATGATGAGTATTCATCTAAAATAATGTAAAAATCATATATAAGAATCCTTGATCACTATAGTTGGTATTAGAAGGAGGTATAGTCAACCATTGGAAACAAGTATGAGAAAATGTTAGTGAGATCCCTAGTGATATTTATAAGTTTATGTCTAGGATTTTCTCTATGGATAAATCTAAGGATGATTCCAGGTTTATGAAAATCTGCTAGAATTTTTGTAAAGGATAGAGGAAGTTTTTTCCTACAAATATTTCTATGGCTGGATATTATATGTTCATGTAGATCTATCCTAAATGTACCTAGGGATAAGAAAAAAAATAACAGTATATTGATATAGAATTTATTTGGAAATGATTTATTATTGCTTGAATTACTGCGTACCTAGTTTAACACTCCTAGGGAAGATGATTTGGAAATTCAAAAACTCTTAATAAACCATCATAAAGTACTTAAATAGATTATGACTATGAATGATATATTTAAAGACTATGGTGTTATAGATTTAAAATATTGTGTCATTATTGTAACCTACAATGAGATATTTTTAATTATTATTTGGTATTCTTCTATGATCAGTTTTTTTCACACAATACTTTATGGTTTTAGTCAATGGAGGGATCCCGAAGGAATTGGATTAAAATTGAATGTGACAAACAATTTACTTAAGAGAACCAAATGGGATGATGAATGGAGTAAACGATTTTATAATTTTGACTAATTAGTTATCACAGAAGATGATTATAAATGTATACATTAACCAAATCCCAGACTCGTTGAAGATGAAATTGAAAGAGTTCACTAAGAGTCAACATATTGGAGATTATGGAGGGAAAAAGATTTAGTTTCCTCTGTGTCAAGAATGGTGGAAGAAACACCAATGTGAATGAATTAAAATAATTTAATGGTGATTTTACTTTGAAAAAATAGTACTCAAAGAAAGTAACTGCAAACAGAAAATGAAAATATTAGTTAAGGAAATGAATGATAATATTGGCCACCATATGAAGTCATTGACTATTGAATTATTTAAATGTGGATGTTATAGGCATTCTGAAAAATGATTTCTTAAGTGAAAACTTGTGGTGTGAAACTGCTTGGAGGTATGAGTAATGATTATATTTCAAATAATTAAGAGAAAACATATAGTATCCAAAAGAAAATAGGGATTAAGGAATAACATGATGAAACCTAGTTAATAGATTAATTAAAAGGTCTAATAATTAATGTGTTTTTCTATTATAAATCATGCATTACAAAATATATTAGGATTTTATTAGGAAGCATGGAATTATTGAATTTCAATAATGTTTTAAATGGAACTGATTACCCAAAAAGTGATATTTAGATTATGGAAATATGAACATTGATAAATTGCATTTGTTGAAATAATTATTTCCAGAAAAGATATATTTTATGGTAATAAATTATTTTTTATTGTGCTAATTACCTTGAAACAATTAATGAATTGTTGAAAAAGTGATTCATGCTTTCATTGATAGAATTTTCACCATTTCTGGATTTAAGATATATATAATAATATATGATTTATTTAAGGAATGTGGAATAATATACCATTTTTATATAGTTTAATGGTAATTAATGTTATTACCATGTTTTTTGAGAATACATCACAAAGATATTCACATGATTAATGAATGAAAATGAAGAGATACATTATGATGTTTGGGGATTCAATATTAAATTTATTTTAGAAAATTTTAGTGATCGTCACTCTTTTATTTTGGATTTTCTATCTTTCATAGGGTTGAAAAGGATAGATATTTATAAAATGGTTTATTTTAAACATTATAGATTAGTATATATTTTCCATAAGAATATTTATGCATATTTAATAACCTATAATAACCATTTTTAATTGATTTTAACCAAAGTCAGACCAAAAAAGTATTGTTCCACATATTAATCATGGGATTCTTTACTGATTCTAGGATAACATATTCACCTTTATTTAATGGGGTAAGAAATTTAGTGAAAATTGATATAGGAAAAATTAATGGGTGATATTATGCATATGATATGGAAGGAAACCAAGTAATTATATCTCCCTGTAAAAAATAATCAACATAAATTAATGCGTCCTGAAATAAGAAAAATTATCCTAACACATTCATTTCCAATGAATCAAATGACCCCTAATATCATCATAGATCTATGGTTTGGTGATAATTAACATTATCTAGATCACCCAGTTTCTGTTTATCAGTGATATTTATCAATATATATAATTATTTAATCTCTTCATCAATATTTAAATATTCAATTCCAACATATGATATTCTAGGAGAAAACCAAGTTATGAGATACATTGGGTAACCATTATGTTTTGAACATTAAATTTTTTAATGTAATTTTCTGTATTCATTTTTATGTTGTGTGTTTCTAGGAAATAATAACTCACGTTCAAAAAAAATTTTGACCAATACAAATTTTTAGGGAAATTTTTATTTTATTTGTTGTAGAAAGTAACACCCTGAGTTTTTATGAATTTTTTTCCAAATAAATTAAAATACTTTGATGTATTTTTTAATGATACACCAAGTTATGATTTATTTATACACACCACCATTTTAGGATTATGCAATAAGAAACCATCATATTATATTTTGTTATACACAATGATTTTTTTGGATTATTTTATACACTATACCGAATTTCATCAATATATTGAGTTATATACAAGACTAAGCTTTACCAAACTATGATATACAATTAATATTATTTAATATGACAGTTATCACATAGAAATTGGAATTATGGGAATGAATATGATTAAATATCTTATTAAAATATATATTTTTCACATATTAATTAGTAATCTATTTCTTATAAATAAAATATGAATCATTTTCAATAAAGATAAATGTATTCTGAAAAAATATATGTTCTAAAATAAGAGTCAATCATTCTTATAACCCATAATTGAATAATATATTTTACCAAATTTATAAAATTTATATTATAATATAAAAATATTTTTTAAATGTGGAATATGAAAATTATTTTAGGTTGAATATTACGTATGTTTTTAAGATTCTTCATTTTTTTATCAATAGTTAAAAAAATACTGAAATTTTAATTAAAACATTATTTTCATTTTAGTTATTTATAATTTTGTATTATATTTTGTATTAATTTTAAGGAATAATTATTCAAATTATATATATATATATCCATTGTAGGTCACTGGAATCAATTTCATCTTGAAATTCAAATATAAAAACACTGTAAAACTGTGATCTTTTTTCCATTATAAAACACCACTTTCCCATCACAACTGCAAGATTAAATTTAAATTATATTTTCCACCTATAATATTATAATTTGGAAAAATTGATTCCATATTTGAAATAATTATAATATAAACCATATAATAAGGTTAAATTAATTTGTTTACCCAAATTATTTGTGAAAATAGTAAAAAATAAATCATAGTGATTAATAAGAAAACATGTTTATTTAGGGGATAAACATTATACTTATGGGAAAAAATGACCTATAAACATTTCCATAACCCATTTTATTGAAATACGGTTTCCCTTAGTACCTTATTATATAATATTAAGAGTTTTTTGACATGCTTCCATTAAATGAACCCATATAATTAGTTATATAATGGAAAATATTCCTTTTACCATTCATCCTTATAATTTATTTAATGTTTTTATATAATAAAACCACTACATAGGTTATACTATAAATACTATTTTGGAAGATGAATGAGTTTTTTTTATTTTGAAAATTTATTTTAATTTTTTACAATTTATATACTTACATTAAATTTTTATTAAATGTCAATGCTTGAATTATTTTATTAATAATTAAATAAATCCAACGACAGCAAAAACCATAAAAGTGAAGTAATTTGAAGAATTGTTATGTTAAAATTTTCTCAATGGATAATATACCGTTTTAAAAAGGGTTGAAAATATTATATTTTAAGTACATAAATTTAATGATATTTTTTAAATTCAGATAAATGAATAATGTCAAAATCGACATTAATTCTTTTTTATAATAAATTATATTTTATTAATTTGTTAAATATTAATAAAAGTCATATATTCTATCATGTAAATTTTAAATGTTAAAAAATATAATATATGGTCCATTAATTCACCATTATTTATATTATAATGACTATATTGTCCATTGCATAGTGAAAAATATTTTTAGAGTGGTTATGGTTAAAGTAGGGTTATTGCATGTTACATATGCTCATGTAAAAATCAACCTCCAACGCCCATAATATTTTTTATTTTAAAAATAAAATATAATATTTAGAATAAATAGAGGAAAATTATATAATAATTGCCACTTTAATTTAGTCCTAATGAATAAATTTCCTATGTCATAAATTAGATACCTTAATAAAAAACGAACAAGGAAATATGGAATATTAGATGTTAAGGAAGATATTTTAAATAATGAATTTCATTTGGTGTTTTTGAGCTTTTCCTTGACCCAATAAACCATAAAATAAATTATCATAAAAATATTGATCCACATGAGTTAATTCAAACCTCATAATAGTAAATACTAGTGATTATTTTCAATAATTATATTCGGCCTCAACCATAAAAGGGCACCCACTCTCCCCCATCTTCACACATATCAAGCCATTTTTCTCAAAAAATATCTAAAGAAATAACATCCACCAATATCTAAAAATAACTTCTAAACATAACTAATATCACCCTATAATCCTTAATGTCTTGAATAAATTTATCCAAGGATGTCCATTGGTGAAAACCAAAAGGTGATATCCATAGAAGAGGTAAAATTTATCAATGAACATTTTTGTTTTATTTCTCCCTAAACCCCCTTAAAAATTATTTTTATATAATGATTATATAATAACGTTACAATATAAAATATAATTAGATGTTGTTATGTCATGGTTATGACCAAAAACCATACACACTTCCATCAAATGGGTTACAGAATCACTATTAGTTTGAATGGTAGACTTCCACCACACGAACCGATGTTGTTCATTTATTCCATTATCACCATTCAACATGTTTAATAATAATGTGAATTAACATTATTTATGATATTTATAAAATTTATGATTTATTTATGCATCTATAATAATTATATAAAACAAAACTTTGTGATTTTCACTTTTTGGTAATATGGTAACATTGTTCGTGTGTATGATAGACTACAGCCTCGCGAAGTGATGCAATTCCTTCACACATTAAATGGAATTAATTATGGAAGAGATTAACAGAAATATGTTATATATATAACATAAATATTGTACTATTATAATGATATAAATATAAAAATAATTCATTTTTCTTTTTTCAGAACAACTATAAAATGGAAATAGCATTCTTGTATACATATGGTCAACCGTTTCCGTGAACGGCACATTTAATTTCCAATAACTAAATTTTATGGGTTAATATAAATAAATTTATAATTAATATATATGATATTAATATCATTACTACAATTATATATATGATTTAATCATTATCCAAGTAAGAGGATCGAGAATAATACGTCAAAACACGTATGAAAAACAATGTTATTATAACCCGAAACACAACTTTAATAAGAAATTGTTATCAAATGGTTTCATAATCTCATAATTATATCATATATGTTATTATATATATGAATATTGTTCTTTTTTAATTTATAATAAACATATATTTATTCTTAATGAGGGTTTTAAAACTAAAATGATATTTAACACTTTTATTTAGGGATTTACTTATCACTTATTACATTAGTTTAACACATGCTATATTCAAAACCACTTTTTTCTGAGTGGTGTATAAAATTCATAAGAATGTGATTTATGATTGATATAATAAATTTTTTTTATTTACACATTAAATTTAGGTTCTAAATTTCATAGGTTTATAGTTTCAATGTTACCAAAGCGATAACATTATTTTGTCTTAATTTTCATTCTTTTTGACACATGTTATATTATGCACCTATATTCTTTAAAGACAAGCATATAATGACCATTTGACATGTTATATCATAAATATATTTATTTTAATGAAAAATTAAACCTCTTTTAAATTTATTATTCGATGGGGATTATGATTCAAATTTAACAAAGTGGTAAGAGTATATTCCAAAAATCTCATTGTTTGTCATCATTTTGTAGATTATAATTCCATTGATGAAATATTACGATCTATCCATTAAAAATTATCGTTAATTTTATTAAAATATAGTTATTAATTTTATATTAAGTTAATGTTACAATTTGTTCAATATTTGGTACATAAAATAATTATGAAAATATTTTTAGTTAAATTAGACCTTATTTATTTGCTCAATTACAAATATATTTTCTTTATTAACCATGATTTCTAAATATGTTTTAAAAAATGTTATAATATTATCAAAATATTTTTAAAAGATATTTTTACACTATTTGTACCTTTTTAAAAATGTTTTAAAAGGTATAATAATAAATGGTTTTCAGATTAAGGCCCATTAGAGTTCGATCGATAATTTGAAATGAATATTTGTTTTCAGGTATACATCATATACATAATTCTCCTCCCTCATTACCACACCATTAATTGATTATTATTTGAAACATTTATATAATTTTTTACAATAATTTTTTATAATAAATTTGAATTATATTTATATTATATTCTTTTCAATGAATTTTTTTTGAAAACATGTATGTTTCAAAATGTGTTTTAAATTATATTCAAACATCCATTATATTTTTCAAAATTTATTTTAAAATAAAATCTTTTTTAAAATTATTAATATTTTAAAATTTATTTTAAATTATTTTCCAAGCATATTTTTATATATATTTGTTTTATTTTAAAATAATTTTTTTTAAAAGTGTTTTATATTTAACAAGTATTTCAAATGGGGTTGAAAGCACCTGTTATAAATTTTCAAGGATATCTTGATGAAAGTGTTTTTTAAAATGTTTTATGTTTTAAAAAATTTCTTTAAAATAGGGATGTATATTTTAATCAAGGAATGTTTTATACTAATTTTAAAATCTTACTTTTTACATTTCAAATGTTATTTTCATTGAAAAAAAATTGATAATATTTTTGGAAGTTATTTTTAGTGAAATGCTATTTTCTTGAATAAATGTTCCAAGTGACCTTTCAAACCCCCTATCCATATACAATTAAATCATTTGTTATAGATTATGTTTTAATGGGGATATGATCCATGGAAACCATTCATATTTATTCTTTTAATGGGTTATGATTGAGATGAAAATTTGATAATGAAATCTTTTTCTCTTATACAAGTTATACAATGATAAAATAATTTTAAATTTTCTCTTTCATGGGGTTTTATTTTATGAAATGATTAAGAAATATGTATCATTTTCTTAGGTTGTGATATGATGATATGTTTCTGATATCATTTTCATTCCATGGGTTATGATATGATGAATGTTTAGGATCTTGTGAATCACCTATGACTGATTTCATTTTGTGTTCTTTGGTACCTATATCTCAATCCATTTAATTGTTTAACGATTTATATCTTATGAGATTGAAATTTATGGAATTGGAACTGAACCCGGTTTAGTGTGGTAC
This sequence comes from Viscum album, assembly GCA_963277665.1. Lineage (NCBI taxonomy): Eukaryota > Viridiplantae > Streptophyta > Magnoliopsida > Santalales > Viscaceae > Viscum > Viscum album. Next base: position 367,298,312 of record OY728119.1, on the reverse strand, counting down.
TTTTTCTAATAATATGATCTTTGGAGTGTACCTTTAATACAAATATTGTTTCGGGAGTGAACCCATTCCACTGAGATATCCTTGGAAGTGATCCTTGACTACTATGGAAGTTATTTTATATGTATATGTGTTTTCCATATTTTTATAACTTATACCAACTTTATGATCACCTAGACTATACTATTTGAACCCTTTATGATTCTAGTCTTATCGCTACCAATATATAAGTTATGACTCATAATTATGATCTTTTTGGTGAAGGGTGTGATCTTAAAATGTTATTATCATGTTTTCATACCCACATGGTCATGTTATGATAACTTATCTCCTTTATTTAACCTTACTAAGAATCTAATCTCACAATTTCAAATTTTTCCCTTCCCTAGGTTATGAAGAAACATTTTATGTATGATTAAGAAATTGGAATATCTTCATGGGAAATATTCAAGATCTATTATCATTTTATAAGAATACGTTGAAAGCTTCCAAATACTCTAAACTATTACAATCCTCAAGCATGTACCAGGAAAATCCGGGGTCCATAAATTCTGACCCAACAAATTATTAAATAAAAGTAAGAGTGCAGAGAAATAATTACATGGGGTTCTTACAAAAGTGAGTGTGAAACACTCCCAACATATAATCATATACCAAACGTGCATAATACTTCTAATCCATGAAGGATCACCTAATATTCACCTCCATGATATCTACATTTGACAACATGTGGAAAATATGGTTAGCCTCCCTATAAACATGTGTATATATATGTTTATGATTCTCGATTTGATTGAGAAATACAATCCAATGAGGTAGAATTCTCCATCGCATGTTCCTAGTTATCTAATTGAGAGAATTAATAGTGATCTAAGAATTAGATTCAATCCATAAAATAGTTCAATTATAATAGAAAACATGCTTCATAAAAAATATAATATCCCCTAAATCATCTTTATTAGAATATCATTTTCCAATAAAATGAAGAAGAAACATTGATTATTACCTTGGGCATGTAAAAGACCCCACCACATCCCTTTATCCTCAGTGTGATAGAAGAATCTCCATCGACATTAATTTTGACTCATAGATATATTTGATGGATCCAACGAATTCTCTTGATCCTAAGTGGTCATCTCGGTCTGCCTAAGATACCTTGTCGGTGGAGAGTATTCTATTGTCTATAGATCCAACCTGTCCAGATGCAATGGAATATGTATATATGTTAATTTTAAGAGAACCATCACAATAAGAGAGAGGAGTTCCATAAAAAATTGAGGCATTATGGGTTCTCTGTATAACCTAACAGGAAGAAGTAGTGGAAGGAAAGAATAGGTTTTCGATCAACTATCCTTTTCCACTCTTAGTTATGTTATTCATCAATTAATATAGGGTCTTGTTCATAAATAAAGGATTATATAAACATTAAATATAATTCTATAATTTCTATTTGAAAATGTAGTATATGAAAATATACTACATAATTTAATATACATTAAAAAAGATATGAAAATATGAGACAATAAATTGTCTAACATTCCTAAAGTGATCATTTGTGGGTAGATTATTATTCTATATCATCCACAAAATAAGGATCCAGGATAGGTTGGACAAAGGATGTCTTGAATATAAGTATCCATGTGGGAGATGAATGAAGAAATCAGGCTTTAGGTTGTAATAATATTTTGTGTTAAAATTCCTATTTTTGATTGAGTTCTAGATAAGGATTTAATTATCCTTATGCATATACATTTTTAATGTGTTTAATATTCACCTAAAATAGTGTAATATATGTGCATGATAATTCAGGGTCCCTATATTTATTATCTCAAAATCATATTTTGTAGTTAATATTTTATTATTTGATATTTTATTTACATATATCATTACATATAGACAACAATATTTTTCCCATTTTCTATTTTAAAAGATAATTCTCCCTAGATCATGTTTTCCCATATTCTTTGAACATTACCTTTGAATATTTGTTTATAGTTTTCCCTTTAGTAATAATTTGCTCACATTAATTTCATATGTTTTCATTCCCTAGGTTGTGAATTTAACATTAACTTATTGTAAGTCTATAAGTAGGTCAAGTGTGGTTCAATTATAGATAATTCTGAAAAGTATCATAAATTTAATTTCTCATGCAACTGATCCTTAATGAAAATAAACATCTTTTTCTTGGTATTAGGTGATTATGTGTGAGATATATGGTTTAACTGGCAAAAATGATGTTAATTAAAAATATTTTTAGCTTGGGTCATATCAATAGGTTTCAAGTATATGTGTTAAGAATGTGTTTTTATCATCAAACTATAGAGTATGAGTTTTTGGTGACTTAATTAGTGTCAATCCAAGGTTTAGTTATTTTAATTTAATTGTTCTATAATTTTTTGGGATTAGGTTGGAATACATTTTTTGAAAACAATAGGGATTAGTTTATATATGGAATAAAATATTCAAATTATCATAAAATAGAGGTTGTGTGGTTTTCCATGAAATGAATTCTCTGTCAGGATTGTGTAAGTAGATGTAGGATCTGGAATAGATTACCTAGGGGTAGTAACCCTGAAATGGGAGCACTTGGTATTCACTTAGTTCACTATAAAGTGGCATAAATCCAAAAATGTTTTAACAATCCTAGGGGATATTCATTTTTAATATAAGTTACCATATTAAAAATCATGAGGTATTATAATATATTTACGTTTGAGAATATTCTTTTTAAATTAATACAATTTTTATTAGATTGTTTCACATGTAACATTGAAACAAATATGAACCGTGAAATATTTAATTCATATAATTATAACTTTTGTAATATAATAATTGATTTTTAGGGTATAAAAAATGGAACATACTAAAAAACTATATGTATAAATAACAATAAAATTCATTTTTAATACTAATGAACTGATTAAATTCAATTTATGTATCTAAATATCCTATATAATCATAATATTCCACAAAATTTTTTATTGAATTGGATTTTAATGTGGTATTAATTTTTACTTAATGGATGTAAATAAATTGTAGTTAAATAATGTTAAAATATATTTTTAATTTTACGAATATATTAATATTAATTTAATTACAAATTTATATGAAATAAGATTATGAACATTTAAGGTTTCATAGTTTGTTTTTTTATAAAAACCGGGATTCTTTTTATTTTGAATTTTCATATGATATATAAATTTATAAATTTTATAATTTGAAATTTATGGAATGAAAATAATATATTATTTAATTAAATAAAAATTATCTTTGGGTGAAGTTTTAGAATTCTAAAATGAATGGTTTTTAGGTGAATAGGGAAAAATACTCTTTTAATTCATTCTATAGTGTTTTTAACAATATCATGATCAAGAATGAATTATTTGTTTTTTCAAAAAAAATTAATAACCAAAAATATATGAATTTTTATAACTATTAATTTAAAAATACTATGTTGATTTTAGAAACCACGTGTTTAATATTTTTGAACATAAGTAATATTTTATTCTAATAAAAATTATTTTTAATCCTTTCTTGTAAATTTTTTTTCTCAATGTGGAATTTGGTTTTTACATACCACTGAAAGTAACATAACACTTATTTGGGTAATAATAAAAAAATTAATTTCATTGAAATTTCCAATTCAATTAATTTTATACAAAATATTATTTCTTTTCAAATAAAATTTACTCTTTCTTAAAATGGGATTTACAAATAATGTTGTCTAATAATAAAATTATTTTTCATCATCATAATTATATTCTTTTGATAAAATTGTTTCAATGGTTGAAATAATAGTTTCTAAATTAGCTATTATTTTTCTTTTCCTTTTTAGTCATAAAAAATAATCAGTAGTTTTGAAAATGAAGTTATCATTGTAATTGTAAAACAAGGTAAATATAATGACACCAAGTGTAAATGAACTAAAACATGTATAACACAAGTATAAAAATCTATATTTGAGTTGTGTATAAATAAAACATTATCCCTTGTATATTATTTTACTCTTTTGAAACAACTTTTAATCTGAAACATATTTTATATTTTATTTTAAAAGTTTATCTTACAAAAATCCATTCCATTCAATTATAAAAGTGTCCTTCTACCACCCAGTAAAATAAAATATAAAAATAATAGGATCACTTTTAAAATCTACCAATTTTTCCCCAATAATATGAATTCTTGCTCCTAATATAATTGTCACAATATGTAGGACTAAGCTGACCATTTCCATGAAATAGAAAGTACAAATCCTCAAACTAAGTATTAATCACTCTCACATATTTTAATTTATATTTATATCGACTCAATAATTTGCTTAAAAATTAAAATATTATGACAAAATTATTATATTTATAATGATATTTTTTATGTCTACATACTGATAATTACCTTCCATTCACCCTTTTTTCCTTTGAAAAATGAATATTTCACCATATGCATGTGCAAATTGCTGCCACAATGAGAGAAATGTTTTAGTATTATGTCCATATCATACATGGATGGTCATAAACGGTTATTGTATTGTTTAATATTAATATAATAATATTATTCTTAATACCATATGGATTTATTATTTATTTTGAATTTAAATAAATTCTATTTCTATGATATTGTTTATTGCACACATCAACATGTTTAAAGAGAATAAGATACACGATTAAAATATTATTTAAACATCACCATTATAATATAGTTTTTAAATTTCAGGGTATTAGTAGGAATAACTATATTATAAAAATATATATTTTACACAAATTCATTGGTTATTTATTAATTATAAATAAAAATTATAATTTTTTGAAAGTAAAATAATGTTTTTTCTAAAAAAGTGTATTTCTTCAAAGAGATGTGTTTTGTTCCTTCTTGTGAACTTATGATAAAATTATTTTTTGAAATTTTTTGAAACATTATTAAATTAAAAATTATTAATTTTTGTCTTTATAATATCAAAATAATAATAGGATAATTTTTTCAAATGTTTTTGAAATTTTTTTATGAATAGTGTAAAATACTGATATTTATCGAAAACTCCAATTTTGTTTATATTATTTGTAATGATAAATTATATTTGTTAATTACAAAAATTAACATTTGTTAAATTATATTATATTCACTTTATTTTAGTAAAATTTAATCAATTTGATAGAAAATTTTGATATTAAAACCTTCTATATTTTTGTGAATTTTCTCTCTCGAAACCCACTTTTCATCACATATGAGTGTATAATTATAAATTATATTATGAAAAATATGTGAAATAAATTTGAAAAAATTAATTCCATATCTTTAATCTGAATAATTTATTTTATCTAATAAAGGGAAAATAATTCATTACCATCAAGAATAGTAAAATTGGTAAAATGTATCACTATAGTTAAGCTAAAAACTAATTTACAGAGGGGTCAAATTAAGGGTTTAGATGTTAAAAATGAAATAAAACTTATAAAACACATGTTATAGGGACATATTCTTACCATATAATCTATTATTGTCATGAACTATTCATTTTGGAGGCCCTTGGTATGCAAAAAATGTGGGTTTAATTGATTATTTTGAAAAATTCAAATTGTATTCTCCCCCTTACATATAAAATAATACCCACTCTCTTCCACTATTAACTCTTCAAAAGATATGTTTTCAGGAAATTACATTCCCAAATAAATTATTTATTCCCCAACGAAAATCCTACATCCCTTTTCTTGATTAAAAAACTATCATATAAAGTATTTTGGTGCAAACCAAAGGAAGTTCCCTGAAGTGTAGGTAACGTTCTTAAACAAGCTGTTTCATTTTATTTGTTCTTCCACTTCATTAAAATTATATTAAACAATTTCAATATAAATAAAATATTATGTCCAATATACTGAAATGTTTTTATGTTAATGTAATAACTAATATCCATATCCACTTACATCAAATGGGAAACTAAATCATCAGTCATGTGTATAGCGGACTACTGCCTCATGAACCGGCGTAATTCATTCTCTATCACAACCATTAATGGATAGATATAATGATATATTTATCAGATATATATATATATATATATTATATTTATGATAATATTATAATTATGTAATTATGAGATCAAATATACTTTCTTAATTCATTTTCCTCTTAAAACACTAAAATGTCGCATTTGTGTATGACATACTACCAACTCGTGTAGCAATGTGATTCATTTTTAACATACACAAAAAATTGAATAGAAAAAGGATAAATATAATGAATATATGTGATATAGATTACATGATATTAATTCAGGAATATTAATATATCATATTCCATATAACACATTCTCACAATAAGGGAATTATATTGTCCCTCATGCGCACACACGACCTACCGTCTCTACGAAGGGAATCAATACATTGTCTATATAAAACTTCTAAGAATAGTCCTAACAAGGTATCTATATAGTAAATATTGTATTTTTAACATTATTATAGTTTTTTAGATGATGTATTTATATCCAATTTAATGTAATTGGATCTTATATAACAAAAAATGATAGAGAAAACAAGGAAACTATAACAAAAAACGATGAAAATTTAGAAATGTTATTAATAACTGTGTGGTAAAATTTTATAAGAGGAAAATATATGACATTATAAATCTAAATAAGGTTCTATGATAATTTAATAACATTATTAAAATAATTATTCATTATTTTAAATTATTTACCAGATGGAAATCATGAGGTAAGAGAGTCTATCTCAATTTCCATTCATTGAGACATAATGTTTTTGTTGTGCACTAAATTTAAACTGCATAATTTACATAATAATCCTTTCATATTTTCTATCATTAATCCTTTGTAACAAATTTTATTTTACATTTCAACTTTAATTACATCATTTAATGATATTTGGATTGATATTTTCTATGTTTTAATGGATTTCATCTCAATTTTTATTTATTTGAGACATATTTGTTAATATAAACCATTTCATTTTTATGTGGTGTATATAATTCCACATTGATGAATTTAATATTAATTCCTATTTATTTGTGAGTATTAATATTTAATTTCCAATTTATTATTCACAGGGTTACAATTTAATACCAATAAAAGTGGTAAAAATTATTTTATAATGTCACTTTATTTTATAAAAATTATCTTTCTCTCGAAGAAATTACTTCCATTTTATAAAATTTTATAAGAAACTAGAATTATCATAAATATACATATTATTGAATGATTAATGTTATTATTAGCTAAACCATATAAATCTTCTAAATATGGTGGATACCTTGAATTTTAATTGATTAAGTTGAGAAATATTGATAATTCCAAGTTCATTACATGCTATAAATATTTAATGATAAAGAATATCAATTCCTAATGTGAATTGATTATTTGAAATATGATAATGATATGGAAATGTAGTAAAGGGTGAATACTATTTATAGATATTCCCTTACTTCATCTATAAGTCTCATGATACATATCAATTGAATAAATTTGATGAGTCTTTACTAAGTATTTTTAAACTGTCTTCAGGAATGTCTTGATAGTAGGGGTATTCATGATTCTATAGGCATTGATGTCCAATAATTAATCATTTTTTTCATTGGTAATTTTATTATCATTATTACCCATGGTATTTTAATAATTATATTTTTTCTTGATAAATTTCGTTATATATAATATATGATTATATAGAATGAGTGTTCAATTATTTATATTTCGATATTGATTATGTATTATCCAATTATGTTAGTCATGATATTGATTAAATATCAGGTATGTTTAATTATTTAACATTTCATATTTATTATGTAATATTTATTCTAGATATCATCTAATATATGTAACATTACATATAATTTTATCTTACCATTATATAATTTTTTTCCAAATATATGAAGAATAATTCTTGGAATGAGTTCAAGGATGCCAAATAATTTCCGTTATTATTATTTTTATATTATTTAACCTTTCAAATTTTTACCGCATATATAATTTGTTCTCTAAAACATATAAACTGATTGGTTCTTCAATATTTTACCCCTAGAATAAATTCCAATTTAATAAAATAGGCACTAGTCTCACAAGATTAGAGTCTGGGTCATTACAGTTGGTTTAAGAGGATTTTTAGTAGAAACCATGCGAACAAGATTAAGTTGATGATATATTATGAAGCAATAACCTATGATATAAATTAATGATACAAATAGATGAATATCCTTTTTTTAAGGAATAAATTTTATTGGATTTCTAAGAAATGCATCCATATCAGGATAATAAGTGTTGGCATGGTTATGGAACAAAAATACCTAGATGTAATAACTCTAAAAAGGGTATATTGGGAATGACCTGATCATCACCTAGTGCATGAAAATAGGCCTTACTATGCACATGGTTTGAAAAACTCGATGGATAAATGAAGGTTAATTCACAATTTATTTTATAAACTATAATAATTGTTTGAAAAATAATGATACCGTAATTAAAACCAAATTTATGATTCTAATATTAACAATGAATTTTTTTAAATTTATGATTTCAATTATGCTTTATGGTTTAAATTTATAATTTTATATGAAAAACTAGAATGTTTCATTGTTTATAAATTACTTATATAATTAATAAGTGTATTAACACTCATTGACAATCTAGAGATTCCCTACTGAGAAAGAAAATATAGGTGGTAATATAATTGAGAAGATCAAGGATATGTTACATTTTCTTAATCAGGTTATTAAAAATAACCTTTCCTCAAGTGTCAAAATTTTTGTTACACAACATCATTCTCATATGTTGGATCACTTTTTGTGATAAAATCCCCCCATAATTTTAGTAGGAAAACTAAACCAGTTGTTTCTAATCAATAAATTATGTCCTTAGAGAAGATATTTATGTCTTAACAATGTGAAAAAAGGAAAAGGTTACACTTGTATTGTATTTTGTCAATGGATTTGTACATAAATGGAGGTCCTTTATCCCGAATAATTGAAAGTAATGAGAAATAAAACTCAAGGAATAGAAATATTTTAATGATAAATTGTTCATCAGGTATATCCCCCATAATAAAAAATTGAAATTAATATAAATCTCCTTAGAATAAGAAGGAAGAAGAAGGTGATGTAGATCATGAGGTTAACATTAAGTGGTTATTTATGTATGCTACTAATTACATACATAATATAGTGTGCAATATTGAACATTTTTTAACTTGATCGATACATATCTAGGGTGATGAACTCTAAATTTTTCTCATTATATTATGAAATATTTTTATTTTACAAAGAAATAGATATTTAATTATCTAAAACTTATATGTTCAAGTTGAGTCAATAAAATAAGAGGCAATTAATCACCATGAAAAAGATAATGTGTTTATATTGAAGATGGGGCACAATTTCCATCTTATGGGAACTATTGAAGGAATCATCCTAGGAATTTATTTAAGGGCTTGATATTTTTCTATAGGTGTGGATATAAGGTCCACCAGGATAAATAATGAAATTGGAGAAAGTAAAATGGTGTTAGTTAGAGTTTTAAATATAGGGATTTGGGGAACTATGGAAATTAATTCCCCAAGAATCAAGAAAATCATCCACATAAGATGCCATGGGCAGAACGAAAAGATTATGGGATCGCTACAACAGAGTACGAAATAAAAAATAATGTGGTGGTAGTTACATTAGTCAAAACATAAAATTTATCTAATTTTATATTTTATTTTGGATCTTCACAAATTTCTCTATTACTATTTTTCATTGAAAAATAGATATTTAACAAGGAAATTAAGTAGGCATTTTTCAATCAAACATCCTAGGGGATATCTTACTACAAAAAATATGTATCAAGAAATCCATATTATGACACACAAACATGTGTTATTTTTTGACCTTTTTATAATATCCATGGTTGAATTTGATATAAATCTTATTATGGAATGGATTTCAAAATATGATCCAAAACCTTATTACAATAACAAGGAAATTATGATTTGTGATGATAACTAAAAATTCCTTATATTTAGGTCAAATAAATCATATTATGATACATGTCTATACCCACACCCATTTTATATAATAAATGGGATGACTGAGGATGATGAGAAAAAAATAGGCACGATAAATTTATTGTTCAAATTTATTATTTACCTGATTTATTGGAATATATTGATTTATTTAAAATTTAATTACATGGAAATACCCTAGAGTGCGATGATAGGGTTTCCATTTTTTACCCCTTAATAAATAACAATATCAAATACTCGCAATATAATGGACACAGTATAATTATTAATGTTCAAGAAACAACTAGAGGATTTATGTTATAAATAATTTATTAACCCAAGTGATTCATAATGGGCATCACCAGTTTAATTCATTAAGAAGAAATATGGATCCATGAGTTTTTTCATTTATTATAGATAAATCAATGATATTATGATAAATAACAATTATCTTATTTCTTATAATGATTCATTATTTGATCAAATTCATAGAACATTAAATGTTTCAATGATTAACCTTAATTATGGGTATCATCAATTGCAATTAATTAATAAAAGAATTCCAATTAAGGATTTCTACAAAAGTTTTAGACCCTGAGAGTTTATAATAATTCCATTTGGATTGATAAATAATCCCACTTTTGTTATAGATCTGACAAACAAATAATTCCATGAATATATCAATTATTTTTTGTGGAAATCATTAATGATATCATTGTGTATTATTAATGATATGAGGACCATTATAATCTTGTGAAGATTATTCCTGAGACTCTTATAATGAATGAGTTTTGTGGGAAATTTATTAATTGTGATTTTTGTCTTAAAAAGATAATTTTCATGGATATATTTTATATAAGGTTGTAATATCAGTTCATTTTCTAAATATGAAGGCAGTATGTGAATTTATTACACCAAAGAACATAACTGATGCTTGTAGTTTTATTGGTTTGGATGGTTAAAATAAGTGATTCATGCATAATTATTTGAGATTGGAAAACCCATTAACCATGATTACAATTAATGTGGATAAGTTCATTTAGGCAAGGGATGGTGTGGAATGTTTTGATGAACTAAATAGGTGATAGGTCAAAGATCCAATTTTGACTATACCATCCTAAAATAAAAGTTATTTGATATGTAGTGATGCCTCGAAAAAAAGAAACTTGGTTATGTCCTAATATAGAATGATAATGTTATTTCAAATCCATCAAGGAAATTGAAGACTCCTAAAAAGAACTATCCATCATATTATCTTGAGTGGGAATATTTAGTCTTTTCATTGATGACATAGAGATATTCTCACTATAGTGATAGATGTGAGATATAAAAGGATTATAAAATTCTAAAAATCATATTTAAAGAGAAAGAGTTCAACATGTGAAAAATTAGATGGATCGAGCTACTCAATGATCAAAATGGCTTGATACACTACCATTCGTGGAAATAAAATAAGCTAGTTGCTTTATTGTGTATAAAAGATCATCGAATTATGAATCAAATGAGAATTGAGAGAATATTATGTTCACGGATCTGAAAAATGTAGATATCATAATTATCATGTATAGAGCTAAATAACCATTTTTTCAATTCTTTTCAACTTAACTTTATCATAGAGTATAAAAAGTTATCAATCTACAGATGTGAAATTTGAGATAAAATTTAATTTTGTGAATGATAGGAAATTAGTAGAATTTATTTTTGAATATAGTATTCTATAATATGTAAAGAAATTATGTGTTACATATCATTATAATATAATAATGAAATTTTTAGATGATGATCAAAGCTTAAATTTTTATATACACCTTTCTAGAAAATATATGTATACAGATTTGAGGGAACATTTTTTGTGGGATATCATAAAATAGAAAATTGTAGATTTTTTCCCATATATTTATTTTTTTAACATTTAAAACAATGCATAAAAATAATATAGGTTCCATGCATTATTTTTTTATTCACGTTTGGAAATGGGATGACATTACTATAAATATTTTCATAGGAATACCAAAAAATCTTAAAAAACTGATGAAGATATGGGTTATCATTTATCACCTAACCAAATATGATAATTTCATCTTTATAATAGAATATTTACCTCTTTATATCCTCACGTGGATATATAATATTATTATTTTTAGACACCATGATGATCATATTTTAGTTTTTTTATCATTATCTCAATTTTAAATCAAAATATAGAAGATTCTTCAGAAGGATCTTGATTATGAGCTATATTTGAGAATTTCATACCATCCTCAAAATTATAGATAGTCTTAAAGGTCTAAAAAACAATATAAGACATCTTGATGTTATGATCACTTTAATTTCACTATCTGTGGGATCAAAATTTACCATTGGAGTAATTTTACAATAATAATAGTTTCTATTTATGTTTTAAAAATGCTCCATATGAAACATTATATTGAAATATATGTTCCCATAAAACATGTTGGGAAAATGTTGGTGAAAGAAAAATTATAGGCCTGAATTGTTTTAAATAAAATTATATACAATTTAGGCTCTTATTAAATAATATTGAATTTGGAAAAAGGGTTGTGTCAAAAATCATAGAAATGTTTTGGAATTCTAAGTTGGAGATCACATTTTTTGAAATTATGTCCATTAATGGGTGTTATAAGGTATAGTAAGAAAGTTATAACAACATAAAAGTACATCAGATACTTGGAAATACTTGAAATAATCAGAGTTTTTTATTATAATTTAGAAAATCCACAATGTATATCAAAAGTACATTACATGTTCTATATGTCATTGTTAATGAAGTAAATGCCAGAACCAACACATGTGATCAACTATAATGAAATATAATTGGAAGCTGATATATCTTATTTTGAAGATTCCTTCAATATTATTGATCCAATTATATAATTAATTTATTATGTTCCATTTGTTATCATATTCTATTTATATATTATATTCTTCTACCTTGTGTTTGCTGGAAAATTTAATCGGTCCCAACATATTTTGGTAATGTTAGTGAACAAAAATAATTCCTTATTAATAAATTAAAAAATTTATATAATATTTAAAAAATAATATATAAATATTTATTTTAATTTATTAAAATAATATTACTTTTAATTCTCCCATATTCCTCAAAAATTATATTCTAAATCATTGTTCACAGATGTGGTTAAATTAACCCAAACATATCCATGCTTTAACTCAAATTGAGAGTATTATTAAGGAGGTGTGACTTTTGAGATAATATAATTATAACATAATTATAATTATATTTTATTTCTATGTTAATCATTTTTAGCAATATTTTATTATTTTTTCTATAATTCATTAAATTCTACATGAAAAATTGAAAACTTTTGATTATAGAGGTGGGTGTCCTCATGTATACTTTTTTAGAATTACCATTTCCCAGTGATTGATAGGGGTGAATTTAGATATTAAATTTAAATTTCATAATAATAATTACATGATATATATCATTATTATTCATAATTATCACTATTATTACCTTCCATCAAATATAGTAATGAACAAACAAATGGCATCGCTTTATGGAGGTGGTTCAACATACAACTTACTAACACTTTTCTCTTATTTTTATAAGTTCATAGAAATGAATAGATAATGGTTGTACCTTTAGTATAATAACAGATAATTATAATAATGAAAATTAAGGAAAATAATTATTTTAATTTTAAGATATATCTAAAAGTAGTATTAAGAATAAGAACATAAGAAGGAAACAATACATACTTTAGAGAATTGATATTTCATTAGATGTTCCCTAGAAACTAAAGGGTTAAGGATAACTATAATGAACAAGGAGGGTATTTTATGTGGGATAGGCTTATATGGAGAGTAAAAGGGGATAGTTTGATGAAGAAAATATAACACGGCGTGCATCAATGAATGAATAAAGTGGTATCTTTTTATAAGAGGATAGAAGGGCCACTTTTGAAAATACACATAATATTTTGGTAATGTCATGATACTATTCATAGTTAAATGAATAAAAAGTTGTAAAATATGGGTTTTGGTAAAATATATTTATAAAAACCTCTCATCCATTCATTTAAATACAATATTACAATGATTTAAGGCATTGGTTTTTTAGGTTTACGTTTTCCCACAAATTTATATTTACCTTGTAATTAATTTTTTAACCTTAGTTATCAAAATTGATGAAAGAAGTTAATAATTGATCTTTTTTATTAATTTAAACTATATGATTTCAAATTTTAAAAACATAATAACACATAAATTTTCTAAATGTTTGAATATGTATCTTTATTAAATTAAGAAACTGATTTACATTAAAAATGTCAGATATATAATTATATGTACCAATAATATTTTGAGTTGGATAATGGAATTCCATAAATACAAAATTTATTGATTAAAATATATTTTAATTTTCTAGAATAATCATATATAATGATAAAATCATAAAAATTACAATTTTCCCAAAATTCATATTTTTCAACTAAAAATCAACCTTTTCGTAAAAAATAAAAAATTAATACTATGATAATATTGATGTGATGAATTCAAAAAATAATTATATTTAATAAAATTTAAAATCTAAATTTTTCAATTTTTTTTTTGAAATAAAATTCATAATATGAAGAAAATAACTTTTATTAAAATAACATTTGGTTTAAATAATATTTTTCAATATTAACTCATATTATTTATTTACCTTATAAATATTAAATGATATGTAATATTATTATTTATTATATATATATTAAAAATTATCAATTATTGTGTTGTGGTTTTTTTAGATTGGGTGTTTCATGTTGAATAGGTAATATAAAATAATATTTGTCTTAATGCATTCAAAATCTTCAGTCATTACATTTCACGCTTAACCAAATTTCATCCTTGAATTTTTATTTATAAATTTCTATTTTTTATAGTAAATGGTGTACATAAAATTATTATTAATCAAGGTTTAATTTAAATTTTTGTATCAACCTTACTAATTTAGGTGTGATTCTGAAACTCTTCTATTCATTCCTAAGAGGCATATATAAATATTGAGTTTCTTTTTAACCATTTAATCAAACCTCTGTTATTATTATGTTTAATAACTAATATTACATAATTGGTTTTCCGAGGTATTTTATATTCATTGTTATAAGGCTAAATGAAAATAGGTCAGTTTATATTATGAATTTCAAATCCCTAATTCAAATAATTGATGTGTAATCCATGAAAATAAAGATATTCCTTGCCCAAAATGACTTCAAATTCTTTAAGTATTTGTTCAATAAGATTCACATGAATAATATTACCATAAACATGTTATATGGATACAGTAATAATAGAAGATAAGATCATATCATTATGATGTTGACTGGATGTTCTTAATAAATATTTTATTGCTACTATAGTGGCTAAAACTGGAATCTAATTTGATATCATAAAATCTAGACTAGAGGGTGAGTGTAAATATTACCATCACTTTTTAGAACCTCTTTTTAGTTTTAGGGATAAAATATTATTTACCATATCTCATTTTTATAATAAGTTTCTTGTAATTTTAATACTCATTGGAAGTTGGGATAAGTATAATTTTACAAAATTCCCATGCTCCAAAGATTTGAGGCTTTGTACATTATTCAACACTAATTGGTTAATCATATTCCTCATCGTAGAACAAAAATCATAAGATCAATGACCAATCCAACCACATATAAAATACTTTTTTAATCATATAGGACATTTCTTTTCATGAATATTTTAAAATTTTGAACATGTAATAAGTTTAATTATATCTTTACAATCCCCCAAAGTTGTATATTGGAATACATTTAAAATAACAATCATGAAAAAGGAAAGAGGGAGATTATAAAAAAATTCCAAAAAATGATCCATTTTAAAAACTAGGTTTTCATAAAATATATTAAACCCCAATAAAAACCTTGATCATTTTCAGGTTTCAAAATCTTGTAAATATTAAATCCTTTGTTTTTTCATTTTGAATCACTTATTACCACCATGTAAACTTAATAACACTCTCTTATTCATGGTTTAAGTGTGGTTTTTTGACTTATGGATTATCTTGTGTTTCTTTGCAATGTGTGATTCTATCTATAAGTTTTTTTGGGTCACAAGTACGTTTGACTTAGTGGTGTAGTGAATCCCAAAGATAGTTTAGGCCTAGTAAATACATTTAACAAATATGTTTTTGTTAAGATAGTTAAAGACTCTTAGCTCCCCATGTCCTTCAATTTTTGTCCCAACCTATTCTTAAAGAAAATACTCATCACACCAAAAAAATTGGTATTAAATAAAAAAATATAGTATAGGTTTCTTAAGTAACATATCAAATGGAAATTGAAGACATGATCTAATACATTAAATCAAACCTCCTGTGAAAACTCATTCACGGAATTTATAATGTCATCAAGGGGGAAAGGGTTTTTATTACATGATTCCAAAAACCACCCTTGATTAATTATAACAAATCATATTAAAATAGGATTTAAAACCAATCATTTATATCTCCTAATTATATATATATATATTTGTCAATTTAGGAAAACATAGATGTATGTATTTTCCAGGCATAGCCTAAAAATAACTCGATGTGTTGAGACAACATAAAAATAATGATAGTGTTATTTCAAATCTAAAATAATCTCCAAGGAAAAGATAAAATTTATTATACCACAATTTCATATCTAAAGGAACTAAATTAAAAACCCACCAAATCGAAAAATCAATAAAATCATATATAAATCAAGTAGGTTTTACTCTGTTATTTCCCCATAATATATATCATCCTAAAGACTTGAAAAATATCCATGAAATAAACAATAAATGATATTGAACATCCAATCAAGACAGACCTTAGTAGTGATAGGTTCATTATACCATCCCAAAATAGACTTCAATAGACCTAGGGAAAGTGACTAGAGATTATTAGGCATAACAATCAAATGAGAGTTCTAATACAATTTAACTTGTACACCATACAGACAACCTTACATACCACAATAAAGAAAATTAATAATGGAATGAAAAAAAATAAAACAATTTCATGCATGAAACATTAGGATCCATAGATAAATATATATAGATAATGAATATTGTAATGTGGAGGGAATTAATTATAAACAAATAAATGGAACCCCAACCTTTAAACTGATAGTAGGAAGTCCCCTTCTTATTATCCCAATATCAACCATTATGATATTACACCACAAACCAGTTATTTGAAACATAGTTGACTCTTGCTTCATTATGGTCCCCAATAATTTACCAACCATATGTATATGTCATGAAATGTGAGAACATGATTCCAACATGGGGGTGAAAATATACATACCGAATAGTAATCCATCAAAATCTCAATGAAATATTGAAATTATAGTCACTTATATCATAATGGAAGGAGATATCCTGAAAATGATAAACCAAGATAATACTCATAAGAGAACCCAAGATAATAGATAGGGGATTAGATCAACACATCCTCAAAAATATGGAAAACCACACACATTTCCATGGATTTGAATCATAAAAAATCAAATAAACCTCTCTAAAATAGTTGATGTAGAACTATGCCTCATTGATGGGTTAACCACAGGCAAGGAGGAACCCACCCTGAGAGAGAACCCACACTAAGCTTGAGCACATGGATGAGAGGATTCCAACTCTGTAGATAGAGAACCCGCACTCCAGATGTTTTGGGCAGTAGATACTAACCCTATTTGAATAATTTTATGAGTTTATCCATACCGAAACATAAATACTAATCTATGGGATACCAACCCTATCATCACTCTTAAGATCACTCACAGCTATCATAATTGAGTATATATTACATAAGATAATAACCCACCCACAAACCCACATGTGGTGTCTCATATATCAATGATAATATTATGATCATGTTTTACATGGAAAAGCACTCAGGCTGGACTACTTGAATGCCCAATTCTCAGTCCAAAAAAATGAGATTTGGCTATGAAGTGGGTCTTTAAAATTTATATTGTGTGACCTATAGTGTACATGGTGTGTAACATCTAAATACTATCTTACTAATGTATTTTAAACCCACATGTCAAGTAATAATACATATAAATTCTATCATGGTAAGAATAAAAGGATTATATGACTAAGATAATCATCATGTATTGCAGCCTCATGTTCCATGTGAGATTGAGGCACACAATATTCTTTACTATCCCATATAAATATAAATCCAAATGGACACCATGGTGTTTACTACTTGTTCAGAAACTATAGATACCTAGGGGTATAGGTTTTGTGGTTTAATAACAAGGTTTCTGTTATTTGTCTCTCCAAAAACAATATTTGACATAGAAAATTAAGTAAAATATGTGTGTCATTCTATGTTACATGTTGTATAGTCAGTAATTTTTTAGAAAATCACGTATTCCATGGATATTTCACCAAAATCACTAGGTTAATCTATAATCTCCAAAAAATAATTATTGACTATAAAAACATGTTTGGGGGTCATCGAAAGTAATTTTTCGACCATAACTCAATATAAATTTAGAATTGACATCAAATCTCATAACCCATGCAAATTTATTCTAGAACCAATTAGTGAAAATCCAATATCCATGGTTTGAAACCATCCAAAGTTTCTCAGACATTCAAATACCTATAATATTATAATTATACATATAAATATTGGATATTTTACTATTATTCAACCTAAATCATGAGTCAATTTGGTATCCCTATACAATATAATATTGAAATATGTAAATAATTGGAGGAAAAAACACAAAATATATATGTAAATAATTATAATGAACATTTTTCACTCACCCGTCATTTTAGTTGTAGAAAATAAATGGAAAATAGGTAGAACCTATAAGTTCATTCCTAAATAATAAAAACTCATAATCTATATAATCTGTGATTTACAGGGCCATGAAAAGATTCAAAATTAGAGAAACAATATTAATAATGATAAATAAATAAAAAATAATTAATGAATTCTAAGATAAAGTGTCAAAAAATCAAAATTGGGTCAAAAATTATTCAATAATTAATTTTTGTTGATGTCATAGTTTATTTCTCATTAGCACCTATTAGATCCCTTGATTCCTCCTTAATCACTCACTAAGGATAAAACCATGATAAAATCCTATAAAAACTCTCATAGTTTTATGTCTAATATAATAGATTGGTTTATATAAGGTCTAATTATAGGTTTTCAAGGATTGGATAATTAATTAGAAAATTTAATTAATATTCATCTCTTTATACACATGACAGTGAACAACCATGGGACTAAATATGAATGTTACTTACAATGTTCCTAGGGTAACCCCTATATTTCGGTATTATCCATTGTCTTAGTTTTTCTAGTTGAGACTGGATTAAATATAAATGACATAATTCTTTATTAATAAAACACATGGTCCAATAATAATATTTTTCTGATTAGAAAATTTTCCAGGCATGGTGACATCTAGAATAAAATGAAAAAACTAGGACCAATATCAAAAAATTATAAATATTAAAATATTTTATCTGATGATCTATAAAAACTGAAGTCATATCACACTCTCCACCTTCAAGGATTTTTACCAATAAAAGATCCATCTATTAAATTGTTGAGGGCACTGATCCAGCATATGGGTCTCAAGCTCCCCTGGGATCTCCTTAACATTATAATGAATGTAAATGACCTGATCCAGAGGGATATATCACCCTTAAATGAACCACTCTTTATGATCCTTTATTTCCATTAGGTTATATGAAAAACTAACTTCATTCTTGATATCCATAACACCCTATTCAACAACTTGTGAATGATCATGTGAATACCTCTTTAGTGGTGATTCATAGAATACTATGTGTACCCGATCAAACTATGGGAGAAATTCCAAGGGGAATGAAACCTCTCCATATGTAAAAATTATCTATAATAGAATAATGAATCTCAGGGATATCATATGAACCTGAACAAAAAAATACAGTCAATTCAAATTAAATAATTTCATTAACAGAAGGCCTACTACTTAAGACATTAAAGGCCTAAATTAACAACCCATATTGGACATATAATGGGATTACATGGTCAATAAACATTTTTATATAACCTATAAATTCTTTTCCATCACCTCTATAAACAAAACCCCATTGAGTGATATCTCACCCATCTATGAACTGTATAGGGTATCCAAAATGGAATCGTGTATATTTTCGTGAATAGTTTCTTTCTAACAATAGATTTATAATTTTTGTTATAATGACACTCCCTTAAGTTCAACTTTTCCTTCCTACTTCAAATGAAGTCAAGAACTAGGTACCACAAGAAATCCATATTAAAATGAATGGTTCTCTTAGTATGACCATTAGATTGAGGTTAAATTTTCATTCTGAAATATCATTGGTTAATATATTCTAGTTTAAAACCTATCCATATCCATTATGTGTATAGATTATTAAATTCGGAAATAGTATTTTATGGAGACCCATGTTCCCACAAAAATCTTTTTAACATAGAAGAACCCAAAAATCTCTATAGAATTATTGTTCTGATTGGAAAATAAGTGAGTTTATTTGGTTATTTGATAAATAATCAACCAGCTATAATAATGAAACATCATTGATCAAGGAATATCCCATAATAAAATACATTTATATTTCATTCCACTTATACTATGTATCCACAAATGGGTTGGTCCAATCCCAGTAGGATCTGGTGTTAAGCCTTCACCTACTGATAAGTGAGGCATTGAGAAACAAATTTGTAAAATCACTACTTTATAACCTAACACAAAAACAGGTGTTTAAGGTATCATTGAATATTTTATAAAAAATTATTCTTCACCAAGAGGATGTATCAAATTCTTTCAGCACCTCCTCCCACTATTCACCTGGTACCACTATCCATCATCAAAATATGTTGACATACTCTCCATATTTATAGGGTACATTTGGTTCATCTCTAATGAAATATTTATTCCACATCACCTCTAAATCAATGAAAATAAGTTTAGAATATATCTTTTAGTGAATAATTGGAGGTTTTTCCACTATTAATCCTAGGTAATATAATTCTCCCTTATCCACTATGTATAATCATTACAATGAAAACTACATTTAAACCTCTTTCAGTAACTAATATATGTACTTTAAACGACTAGTATATACAATCACAAGACCCTTCCCCAAATTATATAATTTATCAATGTCTTAATCCTGTAAAAAAATATAGTTATAAACATTGTCTTATGTTGACATCCATCTAGGTAAAGATAAAATAAATATTGTGGTGGTAAAATTAGTCTAAAAACTACTCACCTGAAGGTAGTATTTACAAGATATCAAAGAATAAAATACTATAGAAAACTCCATTCCAAGGATAAATATATTATAGTCACGGGGTATCATTTTCCTAGACCCATAAGTATCCACTACATGTCAGTTCATTGACACACCTCATATTCCAACTCTATAATGATCATAGAAAAATACATGCTCTTTCCCCTCCATGAAAAATCTCAATATAGGAGAGATAATTAATCACTTACTCAACATCTTAGAGGACCACTGAAATTACCCAGACAAAAATAATGGTTTCCCATTTCAGTTTTGAGAAGTTAATGGGTTTATTACTTGGTAAAGTTCTTCCATGAACCTATGATAATTCATAGAAAATTTAAAGAACGTTTTCACCAATAAAGATATCGTTGGTGTATCCCAAGCTAGAACACCCACAATATTCATCAAATCAACCATTACTCCATCACCTAAGATAGTATATCATATGAAATGTTATTCTATAATATAGAACTGAATCATTGAGACATTTTCACAAAGATGATGATCCTAAATTAGATTCAAGACCACTGTTGACGCTGGAAAAAGACCATAACTCCCAGAGGAAGTTTCGAAATGAGGAAGCAAAGTCATATTCAGAATCAGAGGCCTGATCCAGAATCCCTAGATGTGGTGTGTGAAATAAAGGACGATCCGTGTGAAAAATTGTTCTGCGCACGAAGAATCACTGGGTTTCATGAAATGGAGCCGATGAGGTGCGCAATCTTTGGGCGCCCCAGTTCTACGCGGCGATTTTTTGCACGCCGGCTGCGCTCGGCACAAAGAATTTCGCACGCAGCCCAGATTCCATGTCGGAGGTCTCCTATAAATAGAAGGTGAGCCCGAATGGTTTGGGGGTTGAGGAATCTGAAGCGACTCTCATGCGTGCAATTCTGCTCCCCCCGCACGTAAGATTACTTCCATGTAATCCCTCATTTTGCGTAACCTTTCCCCGGAGTTCTCCTTTGCGTGCAACTCCACCAGCTTCTGTGAATTTTCCCCCTCCCCAGGGTTTCATCCTTGTGCGCAATTCGTGTCTCGTGCGTGCAATACCCTGCCGTGCGCGCAAAACCCTGTGTGTAATTCCCTCTCCGCACGCAATTCCCTTGCTCCAATTGCATGTCGTCCCGGTGTTTTCCGCGCAAACCTTCCCTTTTGCGTGTAAAGCCCAGGACCCCTCTCCTTGACGCCCCTTGGATGCCCCCTGCACCTGCACCTGATGTCTCCCCTGCCGGGTGCATGTGCCATGCGTTGTTTTCCCGTACGGCCTTCCAGGCTCATGCGATGTAACCTCAAGGTCCCTTGGTCCGTGTTTCCCTTTGCGTGGCTTTTCCTTATGCTTCTCCGCATAGGCATGCTAACGGCTACTACTTCTTCGCATCGCCACGCTAACGTGGACCCCCCTGGTGGTTTGCCCTGTGGCCCCCCTTCACCATGGCCTTGCCTATTCCTTCCCTCCCAGAAGGGGTAGAGGGCGTTGGGCATGTAAGCCCTAGGGGTGTTGAGCAAACCCACCTCATCCATGATGCAAGACGTTAAACTGTTAAGCACCTCATCCTTAACACTAGATGTTAAACTGTGGTCTGACCCCGTGCTTCTCACACAGGGTCCCCCCAGCTCGGACATTTTTTACGCCCACTCATCTCCATGGGAATGGACTCTTCCTCACATGTAATGAGATCCTCTTTATCGGAGCGGAGTTTGTCCGTGGGGGAAGGTCCGCCTCAGAGTGTAATCCCCTAGCCTTTCTTGCGCATGACTGCACCCAAGAATCTCCGTACTCCCTCCTACCAAGGCCAGTGGAGTCCTTTTCCCGCTGCACTTTGTCGCACCACAGGCCTCCACCCCGGAGTAAGCCTCTGCACCAAGGGCCGCTAACCACGCGTAAGCCCCTGTTTCCTCTTTGGGCCGCTCAACGCGTAAGCCCATTCCGCTTTACACGGACGCACCCTTCGCGACGTGATCGTCTGGTCCCTGCTGCCTCTTGTTTCCAACACCGAGCATGACTCACGTGGGATTAGAGTGCACATCGACCATGAAATCCTCTTATGGGCCGCCCTAGAGTGTAATCCCCATCCCAGCGAACTACGTGGACTTTGATTCGTGCTAACGCACGGTACGTAGGAAGCCTCCATGAGGTTCAAGCCCACCACCCCGTCATCCCGACCTCTCCATGTGGGTTCCCTGACCACCTTGGGCTGCCTCAGAGCATAAGACCAAAACCCCTCGTCCCGCATGATGTTAAACTGTATCTCATCCCGAATGACGTTAAACTGTATCTCGTCCCGCATGACGTTAAACTATATCCCGTACCACATGACGTTAAACTGTATCCCGTCCCGAATGACGTTAAAATGTATCCCATTCCACATGAAGTTAAACTGTATTCCCCCTCTTGGGTCGTCTCAGAACGTAATCCCCATGTCTCACTCCACCATCCATCCCGATCCTTACCCGGGCCGCCACATCCCAGTGAGATCATGCCACCCCATCCCACTCCATGATATCTGGGAAGCTGCCCACGTGTTAGCCCCAACATCGGTGTTCCCCCTAGGGGTACTGCAACACGATCCATCTCTGCAAGACGTTAAAATCATGACATACCCCGTGTTAAACATGGGAAGCTGAGGATAACCTCAGATGGTACACATTCCCCACGTTCGATGTGGGATTCCTCGGGCTTCCGCACCCTCGAGAAGACTCTTTCCTCATCGACCACCATAGAGCGCAGCTCGCCAGCCCTAGCTTGTGCCTGCGCCTGCTCGGTTCGAAGTATGGTCATTTGGTGACTCACCTCCACCAGTTGTTCCTGCACATCAGCCCACTGGGCCATTAGTTGCTCCACGAGCTCGGAGCATGTTGGGATGAAGGCCTCCTTAACCGCTGCCTGCCCTTCGAGGTGCTAAACTTCCTACTCCTCCCTCAGCAGCGCTTGAGCGCTCGCCGATCCTCCCCAGCACTGGGCAATGTTGGTGCACCGGCTGCTCTCGCGTATCTTCTCGGCCATGTAATCACGGATCGTCAGATGAAGACGCTGAGTGTCAGCCCCTCCGGTGCACAGGAAGCCCAGCCAGGTCTGAAGTGATCCCATCTGCCTTAGCCAATCCAACTGGGGCTGCCTGAGGAAGTGCTGGATACGCTTCCACCCTTTGCGCTATGTCATCCGGATCTCCTCGGCTGCCTCTGAGTCTGAGTCATCTATCTCCTCAGGGTCAGCGGGTCGGTATATGGGGAAAGCCACCAGCAGGTCTGTAGCAGGATCTGCAACAGGGACGCCTTCGTGAGGAATAGAATCCTCAATGTCCAGGTGACCTTCTTCTCTTGCCCCAACAGAAATGATGCCTCCACCAACTTCCGACCTCGTCTCAAGAACAGCGCCATTGATGTCCGCTACCCCTATTCATCAATTGTCGGGGCCGAATCAGTATAGAGAGCATGTTCCGAACGAGGTGGTATGTCCGCCGCTAGTCCACTCGCGGACGGCCCGGGCTCCGCAGCCTGACGTGACTCCAGTGCTGAGATCACTGCGCTAGGCATACACTGGTCAGACGGGATCTTTTGCCACCATGTTCCAGTAGTGAAGCGTGAGACTTACAGGAATCCAGAGCGTCGGTCCCCAGTGTTTCGGCCGCTGCAGGAGTCGCCGTAAGGGGAGACCCCTCCGCGCTTGTTAATTCAATAATGGGTGTTGGATCCCCATCATGTCCCACTGGTTCCTCTTCTCCCTCCTCTAGTGGGGACACTTGTCCAATGCTCAAATACTCCTGAGTAGGATGGGGAAGTGAGTTAGAAGTTGGAAAGGAGAATGGATGAATGAGGGAAATGAATGAAGACAGAGAAAAACCTCCAGAACCTCGGTTATGTCAAGATCATAGTTGGCAATCTTTCCTCTCTCTTATAGACTCCCTTTGTAGGTCGCCCCTTGCGACCCCTCACATTTGGGCTCCTCTTCTTCGTCATCTCCCTCACCTTCGTCCTCTTCGGTTTCCTCCCCCCCCCCCCTCCGGCTCCTCGTCACTGTCGCCTTCTCCCAGCGGCATCGCTTCCGGATCATGCCCCTGGCCGAGAATCACTTTCACTAAGAAAGTTGGCTCCGCAGGCCTCCCCCGTTGGCGTGTGTATGCATCCATGTCCATCAGATAAGCATGCTGCCGATGGAATTTTACTCAGTCGATAATTCGAACAAGCCTGACCTTTGGCAGTTGTATCCCGTTTTGCATTATCTTCTTCCAGATGGCTTCGACGCTCAGTGATTGTCGCAGGGTCATCCAGGATGACCATAGTGCCGGGAGAATTGCATTTTGGGAAGGATTGAGCAGATATCTTATCTACTTCCCGGGCAGTTCCCTGGCGGCCTCATGTGACCCCCATGCGGGTAACGAGGACGTGGCAGCACCATCTGATGTCCCCACTGCCGAAGCCCCGGCCTGCGCAGGCCTCGCTACCTGACGCACCCTTGGTTCCCCCCTTCCGATGGCACCGTGACATCTTTCCAGTTGCCCATTTTCCACGCGAGTAACCTCGAGTTTCCGGACACGCTTGCGTATTAGCCCCTCAGGGTACGCAATGGTCCAGTGTTCGACGTACTTGGTTGCTAGGCCGGCATCGACCCCAGTGGGAGGAAGAGTAACGACATCGCCAGAGCTGAAAGTGGTAAAAATCAACCACATATGGCGCAGGACGCATGGATTCTTCTCTTTCCAGATAGCCGTGAATACCTTCTTCGGCATTCGTTGGAGGCACCCGAACTGCCTGGCGAATCGGGATGGCACGTAAGGCTCACAGATCACCTTCCCGTCGATCCGAGCCATGAGCACCCTGCCCTGAATGCTCTGTATGTATTCCAGTTGTTCCAGAGAGCCTCGCCCGTTGTCCACCAGCTGACCGACTGGGGTGGGGAACGGGCTGATATTGAAGATGGCATGGTTGCCGATGCAGATCCTCATGCCCTCCTCATTGACCGTCATCGGCGCCACCCCTGCGTTGTTTAGCAAGTACGGTCGCAGACCGTTGCCCAGAGGAAGGACAGAGTTTGGGAAAGTATACCCGCCGAGATGAGTCGCCACCCAGCCATGGAAGATCTGGAAGGGACCACACACTCTCCGAGGCGACCCCCCTCGCGAGATGTGCCCCAGGATGGTATACAACTTGGCCAGTATGGGGACGCCCAAGTTGAAACGTTTGTTGGCGGCCATGGAGACCGCCATTACCAAAGTTGTTGGATGGATGCCCATCCTCGCATCCCGCACCGGCAGGAGCCACCCACCCAGCAAGGCGGCAAGGAACCCGGCATACTGGACGTTCGGGTCCCGGGCCTCAATGACGTGGTAGCCCCATGATTGTTATTGCCCTACCTCCAGGGTCCTCCAGTATGGCCCGTACTTGTTCCTCTGAGTCGTGGTTGGGCACCGTTTGCCCCATCCCGGCATCTTAATGGCTGGATCCTTCTCAAGGAATAGGCTGAACCAGCCCTTGTAGGCGATGTCCTTCAGGAAGTCCTTGACCCCCATCCTCTCTTTGTCCAGCTGCAGCAGGTACCACATCAGCATAGTCGTCCGCGACCTGTCTCCCCAGGTGTTATTTGGAGGAACGAACTCGTCGTATTGGTAACCCTCCAGTGGGATACCTCCGATACAGTGAACGTCCCAGAGACTGATGCTGACTTCCCCATGATGAAGGTGGAACATGTTGGTTTTAGGAGACCACCGAGTGAATAGCTCCAGTCTATGTTCAGGCTCGCGGTGGAAGTGGAACGGTGATGTCCATACCGCCTCGAACAGGCCGATATACCACAGTTCGTCCCCGAACTGGTCACAGGTATGGCGAACCCAGAATGCCCAGGCCCATTCGCTGGTGAAGTTGCCCCCGGACCGCAGGTCCCAATCCTTCATCCAGCCCTTCATGTCATCCGTGACGCTCTGATGGAACGTGCTTGCGTAGAGGGCTGGAGAATCCTCTCCCACAGGCTCGTCCCCGGTAATGGTCCTAGTCCTCGGGTTCAGGACATATACGTCCATATTTCTAGTTTTCCTAGCAGGATGGCCGTTGTTGGTGATGTTGTAGCGAGGAAGTTCGTCCTCCCGAGTCACCCAAGACCGCGGCGTGTCCACTTCGAAGCCCTGCTGGGGCACCTCCTCCAGGATGCCAAAATTCAAGAGCGGGAGGTTTTCTGACAAGGGATATGTCTTCTGGGCCGGAGTCATAAGATTGAACAAGGTCAGATAGTTGGAGACAATCACCTTGGTGTCATAAACCACCTCGTTCGCCGCCATTTCTGTCCTACGGGCAGCGGCTTCCCCCTCATCAACTCGGTTTGCAGCCATCTCGAATCTTTCAAGAGTTGGGAGAAATTAGGATGCAGTGCGCGGAATCGGAGAGTTCTGTGCGAAATCTAAATGAGTTGCGCGAAATCATGGAGATGAGCGATCAATCGGCACACGAAGCGCAGAAAAGCCCAAATAGGGGAGAGATCACGGCCAAATTTCGGATGGAATTCCGCGCTGCCATAGCTTTATTACCCGCAGCCACGGATGTAATTTCGCGCATGAGAGCGATGAGCTTATCGCCTGGAAAAGGTGGAATTAAGGATTAGGGACCCAACGCCCCTTTTTATAGGCGAGGCCAGGGTTCCGCGCCATGCACAAAGAGGATTCTACGCACGTCTGTAGGTTTTGCGCACCCCATCGGAATTTAGCATGCAACTTGATTAGGGGACTTAGCATTTCGGTGTTTTGGAGTTTCCCTTGGAATCTGATCGTTGTGACCTCTCACCAATCCAATTCCAAGGGGGGTATTTGTTGACGCTGAAAAAAGACCGTAACTCACGGAGGAAGTTTCGAAATGACGAAGCGAAGTCATATTCGGAATCAGAGGCCCGATCTAGAGGCCCAGGATGTGGTGCGCGAAATAAAGGAGGATCCACGCGAAAAATTGTTCTGCGCGCGTAGAATCACCGGGTTTCGCGAAATGAAGCCGATGAGGTGCGCAATCTTTGTGCGCCCCGGTTTTGCGCGGTGATTTTTTGCACGCCGGTTGCGCTCGGTGTGAAGAATTTCGCACGCTGCCCGGATTCCGTGCCGGAGGTCGCCTATAAATAGAAGGTGACCCCGAACGGTTTGGTGGTTGAGGAATCTGAAGGGACTCTCATGCACGCAATTTGGCTCCCCCTGCACGCAAGATGACTTCCAGGTAATCCCTCATTTTGCGCAACTTTTCCCTGAAGTTCTCCTTTGCGCGCAACTCCACCGGCTTCAGTGAATTTTCCCCCTCCCCAGGGTTCCAGCCTTGCACGCAATCCATGTATCATGCGCGCAATACTCTACCTTGCACGCAATTCCCTTGATCCAAATGTGTGCCATCCTGGTGTTTTGCGTGCAAACCTTCCCTTTTGCGTACAAAGCACAGGACCCCTCACCTTGACGCCCCATGGCTGCCCCCTGCACCGGCACCTAATGTCTCCCCTTCCAGGAGTGCTTTCCATGCGTTGTTTTCCCGTACGGCCTTCCAGGCTCGTGCGAAGTAACCTCAAGGTCCCTTGGGCCGTGTTTCCCATTGCGTTTCTTTGCCTTATGCTTCTCCGCATAGGCACGCTAATGGCTATTGCTTCTTCGCATAGCCATGCTAACGTGGACCCCCCGGTGGTTTGCCCTTCAGCCCCCCTTCATCATGGCCTTGCCGATGCCTTCCCTACCACAAGGGGTAGAGGGCGTTGGGCATGTAATCCCTAGGGGTGTGGAGCAAACCCACCTCGTCCAAGCTGCAAGACGTTAAACTGTTAAGCACCTCATCCTTAACACTAGACGTTAAACTGTGGTCTGACCCCGTGCTTCGCACGCAGGGTCCCCCCAGCTCGTACATTTTTTACACCCACTCATCGCCACGGGAATGGACTCTTCCTCACATGTAATGAGATCCTCCTTGTCGGAGCGGCATTGGTCCACGGGGGAAGGGCCGCCTCAGAGCGTAAGCCCCTAGCCTTTCTTGCAGATGACTGCACCCATGCATCTCTGTACTCCCCCCTTCCAAGGCCAGTGGAGTCCTTTTCCCACTACGCTTTGTCGCACCACTGGCCTCCACCCTAGAGTAAGCCCGGACACCAAGGGCCCCTATCCACGCGTAAGCCCCTGTTTCCTCTTTCGGCCACTCAACGCGTAAGCCCCATTCCGCTTCTCACAGACGCACCCTTCGCGACGTGATTGTCTGGTCCCTGCTGCCTCTTGTTTCCCACACCGAGCATGACTCACGTGGGTTTAGAGTGCGCATCGACCATGAAATCCTCTTATGGTCCACCCTAGAGAATATTCCCCATCCGAGCGAACTACGTGGACTTTGATCCGTGCTAACGCACTGTACATAGGAAGCCTCCACGAGGCTCAAGCCCACCACTCGGTCATCTAGACCTCTCCATGTCAGTTCCCTGACCACCTTGTGCCGCCTCAAAGCCTAAGACCCAAAACCCTCGTCCCGCATGATGTTAAACTGTATCTCGTCCTGCATGATGTTAAACTGTATCGCATCCCGCATGACGTTAAACTGTATCGCATCCCGCATGACGTTAAACTGTATCCCGTCCTGTATGACGTTAAACTGTATCCCATCCCACATGACGTTAAACTGTATTCCCCCTCTTGGGTCGTCTCAGAATGTAATCCCCATGTCTCACTCCACCATCAATCCTGATCCTTACCCGGGCCACCACATCCCGGTGAGATCATGCCACCCCATCCCACTCCATGATATCTGGGATGCTGCCCACATGTTGGCCCCAACATCGGTGTTCCCCCCTAGGGGTCCTGCAATCTGATCCGTCTCCACAAGATGTTAAACTCACGACATACCCCGTATTAAACATGGGAAGATGAGGAAAACCTCATATGGTACACATTCCCCGCGTTTGATGTGGGATGCCTCGGGCTTCCGCACCCTCGAGAAGCCCTGTGATGAGGGACCAAAGACAGACATGCCAACGACGCCCCAACATGACCATTCTCCTCACCGAAGGTTGCTACCCTGACAAGACCCCTTGGAGCATCTTGACGGAAGCAGTGTAATTAACTGGCATCCATGTAGATATGGCACCGGGAATGAGATTCATGAACTCATCTTAAATCTATGAGGGAGACATGGACTAGGTGATGAGCTCCAAGGAGGAATCCACGGAAGTAAGAACCGACATCCCATCATCCTGGTTTCGATCAAGGACCAGACGTCCCTGAACAAGGAACAGATGCCGCCCGCCTTTGGAAAGTGGGAATGCGGGGTAACAAGAAGCGCGTCCTCCCCATAGACGGAGGCGCGCGCCCCAGCAAAACCATCAGAGCAACAAAAATGGTGAACCCGACATGAAGCTCTTCTCCTCAAAACGGGGAATGGTAGTCGTCGGGGCGTTGGAAGAATAGCATGTCACCAGGTCCGGGTAACCCTCACCGGGAAGTGAACCCGCCAGGGGTCGAGGCCGTCAGGACGTTGACTACTCCGTTTTGCGACGTCATCAACATGGATCCCTCTCGCCGAACATGGAAGACGGAATGACACTGGGCCTTGGTTGTTGATCTCCTTTCCTGTTGATACTAATGGGTTCATCTCCCTTCTTCCAGGAACCAGATCACTGCATTTGGATCTCGATCACCACCTGCCCACTGGAGCAGGGTCAGGGGCAGTACCGACGCGGCTACCCCGCGTGGTCCCACCTATTCCACAGTCGCTCCGACATTGACCACCGTAGCAGCCAGGCGCTTGCGCCCCCTCTCCCCGTCAAAAACCATCCAACGGAGGGTGGTCAATGACCTGGTTCGTAGGTATGAAGAGGAAGGGATCATCCCTACCAGGGGCATGGCCCGCTTGGATCTAGAAGCGACTGCACCTCACCACCATCACCGCCATTGAGGGCCGTACAGGGATCCGCCGCTCCCCATGCTGACTTTCAAACGCTTCGGTAGCCTATCCCTGGAGCGCCTTGACACATCCCTCCCCTACGCCAATGAGGTGGGGGATGTCCGGGTCCACCCGATCGGTGATCCGGCCCAAGGGATAACAGCAAGAACCCCCGCCAGGCTGCGTCGACGCTACCACCCGACTCCCCGAGCCGAGGAGCAGGCAATCTTCATGTCCGCACCGCCGGTTCCAGCCCATCTAACTCGACGCCAGCATCGGGCGCGAGCGGGAGAGAATGCCCGTCCTCGGGCATCAACATCAGCACCCACTGTGGCCCAATCCACTGCTGACTCCTGTTACCAGATCCCCGCACTCGTTGAGAAGGGACAGCCACGTGTCTGAATGGGATCGAAACCCCGACCACCCTGCAGGCAAGTTGGGTTGAATCTCCCGGTCTCGGACACTGGCAATGCCACTGCAGACCAATCCGCGGTATTGCCGCTCACCATGAAGGCTCATTCAGTGCCACCGATCTGGGAAGCCGAAATCTTTTTCGCGATGGCTATGCTCCGGGTATGACTCCTTCTAGCGCCCACTACATGGGGTATGAGGTCACTCCCCCTACAGCCGGCCGCGAGCATGGAGCCATTGTGTATCCAGTCACTCCCTCACATGGAGGTCCTCCCCATGTCCCTTTCGACATCTGTCTCGGTGCTTCTTGCACCCCAGCCTTCAGTCCCCTCTTCCCCAGCTCTATTGTGGTTGGGGGACCCCATGATAGAAATCATACTTACCATGAGGAGCTACCTAGGGGCAGGAAGGCTGGGCGTCGTCGCCGTAGGAGGAATGTCAAGGGAGTCAGGATGGGAATTAGACTAGTCTGTTTCTCGAATTCAGAGGCAGAGTACGACTCGACGATGGAACCTCCCCCCCAACCCATCGAGTTGAGGGCAGGGATGGGGATGCGGCACGTCAGTCTCGTACTCCCCAAATGCGAGATCCGTATGATTCCCTCCTACCTTCGATGGTATATCCAGGAGGACGAGTACTTGGCGTACCGCTGGGGATCAAGCCCGCAGTTTCCACTGGCCTCCTCGGAAGCACCTCCCACGCCTGTTAGGGAGGGTGAGGAACTTTGTTGGG
Source organism: Viscum album (assembly GCA_963277665.1). NCBI lineage: Eukaryota > Viridiplantae > Streptophyta > Magnoliopsida > Santalales > Viscaceae > Viscum > Viscum album. Next base: position 367,266,012 of record OY728119.1, on the reverse strand, counting down.
GACCGACGGAAGAATCGCGAGGCAATACACCCTCAGCGAGCACCGAAGCTGTGACAGGAGGCCCATTCACCGGCCCATCCTATCGCGACGTTGCAGCCAGGGCACTGCAGCCCCTGGAGGATGACCCAGGGATCGGCGGCCAATCGGCATGTTCGCTGTATTCCCTGCCGGCCAGCCCACCGCCCCGACGGCCTACCTCGGCGCCATTTCCAATTCACTGACTTTCCTCAGTGGATGAGTAGGGGCGGCAAGTTCCGGACCCCGAACTGGAGCTGTGGAGCTTCTAGACTGTTCTTGCAGCGTGCCACTTCCCCGATAAGTTTTGTCCGGTTGCAGAATCAGATTTTGATGTGCCAGAGTCACTCACCCCGGGAGAGTTTTAATGCTTCTGCCAGATTATTCGGGTGAGTCACTCCCGCCTCCGCCATCATCTAGTGCCTTATCCCGGGAGCCAAGCGCATCTCTAGGAGATCGGTGATTAGTGCCACCGAGTCAACCTAGCAGCACTCCCCGCGGTCCGGCACCCCGAGTCACTCGACCACCGCGAGGCGCTTCAACAACAATGCATCCAGAGTTATCAAGTACTCCGCAGAGCTATTGAGGAAGCCACCCCCCACACACTCGTCTGCGGATGGGGGTAGTACACTGCTCTCTTCTTCTGTGTGATCCGCCGACAGCCCGATCCATTGGGTGGCCGTGAGGGAACGTTGCCAAGGGAAGTCGAGGTCAACATGGCTGACCTTTCAGATGAGGAAAACATTGTGGAGACCCTCTATGGGGACTCACCCCCGAGGACAGGCTGCTACTGGACCCATCTGGGAGGATTACTCGCCAACAGAGGAGCCTCCTAGGTCATCTTGTACCCATGGAGGCACTGGCGCTGGGCCAAAACATCGGCAAGGGTAAAGAGCCCGTCGGTTCTATCAAACTCGGAGACCCATCTGCCTCAGTGCAGAAGGTAGAGGAAGATGCCGAGAAGGCCACGCTGCTCCAACAGCTAGCTGAGAAAAAGAGGCTAGTTGATGAGTTTCTAGCCGAACGCATTGCAAAGCGGTGGCCTGACTACGGTGACCCTAGACCAGGACAGTAGGGGCAGGAGCATTTACCCCTTGCTGAGATCCCCCCGGGCAACTGTGACCATGTCATGTTCGCTGATAGGGGAGACACTGGAACCCATGGTAAGAGGGCGCGATATGTTTCACCAAACCCTCGCGAGCGGCGAGACAACCTGGGGGACGCTGCTCGGTTTCCTCCCGCCGCTCCGAGGGTCGCTCTTCCAGCTACCCCACGAGTCGCTGAGCGCGACTATCGTATTGAATATCCTGGAAACACGCTTGTGGTTAGAGATCCCCGTTAGGACAGGAATCCGCATCCGGATGATCTGATGGAAGTACTCATCATCCACTTTAAGGCCCTAGAAACTCGGCAGGTGGCAATCCCACCGGATGGCAAGCCGTACCCAGCATGGGTGGATGACATGCCGGTGCCGCCGGGATTTGGGAACCCCACTTTTCCCACTTTAATGTGACCGGAGACCCGCCACAACACTTGGCCCACTTCAACTCGATGTGCGGGCCTATGTTAGGGACTCCAGTGCAGCAGGAGTCTACCAAGCTCCGGTGCTTCTATTAGACACTGGAAGGACCACCATTCATCTGGTACAGCTAGCTCCCTGTTGGATCTGTGACTAGATGGGAGGACCATCACCGGCAATTCCTCTACCAGTTCAGTTCCACAACCCGGAAGACGAACATTGCAGACCTTTTCACGTTCAAGCAAAGGCCCGACGAGCGAGTCGCAAACTTCGTCGCCCGGTGGAAGGGGCTCAAGTACTCCCTTGACATGCCGCTGACTCAGGATCAATTACAGACGATGTGTGTGGGGAACTTCAAGGCGGAGTTGGTTCGTTCCCTGATCACGCATAATTACCCTAGAGGGTTCCGGGATTTCTCGGACAAAGCTCAGCGCCTCGAAGATGCCCTGCAATAGGCCAGTCAGGCACGCTCGCTGCCTCCTGTAATCTCTGCAAGGAGAACCGCTAGAGCTGAGCCCGCTACTGTGGCCCAAATAGAGGGCCCTAGATAGCTAGAGTTGCTGCTAGTGAGACCAGCTCAGCAGGCTCGTAGGGGTCCACCCCCACGGGCACAGCCTCCGGCCCAGCAGCGACCGCCTCAAAATCGGCAGGCACCTCCGCGTAACGCACCGCCACCACCTAGGTTAGGTAATCCATCTCCGCCTCCTCGGCCTGTTCCTCCGGCCCCTAGCCATGGTCATCCCCCAAGAGTCCCCTTTCCAGACAGAAGGAATTGGGCTTACTCGTTTGGTGAGGCCCAGATCCCCGGTTATTTCCGTAGCGCCTTGGAGAAGAGGATCGTGCGGCTGCCTAAGTGCTGAAAGCCAGAAGAGGCTTGTCTCAGGGATCACCCTAACTGCTGCCCTTATCATGGGATCCTGGGATACACTATCCAGCAATGCTATGTGTTCAAGGACTGGCTCCAAGACCAGATTGACAACAACATATTCAGGTTGGGCCCAGCCCCGACACAGGTGGTGGGTGTCTTCGTGGGATCAGATGGCAGTAGTTACAATGGGGATGGGTGGGAACAGGTTTCAACCGTGGGTCCCAGAAGTATAATGACTGGATGGCCCGAAGGACGGTCGCCCGTTCCCATGGCATCATCCCGTCCCGCCTGAGTCAGCCAAAGCCCTCGGAGTCTGTGAGCACCGCCTTGGCATCATCGTCCCAGCCTACTTGTTCCCAGAAGAGCAGGTGGCGGTGAAAGAAGAAAGAACGAGCCCTACCATTACCGTCATCTTCTCGCACGCTTGGCGATTTCATGCCCCTGAAAATGGGGATCCCTCCGAGACCCCGTCCTATAGTGGATGACTCCTCGAGTGGAAACCCGGGGTACGCTTCGGTTAACATTGTAGAGTTGGTAAATCCCTCTTTGGCTCCCGACAGTGTGGAGCGCTAGGTGGACCTCCACGAAAGCCTGGGGTATGCTTCGGTTAACACCGTATAGTTTGTAAATCTCTTTTTGGCTCCCGACGATGAGGAGCGCCAGGTGGACCTCCCCGAAAGCCCGGGGTATTCTTCGGTTAACACCGTAGAGTTGGTAAATCCATTTTTGGCTCCCGACGACGAGGAGCGCCAGGTGGACTTCCCCAAAAGCCCGGGGTACGCTTCGGTTAACACCGTAGATTTGGTAAATCTCTTTTTGGCTCCCGACGACAAGGAGTGCCAGGTGGCCCTCCCTAAAAGCTCGGGGTACGCTTCAGTTAACACCGTAGAGTTGGTAAATCCCTTTTTGGCTCCCGACGACGAGGAGAGCCTGGTGGACCTCCCCAATGTCCCAAGCCGTCACCAACGTCGACGGAGCCGTGGGTACATGAATCGTTGGGGCACGACAGTTGTCACCTCCAGTCAGGTCGTGCACGCCATCGAGACCAGGCAGCAGGCCCGGTACAGAGAGCAGCACTCGCAGCTCCCTCACCCGGTGACAACAGCTTCACTTCCACCACCATTTGTGTCGCTGGATTGGGCGGAACCACCTTACCCGCGTCCCAACCAGCCCAGCCCTGCCACTGGCTGACTATGGCCTTCCGGTCCTAGCACGACAGCCACCTCCCGGTCTTCAGCTAGTGAACAACGGGACGTGCCTAGTACCAGCCAATCATCGGTCCCGCCAGCAGGGCTCGTCATGCCCCCAATCGCAGAATGACTTCATATAAGAAGAAGCTAGCGTTTGGCACGAATGTATGATGTCCTGAAGCATCTGGTCGGAATTCCGGCAAGGATTTCCATCCTTGAGGCCCTTCGCCTTTCGTCCGAAATGCGTGAGGCGCTCGCCGAGGCTCTAAGGAGCCCCCTCCAGTTTGAAACGGAGGTAGCGGCCGCAGAAGCCTTCCACACTGAGGTGATTCAGGATGCCGAATGTCAGGCGGTTATCTCGTTTTTTGGTGAAGATGAAGACCTTCCCATTATAGGGGCACATCCGCCCGCTGTACATCACCGGCCAGTTCAATGGTGTGGAAGTCCGTCGCTATCTTGTCGACACAGGTTCTGGGATTAACTTGATCCCAACTCGGACACTGCGAAAACTAGGGTTGTCTGAGGATGATTTAACCCCCTCCGACCTCAGAATCCAGGGCTATGACAGGACTTAGCAAACTCCACTCGGACACTGCCTACAATGCATTGATGGGCATGCCTTGGCTCCATCTTCATGCATCAGTTCCCTCACCATACCATCAGTGCCTCAAATACTCCCTTAAGGGTTGAGTGGGTGCGCTCCAAGGAGATGCGTCTTCGTTTACCTCTTGTGAAGCTCGTTACCAGGAAGCTGACTTTTACAAGAGCAAGGACAAGCAAATCCTGGTAGGTGAGGTTGAGCCCGCCGCTGTCGCGAGTGATCTCTGGGCAGGTTTGGATGACACATATGTCTTCCAAATCCATTGGTTGGAGGCCATGAATCCCGATATGGGAGGGTGCTTTGTTGTCTCGGGTACCAGAGGAAGGAATATTTTTGGTCCTAAGCGACGGCGGGAAATCAACTCGTACTCTTACACCAACCAGGCTCAGGTGATCCCCGAGCCTCTTACCCCTGTACGATATTGGGAGGTTGAGATCATGGTAACGGCAGTACGTCATACGTGTCTGTTTCTCCAATCCAGAATCGACCGGATCAAGCCAATGCAGCACCACTGCTTTGATGTCGTAAAGTGTGGCCCCTTGGGCCGAAGGCTAGATGGGATTGGATCAACTGCCTTCGTCGCCATGGTCTCTATGGTGCATGAGTCTCCCATTGTGACGACCTCTGCCACCCAAGCTGGTGCCAATTCCCCATCAGGGTCGAGAAGCCCCGAAACGGCTCCCCTTGTGGACAATCCTTCCACAAGAGGAGAAGAAGACATGGAAGATGCTCCTACTGCCTTTGAGGATGGCGTCTCCACCACGGTTGTTGAGCTAGTACAGGTGAACCTCGGTAGTGAGGCGGACCCGAGACCAACATTGGTTAGCGCCGCTATGCCTCCCGAGGAACGAAAATAGTACATAGACATCCTCAGAAAGCATCGTGATGTGTTTTCCTGGAGTTATGACGAGATGCTGGGACTAGATCCCCAGGTAGCCGTCCACCGCCTTGGCCTCCCAGCAAACCATGATGGGTTCAAGCAGCCTCCCAGGAAAATGCACCCATTTCATGGTTCCATGGTTGAGGCCAAAGTTGATAAGATCATTAAGTCCATATTCATCAAGGAAGTCCAGGACCCTAGATGGATAGCCAACATTGTTCCCGTTAGGAAGAAGAATGGGCAGATCAGGGTCTGCATCGACTTTTGCGATCTTAATCGCCACTGCCCGAAGGATGACTTTCCCCTTCCCGTGACAGAGCTGTTGATCAACGCAACAGCCGGGTTCCAAGCCCTCTACTTCATGGACGGGTACTCCGGGTACAACCAGATCCGGATGGCCCCCAAGGATGAAGATTTCACTGCCTTTAGGGCCCCCCAAGGCACTTTCTGCAACTGGGTTATGCCCTTCGGCCTGAAGAATGCGGGTGCCACCTATCAACGGGTTGTGCACCGCATATTCAAGAGGATCCTTGGGACACTGGTGGAACGCTACATTGATGACCTGGTGGTTAAATCTCGTCAGTGCCAAGACCATCTCAAAGACCTTGAGAATGTGTTCGGTTTCCTCTGTTCTTGCCACTTGAAGATGAACCCATTGAAGTGTGCCTTTGGTGTCACCTTCAGATAGTTTCTCGGCTTCATTGTTAGGTATCGAGGTATCGAGATTGACCCCGAGAAGATCAAGGCCATCAGTCAAGATGCCTCCCCCAAGTAATCTACGGGAGCTTCGAGGCCTCCAAGGCCACTGAGCCTATATACGCCGATTCATTGCGAATCTGGCCGGCAAGTGTAAGCCCTTTTCTCGACTCATGACGAAAGGCGCCGCCTATGGGTGGGACGAAGAGTGTCAGACCGCTTTTGAGGAAATCAAGCAGTATCTACTTCAACCTCTGGTCCAAATTCCACCTGTTCCCAGAAAGCCACTGGTCCTTTACGTGACTGCCCTGGAGCGATCCCTCAGCGCCCTTCTCACCCAGAAGAACAACGAGGGAATAAAGAATAACCTCTACTACCTCAGCCTCATGCTCCTTGACGCGGAAATTAGATATTCTCCCATCGAGAAGAGTTGCCTGGAACTCATATTCTCCGTACAGAAATTGAAGCACTACTTGTAGCACCACTAGGTACAGCTGGTCTCTCGGGTAGACCCGTTGAAATACATCCTGATCCGGACTATGTTGACCGGCCGATTGGAACGCTGAGCGGTGATCCTCCAGCAGTTCAACATTAGGTTCATACCTCAGAAGGTCATCAAAGGATAGGCGTTGGAAGACTTCTTAGCTTCCCACCCAACCTCTACGGACCAACCACTGGATTTGGGCTTTCCTGATGAGGAAATCCTCTCAGTCAATCACGCCACACCATGTTGGCAGATGCACTTTGACGGCACCTCCCGAAGCCCTACCGGTAGAAGGCTCAACGATCCTAGGCTTAACAGAGTGGGCCTAGGTATCGTCTTCATCACCCCGGAGCAATCTGTTCTTCCATATTGTTTCTTGTTGTTAGAAGGCTGCCCCAACAATGAGGCAGAATATCATGCCCTCATCACAGGCCTCTAGTTGGCTCTGGAGGTTAACGTACCCCACCTGTATGTAAAAGGGGACTCTGAGCTAGTCATCAAGAAGTTTAATGGTGACTATGCTATCAGGAAGCCAGAACTCATGTCGTTGCTGGAGTGCACCCTCCATCTAATGGCCAAGTCCCCCTCCTGACCAGATGTCGCTCACGTTCCTCGGTCGCAGAACAGTCGAGCAGATGCTTTGGCCAGCCTGACCGCATCACTCACGGAGCCCGAACAGGATGACCTAATCATCCACGTGGCGCACCGGAGATTCATTTCTCCTTTTATCCCAGAGGGCGATCGTGGCCCACGAGTGAACCATCTCACCACTGGTTCCCCTGCGTCAGGACCCCCGTGGCTTCAGGCGTGGTGATCGAGATAGTTCCTGACTGAAGGACACCCTTGGTTGAATATCTCTGGCATGGCAATCTTCCTATGGACCGAACAGAGCGGGAACGAATCTGGCGCCATGCGCCGCAGTTCACCCTTCAAAGCGGTCCCAACCGTGAGAAGCTCCTTTACAGGCGTGGTTTTGACGGTGTTCTCCTTAGTTGTCATCAAGGAGTTGAGATACCACATGTCATGAAAGAAGTGAACGCTGGTTCCTGTGGTGCCCACCAACCCGGGTTGAAGCTGTCCCACCAGATTCGGAGGCTGGGATACTTCTGGCCCTCCATGATCCATGACTGCATCGAGTACGCCAAGAGGTGTCATGCATTCCAAGTTCATGCTAACTTTGTGCATCGGCCACTAGAGCCTCCCCATACAACTAAGTATTCTTGGCCCTTTTCAGTCTAGGGGTTGGATGTCGTAGGGCCTTACCCGCCAACGAACGCCCGCCAGTGCCGGTTCATCTTGACCGCTACAGATTTCTTCCTAAATTGGGCAAAGGCAGCCCCGCTCAGGGAAGTCAAGGCTGGTTCTATCGCCGGCTTTGTGATCTCCAAGATCATCCACCGGTTTGGAATACCTCACGCTATCCTCATGGATAACGGAACCAAATTCCGAGCGGCCGAGCTGAAAAGATTGTACACCTTGTACAACATTCGCTCTAACCACACCTCCCGCTATCATGCACATGCGAATTGACAGATCGATGCATTTAACAGAACCCTCTCTAACATTCTGCAAAAAATGGTCGGTCAGAACAAGAAATGTTGGCCAAAAAAGCTCTCCAATGCCCTATGGGCTTATAGGACGACGACTCGCAATTCCACCCAGGTGACTTTGTATTCCCTGGTATACGGAGCTGAGGCCATCCTTCCCATCGAGGTCCAGCTGCCCTCATTGCGCACAGCGGTCTACGACCAGCAAGCGCCGGATAGAGTTGCCGAGATCCATCTAGCCAAATTGGAAGCGTTGGACGGAAGTAGGCTTCTCACTTTACATAACTTGGAAAGGCATCAGAGCAGGATGGCTTGAGCATTTGATAAGAAGGTTTGCCTCTCCTCCATCCTGCATGGTGACTTGGTGCTGGCTCTTAGAGCGCCAATGATTCCTAGCAGAAAACCACCCAAGTTGGAGCCCAAGTGGGAGGGGCCTTTTATTGTCCAAAAGGTCTATCCCAATGGTGTGTATTACCAGGTGACTATGGATGGTTAACGTATCACTCCTCCCACCAATGCCAGGTTCCTCAAGAAGTACTTTGCCTAACCAGTATGGTCCTGCATGACCTTAAACTGTATGGTCCTGCATGACCTTAAACTGTATGGTCCTGGATGACCTTAAACTGTATGGTCTAGAATGACCTTAAACTACACTCTACCCTACATCTCGGCTCCATGGTCCGAGCTCTAAGACCTAAAACTAAGATCCTCTTTTGGTTCTACCCTTTTCATGGTCCGAGTTCTAAGACCTAAAACTAAGATCAAATTTTTTTCCAACATGACGTTAAACGGTATTTCCAGAACTACGTATGGCTTGATTCTCATCCTAATTAGATACGTAGGAACACCGTGACATTTAGTCTTGGGTCTAGACCCAGGAGTTACCAATCTCCACCCTTTCCTCATGGTACGAGTTCTAAGACCTAAAACTAAGATCCTCTTGGTCCGAGTTCTAAGACCTAAAACTAAGATCCTCTGGGTCCGAGTTCTAAGACCTAAAACTAAGATCCTCTCAGTCGGAGTTCTAAGACCTAAAACTAATATCCTCTCGGTCCAAGCTCTGAGACCTAAAACTAAGATCCCTTTGGTCAGATTTCTAAGACCTAAAACTAAGATCCTCTTGGTCCGAGTTATAAGACCTAAAACTAAGATCCTCTCGGCCCGAGTTCTAAGACCTAAAACTAATATCATCTCGGTCCGAGCTCTAAGACCTAAAACTAAGATCCGTATTTCGTCCAACATGATGTTAAACTGTATTGCCAGAACTACGTCTAGCTTGATTCCCATCCGAATGGGATACTTAGGAACACACAGAACTTTCATCTTTGTGTCCAGCATGAGGTCCATTGTCGCGTCTGTTTCACCTTTGGGACCTTGACCACAGGATCACATGGCGTGGTGTGAGATTATGTCCCCATTCACATCGGGTTCGCAATAGCTGCACCACGCGCACCCTGTCCTCAGGATTTAGCCATCCTATGTCCAATGGCATTAGAAGACGCTTTCAAGAACTACGTATGGATTTATTCCCATCCTTATGGGATATGTAGGACCGCCTGAACACCTAGATTTTAGGTCCAGCCCCATCTTTTAGGAGATCCCGCGATCTCCCGGTTCCTAGGGTGTTTGGCATTACGCCCCCTCTTTTGCCCGGGGATCCTCCATCTTTTGGCCGCTCTCGGACTGAGCCCTCTGACCCTTTCTAGTGGTCTACTGATGTGCTCAGGGTACTATGGTCTACAACTTGGAGTGCCAGATTCGACTTAAGTAAGTTCCATCCACTTTTAAAGCTTCGTGTTCCCCTTCGTTTGGGCCCCCGTCATCCTTCACACCTTGAGGTACCCCCAAGAACGGTCTGGATACAACGCCCAAGGGCTCTCCTACCGTCATGGGCCAAAGCCCCCGAGGGTTTCAGATAAAAAATAGATATTAATCCCCCATTGCGAACATGGTCATTGATTGATTCTCATTTGTTAGTCCCCATGGATGACACGACAGGATGCTGTGTTGCGAACATGGTCAGCAGTAATCCTCAATCGTCACGCTGGTTTCCCCGGGCCCTGAATGTTGGTGGCATGGTTCATGTCATGTTCCTCCCCACTGTTTCAAGGTGGAATCTCGACACTCCTTGTACTAACCCTCAGTACACCCCCGCACATCAGATAGATCGAGCTGCGTAACGGTGTCTCTCAGGGCTCCCGCGATCTAACCGCTAAAGTATGTGCTTGGGTATCTTCTTTACGGGTTGCGTGCAGCTTGACCCTCATCCCCATGGGGAACAAGGAGTCACCCAGACATTGCGTTTCAGGCCCAGCATAGCTGGGAGCTAGCATCTCCTACCCCCCTGATTCTTGAACCCTCGTAGGCCCCTTTGCCCCGAGGCTCCTCTCTCAGATGGTCCAAACCATATGACCTTAAACTGTGTTGTTGGTCCAAACCATATGACCTTAAACTATGTTGTTGGTCCAAACCATAGGATCTTAAACTGTGTTGTCGGTCCAAACCATACGACCTTAAACTGTGTTGTCGGTCCAAACCATACGACCTTAAACTGTGTTGTCGGTCCAAACCATAAGACCTTAAACTGTGTTGTTGGTCCAAACCATACGACCTTAAACTGTGTTGTTGGTCCAAACCATATGACCTTAAACTATGTTTTTGGTCCAAACTATATGACCTTAAATTGTGTTGTTGGTCCAAACCATATGACCTTAAACTGTGTGCCGGTCCAAACCACACGACCTTAAACTGTGTTGTCGGTCGAAACCATAGGTCCTTAAATTGTTTTCGGATCCAAACCATACGACCTCAAACTGTGTTATCGGTCTAAAACATATGACCATAAACTAGGTTGTCGGTCCAAACCATAGACCTTAAACTGTGTTGTTGGTCGAAACCATACGACCTTAAACTGTGTTGTTGGTCCAAACCATATGACCTTAAACTGTTTTGTTGGTCCAAACCATAGGACCGTAAACTGTGTTGTTGGTCTAAACCATACAACCTTAAACTATGTGCTGGTCCAAACCATATGACCTTAAACTTTGTTACTGGTCCTATCACACGACCCTAAACTACGACACTATTGTACTGGCCACAAGATGGAAAACGGAACTGCACTGTGATGACCTCGTTGTAGAGGACATCATGTTGGGTATTGGTCATGTGCCATGCCATTTCTCAACTCCTATCACGGCTTGATTCTTGTGGCGACACCATGGCCTACTACTCTAGGCCGGTCGCTTCACAAAAAAACCACTCACCATAATGGACAAACAAGATTTATCAAATTCCACTTCTTTTAGTGCAAGGGCCATGCCCGCACTCCCCTTTTCCCCTGGCACTGGTATCTTACCATGTCACCTTTCAGAACTATGTATGGCTTGATTCTCATCCTTATGAGATACATAGGAGTGCCTAGGGAACTTCCCCGTGGGCCCAGCCAGCCTACCTTTGTGTTCGGTCCCTCGACACGAGAATTTCCTCGGAGAGCACATAGTAAGTAGGGATTAGGTCCTCATTCATGTCGGGTTTTGTAACCGCCTTGCCATGTGTCTGTTTCTCCCCTTTCCCACTCACGGTCCAAGCTCTAAGACCTAAAACTAAGATCCTCACGGTCCAAGCTCTATGACCAAAAACGAAGATCCTCTTGGTTCAAGCTCTAAGACCTAAAAATAAGATCCTTATTTCTTCCGACATGACGTTAAACAGTATTCCATCCAGCATGACGTTAAACTGTATTTCGTCCCGCATGACGTTAAACTGTATTCCGTCCCGCATGATGTTAAACTGTATTCCGTCCAACATGACGTTAATCTATGTTTCAAGAACTACGTGTGGCTTGATTCTCATCCTAATGAGATACATAGGACCACCCAGACATTTTTCCTTGGGTCCAGCCCCAGGGATTACTGAACCCTGTCCCCCTTATTGTCGGCCCCTCGGCCCGACCTCATGAGGAGTGGTGTAATCAGGACATCTTCCTCAAGCAGGTTCGGGATGCCCCATGATAATAATGGGAAGCGGTAGGTCTCTAGCCAAAGAGGTCCTCCTCAGAAATTAGGAAGACCCGTGATCAGGTCGGTATGACCGCCTAATGCGCCTTTTCCATCATAGCGCAATTTCAGGAGTGTTGGACTCTGTTCGAACAAACCACCACTCCACCTTCCTTGCATTGCGTCCCCCCTTATTCAGATCCTCATTTCCTTTCATGTTTTACGGGACCCCCTAACAGTATGGATGCTCGACCTATGGTCTTCCAACTATCCTAGGCCAACGTTCCGGAGGACTGGTCATGTTTTACGGGATCCCCTAACAGTATGGATGACAGACCAATGGTCCGCATATTGTCATGGGCCAACGTTCCGGAAAACTGACCGATGATATTTGAGTCAGGCCCCGTGTTGCGAACATGGTCAGAATTCAGCCCTCATTTATTGTCCCCATTCCAGGCCAACATGATATGGGTGCTATGTTTCTTCCACGGTTGACAGTTATCCTCCACGGTTGCGCCCCATTGGGTTCTGAATTTGGGTAGCATGATTCACCCTTCCTCTCCACCCCCTATGTTCGGATGGATTTCAATGTCCCTGGCATCGCCCCACTCGTGTTTTAGAGCACATTGAGGAGTCTACACATCAATCATCTCGGGGTCTCCTCAGAATTCCAGGCCCAATTTTGGAAGCCTGAAGCTTGGTCAATTCCCCACAGTTGAACGAAATGATGGTACGAGCATCTTCTGCTTCTTGCGTTGGGCACGACCCACAGGAGCCTAGGGATGAGTTATTATTCATTTCGGAACTATGGTTGAGCGCATTAAACAAAGGGTACAAATAAGTGGATTTGGCCATATATTGGATTGAGACGATGATCATTACAATCATAAAGTTCATGAGATGGAATAAATAACACCCTTAGGGATCAGCGTGCTGAAGTGATCTTTCTAGCGCTGCTACCCTTTGGCTGGTAGCCCCCAGGACCACTTTTTGCTCTTTGAAGACTCTCTCCTCGTCGACCACCATAGAGCGCAGCTCGCAAGCCCTAGCTTGTGTCTGTGCCCGCTCGGATCGAAGTACGGTCATCTGGTGACTTGCCTCCACTAGTTGTTCCTGCGCATCAGCCCGCTGGGCCGTCAGTTGCTCCACGAGCTCGGAGCATGTTGCGATGAAGGCCTCCTTATCTGCCGCCTGCCCTTTGAGGTGCTGAACTGCCTGCTCTGCCCTCAGCAGCGCTTGAGCGCTCACCGATCCTCCCCAGCACTGGGCAATGTCGGTGCGTCGGCTGCTCTCGCGTATCTTCTCGGCCATGTAATCACGGACCGTCAGACGAAGACGATGAGCATCAGCCCCTCTGGTGCACAGGAAGCACAGCCAGGTCTGAAGTGATCCCATCTGCCTCAGCCAATACGACTGGGGCTGCCTGAGGAAGCACTGGATATGCTTCCACCCTTTGCGCTGTGTCATCCGGCTCTCCTCGGCTACCTCTGAGTCTGAGTCATCTATCTCCTCAGGGTCAGTGGATCGGTATATGCGGAAGGACACCATCAGGCCGACAGCAGGATCCACAACAGGGACGCCTTCATGAGGAATAGAATTCTCAACATCCAAGAGACCTTCTTCTCTCGCCCCAACAGAAATGATGCCTCCACCAGCATCTGACCTCGTCTCAGGAACAGCACCACTGATGTCCGCCGCCCCCTATTCATCAATTGTCGGGGCCGACTCAGTACAGAGAGAATGTTCCGAATGAGGTGTTATGTCTGCCGCTGGTCCACTCACAGATGGCCCAGGCTCCACAGCCTGACATGCCTCCAGTGCTGAGATCACTGCACAAGGCATACACTGGTCAGATGGGATCTTTTTCCACCAAGTTCCAGTAGTGAAGCGTTAGACTTACGGGAATCCAGAGCATCGGTCCCCAGTGTTTCAGCCGCTGCAGGAGCCGCCGTAACGGGAGACCCCTTCGCGCTTGTTAATTAAATGATGGGTGTTGGATGACCATCATGTCCCACTGGTTCCTCTTCTCCCTCCTCTGGTGGGGACGCCCATCCAACGCTCAACTACTCCTGATTAGGATGGGGAAGTGAGTTAGAAGTTGTATAGGAGAATGGATGAATGAGGGAAATGAATGAAGATAGAGACAAACCTCGAGAATCTCGGTTATGTCGAGATCAGAGTTGGCAATCTCGCCGCTCTCTTGGAGACTCCCTTAGTAGGTTTCCTCTTGCGACCCCTCACCTTCGGGCTCCTCTTCTTCGTCTTCTCCCTCACCTTTTTCCTCTCTGGTTTCATCCTCCCCCTCTGGCTCCTCGTCACTATCGCCTTCTCCCGGTGGCATCGCTTCCAGATCATGCTCCTGGATGAGCATCACTTTCACTAGGAAATTTGGCTCCGCAGGCCGCCCCCGTTGGCATGAGTGTGCATCCTTGTCCATCAGATAAGGATGCCACCGATGGAAGTTTACTCGGTCTGTAATTCGAACGAGCCCGACCTCTGGCAGTTGGATCCTGTTTTGGATTATCTTCTGCCAGATGGATTTGACGCTCAGCGATTACCGTAGGGTCATCCAAGACGACCATAGTTCCAGGAGAATTGAGTCTTGTGATGGTTCGAGTAGATAACTTATCTGCTTCCCGGGCAGTTCCCTGGCCACCTCATGTGACCCCCCTGCGGGTAACGAGGACGTGGCAGCACCATGTGATGTCCCCGCTGCCGAAGCCCCGGCCTGCACAGGCCTCGCTGCCTAACGCGCCCTTGGTTACCCCCTTCTGACGGCACCGTGCCTTCTTTCCAGTCGCCCAGTTTCCATGCGAGTAACCTCAAGTTGCCAGACATGCTTGCGTAATAGCCCCTTAGGGTACGCAATGGTCCAGTGTTCGGCGTACTTGGTTGCTTGGTCGGCATCGACCCCGATGGGAGGAAGAGTAATGACATCGCCAGAGCCGAAAGTGGTAAACATCAACCACATCTGGCGCAGGACGCATGGATTCTTCTCCTTCCAGACAGCCGTGAATACCTTCTTCGGCATTAGTTGGAGGCACCCGAACTGATTGGTGAATCGAGATTGCACGTAAGGCTCTCAAATCACCTTCCCGTCGATCCGAGCAACGACCACCCTGCCCCGAATGCTCTGGAAGTATTCCTGCTGTTCCAGAGAGCCTCGCCCGTTGTCCACCAGCTGGACGACTAGGGTGGGGAACGGGCTGATGTTGAAGTTGGCATGGTTGCCGATGCAGATCCTCGTGCCCTCCTCATTGAGTGTCATCGGCGCCACCCATGCAATGTTTAGCAAGGACGGTCGCAGACCGTTGACCAGAGGATGGACGATGTTTGGGAAAGTATACCCGCTAAGATGAGCCGCCACCCAGCCATGGAAGATCTGGAAGGGACCACACACTCTCCGAGGCGACCCCCCTCATGAGATGCGCCGCAGGATGGTATACAGCTTGGCCTGTACAGGGACGCCCAAGTTGAACCGTTTGTTGGCGGCCATGGATCCCGCTATCACCAAAGTTGCTGGACGGACGCCCATCCTCGCGTCCTGCACCGGTAGGAGCCACCCGCTCAAGAAGGTGGCAAGGAACCCGGCAAACAGGATGTTCGGGTCCCGGGCTTCAAAGACATGGTAGCCCCATGATTGGTATTGCCCCGCCTCCAGGGTCCTACAGTATGACCCGTCCTTGCTCCTCTCAGCCGTGGTTGGGCACCGTTTGCCCTATCCCGGCATCTTAACGGTCGGATCCTTCTCAAGGAATAGGCTGAACCAGCCCTTGTAGGCGATGTCCTTCAGGAAGTCCTTGACCCCCAACCTCTCTTTGGCCAGCTGCAGCAGGTGCCACATCAGCATAGGCATCCGCGACCTGTCTCTCCAGGTGTTCTTTGGAGGAACAAACTCATCGTATTGGTAACCCTCCAGTGGGATACCTCTGATGTAGTGAACGTCCCAAAGACTGATGTCGACTTCCCCATGATGAAGGTGGAACGTGTTGGTGTCAGGAGACCACCGAGTGAATAGCTCCGGTCTGAGTTCAGGCTCGAGGTGGAAGTGCAACTGCGATGTCCATACCGCCTCGAATAGTCCGATATACCACAGTTCATCCCTGAACTGGTCACAGGTATGGAGAACCCAGAACGCCCAGGCCCATTCACTGGTGAAGTTTCCCCTGGACCACAGGTCCCAATCCTTCAGCCAGCCCTTCATGTCATCTGTGACGCTCTGATGGAACGTGCTCGCATAGAGGGCCGGAGAATCCTCTGCCACAGGCTCGTCCCCGGTAATGGTCCTAGTCCTCAGGTTCAGGACATATACGTCCATATTTCTAGTTTCCCTAGCAGGATGGCCATTGTTGGTGATGTTGTAGTGAGGAAATTCATCCTCCCAAGTCACCCAAGACCGCGGCGTGTCCACTTCAAAGCCCGAAAAGGGAACCTCCTCCAGGATGCCAAAATTCCAGAGCGGGAGGTTGTCTGACAAGGGATATGTGTTTTGGGCCGGAGTCAGCAGATTGAACAATGTCATATTGTTGGAGACAATCACCTTGGTGCCATAAACCTCCTTGTTCGCCACCATTTCTGTCCTACGGGCAGCGGCTTCCCCCTCATCAACTCGGTTTGCAGCCATCTCGAATCTTTTGGGAGTTGGGCGAAATCAGGATGCAGTGCGCGGAATCGGAGAGTTCGGCGCGAAATCTGAATGAGTTGCGCGAAATCTTGGAGATGAGCGCGCAATCGGCACGCGAAGCACAGAAAAGCCCGAACAGGCGCGAGATCACGGCCAATTTTTGGATGGAATTCCGTGCTGCCATAGCGTTATTACGCACAGCCGCGGAAGTAATTTTGCGCACGAGAGCGATGAGCTTATCACGCGGAAAAGGTGGAAGTATGGATATGGGACCCAACACCCCTTTTTATAGGCGAGGCCAGGGTTCCGCGCCGCGCGCAAAGAGGATTCTGCGCACGTCCGTAGGTTTTGCACGCCCCATCAGAATTTTTCACGCAACTTGATCAGGGGAATTAGCATTTCGGTGTTTAGGCGTTTCCCTTGGAATCTGATCGTTGTGACCTCTCGCCAATACAATTCCAAGGGGTGTATTTGTTGATGTCGAAAAAAGACCGTAACTCCCGGAGGAAGTTTCGAAATGACGAAGCGAAGTCATATTCGAAATCAGAGGCCCGATCCAGAGGCCCAGGATGTGGTGCACAAAATAAAGGAGGATTCATGCAAAAAATTGTTCTGCGGGCGTAGAATCACCGGGTTTTGCGAAATGGAGCCGATGATGCGTGCAATATTTGCGCGCCCCGGTTCTACACGGCGATTTTGTGAGCGCTGGCTGCGCTTGGCACGAAGAATTTCGCACGCCGCCCAGATTCCATGCCGGAGGACTCCTATAAATAGAAGGTGACCCCGAACAGTTTGGGGTTGAGGAATCCGAAGCGACTCTCATGCATGCAATTCGTCTCCCCCCGCACGCAAGATGACTTCCAGGTAATCCCTCATTTCGCGCAACATTGCCCTGGAGTTCGCCTTTGCGCGCAACTCCACCAGCTTCAGTGAATTTTCCCCCTCCCCAGGGTTCCAGCCTTGCGTGCAATCCGTGTCTCATGCGCGCAATACCCTGCCGTGCGCGCAAAACCCTGTACTTAATTCCCTCTCCGAGCGCAATTCCCTTGCTCCAAATGCGCGCCGTCCTGGTGTTTTGTGCGCAAACCACCCCTTTTTGGGCGCAAAGCCCAGGACCCCTCACCTTGACGCCCCATGGCTGCCCCCTGCACCGGCACCTGATGTCTCCCCTGCTGGGAGCGCTTGCCATGAGTTGTTTTCCCATACGGCCTTCCAGGCTCGTGCGAAGTAACCTCATGGTCCCTTGGACCGTGTTTCCCATTGTGTTTCTTTGCCTTATGCTTCTCCGCATAGGCACGCTAACGGCTATTGCTTCTTCTCATAGCCACGCTAACGTGGACCCCCCGGTGGTTTGCCCTGCGGCCCCCCTTCACCATGGCCTTGATGATGCCTTCCCTCCCACAAGGGGTATAGGGAATTGGGCTTATAAGACCTTGGGGTGTGGAGAAAACCCACCTCATCCAAGCTGCATGACGTTAAATTGCTAAGCACCTCGTCCTTAACACAAGAAGTTAAACTGTGGTCTGACCTCGTGCTTCGCATGCAGGGTACCCCCAGCTCGGACATTTTATACGCCCACTCGTCTCCACGGGAATGGACTCTTCCTCACATGGAATGAGATCCTCCTTTTCGGAGCGGCGTTTGTCCACAGGGGAAGGGCCGCCTTAGAGCGTAAGCCCCTAGCCTTTCTTGCGGATGACTACACCCATGAATCTCTGTACTCCCACCTGCCAAGGCTAGTGGAGTCCTTTTCCCACTGCGCTTTGTCGCACCACGGGCCTCCACCCCGGAGTAAGCCCCGGCTCCAAGGGCCGCTAACCACGCGTAAGGCCCTGTTTACTCTTTGGGCCGCTCAACGCGTAAGCCCCATTCAGCTTCTCACGGATGCACCCTTCGCGACGTGATCGTCTGGTCCCTACTGCCTCTTGTTTCCCACAACGAGCATGACTCACGTGGGCTTAGAGTGCGCATCGACCATGACATCCTCTTATGGGCCGCCCCAGAGCGTAAGCCCCATCCCAGCGAACTACGTGGACTATGATCTGTGCTAACACATGGTACGTAGGAAGACTCCACGAGGTTCCCGCCCACCACCCAGTCGTCTCGACCTCTCCATGTCGGTTCCTTGACCACCTGGGGCCACCTTAGAGCCTAAGCCCCAAACCCGTCATCTTGTATGACATTATACTGTATCTCGTCCCGCATGACGTTAAACTGTATCTCATCCCGCATGACGTTAAACTGTATCATGTCCCGCATGATGTTAAACTATATCCCATGCCGCATGATGTTAAATTGTATCCCGTCCCACATGACGTTAAACTGTATTACCCCTCTTGGGCCGTCTCAGAACGTAATCCCCATGCCTCACTCCACCATCCATCCGGATCCTTACCCGGGCCACCACATCCCGGTGAGATCATGCCACCCCATCCCACTCCATGATATCTGGGAAGCTGCCCACGTGCTGGCCCCCACATCGGTGTTCCCCCTAGGGGTCCTGCAACCCGATCCGTCTCCGCAAGACGTTAAACTCGCAACATACCCCGTGTTAAACATGGGAAGCTGAGGAAAACCTCATATGGTACACATTCCCTTCATTCGATGTGGGATGCCTCGGGCTTCTGCACCCTCGAGAAGCCCTGTGATGTGGGACCAAAGACAGACATGCCGACGACGCCCCAACGTGACCATTCTTCTCACCGAAGGTTGCTGCCCCGACAAGACCCCTTGGAGTGTCTTGACGGAAGCAGCATAATTAACTGGCGTCCATGTAGATATGGCACCAGGAATGAGCTTCACGAACTTGTCTTAAATCTACGAGGGAGACCCGGACTAGGTGATGAGCTCCAAGGAGGAATCCACGGAAGGAAGAACCGACATCCCATCATCTCGGTTTGGATCAAGGAGCAGACGTCCCTGAACAAGGAACGGATGCCACCCGCCTTTGGAAAGCGGGAATGCGGGGTAACAAGCAGCACATCCTCCCCACAGACAGATGTGCGCATCCCGGTGAAAGCATCGGAGCAACAACCCCCATCAAATTTCTTACAGGATTTCCCTCTAATGTTGATAATGGAGAATATCTTTGAGGATGTATTCTAGTCACTATCCTATATAATTAAAAACAATTATGTTTCATGAGTCCCATGGACATTTTTATCATTATATCCCTGATATATACTATCACCAAGAACATGTAATGACTAAGGTGAAATCAGAATATTTTATTCAGCACATCCTGTTCATGAACCAAGATGTGGTGATAATCAAACATAAGATCAATCATCATGAATGAAATTTCTATATATAGTTTGATGAATATGTAATTGATCCTTATAAGATGATATATTTATTGGTTATATCCAAGTTGTAATGGATATGTCTAAAAAAATATCAAGGTTTCCATTTATATTCATAGTAAAATCCAAGAGATCTACCTAGGGGCATGTTGTTCCTTATAAAACATTTCACTTGATGTTCATCAAACTTCTTACATGGACCCAATATCTTGGTAGGGTCTATATGATAAGATATAAAAGATATTAGTGCAGCTATTGGGTTTATGTTGATAAAAAATTCCACCTCCTGATGAGGGTGTAATCAAAGTACATTCATAATGAATATTTCTGTGTATTTATCCACAACTATATAAATTTAATAATTTGAAAAATATCTTCTAAAATGGGGGAAAACACTAATGTTTCACTGGATAATAGAAAATTTCCTTGAATCATCCATATTTAGATAAAAAAAACTTCCTTTTACACATAATGGAAAAACTCAACCCATCAGATCAATGGAACCACACCCACTGATAAAACCAGGATATTTCTAAATGCGCATTCGATATCCAGAACAAACCTAATATGGAGTTATAAGACTTTATATTATCCATGAATTTATCCCCTTAAAACCTATCTCTATTGATAATTAGATAAAAAAATTATAAAAATTATGTGGTCATGATAGTTATTCTAATAAAATTAACTGGCCTCATGAGTTGGGATAGAGTTTCTACTAGAACCATAAATTATTTTATAAGGGAATGGAAATAAAATAATGGTCTACACATGTACCTAAGATAAATTATTCCATTATAGAACATGAATAGATTATACCATGAATCATGTCATGTTCCACTTTGTAATATCCCACTATAATCTGTATCTGGACACAACCATATACCCCTCTAAATCAATCATGGTTCACATGAGGGTGGCAGTAGGGAATGTGGATCTAAATGCATCATCATCTATCACTTCTATTAAGAAATATGTAATATAATTTACCAAATTAGTCTACAAGGGGGCCACCCAAACCACCTATGAAATTACCCTTATTAATCAAACACCTCTATCACAGGGGTATATTAACCATCTAACTAGCCTCTGCTACCCATGTGGTTAAGAATTCATGAACTATGTGACCCTAATCCTCACTTGAAAAGTAAATAATGTCTCCTATCCCAAATAATTCCCTTTTCAATCCTTTCAATGTTGATCCTCAGTGTAGTTCTTTAATACCTAAATGATACATGTGATAGTAATCTAAATCATAACCTCTATCAATTATATATTATGTCTGTAAACTATATTGTTCTATGTAGGAACCTGTTTTATACCATTCCATATTCAGAAATCCCCCTTTCATAAAATATTTCTCTAGAACACTAGCATTTGTGGGAATACGCAAAGTAACCATGCTTTTTTATAACTCTCTATTCAACTCCCACTCAAAATTTAATATTTAGAGGAAACCCTAATAAATCATATCAAAATAATATCACATGAGATTTATAAATATTGAAGCATACTCTATAACTATCATAGTAGATTACTATAACTCATGATGCTTATAAATACACATAGACCAATGTGTTTATCGATAATAATTCTCCAAAATAGTTTCTCGTACTTTTCCCAAGGAATTTTCATCTCATAATTACTTTGTTTCACTATGATCCACTACCATCACATTTTTTATGAATAAGTCCATCTGATTGATCCATTATTTTGTTTAAATGGGTCCAAATGAGATAATACACTAAAAACTGACTAATGAAAGACCTATACTACTTATGTTTCAGGATATCCTTTTAATCTAGTAGTCCTATACATAAGAAACTAATGAAATATACATAACCTAAACATATGTTAAACTTATGAAGTTAGAGATATCGACCAGTCGATATAAAGATAGAAATCTAATTTTGTTGTGGTTTGTGGACCTAATCATGAAACAATTTGGGGTGGAAAAAATATCTACCTTCCCAAAGGATGAAATTCATGATCCATGCCTTGAATAGATGACTAATCATCAAAATTTTTTCATCATAACCTTACCTTGGGGTCCATTTAATATTTCTACATGGTTTCAGCCAATAATTTACAGATATTAACCAATGTCAAAAGAAAATATTTGTGTATATGAGTCATGTAGTATATTTTAAAACTATAATCCATTTATATTTAATGAAAATATTATTTTTTACCTTCAAAAGATGAATCAATGTGTTGAGTTTACAAGAATGTTATCAAGGTCAAAGTGACTGAATATGTCAATCACTATACTACCATTGGGTTCCCTAAATAGAAATCTAAACATAAAATGCCTTAAAACTATTGGCCTTAATTTTCAATCCAATACTCAAAAGCCATTTATTAGTAAACTTAATGCATATTAAAACCCCCTCAAACACACATATGACAAGACCTGACACACAAGGCCCCATAGAGGTGGTGATAGGCCATGTGTGCCACACAATTACCCTAAAACAGATTAATGGCTGGTGACTAATACAGAGTAGAAATAAAACTAAAATAATAATAATATTCCTAAATTCCATGTACATAATGGGATCCTTGATGCATACTACAAAAATACAATTCAATAACTAAATATATAAATAATGGTAAAAAATCCATGCATACCCCTATAGGATCCATAAAAAAATAGTGATACATAGAGAATAATGTAGGGGGGGACATTCCCAAAAAAAAGAAATGGAAACCCAAACTAGCAAGAAACATGAGAAATGCCCCTACTCATTTTTCTAAAACCAATTACTTCTAGATAAATCTGCCACTATGTACCACTAATCTTGGCTAGTATTTGGTCCACCAAGTCCCGCACTGAACTTCTTGTTGTGTTTATAAGACATGACATGTCTGGGAAAGATTCCCACATAGGGGTGAGTATAAAAATACTCAATAGGACTCCGTAAAAACTATAAGGAAATACTTTAATACAAATCATCTCATGTCATAAAATTTAAATGTGGATAGATTATAATAAACCTTAATATACTCATAGGATAACCCAAAACAAAACAATATATTCCTCTCTCTATATAGCCATCCAATGGTAGAAAACCCATTCACATATCCATAAAAATAAATCACTAATAACTACTTACCTATAATAACCACACCATAACATTACTGGGAACCAATTCCTTGTTGATGGGTCTGTAACGATTAAGGGGGTAACTACGCTAGTGGATGAAAATAACCCACCTATGATCTTAGATGAGGGGATAGAAATTACATGAATAGATGACCCCTTTCCTAGGATACTTTTGGAGATAAATTCCTAACTGATATAAAATAATTAGAAGGCCAATCCCTAACATAACCATACCAACGTTGAAATACTAAATTCATCATCAATCTAAGATCACCCCTAATTCCCTTCATTAAAAATTTATTACTGAAGATAAAAATACACTCACACACCCTCACACTATGTCTAAGATGTCTACAATAAGGTAAAAATCACATTATATATTTAAAACCACTCATTATCGACTAATAACATACTCAAATAAGAGTATTAATAAGAATATATGTAAAAGTGATTGATATAGAAGACATACATGGTGTTCCACATAGGTTACACATTATGTGGCTTCTAAACAGTTGGTTGTTCGAATTATGGTTCCCCACATAGTGTTCAAAAATCCATGCACTTGGAGTTTGCATAAAAATTCATAATATGTAGGAAAAAGGGAAGTACCCATCGTGTACCAAAATATTGTGTACCTTGTAGAATAAATACCCATGTAATGTGGTCAGAATCACACAATATGTTGAGTAAAATAAAATCCTTGGCTTTCACTCCTAATATATATCCTATATCCCGCAAGGGTATACAACATGTAGTTCAATCATATGGGGTTTGAAATTTCGTACAATCAAAAACCTACCCAGCATAACTTCTGAAGTATATGACATATTTTCTTCAAAAATATTTGTCATGTCGTCAATAATTTTCATGAGAACCTATTCTCTTCTATATTTTTCATCACAAAAAAAGATCTTCCTCAATTTACCCTGATCCCTCATTGTTTGTGCTGTAAAACGAGGTGGGGTTTTCAAAAGATATTTTTTTACCACTGCTCATAAAAAAATGAGAATCTACATATAATGTCATTACCCAGATACTATAATCTGGAATTAATTCATATTATCCCTCTATTTGTCATCCATAACTATCTAGTGATCCTCCTATGTGTAATCTCATCTTACATAAAAAAATAAAGTCACATAGATTCAGGTATTGACTATTATTTGAATTAGAATGAGAGTTAAATCACAATCCATATGCATACCAATGATGAAATATATGTGGAACTATAAGGATAATCCCTAAAATAAAAAAGATAATAATCAAAATGATCATTTTTCAATTAATCATTAGTTTCATGTACATAAACTATAGTGAATTGGGTAGATCCCTTTAATTTTATAATTAAATTACTAGAAAATCATAATCTATAAAATTAGAAATTTTATAGGTCCATGAGTAGATTTAAAATTAGGTTATTAATATAAATAATCCTCTTGGATTCAAGAATAATAGAGAGAATATAAAATTAAAATTCCAAATCTCAGTCGTTGTCTGATCGTTGAGGAAAAATGAATATTCATTTACATAGTGGGTGTCTTATTTTGATCCCTTAATCGATCCATAAATTCTTCTTCAACCACCAAAAAATGATAAAACTTTGAGAGACTACTCTCAAATATATATTGATTGTGTGGATAACCTGAGAGATTCATCTCCTAATGATTACAATATTGTTTTTCTAGTTTTTTATAATTAATTAAAAAAATTATTTATTTATTTATATAAAATTCCAAAAAAATCACCTTTTTAAAGAAACCCACTATAATAATTAATGTTAATAGACTTTAAATTATTCATTCGGAAAATCCTAGATTCTAATATCAACCAAGGTAATATTTTTACCTTATGAGACATCATTTTGATGGAAAATCATAATTCCCAGATATGCATATTCATCATCCATGAAATAATATAATATTTTTAATATTTTATTTCTAGGGATCTATTAAACCTAGAGTTACAAGATGGCTTTTCAACCAAACTCAAAATTATCTATTAAAATATTCTATGTAATGATCCAAAAAATAATATTTTTTATAAAATAATTCCCCTAATAATTATAAAACCAAATATTAAGTCAAATCTATATCTCCTTAAATTAAAACAGTGTAAAATGGGGATAAATAAAACCATATATGCCTCTTTAACAATGAATAAGAGTAAGCATGAGAACTAGGGTGAATTCCACCATGCTATGTTGTAATTCAAATTAAAATTCATAGTCAATATGAACAAAATAATAAAAAAATAGGGAAGATGTAAGATGATATTATAAGGGAAAAATTACCTCCAATTTGAAATGAATAACTCCCTCTAGTCACCATTGATCAAGAGGAATGAATAAAGGGGATGGAGGTAAATTCAAAGAGCAACTGAAGGGGCTCTCAAACTACTAATAATTTGGAGGTCAAAAATAAAAGGAGGGATGATAAATATGTAAAAATGGTAAAAAATAGAAAAAAAAATCAATATAAACTCCAAGGAAGCCAACTATGTACTCTCTTATGTACCACTAGATAGCTGGAGGAACTCATAGACACTTATAGGGTCACCAGGTACATAATGGAACATTTAGGTGTAACCTACTTGTGAAACCCCTTCGTAAGTATATAAAAACATCTTAAACCTCTCCTTAGATGTAATCGTTGAAAAAGAATAACTAATAATTCATCCTCAAACACCCTGAACAATATCCAAATCCTCAAAAAAATCATACCCTAAATCAAACCTAAAAGTTCAAATGAATCTAAACATTCATTATTATAATTTGACACTTATGAGAATAGTGAAACATTAATTAAATAATTTGGTTCTTGTTCCATTATAGTATATAAGGAAACTGAAGTATAAAATTTCAAAAATATTATACAACTTACTTAATATTGATTACATATCAAAATATTCCACTCATCAAAACCTATAAGATGGGTGCATTTAGTGACTAAATACATACACAAAAATAATTTACAAAAATTCTTCATCGTCTCAAAAAAATATTCGTCATATATGATGACCTTATAGATATATCATACACAATATTCATCTTCATAACCAAGGGAACAGAAATAAAAGAAGTGGTTAGCACAATTGCTTAGTAAGGGCAATCTTGATTTGTATTAATAAAATATTATGATTCATTATAAGACAAGCATGTTCATATGTGGATATAGAAAATATATTAATATATCATAAGGTAAATTTTCCACAACTAAACAAGGATTGTAAATCCTTTATCATGTTGTAAGGATTTTGGCATAAAATAAATCATGTGTTTTGGACGTGAGGAAACATGAGCCAATTATATGGGTTTATGGAATCAGGAAAATTTTTAACATCAGTATGTGGCATGAACATGATAAGGAAATAATAACTTTTATCAAAGAAAACCATAAGATAAATCATCATGTAAAGGATTGGTTCATATTATTGATCATAGTATAGAAGTATAGGGATTACCATAGATGTGGATTACTTATATTTGGATTACTACATGTGTACCTTACGGGATCTGGGTGACTACTTGTGTATCATTGGTCTTGGACTGACAAACCTAAAATCTTGGAAAAACCACCCATGTACCCATATGCTTCGTCTAATCACTCATGTACCTTAAGGGGTTGGGATGACTACCCATGTACCCATTGGCTTGGGAAGACTACTAATATACCCTTTTCAAATCATGATTTACAAAACATTACCCAATTAATTGGATGTATATAATGAAAACACCTCTTACATAATGATAAACCATACGAATGTGTATTATGAACTTAGAATTCATAATTCAACATTAATTTAATTCACCCATGATAAAATAATGGGTTTCAAGAATATCTGCACAATAAATAATGATAATCCATCTAGAGAAAGTATTGAAAATGTACTATTTAATAATATCCCCTACTGTATAAAAACAATCATTGAATTATATCGACAAAGGTAAAAACACTATTTTGTAAAAGCATTTGAAATTTTACTTCAACTATAAGAATAAATATCCAATTCTTTCTATAACTACTATTTAAAAAAAATAACAAAACTATTATAATATATATTAATCTAGAAACCCAAGAAAACCTAAATATGAATCTTCATTAAGGAAAATTGTAACAAAATTGGTAAAATTAATTCAAACTAAAATCATTAAAAAGAAATATATTTTCATACTTTTTTAAAGAAAGTCTAATTTAATAAAAAATGAATATATTAAAAACACTGAAAAAGATTAATTTTTCAAAAGAATTGAATATTATTTGACATGGATTTATGAAATCATATGATTAGGGATAAGGACATATATAAAACAAAATATAGAATATGGAAAGATAGAATAATGATTTCTGACCAAATAAACTGATAAGGCAAGTTTTTCTCACACCTATCACTTTGAGTAAATTGTGAAATAAAGAAATATAAAATTTAAATAATATATTTATACCCCATGAATAAAAAAAGTAAAATAAAATTATTTATTTTTATGATAAAAAATTCTTAAAAAAATTCAAATGTTAATTGATTTATAAACTACCTCACTTTGGAAAAGATATAGGTAAGGAAACCCCTAAACTTTACTCAAAAAATTCATAAAGGCAATTTAAAAAATTATATAATAAGAATAAACAAATTAATAAATTATTTTAAAACCATATTGACATATGTTAACCTTGATAAAATATATAAACTATCTTTCATTACTCATATATTATTTAGTTTTTGTTTATTTTCATCATTGGAGGTTAATAGTTTTTGTTGTTTCATACCATTTTCCTAACATTATTGTCAATTGATGTCCTTTAATACTAATTTAATAATTTCTATATTATCTAATCCAATGGTTTTTTTTATTTTTCATTTTTTCATGAATTCATTTGATTTAAATTATGGTTATGTCTCACAAAAATGGAATCAATGAAAAGTTTATTTTCAGTAATTTTTCAATCAGGATAAGTAATTTATTAGGGTAATTCATTTATGATTACCAATATAGAACCATATTCCTGAAAATAATCACACAATAATATCATATATTAATAGTATCAATACCTTTATACTTCTTTTGGATGAAATATTTGATGTTGTTAAAGCGTCATCAATGTTGATTGTTGAACCTGCCTAAACAAAACAAGGTATTCCAGTGAATAGATAAGATTTTAGAGTTATATAATTATAATATATTTTTCTTAGATGCATAATATTGTCAATATAACATAATTACATTGCATTATTTGGTTTAAAAATAATTTATAGGATAATTTAATAGAAAATTTAGAGAATTACATAGACACTTCATGAACTGACTCCCCAATATGTGTTCCATTTTTATAAATTATTATGTTTTAATTATGTGAAATAAAATCTACCCAACATAATATATGGATTTAGAAGACATAAAAATATGGGGTTCAATATTTATTTGATGTAATAGAGTGTTTTTTATTTAGTAGATGAGGTATCATTTTATAATTGAACATAAAGGACATTACTTTACAATATTTTGTTTGGTGGAGGATTAAAATCACATTGGATATTGGTAAGTTGGGTGAGGAAATGTTGGTGTGACATTTACTATCAAATACCACAAATAAAAAAAGGACTTCTAGAATGTATAAATATCAATTTAATTATCACACTTTTTACAAAAATTAATTTATCTATTTTCCCCATTTTTACCTATTTTGTGTAGTTTAATATTTTACCATGGTAGTTGGTCCTTTTACTAAAAATACATGGTGATCCCTATTACCGAATTAAAATGAGAAGATTCCAAATTTACAATCTATTTTATCTATTTATATCACCAAATATTATATATTAAACATTAAAATGAATACATAATATATAGGGAAAAAAATTATATAAGATTAAATTTGAAAACATTTATTGTTCTTAATATTATTTAATAATATTTAATAATTAAATATGTGTTAACATAATTGTTAAATAAAAAAACATAAAATTATATTGAACATTTATAATTGATCAATTAAATTTGTTAATATAAAAATACGTCATACATAAAAACACAGTTCTTTGAAAAATATCATTTTTTTGCAATAAAAAAATTCCATAAATCTTATAAAATTTATTTATTTTTTATTAACATTAAATTCTATTAAGACATTTATGTTAAAAAAATTCTTTAAATTTTTTGAAAATATCAAATCATTCTTTAATATTACTAATAATAATATGTAACACATAAAAAATATGATTTTTATCATAAAATATTTTATTTAAGTATTATCCTATTTATGGTTAATTTTTATTGGGAAATATTTTTTTTAATTTAAAAAATATAACGATTGGATATAAATAATGAACATATATTAAACAACCATATTTATATTATCCATATGTCCAATGATTATATTTTTTAGGAATTTAAATATAATTGTCATATTTTTCCATGATATATTTTCTTATATAAATTTTTTAGAATCATTCATCATATTAAGTTTTCTCTTTCTAAATACATATATAATATTTATAATTCCCTACATTATTTTCATATTTAAAATTAGGGTGATTATCATCCTGGAAAACCATGAGGAAATTATTTTATATTTTAAAACATTTATTTTATTGAAATTTTATTCCTTTTCCAATCAATTTTTTTTGTATTTTTTAAAAACTAAATTTAATGTTTAGTGGTAACCACACATTTACAAATTCCAAAACATTACCCATATTCCAAATTTAAAATATATCACCAAGATTTAAAATTCCGAAACATTTCCCTGATTCAAAATTGAAATTCAAAATTGAAATTAAAATTAGAAAAAACATGCATCAATTCATACACCACAAAACCACCTCAGGATGTGAGATCTTGAACTGTATGGCACCATTTGAAATGATTTTTGTCACTCAAACATAGTAATACCTTCCAAATCAATAATAAAAACCCACTGGTGATCATCCCATTGAAGAATCCCACCAAACCTGTTTGTTAAGACTCGAAGAAAGCATACCATCTCTCACACAATCACCAAGACAAAACATATGTATGAATTCCAGCTATCTTTGGCAATACATAGAACCCCCAACCATCGATGTCAAAAGAAGATAAAATGTCTCAACAACGTCTCCCATTGTTTCCTTCACAACATCATCCTACTAAAATATTGCCCTTCCATTTCTAGAACTAGATCTAGAAAATCCTTCATATTCTTTTTAAACCCTTAAACTAAAAACAAACCCTTTTTTAGAAGCATAAAATTGAATAACCATCCCCAAAAATGTCTAGGAATGGGAAAATTCCACCACAAGTTTTGCCTCCATGAACACCCTACATGTAACACCCCGACCCCAGCTACCCAGAGTCGGTGCATTACTTCGTAACATTGGCATGATCACAAAAGATCAAGTCTCGAAAGACCAATTAGTTTAGTAGCCTTGGAAACACTAGATACATTCGTAAACGTTACATTACATCATAAAGTGAAAAACTACAATAACAAAGTCTCCATAGTCCACACTCATATCCTCTTATGAAAATCCCTGCAGGTCATTCATAAAATACTTCTTCACATCCTGGAAAGTATTAAAACATTGAAAGGGGTGAGCTCAGATGCTCAGTAAGGATAACAATATTGCGGAAGCTTTCATAAATAAACATTAACATTTAAGGCAATGTATAACTAAAACAAAATCTTGTTAAACTTGAACATCAACATAATATGGAAAAATTAAAATGAGATAATGCTATTCACTTCTTCACATGGATATTCTACTGGTCAAATAATCACATGAAATATCAATAACCACTTTCATAATAAGGGAATGTATAATGCCAGACATTCTGAAACATTTTGTCAAGGCCTTGGCCAAGACGTCTAAAATGATTAAGGCCTCGGCCAAAACCATAAATCAAATTGGGAAAGGGCCTCGGCCAATTCCACGTCTAGTTGTCTCATGAGACCTACCGATGCATCGAGGAGCTATAGCGGGCTCCACCCGTCACTTATTAAGTCCAATACATTCCTCATATGAATAGGTTTAAACATATCATAAACCATAACATAATCGTATCACATAAAACATGCATAAAGGAAACATAACATTTCGACATTTCAATCACAAGATATCAATACAACACATTGATATAATAAAAACGCTTTCAAAACCATTTTCAATACCAAAATAAAATAAAGTTAAAACTTTGTATTTATTTTTCATCAAAAAAAAATGATGGCTTATAGAGGAAGCCGAAAATCAAATAATGGTCAAGGCGGCGGAGAAGTCATTGTCGTCGCATATGTATGGAAAGAAAAACATTCCCTTTTTTTCGTTTAGTAAAATGCTTCGTATAAAAAGATTCCTTTTGAATAAAGGTAAAATGTCAAATGGGTTTATACACTGTACAAAAGAAATTTGTGTATACAACAAAATATGCCTCAATGAATGGAGATTGAGACAAAGTCCCTTAAAAAGATCATTTTTAAATAAAATGTATCTATTATGTGTATTCACTATATGTACACATAAATAAAGTATAAATACAATATACGACATAATAATATCATGACATAATTTGAAAGTAGGAGATTAACCCAAAGAATGGAAGTTGGGTTATGAAATTCCCTTACCTCGTGTCTGACTTGACTCAACCGTTCTTTAACCTCCTGAATAATAAACTAGAGTTAATATATACCTTATTAAGAACCATTTTTAATTTCATTATCCTTTTTATATCACTTATTACAATGTTATGAACATTATGTAATTATTTAAGTTAATAACGGTCGTTTTGTCGATCTTTGGTACTTGAGTCAACAATAAACTTCTTATAATTACAAGTTGTTTATGTGGTAGAATATCCATTATCTCCAGAATTATATTCATGATTTAGATGTCATATATATCTTATATATCCAGTATATACATTCATTTATAATATTACATAACATTTAGAGGTAAGAAATGAAATGCACCGTTCATGGAGACGGTAAGCCGTACGTACGCATGAACGCTACTTTCATTTCAATTTCATATTTAATGGAACGAAATCATAATGATATAAATTTATAATATAATTCCAGTATAATATAGTGTATAATACCATTTACTCCATCCTTTATACATCCCACATATGGCATTAACGATTCAAATCACTTTGAGGGGGCGGTAGTCCGCACTTCCTAAAATGAAATTATCGCATTTTACCCATAATGGAAATCATAAAGTATTCCATAAATGAGAAATACAGAAGCATAAGTAAAACATATACATATTATATATCATATATAAAAATAGTGACATCTTAATGGCCACCTTTGAATGTGTTATATGAGTGTTGAACAATCATCGTTTCGTGAGGCAGAAATTCGCCATCCACAGAAACCGTATGTTCTTTAACCATTAGATGTAGGTGTGTGTAAGTGTAGCTCGAATACTTCTTATAACAACATCCCTAGTATATTGAGGATACTGGTGTTGTTACAAACGTAATGAATAAAAAGAGTTTAGGGGGTTGGAGAAGAAAAATAAAACCAAACAACATTAGAGAAGACATTACCTCAAAACCGGGTAACTCTTTTTGATTTGAGCCAAAGGCTTCTTTGGGAAGGATTATTCCCAAAGTGAGGCTTCTAGGAGTAAGGGAGGGAAGTGGAGAGAGTATTTTGGAAGAGTGTAGCCGAGCCAAATGGCTTGAAAGTGTAAATGAGGTGGGAGAGGTGGGGGCCTTTTGTAAGTGGAGAGGAGGGGCTCTTTTGGAAAGTAATGAAATATTATTCTATTATACAATGCTTTTCGGATTCTAAAGGTCCCAAACTTGTATAATTCGAGTCTAAGGTGATAATTGTTCGAAATATCCTCATCCAATAGGCTTTGGACAAGTGTAAGACTTGGATTTTACATTATCTTTTCATTTTATTTAAATCGTTAAATAATGGGGTCATCGCTGCATCATAATGATGTCAAAAATAATTTAATTTATTTAATGTCTAAAAATTATAAACAAAATACTATGATGTTGGAAATCCTTTTAGATTTCTAATTAATATTTATAGTCAATATTTGGACTTGTGTAACCCCACTTAAACACTGTTTTAGTAAAACAACTCTTGTTTGTGTCAATTTAATTTTAACATTAAATAAATATATATTAATGTCATTTTCCAACTAAAGTGGATCCATGGGGTCCCCAAGTTGACCCATGGGTTGTATTGGTCGGCCATGACTCATCCAATAGGAGTAGGACAAGTGTCAAGCTCATATCATATTATTAAAACATTGTTTTTACCTTAAACTACACTAATTACCTCTAATCGCGATTAAGAACTTAAAAGTTACTATTCACCAAAAAATTATTTTAATCTCATTGAACCACATTTTACTTCTTAATGAAAACCATGTATGTCGGATTTTTGAAAATCAAATCACAGAAGTGGTAATATTTTATTTAAATGAAAAATCAGTTATTTAACTACCACTTAGTGGTTTCACTATTCATCAAAAATTGAAGTTTTTCAGAACAAGGCCAAAATTTCACCCTAAGCTATAATTGATATTCCGAATTCAAAAATTATGTCTATTTTACAAAATTCCAAACATATAAGTTGCATTAATTAATTTTATAATTAATTCCCGCTGTTACAACAAATAGCGTGTTTTTAAGAAACAAATTATATCAAAAGATTGGCAATTGTTTATGTCCAATTTCAATGTTAAATTAATTCTAATGACCACCATTGGATTAAATGGTAAAAATATATTCTAATTATACTCTAAAACCACTCAATAGTATAATTTATCATTATAAATTATTTTGATTAAAAAAGTTGTTTTATGTATTTTTCACTATTCATAAAAATTTTGAAGTTCTCAGAAAATTACAAAAAATTCAACATAGGGTAATTTCAATATTAGGAATACAAAAATGAAGTCCATTTTGAAATATAAATTTCTATAATTTTAAAAAGTGGTTATTACTATTCATAACAGCTACTTTGATTAATCGCGGTGTTTTAGAACTCGAAGTTGCGTACAATGCAAGCTATTGCATTATTGAATGAGAAGCGTATCATGGAAGCTCGGGGTGTTACATTCTCCCCTCTTCAATAAATTGCGTCCTCGCAATTTGAAAATTTTCTTTGAAAATAAAAGTTTGAAAAGAGAAAATACCTTTGTGGAAAACCCACATCGGAAATAAGGTTAATAAATATATAACATTAAAAGAAATCAAGATAAGTACAAAGGTCACCCGATATATCCCATTATAGGATTCTATGAAAATATGGATATGGAGGAGAAACAAACCATCAAGGTCTGATGGAGAGTTATAGAAAACAGGATTAGGAGAAAGTTTAACTACAAGAAAATTACAAACTTGTGATTGGTTAAATGGTCATTGAATCCCCAGTTGGAAAAGTTAACCGACAACATTTTTGTTTTAAGTTACCTTCTATAATGTTGAGGAATTTATTTAAGAGATTTACTAAGAACATAAGGGAATATACATACTTGTTATGTATACTTTCATTCGTTAATAAATGTTTACCACAAACCCAACTTTTACTCCAAATGGTAACGGAACTCAAAAATATTCTATTTATCCTAATTGTATAAGGTTACAAATGTTAACACATACCATTTAGATTAGTAAAATTATTTTGTAATAACCAGGGACTTCCTGTAGGCTAGTGGTAGGAAATAAAGGCCTGTCGCACTATGATTGTTGGTTCGATTCCTGCAGCTTTGTCTGAAGTGACGGGTTATGCCCCACCCTGCAGGTTGTCCTTTTCCTAAAACTATAGTATCATAATATTCCAAAAATAATCTTCATAAATGCTTTAACCTTAAACAATACTATCCGTGGTTTAACTTAATCCATTCCAACCTTAATAGTTATCCAAAATACCTTCGTCCAGACTTTCTCTAAAAGGTCTCTAAATTCCAAAATCAATTGTAACATCAGATTCCCCAAATAAAGAAAAGTTTCTCTTATTGTCACATACTAAAAATATGATTACCTTAATCATATTACCTTAATCAAAAATTACTGCAGTACAATCTCTATATATATCACATTATTCTTATGACCAGAATATAATCCTTGAGTCCAAAAGCACCATTACATTAATTATTTTGCTTCAACTGTAGTCACAGCATAAGATTGGCCTTGATCCCTTGGCCTTTTCTGAGGTAAGTTTCCTTGACGCTTAGGACATTCATTTGCATAATGCCCCATTTCCCTACAATTGTAGCATTCAACTTTGACAGCCTCTTTCTTTCCCTTGCAATCACGAGCCCGGTGACCCTTTTCTCCACATTTATAACAAACTCCCATTCCTTTTAGGCACGTACCGGGGTGATTCTTCCCACAATTATCACATAATGGAAAATCCTTCTTTCCCTTTTTCCCTTTATCTGTCTCTTATTCCACCGTTCTCTTCTTCTCTTGCTTTACTTTGTTGTCATAAGACTTAGAGAATTCCTTTTCTGTCTTGATAGCACACGAGAAAATATCTTCGTATGATGAGAAGGATTTTGATACTAAAGCTCGACGGAGAAATGGTTTTAACCCATCAAAGAAACGATCAATCTTACTCCTTGGGTTACGTATATAATCGGCAGCATCCCTCGCCAACCTTGTAAAGTTATCCTCATACTTTGCGACATTCTCATCCTCCTTCTGCCTCAAACTTAGAAATTGCCTTTCCATATCTGCTCGATGGTCACGAGGAAAGTATTTTTCTAAGAAAAGCTCTTTTAACTCCCTCCATTCCATATTCGATACGTCATCATCTTCCTTTGTGTTTTGAATCAGTGACCACCACTGATCGGCATCTCCAGTGAGGCGGTAAACTTCCATGACAACCTACTCCCTTTCACTACTCCCCAAGGCATGGAATATTTTCTCTAAGGAGTTTATCCATTGCTCAGCTACTAATGGATTTGTACCCCCATTAAATGTTGGTGGTTGTTGCCTCATGAAGCGGTCTAACATTGATCCTCCATGTTGCGGATCAGGGTGCTCCATACGAGTAAGGTTATTATTCATAACCTGAGTGAGTTGTCCCAGTATGGTAATAAGTGGATCAGCACCAGTTGTATCTCCAGATCCACAATAATTATCTTCAGCAGGAGGGCAATCCCTACACGGAGATCGTGCATTGATATGGTTTCCATTCCTTCCACTAGGCGCCATTTCTAAACAATGGCATAAACTAGATTAGTTTATGAATCAAAATACATAATTTCATACTTGTAAAACACTTTACATAAATTGAAGTGTTTATGGATATAATCCATAATCATAAAAAGAAATGTTTTCTTTGAGGAAGTATATACTCATAACCCTTCATAGTGGTTTGTAAATAAAATGAGAATTATCCTAAGCATATCCCCTAGGAGTGTCGTAACCAAGAGTGCAGCAAGGCCCGTTGTCATGCACCAGTTCCCGTTCGAGTCTAGCTCAAAGCGGTGTTTTCGGGTTTTACCCCTAGGTACATCTGTGCCAGAGCTGCCTCTACCTGCTCATATCCAGACAGGGATGTATTGCTCGGAAAACTCATAACATCTCTATAATATCGAAATTCTAGGAAGTTCTTCAATACTAATCCTCAAAGTTCATCTTAGGTCTACGTGCTCTAATCAGAGTTTATCTAAATCTAGCTTCCAAGGTTTGTACTAAACTGCCTCTGATACCAACTGTAACGCCCCGACCCCAGCTACCCAGAGTCGGTGCATTACTTCATAACATTGGCATGATCACAAAAGATCATGTCTCGAAAGACCGATTAGTTTAGTAGCCTTGGAAACACTAGATACATTCGTAAACGTTACATTACATCATAATGTGAAAAAATACAATAACAAAGTCTCCATAGTCCACACTCATATCCTCTTCTAACAATCCCTGCAGGTCATTCATAAAATACTTCTTCACATCCTGGAAAATATTAAAACATTGAAAGGGGTGAGCTCAGATGCTCAGTAAGGATAACAATATTGCGGAAGCTTTCATAAATAAACATTAACATTTAAGGTAATGTATAACTAAAACAAAATCCTTTTAAACATGAACATCAACATAATATGGCAAAATTAAAATGAGATAATTCCATTCACTTCTTCACATGGATATTCTACTGGTCGAATAATCACAAGAAATATCAATAAACACTTTCATAATGAGGGAATGTATAATTCCAGACATTCTGAAACATTTTGTCAAGGCCTCGGCCAAGACGTCTAAAATGATTAAGGCCTCGGCCAAAACCATAAATCAAATTGGGAAAGGGACTCGGCCAATTCCACATCTAGTTGTCTCATGAGACCTACCGATGCATCGAGGAGCTATAGCGGGCTCCACCCGTCACTTATTAAGTCCAATACATTCCTCATATGAATAGGTTTAAACATATCATAAACCATTACATAATCTTATCACATAAAATATGCATAAAGGAAACATAACATTTCCACATTTCAATCACAAGATATCAATACAACACATTGATATAATAAAAACGCTTTAAAAACCATTTTCAATACCAAAATAAAAGAATGTTAAAACTTTGTATTTATTTTTCATCAAAAAAATGATGGCTTATAGAGGAAGCCAAAAATCAAATAATGGTCACGGCGGCGGAGAAGTCGTTGTCGTCGCATATGTATGGAAAGAATAAAATTCCCTTTTTGTGGTTTAGTAAAATTCTTCGTATAAAAAGATTCCTTTTGAATAAAGGTAAAATGTCAAATGGGTTTATACACTGTACAAAAGAAATTTGTGTATAAAACAAAATATGCCTCAATGAATGGAGATTGAGACAAAGTCCATTAAAAAGATCATTTTTAAATAAAATGTATCTATTATGTGTATTCACTATATGTACACATAAATAAAGTATAAATACAATATACGACATAATAATATCATGACATAATTTGAAAGTAAGAGATTAACCCAAAGAATGGAAGTTGGGTTATGAAATTCCCTTACCTCGTGTCTGACTTGACTCAACCGTTCTTTAACCTCCTGAATAATAAACTAGAGTTAATATATACCTTATTAAGAACCATTTTTTATTTCATTATCCTTTTTATATCACTTATTACAATGTTATGAACATTATGTAATTATTTAAGTTAATAACGGTCGTTTTGTCGATCTTTGGTACTTGAGTCAACAATAAACTTCTTATAATTACAAGTTGTTTATGTGGTAGAATATCCATTATCTCCAGAATTATATTCATGATTTAGATGTCATATATATCTTATATATCCAGTATATACATTCATTTATAATATTACATAACATTTAGAGGTAAGAAATGAAATGCACCGTTCATGGAGACGGTAAGCCGTACGTACGCATGAACGCTACTTTCATTTCAATTTCATATTTAATGGAACGAAATCATAATGATATAAATTTATAATATAATTCCAGTATAATATAGTGTATAATACCATTTACTCCATCCTTTATACATCCCACATATGGCATTAACGATTCAAATCACTTTGAGGGGGCGGTAGTCCGCACTTCCTAAAATGAAATTATCGCATTTTACCCATAATGGAAATCATAAAGTATTCCATAAATGAGAAATACAGAAGCATAAGTAAAACATATACATATTATATATCATATATAAAAATAGTGACATCTTAATGGCCACCTTTGAATGTGTTATATGAGTGTTGAACAATCATCGTTTCGTGAGGCAGAAATTCGCCATCCACAGAAACCGTATGTTCTTTAACCATTAGATGTAGGTGTGTGTAAGTGTAGCTCGAATACTTCTTATACCAACATACCTAGTATATTGAGGATACTGGTGTTGTTACAAACGTAATGAATAAAAAGAGTTTAGGGGGTTGGAGAAGAAAAATAAAACAAAACAACATTAGAGAAGACATTACCTCAAAACCGGGTAACTCTTTTTGATTTGATCCAAAGGCTTCCTTGGGAATAATTCTTCCCAAAGTGAGGCTTCTAGGAGTAAGGGAGGGAAGTGGAGAGAGTATTTTGGCAGAGTTTGGCCGAGCCAAATGTCTTGAAAGTGTAAATGATGTGGGAGAGGTGGGGGCCTTTTGTAAGTGGAGAGGAGGGGCTCTTTTGGAATGTAATGAAATGTTATTCTATTATACAATGATTTTCGGATTCTAAAGGTCCCACACTTGTATAATTCGAGGCTAAGGTGATAAGGGTTTGAAATATCCTCATCCAATAGGCTTTGGACAAGTGTAAGCCTTGGATTTTACATTATCTTCTCATTTTATTTAAATCGTTAAATAATGAGGTCATCACTGCATCATAATGATGTCATAAATAATTTAATGTATTTAATGTCTAAAAATTATAAACAAAATAATATGATGTAGGAAATATTTTTATCTTTCTAATGAATATTTATAGTCAAAATTTGGACTTGTGTAACCCCACATAAAAACTGTTTTAGTAAAACATCTCTTGTTTGTGTCAATTTAATTTTAACATTAAATAAATATATATTAATGTCATTTTCCAACTAAAGTGGCTCCATGGGGTCCCCAAGTTGACCCATGGGTTGTCTTGGTCGGCCATGACTCATAAAATAGGAGTAGGACAAGTGTCAAGCTCATATTATATTATTAAAACATTGTTTTTACCTTAAACTACACTAATTACCTCTAATCGCGATTAAGAACTTAAAAGATACTATTCACCAAAAAATTATTTTAATCTCATTGAACCACATTTTACTTCTTAATGACAACAATGTATGTCGGATTTTTGAAAATAAAATCACAGAAGTGGTAATATTTTATTTAAACGAAAAATCAGTTATTTAACTACCACTTAGTGGTTTCACTATTCATCAAAAATTGAAGTTTTTCAGAACAAGGCCAAAATTTCACCCTAAGCTATAATTGATATTCCGAATTCAAAAATGATGTCTATTTTAAAAAATTCCAAACATATAAGTTGCATTAATTAATTTTATAATTAATTCCCGTTGTTACAACAAATAGCGTATTTTTAAGAAACAAATTATATCAAAAGATTGGCAATTGTTTATGTCCAATTTCAATGTTAAATTAATTCTAATGACCACCATTGGATAAAATGGTAAAAATATATTCTAATTATACTCTAAAACCACTCAATAGTATAATTTATCACTATAAATTATTTTGATTAAAAAAGTTGTTTTAAGTATTTTTCACTATTCATAAAAATTTTGAAGTTCTCAGAAAATTACAAAAAATTCAACATAGGCTAATTTCAATATTAGGAATACAAAAATGAATTCCATTTTGAAATATAAAAATTCTATAATTTTAAAAAGTGGTTATTACTATTCATAACAGTTACTTTGATTAATCGCGGTGTTTTAGAACTCGAAGTTGCGTACAATGCAAGCTATTGGATTATTGAATGAGAAGCGTATCATGGAAGCTCGGGGTGTTACACTACAAATCTAGAAAGCACATCCCAGAACCTCCTTGGATACCACCACAATGGACTGATATGGGTGTGAGAAATAGACCTAGAAGATAGGGTAAAAAATAGCAAACATGACCTCTATCGAAATATGCAACTAAGCGATAACCATCATCCCCTCCTGATAGAATTGTCTTTAAACCATCTCCAGTGAAACAGATACCACAAGTAAAAAAAATTGCATTCAGAAACCTAAAAGGATGATGACTTCAATCAAGATGATCCAATGACACTGCCTCACAACCACCAACACCAGAGGAAAACAACCACATAAACCCTTTTATTGAATCAAAATGAGTCCATGCAAAAGAGTAAGGGTAAAACAAACAGTATTGGAATAATAATCCAAAGAACATGTTGTTAGACCTCCCACAAAAATATCCCAAACCACTACTATGAATTCGGGACAAACCCAGATCTATATTATCCTGATGGTTCCTATTATAAGATAATAGGATTGTGATAATAGATGGAATAAATAATTGGTAAAAAATCCCACATAATGTAACCATTAAAACCAGACCTCCAGAAGAATCATGGTAGGAGTATGATAAATGTAAAATATACAAAAAACCAAGAACTCCATGTGAACTAGTACCAAAGAGGAGTACCAAGAGAATCATGGATAACGAGGAAAATGGATGAAAAAAACTATATCACCAAAGGAGAGAGTTTCATCAGAGAAGGATAATCAATAACTCGAGATACCTGAAATCAAATGAAGATGTCGAGAAGGAGAGTAACTATCGTCAAAGGAAATGATAAAGGAGATTAAAAAAAAGGATTCTTCCCCAAAATGGGATAAACCCCTAAATAGAGGCTTGGAAAGATCAAGGAAGTGATCCAGGAGAGGATGAAGCCATTCCCTTATGGTTTAATTAAATTTTTAATTGTCATAATAATGTTTCATATGGTATTCTCATAATGTATTAATGTTTCTCTTTTATTTGTAATATTGTTCCTTAAAAAAATGTACCAAAATTGGTATTAGTTCTGTGATGAGTGTGAAATAATATATTCAATGTTGTAATTATTTAAAAAAAGCATAGTAAAATCAAGGGGTATTACATTCTACCCACGATAAAGGACATTATACCATGAGATTTTAGTACTATGATGAAATAAATTAGGGTACATATTCCTTATTACATTTTCATGTTCCCATGTTCCTTCGTCAAAATTTCATATTACATAAAACACAACTAGGTGATTTATCATGTTATGTAGTACATTACCATAATGATCTAAGGCTTATATCAGTTATTCTTACAATTAAAAAACTTATATGTTTACTATATTTCATTGACTTATAGTTTTCATCCAAAAAAGTGTTTCAAGGAACACATCATGATCTTATTATAGGTCCATAGAAATAGAAATATGATAAGTTTTAATACCTTTATGTTCATGAATTTTAAAAGGTCCAATGTTTCTAGGGCTCAACATTTCTTTCTTTTAAAATATTATAACCCATTTTCATGATAGTATTTAAATTAATACATTGTATTGTATTTTAAACTCTAAAATAACCAATGATTAACAGTATATCGTTTTTTCTGAATTTATGCATTATTAAAATATCATTGGATGGTTTAAATCGTCAATAATGTATATTGAGAAAGATCTTGACCCATTAGCTTATGTTCTCTATCTTTATCTTTTCATGTTAGAGTATTTCACCTCATCCCATGCATAGTATCATATTATTAAATTTTAATTATAGAATTAAAACTATCTCTATTTTATAAGTCTACCAAAGGAAATGGTTTATCCAAACCCCTATTAAAATTAATTTAATATAAAATCATCTTGTATTCCAAATGTTTTACTTGTTCTTTTAGATGGAACATAAATTCCAAGATTATTAGAGGGACAGATTCCCAACTTTGTATTCAATTATTATTGAATATTTATCTATAACATTGAGATAATATAACTATCTTAATCAGATAATGTTAAGAGTGGTAGATTATAGAGCATTACCACTTCTGTTATGTATATCTTACAATCTTGATGAACGGGGAAATATTCTCAAATACTAATGAAAGATACTAAATTAATTTAATATCATCTTAATATTTTCAAAAATTCCAAATACCCTATTTTTTAAAAATATTTTTTTTGTTTCATTTGAGGTTGTTTCAGGTTTAATTTTTAAGAGTTTTGAAAATTATAGGCTAGTACATGGTTGGAGAACGGTTTTCCCAAATAATGTTCCCTATCAGAGAAATCCATACAACTAAATGCACTAGTGTTTTGTATGGTTGTTGAATGGATAGTTAAGACATATTCCCTATTAGGATAATCATTTGGTCCATTTATAATATATACACATCTTGCATATTGTTTGTTGAAACCATGTTCCTATGCCCAGGAAACCATGCGTATGACTTTTAATTATTCTAAAATTTGATAAAAAAAATTTTGAACCCTCATTTTGACCAATTCATGGGATCGATCGAC
Organism: Viscum album; assembly: GCA_963277665.1. NCBI lineage: Eukaryota > Viridiplantae > Streptophyta > Magnoliopsida > Santalales > Viscaceae > Viscum > Viscum album. The sequence continues at coordinate 367,223,276 of OY728119.1, read as the reverse complement.
CCCTACATGATTTTTGAAGGTTTTGGGGATCACAAGAAAAAATTTTGGCTCCTCCAAACCCCTTACAATGTGGATCTAATCTATGTAATCTTTTTTTGGTCTATTCCCAGTAAGCTTACTTCTCCCAATATCTATCTCCCATGATCTCTCTTGTTCACTGTAGGGTTCCATGGATCCCCGTATTGATTTTGGTGTCTAATAACCACTATTTTGGATTTATTCTTAGGTTTTATTCATATATATATTTGTCTTCATCATTCACCATTGTAGTTTAATATGCACAACATTATTATATAAGATATATTGATCATGCTTTAGGTGGTTCTGTTATAATGACCAATTTATATAAACCCTAAATTTCTATTTTTAATTACAATTGAATAAATTAAATGAAATTTATTTGTTTTAATTAAATGGAATCCAATTTTTTGTTGAAAAACCTAATTCATTTTTCTTGGGGTTTTTAAGGAAAATAGGTTTTCCCATGAAATTTAAAAACCTAAAATTCCATTCAATTGGGGTGTGTATATAGAAAATTTAAACATTAAATTGATTAATTTAAATTATGTATTTTATGGAATTTTTTCAATTAAATTATTTAATTTAATTGTGGAAATGGTTTCAATGGAATATGTGAAAATCCCAAATTTCAATGAATTTTGAGTTTGTTATGAAATTGGGGGAATTTTTTGTAATGTTAAAATTTAAAATTTAATTCTGGAATTGGAAAGTGAGATTTAATGTTGAATTGATTTTAAATAACTATACTTAAAAATGGATTAAAATGATTTTGATATAAATCATAGGGTATTATCTTTTTGAAATTGTTTTTTATTAAAACTAAATTATGGGTTTTAAATGGAAAAATTAAATTTGTGTAGTAGAGAATGGGATTTAATTGTATTTTAAGAAGTCATAAAATAAATTTCCAATTATTATTTTGATATAAGATCACATTAAATCCACAGGTATTCAGTGATCTATTTCAATGGAAAATTACAATTTATGAAATTCTAAAGCATCATATCAGCACATAATATCCCTTAGGTGATGGTGATGATTCCACATTGGGCTTGGTTTAAAGGGTCTTATAAAAATATTTTAGTTCACCTTGAGTGTGGGGTCCTTATAGAATGGAACTATAATGCCTTATTAGGAATGTGGCCATGTTTCTCGCATGTTTGTATTTCAAATGTGTATATACAGTTTTTTAAATTGTTTTAAACCCCTTATGAATTTACATAGACTATTTTGTATAAAATTTCTTATTTAAAACGTTTGTAAAAAGTTTCATTAGTGTAAAACACCATTTAATAAAGACAATTTCATAATTTTAAAATTATTTTCATCATTTGAAATGTTACCCCTAAATTTATAATGTATTTCAATGTTTTTTTGTAAAACATGATTTCTTTAAATATGATTTTGAAATTCCAAAGATGTTTATTTAAAAATTTAAATAACTACTTCATTAATTTGATATGTCCATCTTATTATCGAATATTTTTGTGAAATAAAAATAGGATTTAGATCACACTCTATTTCTGACATTGAGCATTAGTTAATTAGATCCTTTGATGTTTGATTAAGGTAAAAGGATCTCTTTGAGGTGGTATTAGCTATTGAACTATTGACTTGGTGTGTTACGTACAAGTTGGGTCTTGGGTATTTTTTATTATTTTATAGAACTTTGTTATGGTACTTGGGATACTTTATTCTTGTTTAACTTATGGTACATTACTCATAGTGGATTTTCTCATTATGTACATATTGTCTTGTTTCATTTACTTTCGAAATGTTTGTGGGAAAACTATTCCCATTTTCATTTTTTATAGTCCCAGGTTCTAGTAATCAACCCATGGGGATTGGTAATTCCATTCGATCTATATCAGGATCGGGTAAGATACCAGATTATCTGGGTGCTCTACCTTCTTCATGAAACTTCAAATGGCATTCAATTGTTTATGAAAATGAATTATGGACTTTAGAAGTATTTTGAAGCCCTAAAAAATCAATAGTGATTTTATCCCAATTCTTTATAGGAATGGCAACGGTTTCATTATCCCCTTAGAATATTTTTATTCCAAGTTAACTTGATGATGTACCAAGAATATATATATATTAAACAATATTTCCTTTCATACTATCCAATTAAAAATTATTTATGATATCTATATACATATTTTTGCTTCCTGGATTGAAGATAATGAGAAGATATAGGCATCATCCAATAGCTCCTATTTCATCTTAGTTATTTAATGAAGACATATTAATTTATTGAATCCTATAATGAAATTATTATTAAAAGTGATCTATGGAATAATCGATAACTCATTTTATAGATCTATATCCTCAATATGTAGCACCTTGAACTTTTTTTGGATTGATGGTTGATAATCATTCTAGTGAAGATAATAAATATCCCCTTCCAATAATATTTCAAGGTCATGCTTTTTAAAATCCATTAGTATTGGGCCTTTTTAAATCATTATCCTAGAAAAGGATATCCTTCATACTCAGTGTATCAACCACAAAATTTTCCCTTACAGGGAAATGTATTGTGTAGTAATTTTCCTTGATAAGCTCAAATAATATCCCCTTGCACATCTTTACCTCTTTATATGTGAATATATACTTTGAGATATTACTATAAGTATATATTTCACACTCTAGACCATATATTAAATACCATTATCTATTGAATAAAAATAAAACCACACTATAAATGATTAGTAGGGAAATTTTTCAACAGAATCTATAATTTACATTAGGCATACACTACCACCATTTCATTAATCATGAGAATACATTCCAATACATTAATTAATACATTAATTTATATAAAAATTCATTATCCAATATAGTGTAAAGTTATTATTGGTTATATGTACATCATTATATTGAAATTATTGAATTTTTTCTTTATAGTCATGTATCCAAATGAACATCACTCTATTTTGAGTTTTCATAGAGGATTGTATTTTCCTGAGATATTTCTAAAAAATAATTGATATCATCTAGAAAATATATAAAAACTATGAATCTGTGTTACTGGGGTTAGACTATGACATTATTTAACCTCCTATATCTTTTAAAGATTCATAAATACACCCTCACTTATTATTACAAACCCCAATAATGATACTTCAACCAAAATTCACACTTGATAAATTTTTAAAATAAATTATTCTTTCTCAAGGTCAATATAAAAATCATCAAATAAAATTCTTACTATATGTTCATTTTAAAATATATCATAATATATCTTATAAAAATAAAAAAAATTGATTAAGGCAATTTAAAAAGACTAAATTCATTAGATCAATGAAAATATTATGGTAAATTTTCTTTCTAAATAGAATTACTGTGAATTAATGTTGTTTATATCTTATATTGATTATTGACTTGTGTGAATCCTCTCTTTTCACCCTAATTTGATGAATCCTTATAGAAGGTCAATATTTTAGAAGTATTTTTTCCCTTAAATCTGATCAAACAAGCCATTAATATTGTGTATATGATACTTTTTCATAATCATGATTTTATTGAGTTCATTATAATCAATTAACATATCTATTATTATATAATTGTTCTTAATAATGATGATTGGAAGACCCTGTATTGAATCACATAGGTATATGAAACCCTTATCTAGGATCCCTTTGAGTTTCTTCTTTAATTACACCAATTCAGTCAAGATCATCCTATATGAAGATTTTTATATTTTCATATAGTAAGGAATGAGTTATATGGAAAACTCAATGCTATGACATGGGAAAAGACTTGGTAACAATTTAATAAAAACTTTAACACATTAATTCAAAAAATTATAACTGTAATATTTTCTTCCCCATAAAAATTTATGCTAAATACTCATTATAATTAAAAATAAGGACCCTCATAATGGATTTAATTTATTTTAATAATGTTCCCATAAACATATATTGGATAGTTTTTGAAGATATGGGATTCAACAATCACACTAATTAGGGTTTTTACAAATGGGTTTAATGTCTAATTTTTCATGTGGCAATTTCATTCAATTATAAAGTTTTATATATATGAATAAGTTTTAGGAAAAAAATAGAGTAAAATATTTCTCACTCTGGAATGGATAATAAATATATATTACACCACATTTTTCCCTTAACAAACATCAACTTCTATGAGGGATTAGGCTTTCCCTTTATCGCTTCCCTTATGAGGTTTCAATTATTTATTTTCAAAATAAACCCTTGGGATTAGTGAACCTATTTACACAATTCATATACTATTTATATTGAATTATTTAACAATGGATGGTGCATTAAGTAGAACATTCTTTTCAACAATTTTATTTCTTTTCCTCTTAATTTTACTACATATTTCTTGTTATCATTGACCTTGTATTCCAAAATAGAATAATTTCCTACTCTATAGGGATACTTTCCCCTATTAATATTACATAATTTTTAGTATGTAATAAAATTAATCACTTTACTATAATGTTTTAATAACATAAGATCCTAAGAAAATTTATCTTTCACTTTTTTTTCACAAATCCATGACATTGATGGGAGTGTCCAATTTCAATTTCAGCATTGAGAGAACATCAGAAAAATAATTCATATCTTCCAAACTCCCATATATTCAAATATTTTTAGAGACATGGTTTTATTCCTCTAATGAAACAAAGTTTTTTCTTTCTAGTTTACTGATAAAACTCGAATAATACCTTGCAATTCTTGTGATTTATTTCTCATAATTATCAATAGATTCATCCAAAAAATTAGATCATTGAATAATCTCTTCATTTCAGTGTAAATACATTTAATGGATATATTTTTTGAAATGTGTCTTCTTAAACTCCTTATATTCCATGGATTTAATATTTTTATCATCCCAAGCATTCTAAATGATAATCCACCATTGATTAGATTCCTCTTCTAAGTATTAAATAGATATAAAACATTTCATACTTTTAGAACTAAAGAAAATAAAATATTTTTTCAGATGTGTTGATCTAATACTCAAATATTAGTATATTATATGTCTCACTAAAGTAGGTGGTGCTTTACACAAGAAGGACTCAATGGTGAGTTATTATTTCCATGGTGTGAATGGGAGTTTGGCATGTTTTTTTTATTTTTTCAAAAGCCCGATATAGTTAGGTGTGTATAGACATCATATTTATCACCACATATCCTATTTAGATTTGTTTGTCATAGGAACAATTGTTTAAGTTTCCATCAAAACAATTGTTAACTGAATTCATCCTGGTTCTATCCATTGAATTTAACCGAAAATTTTAGTGGGTGTATCAAGTAGAAATAATCAAATTATGATATCATAGAATAAAAAAAATCAATCCTATTATGTCCTATATTATGATACCTTCATTTAAACCTTTGAAATATTAGGTTCTTACAAATTAATGTTTTGTTTCATCATTGGTTTTTGTAGTATTTATCTAATTATAAATAATTTATTAATACCAATAATAACCAAACCAACACTAATATGAATTATGGTGACCAAATCATAGAATATATTCACATTATAGTGACCCAAACTACTGATACATATATATCAGATCATTTTAGAATAATACTCATTACCTAACATAATGATCCATACTAGAACAATTTACGTTTATATCTTTTATAAACTTAACTACTAAAAATATTAGTTCATAAGTGAACTCTAGAAACTCCAACTATGTTCTCCATCACTATCACCATTATAATACATGTTATCCTTAATATCTTTATTCATAACATGAGGAAATAAAACATAAGAAAATGTGATCTTATATTTGTAGTAATGTTAAATAATAGAGATATCAACATAACTTTTGTAAAATGGAATGAGAGCATGAGAATAACATTTAAAACCATACCATGAAAATCATATATAAAAAACGTAATTCATGGAATAAATATTAAATGTTTTTAAGATAGGAGTAACATAGTAATTAAAGAACATGGGCTATAACAACACAATATTTTCATAAGAAATAGATTTGTATCATATAAAGAAAAATAAAAAAACGTGTCTTTAACAGTGAAGGATCATTTATAAAACTACCATAGTGGAATTGATTTACTCTTCAATCCATCATTGTAGTAATCGTTCACTCCCAAGAATACCATAGTGGACAAATTCCCATACTGAACTGGGATCACTTCTCATTCTATTCTTTTTTAACTCAGGATATATCAATATTTACCAAATTCATTGGAGGAAGATATAAGACCCACCCATCACAAAATACATACATTTCTGATTTACATGATTATCTAACATTCATCATATGATAACCAATTAAATGTAAATAGATCACATAAACATTTCATGATATCATTAAACATAGAAAGAAAATCACATAATTAATAGTTCATCATAGAATAACACAAAAAAACATGTGATAATCATTTCATCAATTAATCGCAGAATAACAGAAGGAAAAGTAATGTGTTCAATAATAATATATTCTTCATGATTAAAAATCATTCAAAGAAAAAATATTGATGTTATCCTTAGATAATAACCATATTAATTATTATATAACATCAATAGATTTCATCTTAGTCTTGAAATTTTATTGATTGATCATATCAAACATTTCATAGACAAAATAAAATATTTACCTTCTAAAATCATCTTTTCAAAATATAATAATTTTAAAAAATTCTAATTATTTATTTGAAAAAAATAGTTAAAACATATGAAGACTCTTTAAACCATTTATTGGTCATGATGGTAGAAAATAAAATTTTTATCATACAGTTTAAAATAATTATTCCTTAAACATTTTCAGCAAAAATTAAAAAAATGCCCAATTTGGAAAATGAATAGAATATATATTCTAAATTATTATTAAAAAAAGAAAAACATTGGTAAAATCAAATTTAATATGTATTTGGATATCAATAACAAATTTCTATAATAAATTTTTAGAAAACATAGACCTGGATGAAAATAGATTGTTGATCTATGTGATAAACAAAGTCAATTTTCTTTAAAAACATTTATTTAGACTCTTTAGTACATAATGAGAAGAAAATGAAAAAAATAAATATAATTTCATGAAATAAAATGAATTGAAAATAATTACTGTTTTTCTTAAGATCAATGTCATAATATCTCATCATTGGAATCATAATCATAAATTTTCCTGATAAAACTTATATTTAAACACTAATCTTTTACCACTTTAGTATCTATCAGATCATAACCCAATGAAATGCATAACATTATATAAATTTTTATATTCAGTAATTTTAATCATTTTAATCACAAAATACATCAATGGTTATTATATACACCATAAAAAACAAACATTTGGTGTATAGGGCATGTGTCTCATTGTAATAAAAGTGAGATGAAATGTCTTACTTGTGTTTGTAACTTTGGAATTGTAATCCCAATAAAAATAAATGAAAAATTTTATATCATGTAAAAAAATGAATTTATAATATAACATATAAAATTGTATTTATATACACCACATAAAAGAAGATCGGTTCATAACATAACATATGTCCCAAAAAAGATAATTTGAGACAAGTATCCATTACCACAATGGAAATAGTTGAACTATAATACCCATTTAATAATAGAATAAAATGAAAAATTATATAAACAAAATAATTATATTAATGATTTAACATGTGAATTTTAAAGTTTATACACCACACAAATGAAATGATTAGTGAATATGACATTAATCTCCCAAAAATAAAATTGAGACTAGAAATCCCATTCCACAGGTATCTACATAATTCATACACAATGGAACCGTATAAATAATAAATATATATTTATGATAAATATATTAATGAACCATTATCATACACACATATATATAATACCATATATTATTTACTGATTATCTTTTATTATATTTTTAAAAGCATTTTTTTGTTAAAATCATTATTCGGGTAATAACAGGTTTGTTTTTCACGAATGTTTTGATTTGGTTTTTTCATTGCCATTAAATTGATCATGGTTATATAATATATTAAATATTTACTATGAAATATAATTAATATATATTCATAACATATGTTATAATATTATTCAATAAAATTTAGACATATAAAATCAATTACAACATTCATGAAAATGGTAGTTCATATATATGCATGAATGATGTCTCTATTTTATCTACGAAAGGACCAAAAAGATGGTGAATAATAAGAAACCATTACATTGTAATTATTATTTCATATATATCAAAAAATTTCAATAAATTTATCCAAATTAACTTCCATTTAATGCATAACGAAAAAATGAGTCATGTTTCTTTGTGAGGTGGTAGTCTTCCTTACACATGAGCGACATTATCGTATTACGAAATAATGAAAACTAAGAATCTCTATGTTAAATAATAGTAAAATGAATATAATTATGTCCTAAATATCACATAAATATGTTAAATCAATCATTATAACCATCCATAATAGGAGGTGATGGAAATTTAATTACATCATTCCATGAGGTGGCAATCCATCGTACACATGATTGGTGGCTTCATTTCAAATTTGATGAAAGAGGATGTAGATGAAGTTTATCACATTAACATAAAAATAATATAATTATAGTTTTTATAATTTTATTCTTATATCACCAAATATTAATAATATTTTAATGTGGTTAAATAAGAAATAAAAAACAGACGTTTAATAATTTTTCCTCTTCTTCCGAAATCCTCTTTTGGTTTATACCCAAATCCTGTATTGATGGATTTCCAAAAAAACTAAGACCAATAGTATGTAATTTGGAAATTTTACCAGGTTTTTGTGTAGGTATTTTAAAAAATGGTGTGTAAATTCTGTTTTGGAGAAGGGTGGGGGTGTCGTTTTATAAGTGAGCGAGATTACACACTTTGAAATTTTATAAAATAAAAATGTATACCCACATTTTATACATGAAACACAAAAATAAGATGGATCATTATCAATACATAGAGGTGATAAGGTTTATATATGTCTATAAAATGATATTTATATATGTTTTTAGTTCATTGGTCCCCATATCCTTTTGATTTAACCCCCAGTAGACAGTTTTTAACCCAAACTATATTAATTAATTTTGTATGTTTTTACTATTAATTTTTACAAAAGAATAAGTTAAAAATATTATATAAATTTGTTTATTCTTATTTCAAATAAGGAATCCATTTTTACAAATTTTAGATAAATAATGGTAAAATTTTATTTAAAATTAAATATACAGATGTGAATAAAAATAGGTTTTCTAAACAAAATTTTTTCATTGGTATAGAAAATTTTAATATGAAAGGTCAACCTGAATTTGAATACAATGTTATAAATTTGTTTAATAAAAACATAATTAAAATAAATTTACTTTTATAAATTTTTAAAATAAAATTTACATTTGTATATAGTTTTAGCAAAATGGAAAATTTAAATAAAAATCAGTATTTTTCACTATTAATTGAAAAATTAATGTTTTCTTAAAATAATAGAAAACTCAGCATATGTAAATTTTTATGTATTGAATCCAACCGTGAATTTCAATTTTAAAATTATTTTTAAATTTTTTTTATAGTTTTCTTCATGAAAATATATAATAATTATTCTTTGAGAAAAATTATTTTTGAAGAATATAAATACATTACTAAGAATTATTTACTTTTTAAAAAATATTATTTTAACGAAAAATTTTATATATAAAATTTTTTAAAAAATTATTATTTTTTATACTACCAAATTTAATGGATAATTTATAATTTTATTGTCTAATTAATAATATAAATTGCATATCACAATTCTTTAAAAATCATTGTTGGTTATAACGCAATATAAAGAAGAAAATAAATTTATTTGAAAACCTCTATTTCATTAATTGTCAGGGTGTTAACTTTTATACCCATTAAAATAAATATAAAACTATAAATTTCATCACATTTTTACATAAAAACTATTGATAATTATGCCTCACTACATCCCCAGGTTCCCACGTAGCTTTTTCAAGCTAGTGGTTTCGCTACAGAACTATTACCAGATGACTGGTCTTGTTTTGTAGCACATTTACTATATAATCAAGATTATCCACCAGGTTTTCATCCTAATAATGATCATGCGCCAATGGTAATTCATATTATTCTAGTAAAATTTTTTTAAAAGAAGGACAGGTAACATTAATCACGAAGATCAGCAGATGTACACATGCAAAGCCATGAAGGGAAATTTTCTAGCTAAAGTTGGTTGTCTTCGAAGGGGCCTGAGACCGCCTACTGATGGTCTGTATTGTTTCCTTCCCTTTAGGTAATGGAGAAGGTGAAATGAGATAAGCCTTGGAAAAGTGAGCAAATTCTCGTAATGATGAATCCAAATGACTAGAGTCCATCGTCGTTGTGGTTAATCACATCGATAAAGGTGAGGTAGTCAGAATCAAGGATGATATCAACCCATCCACGTTCCACCATGAGCATCATACCTGCAAGGATGGAATAGGCCTCAGCTACTGCAGGTTCCCAGAAGGCATGACTTGATTCATATTTTATAGTAATGATTTTCCCCAGATGATTTCGGGCCAGAAGACCAAGAGCAACAAGCCCATCCTTGGGGAGAGACGTGTCCACGTATAGCTTAAGAATCCCATCCATTGTGGGATTCCAATGAGGGGGACAATAGGGGGTTACACCTGGAATATAATGTCCTTTGTGGTCCTTCCAGCTCTCAATCCATGAAATGGGCCGTTTAATCCAGAATTTGAGAGTTTTATTAATGTGGTGAAAAAAAGCATCGTTACACCGATGAATCAGGGTTCACGAAGAATCCATTGTGTTGTGATTGACTCAGAGAGAATCAAATGCGAAGATCCAGCCACAAAGAAAGATTGTGAAGATTTTGTCGCGTTGATACATTCCACGAATGCTGGAGTGCTTCACGGAGAGCTCAATCCGGGAGTGAGTGAGGTCGCAGTAGCCCTGACCACGGACTGCGAAGCCACTTCTCCAATGATTTGATTGTGTAGGACTAGTCGACGATGAAGGCCACGGAGGGGGGTTTCCAGTCCAAGGGATCTTTGCTTGGACTGGGCCTGGAAAGTGTGTCTATTGAACTGGGTCAGGCCTTGATATATCCCTGATTTGACGAGGTTCGTGAATCCTATTTCTGATCTCCCAAAAGTGAGGGTTAACAGTACATCAAATCCCAAATTATTGAGGCAACCTGATGACCACTCGTTGACCGAAGAAGTGCAGAACAACGAGTGTTTTGTTAGGATCTCTTTCCCAAACCCACGAGCACTGATCCATGGAGGCAGATTTACTGAACCAATGGAAGAGGTTGTCCCTGACGGACAGAGAGAACGCAACAATCGAAGCTCAAGAAAACGAAGATACACTATTGTAAAAAATGCATGTCTCCTCTAGTGGTCAGAATGTTCATGGAGAATATCTCAGTTAATCATGGGGCCCTCAAAAACACCCTCCCGAACCTCCGGAAACTAGAAGCTGTCGTAGCTATCCAGAAAGTGGGGAACAACATCATTGTTTTTGAGTTCTTCAACAATATAGATAGAGATAAAATCATGGGAGGTAGATCGTGGTCCATTGACAATCAACTCCTCAGGGAATAAAACAAAGGGGGATGATATAAAACACATTAATATCACTCGGCCCCCTTCTAGATATGTATCAAAGGAATCCCTTTTCACACATGAATGGAACGTGTTTTGAGAGAAATGGGGGACATCATTGGCTAATTCCTAGATTGGGACTACTCAGACCCTATCCAATGGGGGCCCAAGGTTCGAATTAAGGATGAAATGGATGTTTTAGATCTGCTGATGTGAGGAATGTTTTTGAAATTTGAAGACACCAACACCTGGATATCATTCGAGTTTGAGAAACTCCAAATCTTCTATTTCTTTTGTGGATGTCTCAGCCATCTGGAAAGAGCGTGTGTCTCAATGAAAAAAAATGATTCAGGTATTCTCATCTTTCAATATGGCCCAAGGCTTTGAGCCAAATGGAATAGATATGCCTTCATCCCTGAGACGGAGAAACAAAAGGACCACGATCGTCTCACATGGGCCTGTACCAGATGGGCGGAAACTATACATGAAAAAGTCTTTATGCATGGACCACCAAAAATCCCTAAAGATGGACCAACCACTCAGAGTAAAACTGGAATATATCCTAAATCCTTGAAGGGAACTGTCCAAACATTTACAGATCTGATGATAACACCAGAAGACCCACCAGAAAAAAGCCTGAATCTATTGTAGATTCACATTAAACCAATAGATCCAGACCCTGATCCAGGAAGGACCAAGTTAGACATCCTACCATAGGGTAAATACGGGATGATAGGAACTCCACCACCTAGCCCAATCACCCATCGAACCCGGAAAAGGATGAAACATGAAAAAAGAGATAGTAAACTAGAAGACCCTAAACCCGGGGAACTGAGAAAACGAATTGAAACAAGCCAGTCAATGGGGAACTCCCCAAAAAGATGAAAAATGATGGGTGGAAAATCATGTTTGAAGAGATCAATGGTGGAGGCAGGTGATACCCAACCCCACCAAGATCAATGATCGTCTTATACTAGGACTGTCATGGGCTTGGCAACCCATGAATTGTTCTCATGCTCCAGCATAGTTTCTCCCAAAGTTGCCCTGATATGGTTTTCCTCTCCAAAAACATACTGGAAAACAAGGACACCACTAGCATTTCTCTGAAATGCGGCCTCCAAGGCTGCCTTCCGGTCTCCATACAAGGCCATTCTAGGGGAATCTATCTCCTATAGAAGGAAAATATCAACATCAAGATATTTTCCTTCTCTTCACACCATGTGGCTGCAGCCATTCAGTTGGACCACACCCCGCCTTGGACTTTTGTGGGATTCTATGGATTGTTGTCCCATAATGAGAAGGGGAAATCATGGGATCTTCTTTGAAAGCTGCATCATGTTCTCCATAGCCCTATTCTCTTCAGAGGATACTTGAATGAGATTTTGTTCCATAAAAAAATTGGGTGGAACTGCCCAACCCTATGAGACGATTTTAAATTTTAAGGATGTGGTCTCTAGGGTGGACCTGCTCGATCTGGGATACATGGGTAATCCCTTCACATGGTTTCAAGGTAATATGGAATGTACCCACATTGATGAGTGACTTGACATATTTATGGGCTCAAATGATTGGATAAATCTCTTCAGCATGTTGCACAGTGGCCACATGACACTCACCTATTAAGACCACTACCCAATTTTCATTGACTACAATCAAGGTGTACGTAACAGGCATTCCAGTAGACCCTTCAGATTTCAGATCTTCTAGTCAAAATACCAGGAATGATAAGAGGTTTTCGGATATCTAGAAGTGTTCTCACAAAGATGTTGGCCTCAATCTCCAAGAGGTAGTATCTGATCTAAGATCTTGGAGCAACAAGAAATTCTTCCACCCTGATAGGCATTGTGATTTCCTTGAAAAGAAATTGCACAACCTACTCAGGAAACCCCCATCCAGTTGCAATCTCTCCAAAATTGGCGCCACTCAATGAGAGATGGACGTGGCCCTAGGAATTAAAGAAAGAATCTGGGCTATGCGGGTGCATGATATCCACATTAAATAAGGGGATGCTAATACACGGTATTTTCACTAGAAAGCTTTAGCTAGGTGCCAGAAAAATTTTATCACGTGTATCTCAAAACCTGATGGAAACCAAGTTTCTAAAACCATTGGAATTCATGAAGCTTTGACATGCTACTTCCAGAACCTTTTCTCTACAAGAACTCCTTTAATGTCTACTAAGGTGGAAGAATGAATCAGACTTGTGATCACTGAAGATATCATTCGGCAGCTTATTAAAGATGTGATGAATGGCAAGATATTCCTGGCTCTGAAACAAATCTACCCCACTAAGGCCCTAGTACTAGATGGATTACATGCCCTATTTTTTAAACAATACATTCACATCATCGGTCCCGACATCAGAAAAATGATAAAAAATATCCGGGCAGGGAATACAAGCATTTCCTCCATCAACGAAACTATCCTCTTCTTCATTCCCAAAATCAAGAAACCTCTAGCAATCCATGATTTTAGAACTACCAGCCTCTGCAATGTATCTTATAAGATCTTATCAAATATCCATGTTAATCGGTTGCACCCTTGGATTCTTAATATTATCTTCAAAAACAAGAGCACCTTCATGGCCAAGAGACTGATCCCTGATAATGCAATTGTGGCCCATGAAGTGTTCCACTCTATAAAAACACGCTCCACTACGAAAAGAGGTACGATGGCCTGGAAACTGGATATTACCAAAGCTTATGATAAAGTGGAATGGAATTTACATAGAGTCGTGATGCTGAAAATGGGTTTTTGCACTAAATGGACTGATATAGTCATGCACCGCGTCTCGACTATCTACTACCGAATCAAGGGAAATGGGGAGCTCACCTGAGGATTCTCCGAAACATGAGGCCTGCACCACTGAGATCCCCTCTCCCCGTTTCTCTTCATCTTAGTGGTTCATGTTTTTTCTAAACCTATTTCTAGGGTTGAGTCCTCTAATTCTATTCATGGGGAAAAGGTCTGCCGTGAAATCCCACCAGTGTCGCATCTCTTCTTCACTGAAGACTGCCACCTTTTCTCCAGAGCAACTATAAATGAATGTCGGGTGATCAACCATGTGATCCAGCAGAATGAGAGGGAATTTAGACAGTCTAATAATCACAGAAAATTAGAAATATTCTTCAACGTTGGGATGCCTCTTTCCAAGAGAGATGAACTTTGTGCATCAGAAGGCATCCATATGGTCAATAAACACTATAAGAATCTCTAGATACCCATGGTGATTGACCGGTCCAAAAAATAAATCTTTTCTTCTCTAGTGGATAGAATTGAGAAAAAACATTCAAGGCTGGACCCCAAAAAAATCTCTAAAGTAGGAAAAGAAACCCTCATTAAAGTTGTCATCCAGTCTATCACCAGCTATTTTCTGTCCCTGTTTAAGCTCCAAACATCCATTGTAAATCAAATCCATACACATACATGCAACATATGGTGGGGGAAAATTTATAGAAGGAATAGACCCCATTGGATGGCCTAGGAGAAACTCTGCAAACCCAAGTCAAAGGGAGGAATGGGATTCCAGAATCTTCTTCTCTTCAATGACACATTGTTGTCCAAGTAAGGATAGTGCCTTATTAACTATCCATCATCTCTTTGTGTGTGGGTACTCCAAGCTAAGTACTTTCCCCACATGGACCTCCATGTTTCCTCTCTTATCCCCTATCCTATCTTCCTCTGAATAAGCATTTTGGGGGCCAAAAATCTTCTGTAAAAAGCGTTGGGACAGAGGATTTGGAAGGGCTCATCTTTCAACATCTAGACCGATCCTTGGCTGATCGATAAGGATGGAATGCAAGATACATCCCCCGCCCAACTAGGTCTTGAAGATGCCATCATCAGCTGCCTTCTAGTACATTTTATGTCTCAATTCATTACTTCCATAGGAGGGATAAATGGAACACATCATAAACTAGAGAGAGGATCAGTGGATGTGATAAACTACAGGCCTGATACAATCATTAATTTTAAATGGATTTATATACATTGGGATTAGTTTTAACAACATTTAAAATATCATATCCTTACTAGATAAGGAACTCCGTAGAAACTTCTTCTCACTAATGTCAAATTTTAGATCGCATTGATGATTATCATCATTACTTTCCTATCAACTTTATAATTCCCTTATGTGTTGATGAATAGATCTAACCTTCTCTATCATTATATCTACCAGCTATAGATCATATATCTTTTGTTTTTCAACATCAACCCATTATGATGGTATCATATACATTTCTCCATAGAGGTCTTCATAATTATGCACTAGATGGTTGATTGAAATCTATAATAGTAATAAACGTCAACTAGAGGATGGTGTTTATCTCAACCAACATTTAAATCCATATAACCATATCTCATCATATCTTTTATGGTTTGAAATTTTCTCTTAGACCGACCATCTATTGAGAATAATACATAGTGATAAAACATTTCTCTATATCCTTGTCCTTCTAAAGACTTCTCATAAATGTCATTGTAATATTGGGATCCCAATCATATAATTGAATGTGGTACTTCAAAACAACCAAACCACTTCCTTATTATTTATTATAGAAAGATAATCCAGGGAGAAATATTCTTTTATGGAAATGAAGTGTCCAAAATTTTTAAGGCAATTGACTAAAACCCATATATAATTATTACCTATAGATTTTTGGGGATTCCGATGACAAAATATGTGGTTTTCTTTTCCCATTTCAATTTAATAAGGGTAATGGTTGTAACATCCCCATAGAATTTAGTCTCTAAGTCATAACATTATTATATACCAAGAACATAGATACAAAATATGAAATATCTCTTTTCATTCCATCCCACCTAAAATAATATTTTAGATCTTTATACATCAATGTAATTCTAGGATAAAAAGAGAATGATGAACTATAACATTACTATAATTGTTTTTTATTAAATACTAATATTTATGGGAAACAAAAATGGTTCCCAAAACATATTAATCCACCTTAATCAAGGATGGAATCATGAAAAGTTCTCACATTCTTCTATAGCTCTATATCCTCTTTAAATTCCTCTTTAACATTCACTTTTATAGATGGGAAACCAATCATTTGATAAATATAATATTTTAACCCTTACATTTGGATTTCCAAATCCATAAATTAAAAATAAATAAATATTAGATCTTTTTTATCTTCATCCTGAATAATCTTGCATGATCCTTTTGACTCAAAATATATTCCTCTTTTTTGTCTTTCCCAAGGTGAAAATGGACTTGGATGTTTTTATCATTAATAAGTTCCAACCATCTTTTAGGGTTCATATTCAACTCCTTATTGGAGGTTATATGCTTTAAAATTTTGTGATTTATAAATATATCATACTTTTATCCAAAATCATAATTCTTCTATGTATTTAATAAAAAATTTGTCACAACTAGCTCTAAATCATGAGTTGGGTAGTTTTTTCCCATGATCCATCAATTTTAATGAGGCATAAACAATAACTATATTATTATATATTAGAATGAATCCAAATCACTTATGGAATGTATCACTACTGATTAGAAATAATTCTCCATTGTAGGGTAACATAAACATAGGTGTGCTGACTAATATTTACATCAATTCATTGAAGTTTTCCACAAATTCATCCATCTATAGGAACTTCGATCCAATCCAAGTTAACTTGTTTATTAGATTTTATTTTCATGAGAAATTTTCCAAAAACATAAGATAATATCCATCAAAAAAAAGAAAACTCTAAATCTCAGTCATAACAGTTAGTGAAGTCCAATGTTTAATAGCCTCTCTCTTTCATGGATCTTCAATTATACCCTCTCTTATGATTATATGACCCAAACATGAATCCTTCTATAGCCAAAATTTACACTGTATAATTTTTCCTATATTTTCTCCTTTATTAGGGTATTTATTACAACTTTCATGTGATATTCATGCTATTCTATGCTCTTTGAATAAGTGATAGTATTGTCTATAAAGACTATACAAACTGATTAAGGAAATATCTAAAGACTCAATTCATTAAACACATGATGAAAAAGGGGAAATTAGTAAGACCAAATGGAATCATTATATAATAATAGTTTTAATACCTAATAAGTAACATTTTCATAGGTATATTCTATTTCATGACCCTCAATTGATGATATAAAAAAGGAAGGTAAATATTAAAAAAGTATTGATCTCTAGACATTTTATCAAACAGGTCATCAATATTGTTTAGAATGTACTTTATTTTAAGTGTGATATGGGTCATCTCTTGAAAATCAAGGAAGTGCCTCATCATTCCATATTTATTTTTAGAATAAACTAATTGGTGAAGCTCAATATGACACACTTGGATGAATTAATCCCTTTTCATAGTTTTTCTTGAGTTTCTTATTCAATTACTATAACTTAGTTGGGGTTCTTCTATTAGGAGTTGATTAAATTGGTGTATCATTGGGTAATAGTTCTTATTAGACACTTGAATTAACCTTTTGTGGAAGACTAGGAATATATTTTTTAAATCCATTAATAAACTCCAACAAATATAAATATAATTGATTTTGAGTTTCTCCCCCACAATATACAATAATCACAAATATTAAATACATTAATAGAAATTAGACCATTAGAGACTACCATTGGTGGTCACTAATTTTGTTTAGAGACTGCCTTTAGACCACCAATGGCAGTCATATTAGGCCTGTAGGTGTAGGGTTACAGTGACCACCAATGGTGGTCCCTATAGGGGTCCTAATGTTGGGATGAAGTGGGGTCTCTATTGGGTCGATCTATAGTGACCGCCAGTGGTAGTCATTGTAGGCTGGAAAAAAAATCAACTATTAGTGACTCCCATAGGCAGCCTCTAAGCTGTGAAATGTTTTTAAAATAATTATAGTGCTTCTTCTCAAACAACATAAACAAATCTAAAATTAGAAAAAAAATCAATTCAAAACAACAGAAATATCAGGATCCTCAAATATAATAAATAATAGACACACTTCTTCACATATACAGTGTTCCAAACAGCTCCAATCCTTTCCAATTTTATGCTTTAGTAAACCTAAAATAAGATACAATAGAAACAACTAAACAAAGAAAATGAAAATTGGGCATATTTATTAAGTTAGTATATATATATAATAATCAAATTGGACCACTAGGTCGTTAGGACGTAAGGGCGTTAGGATGTAAGGGTGTTAGGGAATTTGGTCATTTGGGCATTTCAAAATTTGGTCAATTGGCCATGTCTCCAATTATTAGCCAATTGTCCGTTAGACAAATAGACTAATATTCCATTCGGCAATTTGGTTATTTGGCCAATAGGCTAATATGACATTAGGCTAATAGGATAGTAGGTAATTAATAGAGTAGTCCATTTTGCCAATTTTAAATTATACCCCTGGGTCGTTAGGTCACTAGGACATTAGGCTATTAGGGATTTTGGCCATTTGGGCATTTGGGAATTTTTCCAATTGTTGAAGTATCCATTTAGCCAATTTTCCATGAGCCCAATTTTGATATTAGGCCGTTACACTAACAACTCTACTCTAGTAGGGACCTAAAATGCTTCTCTTATGAGATGAGGTGGTTTGAAAAGAGGTTTGGACAACCATTTGGATGCGTTCGCTCAATATTGAAAAAAATAGAGTGAATTCAAATACTGAATAACCCCCCTCCCAACCCCCTCCAACCCCCAAACTCACCCCCAACTACCCCTGGACAGACCCCCCCTGGTGGACAGCCCCCCTCCCCCCCCACTCACCCCAAACACCCACCCCAAACAAACTCCCCTCGGAAACCCCCCCACCCACGAATAGTTCCCCACCCCTAGAAAGCCCCCTGGACCATGCTCTCACCCCCAACCCCCTAGACAGCACCCCCAAAACAAAACTCGCTCGGACGTCCCCCAACCCCAAGACATCCCGCTCCCACCACCGTCACCCATCCCCGGACAACCCCCCCCCCCCACACACACATTACTTCACCTCAGACCACCCCTAGACCCCCACAGACAACCCCAACTACCTTCCCCCAGAACCCCCCCCCCCCCCAAATCCCCTCGGATAGCCCCCATTCCCAGACCCGCCCAACCTTCAGCCCCAGACACCCCCCCCCCCCCGCTCAACAAAAATTCACCCCAGAAACCCCCCACACCCCGCCCCCCAAAAAAATTCCACCAGATAGCCCCCATCGCCACACTCACCCCGGACATCCCCCACCCCCAAAGAGCCCCCCACCCAAAACCCCCCAGACATCCCCCAACCCCTGGGCAGCCCCCCAAACAAAACAATCCCCCCCCTCGGACAGCGACCACACCCTTGGACAGCCCCCCCAACTCCTGCAGGACAACCCCCCCCCCCCCCCAAAGAAACATTCCCTGGACAACCCCCACCTGTACTGTCCCTCCCCCTCCACCCAACACCCCCTACAATAGATTCAATTTCAGTTACACATGTGCAATGTGTCAATTTGATTATTATCAAATTATAACCAACACCATATTCAGTAAACATGTGTCTTAATTATATATTAAATTAATTGTTAATCAATTCAGGCTTTAAATTTATTAGAAATTCCATTAAATAAAAACATACTAATCCACTGAATAAAAAAATATACTAACAAGAATATTATATATATATATATAGTACACTATCTACCAACATAGTTGGAAAACTGTTATCATGGTATAAAGAAACAATATTGGCCATTAGGTGATTAGGTCATTTTTTGTCTTTGGGAAAAGGAAATTAGGCTATTGGGTCATTAGGCCAATAGGCTAATATGCCATTAGGTCAATAGTACATTAGTTAATTAGGACATTAGTTTATTTGGACAATTGTTCCATTAGGTCGTTAGGGCGTTTGGTCATTAGGTTATTGGGGTATTAGGTCATTGGGGTGTTTAGCCATTGGGTCATTGGGTTGTTGGGCCATTGGGGTGTTTGGCCATTGTGGCATTCGACCATTTGGTATTTGGAACATGAAGCCATTTAGGTCATTGAGTCGTTTGGCCTCTTGAGCCATTGGGCTATCCAGACATTATGCAGTTAGTCCAATAGGCCAGTACACCATTCGACTATTAGGCCATTGGGACATAATGGCATTTATCCATAAAGACATTGGGCCATAAGGCCATTGGGCCATAAGTCTACTGGACCATTAGGCCTTTGGGTCACCTTGCCTAATTTCTATCTTCCAATTGGGATTATAAAAAATTATCTATCACAATATAGTATTAAGTTACTAATCATACTTTTCAAATTAAAAAACATTGGAGTTCTTGAATGCATAAATTTTTAAAATCTCAAAAAATTATACATTTAATGTCTAAATAAATATATAACATTAATTAAATAATAAATATAAAAGAAACACACCTTGTGAATATAATGATTCATGCGTTGTCATGGCTGATACCTCCACCTGAACACACATTTTCCCACATTGTTCTAACTTCATTGATCAATTACACATTTTCCACCTCGAAAGTGTGTAACCATGCCTCGAAATCAAACAACTATTGTGTCATCCGAGCAACAAAAGGAATGAAAACCTCAACATGTGATACTACAGAATTATGAATCACCGTTCCATAGGTCAAACTATATCATTGCACATCATGACCAATAATGCGATAGAATATCTCATCCCTTCACATGGGAAGAAATCATTGGTCCTCTAGTAGTTGTTCTAACTCAGCTTCAAATTGACCCAATGAAATATTTAAATATATATACATATATATTTCTATATACAGATACATGTAATTTTTGGTAATGAGTACAAGCACTTACTATAAGAGCTGTGGCCTCTTGATCATTTTGGTCATGAGTTCTCATCCACACAAAAATTTTATCAGTCGGTACATATTGATTCCATAATTGTATACCAATAAAATATAAAAATATAACACAAAACCATATTAAATAATAAATATAAAAAATGAATAATAAATACATCATGTCAAATTTGAGACATGTGATGAGTCCTGAGCCTATGAGGTGCTCCCTGCGACGCTAAGTTCTGGGAATGGCGTGCTGACACCTCCTACATTCAATTAATTAAACTTTCAAACAAATATAATGTCACAAATTCTTGAAAATACTTATATAAAAATAAATATACTAACTGCAATAGCTTTAGTAGTCCAATATGAAACAAAGTCATTCCCCTGATATGGGAGAACACCTCTCGGTACTTTATCCAGAATGTCTGGGGAACCCACGTTTGGTACCCAATTCATCCTCATGACTTTGTCTTTATAATATTTACAGATCTTATGACATTTTCCCATACACACTAGCTAAAATTCATAAGGGCACACTTTTAGATTATTTTATTTTATAAAAAAATCAAACATGTTAGTATTTTTTTAACAAAGGGATGAAACTAAAATGGTCTTCTTACCGGAACTTCCCTACAAAGACGATCTAATGTATCATGCGGGATAAAATCCCAGTCACATGTGCCCAATGGACCTTTATGTGAGTCACATATGATATTACCCAGCTAATGAATAAATGCAGGGGAAGTCAGTCCCACTGGATGACATATCTCGTCAAATGAAACATCAAAGGTCTTGTCGGAATTCCATGATGAAATGCCACAACCAGGGCCTCTCTTATGAGAGGAAGAAGTAGTCGAGTCCAATCCAGTTGAAAAAAAATTTATATATAATTTGATATATATATATATATATATATGATTCAAATTTAAATAAAAAATAAACATTGTTACATTAAAACATAACATGACTATGAGACATAGATGGCTCAGATAGATGATATAGATCTACAGCCTATTCTTCTAACATGCCTGCAGACATAGAAAACATTAGTAAGGGGACCATCCAATGTGACAAAATGATAAATTGTATTTTTTTAATAATATCATACTTGTATAGTTGTTTATATAAAAAAAAGATAGTCAGTTAGAGGAAAAATCCACGAAGGTAAGAGGGTTATATATTTCATTATAAGAGACAAATAAAGTCTATAAAGATAAAATAAAAAAATTGATTTTTTTACTATTAGTGCACAATTAAAGTAAACAATTATAAAAACATGGTAGAAGAAAATTTCCCATAAAATCATCACATCATTAAGGGTATATATTTTCATGTTTAAGTTGAGAAACTCCCCAAATCGAACCCAAAATATTGAGGTTTGCACCAAAAAAATTGCAAGCATGTAAATTTGGTCACACTACTTCTTAAGAGAAGAGAAATAGATTTTTTGGACACTTTTTCTGTTGCTGGAGGTTCAGAAATAATGCTATGGAGTGATGACAAAACAAGTTAGTGTGTGGTGGGGCTATCCACCGGGGGTGGTTGGGAGTGGGGGTTGGGGGGATGTCCTAGAGGAGGGGAATGGGTTTTCTAGGTGGAGGGGGAGGGGTTGCCCAGGTGGAGGGGAGGTGGTGGGGGGTTGTCTAGGTGGAGGGGGAGGGGTAGTGTAGGTGGTGGTGGGGGTGGGGGGGGGCTGTCTGAGGGGAGTTTTTTTGGTTGGGGGTTGTCCACAGCGGGGTCAGGGGTGGGGGATGGGGGGAGGTGTTGTCCGAAGATGGGTGAGGGTCAGGGGATTTTCGAGGGGAGAGAGAGGGATTTCCATGGGAGGGGGATAGGATGTCCAGGTGGGGATGGGGTTGTCTATTTAGGTGGGGGGGGGTGTACATGGGGGTTGTGAGTGGGGTTTGTCAGGGGATAGGGGTGGGGGTTATATGAGCTAGGGGTTGGGGGTTGTCCTATGGATGGTTGGGAGTGGGGGATACCTGGGGCTAGGGGTGGGGGGATGTCAGTGCTAGGGGTGGGGGGAGTCCAGGTGGAGGGGGAGGGGCTGTATAGGTGGGGGTGCGGTGGGGCTGTCTGGGGGGGGAGTAGGGGTTGTCCAAGTGGGGGTTGAGAGTGGGGGATGTTTGGGGGTTGGGTGGGGGTGTCAAGGTGGGGGGGGGGAGGGGTTGGGGGATGCAGGTTTTCAAGGGGATGAGGGGTGTCCATGGGATGGGGGTTTGATTCTAACTAATAAAAATAAAAATGATTAAATACCAAATTAGTTTTGGTTTGTTTTAAACAATTATAAAAATGGACTTAAATTTAAGGGCGGAAAAACCAATATTCCATTCATTAAACTTGACAATCAATAGTTTCCCCTTCAATGACTGCTCTAAATCAATAAACATCCTCTTCGCATTGACCTACGGTATTTTGATCATGATATTGGGCAATAAAGGGAACAGTCCTGAGTTCATGTTGTTCAAATAAAAACACACCTTGATGGGAAATTTTCACAACAACATGACAACAAGGATTTGATGGAAAGTAATGAGTAATACTTGTTCCACTTGTGATGTCAAAATGAATGGTGTATTATCAACTCCTTCATTTATGTATAACATATAGTTAAAATTCACCAATGTAAATTGATATTGATCAAATTTACTTACATGCACTGGATCAACCCAATTACCCTTTAACCATATGTACATCAACTCGTGTGCATATACAACTTTAAAGATGTCTATAAATTGACCATAATCAAAATCAGAATTGACATATGGATAACTGAAGCCACTGTTTTCTGTTTCTCATTTTCCATCAACATCATTAATGCGAAATCAATTTCCATTAGAATCTATAGATTTATACCGACAAACTAATATATATGGACCCTCATATGGTTGGATAAATTCTTCAGTTAGTGTGGGGTCTCCTAACACCCTCAGGTTATGAACATACATACTTCATAGAGTTGAATACTAATTTCTACAAAAAGATATTAGTATAATACTTCACTCATAATGAAAATCAATTTATACATAAAAAATCCTTGGACCAATCATGAAACGACGCATAATGAGATTGTTTAATTTGATACTCAGTCACACGAGACATGTTTAATTTTATCTCTATAATGAGTTTCTTAAAAATGGTAATGCAATTTTCAAATGATTAAAATTTTCATAAAAAACATGTAAAAGATAAAAAATAAAAGTGATAAGACACTTACTACATTAATAGTGCAAATAATGGAGTATTGAGAAAGATATATAGATGTGCTTGTATCCACTCAGTGTTGTGCATATCAAATATGGTTCCTTCTCTAATGGGAGCACCATGAATCTGAGATGGCTTATATAATTTTATTTCAACCTTAAAAAGACATTGTTCTCAAAAATTATTACACTTTTACATCAAATTACCATTGGATATTGATGTAACTGGATGAGATCTGTTGCGTACAAATTGTTTCAATGTATTAAGATACTCCTCAATAGGTTACATCCACCTAAATTGCACTGGACGAACATATATTACATTATAAGTTAGGTGTAATGTCAACTGAACCATAACATTGAAAAATGATGGGGGAAACAGTTACTCAAAGTGACAAAGGATTCATGGAATTTGGTCCTGAAAACTTTTTAAATCACCCATTTGTTGATTTCTTAAATAAATCTGTATAAAACTATTACTCATCTCAATCAATGGTTGAACAAAATTGGGGGATAAACAGTCACAATAATGATTGGAATCAATTACTAATGATGTATGTGATTGTCAGGACTTCTAAACCCTTTCAATTTAATGCTCATTAGATTCACACACATTGAAATTTTAGAAGAGTAACCATCAGACACCTTGAGCATCTTCAAAATGGATATAAATGTCTATTTCTCCTTTCTAGACATCATATTCTATGAAACTGGAAAATATGAATTGTTTCCCTTAGCTAACTGTAAATGAAATTGTTTCTATAAACCCATTTATTCCAAATCACAATGTGCATTAAACTGGTCCTTTTATTTTCTACTAACACCTAAAATGGTCCATAATATATTATCACAAACATTTTTTTTCAAATTTTATGAATTCCAAATTATTCCTTAGCATGTTAGTTTTCTTATTGGGGAGACTATAAAAAATACTTTTTTTTCCAATTGTGACAATGTTGTATACCCGCACCATGAATATTAGGTAATGGATGAGCCACAAAATCCTAAAATTCATATACCAGGCGGATGTTTTCTCCCTCAATATGTGATAACATTTCGACTTTCATGGTATTTGTTGTTGGGATAAACTATCTAGAACCGTCAAATTTCACTCTGTTCTTTCTAAACCTATGTTGAGGGGGGAGAAAATGTCGACGACCCATATATTCCAATTTTCTAAAATGTTTAAGCCATACAGATTTTTTACTTTTATTGCAAAAAGGGAAATAATATTCCCCTTCCGTACTCCATCCTGATAAATTTTCATAAGTCATAAATTCATTAGTTGTCCATAATAAACTGGCCTAAAGATTGAACATTTCATTCATTTCAGTGTCATAAGTCATCACACCATCACACCAAAATTAATTAAACTAATCAATCAATGGTTGAAGTTAAACATCAATCATATCCCCTAGACTACTACGTCTGTCAATAAGAGTGGAATGTAATATAAATTGTTTCTTTATACAAATCCATAGAGGAAAGTTATACAGAACCAACACCATGGTCAATGTGCTATGAGTTGCAATAAGGATATACTTGAATGGATTAAAACCATATGCTTTGAACCCAAATTCAATGTAATGAACATATTTAGAAATATTGGGGTGTCTCTTTTCAAAATCCTTCCAGGAACGAGAGTCTATCAGGTGAGTTAACATATCACTTTCTTGACTTCTTTCTGCATGATATCTCATTAAATTTGAAACGTTATATGAAATAAAAATAATTCAACCTCATCTTTAGGGGAAAGTAACACATTTTCTTTATGATAATCGGTTTTCCCTGTTTCACTGTCTGACATTGATGAGTATGATTTCCCCTATCCCTTTCCACCTAGACTTACCATAGACCATACAAATTTCTAAATGGGAAATTTCTTTTCAAAACAACATATTATTGTTTGAACATGCATCTAAGATCGTATATGTACAACCTATGTTATCTGTGAACTTACGCTCATGGAAATAAAACTCAGGTATCTTAGCATTGATAAGAAGAACCTTTATCAATATCACCAATATCATTTCACATGACATGTATGGCCTCTTATTCAATCAATTAAAATGAAACAACTCCACGATAAAGGAAAATTTATAGTCATAAATACAACAAGGAAATAATTCTATTTTTTCATCATCAAGTACACCATAAAACCACCTTGAATCACGATCTACACTAGAGCGCTGATTTATCTCACTGGTCTCAACATTTTGGATGTCAATTCCTTCATGAGCTAACCCACATACCATTTCAATAAGCATTTCATGAATTGGATCATTCATCATGGCATCAACATCCATCAAAACTGCATTTGTATTTTGACAATGACTATATTCTTCCCCAAGACGAGTCCAACTCTTATAATTTTTCAGAAATCTGTTCAAGAATAGGTTCTCTCTCATGGTATCTCATGGGAATTGATATATGTTTCCACATTTTCTAAATAGATAACTAATATAGTCTCTTTGAAATATTACAATGAACAAAATAAATTTCATAATACCCTTGACATATTCTCTAGATGTTCTATTTAGAAGATCAATCCAACTATTATCATTAATAATTTCTGTATACAAAACATTTACCCAAAAATTCATATTATTTTAATTTTTCATATCAAATATATTTAATATAAATATTGACCAATTTCATGTGGACCATTGATAAAATAAACAATTAATTTCTATAAATAATAAACAAGAGAATAGATAACATAACGGAAGTTAAATATCTTGTCATTTCCACCATGTTATTATGGTAAATCTAATGATGATTCTATATTCAAGACAATATAATAAGAATGAATTTGGTATATAATTTTATATGGTAAAAGTTTTTCAAGAAATTAATATTATAACTATGGAAGTTCATTATTTACACATCTTATATACTAATTTATCTTCAAAACTAAATAATTTTTCACAATCATTGGTTATTTTTTATTCTAAGGTAACTGATTGGGTCATCCACAAAATTTTTATTAACATTGAGCTATGAATTTCAAGTTTGGTTCTCAAATGGGTATCCATAAAGTGACTAATCCTTCTGTAAAAATAACAATTTTGGTTCCATTAAATATATTGTTATTCATAATATAGAGTTGGATGGATTAGGGGTCATATTTAATGACATTACTTAACTCATTTGATCGGACTAGTGGGGGAGTCGATCAGTTAAGAAAAAAACTATATAATATATTGGGTATATTAAAAAAAAGAAAACGATCATGAACAATAATAAATTTATGGTCCAATAATATAATAATGCATTAATTTTAATAAACTATAATCAAAACAAATAAATCAATTGTAACAACAGAAATTTAAATAATAAATCAAAAAAAATTAAACTAAACATATAACCTACATTCGTATATGGTACATGAAATAATTAATCAAATTCCAATCTTGAACTATCAACCTTAGTGACTAAGTTAATTCCTACCAATAAATCAATAAAAATTATTTGTGACAGAGGTGTCCAAAATCAGTTTGTGATAAACAGTCTTCTCAAACTCATAGAAACTGTATCTTTGTAAAAACAATGTCTCACTACCTCTTGGATGCACACTGACTTTGTGCCATCAGAGGTAGTAAATATTAGCCATCAAATATGGAAATCGATCACTAATTAATGGAAAACTAACTAATCTATATCAAGGATAACATCAAATATATACAATTATAGAATAAAAAATACCAATAAATCTTGACATATGTTATCAACAGAGAATATGTGGAACAATTAATGAGATTCCCCATGATAAATCACAGGGTCCAAGACAATGTTTTTTATGACCTCAAGCATGTATCCATTTATAAAATATTATTGTTTCTAGTAGTAAGGGTCTGAATGTCATCAGTCTAGAAAATATCCCTTTGGTATGAATAAATAAAAGGATAAACAATAACATAATAGAGTCAATAAACAATGAAAAATAATAATCCATAGTAGGTATCTCAAGTCATATATTAAAAACCTAAATACCCCTAATGTGTTAGGTAAAAAAAGTGTGGAAAATTTCTAGAATGTGAAAAAAAAAATATAGATACATCACTGTAAATTCCATCCCAATTCTACCTCTAAACACGATTCTTTGTATCCTAGACCATATCATTAGGGCCTTTCTCTTGTATCCCAGACTATAAAGTCTTCACATGCATCAAGATTCCCATGCATGGTGGGAATATGAATGTATTAGGAAACAACCAATTTTCCCTTACCAAATATGGAATGGTATAAGAGTTTATATTGTGATCATAAGTAAATAATCATGAAATAAAACACACAATCATGTTCGGAGTGGTCATGCACTAAACAAAATTTGTCTTAGTGATGGAAATTTAGTTATAACAAAACTCATAAACTAAGTCAATCACAATTTCATGTCAATTATTCCAAAACATAAAAAAGGTAAGAGTATCAATTCAAACCATATATGGCCATCAAGCCCCCTATAATTTAGTTAATTTATGAGGCCAACACATTTTCACACTCCCTTGGGTCTTTGTATCGCCAGACTACATCTCAAGTAACGTTCTTGAATACCATAATGCCCCATTTTCACCTCAAAGTTCAGATCAAATAAGTCTACCATGACCCTATGTCAGGCCAAAAAAATACAATATAAACCATCATCAATCTTAATCTAATCTTCATGGAACATAAATCATATTATTACGCTCCCCCTTAAGAGCTACTAGGCGATGATGGGTACACCGGTAACATTAGTACCATGATTTGAACAAAAAATAAATAAAATTTACAAAGTATGTCACATTGAAACATGTAATATAATATAGAGGGAAATATTATAATTTTAATGAAAACATATAGTATCGAAACACATGTGATCAAACTAAACCATGGGTCTCATGGGCTATGCAAGCACACACATGAGGTCAAACCTCAAACATTTTCTCAATGGGATACAAACACACAAAGACATGTGATAAACTCATGAATGGTCAAAATAAAATAAAAACACAACGTAATATCAATCCCGTAATCATATACATGGACTCTAAATTGTATGTATCTTCCAACCTAAAGTAAAGTGTGAAGTATTCTGATACACACACTGCCAACACACATTGTTTCATAATTCTTCATGCACAGAAACCCATTTACAGATTAACTTAAATTTCCACCCTTTTTATTCACACAAAATATGTATACAATCTCTAGGAATTCCAAATATGGGTTGTAAATTACCAAAAATTAAAAACCATAAAATAGAAATTAGAGTATACCTGATAGCACAAAAAAATTGGAATGGAGGGGATCTAAAAGTGGTGCTGCAAGGGAGAGGATGGACAGTATAGGGGAGCTAAGGTCAAAGGCGGTGCAGAGAGGGAGGGTACGGGTGGTGAAGATAGCAGAGACTAGAGGAGGAGGCGGTTAGGGGGTGGTGG
The DNA here is from genome assembly GCA_963277665.1 of Viscum album. Classification (NCBI taxonomy): domain Eukaryota; kingdom Viridiplantae; phylum Streptophyta; class Magnoliopsida; order Santalales; family Viscaceae; genus Viscum; species Viscum album. Next base: position 367,193,297 of record OY728119.1, on the reverse strand, counting down.
TGTTGCAAGAGAGGGTATGGGTGGTGTAGAAAAAGGAGGGAATTGGCGACGACATCGATAGGGATTAGGAGGTGGAGATGGTGTGGCGTTTGAGGTGAGGCGTCTTTGGTTCTGTGAATGATTGGAAATGCAGTGGTAGCAGTGTGATGAGGGAGGGTATAGGCGGTTATGGGGGGTAGGGTTCAGGATTGTGTGTGAGGGGAGGAGGGGGGGGGGAAGGTGTTTTTTAGAAGCCTTGCGACCGCCTTTGACAGTTGATATAAAGTACCAATAGTGACCGCCAATGGTGGCCGCCAGTGTAGGGGGTCTCCAAAACCTATTTTTTTAGTATTGATAGGACTAAAAACCCATATAATGTATGTTGCTTCTATCAAAATTTTATATTTATCATTACAGTAATAGATGACCATAGGTTGGTTTTGAATATCAAATGTGACTTCCCTTCCATAGAAAATGATGTTGGGTTTATGTAGAGAAATCCAATACATTTTTAAGAGAACATAAAATTCGTCAAGAGGAGGAATGATGGCTTTTTTAAGAAACAAATTCCTGAATACATCACATTATGAAGAAACATATACTTGACATGTGATAATCATACCATTAGGTGATTTCATTTCTAATTCAATATCCAATTTTTGGAATTAGAATTAAAATTTCTACATACCTTTTATGATATAAGGCAATTTATATGAATAATTTCAAATAAGATACCATAATGTTAGAGAATACCTATCACCACCCCAACATCATTGTTATAAAATTAATCCCTCTCTAAAACTAAGATGGCTAATATAACCATCAAGAATAATTAATTAGAGTGATTAATCAAGAGATGTCCTTCATGGGATGTCTAAATGATGAGATGTTCTTTTCAATTTATGACCCATTAGGTTAAACACAGGTCTATAATGGTCATTGTCTATTCAAATAATTTATAATGTTTCACTAATATTTTTTGAATTCCCAAACATTTCCCATAATAGTGTCAATCTAGGTGTTCAAAAGGCCAATTATCAAGCACTAAATAATGATTGAGGCTAGTTAAATGATCGATTTTGTATTTATTACCCCTAGGTAAAACTATTCTAGAGCTACATAAACATTTAAATTCTAAAAAGGGATATAATTTCTCATAAACCACATGATTTATCATTCACAAGAATTCTAGGATATTTCCCTATACATAGACATATGTTTATGGTTCTCACTAAATATTTCTCATCATAGTTTGAAAATTATTAAAAAATAATTATATGATTCCTAAAATAATGACCGAAACTACTCTTATATAGATTTTATATCTTAATAGATTAATATTAATTACATAATATATTGATCTATACCATCATAATTTAGGTCAACTGATTTTGGGAACTTAGATATATAAACAACTAGATGGTAAACAAAAAATATCATTTCCTACAAAGATCGTCATAACTATGAACTATATTATACATGTTATACATAATAGATTTCTTGGTTACCATAGGAAAATAAGTATAACAAATGGTGAGCTTATGTACTATATAAGGTTCAATAAGGGAGATATCAACATAACATGTGAATAAGGTTATGGTAATATAGGGATAACATTTGAAATCATACCATGTATATCATAGATCATAAACATAAATCAAGTAATAAATCTAGGATGTATGAAAAACATGAATAATAAAGTAATAAAATAACATGATCCATGATAACATAATATTAGTATAAGGAATATATTTTTTTAATACACATAAGAAATGAAAATCATTTCCTTAGTTGTTAAGGATCATTTCAAAAACTATCTTCATGTAATGGGTTCACTCCCCAAACCATCATATTATTCCTGGATCACACCCAATAAAATCATAGTGTACAAATTTTCATATGAAACATGTTTTTATCTCCAATAAAATCATATTTATCTAATGAAATAATAATCTTTATCCAATTCATTGGAGGGAGATATCATTCTAACCCCTCAAATAAGCCATACATTTTTGTTCCATAAGATCATAAAATGTTCTTCATATCATAAACCTTAAAAAGGAAATTGGTATCATAAATATTTCAGTGTATCATAAAAAACAAAATGGAAATGTAACTCATAAAAATTTCATCATAGCATAACCCATATAAAGGAAATGGGTTTCATAACCATCTCATCAATTCATCGTAGAATAACCCATGGAAAACGTATGGGTTTCATCAAAATCTTGTCATTATCATCATCCTAATCCTTAGAGAAAAATAATATGGATTAAATACTAGGATCATATCCCCAAAAAACCATAAATAACATCAAATTATATCATCTTATATAGAAAATTATTTCTAACAGTTAGTTGGTATATTTCATGGTAAAATAAACATTTTCAATTTCAAGATCACCATTTTTAAAAATTAAATTTAAATAAATTGGAAATATTTCTCTTTCAATGTAATATTTTAATATTATAAATTAATATTAAAAAGATTTAGTTGTCATGATGATGTAAATATTGTTCATATCTTATATGTTAAAATATATATTCATTTCACATTTTCATGAAAATGTCAAAAGTATAACTTTCAGAAACTGAAAAGAAGATTCTTATTAGTTTTTTCAAAAAAAATTCAAAATCGTGTAAAATTTTATTTAAAAAATAAATGGATATAAATGAATACAATATTTGATTTTATATAAAACATTGACTTATAAGAATAAAGATATTTGGTTAAAAAGAGAAACAATGTTGATTTTCCTTAAAATCATTATTTTGGACCCTTGAGTACGTAAAGAGTGTAAAGTAAATGGAAAAAATGTATTTTCCTAAAAAAACAATAAAATAAGAAAATTCATGTTTATCTTAATAATTATATCATATTATATCATTATTGGAAGTACACAAACAAACCATCCTGATAAACAATGTATTTGTAATAGAAATCCATTACCACTTTCGTATATTTTGAATCGTAATCACCATGAAATAAAATAAATAGAATAATATTTTTTCCTATAATTTTAATTCTCATAATAATAAAATAAAATAATGTTTAGTATATACAATATACAAATTAAATAAGTTGTGTAAAACCCATGTGTCTCCTTGAAATAAAAATGAGACAAAAATCCCATAAATACTTCTGTACCTGTTGAATCATAAACCCCATGGAAAAATAAGATTAAATGAAACATTAAATATATTTGGAATAATTAAATTAATAATATAAAATTTTAAATTTTATTTATAATAACCTTACAAAGTAATATACTTTCATAACATAACATATGTCCCAAAGAAGGAAATTTAATACAAAAATACTAATGTTTTAAAAACATTTGAATCGCAATCCCCATTAAATAATAAAATATAATGAAATATAAAATATAATTAACAAAATTATATTCATTATATAACTTTTCAATGTTAACTTATAAATATCTTACAAAATAAATGAGTAGTAAATAAAACATGTATTTTCCAGAAATAAAATAGAGAGTTGAAATCTCTTTTGTCCAGTAACAACTTCCTTCATACACATTGCATCAACAAGTCTAATAAATAATTAAAAATATATATATCATAAATATATTATAAAACCATTATCATATATACCACACCAAATATTATTCACTTATTTCATTTTATTACTTATTTATTAACAATTCCTTGATAAAATCATGTTTTGTGTAATCACTACTTTGTTTCTCATGTATGTTTTGATTTGATATTTTTCCCATTTTCATTAACCATGGTTAAATAATATCCATCATATTAACCATGGTATTAATATAATATATATCTTTTAAAATTTTATTTTTAGTAATCACCAAAATTTATTGATAGGAAATGAATTACTCCCTTCAAGGAGACGATATATCGAATGTATGCAAGGATGTTGTTTTTATATTCTTGATAGAAGGAAAAAATAAGGAAAATAATATATCACCATTAATTATTTCATATATATATATAACATGTTTTCATTAAATATATTTTTATTGCCTTCCTTTTAAATCATAAGTTTAAAAAATTCACATTGCATCACAAGGGAGTAGCCTACCGTACACAAAAGAGATGTTATAGTATTCCAAAATAATGAAAAGTAAGAATGTATATGTGATACAATAACTAAATGAGTATAATTTTGTCATAAATATTATATAAATATTTTAAATCCATAATTATATCTTTATATGGGGGTTTTTATGGCAAATGAATTAAATCGGTTCAGGAGGTGGTAGTCCATCATACACACAATCGACAGTTTTGTTTACAATTTAATGGAAGAGGAGACACATATATGTTATTTCATTAAAATAATAGCTTTTCAATATATAATAGAAAATAGAATTATTATATCATCACATTTTAGTAATATTTTAAGTTGGTGTAATAATAAATAAAATAAATACACAAGTTCAATAATTTTACCTCTTCTTCGAAGAACCTCCTTAGGTTTATACATAATTCCTTCTTACAAGGGTTTACTAATCAAACCAAGGTATCTTTAATGATTTCATATAATTATCGAATATAATTGGGAATTTATTGTCTAATTTAAATGTTTTTTAGAGTTTTTAGGGGGATGAGAGGTTGTTACATTTTATATGTTGGGAGATGACACAATTTTAATTTTCTGAATAGAAAAGGGTTTACCCAAGATCTAAACATTCTAAAAGTATCAATAATTGATTATTTGAGAACTTTATGGTTTATAAGGTATAAATATTGACATAACATTTTATTATGACAAGTGATTAGATCATTTTACACCTAATCATTTTATTTTCACCCCCTGTAAACTTGTTTTAACCATAAATGCGGTAATTATTTTATTCAGATTTTAAAAATCATTTTCTCCAAAAATATTTTGGAATTATTATATAATATTAGTTTTTCGTAAAAATATAGAAACAATTTTTTTATTTTTCATTCATCTAATTGGAAAATTTTAATTGTAAATTAAATTCCTAAAGGCGATGAAAATTTGGTTTTCCAAAGAGAAAATTTAATAAGTATAGAAAATTATAATATCAAAAGGAAACATGAATTTGATTAAAATGACAAAAATTAGTTTAATAAAAAAATAATTAAACTAATTATAAATTAAAAAAAATTAAAACAACTTTTAAATTCAAAATTATTTAAAAAAATATGCAATTTTTAATAAAAACAGTATTTTTTACTATTCACATAATAATTAATCTTTCATAAAATTATTAATAATTTACGAAATATAATTTTTAAATTTTTATTGAAAGAATTATATTTTTTTCTAATAAATTTTATAAAATTATTAAAAACAATTTATGATTTGTTCACAAAAAGTTATGTGAATCCTTTTTGAGTAAAAGTATTTTCATATTATTTAATTACTTTAATAAAAATTAAGTACTTACTTATAAATATAAGTTAATTATCTAAATCATTTATACTAAATTATAAATTTCTTTTCCAATTCAAACCACCAATTTTAATAGTTTGGTTATAATGATCATGTCAAAATAAAAAAATAAATAGTATATCGTGGTTTGTTAAAACTCATTGATATGTGTAATGAAAGCTGTCAAATAAATTAAATTTAATTGAAAAATAAAATATTTTATAAAATCCCATGTGGTCACACATATTACATAATTTTACCTGAAAAATAATTACATCTCACAATAATTCACACTATAAAACTGATATGTTTAGTGTGTGTTGATATTATAAACGTAACCACTTTATTTTAAGAACATCCTTATACGTATCCAATAAGTAATATTCATATATAGTACCTTCCTAGACATATCTTGTTTAATATTATTTTTATTGACTTATAGAAGGGATATGTATGAAAGGGTGAGATCATATTCTCAATAAGGGAAAACATGAGTGTAACCAATCTATGATTATTAGTGAGAATAACATAATTATTTGGATATTATGGCCTAATAAAATGACATGTACATATCATAAGGGAAATAATATCTAATTAAACATGGATCATATATCAAGGATCATCAAATAACCCCTTTGAAATTCCACAAAACATGAGTTAAGGAATTATGGAAAAATTATTCAATCATATGGGATCATGAATTAATAATAATGTATAATATAAGAATATGGCATGAATATGATCATGGAGAAAATAACATGTATCAAGGTAGACCATAAAGTCATTCATCATATAAATAAATATGCCATACAATCATTTTTAATATAATATGATTGGGCTAACCAGCCACGTGCCTTATTGGTCTTGGGTTTACTACTCATGTACCTTATAGGATTGTGCTGATCAATTATGCACCATGGGATTCAGTTGATAACGTGTGTGCCATTGCACATTATCTAACCGCCTATTTACCCTTTAAATTTTTCATACCACTAGTATACCTTATAATAATATAATGACTATCTACATCTCCTTAGACTATGAAAAACTACTCTTGTAACCATTAGATCTCTTGAGGTGTATAATATTACACAATTCAATGGAGGAATATAAAGGATCCACCTTTATATAATTATAAATTATACAAATGTGCCACGAAAAATGGAATCATTCATAACCCAAATATAACTTAATTAACCTATGAGAAAGAAATATATTTCCTGAACACTTTTGTAATACATAATCACAAGTCATCAAATAAATTAATTTAAATAGTTCAACTAATGAATATACACAAATAATAAATAAAAAACAGAAAATTATGTTTACATGCATTAAAACCCTTTTTATGAGGGAATTTAAAATTTTTTTCCAAAAAATGGAAGAAATTACCGTTTCATTTAATAATTTTTATATTACAAAACAAATTCAAAAATCAATGGAAATAGATATTACTTTGTAAAATCATTGCAACATAATTATAATACTCATTAGGAAAAGGTTCAAAAAATAAAGAGAATGAATTCATATAGAAAAAATAGGAAATGAATAGTCTTTTCTATGATCTTTAAATAGATTCAATGTTTACATAAAATAAGCATACCAAAAAAATCAAAATAAAAGTCCTTTTTGAAATGAAGAAACATGCATGGATAATGATTTTATGAAATAATATATATAGATATAATTTAATACATGATGAAAAAATAAAGAATATGAATATGGCGATGAAATATTCCAATCCCAAAATCAAGAGATAAGGTTGATTTTTCATTCAACAATAACATCATGTAAAATATAAACCAAGAAATTTATAATGGTAATAATACATATAAACCCTGTGAATAATAATTTTGGAATTATATGTATGGTATTTAGTGTAGAAATAATATTCAATTTATCCATTGGTAAATTCAATTAAAAAATATCTTGATTTGAAAATATGTTTGGAAGATAAAATCATTACCATTAGTATTGACTTCCATAAATGTTGTTAAACATCATATATGATAAACATAACCATATAAATAATTAATTTCTAAAAAGTATTCAAATATATTATATGTTATAGTTTTTATATATATTGTTTCTTTACTTGTATGTCAGTTAGGTATTGTTTATTTTCATTATGGGATGTTAATAATTTTTATTATTTTATACAAGTTTCATAATAGTTATTTCTAAACAAATACATTGATACAAATTTTATTATTCCAAGATTATTAAAGGTAATTGGATAACTTTTTTCTATATATTTTTTTATTCTTTAGTTTATTTGATATAAATTATGGCCACAATTTGTAATAATGGATTCCGCAATGATCATGTTTCATTAAATTTATGGATCAACAAAAGTTACTCTATAAAGACAATTCATTTATAGTTAAACCTTCATGAACTATATTAGGGAATATATTACTCCTAAATAATATTTATTATTCACACCAATTTGATGATACATAATCATGGAGAAAATGGTGATGTTGGTATATCATCAATCATGACGGTGGTAAAACCGACCAAAATAAAAAAATTATATACTAGAGAATAAAGAGTTTAGAGTTATATAATACTAGAATATTTTTCTCACATTCATAATGATGTCAAAAAATCATCATTACAATGAAGGATTATTTTTAAATATATTTTATATTATAATATAATTGATAATTTAAGAGAAGAACACAAACACCTTCTTGATGAATTCACTCTTTCGAGATATGGGTTCCTTTGGAAAGATGGATTTAGGATTCCTTCCTCGAACCCAAAGCTACCCAGAATCGTTCAATGATTTATGATATGAAATATTTGTAGATAATAAATTATGTTTTTAATGAAAATATTGCCTTGAAATGGGTATATTAGAGTTCTATTTTTACGTGAAAATGAGGGAAATTTCAATGAAAAATTATGTTAGCTCAAGGGTAAAGAATGAATCTCCTAGGAATTAGGTAAATTAGGTGATGGAATTTTGATGAAAATTTTAACATTCAATCCCAAACATAAAATATATCTTTCCAGAATGTATAAATATAATTTTAATTTTCAAAAATTCAATCCACGTTAATTTTCTTCCGTTTACATGTTTTTATCACTTTACCTAGTTTTGTAATTTACCCTGGCAGTTAATACTTTTAGCAGAAATCATACGGTGATCCATCATAACTAATTTAAAATGATCATTCCTAAATTTGGATATTTTAAATCTAAATAAATTTATAAATATTATAAATTTAATTATTAAATGAAAATTCAATATATAGAAAAAATTATTTTTTATGAAGAATAACTTCTAGAAATATCATTATTCTTATTATCATTTCATGTAAAGTAATGATTAAATAAGTATTAAATTGTTTTTTAAATGGGAAATTTAAATGATTTAATTAATTTAAAAGTGATCGGTTTAATTTATAAAAATAAAAAAACATAATAATTAATAAAATTATTCTTTTATAAATATTTTTTTTTAAATTTATATAATTTTAACCCAAACCTAAAAATTTAATTATTTATCTTATAAACAATAAAATTTATCAATACATTTGAATTAAAATATTTTATTGAGTTTTAAAAATACATAAATTCATACTCTAATAAGAATAATGACAATAATAATCTATAAGACACAAAACATAAATTTTTATAATAAATTAATTTAATTAAACATTATGGTTTTGTTTAACAATTTTTTATTTGAATTTATTTATTTTTATTTATATAAATGGAAAAATTCATATACCGAGTCACCATATATCTAAATTCCATTTTTTCAACAATTATATTTTCATCCACAATATTTCTACAGGAGAAATATAAAATATCAAATTTCATTCTAATATATGGTCTTACATATAGTTTTAGAGTCATTAATCCTATACATTTACTTATTTCTATATATTTCTCTAGTATTTATATTTTTACCACTTATTTTAATAAATTCAATTGGTTTTATGATCTTCTAGGAAAAACAGGAGAAAAATTATTTTTGTGTTCATCATGTTATTATTTAATTTTGGTTTTATTCTACTTGTACTTTCATTAAGGATGTTTTATATTACATCATCATAATGTATAAATGATTGTCTTTACTCTTTCATATTTTATATCAATAAAATATATCATGTTTTTTTGTTTAATCATTCATGAGAAATAATATTTTCAACATCATATTTGTTTAAATGAAAAATAAATTGTAATATAATCATAAGTCATAGTATAGAACCTCCAGTGGAATATTTTAGGTGAAATTGTGGGGATACTGGATTTATAATGCTGATTTTTTATTATTGGGATAAGGATAAAGAAAATTAAGTTTTATTCCATGGAAGGATATTTGTTTCTTTGGGTATATGGGAAATGTTTTTGGGTGACTTCTATATTTCATCATTAGTAATACATATAGGTAGTGAAAATTTGTGTCAATTGTTGAAGAGGTAAATTTTGTGGCATAGAATGTAGAATTTGGTTACTATGTTTGTTTCTCTTAGTATTTTTTATAAAAATAATAAATTTAAAAATCATGTTCTGATAAATTTGTTTCATCTATAGGATAATACTATGTGGAAGTGGGGATATTTATATTTATTTTTTTCCAGGCATGTCATATTCCTTGAAATGATTTAAATCTTTTTGGGTTATCATGGATAAATTGGCAATAGAAAAATATAATTCATAATTTTATTAAAAATTTGTATTATAGAACAATAAATTTGATAATATATAGAAAAATATTACATTTTTGTAATATTAGGTTTATTTAGAGTTTTATAATATAATTTCAATAATCATTATTTTAGTTATTGAATTTATTTTTAATGATTCATCAACATTATCATAAATTAATTTGTGTGTTATAATGTTTTGTATGTACAAAATTCAAAAAAACAGGGGAAGTGATAAAATAGAAAATAATATTTTAAAGAAACAATTTGGCAAAAAATAGTGTCTAAAATCTAATGATATTTATGATATTGGATCAATGTATAATAAAAGGATAATGTAACTAAAATTAGAGCTTTAAGGTACATCCTTATTAAATGTTTCCATTGTTTACAAATCTGAAGAGCTGTCAAATGCCCAATTCTACCTCACATAAACACTTACGTTTATTCCAAAAATAATGGAGCCTACATGAAATATCCCAGATAATTGTCATAATAAAATGTAAAATGAGAGCCCCACAAAAAATATGAACATCAATCAACATGATTATAATTATGAAACCCTATTTTACGTAATATAATTAGATGGTTTAATACACATAGCATTTACCAGTGACATTATATATACCTGTAATTATAAAGAACCTTCTGTACCAATGGAAATTTTATTACAAATGCCACTCTTTATAATTTCCAACATAGTTATTGGTTCCAATGTAGAAAACATTCTTATCCCAATATACCCTCAGATAGATAACAAAATGTACACCCAAGGGCAACACTATATTTCCCACTAATTCTACCAAAAGAATACATGAAATATTAGAACAATGCAGGATAATTCTGAAATAATGAATAAGACCTAGTTATTTATGAAAACATATTTATATATGGGTAACATAAAAAAACCAAGGGTACTATCAAATACAAATGTAAAAACATCTTAACCAAATTTGGTAATAACACAATAAATTGTTAATGAGGAAGAAATCCTTGGAAATAGAATATCTTGTTCTAACATAGTCTCCCATACTACGTAAGGAACAAAAGGGGAGTTAATAAATTGAAATTAATCATATGAGGAATAACATTATATATCATCAAATTAGTGTAGTTTTACTTTCCTGTATTTTATTTCTTCTTCATGGTCTTCCTTTATTCTTCTTTTGATCCAAGGATTATTGACCAAAACTTTTGGATGATCTGTAAAGGAAGAATCATTTTTTTAATGAAACAATTATTATATATTAATAAAATTTATGCTTTTTTTAGATTTAAATTTGTAAGGATTAGTTATTGTAATTGATACCATCATTATTCTATTCAATCTTACGATCTATTTTTCATCTTGAATTGAAAAAATAAAAATTATTCTATACATGGATCATTGTTTATATGATAGAGTGGTGTGATCAAGATCATGAATTGTTTAATAATCATGGGAACATAAATAAAAATATTTTAATTGGGATTTCACTTCATGGGATTCACATATCTAGATCTGAAGTTTCCTATGTAGTGAGTCCAACCATTTTATGTGTTTTTAGAATATTTCATGGAATATCACTTGTCACATAAGAATCAAAGAACAATGCACTATCAATGTAATTTTTTTAAAAAAAATAATAAAATCAATGCAAGGCATATCGATCCAAGATCATTTATTTTCACCATAAGAGTGAATGTGGGAGTAAGAACATGACATTTGTGATATGATAAAGTTGAATTCCTCTTAAAATCGCCATCGGGTTCCAAAAACATTTTTTATTGTTTTCATTCATTTTTTATATTCACACTCTACATAACCCCACCCATTTCATGTTTTCAATTAAAATATAAAAAAACTAAAAGATAATAAGGTACAAGGATAATGAATGATTTATATTCTTTTCAAGTTACAATTTGGCGTTATCCCTCTAGGTTGAATTAGGAATGAAATATACACATAATTAGTTTATATAGTATGATAATGTGTATTTTAATTTACCATAATTTCCATAAAGATGAGTTATTTTCTCAATGTTTCACTATATAAATAGTTATTTACTTTTTCTCTTTTTTTAAACAAATTTTTTTAATTAATTAAAAATGTATACGATGTATTTCAAGAAAATAAATTATTATAATAATGGAATAACTAATCATTGGATCTATGAGAATTAAATTTACGATAATGTCATATATAAGAGATTACATAAACTAATATAGGATATAAATAGTCAATTATAACAAATAAATAAAATCATCTAATCATTGAAGGATCATAATATGGAGAAAAATTTATTAGATAATAGGAGGAAGATGTTACTCCATTAATATTTCATGTATATGAAACTGTGGATGCTAATAAAGAATTGTTATACACTTTTCTATCATATCTCTCATAGAAACTATCAGGTAAGGTTAAGAAATATGAAATTCTTCTTGATATAACTATGGTATATTAAAAAGTTTTAGATACATTTTGACTAGATTCTATAATAGATAACATTCCTAGTGATCCTTCCATCAAATAAAAGGAAACCACACTTCCATTATACCAGTCTATATCAAGGTAAAATAAAGAAACTATTGAGATAGTGAAATATTAATAATGGATAGAGGAAACTAACTACCTACCTCCTCCTATGACCGTACACCTGTATGAGGAACATTTGATTGAAGAATAGTTTATTCCCAATATAATTCATGTTGTTGGTATTTTCTTAAACTCATTTTTTTAGATTTTATATAAAATTTATTGACTAATAACACCAAATATTTTGAACTTATAGATTTTCCCAATAATAACATTTCTCCTAATGAATGATGATGCGGAATCTATGGATACTATGAATTGAATTTATCTCATATAATTTCATGAAAATTCAATATAGTTAAAATAATATTAAATTAAGGATGTGGTAACCCTCGTTTTGTACTATTCTATCCTTGAACTTTAGTATGAGATAACTAAAAACTAAGAGGTAGAGGTAGTCTGTTTCATATTGTTTGAGGAAATTTATTATATGATGAATAATTTGGTAGGATTTAGAATTAGAGTATAACGACCCATACTTTACACACATTGTTATTACTTCGGAATTGAAGCACACAAATTTCAACCTATAAAAAAACCAGGAAATGACTGTATAGGTATAGTGTCTTTAGAAACTGGGAAACATAAACAACTGGTTCATAAATCATCTACACGGTCTCCCATTTATTTCATCATATCTATAGTCCCTTTTCACAAATCTTACTTAATAACCATCTTCATGACCTGGGGAAACAAACATACAAAAGGGTGAGCTCAAATGCTCAGTAAGGGTAAACAAAAGAAATATCAATCACATCATATTCATAAGAACATATCTTTTGGAAATCTTAACCTGCAAAAGAGATCATAATTTCATAACATGGGATAAATCATAGTAGTGAAATGTAATCCCAATAATCATAACTTAAAACATAAAACTTTGTGGCATACACACATAATCATAGATAATCATTTCTTATTAGTCAAGACTCATTTCCAAGACTATCTTTGTGGACAAAGTCCATTTCTGAACCGAGTTCATTCCTCGTTCCAGTCCTGTTTCACTGAACCAGCTTAACCTGCCGTTCCAGACATTTCTATCTCATGAGATATGAAATATTTACCCAATGCATTGGAGGGAGATATAGGTCCCACTGATCTCATAATGATACCATTCTTATGTGTGACACAAAATCATAAATCATACATCATTGCATAACCCATGTAATAAAAATGGGATTCTTAAACAACATGACATCATAAAACAATTCATATAAGACAATGGAAATCATAAAAATAATTCCATCACAACATAATCAAATCAATGTAATAATAGGGATAAAAACAGAACCCTATATTATCTTATATGGAAAATAATTTTGATAAAACACTTGAACTCCATTCTTGAGGAAAATATCCTTTCTACTTCAAAAAACACTTTTCCTTTCTTAACATGTCATACAATTATAAACTAAAAGAAGTTGATTAAAAACATACATGAAAACTTGTAAAGTAATCTTCTTTGAAATAATGTTTTAAAAATCCATTCATGTCGTATAAGTTAAAAAACATTCTTCTCGTACTTTTTTCGGAAAAGTCAAAAAGTACCTCATAAGAAAAACGACAAAAGATTCATTTCATATATTTTAATAAAAACTCACCGAAGGGTAAAATTGGATATAAACTATTGTAGAAGGATATAAATATTACATATTGATGAAACATGTATGTGGATGATAAATATTTCCCATTAAATTCTGAAGTATAAACAATCTCGGATAAAAATTGAGATTGCGAGATTTTCCCTTACCTTAGGTCCAATTTGCTTCGTAAGTGTCCGAACCTCCTGTATAATGATTTAAATAATGTTATTGACTTATTATAGAATCATAATTATTTTTATGATATCATATATGGTCATATTCTTAGCTTCTTATTAGTAATATTTCATTACTTCTTGTTATTCGCGTGTTTATTACTTTTTGTTCTTATGCGTGTTTTGTCGAAAAAATTCTTATTTTCCTTTTTAGGTTATAGATAATTCATTTCAAGAATGTTATTAGTGTAATATATATCATATTCATTCATTCAATTCATTTATATAATCATTACTCAATGAAGATCATGTAGAAGGAGTTGCATCACATCGTGTAGACGGTATTCCGTACGTACGCATGAGTGATGATATCGTTCCCATGATTGCGAAATTTTATTGGAGTGTATATGTACTATTTCAGAATAAATATCACTTTAATATAGTCATATATAGTCATTATTTACTCCATTATACCCATCCAATTAAGGTGGTGGTGGAAATTAGATTACACCACATCGTGGAGACGGTATTCTGTACGTACGCACGCGTGGTGATTTCTTTTTCCGTAGGATGGATCGATGGTGAAATAGGGTTGTTTCATACATATAATAACATATCAGTATATTAGTGATACTGATGTTATTACTTCATAATGAAACAAAAAAAGAAGAAGAAGTGGAAGAATAAATAAAGATGAAAGAATCGGTAACGGACATTACCTCTTCTTTGAAGCGCTTCTTTGAGACCTCCTTTTAGGGCACTAAAATTGGTCTTTGAAGAAGACCAGGACCTATAATATGTCTCTATGGAAGTGGAGAAAAGAACATGGCAGGGGTTGGCCATTTTTGAAGGCTCAAAGTGGTGTGAGGAAGAGAGGGAGGAGGTGCCCTTTTATAAGGGAGGAGAGGGGCACCTTTGGAATAACTAAAAATATTATTTTATTATAAAATAAAATTCGGTTTTTAATAGCTCCAAATTGATATATTTCTAAGATAAGGTGGGTATGGGTCTAAATTATCTCATCCAATATAATTTAGACAATTTTAGGTATCAATTTGAAACATATCATTTAGATTTAACTTTAAGTTAGAAAATTTAACTTTTAAAGTGTATTCTTGTTTTCTTATACTATAAGGTTAATAAACTTTCTATATCAAGCCAAACGAACCCCAAGTTGTTTATTATTAATATATATAACCTTATCTAAGTCATTCGGCCGAACCTTATATTTTTAGGAATAAAGTAACAATTAATAATATAATATTTGTTTTAAAAACTATTTTATGTCAATTTTGACACTATTTAGTAATTGATTTTTCTGAAAATCATAACAGAATGATTTGTTCGAACCAAGTTATTTAAATCAATACTAACAAGTAATATTAACCTATAAAATTAGTTTAATTCATAAAAAATTCTCAAATTACATTTATTTGGGTATTTATAACAGCAATTATGTCAATATTTTATTAATAAGATAATTACTACATCATCGTTGTGCCATAAATAAATTAACTTATTCAATGTCTAAAAATTACAAATAAAATACCATTATGTAGGAAATTTCTTTAGATTTATAATGAATATTTATAGTCGAATTTATCGTATGTATAACTCCATATTAAAAATGATTTACTTATTAAACTTTGATTTTAACTATTTTAACCCTTCTTTAAATAAATTAATAATAAATATCCTAATCTAATCCATGTGGGCCTAAATGGTCATATTTTATTCCTAAGGTTGTTTTTGGTTGAATTAAACTTATCCAATAGAATTAGGACATGTGTTATGGTAATAATAATAACACTTTTACCCTTAATTACATTATTTACTTTTAACCGTGGTAAAAAAAAGTAAAAAGTTGCTATTCACCAAAAATTATTTTCATCTCATTCAACCACATTTTAGTCCTTGATATTAACCGTGTCTCTCGGATTTTCGAAATTCCACTCACAGAAACAGTAAAATTAAGTTTATGAAAAATTCAGTTTTTTTAACTATCACTTAGTGGTTTCACTATTCATCAAAAATTGAATGTTTTCAGAAAAATACCAAAATTTCACCCGAGGATAATTTCAATATTCTGAATCCAAAAATGAAGTCCATTTTGAAAAATAAAAATTATAAAATTTAAAAAATTGGTTATTACTATTCATAACGGCTAGTTTAAAAAATATTTTAATAGCATATCGTTGTTTAGTGAAACTCGGTATTGCGTATGACGCAAGCTATTGAAGAAGGCCGCGGTTGCGTGTAAAGCAAGCCAAGATAGTGTTGTGTGTAGTGAAATATTCCTTTGATAAAAAAAATATTTATCATAAAAGTCTCGGGCGTTACATAGATGATACTTTTCATGGAGGAAAATGAGAAAAAAATATAATTTTATTGTTACTACCACAAAATCCTCACTAATTATAAAACTATGGGGGACCACTAGATTTTTATTATTATAGAAATAAAAAACAAGACAACGTAATTGGTGTTAAACCATGTTCCATTTACCTTTTTATTTAAATTTCTATTGTATTTTCAATTATATATTTTTGTTTTAATTATTTTTATTGTGGATTCATTGAAGAAAATTGTACGGATATTCAAAATGGGATTCCCTTGAAAATAAATGATAGTTTTTATATATCTTAATTATTTATTGAAATATTTTACTTACCCATGTTTTTAATTTTCAAATATAAATTGGTTATAATAATTTAAATGTGTTGGGGAATTGTTGTGAACTATTTATTGGGTTCCATGTTTGTTTTTTTAAATTACAGAAAGTATAAAATTAAAATACACCCTACTATATGATAATTCCTTGGGATTTATGAAGATATTACTAGTTTTGAAATCTATAATTTATATTATATTTTATTATAGTTTACTACTATATTTTAAGGACATGTTGTTATTTGATTAGAGTATATATGACATCTATTATATGAAATTATTATCCAATATTTTATTTCTTTCTTCTATTAGATAAGTTGAGACTTCTTTTCATATTCCTCTTTATACCCATTTCCATCAGAATTTTGAGACATGAAGAAAAATTAAAATTCTATTGTTGTTTAAATGAATAGGAGTACAATGTGTTAAGTATTAAGGGAATTATTTATTTATAAAACCAAGTAAATATTATTTGTAGGCCACCTTTATATTTTACCCCCTTCAATACCTTGTTACTTTAAAATAATTTTTCTAAAAGATTCGTTATGAGAACACTCATCCCTAACTATCCATGCATTTCTAAATATATTTTTCATCTAAAGAGTGGGGAGGAGGTTTATTTCATTATATCTCTTGTTATTATATTCACTAATTATTGTATAATGTCAGTATAATTTTTCACTTAATTTGGGTAGTGGTTTCACAATATAAATATATCACTATAAATCATGTTTCCCTCTTTATTTGCAAAAACAATAAAAAAAACTATATATAAATAAATAAGAATGAATAAAAAATTATATGTTCATCAAAATATAGATAAAACAATGTTTTCCTCACCGAAAATCATTATTTAAGTTGTAACCACTATATAAAAAATGTAGAAAAGTGTTTTTGGTGGTACACTTAAAATTATAAGAGTGAAATACCTACTCTATTACTAATATTTTATATCATTAATTATGATTAACATAATAGTTTCCTTGTTAATAATATAATATTTATAATATAAAAAATAGACCACCCCATTAACCATACCAAAATAGAATAATTTATCATGATTCCAGTTATTTATCTCTATTAGTATAGAGCCTAAAATCAAAGAAATGATACTATAGAGTATATGAACATAATGAGTGACAATAACTTCATGTGATTTTTTTTGTTTGACAAGAAAATGATAAGGAAGGTAAGTCACTAGTGTGCATGGGTTGGAATAAAAATATGGAAAAATGGGTGAGGGGAAAGGAAATATGAAACATAACCCGTACAAGAGGAGTGATAAATATCAATGATATATAAGTTAGTATGTTCTACCACCTTCGGAATTTTCATTTAAAACATATATATGTAATATTTTTTTATTGAATTTATTATTATTTATTTTCAGAGGAGTGTAAAATGAAATATTTTTTGGAGTGAATAAACAAAAATATTTATAATATTTATATTTTGATATATTTATTTTATACACACCAATTTTATTATACAAGATAAAATATCATTTTTACATTTTTGTACCTAAAAAGGTCAATACCCTGAGATTCTGCTAAATCATGGTATATTAATTTATAAATGAACATTTTTTATTATATACTTTGACAATTATTTTGAATTGTATCTCCCTTAAAAATAATATGTTGTTATAAAAAAGAAAAAGGAATACACGTAAGATTGTTTTTCTTGGTTCAACCAAATAATTCATATACATTGAGAATGTAAATTCGATGTTCTAATGCATATAAAACACTAATCTCACTTCATTTCCTTTAAAATATGGATTGGTATCCCATATCCTCTATGTTTAAAAACTTTACCCAATAGTTGAATAACTCGTTATTATCCTTAAAATTTATAACTCTCTACCCACCTGTAAATTTATTTATCTCACCCAAACAAAAGAAAGAAATTACATTAGGGATAGTGTTAATGTGAACCAAACAAAAACTATCATTAATAATACATTTAATCCACGATTAAAATAATGTATTTCAAGAATAGTTGAGTAATCCAATGAACTAAGAATTTTTTAACTTAAATATTAGTTTCTAAAACATCATATTTTATAATACTTGGGATTATTATATATAATGGTTCTACTATATAACTAGTTATATCCATCTCATATTACATAGTTGTCTTCATAACTACGTTAATGGAGACAAAATAAAGGGGTGAGATCAAATTATTAGTAAGTGGAACTTATCAATTAATCAAAATGGTGAAATTGTAAACATATGAGACACATGAATAAAATAATAATGTCTAATAAAAATATCTGTGAAACACTAGACCATAGTAGGTTCATCAAAGAGGCCAAACAATAGTAACTTGTCCTATAATCATAAAAAAATAATTCTGAATCATATGAAAATCATATACTAGTTTTTAATATCATAAAAAATAGTCATAAACATGGTATATAAAATATCATGAAAATAAAATAAACTTATTATGGGGATATAATCTTATGAATATAATAACCATTAGAGAAAATTATTTATGGCCACACCTGTTTTGCAAGTTCATTATTTCTACACATTAAAATGATAGAAAAATAATTATTCCCAGAGCATGGTAAACAAAATCATTAGGACCGTGACTTACTATATCATGACATTTCAAAAAAAAAACCAATACAGTGGATGGATATATAGTAACTCACCTATCATAAATTATACATATGAGTGATATATACATTCAATCAAAATCATAACATGATGAACCAATGGAATGAAAAAAGGTTTTATAAACGTTCTAATAAAATACATAAAAAACAATATAAATTATATTCTATCAGAAGTATCCTATTAAAAGGGAATCATATATTAATATAATGTAGATGGTGGTCAAAAAATTTCTTCATGATAAAAAATCCTTAGAGGAAAACTGTGGTGAAAATAAGAAAGTCTTCACAAAACAATTTAAAATATCATTAAAAATGAAAGATATACATTATACCAAAATTAATTTATACGTATGGAAAAGAATAATTTTAAAAAATATTTTAAATAGTTCCCAATATTGTATCCTTGAAATTAAAAAAAGTAAGCTAATAAATTAATAGTTGAAAATATGGTTTTGAACAAGAATAGAAATGTATTTCTTAAACAATATGGGTCTTTTTAAAATAAATCCACCTCATTTAAAAGTTAAAATATTTTACATTTTAAAATTGGTAGGTTAAATGAAATGAATAAAAATACATTATTATTTGATTTTGATAAAGAATATTCTTTCGTCAAAAAACAAAGACATGAAAGAGATAGATACAATGGTAAGAGCATGAGTTATTCTTACCAGAATTAAACTTTTATTTGAGAAGGGAAATAATATATATTGATTTTATTTATTTATTAAATTAATATACAAAAAATATAATATTTCTATGTTGAGTAGGGGAATTGTAGAAACAAAAAATCCTCTAAGTGAACATTCATTTTGGAAGGCTTGTGACCCAATAAATAGGATATTGACTCGATGAAACTCTAAAATTGAATTCCCTTATAATGAAACGTTATATATAATCTTATATAAATACATATTTATATCATATTTACCTATATAAGAACATTATTTTTATATTTTTACATTATATACATAAATGATAATCATTATTTGTGAATAAATTTACATTATCTTTAAAATAGGTTGTTAAAAATTTTGATTATTCCTCACATATTTGATAATGTATATATCAATTTTCATTAATTTAAAAAAATCATCCTTTAAGGATTATTTATTATTTTGGAATTTTTTTCCTATATTTTTCTAATTCAATTTTTTATTTTATGGTAAATTGTGCTATGGATTTTTTAAGATAATGTTGGCGAAAATCTAGTTTGGGGATTTTTAAAAAAAATTAGTTTCATTCAAATAACATGATTAAATGTTAGTGTTACATTTACATGACCATAATAAAATAATTAATTATTCATTTATTTATAATAATATCAGTTGTTATTCTTTCTTACCCATCCATGATAATGATATTTATTGTTTTTTTATAGTTGTTCAAACCAACCCAAACTAGAACATTCTATAATCAATGGGTGAGTATGGTTTTGAAAGTGCATTATTTCAAAATAATAACATAATAATAAAATAATAATGGTATTTTCATTATATTTTTAATGTGTTTAATATGATTTTAAAATGTATTTAGAATTGATACTTAAATTCTATGAAAAATGACATGTGTTAATTCATAGAGTGGTAGTCCTCACATACGTATAATCAATGTTGTTTTTTTCTTAGTGGGTGGAAAGGAATAGATAATGGTAGATAAATTAATATAATAAAATTAAAATATATTAATAATATTGATTTAATTATATTATAATGGTTAAAAAATCAAGGGATAGTATTAAGAATAAAATATAATGTTGTAATAAAAACTCATATTGAGAATGTGGAATTTCTATTAAGTATCACACTAAAAATGGAATAATTATGATAAATAACTATGAGCATAGTATTATGAAAATGAGATGAAATTATAAGAGTATAAAATTGAAGAGTTTCATAATTAAATTCTAAGGTATAGGTGTATCATGAAGTTGTGGAAGTGATCCCATTCAATAAGTGAAGATATAAATAATTTTTGAAGTACCCATTACATTTCAATAATGGTGTGTTACTTTTCAATGTTCAAAGGATCCTAATGTTTTAAATAATTAAGGGGTGATATTTTCCTTAATAAACCATTCATACACACACTTTCATAATTTTTTACTAAAGGATTTATGTATTTTACTTTTTGTAAAACACTTTTTACCATTTTTTAGTTACTTTGATAAGTAATGTTTTCAACCACGGTAATTAATTTTGACGATAAAATTTAATATTATATTTATTGAATAATTTGAACGTAATGATTTAAAATATAAAATTAATTCTATTAAATAATCATTCACTATTTTATAAATTTTAAATTCATAATTAACACACATGACCAATTTAAATGGTTTTCAGAAAAAGTGAATTTTTAAGAATAAATATCTATATAGGATAAACATTACCAGTGTTATTAATTTCAATAACATAAATAGGTTTATTATCAAAAAAATAAAATTACTTTAGTGTTCAAAGTAATCCATGAATGAAATGTACCAAAAATTATTTAAATAAATACATACCAAAATCTAATTTTAATTTTCATTAAAATGATATCTAAGTACAAAATATTAAACATAGGTTTTCTTAGTCATGACTAATATATAAAATATATAATTCTTCACCTTAAATGTATATTTTATTAGATTGTTTTTTTAAATTATATTTCTTTTTAAATAATAAAAAATTCATAAAAGTATAGTTTCAGTTAAAAACCATGTTTTTCAATATTCACCTAAAATTAATTATTTTATAAAAGTCTCAAAAATTCATTCAAAGATAATCTTATAATTTATAATTAAAAAATAAATTTATTTTCTAAAATTAAAATTCTATAAGATATACATTGACTTTTTAAAATAAAATACTACATATTAAAATTGATTTTATTTGGGAAAAAATAAATTATTTTGGCTTTAGGTATTCTTAATCCTGTTTTGTATCTATTTCTAATTTGTTACTATATTTTTAAAACTTATAGGTTCTATAATTATTATTATAGTTTTATTTTATCTAGTTTTTCACTAATCATTTTAATTTAGTGTTGTGTGTGAAACATGATTTTAAAAACTCTATTTTTTTAGGAAAAATACTTACTAAAAACATGGTACATTTCATTATAATCCCAAAAAAACCGACCCTAGAAATTTTATTACCTATTGAAAAATAAGTGAGGATAATTATCTATAATCGCATCCTTAGGTACCCATGAAACATCCTAAAACATATTATTCCTCTCTAGAACATTGACTAAATGGGTGGTTTTCATCCTTAGAACCTTCTTTATTTGACCCAATATCTCCATATGTTTTTTATATGATGGTTTGTGTTATAATTGTATAAATTTCAATCTCAATACATGTGAAGGATCATGTATTTTCCTGATAAAAATGTATGAATAGAACACATCATGAACTATAATGATTTGTGGAGGTAGTATTATGTTTTTGGCTACAACACTGACATGGTTAGTGATCTCGAAGGAACAACGTTCTTGAAATGAATATTACAATTTAATCAAAGAATACTAATAAATATGAAAACCATTATTCTACCAGTTCCTAGGTTTTTACATTCCTCCACCCCCCGTCTTTCTTGAAATTACATCATCTCAATTTATTAACTTTCAAATGAAAAATAGACAACTTTACGTCATGGAATTTATAAATTCCCATATTTCTTTTGGACCATATAGTTTCTCTACAAAACCATAACCTAGTGAATTACATTGTTCCATAATAAAATCTCTCTATGTTTAAGAATCTTAATTGGATTTTCCTCATTTGAATTTTTATAATCCAATTTGACTAATTTAGTGATATAAACAAGCGATGAATCTGGAACATATTTTCTTATAATAAAAACATAAAAAACATTGTGCACCTAACATATACTCAGAGGAAATTTGAGTTGGTAAGCAAATGGTTATTTAGAAATATATATAGTCCAATAAACTGTGGACTTAAATATTTATTCTTACCAAAACTCATAACACTTTTCAATGGCTATATTTTAAGAAAAACATGATCACATATCTTAAATGAAAGGTATTTCTTCCTGTTATCCTCATATCTTTTAGGACTTCTCTAAAAGTTCCTTATATGTTTCTAAATTATTTTCCCCTTTTTGGATAATTCCTCGACAAATTGTGGTCTCATTAATCTCTTTTAACCAACTTCACCTCAAAATACTATATTTTTACAATTATTACCATATAATGCCTCAAAAAGTGACAACTATATACAGAAATGAAATCTTTTATTATAAGAAAACACAAAAAATATAGATATTGATCCCAAATTCACTTGGAGTCCATTGAAGAAGCACATATCATGTTTTCCTTGGTCTAAAATTCTCATTTTTATTTTTCATCTGACTAAGGATGAAATATTGTCCTAAAATTTTATTCAGTTCCCATAAAAATCTAAATTCATTCTAAAGTCTATGTAGTAAACCTGAGATCACTTTCAGATACTATATAGAGATAAGCTCCATGAATCAAGACAATATCCTTAATATATAGTTGAGAAAGTTAATCTCAATATAGAGTACATTGAATGGGATTTTAATGTTCTGATTTATTCAGTTGATCAATAATAACCCAAATCTCATTGTTAATACGAGAATTATTTTTTAGTCCCACCAAAAAACCCATCAATATATTTTCCCATTTCCACTATAGCACTGGAAAATGTATAAGAATTCACTATGGTAATTGATGATCCAATTTAACCTATTTAAAATTAAAAAATTTCACAGTAATATAAGAAATAACAATTGTTATTCCATCCCACCAGTAAAACACCTTAAGGTATCTATATATCTTATTACTACTATGGCTAACTGAAAAAATAGAATTATGAACATCACTTAGCTTCTCCTTTATCAACTAATATTCCTAAGGAAAACCAAATCTCATCCCAAATCTCAAAATACTTTATTTATTATCATTAAATTCCCAAAAACCTACCTTTATTCACAAATTATACCTTTTCTTATAACTCCCAATATTCTTTATAGGATTTCTTTATTATTTCTATGAGAAAAAATTTCACAAAAACCTTAAACAAATTGAGGAATTTCTACACCCATAACATCCAGCCCAAAATTCCTTTAATCATTAAACAAAGGGTTATGTGTAACACCCCAGGTAAATAAAGAATATGAAATTTTCACATTTATCCATATTTGTGAATAAAATATTAATATAAATTTAAAGGGGACACTATGATCGATGGCGTACCCAATACACAACAACGAGTTTCTTGGGAATCTTACGTTGCACTCTAATAATAAAATAATATTATTTTAAATTGTAATTAACGCCTAGCCGTTGTAATGGTAGGAATGAACAGAACTAAATACAAAATGATTATATATGTTTTTCAAATATTTTTACTTTTTACAATAAATGTTTAGGATAAAAAATATGAATGAATCCAATTTTAAGCGTAAATATTCTAATATTCATTAAAAGGTCGATTAACTGCCTTTTGATGACCAACCTATTTTAAATCCACTTTTTGACAATTTTATGTGTTATATTTGACAAAATAAAATTCTTCTTTATAATAGGGACATAAAAATTTACTTTGTGTAAATTTTTGGTATTTTTCCGATAAAGTTCATTTTTTAATAAATAGTGAAAAATGTTGTATTTTAATTCAAAACATTTTTTAATCTAATTTATATATATGATTAGATTATCTTTTGAATTGGTTTTAATGTGAATTTAGAAAATATATTTTTACAATTTAATCCAATACTGGTCATTGGAATTAATTTAATCTTGAAATTGAACTTAAACTACTGTCAATCTTTTGATATTTATTGTTTCATAAAAACACGCTATTTTCTCTGACAGCGGGAATTAATTATTAAATTAATTAATACAACTTATATTTTTTGAATTTTGTAAAATGGACATCTTTTTTGAATTCAGAATATCAAATACATCTTAGGGTAAATTTTTGGTAATTTTCCAAAAAACTTCAATTTTTGATGAATAGTGAAACCACTAAGTGGTAGTTAAAGAAACTGATTTTTTGTTTAAATGAAACTTTACCAATTCTGTGATTTGAATTACAAAAATCCGACATACATGGTTGTCATTAAGATGTAAAATGTGGTTCAATGGAATTAAAATAAATTTTTGTTGAATAGTAACTTTTATGTTTATTAATCGCGATTAGAGGTAATTAGTGTAATTTAAAGTAAAAATAATGTTTTAATAATATTAAATGACCTAGAAACATGTCCTACCCTCATTGGATATGTCATGGCCGACCAAGAAGGGTCAACTTGGGGACCCCATGGAGCCACTTTTGTTGGAAGATGACATTAATACCTTTTTATTTAACGTTAAAATTAAAATGTCACAAACATGTTTTGTTTTACTAAAACAATTTTTATATGGGGTTATAAAAGTCGTATTTTTTACTATAAATATTAAATAGAAAGATAAAATGATTTCCTACATCAGGATATTTTTTTATAATTTTTAGACACTAAATAAAGTAAATTATTTATGACACCATGATGATGCCGTGATTACTTCATTATTTAAAGATTTAAATAAAATGAAAAGATAATGTAAATATAAGACCTACACTTGTCACAAACCTATTTTATGGGTGGATTTCGAAACCTTATCACCGTATCCTCGAAATATATCCTTTTTGGACCTTTAAAATCAGAAAATCATTTTATAATAAAGTAATATTTTATAACGTTCCAAGAGTTCCCCTCCTTTTCTCTTATAAAAGGCCCCCACCTCTACCACCTTACACACACCACTCAATCATTTGGCATGGCCAAAACATGACTATTTCATCTCTAAACATCCCTATATTCATAATTGAAGCCTCAATTTGGGCAGAATCATTTCCAAGGAAGCCTTTGAGCTCAAATCAAAGAGAGTTACCTGATTTAAAGGTAATGTCTTCCCTTGTGTTCTTCTGTTTTATTTTTCTTCTCGAACCCTCTAAAATCTTTTTATTCCTTTATTTTGTAACAAAACCAGTATCTTAAATATACTATGATGTTTTTATGTGAAGTATTAGATCTACACATACACACACCTTCGTCTAATGGTTAAAGAACATACTGTTTCTGTGGTTGGTAAATTTCTGCCTCACGAAACGATGATTGTTCAATCTTCTTTTAACACCTTTAATGGTGTCCATTATGATGTCACTATATTTTATATATGATATATATGGTATTTCTGTTTTCTATATGCTTCTTAATTTTATATTTAAAACATGCCTTAATGCTTTTCATGTTGTGAAAATTCGATAATTTCATACGAGGAAGTGTGGACTACCGCCCCCTCAAGTGATGTGACTCGTTCATGCAATACATGGAATGTATAAAAAATGAAATTAATGAACATATGTGACCTATATAAAATATATATTATAATGGAATTATAATATATATATATATATATCAATTATTTTTTATTCCACTAATATGATAAAGAAATGAAAGTAGCGTTCATGCGTATGTACGGCCTACCGTCTCCATGAACGGTGCATTTCATTTCTTTTTATATCCAAATGTTATGGAGTAGTATGAAATGAAAATGTACTGGATATATATGATATTTAAATCATTAATACTATTCTAGAGATTTTTTATTTATAACTACATGGACAAATCATTTTCAAACAAGTTCATTTTTGACTCATGTACCAAACATCGACAAAAACGTCTGATATGAACTCACAGTATTAACCAATTATTATAACATTATAATATGTGATTTAAACTGAATAATAATCTTTTAAATTGGTCCTTATTCAATTATAAATTGAAGAATGTTTATTATTCAGGCATATAAATAAACGAACAAGACAAGTTAGACTTGAGGTAAGGGATCCTACTCCTCTCTTTCTTTTTAAGTACACTCTTTTATGTCATTCTTTTTAAGCTAATATTTCTTATTATTAGGATGTTATTTTATGTTACTCCTACTATAATGTTTATTTTCATATGTTTAGAGACCCTATTTTCTCTCATAAATCCATTTTGGAAGTTTTGAGTGGCGCCGTTAGGCTGCCGAATTTTCGTAAGGGATCCAACCTCTCTCTTTCTTTTTAAGTACTCTCTTTTATGTCATTCCTTTTAAGATCATATTTATGATGTTTGTGGATGTTATTTTATATTACTCATACTTTAATTTTTATGTTCATATTATGAGAGACCCTATTTGATCTCATAAATCCATTTTTGGAGGTTTTAAGTGGCACTGTTAGGCTGTCGAGTTTTCATAAGGGAATTTTCATCTCACTTTTATTCCCATGAAATTTATGCTATGTTATCCACTATTTCCTTTGAGTGGTGTATGTAAATCCCATTATTATACTCTTTGTGTAATATAATTTCATTTATGGGTATTTAAATCTTCATTGTATGACCCTTCTTCCATGGGGTGTACGTTTCGAAAGTTACCCAACTCGGTAAGGGGACCTTTCACCCTCCTCTTTTTAAAAAGACTTCTTTTGTTATGTATTTTAATTTAAATATTATTATGTTGGGATATGATCTTATATATCCTTATTTATTTAATGTTTATATCCAAGTTATGAGATACCATTCACTAGATCATAGATTAATTTTCTGAATTTTGAAGTAATGCCGTTAGGCTGTCGAATTTTTACAAGGGAACGTCTTAACCCAATTTCGATTTCTTTGGGTTCAACTTGTACTTCTTGAAAATGTAAACCCATGAATATGTGTGAATGACCTATGATTGTTTCACACCTAATATTCACTTATATTGGGTGTATTTATATTTCTCACACATAATTATGTGATAGATTTATCCTTAATTTAAGGATACCATCTTTATAATGGATTTCATCTCAATTTACATTTTTATTGAGACTTCATTGTGGTTATGAACCAATTCACTCTTATATGGTGTGCATACTATCCTTTGACATATTATATCATGAATCCCTTTATTCTCATGATATTATAAAATTTGTATTAAATGTTATTCCACAATTATTTGTATTCAAGAGTCTCTCATTTTGTTAAAAACACTTTAAAAAATATCGTTTTAAATGTTTTAATGATTTATTATTCTAAATCATTATCTTTAATGTAGATGTTTTCAAAATGGTTTTCAGTATTTATTTATATGGACATTAATGTTCTAAAATTATAACTCCATTAAAATCTTCAAAGTGTTATGGGACACTTTGATTCAAAAATCTCTTTTAAATGGGTTTTGAAAATGGATTTATTAATAGAATATCTTGGAATTACCTATTGTGATTAAAAATGAAATGTTGTTATTGAAATGTTTATATTTTAAATATTTTATGTTTAATGATGGTACTTGGACATTTTACAGGTGGTTACGTGATAAACCATATGATGGGTGGTTCCGTGAATACTAGGACGGGTGGTTACGTTATAACCTCCAATGCATTGGGTATGGAAGTCGGCCGTATGGCTATTCAATTAAGTATGTGTGGAAGTCGACCGTATGGTTATTCCATTTAAGTATGTTTATGTCCCATGTTACCTTTATATGTTATGTGTTCTTTATTTGGGTTTAATGGTAATATTTTGGTTAAAAAAGGGTACTTAATGATATTTTATTCAGTGAATATTTTTTACTACTTTATAATGGTGAAAGGTATTACTTTGATAAAGTATACATGGTTTACTTGTTGTTTTGAAAAAATAACAGTTTTCATTATTTGTGTATCTATTACTGAGCTTTTTATGCTCACCCCGTGTTTTTTTTTGAATTGTTTTTCATAGTACTTAATGTGGAATAGGGTGAAGGATGGGATCAAGGGAAAGTCATGCTATCTAAAACATGGAACTAGAAATGTTTCTTTTTAAGAGTTTTTATTTTATGGAAATTTAGTAGAAGTGTCTACTTTGTAATCTTTTGAGATGTAATAGTTATGTCCTAATTCTCTAAAACTCTAAACCTGAAAAGATACTCAATGTGAATTATTCATTTAATTCAATATTAAGTAACGTTTAAGGTCGAGGCTTTATAGTTGGTATCAGAGGTCGGTTTAGATAACTTTAAAGGTTATGGTATTCTTTAAGCATAAGTGACATTACCATAATGGTTAGGATTTCAGAAAGAGTCTTGGTTTTAGATAAAGTGAATGAGTAAGTATATCTTAGTGTTTATCTTCCTCATTAGTATATTATGGTTTTGTTGATATACTCACACTGACATATCTATTTTTAGTGAATGGATGGATCTAGAAGGCACCAAAGTGACAATAGGTTTTAAGGAAACTGGGGTGGTTATCTGATTAAGAGACTAGATGAAATGGGGGATTCAATGAGGAAACTCGTGGTTGTTCTAAACCAACTATCAAGGAGTCATGATCAACCACCTGTACCTTGGTATGTTCTGTAATGAATCATGTACGAGATGACCAATCAATGTGGAAGATCATGTAATAATTATAAAGGTAACCATTAGGGTTTATATGATCCTTACTTTTGAGGTAATTATGGGTTGTTATATATTAAGATGGAAAATGAAAGTCATGAGATAAAATTGAGGTTAAAATATGTTATGATTATTTTTGAAGATTTTATCTCATTTTGGGTAAGTATTTAAGAATTATATAGTTTTGGAAAAATGATAACACGCAGACCATGTGACAACCCGTCACGTCGGAAAAAGCTGCGGGAATCGAACGCACAACCAAAGTGCGACTGGTATTTATCGCATACCACAGGACTATGTGAAGTCCCTAGTTAGTTTGACTAATTCTTTTTAGATATATGATTTTATTAATTAAGAGTAAGTTGATTTCAGGTTATCTATGGAAATTATTAACCTATCATGGAGGATATGTGATTAGGTTAATTACTTTTCAATATGAGAATTTAAGAGTAACTGATGTTATTTGGAGATAAGTGCTATTTTGTACCTTGGAAGACTATGTGATTAAATCCTTAAAATATTTGGGTTTCAATCTTAGTTTGGTTTACTTTGAAGAATTTTATGGACAATTTTTTATCGAATGGTGTTCGTTGAACTTTGGATTTTTTTTTGGACAAATATTTGTGATTAAGAATGGATTTTTTTTATAAAGGATTATACTTTTGTGGATTATCTGATCTCATACAAACAATTTTGGTTTTGTATTTATGTCTAAAGTCATGGGAAATATATAGTTCTATTTTTTGGATTAGGTGATTCTAAAGAAGTTGATTATAGTATTCTTAATGCGAACAAGACTTCCTAAATACTCGTTTTTTGGAGAAAATATGAGTTTGATTAAGGAATCTAGTAAAAGTTGAAAGTCTGCGTGACAAGTAAGTATGATTCATTATGATTTATTTAAGCTCAAAAATAAATTCCTCAATGAAGAGTAACTTAAAACAAAAATGTTGTCTGTTATCTTTTCCTGCTAGGGAATCAAATACCATTTAACCCATCACAAGTTTGTGATTTTCTTATGGTTAACTTTTTCCTAGACATATTTACTAACACTCTCCATCAGAACATGACCCTTTTTTTCCTCCATGTCCATATTTTCATACTTCTAATCCTAGTATGGGTTAACTCGGGTGACCTTTGTACTTCTCTTTCATTATTTTAATGTGATTGTTTTACTGAATCTTGTTCCGATGTGGGATTTTCAATGAAGTTTCCAAGATCAATTTTAAAATTGCAAGGACGCAATTCCCAAAAGGGGGGAAGGATGTAACACCCTAGGTAAATAAAGAATATGACATTATCACATCTATCCATATTTGTGAATAAAATATTAATATAACTTTAATGGGGATGCTATGCTCGATGGCGTACCCAATACGTAACAACGAGTTTCTTGGGAATCTTATATTGCACTCTAGTAATAAAATAATATTATTTTAAATTATAGTTAATGCCTAGCCATTGTAATGGCAAGAATGAACAGAACTAACTAAAAAATGATTATGTATGTTTTTCAAATATTTTTACTTTTTACAATAAATTATAGAGGATTAAAAATATGAATGAATCCAATTTTAAGCGTAAACATTCTAATATTCATTAAAAGGTCGATTAACTGCCTTTTGATGATGAACCTCTTTTAAATCCAATTTTTGGAAATTGTATGTGTTATATTTGACAAAATAAAATTCTTCTTTAGAACTGGGACATCAAAATTTACTTTGTGTAAATTTTTTGTATTTTTCTGATAAAGTTCATTTTTTAATAAATAGTGAAAAAGGTTGTATTTTAATTCAAAACCTCTTTTTAATATAATTTATTTATCTGATTAGATTATCTTTTTAATTGGTTTTAAAGTGAAATTAGAATATATTTTTACCATTTAATCCAATAGTGGTTGTTGGAATTAATTTCATCTTGAAATTGAACTTAAACTACTGTCAATCTTTTGATACTTATTATTTCATAAAAACACGCTATTTGCTCTGACAATGGGAATTAATTATTAAATTAATTAATACAACTTATATGTTTTGAATTTTGTAAAATTTAAATAATTTGTGAATTCGGAATATAAAATATATCTTCGGGTGAATTTTTGGTAATTTTCTGAAAAACATCAATTTTTGATGAATAGTGAAACCACTAAGTTGTAGTTAAAGAAACTGATTCTTCGTTTAAATGAAAATTTACCACTTCTATGCTTTGAATTTAAAAATTCCGACATACATGGTTGTCATTAAGAAGTAAAGTTTTGTTCAATGGGATTAAAACAATTTTTTGGTGAATAGTAAATTTTATGTTTATTAATCGCGATTAGAGGTAATTACTGTAATTTAAGGTAAAAATAATGTTTTAATAATATGAAATGACCCAGACACATATCCTACCCTCATTAGATGTGTCATGTACGACAAATAAAATCCATGGGTCAACTTGGGGACCCCATGGAGCCACTTTGGTTGGAAAATGACCTTAATACCTTTTTATTTAATGTTAAAATTAAAATGTCACAAACATGTGTTTTCTTACCAAATCAATTTTTATATGGGGTTATAAAAGTCATATTTTTGACGTTAAATATTCATTATAAAGATAAAAATATTTTATACATCATGATATTTTTTTATAATTTTTAGACACGAAATAAATTAAATTATTTATGACACCATGATGATGGAGTGATTACCTCATTATTTAACGATTTAAATAAAATGAAACGATAATGTAAAATCTAAGACCTAAACTTGTCACAAACCTATTGGATGGGTGGATTGCGAAACTTTATCACCTTATCCTCAAAATATATCCTTTTTGGACCTTTAAAATCCGAAAATCATTTTATAATAAAGTAATATGTTATAACTTTCCAAGAGTGCCCCTCCTTTTCTCTTATAAAAGGCCCCCACCTCTACCACCTTACACACACCTATAAAGAATTTGGCTCGGCCAAAACCAGCCCATATCATCTCTCCAAATCCTTCTATGCATCATTGAAGCCCCAATTTGGGCATAATCCTTTCCAAGGAAGCCTATGAGCTCAAATCAAAGAGAGTTACCCGATTTAAAGGTAATGTCTTCCCTTGTGTTCTTTTGTTTTATTTTTCTTTTCCAACCCTATAAACACTTTTTATTCCTTTATTTTGTAACAAAACCAGTCTCCTAAATATACTAGGATGTTTTTATGTGAAGTATTTGAGCTACACTTACACACACCTTCGTCTAATTGTTACAGAACATACTGTTTCTGTTGTTGGCTAATTTCTGCCTCACGAAATGATGATTATTCAATCTTCTTTTAACACCTTTAATGGTGTCCATTATGATGTCACTATATTTTATATATGATATATATGGTATTTATGTTTTCTATATGCTTCTGAATTTTATATTTAAAACATGACTTTATACTTTTCATGTTGTGCAAATGTGATAATTTCATACGAGGAAGTGTGGACTACCGCCCCCTCAAGTGATGTGACTCGTTCGTGAAATACATGGAATGTATAAAGAATGAAATTAATGAACATATGTGACCTATATAACATATATATTATAATTTAATTATAATATATATATATATATATCTCAATAATTTTTAATTCCATTAATATGACAAATAAAAGAAAGTAGCGTTCATGCGTACAAACGGCCTACTGTCTCCATGAACGGTGAATTTCGTTTCTTTTTATCTCCAAATGTTATGGAGTAGTATAAAATGAAAATTTACTGGATATATATTATATTTATATCATTAATACTATTCTGGAGATGATTTACTTATAACTACATGGATAATCATTTTCAAACAAGTTCATTTTTGACTCATGTACCAAACATCGACAAAAACGTCTGATATGAACTCACACTATTAGCCGATTATAATAACATTATAATATGTGATTTAAACTGAATAATAATATTTAAAATAGGTACTTAATAAATGATAAATTGACCAAAGTTTATTATTCATAAATATAATGAAACGAACAAGACAAGTCAGACTTGAGGTAAGAGATCCCACTCCTCTCTTTCTTTTTAAGTACACTCTTTTATGTCATTCCTTTTAAGATCATATTTCTTATGATTGGGATGTTCTCTTATGTTAATAATACTTTAAATTTTATGTTAATATGATGAGAGACACTATTTTCTCTCATGAATACATTTTTGAAGTTTTGAGTGGCGCCATTAGGATGCCGAATTTTCGTAAGGGATCTAACCTCTCTCTTTCTTTTTAAGTACTCTATTTTATGTCATTTATTTTAAGCTCATATTTATTATGTTTGGGGATGTTATCTTATATTACTCATACTGTAATTTTTATGTTAATTTTATTAGAGACCCTATTTGATCTCATAAATCCATTTTTGGAGGTTTTAAGTGGCGTCGTTAGGCTGCCGAGTTTTCGTAAGGGATTTTTCATCTCACTTTTATTCTCGTGACATTTATTCTACATTTTACACTATTTCCTTTGAGTGGTGTATGTACTTACCATTATTATACTCTTTGTGTAATATAATTTCATTTATGGGTATTTACATCTTCATTGTATGACCCTTCTTCCATGGGGTGTATGTTTCGAAAGGTACCCAACTCGGTAAGGGGACCTTTCACCCTCCTCTTTTTAAAAAGACTTATTTTGTTATGTCTTTTAATTTACATCTTATTATGTTGGGATATGTTCTTATATATCCTTAATGATGTAAATTTTATGTCCCGGTGATGATATAACATTCACTCTATCATCGATTATGTTTTTTTTAATTTTGATGTAATGTTGTTAGGCTGTCAAATTTTTACACGGGAACGTCTTAACCCAATTTCGATTTCTTTGGGTTCAACGTGTACTTCTTGAAAATTTCAACCTATGAATATGTGTGAATGACCTATGATTGTTTCACACCTAATATTCACTTATATTCGTTGTATATATATTTCTCACACATAATCATGTGACAGATTTATCCTTAATTGAAGGATACCATCTTTATAATGGATTTCATCTCAATTTACATTTCCATTGAGACTTCATTGTTGTTGTACACCAATTCACTCGTATATGGTGTGTATACTGTCCTTTTACATATTATATCATGAATACCTTTATTCTAATGATTTTATAAAGTTTGGATTAAATTTTTTTCCGCAATTATTGGTATTCAAGAGTCTCTCATTTTGTTAAAAACTCTTTAACAAAAATATCGTTTTAAATGTTTTAAAGATTTATTATTCTAAATATTTATCTTTAATGTCCATCTTTTCAAAATGGTTTTCAGTATTTATTTATATGGACATTATTGTTTTAAAATTATAACTCCATTAAAATCTTCAAAGTGGTATGGGAAACTTTGATTCAAAAATCTATTTTAAATGGGTTTTGAAAATGGACTTATTAATTCAATATCTTGGAATTACTTATTATGATTTCAAATGAAATGTTGTTATTTAAATTTTTATATTTTAAATATTTTATGTGTAATGATGGTACATGGACATTTTATGGGTGGTTATGTGATAAACCATATGACGAGTGGTGTCGTGAATACCAGGACGGGTGGTTACGTTATAACCTCCAATGCATTGGGTATGGAAGTCAGCTGTATGGCTATTCCAATAAGTATGTGTGGAAGTCGACCACATGGTTATTCCATTTAAGTATGTTTATGTCCCAAATTACCTTTATATATTATGTGTTCTTTATATGGGTTTTATGGTAATCTTTTGGTTACAAAAGGGTAAGTAATGATCTTTTATTCAGTGAATATTTTTTACAACTTCATAAAGGTGAAAGGTATTACTTTGATAAAGTATACATGGTTTACTTGTTATTTTGAAAAACTAACAGTTTTCATTCTTTGTGTATCCCTTACTGAGCTTTTTATTCTCACCCCATGTTTTTTTTTTGAAATGTTTTTCACAAGAATTAATGTGCAATAGTGTCAAGGATGTGATTAAGGGAAATTCATGCTATCTAAAACATGGAACTAGACATGTTTCTTTTTAAGAATTTTTATTTTATGGAAATTTAGTAGAAGTGTCTACTTTGTAATCTTTTGAGATGTAATAGTTATGTCCTAATTCTCTAAAACTCTAAACCTGAAAATATCCTCAATGTGAATTATTCATTTAATTCAATATTAAGTAAGGTTTAAGGCCGAGTCCTTATATTATGTTAGAAACTTAATGTGGTTAATATAATATTACTTTTCTGACTCAAATAATCAAACAAATTATTTTATTTTCTTGGATTGTAGTGAATTGTGAAATCGAAATCCATAATCAATTCCATTCATCTACTCTATCTCATGTTTAACTCTTTATGAGTAAATATATACTTCAAAAATTTATGATTAGTATATATTCCACACATGGATGCATATAAATTATGCCTCTAAATTTGAAAAGAAAAGTCATAGAAATAAAATCTAAATCATGTGTAGTCTAATTCAACTTCTGAGGTTTTATTTGACCTGAAGACTAAGAAATAACCTTATCATTATTCATCAAAATGCAAAAAGGCCCTTCAATGAGGCATTAATATAGATGACAAAATCAGGATTTCTCTAACTCAAGGAAAGAACAATAACATTCACCGATATTGATTGTACTTCAAGAAAAAAATAATTATAATTATTTGTCTATAAAAATGGAACTCCTTTTCGATTTAACAATGTTTTTGGGAATGATAACCATGAAATTTTTTCTATAAACTAGAAATAATATGTTGATTGTCCTAGAAAACTTCTAATATTAGTAATGTTTTTAGGACATGTCTATTCATCAACAAATGTTTTTGGTGGGATCAAATTTTATAACATCTTTATATACAATGTTCCTATGTAAATAAATATCTTATATACCCGAAAAACACTCTCAAAATTGTCTATATAAATTCATTTTATTGCGGATTTTTTAGGAAAATACTTATATTTTTATCATGAACATCATAAATCATAGAAAAAACCAAAATATAATAAATAAAACAAACCACATATTTATCTATATATTTACAAAATAATCAATTAATAAGATCCATAAATACAGTAGGGGAAATTTTCAATTCAAAACGAAAAACTAAAAAATCATAATTCCTATATCTTGTTCAAAATGTAGTCTTTATAATACCCTCTCTGATCAATTTCAATTTATGTTACCCTAACCAGAGATCATCCTTTGACAATTACTACACCCCATGTAGTTTCTCAAATAGAACATTGATATGATGGAAAGGATACCAATTCTTATTAGTGATTTAATTCAACTCTCAATAATAAATTCAAATCTTCATAGAACCATCTTCCTTTTTAACAAATAAAATAATAGTACCCCCTGATGTTGTCCTATGTAAAATAAAACCTTTATCTAGAAAATATTACAATATCTTTTAAAAATTCAAAATATTTATTTGATTTATTAGATAAAGGGGGTTTTCATATAGGATTATAACCAAGGACTAATTCAATAGTAATAATGACCTCCCTACCAGGAATGACATCAAGAAAATCATTAGGAAAAACATAAAAAAATTTATTCACTACTGGCACGTCATTAATCAAAACTGTTTTATTCCATTCATTGACATGTGTTATGTAACTTTCACTTACATTTCTAATTAATTTATCATCGTTTTGTTATGTTATTTAATGTTTTAAATCCTTGAAAAAACATTATTACTTATACAATCTATCTAATGATGATCAACTAAAATCTAATCAATACTAAAGATAATATCAATATTAATTATGGGTAGTTCATAAATATTTTTAGGAAAGTCCATTTCATTGATATTAATAGGAATATTCAAATAAATCATTGTTTCCTTAATACTTCCATTGATATTTTCACCAATTGTTTTTCCATACATTCACGATTTGATATTATTTTAATTATTTAAAACTTCTCAATAAAGAAATAATGAAAATATCTAGAACCAAAGAGGGTATTAGAATAATTTGAATACAAAATTAACATTATTTTCACTAAATCATTCGATAGACCTTCATCAACCAAAGGGGATGAAAAATATTTTACCACTCATTTTTTCTATTGGTATTGATTATTTCTATCCTAAGTCGCATAATTTAAGAACATGTTAGAATGACCTTCCAAAACATTAAAATTATATCATATTGTCTTCAACATTTCCTTATTTCTTTGCAAATTTTCCTTTCAGTCATGAACCGTGTGATAGAGAATTCCCCATTAAAATAATTTTAAAATTTTTGGGAGACAATAACTAGGTTCCATTTTTTTATACTTCTCATAGGAAGGGATTTTGATTTCATTACAACAAAATTTCCTTAATGAAATACCATAACGTCTTCCTACATGACTGCCAATTACTATTGTTATCATGAGGCACATATGTGTCAGAAAACATTGTCTCGTGTTTCCCACCACAACAAATGGGATTCTTATATATTTTTAACTACTGTGAATAAAAATATCATGGTCAAATTGGATTCAAACCAGATTGAAATCAATTTTTTTTATTTTCAATGTCCCGAAAAAAATCTATTACATACTTAGCTAAAATTTTGATGTTTTATACATGTTAATCTATAGATTATTCACCCTTAGGAATCAATTACATTAATTTTTCCTCTATTCTCAGTATAACTATACTCAGAAAGTATTTCTATTGAAAACATTTATTGAAATCAACTAATTCCAAAACATGAAGATCATATTTCTCTTAGGAATTTTTAACTATAGAACACCATGGATTGGTGTCACCATCAAAATGTTAAATGGGATGGATTACCTTTTAAAATTCCTAACATCTCATAACTTTGAATATTTTTTCTATATTATTGATGCATCCTTCAACTACAACTAGATCATAGGTTCCTCTGAAAAATAGAGGATGTTTCCTCATAAAATTTTGTACTACTGCCCTATTCCAATGTGGCTGGCCTAGCTCCTTTCTAGCATGGATATCACATCCATTTATAAATTTGGTATTCTAATACATCCCTACAAAAATGTTTTCAATTCTAATTCCAACCATAAAGGGATTCTGATTTAGACTAATGTTTTCTTCTTGATTTATTCCCACCATTCCTTCCATGATTCATCTATAGAAAAACATTTTCAGTAGACATATCTTAGCTGAAGTACCATGTTAATATTCAAATTCTATATATTATCCATAAATTAACTATTATTTATGGTCATTCTATTAAAATTATCCAAACCCTTAAATTTATTTAAACTATCCCTTGATACCAACTCTAAGTACTTGGTCTTAAAAACTACATATTCTCTTTATTTTAATTAATAATTCACATTATTACAGTCTAAAGGATCATTTAGGATTATAGTTTTAGAAAATTATGACTAAAAAATAAAATATAACCCTATACATTAAAAAATTACACATATTCTTAGAATCTTTTTTTCACCATACAAAAGTCTTTAAAAATATTGGTTTCTATTTATGAAAACAAATATTCAAAATATTCTTCTTGATCTCGTTGTTTTCCATAATCGCCCTCAGACCATGCTAAAAAAATTAAAATCATGGGATGAGAAAAAAATTCTCATTAATTAAAAAAAACATAAATGAAAATATTAGTCTAGTGAAAAACAATAAAAACATTTCTTAAAAACCTAAATTTTTACCCTAAAACGAGTCATCTTAAAAATCATTATATTACCTTTTGGAAATCAAATTATTTCCTTGAAAACAATTTATCAAGCATATAAAATCCATATAGAAAAATTGGTACATCATTTTTAATATCAAAATTAAAAATTGAATAAATAATATGCTTAGTATTATTCTTCGAATTATGAAATGTATTAGAGGTAATAACATAACCACCCTCCTAGGTTTCTCACAAAACAACTTGTCATTAGTTAATAACATAACCACCCTTCTCGATTTTATCATGTAACCACTCCTAATTAGTTTATATTTTTATCAATTACATTATAAAAAATTTCCATGAAGTATAACATAATCATAAAAAATGAAGACATACATCATAAAAACAATCCTTGAGTAAAATATCTTATTTTAAAAGAATACTTCAACATAAAAAGGAAAATATTTTCATTGAAAATAACCATATAATATTGAAAATTAAGCTCCAAGACCTTATTTATTCATCAAATATGGAATATTTATTCATGTCGTATAAGTTAAAAACATTTCATTTAAATTTTTATAAAGCAAAATTAATATATAATTTTTAAAATAAAATCCCTTACAAAATTCATATAATTAAAGTGAACATTAATCAAATGAATATATTATTTTTATTTTCAATAAATCCACATGATAAATTTAAAAAAAACATAATAATATTGTAATATATTTTACACATAATCGTGGCATGATATGATCAATGATTTAGAAGTTTAATTCAAATATTTTAAATTGGGATAAAAATTACCTTACCTAATGTATGAATGAATTCTGCACATGCACTTAATTTCTAAGATAGTAAAATCAGATTAATTAATTACATTGTTAGTATCATTTTACACAAATTTTTAAATTTATTTTAATTTCATTAAGTTCATTTTTGGACATTAAGATGAGTTATAAAGATCAAAATCACCATTCTAAGTGTGTATGTTCCATAGTGTCATGGTTGGTTGACATGTGTACATTAATGGATGTTATTTAAAAATCAGAATATTACTCTAGAATTAAAATAATATTTTATCAATACACCTATATATGTTTAAATGCACCTATATATCCTCTTTATTTATAACATGCGGGTGATTTTGATTATAAAATGTTAATAATAATTGTTTAGTTTATTATGGTAGGTTTTTTCGCCATCAAAAATTAGTTTCATTATTTTTTATATCATTTCTATATTTTTGTTTTACAAAATGAAAAAGTTATTAATATAAAAATTAAAATCTTATTTAAACATAATAATATTTTTATGATCATACTTGAAGGATGTAATAAAAAGAACTCAATATCCATAGAGATGGTTAATCTCCATAAGTGGGAAAATGGTTTTGTTTCCTTAAATAAGAGGATATGAGAATATGAACTGATATAAGATATTTAATTTTCCATATAATATTTTAGTATATACATGAAAGTTGAGTTATTATTTCTATCTGGGTGAATTAGTTGAAAACATGGTAGAATAATAAAAGAAATTAAGAGGGGGTTTAAGAATGTTACCTCTTGAATATCTCTTACAAGAAGGATCCATTAAAGAACCTGGAATTTCTCTTTTAGTGAGACCAAAACCAATAGAATGTGTCTAGGTAAGTTGAAATGATAGTTTTTCATAATATATTTGAAATAAAAGGTTTATGTTAGTGAAATTATTTGATGGAAGGGTTTACCTTTTATAATTGAGTTGAGGGGCACTTCATGGAAGATCAATATTGTCAAATTCAATACTATTCATTTCTATGACTTTGAAATCATAAAAAAATACTAAAATTTGAAAACAAAATATTTAATTATAATATATGAATTTTATACTAATATATATAATTCTTGTGTAACCTTAAATATTTCAAAATAGATTAATTTTAAAAAATTTAATATCATTTATTTGATTTTTCCATGAATTTAATAATTCGTGAACCAACATTGTGTAAAAATTATGGTATTTATTTCATCCCTAAAAATTAAAAATTAATTGAAATTATTAATATAAATATTTTATCATTAATAATAATATTTATTGTCAAAAATTAATTCTTTTTAACCATATATTAAAATTTTTATACCTATTAAACACATTAGTGTGGCAAGTTTGTCATTTCTTAAAATAAAATATTATAAAGGACTTAATGTCAACCATGATTCTCAAAGAGGTCATAAATTAATCTGATGGATTATTTTTTGAAAACATTCTAATCCAATAAAATTGTGACAAGTGTTACGGTAATTTTATAATCTTTCTCATATTAATTTTATACAAAATTACTAGATTTACCTTAAACTAAGGTAAGAAAATTTACTATGTTAATAATTGATATTATCCAAAAACAAAAGTGATAAATTTAATAAATTTTTACATTATAAAATAAAATTAGAAATCCATTATTTCATAATTAAAAACATATATGTAGTAGAATATAATTTAAAATTAAACGAAAAAATGAAATGAAAAATGTTTTTCTAGAAAATGCCTATTTTAAATATAAAATGATACTATAATAAATTCAACAATAAAACCAATTTAAACCCATAAGTGGATTAAAATAAACCATAGTTAAATTATTAAAATTTAAAAATAATCAAAATCGTAAATTTTCCTCATAAATAAAATACATTTTTCTATAATAACCCATATTTTTCACTATTCATAGAAAATCATTTTTTAAAAAAATTTCTACAATCATATTCCTAAGATAATTTTTACATGATTAATTGAAAAATTAAATTAGTTTTTTATATTAAGTTTCTATTTTTTGAAATATAATGTTTTAAATATGAACATATAAGAAATTAGTTTAATAAAACTATTTTATTTTTTTATTTTAGGAATTGTTTAGAAAATTTATAATGAATAAACTATATAATAAAAGAATACAAATATATATGTAGGAAAAATAATTCAATTAGAATGTTGGTTTTATATTTTTCCTTATATATTATATCCACATA
The DNA here is from genome assembly GCA_963277665.1 of Viscum album. Classification (NCBI taxonomy): domain Eukaryota; kingdom Viridiplantae; phylum Streptophyta; class Magnoliopsida; order Santalales; family Viscaceae; genus Viscum; species Viscum album. The sequence goes on along the minus strand of OY728119.1, from coordinate 367,150,607 downwards.
ATTAGTGAAAGGTTTTTTCAACTTTGTGGACCAACCAAGGGGCCCATTAAAAAGGGAAGAATGGCATTTATCCCCTCGAACACATAAAGTGTTTTACTCCATATTCTCACTTATTTCTCCTATAATATCTCCCATGTGACCCATTTTAACTTCCTCCATTAGATATCTCCTTCATTCTTGGTTGAAATTGAATGTTTTTAGAAGTTTTGGAATCCTTCAGGTATGTCTTAAGGTTCATTATCCTCTATGGTGTTCTTCACTTTCTTAAACTAATTTTGGAGTGTCCATTAAGGGATATTAATCACAATTACACCAGAGAATATTGTAATAAGATATAAGATATACTTATTTTTATCTACATAGAATGTGGATGATATAGGATTCCTTATGCACTTCATCATGTTTCATTTCATTACGGTATGTTTTGTGGTGAATTTTTAAATATATATGGACAAATTATAGTTTTTCTAATTTCGTGGTTTAGATGGTGTTGTTTATGAGTTATTATAACCCCCCACCACTAATAACCCAAAGGTGGTTGATTATTACATAACATTGGAATTATCACAAGAGATCATGTCCCTAAAGACCAGTTATTTTAAAATCCTTTGAAATACTAGATATATACATAAGTCTTGAATTACACCGTGAAATGGAAAAACAACAACATCACATCCCCTTTGAACACAATCATATACCATAGCTTATTTCGGAAGGCTAATCATAATATACTTCCTCGCATCCGGGAAAAAATAAAACATAGAATGGTTTGATCTCAGATGCTCAATAAGGATAACAATATATCAGAGACTATCATAAATAAGAATAATCATTTAAAGAATTGTATAAGACTAAAATAGAAGCCTTTTAAACATAAACATCAGCATATTACAGCAAATAAAAATCAAAAAATTTAATTTCCTTATTCACATGGATATTCCACAAGTCAAATAATCACATTTAATATCAATAGAAAATTTTATAATGATGTAATGAAAAATATTCGACATCATAACCACATAGTTAAGGCCTCGTGCCAGGACTAAAAATAAAGATTTTGTCGAGGCCTTCTACCAAGACACTAGTTTGTCTCATGAGACCTATCGATTCATATAGGAGCTATAGTGGGCTCCACCCATCACTTACTATGTCTAATGAATTCCACACAGGAAAAGGTAGAAATATAACATAAACATTCGTATTAAAACTAGCATATGAAATGTCAATACTTTAACCCCGACCATGAAAAGTATAAAAATAGCACATCCACCATCAAACATAACTCATTGAATATAATATAGAAGATTTTATTATAATAAATCATCATCAAAAAAGAATAATGAAATATATTGACATAGATGAAAATAATCTATAAAACTATTTGAGTGAAATAAACCCTTTTTCATGAAAACATTGTAAATTCGAGCTATTTATCAACAAGATGTTTAAAATAGATTTTTGAATCAAAGTGTCTCATACCACTATGAAACGTTTAAAATAAATTTTAATTTTGAAACATTCATGTCCATATAAATAAATCTTTAAAACCATTTCTAAAACATGGATATTAATGAGAAAGAATTAGAAGAATAAATCATTAAAACATTTAAAATAACATTTCAGTTAGAGATACTAAACAAATGAAAGATGATTGAAATCAAATAATATCATTAATAAAAAAAATTAATGTCATTAGAATAAAGGTATTCATGATATAATATGTCAAAGGGCATTATATACACCATATAAATGTGAATTGGTGCATAAAAGAAAAGAAGATTTAATGGAATCTATATTTTGATGAAATAAATTATAAAGACTGTATTCTTAGGTAAAGGGTAATTCATTGAAATAATTACGTGTGAAAACATAAATACACTCAATATGATTGATATTTAGTTTAAATAAATCAGAGGACATTCACATCTATTCTTGTAAAAACAAAACTATTGACTTGGATGTTTAACACAATGAATAGAGATTGAGTTTAGGTTACCCTCATTATGTTCATATAAATATTGAGAACTTATCACTGGAGTGATTATGTGTATAAAAACTCTATACACACAAAGTGGACAGAAAATTATTTCATAAATAAATATTTATTTATTTCACACATAATCTTGGAGTAAAAAAATCAATGAAGTTTGCGTAAAACCCAATGAGTGAAAATTGAAATTATAAAATACCTTACCGATTTGGTAACATACAAAAAATACACCTTAGTGAAAGAAGGATCATATAATGAAAATATGAATACCCATAAATTTAATTATATTACACAATGAATATAATCATGGTCCGTACATACACCACAAAAAGAGAAATAGTAGAAAATATAGCATGAATCACATTGGAATGAAAAGTGAGATAAAATAACCTTACCTTGTAACTTTATATAGTTTAGGGTTGGTTAACCTCATGTATAATGGGAAAATAATTTTTATTAAATTATACATGAACCACATACATAATATGACATCATATACAATCTTCTAAAAATGTTTTTTAATAATATTTAAGAAATATCATTGTTTCAGGTGTTAACTAATTTGTTTTACATTATATGTTTTGTAACATAATACATTTTTGATATTGATATGATGTATTTGATTCATATCCAAAGTTAAATTAAGTTCTTAAAAATTATTGTTTATCATAAAATGGAAATTATTCTTTAATGGTTATGATTGTGAATGGATCTCATCGCGTTCGTGGAGACAGTAATCTGTACGTACACATGAGCGACAATACCATTCTATTGATGGTGAAATAATATGTAATTGGATGATATATCATATATAAAGAATCATTAACTTGTTATATATATTATTTATATCAATTATACTCATTATTATACCCATTTAAATGATGAAGTGTTGAATAACAAACTACACCACGACGTGGAGACGGTGAGTCGTATGTACACAAGTATGGTGACTTTGTCTATCATAGGAAGGATAGAATAATGAATATGGTTGTACCGTATTTATAATAACATCATTGTATCTATAAGGTATTGTATTTATTCTTTTTGGTATGGAAATAACAAAAAATGAGGAAGTGGAAGAAGAGAAGAACTTTAAAAGAGGAGATGAAATTATTACCTCTTCTTCAGGGATCTACCTTTTAATTTGATCAAAAGGGATATTTATGTTGGATTATGATCAATATAAGGCCTCTATCTTGAATTGAGGGTTTTTGGGAGGATATTTGGTCATGTTTTGGCTGATCCATATGGTGTTGGAGGTTTGATTTTAAGAGAAGGGGAAGTACCCTTTTATAAGAGAGGTGAGGGTCACTTTAGGAAAAGCTTCAAATATTATTTTATTATAAATTTTTTTTTGCTTTATAATGGCTCAAAAATGATTAATGTCTAGGATAAGGTGGTATGGGTGGAAAAAATCTCAACCAATAGGTTTTATACATGTTTGGGTCACTATATTTCCCTTATTGTTTAGATTTATCTCTTAGTTAAATAGTTTAACTTTTACCATATATTCTTGTATTATTATAATAAATGGTTAACAAACATAATATAAAAATCCAATAAATACCTAAGTGGTTAAATAATGATATATCTATAATTATATGAGTCATTTAACCATACATTATATTTTTAGGAATATTAGAACATTTAATAATATATTATTTTTTCTAAAAACTCATTTATGTCAATGTTGTCACTATTTAGTATTTGGTTTTTATGATAGTTGAAAAAACATGATTAATTTAAAATACATTAACTCATTACTAACATGTAATATTAACCTATAAAATTAGTTTAAAGTTTTAATTTACATTTATTTGGATATTTATAATATCAATTATTATAATCTTTTAGTAATAAGGTAATTACTACATCATCATTGTTCCATAAATAAATTTAATTATATAATGTATAAAAATTATAAATAAAATACCATTATATAGGAAGTATTTTTATCTTTCTAATTAATATTTATAGATGAATGTATATTATGTATAATCTTATATTAAAAATGGATTAGTTATTAAACTTTGAATTTAACACTTTTGACTCTTCTTTAACAAAAATAATAACAAATGTCCTAATCTAATCCAATTGGACCAAAAGGATAAAATTTTATTCATACGGTTTATTTTGGACGAAATAAACTTATTCGATAGAATTAGGACATGTGTTAGGGTAATTATAGAATCATTTTTACCTTTTATTTCCATATTTACTTTTAACCGTGGTAAATAAAATTCAAAAGTTACTATTCACCAAAAAATATTTTCATTTTATTGAACCGTGTTTTACTTACTGATGTTAACCATGACCCTTAGTTTTTTGAAATTCAACTCATAGAAGTGGTAAAATTATGTTTTATGTAAATTTAAAAATGCGCCTAGAAGAAGAGTGAAAGACTCTAAAAAGTTCAGTAAACTTTTATATATCTAATATTATTATAAATTTAATTCAATGTATTACATTGTACTAATATAGGTATTATGTATGAATTTTTACATTAAAATAAATTTAAATTTTACTTAATTATTTAAATAAAAAGCCAGCTTTAAGCAATAACGCAGTGTTTTTCGCTCTTCATCAAAAATTGAATGCTTCTAGAAAAATAACAAAAATTCACCCAAAGATAATTTTGATATTTCAAATTAAAAAATGATGTCTATTATTGAAAATTAAAAACATTTAAGTTGTATTAATTAATTTTTTAAAAAATATTTCTCATTTTCAAAACCATCAAACGAGTTTTTGAGAAGTAAAAACTTTCAAAAGATTGATATGTGTTTATGTACAATTTAATTGTAAAATTACTTCCAATGACCAAAATTGGATTAAATAATAAAATTATAATATAATTATACTTCAAAACCATTGAAATATTTAATTTAACACTATAAATCATTTTTATTAAAAAATTTGTTTTTATATAAACTATAGTATTTTTCACTATTTATCAAAATACGAAAGTCATCAAAAAAGCACCGAAATTTATCAATAAAACATTTTTATGTCCTGATTATAAAGAAAAAGTATATTTTTTAAAATTGAATATATAAATGTTCCAAATATTGGATTTAAAAAAATTACCTTTAAAAGATCGTAAAATTTAATTTTTGGAAAAATATTCTTTTATCTGAAAAAAATTAATTTGTTCTTATATTATGTATAAAAAACACATAATATGGATGTTAAAATTATATGGAGTTTATAAAATTCAAATTTTGGTTATTACTATTCATAACCACTTTTTAAATGGCTAGTTTGATAGGTTGTGGTGCGCTTGAAGTCAATGTTGCGTACTTCGTACACTATCATATTATTCAAAGTGAAATGTACCATGGAAGATAGAGAGGTTATATTCTTCCCTCCTTCAATAAATTCTGTACTAAAAATTTGAAATTTTTTTGGAAAGAAAAGGTTAAAAAAATAGAAGATACCTTTGTGGAAAACCCATATCGGAAATAGGGTTAATAAAACACAGTCTTAATAAGAGGGAAAGAGAAATGAAAAAGTCACCACCAAATTACGATTTTGAATATAAGAACATTTGTGGCAATTATAATTAGAGGAAAATGTAAGTATTTATAGGGAGTGACTTAGGTCATCAATCACAAACAATTTAATGGAAAATTGAGGGTCTCAGAGCCATAAATATATGATGATTTAAAATATCGTCTGTTCAACAATACATATGGTATTAGTATAACTCATTTTTTGTTTTAATATATTTTATCTAAAGTTTGGGAATTATTTTATTCATAGAATAAGAAAAAAGAATACTTGAAAAGTATAGTTCCATCCTTTAACTAATTTCTACCACAAAATCATTTTTTACTTTAAAAGATACGTATTATATATTACATTGTCACACCTGAAGTGCTAGAATCAACTTCTATAGAGTCACATAATCCAAAAAATATGAACTATATATTTCCCTTGTATTTAGACATTAACCAAAACCAAAATGGTTAGTAAAATATCAGATGATCCCTAAAAGGATAATGTTTTATATAAAGAAATACTACTCTTAATCTCCAAAATTAAACAAACAATACCCAAAGTTCAACAAAGACAATTAAAAAAACAATTATCCTTAAAATTATTCAAAATAACCAAAACTAAGGTTGAACCAAAAATTCAGGAGGATTTGATCACATAATCTTCCACAATAAATCATAATATTTATATCCAAATAACATAGACTACTATTAATGTCAGATAATTAAAATTAATTAACCTAATCACATATTCTCTATGATAGTTTAATCATTTTTCATAAATAACCCAAATCTCTAAAAGTCCGAAAAAATACATTCTTCCAAAATAAAAATCCACTATAACTCCTCAAAACAAATCCCATAATATTCTATTTTCCCTAGCAATATAATGTTCCCAAAATTGAAAACATCTTCCAAAATAACATTTATCACTTAATCAAAAAATCATTTTCCTATACTAAGGATAAATAATATGTTCCCAAACACAACATATTCTTGATCTATAAAATAGTTTAACTAAATATAATTAGTCATACTAACTAGAGACTTCACGTAGTCTATTGGTAGGAGATAAATCCATGTTGCACTTTGGTTGTGGGTTCGATTCCTGCAGCTTTGTTCAATTTTATAGGTTGTCACATGGTCTGTGTGTTGTCATTTTTCAAACACTATATAATTTTATAATTTTCCAAAAATGAGATAAATTCCTCCAAAATAACCATAACCACAAATTTTATCTCATACTTCACATTTTCTTCCCAAAAAGTATTAACTTGTAATTGATTCAAATTCAAGGATCATATAAACCCAAATGGTTCTTTATAAGTATATCTCGAAAAGAACAGATAATAATTCCTCAAATAGAATTTTCACATAACAACCTGCAGAGTTACACATACAAGAGAAAAGTCATCCAATGTAATCTCATCAACAAAAAGAATTAATAATTTTAAACATTTCTCCATCCATTTATTTCCACATAGATTCTTCCTTGACTTAGAGGTTATCCTATAGAATATTACATTGACTCGGTTAATTACCAGGTCCTCTACATTTACAGAAAATGACTATAAATGGATTCTTAGGATCATTTTTATTTTCTTCCATAGTACTCTTCATTTTTTTTCTCAACAATTCTTTACATTATGTCCTTATTTCCCACACATAAATCATTTCTTTGTTCTATTTAGACACTTTCTTGGGTGTCTCTTTCCACATTTCCTTCATGATGGAAAATGATCTTTCTCATCTCAATGGTATCCACTACTGGATCTCTTATCATTCACTTCCATTTTGTTCTTTGTTGATTTCGAGAGTTGTTTAATGTATATGTTATTGATCATATTTTTGGAAAATTGATTCGGCATGAACATGACATCTTTTATGCATATCAACACTCCATTTTATTTCTCATTTCCACCACTGTTCTCACTATGTTCATCATGTTCAATGTTACTATGACATCCATGTAATCTATCCATTGACATAAACCGAAAAGTAGAGTGTGAGTAACAATAGTTATAAAATCATTTAGAGAATATCTTGAAACATTATTTTCAATCTAAAACACCATAGGATTACTCAAGGTTATTTATTCTATTATTATATTAAAATCCATCAAATATGTTTATAAATAAAACATGAATTATATTAAGAATGTCCCCTAGGAGTGTCAAAACCAAGAGTTCAGAAAGGCACGTTCTTGTGTACCAGGACACCCCAGGTAAAGCCCAAAACTCCTTGTTGAACTTTTCACTCCTCGGCACATCTGTGAAAGAGCCTCCTTTACCTGCTCATATCCATATAAGGATGTATTACTAGAAACATATACAAAATATCTACATTACAATAATTTGAGGATGTTTTTCTATACTAATCCTCAAACTCTATCTTAGGGTAATGTTCTCAAATCAGAGTTTTTATAAATCTAGATTCCAAGGTTTGTACTAAACTTACATTGATACCAACTGTAATGCCCCGACCCTAGTAACCCAGAGTTGGGGAATTATTACAAAACATTAGCATCATCACAAGAGATGATGTCTCAAAAGACCGATTAGTTTAGTAGACTTGGAAGTACTAGATACATACATAAGTTTTTCATTACACAGTGAAATGGAAAAAACAACAACATTGTGTCCCCTTGGAACAAACACATATACCATAGCCTATTCCTGTAGGTTAATCATAAAATAATTTATTGCATCGTGGGAAAAATATAACATAAAAATGGGTGATCTCAGATGCTATGTGAGGATAACAATATATCGGAGACTATCTTAAATAAGGATAAACATTTAAGGCGATGTATAAGACTAAAACACAAGCCTTTTAAACAAAAAAATCAGCATATTATAACAAAGAAATATTAAATAATTCAATTTAATTATTCATATAGATATTATACTATTCTAATAATCACATTTAATATCAATATCTAGTTTTATAAAGATGGAATGCATAATGTCGGACATCATAACCACATAGTCAAGGCCTCATGCCAATACTAAAAATAAAGATTTCGTTAAGGCCTTGTTATAAGAAACTAGTTTTCCTAATGAGACCTACCAATGCATAGAGAATATATATAGGGCTCCACCCATCAATTACTAAGTCCAATTCCTTCCTCATATGAAAATTTTGAAACATAACATAAACATTCGTATAAGAACTAGCATACGAAATGTCAATACTTTATCCACAAACCATGAATGGTATAAAAATATCACATACATAGTCAAACATAACACATTAAATACAATATGGAAGATAGTATTGTAATAAATTAATATCAATGAATAATAATGAAGGATATTGACATATATGAAAATAATCTGTAATACTATTTGAGATAAATGGGCCATTTTTCATGAAAATATTTAAAAGCCTCACTAATTATCAAGAATCTATCTAAAAAGTTTGTTGAATCAATGTTTTCCATATAAATTTAAAACATTTAAATGAAATTTTAATTTTGAAATATTCATTTTCATATAAATAAATCCTTAAAACCATTTTTAAAACATGGACAATAATGTGAAATATTTAGAAAAAATAAATATTTAAAAAATTTAAAATGATATTTAAGTTAGAGTTCCTAATAACATGAAAGACACATGAATAAAAATAATATAATTAATATATTTTTTTTAAAATCATGAAATTAATGGGATTCATGATATAATATGTCAAATGATAGTATATACACTATATAAAAGTGAATTTTCGCATAACAACAAATAATTCTAAATGAAATGTAAATTGAGATGAAATACCTTATAAAGACCATATCCTTAGGTTAAGGGTAATTCAATGACATATTTAAGTGTGAAAAACAAAAATAAACTCAATATGATTGGATATTTAGTGTAAATCAATCAGATGAAATTCACACAAATTCTTGTAAAAACAAAAGCAATGACATGGATGTTTCATTCAATGAATGGAAATTGAGTCAACATTACCCTTATCGAGTTCATATCAATGAATTGATAATTTATTAGTGGACTTATTATGTGTATCAAATGTGTAACCACAAAAAGGGGAGTGGAAATTACTACATAAATAAATAAATAGTTATTTCTCACATAATCATGGAATAAAATAGTCAATGAAATTTTCATAAAACACCATGAGTGGAAATTGAAATTAGAAATTCCCTTACCGATTTGGTAACTTATGAAATATACACCCCATTAATGAAGTATCATAAAATGAATATGTAAATACCCATAAATTTATTTATATTAGGAAATTAATACAGCCTTGGGCATTACATAAACCACACAAAGGAAAATAGTGGCAAATATATCATGAATCTCACGGGAATAAAAAGTGAGATGAAAACACCTTGCCTTGTACTTTTATTTAGTATAGGGTTGGTTAACCTATTGTATAATTGTGAAATAATTGTTATTAAATTATAAAAGAACCACATATATAATATGATATCATATATGATCTTCTAATAATGGTTTGCTAATAATATTTTATTAGTATCATTATTTTTGGTGTTAACTGATTCGTTTTCCGTTATATGTTTTGTTAGGTAAATCATGTTTGATATGGATAGGATGTATTTTATTCTTATTCAGAATGACATTAAGTTCTTAAAAATTATTTTTAATCATAAAAAAATTTATTCTTGATTGGATATGAATGGGAATGATTCTCAACGCGTTTGTCGAGACGGTAATCTGTACGTACGCACGAGCGACAATACCTTTATATTGATGGTGAAATCATATGTAATTGGATGGTATATCACATATACATAATCATTAAAATGTTATATTTATTATTTATATCAATTATACTCATTATTATACACATCCAAATGATGAAGTGTGGAATAACAAACTACACCACGACCTGGAGACGGTAAGTCATATGTACACACATATAGTGACTTTGTCATTCATAAGATAGATAGAATAATGAATATGGTTGTACAAAATTTATAATAATATAAAATTATATATAAGGTATGAGATTTATTATTTTGGTATGGAAACAACAAAGAAATAGGAAGTGGAAGAAGAAAAGAACTTTGAAAGAGGTGATGAAATTATAACCTCTTCTTCGGATTCTTCCTTTCGATTTGATCAAAAGGCCTCCTTAGGTTGGCTTATAATCAAAGTAAGACCTCTATGTTAAAGTCAGGGTAGTTGAGAAGATATTTTGGTAGGAGTTAGCCGATTCAAATGGCTTTGGAGGTGTGATTTTGAGATAAGGGGAAGTAACCTTTTATAAGAGAGGTGAGGGTCACTTTAGGAAATGCTTGAAATATTATTTTATTATACAAACATTTTCAGTTTCTTAAGGATCAAAAAATGATTTATTTCGAGGATAATGTGGGGATGGGTCGAAACACTCTCAACCAATACGTTTTTAAAAAGTTTAGGTCATCATATTAACCTTATTGTTTAGATTTAACACTTAGTTAAATAGTTTAACTTTTACCATGTATTCTTGTATTATTATAATAAATGGTTAATAAACCTACTGTAATAACCCAAGAGAACCCTTAGTGGTTAATTAATGACATATCTATCATTATATGAGTCATTTTTATGATCCATTTATTTTTAGGAATATCAAAACATTTAATAATATAGTATTTGTTTTAAAAAATCATTTATGTCCATTTAGACACTATTTAGTATTTGGTTTTTGTGAAAGTCAACTAAAAATGAGTAATTCAAAAGAAATAAATTTAATCAATATAAACATGTCATATTAACCTATAAAATTAGTTTAATTCATCCAATGTTTCAATTTACATTTATTTGGTTATTTATAATATCAATTATTTTAATCTTCCATTAATAAGGTAATTACATCATTATCACTGTGTCATAAATAAATTTAATTATATAATGTTGAAAATTTATAAACAAAATACCATTATATAAAAAATGATTTTAGCTTTCTAATAAATATTTATAGTTGAATTTATCTTACGTATGACCCTTGTGGTTAATTAATAACATATCTATCATTATAGATTCATGTTATTACATAAAAAATTTCTCCCTTAAACCCCTATACATATTGGTGCTACCATGTCTTGTAGACAAATTTGAGTTATTGGATTCATCTCGTAAATCTCTCTTCATCTCATGTACAACGGTACACATAGTCTCTTTCTAAACATCAATACACAATCTTCATAGATAAATTTCTCATTCTACTATATTAAATGGATTTAATATTCTTTTTAATACCATTTTCATCCTATTGAGAATTCTCAAACCTCTCCAGCATAGATGGTGGAGAAATTACTTTTAAAAGGAATATTTTTCCCTTCCTTGATAAATTCAATATCCAACCTTATGAAATCCTAGAATATTGGATCCTTCATTATCCTCATCGTATATAGGACTCCATTATCCTTCTTACTCAATGCATCTACCAACATGTTTCCTTCTTATGGTTATAGTGTATTATAACATCATATTACTTATTAAATTATAGATATCACCATTATCTAATGTTGATCTTTTCCTGTATGAATATATAATAAAAAAAATTTATCTACATATATGTCACATCATTCACAATATATATAGTTCCATTATATTCTCAATTCAATGTTTTTAGTTCCCAATTCAATATCATGATTTTTAATTTTTTTTCTCAAGGGACATTAATTTCATTAATCAAAAGGAAAAAAATCTATCATTTTTCAAAAACACACACCCTTTTCCTTTCTTTAATGAATCACTATATAAAAAATCCTTCACTTCCCAATTGTAATTTCAATACTTTGATAATGATCAATATCTTATTTATTTCTGTAAAAATTTAATTACATTCTTTTGACTAAGAGAATTAAATAAATTAACTTCTCATTTTGGTTAACTTAATATCTATTTGAGTGAATGTTTCAAAAACATTATACTAGTAACTTGGAACCCATGTAAACAATTTATCTCAATTATATTCATTAATTTGGTCCAATCATTAAGAAATTTTTTATTTTTTTGTTCAATTCATATTTTATCTTTAGAAAGGATACAACCATGAAATGAAAGCCTAAAAATCGAAAAGTCATGCTAACAAAATTTTCTATACTATTCATTATACCTTTTAGTAATAAGGATGATTTATAAATAGAAATCATACTCTACAAATCTCATATATTATAACATGATATAATTAATTAAAACTATGACACATTTATCAAAAAAATATATGAGTACACTTTTCATTAAATCCATAAACATCAAGGGTGTAGTAGTTAAACCATAGGGTACTACTATAAACCCATAATACATACACCTTCTTTAAAAATCATTATTTGTTATATCAACGTTATTTAATTTTAATTTATGATAACCAATTTGGATATCATTCTTTAAGAATTATTTATCCATATGGAATAGATAAAAGTGATAGTAAATGTGAAGAAAATATTACTTATACATTATAATAATTGTTTTTATTCAACTATAGCCATTACATAACCTCATTGACTCACCCTTCTTCCTCTCCAGTAAGACATGTTCTTCTTAAGGTGAAACATTGTGGCATTTGAATCCATTATCACACAATTCGTGAAATTATTTCTATAACTCCACTAATTCTAGTAGATCCATTATCTATGTCTGTTTATACATGGATTTTTTTAGTAATGATAGGATTTATAGATAAATAAACTTCCGGATCGGATGGATATCCCAGGAATTCCTTAGGGGATGAATCTATATAATTCCCCAAAATTGGTATATTGTATTTTTTAAGGATTCCCTTTTCATTCATTGATTCCTCTTCTCCCAAAATTTCATTCATATAATCCACCAGAGGTGGTTCTAAATATGAATTAGGAAATTAAGTATCTCATATATAAAACATTGATTCTCTTCCAACATAATATATTGATATCACTTTCTCATGATAATAAATTCTTTCAATATATTGTGAAATCAAAACCATCCTAAGGATTATATCACATTTAAACATTTTTATAACAACTAGTTTTACAACCAAGGAACATCTATTCATTTTAATAGGTATGTAAAATTATATTTCATTTCTTCAAAACATACACAATAATTTATTTCAAAAAAATCATTCCTTAATGATTTTGGGGAAAATTCAATGTTCTTATAAAACTTGTCAGATAAAACAAATCACATATTTGGAATGAAATAATAAATTCAAAAATTTTGATGATGATCATCATCATTATATTTCTTTAATTTTCCGTAGGAGTCCAAAGGAAAACTAAACAGAGGAAAAAAATTTGGACTGCAAAGAAAAAGAATAAGGGGGTCTAAAATAATAGAGGTCGAGAGCATCCCCTCTCACAAGGTCGATCCCCTCTGGAGGCAGGTCATGCACGTTGGTCAAACATGTGATCTAAGTATACTAAAATTCCTTATAGGTAAGAAAGTCCGCTACTTTATTACCATCCCACAAGGTATGAAGAATACTTTTTTAACTATTAATTAGACCCTTGCACTGTTGAATGGTGTGTGAAATTGACCATGGAGTAATTCTTGAACCAAACAAGGACTTATAGAGTGTCATGGAGTTTGTTTTAACTACTTCCATTTTGATGATTACATGATCGCAAGGAAGAATAACCGTATTCAAAGCTCTACATTTGGCCTGAAGTGAATTGTCACTGCCAAAGTAAGCCGAGAAAGAAAACAACCGAGCCTTGAGAGTCCCTGACCACCCCACCCCCCCCCCCCCCCCCCCCTCATAACACCCGATAAAAAAGAGACATTTGTTTTCAATTCCAGGCCCATGTTTTGAGGGTACAATATTACCTAGTGAACTTAGTAAATATGAGATCTCAACTATGTGTGGGAAAAGCATGCAGAAATTAGTTTGAGGGAAGGTGTTGTTGACCAAATTTTTATGAGCCTCGCTTGGTCCTCTTGGAGGTTATGAGTTCTAGAAACTTGAGACTTCCAAAGAAGGAAATACCATTGAATCAGACTATGTTTTGAGCATTACAGATACACCAATAGTTGGTGGATAGAACCACTGCACTTGCTTTTTTTTCCAGACCAGCATCACCCACACCATGGAACCATTTATTGAGGAATGAAGACTCCCGAAACTCCATAGAATAAAAACATGTGAAATACCAAAATGTTGAGCATTTGTTATGATCCCATCACCCTTTTAAGAAAATATGATCCATACTATCTTCTTGGTGAACAGAACAACACGCACACCTAGAAAACTGAGAGATACTTGTTCACTCAATAAGATCATCTGTAAGAATTAATTTATTGTAAATCCTCCATACAAGAAAATTATACATTTCAGGGAGCTCCTTGCACCACAACAGCTTTCCCCAATTGTCTATATTCCCGACCTAAGGCATAATTCTGTAAAAATTTACCCCAAAGAAGATTCTAAAAGATAACCCCGCAAAGACACACTTGTTAGGATGGTTTTTGGGAACAATACACTCAAAGATAGCACATTTCTGCTCATCCAGAACTGTATTAATGAATCCCATATGTTTTATTTCTTTGTTGATATTGGTATATGGGACAATACATCTGGGGATTATGAGATAGGAGCCTACATAATTATGATGCTAGAAAGAGATCTTCCATTTCCCACGACCCTCCAAGAATAATTCTGAAGGGTGGGAAAGTGAGTGTGGGTGATAGACCATAGAAAAGAAGTACTGGATCTAGCCAGATTTGAATTAGAAGTGATTTGTCTAGCCATAAATCTTCTCTATTGAGTTCTCTCCTCAAGAAGCTCACACGCCAGTTTTTCATGCATACACTGGAGAGTATTCGAGATATTCTTGACATTAATTACACCATCCTCAATTTTTTGGTCCATTCTGGCCGAGGAATCCTAGTGATTATTACCTTCCTTATTTTCATCCCATATAAAAGAGGCCAAGATCTTGTAAATCTAATAGACTACCCCTTTTGGAACCTATATAGCTAAGAGATAATGCACTGGGATAGAGGATTGCACAATATTAATAGGGTTAATTCTACCTCCAAGATAAAGAAACTGATCCTTCCAATTCACGATCATTCCTGTAATTCATCCCAATATTTTATCAAAATGGCAGATATGGGGTCTACTGGGAGAAATGGAAGCTCCCAAAAATCCAAAAGAAATATTCTTTAAATTTAAAGGTTATTGGACAAGGAGGAATCAAACATGTCTTGGAATCTAATTTGAGATTAAAAAGTTATGTTTCATCTGTTTGATAACCTGGACTCTCCATTTAGATTAAAAATCCAGGATTTTGTTGATAACTTGAATTGACCATGTTCTAGAATTCATGAAAATTAAGGTATCATCATCAAACATAAAGTTAGAAAAATAACAGAAGTACCTCTTGTGTTTAAAGGGAAGCACATTCCCCTACTAGATAATCTGTGTTCTGAGGAGACTGAGAACATCCTAGATTAATATGAAAATGGTTGGGGATAACACATCTCCTTGTCAAATCTCATAGGTCTCCACGAAAAAACCATAATTTTTTACAATGATGGAAATAGAAATTTAGGAGGAACTATAGCACCTAAACAAGATATTAGAAACCCGGGTGGAGAATCCTATTTTTTCAAAGAATTTAATAATAACATTCCCTTCCACTTGGTCATAGGATTTATCCATATCCAATTTGATAGCCATGTTGGAACCTGTAACCTTACGGTTGAAATCACTTATCATTTCTTAGGCTAGAGAAATTCCACTCAGATTGTCCTTCCATTAACAAAATCGTGTTGCTCAACAAAAATATAGCTGAGATGGTACAAGTACATTCTTATACTAAGAACAAAAGTTATTACTTTGTAAGGAAAGTTACACCTACTAATCAGAAGGTAATGATAATGAGAGGAAGGATCTTTACTTTTTGGGATTAAAACTAGAGTTATCACACTAGCCACACTAGGAAGACAACCTCCCCTGAAAAAGTCTTGTATTTCACCCACCAGGACACTTTTGATGATGTCCCAAAAGTCCCTATAAAAACCCCTAGAAAACCATCTAGGCCTATGTAACTATCTCAGTTGAGGCCGCACATCACCCTATAAATCATCTACTCATCTAGTAAGGCTCCAAACAAATAATTCACATAGGCTATAACTAAATGATGGACTTCCTCAAGGAGATCCTCAATGCCACTTGGGTAGCCACCTAGCATATTGGGATTGGGACCTACTGGAATTGATTTAATGTATGATCCAACTAATCCTCCAATCAACTCTCTATCATTTGAATCGGTCTTGTCCACCATTAAAATGTTGGGTCTAGAAAATAATCTTCATTCAGAAATGTAGGCTTGAAAAAATGTAGAATTAGGATCACCGTCATGCAGCCACTTAATCCTTACCTTCTCACATAACAGGTTCTCTTGTCTCAACAACATTTCATCAAACTTGTTCTTATTTTGGTGGAGATCACATAATCGTTATTCATTCAATTCATTCTAAAGTCTAATTTTAAGCTGATCAATATATTTCTTCACCACTTCGACTTCCTGAGAGGAAGGAGGATAGATCTTGATCCCCGCAAGAAGATCACCCTTCATCCTGTACAGTTTCTAATGAAAGGTAATCCATGAATTCCCATGAGAGGGTTTTTTCAAAGAGATCCTAACTACATACTAATACCTCACTGAAGAAACCCTCTACTGGGAGGATTAAATCTATTGGTCCCTTTTTCTTGTAAGGAAACACTACCTGAAGTGGAGAGTAATCGGAGAGGCCCCTGATAGGATGGTTCACCTTCCAATCAGGTAAACTAGAGATAGCTTGATAATTGGCTAGGCATCTGTCAAGGTGACATCAGGTACAAAGAGCTCCCATTTTATTCATACAATATGTAAATTTTTCGGAAGAGAATCACAAATACATCTACCTCTTGTGAGCCATGAACCCAATAAAGTTTTAGATATACTTCCAAGGAAAGTCTCCTCTCCCCTTCTTCTCATTTGGGTCCACAACAATATTAAAATCCCCACCTATAGGCTATATTATCTCCTCTGGGTCAAAATAACTAAGGGATTTCAATAATACTCTCCTTGTATGAACATGACAACTTCTATAGACAATCGTGAGTTAAAAAAATGATCACCATTAGAATTAAAAAATATGTGGCTTCGTTATTTCCCTTTCCCTCATGATATTGATGTAATTCATCTCCACATTCATAATAATATATCATTCCTTTCAAGAAATCCTTCTGATATTTCTTCCAAAATTTATTTCATGATAGTAATTTTACCCTTTACATATTCCCTTTTTCTAAATACCTTTCATCTAGGCACTCCTTTACACTTTTATTCTCTTACATCACATTCAAAGTATAACATTGATATATCCTAATAAATATTTTTGGATATTTTCCCAATATCCTTATAATATGATAATGATTAAGACACATATTCCTATGTAATACATTGTTCAAATACACCAATGAAGCGGTCAATCATTCTTTTAGGTTTTTATACATAATATGTATCATGTATTGCTAATAATATAAAGTTAGCCTCAAATTAAAAAAATACATTCCTTTTCCTTTTATCATAAATTTATAAATTTCTTTTCCATTTCACATCTTTGATTATGAGTAAAATTTTCAAAAGGAATGTTATAATGAAATAATTCTTCATGTTATCCATCTTCTCCTCATTCATGGTGTTTTAATTCAAAGACTATAATCTGTCAACAAATATCTATAGTTAGTATGGTGACAAGATAATCTTATCCCTTTACCAATAACCGTATAAAAGGAATATTTTTCATAAACAGAAGATAAATCAGTAATCCACTAATGAGTAAATGGTCCCATTAAAATATTGAGGTTGATTCCACATGAAGCAACCCTATATTGATACACAATGCTGAGCTGAAGCAGTAAATTCTATTTGGTTAAGGTCATTTTTCATAACATGAGTTAACTAAAATAAAATTTTCATAATATTTTATGATCCAACACCATTATCATTTATTTAATGAAGATGGTAATCTCTAGATTGAGTGAGGCTATTGACTTGGTTTTTGGTCCTTGCATTAAGTGACATTTATAAAAAATAGAATATACATGATTCGTTTATGAATAAAATTATGAATTATAAATATCAGTGTCTAATTATTATTCATTATAAATTAATTTATAGTAACATAGACATTTATTTAGAATATTATAAGGGATTTTTGTAGGGTTATGTTCTCTAACTACGTTCCTCAAAATCATGTTCCTAAGGTTTCTACTAAACATTATATAATACAAACTACAAAACCCTCACTCCTATAACATGGATCTTGTTCTCATTTTGATACAATTATATAGACTACATCGATCATATTCCTCTAGATCTAGTAGTTTTGTTGCCTTAGGAAACTTAAGGCCTAAATGAACATAACATTATATTGAAAACTGAAGATACGTCATTTGAAAAAACAGTCTTATTATTACCCCTTTAAATCTCATACAACATACATAGTAGTATTGTTTATTCCTAGGGAAATGGTCAATAATAAATAAAATGGACAAATAGTCAATATGGGTAAGTATACAGTGGAATTTATCATAAAATTTTTATGGAATAATTAAAATGGAAGAAACAAATAAATATAACAACCCCATAAAAAGGTTTAATATATCCATGGATAATATGAAATTATAAAAAAAATTACATATAAAATGATAAATTATTTTTTGTTGATAGAATTAATAATATTGGGAATCTTAATCATACCATGAAGACCGAATTCTAAGCCATTTTACATTTTTTTAAAGGCCTCGTACCAAGACTTTACACTTAAATGAGTATGGAAATTATAGAATTACCTGAAATATTTTGTCTTATAAGACATGATGAGGCATTGAAACGATATATAATTGTAGTCCCAACCTATCACATAATAATTCAGTTGCATACATCATATAAAATAAATTAATAACAATATAATTCAGAATCAAATTTTTATAGTAATCAATACCAACCATATTGGAATAACAAATATATAGGATTTCCATAATTTCCACATTTAATATAATAGATATGAAATATAGTTAAATGACCCAAAATTAATATTGAAAGAATATTATATTCATAATTTAATAGATATGGAATTTATCAAATGATTTCCATATTTCATGGATACATTTAAAAATTTAATTTCAAATATTATAATACATTTGCTTAATTTTTTATAACTAATTATTATTTTAATTATTTTGAGGTTTAAAAGGGTTTTAAAATGAATTTTTAGAAAATACAATTTAAATATGGATTTAGGAGTAAATATTATTTTAAGTAAATTTTATAGGTGTTAAGTGAAAAATGTGACCTTCACATAGCCATATAATGGAATATATGGGAAATATGTCACATGCAAAAAATAGGAAACACATGTGAAGATATCTATATGGTTTTAGGTAAGTGTAATGGTTTTAATCAAACTTTCCATGGAATGATGGAATTATTAAGCACTCAAACACAAATCCTACTTTTTATTCAAGTTTCTTTCCCCTGAATAAATAAATATGGGATTATATAAATTCTTGTAGTTATGTATTCATAACCAAAGGATCGCCTTCTAGGACCTCACAGGTGTTACTTATTTTGAAAAAATCTTCCACATCCTCAACCACAATACCATATATCCTCACCAAACAAAGGCAATAGAAATATCTATTTCCAATAATATGAACCATGATATTGGTACTTTCAATCCAAAATATCCATGAATGATCAATGAAAATATCAGTTGACCTTTGTAGAAGATATACACATATTTTACAATGAAATTCTAAACTCAAAATAGTATCTACTACAATGTGGTTTTTATGGTATTTAATGTGTTTTTTGACATGGTGTTATATGTAGTGTTTCATGTGGGGATGTTGCATGAGTTTTTTATGGAAACAATAACCAAAACATCAAAATAAATGATGATGTTTTACATAACGATACAACCCATACATGGGTAAATAGTGCAATGGGTTCTAATGTAATGTGGGATATATACCTATGTTTGATATGGATTTATAGAACTAGAAATTCTTGAAAATTCATTATGGAATTTCTCATTGAATTTCATGATAAATAATATGGGTGAGCTATAAGAAATGCCCAATAAAATTGATTTAGTTAATTTTTAAACCATTTTCAATAATTTATTGTGGGATTGTAAATATATATGTCATGAAGATGAATGATTTTTAGTGTACCATGGTGGTAAAAATTGAAAATAGGGATGAAGAAACACATTTTATATTGAATACATCATTATTATAGGCCAATTTCAAAATATTTTCTCATGATAAATTTATGAGTTTATTTGAAGGGAAAATGAGAAAATGTGCATGCATGATTTAAAATCCATTTTGAAAGGATTTAAATGGATAAGATAAATAATATATTAATGGATAGATATTTATATTCAAGGGCATAACCATTCATAAAAATTAGTCCTTTATTTTAATGGAGATCAGGAGAGAATTCAAATGAGGACCTACTAGAATCTATTATTGTATAAGGTTATGCTACACTGCTTCTTATGGTATAATTTTTTTTATATTTCATGGGCATCATGTTAGGTTGGACTTTGTTCCATGTGGATTATGATGAATGGTTTTTTTTCTTAATATTATTCATATTTTTATATAAATTCTTGTGGTCTATGTGTATTCATCAATTCATATATATATCCCCATAATCTTGGTGTGCAAGATCATTTCCATTTTTTGAGTTTTTACTTTTAAACACATGATATTGTAAGTAGTTCTTACCCTGAAAATTGGATCAATTATTTAATTTGTTATATAAATTTTTTTGGTTCACCTATCTTCTTAACAACCTAAAGTATATGACAATGAAGACTAGGGAGTTTCAGGATAATGATAGTTATTCAGAACAAGGGAATTAATTTGATTTTATTTTGAAAAATTTATTGTTGTTAATTAAATATTATATCTCTTGTGCCACATAAACAGGAAATTAAATGTTACATCCCTATTTTTAGTTTCTATTATTTTGGACAACATTAATAAATATTTTCAGAGCCATGTGTTTAGGTGGTGTTAGATTCTGATGCCTGGAGATCCTTGGTGTCGAAATTATAAAAAACATATTATATCAAGTACACATATTTTTTTCAAAAAAACTAGAATAACTCCCATATTGAGTCTCATAACATAAATTTGATATCTCTATTGAATTTAAAACATAGGTTTTACACTATGCATGATTTTACCATTGTCTACATCGGGTGTGTGTCTAAATTAAAATCATGGAAATATTAGTAATTTAATAAAGTTATTTACTTATTTATTACTTATTATATCACCATGACAAAGACTCCCCTAAATAATAATATTTTTGAAAAATATCTAGGTTTAGTTGCATAACCATGGGATTGAGAGGGGATCTATTGGATGCTCTATTATGGACAACTAACAATGGATCATTCTTTGGAAATTAGTGCGCTAACAAAGTTCCTGGATCCCCCTAAAGACAATGGTATAGACCAATTCTTCACCAATGATTGATCAAAAATCCTGGTATTATGTTTCTTTTTTGGTTTCTATCCCATTTCAAATTATCCTCCTACAAACTCAAATAAATCTTTAAATAGTTTTATTTGTAGGTTGATGAACAATTTATGGTTGATTAGTTATATTCCTAGAAATTTTTTAATATATATTATTTATGTTCACTTGATTAATTATCTTAATTTTTTATTCCTATAAAAATGAATTGAGAGAATTGTGAAAATCATATGAGGTTCAATCCTTATGTTTGTGCTCTATGCATTTTTCCCCATTCTTCATGTGACCATCATATGTAATCAGTTTGGCTGGTGTTTCAAAAAATACTAGGTAATCAACCACTATGCAAATTCCCTTTTGTGGAGTGGATTGAATTTGTGGGTTTGAGTTTTAGATCGTTGGAGTGATTGAGTTGTGATGATGGTGGTGGATAATCAATAGATGATTGGGTGTGGGTAAGGATTTTATTGTATCCTATTTTGGTGTTCATTGTTTGTGTGAAGAAGTGAAGATTTATTTCCAAGTTAATTGGATGGATAGAATCGATCCACCAACAACAATGATGCTCAAAATACATATATCCACAATCTATGGGAATGACAAGCAGCAGATCTAAAGGAAACTATAGTAGAAGTAGAAGATGTCAGAAGACCAAGGATTATAACACTAACACTAGGATTGAGAGGGGATATTTTGGATGACATTTTGTATAATACCATCATAAGATCATTATTATAAAATTGGTGATCCAAAAAAGTTCATAAATATTTTTAACAAAAATGGTATAAAACCATTTTTCACTGATGACTGATCCAAACTCATTGGCGGGTGCTTCTTTGCGGTTTCTATCCTATTTTAAATTATTTTCCTTCAAACTCAAATAAATTTTTATAATAGTTTGCCTTGTTGGTCAATTAATAATTTATGGTTGATGACTTATCTTCCTAAAATATTTTGAATAGATATTTTTTCTGTTTTCTCAATTAATCCTCTTCTTTAATTAATCCTACAAAAATTAATAAAGGCCAACATGAACGTCAATTGAGGTTCATTTATTATTTTTATTATTATTAATTTTCTTCCCCATTATTCACGAGATCTTCTTGAGTAATTAGTTTGATGGGGTTTATGAAATAATAGCTAATGAATCATTGTACAAGTGCTATTTGGTGTAACAAATTGAAATTTTTTTCTGAGTTTGAGATCGATGGAGTGATCGAGGTGTGACGACAATGATGGAAGATCATAAGATGATTGGGTGTGGGTATGGAGTTTCTCATATACTATTTGTGTGTGAAGCAATAGAACAATGTAGTGAGGATCAATTTCCAAGTGGATTGTATGGTTGGAATATGGCCACCAATAATGGAGATACTAGAACGACCTAGATCCAAAATATCTGAAAATTAGAAGAAGTTGATATATAGACGACTAGAGAAGAAGCGCCAGATGTGTAAAGACCCATGAGTTATAGAAAATCCCACATTATACTACATGTAGTCTAAAATAACACACTTCCAAGGGACCCATAATAAGTAGATAAGTTTAATTCATGAAACAAAATGTGACATGCCATGGGACATCTGTCACATGTTGTGTGACATGACCTTGAGAATTAGCGAGTACCCTTGGGGTACATTGGTGTGGCCAGAGTCATGTATATGGGCACAACCGGACTAAAAGTGATTTTCCTTAAACGTAGACATAGAAAAGTAACCATAACCATATTGGATAACGATCAAGGAAATATTACATGGGAATGGCCTGGTTTACATGGCCACAAACTAAATAACACAGGTACACCTGGGTCCATCCCCCATGTGGGTTGAATGAAGTATCATGTAATGAGCATAAAATTGGATCCCATCTCAAGGATTACTCTTGGATATTGTTTTCTGAATCCTCTATATGTTCTAGGGTGGGAGCCCCAATTTCATATTCCACCATCGGTTGGTATTGAGGTGTCCTTGTGACCAACATGCATGGGAATTGATCCCTTATATACCTGGTTAATCAAGTGAGGGTTTTTGGTGTCCCACACAGCCATGGGTGTGATCCTATATCTTTGTATCCATTTATTCTGACCTCTTGTGTGGGTTTCTTACTAGAAAGACCCAGCGATCATGACCTCTCAAATGAGATACAGTGGTATTATATGGAATTTGGAGTGAGTTCACATGAATGAGTGTTGTATTTTATCTCAAGAAGGAATCATTGGATAGATTTACGACTATGACCATACCCAGAGCCTTAATATCCATCATTGGTATATTTGGATGTTGTTATACTATGTATCATATTATGATTATAATTCCCTAATGATGATCTCACTACTATCTTGATGCATTTTGTTTGGAATTTTTTTGGTTTCCCTACTAGGTATTCTTATACTCACACCATGACGGGATCTTCCTCCACAAGTCATGTCTGATGTAGACTACATGTTATTCGATAGGGTCCTTGGTGGATGAGGAGAAGGTAGGAAATAGTTTTCCTAGAAATATCATGGTTCATAATAGGTGTTATATTTTATATTAGACACCTTAATCTGGTAGGATACACTCCCTTTATAGTTTTGGAGAGATTTTATTTGGACCTTTTTTATTTCTTGTATCATTATCATACATTGATTATGGTGTTTATATGTAATCACTAATTGGTATTAGTAGTATTAAATTTCAACAATATATGTGTATTTTTTGATGTGTTTATAGATATAGGTACCTTGGGATAAGCCATCTCTTCTGTATGATATCCCTACTCGATGCTTGTCTTTGGCCCCTGGCCTATTAGTGGTTGTCTTGTGGAGTCACTCTCATCTCATCCCCATAAAAGCATGAATTGGTGGGTCCATTCATGATAGAGTGGTATCTAAAAGGTGTATGTCTTATGATTTAAGTCAAAATATTGTCTTTGTGTGAGTTTTGGGTTGGAATTTATTGAAATAGTGTTCAAGTGTTTCATGTTCATCTCTCAATCTTTGTAACCTAGTGTTAGTGTGGTAGTCATAGTATTTATTCACTAGAAAACTAATAAGCTTCCTGGTGACTCATTACATATAGAAATTGGTTTTATAGAATATATTACTTCATGTCTCAAATAGGAAAAGGTATTGGTTTCCATGCCCTTTTGGAGTCACATCTTCAATATATAATCTTTACTATGGATCATATTATCCATTTTATGATTCCACAATGATGATTTATATATATTATTTTATATAATTATACCAAGGATAATCTACATTGTGATGAGGAATTGATATAGAGACATATTTAGGAGTTGGAAACTCCAAGTAGTTTTCCAACCGTACATCCACAATTCTAGTAAAAAATTATAGCCCTTGTACTGATGGATGTGTTTTATAGGTTGTGTGTGATTTAGTGTTTTTATTGATATTATAGGGTGATCTAGATCCCTAGGAAACTATGTACTAGATAAAGTAAGTTAAATGAGTATCTCACCTCATTAGGACACCTATAGACCAAACAGTGGTATTAAAAGTGATTCTTATTTAGGGATAAACATGGAAATGGTGTGGACTAATGACTTTGTCACATGATTATATGACTCTTTCAAATATTTTGTTTTAATATCTTTACATAGAAAAGTTACCTCCAGTGATATTGTGAGTAGTTCAAATTCACAAGAATCTGCAGCTTCCACAGGGAAGAATGGTTGTGGTGAGTAATCATCGAGGAGAACTAACCTCTCACGATACACAATGAATTTGTTTCCTTGAAATTTCTTTCAGATATATTCCTCTAATTGAGGCCTAGGTGTAGATATTTGGGCCTACATACAGATATTTGGTCTAGTGTAATACCACTTTTAATTCTTATATATTTGGGGGTGTTGGAACATCCTTTTGTTTTGAAGAAAGATTTTAGTCTAAGAACATGCTGATAGTGTGTTTCAGTATTGAAAGAACCAGAGATGAGGTATAAATATCATGTTTCCAAAGTTAGACAAAAGTATTTGAACAAGGATACATTTTAGGTGGTAATATCATGATGGAGGGTTTGTGGGTTAGATATCTAAGGATAATTATAGATTTCCCATAGAGATGTTATGAACTCTTATGGATATCAGGTAAATCTCACTCTGGATTTTCTAACTCATCATATAGTTGATTGGGAGTAACATGATGGTCCACTGAAGTAGAAGTAGTGGTAGGAATATGGAGGTCTATATTGAGTTGAAAATGGAGGAGAAGTATGGAGAGTAGATTTTTGTGATAGATTATTTGACCAATTTCCAACACTTCCCACATGTGGTCCTTGACAGAATCATGGAGTTTGTGGTCAGGGATGAGGATAGCTACCGATGGTGGATGCCTATAACCAAAAGGCTCTAGGGACAATTAAATGCATAATTTGTGTCTTTAATACATTTGTTTTAGTACTGGTAGACAAAGGCAGGATCCACTCCTTTATTACTATATCCCAATTTAGAGACCTAATGAATCTATTTCTACCTTTATATCAACCCTTATGTTTAGAGACTCCCTTATGATAGGATTAAATGATCACATACATCATCTAGTAGTGTGACCTAACTCTTGGTTCAGAGTTATTTATTTGGTACATCTTTGTAGTATATATGAGTCCTTAGGATGTAATATTTTTAATTTATTGGCTATCCATAGTTAATACCAAGGTTTATTATTTCATTTCATGGATGTGGTGTACTTTGGATTATGAGATTAGGTTTTCCTTCATCATTGAGAAAGAAACCCAAGATGAATAGAATGGGATCATACATAAGAGGTTACAATCAATTACTCACCATTGGGGTGTTATTACATTTGAAGTATGGGATGTTATGTATTTTTAGATTCCTATATTATTAGTATAGTTCAAATAAGTATTTCATTATGATGTGTCAGAAATCACTTTCCTACAAAATGTAGACTTATGCTTTGACTTTCACCAAGGTACTACCCCAATATATACATCATCATATTATATGGATCTCAAAGTGGTTAACTAACTAAAGTAGTAGTTGGAGGACCTATAATGGAAGGTATTTATCAAACCCATTGTTTCCCCAAGGAAATACCTATTATTGTATACTGAGAAGTAGGATGGGATCTTGAGGTTGTGTGTGCACTACCATACCTATTCAATCTTTTGATTGGGAATGGAAAGTTCTCAATTTCAGGCTTCAAATCATGTTATCACCAGATTAATATAAATTACCTAGATATAACAAAGATATAATTATGATATTGATATGGACATTATGAATATATGGTGATGCCTTTCTGTATGATGAATTCCCCAATAATTTTCATGGGACTCATGAACCTGATCTTTCAAAATTTCCTAAACCAGTTTTTGGTTGTCTTCATTAATGAAATTCTATTGTAGTCAACATTATAGGAGGAGTAAGTGAGACACTTGAGGCTGGATCTATACATACTATGAGAGAAATATATTAATAGGATGATATTGAAGTGTCATTTTCAGATTAGATATATCCAGTTTCTAATGAATTTCATCTCATTAGAAGGTTTAGTATTTGTCTTGAAGAAGTTTTAAGCAGCCCTAGATGGGGAACCACCTTAGAGTTTGACTAAGAGGTAGAGCTTACTCCTGTTGGTAGGATACTATAGGAGATTAAATTATAATTTATCTATGATATAGGCACCCTTTATTTTTATAACTCCAAAAAGAAATCCTTTTCTTTAGAAATATATTTTCCATTAGAATTTTCAAGATTTGTGGAATAGGTTGACTTACACTCCCATTTTCAGATTTCAAGAAGAGTGTGTCATTTTCTAGGGGATTTATGATTTTTTTTGTGACAAAACATAGTTATATTATAATGTAGATGAATGTAGTGTTTTATTATCGGTCTCTGAATTTGGATACATCATGATCATAACTATACGACCCATGATTTAGAGTTGGTAGTGATAGGCATTACTATGAAGATGTGTCAACACATCCTTATGGGTGAGCATTTTATCATCTATTCTGATGATAATAGTATTAGATATATACTATCACAAAATGGCCATGAAAATATAGAAAGTGGATTTATAAATCTCTTCTAGAATTATGACTTTGAAATAGTATATACTCTCATTAATGATAGAATGGTATCATATTCTCTTATCAAAAGATCTTGTTTGCAATTGTTCACCCAGGAATCAGAGTAGATAGCCTCATTGTAGTTTTCCTTAGTGGAAAAGGATGGATTGGCATATTTATAGTTTATTATTATTACCCCACCACTTGTACAATGTTTAATAGTGGAATATCATGAATATGCTAATTGGAATACCACACATACTCAAATTTCTAATGGACATGGTGGGGATCATGTCATCCTTGTCACAAGATGGATGATGGTTCTAGTGATGTTGTGAGAGGAGGATGTGAGGGATTTTCATACATCCCATTTAACGGTGTATATATCTGTGTAGAAGGTATAACAAGCCCTTTAGTGTCATTATTTTTTTCCAGGGACAAATAAGTGTGTATGAGAGTTTGTCTATTAATGCCTCACTTTTCAGCAGGTGAAGGATCAACATTGGTTCCATTCGGTTTAAATCAACCCCTTGAGGTATTAGACTAGAAGTGAGATGGTACACCTATATAATTCTTGGTTCTGCTACTGGAAATTTCTATAGTACACAATTCCAACTGGGTGATTATTGACTAACTCATAAAGGCATCCCACATCTTAACTATTCAATGGGAGAGTTTGGAGGAGAGTCTGGGATGCCATTGCAAGTTGAATATTATCTGGATTTATAGAGTTGCCTTTATGATCATTTCATAACATGTTTCTCACTTAAAAATATTATTATAGATAGGATTAAATAACGCCTTTGGGACCCATTTTCATTTGATAATAGTGTTTCACCCATTGTATGATCACCTACCTATATAGAACAGTCAGGTTCTGGAGTAAATGATGTGTGCTTGATTGTTAGACTTTAGCCATAGTTCGTAAGATCACATACCCTTAGTTTAATTTTAATATATCAATAGCTACCATTCCACCATTTACATGGTATAATTTAAGTTCTTGTATGGGAGACCCTACAGGTCACCAATATAGTGGACTGGTCTAATTAAGTCATTACACATGGACCCAAAATAGGTGTGATCTATGACAAAAAATTGAAAATTATTTATAAGTAGATTAAAACTACCTAGATCTATCATATTCCTTATTAATTCCAATAAAAGAAAAATTTGGAGTTTGGTAAGGGTGTCCATGTGTTCTTAAAGGTCTCACATTTACATGGATTGTGGATATTTTCCTGTACTGGAAACTTATATTTGAAATTAATTGGCCTTTTCCAATTGTTGTGTAGAGTTAGTGAGGTGGTATACCTCTTTGATCTACTATTTTGTTTAGACTAGGTACATGATGTATTCCTTTTTAAACAACTAAGGTGACATGTTCATTCTATATTGAAATTTATTGACTAGGGAGAATTGGACATTGATGATGGAGCTTCCATTTGGGTAGGTATTTTTCCTTCCAGGATAAAAATCCCCAGGGTGTGGAAAATGTGACATCCCTTTTTTTACATGGTAATACATTGGAATATATTGAGAAAAAAATTTCAAGTTACACATTGACATTGCATGATATTCCAAGTCCCATAGATATGTGGTGTTGATATTATAAAAAGATTAAATATATTACTTCATGCATGAGATTATTTTTAGAAATAATAGAATAACTCTTGAATAAAGTATCAAATCAAAAATATGGGACCATCATTGAATATAGAATGTGGATTTTACCCAAGATGTTACATAACTATTTTCAACATTGGATGTTTTGTGAGAGTGAAGATGTTGTAATGTTATAGATTTAATTAATTAATTATTTACTTGATATATCTTCATGACCATTAATCATATATACAAACATGTTTTTTCCAAATCCCTATAGTTATCTGCATAACCCTAGGATTTATTGAGGATTCCTTGGTGGTTGATTTTTAGATGACCAAAAATGGAACATGCATTGATGATTAGTGTACCAAAAGAGTTCAGGGATCCCACTAACGATGATGGAACATAACCTTTTTTCAATAAATATTTATCCAAACTAAAGGTTTGATATTTTATTTTTTGTAAACCCATTATTGATTTTCCCACATCAAATGTAAACTAATTATTCTATATAACAACCAGATATTTTTGTGAATTTATTTTATTAATAAATATAGTATTTTTTATATTTTGTGTCATGCCCCACACTATTTTTAGCTTTTGTTACATAAAAAATTGAAATAATATTTCACTACATGAAATAATGATATTGCCCTACATTACCCAAAACTCCAATATTAAACTAAATGTGATATATAATTATTTAATAAGATAGTTATCAACTAGTAAATAGAATTGTTTGTATGAATAAAATTAACTAATTTATTAAAATATGTGGCTTACACATGTATTCGTTTGGGACTAATTAATTATAAAATAAAATCCAAACTGATTGAAAATAATGGAAATCCTATTGGAAAAATTATTTTTATGAAAGAGAACACGTTTAACCTAAATAAATTAATCAAAAAAATTTTATTATATAATTTTCATGAAATATATATAGTATATATTTAATGAACCATTTAATGTTCATATATATTTTTTTCTAGATAATAGATAATAAAAAATGCAATTTTATTCTTAAAAAGATTATTTTTAAAAAATAGTATTGTCACCATATATGAAATTATTTAGAATTTTTTTCCAAAAATTTAGAAAATGTAATTGAAAAAAATAAATTTCATTTATTTATCACTATTTTAAAATTATCTTATTGTGAATTTTATATAGTTTTCTTAAAAGATTGATTTTTTATGAATAGTGAAAACTACATCTTTTTAATTAAAAATTGTCTTTTTATTTTAATTATTTATAAAGTTAACCTATATTTAAATTAGTTTTTCAGTAAAACTTATAACAATTATATATATATATTAATTAATTTTTTCCCATTAAAATTATATTCATATTGAAATTTTATATAAAAACCAATTAATTTTTTTTTAATTTTTTTCTCTTTAAAAACTTGCTTTTTCCTTATGTCTGTGGGATTAGTCCAAATTAAATATTTTTAGATTATGGGAATTTAATTTAGAATAATTTATTCCATATTTTAACTCAATATATTTTATATTAGAAAATAATTTTAACTTAATTTTTGATCAAAAATAATAGTGAAAATAAGTAATAATAATTAACGTATTTAAGGTAAAAATTAGTTTACTGAGGTTCAAAAAATGATAAGGGTTCACATGACCTAAAAAAGTATAAATTATATTTAATATAAATATTTAAATAATATAATTAATAAGTCTCTCTAATACTCAATTTTGAATCCTTTTTGATGGATGAGAATGTGGGTATAATTTTTTCTTTTCAAATCCTTACAAGTGTTCCCCTCACCTCACTTATAAAAGGCCTCCCTTTATACTCCATTACTCAAAACCTAAAACCATTTTTTGGGCCACTAAACTCCAAAATCACTAACCAAATTCCATCCTCCCAATCAATAATCCTTATTTTGTGGATAGATCCTACCTATGAAGGATTGTGTTGAAAACATTATGTGGTTACCCAAAGAAGAGGTAATAATATTCAACAACCATTTTATTTTATTTATTTATCAACATAATTAAATTATTAGTAAAACATGATTATTTATAAACCTTATTATCTTCCTTATAATGGAAATTTTCAATTTCTAATGTGTAACTAAATCATCATTCGTTTTTACGATGGACTACCATCACTTGAATGAATGTCATTCATTTTTTCATTACCGCTTATCATGGTTAGGTATGACTGTTGTTATAAAGCGTATATATATGTTATTTATTAATTAATTATAACTTTTTATTAATTATATCATACATAATTTTTTAATTTATATTCTATATAGGATACAATAATTTCATTCCTATGTAAGGTAGACTACTGCCTCACAAAGCGATGTGACGGGTTTTTCACCAATTATTATCATGTAGTGTAATAAGGATAATTTTAATGAATATATATGATATAAATGAAATTAATATTATATTAATGAAATATTTATCATTATTAAAATATTATATATAATTTTATTTCTTACCATTTCACTCACTAAATGAATATAACATCTTTCGTGTATGTGTAGAATATCGCCATCATGAAGTGATGTGACTCCATCTTTTCCACACAATAAAAAAGGATTATATAAAAACTAAAATTTAAATAAATACTATTTTATTTTATATATTATTATCAATATTTAAATATAAAATATCACATACCTTTTTCCATAATGATTCGTTAAAAATGGGAAAATTACACTTGCACTTGTACGACCTAACGTCTCAATGATCGTAACATACATCATTTCTCAAAACCATATTTCAGGATTATTACTGAAATATAAATGATTTATAAATATGAAAATAAATTCATGAATATAATTATTTGTATTATTTAACCATTATAAATTTAATAGAACAAAAAATAAAAATAAAACAATTCAAATACAAAAAACAAAGTGACTTTTCATAAAACTAGGTTCTAAGAAGGAATTGATACTAAAAGTGTAATAAATTGTTATAAGTAAATCATATATTATGTGATATATATAAGTATGTTTATATAAAATTTTTATAATAAAATTATATTTATTATATATGAGGTTCTAATGTGTTTGAATGAAGTCAAAAGTTAAGGTAAGGGATTTCTAATATCTTATGCTTTTTGGGGAAAAGTATTCCATATCCACCACTAAATTATTTTATGTGGTGTATACACTTACCATTAATGTATTTAGTTATTGTTATCTAGAATAATATTATGGTATACATATCCATTTTATGATCTCACTCTCAGGGGTTTTACAGTTCAGAAGTCCACAAATCAGTAAGGGAATTTTGTCCCAATTTTCCTTCTTTGGGATATAGGTTATGATATGAACCTATCTTTTTTAGGAGCTATATGTAATAAAATTTTGATATGTTATATAATAAATATAACTCTTTCCATTATATTATAGTTTTCATCTAATTTTAATCTTTTATGGGGATTATGATTTAATGTTATAAGTTGGGTAGTGTTTTGTGTTAAAACATTATTGTTTATTAGGATCATTGCGATTATACTTTTAATGAGTAACTAATATGATACATATCTCAATAAATTAATAATGATTCATATTTGATAGTTATTTTATGATAATACATGTTTAAACTTCATTTTATTCACTTTTTATAATTTAGAGCGAGAAATAATGTTTTTAATAAAAACCATCTTTTTAGTTGAAAACCCTTTTTCATCCAAAACCATGTTTTATAAAAAAATAAAAAATATTATTAACATACGCTAAATGATTTATTAATGAAATTTTTACCCATTTTTTAATTTTCAAAAAATATTTGGAGTGTAATATTTTTGTATTCTTCCAATCTATGCCCATTTTGATTTTACATAAAATATGAAAGAAATATTTGTTTTAACATATATGACAAAACCATAATTTTACTCTATTATACCAATTATTTTCTTTAAACAATCCATTTTAATTATTTAATATTATTTTCAATGGAAATTAATTTCAAAATTATTTATGAAATTTTAGTTTTAAGAAATTATTTTCAAATAAAAGTTTCCATCCCCTGGAAATGTTCCATGTGATCTTTAAAACTTATTTTTTCTTGTAAGAGGACATCCTTTGATGTTAATTATGTTTTAATATGGTTAATATCCATGGATACCATTCCTATTATTTATCTAAATAGTTTATTTTTATCATGAATTAATTTTTAGGAAACCTATTTCAATTCCATATGTTATTCCATAATGAAATGTGTTTGAAACATGCTCTTTCCATGGGTTATACTTTGAGTAAATGATGAAATAATTATAAAAACCTTTTTTACTTAGGTTCTAATATGAGTAATGTTTTATGATAATGTAGAAAATGAATATATTATTTTCATTATGTGATGGGTTGTACCGATATCTCCCTCCAATGCACTGGGTAATGAGTAATGTCATATATGATCAAAGGGTAAATGCGAGGTTATCTCAAACACAAAAGAGAGTAAACGGGATGCAATACTAAGCCCAATGTAGTTACATAGGTGGTAATCCCAATACAAACATTTTATAATTGTCTTAGTGGGTATCCTTGACATAATATTTTCAATTTTTATTTTTACACCATAAATATATGTTTTATTCCAATTTTATTATAAAGCTGCTCATGTTGTTTAATTCCCTTCTTAATCATAACTTATGAACTTCCAATAATTATAACATGAATCAATATTACAATCATGGATATGTAGGGTATGGTTTTCAAATGTTATGATCATGTTTTTATACAGTTATGTTCATGTTATGCTTATTTATCTCCCTTTCTACAATAACAGAGCATCATATCTCACCCTTTATTATCTTTTCTTTCTCAACGTCATGAAGAAATGTATAACTTATGATATGTATATGAAGGGTGATAGTTATTAAGA
The DNA here is from genome assembly GCA_963277665.1 of Viscum album. Taxonomy (NCBI): domain Eukaryota; kingdom Viridiplantae; phylum Streptophyta; class Magnoliopsida; order Santalales; family Viscaceae; genus Viscum; species Viscum album. Next base: position 367,116,100 of record OY728119.1, on the reverse strand, counting down.
ATATAGTGGGAGATTATTTATTTTACATATTAACAAACCTTTTGTGTTTTCAAGTTTATAAAGGCATTACACCTTATTGGTCCTCAGTCTTGTGTTCATGTAATGTATTGAATATTCATCAAAATGATGTGAGGTCTATATATGATAATCCTGGTTCGTAATAGTTTCTGTCAAAGGAAATTTTTATTTAGCCTTTAGAAACTAGGATGTGAAAATTATAGATATATCCCAAGGGATATTTCTGTGGATTATTCTAGTGATGTATCTATGGATAACTCTAAAGATGAGTCAAAGTATAGTAAAATGTCTAGGAATATTGGTAATGTATAGAGAAAGTGGTTTTTGAGAAATTAAATCCCTTTATGGATGATATAGGTGGATATGTCTCTTGTAAAGAGGTACTTAGGGATAATAAATTTGAAAAATTTCCATTTATATAGACTTGATCATTATCTAATGCATGAAAATAGGCATTACTGCACACCAAGATTGACAATCCTGGGCGGTATGCTTTGGAAATTTATAAACTCATTAATGACTATCACAATGGATCTAAATATATAATACCTATGAATAAACAACAATAAAATTAATGTGTAATATACTAAAAATAATTTCGTATGATTTAGATGCCAGATAAGTTTTTAATCTTGATTATGTTATCTCCCACTATATTTCTCATACTATGCTTTTTTGTTAGTGTTAATGGATGGAACCAAAGAAACTATGTTAATTTTTAATAAAACTGATAATGGAATTATTTTTCTCCTGAAAAACTAAATTTTGTAGGAACTAAAATTAAAAATCACATTACATTCATCAGACAACTTTATCAATATACGAGTCATGCTAAAATTCCAAGTGAGAAGAAAATGGAAAAATATTATATTGGGTAATTTAGGAGGAAACTCCCACTTTGTTTCATTGGTTCTGATGATCCTTTAGTTTTAGAGAAATGGAATAGTTCCAAACAAAATATAATATCCATTCTCCAGCACTCATATCCTGAAAAAATCATTTTTTTGTTTTCTATTTGAAAGGTGAGGCACATCAATGGTGGACCCTTACTAAGAATATTATTAAATTAAAATAAATTTAATTTATGATGTTCTATGGGTTTAAAACATTATTTTTTTAATAAGTATATTTCTTATATTATTAATATAAAAATAGATACTTAAATTATAGATCACAAGAAGAAGTATGATGATTTTGTTGGTTCCTATGAAGTAAATTTTACCATGCTTGTGACGTTCTATTAGGGTATTTTCATTCAACTTGGAGGTAAGGTTGATATATTCTTCAATGGATTGAAACCAAATCTAGTAAGGTGTTTATCCAAAAGGTAATTTGGGATGATACTAAGAAATCATTAAATGTGTACTGAAGGTGAAAATGGTATCTAGAAACACTATTGGTTTTGGTGATAAGAAAAGGAAGATATGGTTGCATGGAAATTCAATGGATATTTCACATGGTTGGAATAGAAATTTATAAACTCATACTTTTAAAAATTGTTTGAAGGCTCCCATATGTGATTTCCTAAAAGGAATAAGAATGTGTTTGTGTGGGACGTACAACCTTTGAGAAAAATAATGTAGAAGTACTATGAATAGGATATTCAATGAAATGAATGGATAAATATCTCTAGTTAATGTACCAGCCACAATCAAGTGTTTCATGTTCAAAGATTTTGGTAATTATGAACATCAATTCAACAATATAATGTCTAATGTGGATAATAATACACAAAAAAATTTAGACAAAGGAAAAATGAAAATATTATTCCATCATAATAGATGAAGTTAATAAATTTAATTAGGGAACACTTTTCCAACCATACATAGTTAGGAATTTCTTTTTTGATTTTGTATGAATAATCCCTATGAAAATATTATTTTTTTATCCTCTTGTGAAATTCCATGTGATTATCTCCCTCAATATGGATTTTGGAATAATTAAATCACATATTATATTCTATTATTGCAAGGATGAACCAAATCTCCCAATGAAAATGTTTTTGTGTAAGATAAGAGATTAAATAAGGAATATATGGTGAATTAAAATTTCAAAGTTTATACCTCTCCATGTAATATTAAATTAATAGATTTTTGTACCATTAGGGGTTTATGAGTTTCTGGTCGATCATAATAACAGTGCCATTAACACCCCTTTTTAAGTTTTATGTGATGGTATTTTAACAATACTAACGATGTTTTAAGACACATATATGGAAATATAACCTTTTGGTTTTGTATCTATTTTAGTAAAAAAGTTATTTATGTTTTAATTCCTTTACACTTTGTGTGCATATGATTAAATTCACTAATATAATTTACAGATAATATTATATTTGATGTAGCGATAACTATGAGTAGTAGTATATCACCTTAAAAGTAGACACACTTCAGTTCGACCAGATAATATTTTTACCGGGAATCACACGCTAGAATTTATATTAATGAAGTGGTAATATTTCATTGAGTATTATATTAAATTTTTTATGATAGGGAGAGGAAATTTACCTTGATGTTATGAATAATTCATCAGAAATAACATCATATAGTGTTGGCTTTCAATATAGTGTATCATCATCATAAATATGGTGAGTTTGAGAGAATAATCCATACCATAAATGATATTATACGATATTATTCAACTGATTTTAAATGATGTTGGGATAAAAACATTACTAAAGATAAATTTTCTTAGAGTAATAAATTTCAATAAATAATACTAATGGATCCTTAGGAATCCATTTATGGAAGGAAGTATATAGCACCAACCTACTGGAATGAAGTCATGGAATGAATGTTATTGGGACTCGAAAAAGATAATGTGATGAAAGAAAAGGCTAGATCCATTCAACATCATTAAGTAGGGATAAATATTATGGAAAAAAATTTCAAATATATATTTCTGTTTAACATGGTGAGAATGTAATTCTCTAAAAAAATTCATGGAATATTGAAGTGAAAACTATGCACTAGGTATATTTGTCCCTTTGAAATACATGATCATATTTGGGAAGTATCTTATCCTTTGGTGATTCCAAAAAACATATATTAGTTTCATGATGTGTTCCATGTACCAATCTTTAGAAAATATAAACCTGATCCATCACATGTATTGAATTGAATGTTTATTCCATTGAAGAATGATCCTTCAAAAAAGGATTAATAAGTTGATATTTTAGATCATAAAAAATAAAGTGCCATTGAAAAATACAACTCACCTAATAAATGTTTAGTGAAAACACACTATTTTGAGGAAACTATTTGTGAACCTTAGGATGTAATTATGTGTAATTATCCTCCATTTTTGGTACCTTAGTGACTAATTTCAAGGAGGAAATCCTTTCATGTGGGGTAAAATGTGACAACCTGAGATTTTTGACAACTTCTTAGAACACATTTAATTTCATAAATATTTTTTATGACATGCAACACTAATTCAATATTGTTTTATAATAATCTTAGAGATTATTTTGTGTTACAAGAAAAATTATGTTTTTCCTATGTTTCACACAACATCGGGTTTAAATGAAACATCACATATTAATAAAATATTATTATTTAACAAGATAGTTATCACAAAGACGTTTTAATGGAGGGTATGAATATAATTAAATAAATTATTAAAATATATTTTCCACAGATGTATTCTTTAGTGAAAAATTAATTACTAATTAAAATATAAAAAAATTGAAAATATATGAAATCATTTTCAAAAAACATTTTTTATAAAAAAATACATTTTTATCTTCATTAAATTAAAGAAACCACTTTTGGAGTTTTATTTTAATGAAATTTATATATTATACATTCAAACAACTATTTAAAATTCATTTTATTTGTTCTCTATAAAGGAGATAAGAATAAATAAAATTTTATGAATAAAACTACATTTTTTTGCTAAAAACCTATTTCATCGCAATTTCCTCCATTATTTTTAAAAATAGTTGTTGAGAAAATTTTAAAATTTATTTTAAAAAATATAGATCATTTTTTAATCATAATTTCAAAATTATCTTTGGTATAATGTTTGAGATTATTCTAAAATGGTTAATTTTTTACGAACAATTAAAAATATTGAATTTTAATTGAAAACTGGCTTTTAATTTAAATTATCCATAAAGATAAATTATATTAGAAAAATTTTAAAGTAAAAAAAATATATTTTATATCTATTAATAGAATTTATTCAATTTAAATCATCTACATATTGAATTTTGAAATAAAAACATTGTAAACTATTGAACATTTCTCTCATCGCATCTAAAGGTTTTATTTTAATTTAATATTTTTGGCTTCTTTGAATATAATTTTGAAAAATGGATTCCATAATTTTAATAAGAAAAATTTATATTATCTAACATTTCCAAATTAATTTGTTTCCAAAATTAATTTCTTAACAGTAAAAACATTATTTATCATGATTAAGGAAAATTTTGGTTTACCGATGGTTAAAATAAATAGATATGGGTTAAAATGGTATTAAAACATGTATAAAATATTCATTATAGCCATATATAGACCCTAAATTTTTTTACATCTCACTAATAATCCATTTTAAATATTTATTTTATGATAAAAACGGGGGTATATGTTTTTATGTCCAAATAATTACCAGTTTTCCACTCACATAACTTATTAAAGGTCACCCGCTCTCGTCCCTCATTCACACCTTAAAACCATTTTAGATTGGTTAAAACCATCCCAAATCGCTTCCTGAATTCATATATATCATCCTATAATCCTTATTGTAGGCATAAATCCACCCTATTAAGATTTTGGTGCAAACCTAAGGGGGTTACCCAAAGAAGAGGTAAAGTTCTTCAATGAGTATTTTTATTTTATTTCTTCCTCAAACTAATTAAATTATTATAAAATAAAATTGATAAAATAAAATAACTATATTACATATAATTATAAGATATTATATTAATATAATTATTGACAACCATCTCCATTTCCATAAAATTGTTTCAAATTTGTTATTCCTATGTATGAAGGACTATCATATTGTGTACCAATGTCAGTTTTTTTTTCATTACCCACTCACACGGTATGGTATGATGATGGATATAAAGTATATATATGATATTTATAGAATAATTATACTTATTTATTAATTATAACATATATAACATTTTTTACATTACATTCATATAAGTATATGATAATGTCGTTCATGTGTATGGCAGACTGCTTCCTCATAAAGATATGTGATTTGTTTTATCACTAACCCATTACATAGAATGTAATAAGAATAATGTTACAGAATATTTGTGATATAAATGAAATAAATTTTATATTTATTCCAAATTTATCATTCTGATAATATAATATATCATTTATCTCTTACATTTTTACTCATTGAAGGATGATAAGTGGTTCGTCTACATGTGGACTACTACCTTTACAAAATGATGTGACTCTTTATTTTCATCACTAGACCAAAGGGGTAATATTTATTAATATATTTATGGAAATAATAATTTTTTATTTTTATTAAAATTATATAAGAAGAAAATATTGCATAATTCCATTCCATAATTATCATTACAAAATGGGAATGTTACACAAGGCTAGGTACGACCTACCGTCTCTATGATCGGGACATATTACGTTTCTCAAAACCGTCCTTCATTCATGGTCTTAAAAGTATAATTGAAGAATTAATATGATAATTACATAATTATTATTAATCTTTATACAATTTAACCATTATAAATGTAACAGGATCGAAACGAACTAATCAAAACATATATAAAAAAAGGGTATTACCCAAAATTCGATTTCAAAAATGAATTATTTATAAATGGGTAATAAATGGTCATAAGTAAATAATATATGGTATTATATATATATAATTATGGTTCTATAATATATGTTTAATAAAATTATATTTATTATAAAGGATATTCCCACATCTACGAAGGATGTTGAGACATAATCTAAGGGATTTGTTTTCCATCACTCATTTCAGGGACACATATGCAATATTCTACAACCAATTTATTTTATGTGGTGTATATACTTCCCATGAATGTATTTTATGACTATTATCCTAAAAATTATTTTGGTTTATATATAAATTTTTGGATCTCTCTTTCAAGGGTTTTACAGTTCAACTGTTAATAAATATATAAGGGATTTTTTCCCCAATATGCCTTCGTTAGGACATAAGTTGTGATATACATATATCTTTCTTATAAGGTATATATATTTCCAATTTAACATGTTATATAATTAATATAATTATTTTAATTATAAAATAAGTTTTATTTAATGTTATACTTTCATGGGGATTATGATTCTAAGGTACTAAAGTGGGTGGATTTTTATGTTAAAATATAATCATTTATCATGATTTTTTATGATTATACTTCCAATGATGAAATTATATGACTTATATATAAAATAAAGTCATGAAATTTATTCTATTTTTTTATGGGAATAAATTCTCTCATTTCATTTTCCTCTTTTTATGTAATCAAGTGTCTGAAATAAATATTTTTACAAAACAATGACTTTTCAATTGAAAAGACTTATTCTTCCAAAAAAATGTTTTCTAATTTTTTTTAAAAAACATAGAAAAATAAAAATGATTAATTAATGAATTTTTACCACTTTTTAAATTTTTTTTTGAATCACACTATTTTTTTCAAAACAATCCCCATTGGGAGTTTACTGAAAATGTGAAAGGGATCATAGTTTAAACATATATGATAAGAGTAGAATTTTCTACTGTCATGCCCATTATTTTCTCTAAAGATAAATTTAAAATTATGTAAGGATATTTTCAAATAAAAGTATTTTCAAAATTAGTTATGAATTTTTAGTTTTAAAATTGTATTTTTAATGAAATGTTATTTTTTCCAATAAATGTTCCATGTGATTTTTAAATATAATTTTTACATATAAGTTGAAATATTTTGAAGTTATTTCTGATTTAATGGGGTTATTATCCAAGGATAAAATTATTATTGTTTCACTAAATAGTTTTTAGGAAAAAAAATGTTTTCATAGATCTTGTTTCTCTTCTATGGGTTATTACACGATGAAAAGATTAAGAAACCCACTTGTTTTTAAAAATGTTATGTTTTGAGAAAAAAAAAAGATTATGAAATCCATTTATTTTCATGGGTGAAAAGATAATGAATTTTCAGTTTTTTAATTGAAAATATATGTATGATTTCCATCATGTTCTGGGTGGGACCTATATCTCTCTACAATTCATTTGGACTAATTAATGTTATATAAGACGAAATGGTACATATAAAGTTATCCCAAGATAGAAAAAGGGTACATGGAGGATCAAACCAAGAACAAAGTAGTAAGATAGGTGGTAATCCCAATCATTAAAATTAATTAATGTCTTAATTGATTTCCTTAAGATATGTTTTCCTATGCTTAGGTATAAGCCAAAAATCTATTCCTTTTTCCAATGCTATTTTCTTATAGATTATATTGTTTTATTACCATTTGATTCATGTCTAATTCACTTAAAATAATTATACTATGACTAGATATTATGATATTTGGCATATATGGTATGTTTTTCAAATTTTATGCTCATGTCCTAGTTTCCTTATCTTCATGTTATGCTTACATCTCTCACTTTTTTTACCCTTATAGAGAATCTGAGCTCACCCTTTATTATGTTTCCTTCCCAAAGATCATCAAGAAATGTATTAGATATGATCTTCTTAAGTAGGGATCTTGTTATTAATAACAAACTGGGATATGGCTTAGTTTACCTATAAAAAACATGTTTTTATTGCCAAGTTTCTAAAGGAATTATACCTTTATTATCCTCCAGAATGTGTTTGTGTAATGTACTGAATATTAATAAAAAAATGTAATATATATCTTTGTTAAGCCTAAGTCTCTATATAGTAACAGTTTTTTTCCAGTTAATGGTTAATTTGTGGTTGATAATTATCTTATTTGAGAATTAATAATTGATATTATTTTTTTTATTTGTCAATCCACTTCATTTATCACTCTAATGAAAATTGTTTTTGGAAAACATGATCATTGGAAATGGTACCTTCTATGTGTTTGTGTTTTATTCATATCTCATACCATTCATCAAGTGATCATCATTGGTATTTAGTTTCACTATTAGTTCAACAATTAATTGGTAATTAATAATTTCACAATTTTTCATTATCATAATTGATTTATAAAATGGGTTCAAGTTGAAGTTCAATGGAGTGATCTACATACAATGATAGTGGTGGGCGATTAGAGGATGATTGTTTATAATCCTAGAGATTTCTTTTTCCTGTTTTGGAATGAGTTGATAGTATGGTAGAATGCAGATTTATTTTTAGGTGGATCGAGTAGCCCTAATATTGATACCAGAAATGGAGAGTCTCGATAAAACTAGATATAAAATATCTTTTAACTATTATAATTGGTTCTAAAGGAAAAGTTGGATGTAGTGGAAGATAAATGAAGAAAGTGGGGTTCTATAAATTCTCACACTACATGCTATATAGTCCTAAATAACACACACTAACTATGGGTGTCAGGGTTTACACATGAAATAAAACATGCCATGGTGTGTGACACATGTCATACACTGAGTCACATGTTTAAAATGTTGTGTAACATTACTCGGTGACTTTGTGTATACCCTCAGAGCATGCATACATGGACATGGAAAAATACATAGGAATGGATAGAGTATATCATAACATCCCATTACTCATTCATGTATAAGAACTCTTATGAATCCTGGTAAATGGTAATGACCAAAGAACACAAGAATGTCCTACTACACACAGGCATGGACGGATGCACACAGGTAGACTATGGGAAAGAAAGACAACCTGTGTACTATTAATAAAAATTATTTAATTTCTACATGTTGTATTGTGTCCCTTTCTTTCATAAGTATGGAATAGTATTATTTGGGTGTGTTCTCTCGCTTAATCCCCCATGAGGGAAGAGTGAGGCATCTAGTCTTGAATATATAATGTGAAACTCTCTATAAGATTATTCTTGGATATATTTATCAGAATTTTCTATGATGGTTAGGGTGGGATCATCTATAATATCTTCTACCCTATGTGGGGTTCAATGAATCTACATGCCCAACATATTTGAAATTTGATCCCCTACATAGTTGTTTTCGATTTCCTCTATGGCCTTCGGTGTGATCCCCTATTTTTTTATCAATCTCTTCTAACTTTTATTTCATGTTAATCCCAAGTGAGACCTGGATGGCATGACCTCTTATATGAGAGACATTAGTATTATCTATCTCATAGGATGAGTTATCCCAAATGAGCATTATCCTCTATCTCTAGTATGAGTCTTATAATGGATTTTTATTTGTTACCTTACCATGATACATTGTTTCTATAATGAGTATATATATATATGTTATTATTGTATATCTCATATACGAATTGGTGTTCCCTCATAATGAGATTACTAATCTCTTGATGATGAATGCTTTCATTTTTGGGGCATCCTAATAGGTATTGTAATAATCACCCCAACATGGCCTCTACCTATACATGTCATTCCATATTAACATGAAAATATATTCGACGAGGTACTTGGTGGACTATATAAAGAAATTCCATAGTTCTTCCAGACAAATTAGGGCTCATACCTGGAATCTCATTTGATTATAGTCCCCTACTTCAAGAGGGTTAGACACCCTTTACTATTTATATGGTCTTGTATTTGGACCCTTATGCTTTGCAGTATTATTTTCATACTCATATTGTGGTATTTAGATATATTCATGCAATAGTGATAGTAGTATTTATATTTCATCTTTTTAAAGTTATTTTTAGATGTGTTTATATATACATCTACCGTAGAATAAAGCCTCCCAAGTGTGTGATATCCCTATTCAGTACTTGTTGTTATACCCTTGCCGATTACTGATGGGATTTGGTGTCACACGTAATTAATTTTCTCCCATATAGTCTCCAGTGGGTTGGGTCGTGATATTAAAATTACCTATCACATTTTCATCTTTCTTGAACGTCCATATTCATGATCATTACCTCTTTCAAATTTAATTTAAGTTATGTTTCACTCATCATATATTATGTATTAATTATTAAAATTAAGTGTTCTACCATTTCCCAAAGGGTTTGACCCCAAATAATCATATTTTTTATTATGTCTAACAGTTTTTGGGTGTCTGTCCCATGATTTGAAAATTTTCAACTACATCAAAACCATGAGAATTAATGACATCCTATGTGTTGATCAAGTTTATATAATCTTTTTTGGGAACATAGTTAATAAAAATTTAGTTTAATATCCTAAAATAAGTTTATTCACCCAATCATTTAGTTTTATTTATTTAGACATGGTTTTTATATTGTTTTTTTATTTCTACTATAAGATTTTAATTTATGGTTATGATATTAGGGGTATAATTCATTCGTGCTGAGCAAGACAAATTTTCAATTAAAATCATTGATCTATCTCACCAAATATATAAACCTAAATATAGGAAACAAATAAACGATGTGAGATGTATCTCACATCCTTACTTATGAGGAAATAAAGCACTCCTCTACAAACATGAATTAACTTTCAAAGAAGCTTGTCCGAACATGACATGGATGTAAAAGAAAATTGAGGAAGAAAAAGAGGAACCAATATAAGAAGCACACATTGCAGATTAAATAAAAAAATCTATAAAGGATGCAAATGAATTTTATTCCATAGTATTTACACATTTAAATTTTGAATCTAATAATAAATTTTAATATTTTATTGCAGATACCCACAATTTTAATTATGTAGAGGAGAAAACTATAAAGTAGAATACTTAATTAATTAACACCCAACATAGAAATCCTATAGGATTTATTAAAAATATCTATAGATGAATACTCTCTTTATTATTCTTCAAAATCAAGACATCAATGAACCAGGGTAGGAAGAAAAATAAAAATAATCTATGGCCAAATATGAATTGAAGGAAGACGTCATGGGGAAAAATAAATGAATAATCATTGAAATAAATGATATTTTAAATGTTCCTATAGGAGAATAAAAAATGGAAGTAAAAATATATGAATATATGGATAGTGAACATGAGGTAGTCATTGAATTAATTGAACAAATATAGACATCATTTGAAGAAGAAAGTAGTTAAACTAAATATGCATATACTATGATTATCTACTTAAATCATTGGATATGTCCACTACTAGGAACTATCCTCCACAAAGAAAAAAAATATTTAATGAATTATATATATAATAGATACCCTAAACAAACAATAAACTCAAAATTGGGTAAAATTAAGATAGTTATCTATTTACCATACTCCTATCATGTGAAATAAAAAGTTAAGGTTTAGATAAATAATCGTAGAAAAATTTTTCTTTTCGAGGGATCCCATGTTTCTTTATTTATTTTTAGGAATTGGTTTTACTAATTTCTTCATAATTATTCAGGAATGTATTAGGATGTAGTCTAAATTCCTATGTATATTTTTAATCAAAAAAAGAATATACTCTTTGATTTTAATTAGGTGTTATCATTTTAGAGTTCCAAGATGTTCAAGGAATAAAATGAAAAGCAGAATAGAAGAGATTATAGTGAAATGGGTAGAAATTTTGTAATAATTTATGTTTTTACTCCACTAATATGGTTTGAAATTATTTTTTGAGTTTAAAAAAATCGACAATTTATATTAATCAAAAAATATATTTATAAATAACACCAAATGCTCATATTTTTACAATGATTACATTTTTAATATTTTATTATTAATAATATGAATGAGAAAAATTGGGGAAATAATAATTAAATTATTTAATAGGGGTATAGATTAAATGAATCATGATTTAAGGGGAATATTTAATTTATATTTACAATATTTCCCATATAACATTCATGTTTTTTACTTAAAAATTTCAGTTTTATTGATTTATTATAAGTATGTCATTACATCTTTTATTTAACCAGTTATATCTTTCTATACCTGATAATGTTCAATGATTAATTATTCATTTCATTATAATAAGTTTATTAGTAGAAATATTTGATATATATACATTATTGGACATATATTGGTATCATTTCAAAGATATGACTATATAAAAACACATTTAACATGGTTAAAGAATTTTATTATTTATCACTTACCCATAAGACCCACCATAGAATGTATCATTGTTTAATCTCATGGAAACCATGTATAAACATATTATAAAAGAGCCAATTATAATACAATGCTATCTTTTTCCACCATAATCTTTATATTTTTCATGATATCAAATTGATTAACTATGTGGGGAAGGGTTGTTGATGGAGAGAGGGAATGTGATTTATTAATGGGAATTTTGTTATGGGTGATATCATTTAATTTGGTGAAATTTTTCATAGATTATATTTCATTTTTCTTCATTGCTTACCACTCATAAATAAAAAAATGAAAAACTTAGTGTAATTGAAAAAAAAGAAAGAAAATGAAAAAAATTGAAAAAATTGGTTATGTTTTGGTTATGATAATAACTCAATTAGTTCAATGGATAATATTTTTGAAACTATTAAATTTAATGTATTAAAGAGATAAAAAATGGGTTTGGAAAAGAGTTTGATATTTTTCCCAAGTGAAATATTCTTAAAAAATATATTAAAAAATTGGGTTAATATTTTAATGTGATCATTTCCCTATGATCCAACTTTGATTTTGGGGAACCACAGGAAGATGTAATTTTTTATGAGTGATATCTTGAAGCTTTACTTTTCTAATATCATGAAATTTGATTTCGATTTAATCCTCCTCCTATAATATCATATCTTCTCACAAGAATTACCTACCAACCAAACATCTCAAAGTCATTATAAACATAACAAGAATTCCTCATTGTTATTTGTGATATTTTAAATTATGGGTTGTATATTTGAGATGCATTGAAATCACATGGTAAATATCATGGGAAAAATGTATGAGAAAAACGAAATTAAAACATTATACCTTTAGTGATGAGAAACAAATATTCAAAGTGATGTAGACAAAAAATTAGCATGCTTAGTAATAATTAAAAGAGAAAATGGAAATGAATTTTTGTTAATCTTATGAAAATAAAAATGAAAATGTTAAATGAATAATATAATTAGGTTTTTTTGAAATGTGAGGGTTTAAAGAAATATTTGTATTTGGAGCTTGACCCTGTATACATTCATTGAAAATTATTTAATTTTCTTATATTTGACATTTGAATATTGGTACCATTATCCATTTTTATAATTTTATTATATATTTCATACATGAGGACATGTATAGTTTAAGTGTGGGATTAATTTTTGTTTATATTTTTTGTATGCATTCTTAAATTCTATTTCATTAATATTATAATTTAATGGATGTATATTTTCTAATTAATCATGATTTTATTGACTTTGGGGGGGGGATAATATTTTAAAAATGAATGTATAAAAAGGAAGATAAATATGTGGATTTTGGGTTGTATATTATTTAAAGGAAATGTAATAGATATTTGGTGAAAAAATTTTCTGATAAACTGCCAATGAGAAGCATATATAGGTAAATTGGTGTGCACAATATTATTATGTACACCTATAAAACGAAGTTCATGTTGAATTAAGAAGAAGGGTGATTACTAATGTTTTTTATTCCTAAGGTATATCTCAATCCCTATAAACCACATTATTATTTTATATAAAATTTACCACAAATGAATAAAATGATTTAGGGAAAAGATTCAAGACACTTTGGATTCATAACCAAAACTCAATCATCGATGACCACACTCAGGTCACCCACATCAGAAAATAATTATCACCACCACAGTCACATAGGACCCCATCCTCACTACACTAGATCACCAAAAATAAACAAAATATCTGCTACTAATCCCAATATCATAACTATGATTCTAAAACCCATAAATTATCAACAACAAGATTATCTAAACTCTATAGGAGATATACCCATGGTCAGAAGGGATTGTTTAAACTCAAAATTAAAGATTCTTCAATATGGTATTCATGGTGTTAAATTAATTTTTCATCATATTATCAAACATTATATTTGGTGTGGTTGTAGTGTTCGATTTTGATGATGGAAATTTCCACAAGAACACCTAAATAAAAAATTATCTATCATGGATAAATGCAATACATGAATTGGTAAAGAGGTAAATGGTCTTTATTATATTTTAAGATATAATTATCTGATCTATAGATATTTCAAAAAATTAAAATTCCTAATACATGGGTGCAGTGTTTCTCTTGGAATTTTATTTGATATAATGGGAGTGATATTCCTAAAATTACCAATGCAATAGTTGTATATTATTTTTAAAGTGTTTTTAATGAATATTTTCTTGGCATGACCATATCTATGTCTTGGATAAGAAGAATTTGTGGCATAGCATATTTTTGGAAAGTGAGAACTAGGATGAAAGATCATATCATTTCCAGACATTATCATGGTTGATGGAAGATTTCATAATATTTCTACCCTTACAGAAAAATTAGGAATTTTTTTTCTAAGTAAAAGGATATAACACATTTGTGATATTTTGTGTAAATTTGTAATGGATTTAAATTGATATGATAATCGATAAATTTATAGATATATATAGGGATTAAATGGGGAATTGTTTCCTTTACAATACGATATTCTTTGTAAGGGAGATCAAGAGAGTATTTTTCTCAGGACCTTCTTATAGCTAATTCTATATAAGGGTTTGGACGTATATTTTCCTAAGTTAAAAATTTTTTATCTACCCATTCTTGGATAGTATGAATTAGTATAAGTTTTCGAAAGGGAAATGTGATGAAGGGATTTTTTAGGTATTCATATTTTTTATTGAAATTCATGCTCTGTTTGTGTATTAATCAATTCATTCATGTCTCTCTTTATCTCTCTCACTTTTCTATGTGTGCATGATAATTTCCTTTTGTTTGGGAAAGTAATTTTAAATACATGAACTATTAGGAAGTTCTTATCATGACCATTGAACAAAAAATAAATCATAAAAATTAAGTACTTAAGAGTAATTACATTATGTAGTGATATCAGATGGAAATAATCATTTATTTTGGATTAATAAGAGACTATTACTCATCCATATAATATCCTCTAAGACTTCCAAATGGGTTGATTTTTTTGGAAAACTAATTGTGCAACGACTTAAGAAATATTTAACACCCCAAAACGTTTTTATGGGTTTATACACCTAACTACATCTATGTCAGGGATTTCATACACTTTTTTGTATCCATACCTGGATGTAATTACTAGGAACCTACATTCTATTAACTTAACCAATTTTTTGGGTATTGTTTGGATATAGGAATTTTTTATCATTATAAAACACTATAAATATAGTACAAAGATAGGGAATAGTGATCTCACCCTGATGAAATGATAATAGATTTATAGAAATGAAGAATCATAATTTTTCATATTAAATAGAAAAGTAAATGAATAATTTTTAAATTGATGGTCGATAAACGGTTATAGAAATTAACTTAAACTTATTAACATCTTAGGAAAATGATAAAATAGGAGGGAATTAGTTAAAACTAATTAATAACATATCTAATGAATTATTAAACAAAGGAATAAAAAATTGAGTTATATAAAAAATAATTTTAAATGATATTATATAATGAAATTAAATTGAAAAAAGAAATACGATGTTAAGAAACATTTACTTGAAATGTGTCTTCAAAAGCCTTGAGAATAAATCAATAGAACATTATGAGCTCATTAAAGAGACTATTTAGAGTTAAGAGGATAATAAATTAATTTCCATTGGTTTTGTAGTGTATAATGATGTGAGAATTGGTTGAAGTGGTTTCCTTTTATAGGTAAAAAAGAGGGGAATTACATTGGAAATGTCAGTTGGGGAGGGGTAAAAGAGGAATCACATGGGAGTTAGGTGAGATTAATAGGGGGATGTTTGATTGAAATGTGTCTATAAAGTTAAAACATAAAATATTTTATTAACATTGTGGTATAACAAAATTTGATCCATGGTAGAATACCTCTTTTACCCCATATTACTTTGTCTAATTATTAACTGAAAAAATTTAAGATTGACCTTATTACCAAATATCAATGTGATGATATAAAATTTGGAATCTATTTAATTTAAAAGAAATTATATATATGATAAATTTTTCTTTTATGTTAAAATATATAACAAATTGAAAAAAAAATAAAACAAATTCCTTTTTCAAATATTAGGTATTCATAATTTTATTTCATATCAATAACCAAATAAATGATGTTAATATATTTTTTATGAATCAAAACAATATAAAATATTAATATCTTAAAATTTTCTAATTTAATTTATTATGTCAAAAAACACGTAAAAAATAATATTATTTGAAAAAACAATCAGTTTTGTGTGGAATTTAATATTTACATGGGGAACTTATTTTTGTGAAATTTTTCTTAATACATAATTTGAATATTTTTTTTCTAAATTAAAATTATTATTTATGTGAATAATTTTCTATCTATTGGAAATTTATTTATTAAATAATAATTCAAAAATATTTTATAATCATTCATTTGGTGCCGAATGATAAAAAACTATTCTTCTGGTATGCCTTATTTTATTTTTATATATTTGGATATAATTATATTAATATTTATTAATTAGAAAATTATACTTTCCAAAGAATATTTGTTTTAAATATATTCATTATCTCACCCTTAAATGGGTTCTTCATGGGTATTTACACTTCATTATTATATAAAATTCCATTATACATTCTTGAATGAGAGGCCCAAAGATTCCACACCAAAGAAAAGAAAGTATAAAATTGTGTCTAAATTTATATTTTCATCATTTATAATTTGAGGAAAGAATATAGAATTCCTCATGAACATCCTATTCCTTGGAATCATCCCTCGTTGTGATCCTATTCATTTATAGGAATGATACATCTTTTGAGATATCATTTTTCATTTATTTATTATCATTATTACTCATATTTTATTCCATGATTGTGATTTGGATTCTTTTTAAAATAACTTCCTTTGGGTCATTATTTTTGAGTATTGAGAATTTTAGGATGGAACATTGTTTTATTTTTCATAGTACCCTCTTAGGGATTTCATATTGTTGAGAATTTTTCCAATTCTATGCATGTCATACACAATGATGTTCACCATATTAAATATTGCATCAATGATCTCATCCAAATGAATTCTCACGACATTGTACTTGTTTGATATTACATGTTACTTATAATCATGTAACTTGGAATATTCATTATAATTTTTTAATGAATTTCCTATATTAAGTGAATGGATTTATCTAATATCACTTTTATATATATATATCGTTGGATTATTCTTCTTCCAATGCATGTACTAATTGAGAACTGATATCAATCTCTCTTAGATCATTTAAAAATAATGCTCCACATTCCATGTTGGCTAAAAACATTTTATGGAATCCATGTATACATTCATTCCAATTAATAATAAATAGTTTTGAATATGATTCTAATATAATTAGGATTTATTTCCACTAAATATCAAAACTCCCTTGTTGTTAAAAGTCAATATTTTTTTACATTTGAGAAATAAATACATGACTATAAACCATTAGATTTGATAATAATTGTTGCTACCAAGTAAGTTTAATACCCTAAGAGGGGGTGAATTTTTTTGTGGCAATATTTCATCTTCCCAAACCAAAGATCTTGATCCATAATTATTGTGAAATGTAACTCTCTTAAAACTGATGTGATGAAATGAAAACGAAAACATTAGACACATAATATTGTCACTTAATTAACCCAAACATGGATAATCAAATAAGAATGAATATATGGTGTGCAATGAATCTATAAAACTATGTTCACCACTTTTATTTTATAATATGGAGTGGTCGCACTAACCCTTCTGGTACATAACCTTACTCAAAAATCAAAGAACGCATTTTTATCCTTACATATTGAAACTCACTTCTACTACTATAACATGATCTATATTTACTGAACAACAGGTATAAATTACACAAGGGATGGTGTATAACTTCTTAAACCATTCATAAACTTCTAGGGACCACACGTCACTACTATCCCAACCCACAAGAAGGGAAAAATGGTTAAGGAGAGTCATCCTCTACATTACTATCTCCCCTTTCCTTTATCCTATAATATAAAGGATACAAAAATCCCAAACGAAAAAAGTAGGGCATCAACACTAAATCTCAATAGGATGCCTATAAGGAATCTTTAAAAGGTATATCCACATGCATCCATTAGTTTTAATTTAAAAACATATTTCTAAAATGCATTTATATATGTCATTATCCATATAAAAATAATCTCTTCAGTTTTATAATAAAAAAATATTCTATTCCTTTTAAAGTAATTCAATTATCATATAAATAAATAAATATGGCATATCACATTTCCTATTTTGTAAAATAGTGATATAAAATATTTTTCCAGAATCAATAAATATATCAAGCACAATTTGTAAAATAATAACATTGAAATATCTTTCACATAATTTAATATCAAACCAATAAAGAGGGATAACCATGAAATTAGGGTGTACAAAGCTAAACCACTAATATATCCAAAAGAACACTAGTCAAAATACTAGAAACTGAAACTCTATGAACATTCTTCCCATAGAAAGGTTACCCTCTAGTCTCTATGAAATAAATGACACCTCCCCTAGTGATTTCTAACTCCAATAAGGATCATCTTGGTTTATTTTTTCCATGTACCCAAAGGTCTCCCAAATGCTCAATAATATTACATTTACATTCAAATAAAATAAACCATGATTTATAAGATGTTTTTCATGTCCAAATCAATTTAAAATTTATGGCCACATTTTATAAAACTTTTTCTATAAAGATTAATGAGTCTTTCATGGTTCAAAGCACAATTACATTTCTAAATTCATATTTGAGGCATTTAAACAAAAAATCCTTGTATATAGTTCAGTTTTGAAAAAAACTTGCAAGAAAAACATTTCAAATATATAAAATAGAATAATCACAATTAATGTATTTCAAATAATTAATTTCAAAATTCAATACCAACATAATTTCAAAAAACAGAAGGCATGCCAATGGATAAACCAGTGATAAAGACACCTACCTCAATAATAAAGAAAACAACATCACTTTCATGACTGGTGGTGGGAAATAAGGAGATCATGTCCTAAAACCTATATCTAATAGGAATGCAATCAATTCACATTAAATTCTCTAAATACATCAACCATGTCCCAATAGGGTTCTATCATGATAATAGAAAGTTTTAAAGAATATATCTAGATAAAGGAGGAGAATTTGGGAGTAAAACTGAACTTACCTCGATGATATCCACAAATAAAGATCAAGGATCACCAAAAAAAACTAATGGGTATAGCCTATATATCAACAAGGAGAGGCTAGTATGAGATAATGAATAATTATTAAGTAATTAAATGTCAAAAACCAAAGGGAATTGGGGTATTTTGTTTATTTTATTGATTTTAAATTTGGACCATGATTATGCCACACAATTTTACCATCCCTGCACAAGCTAGGTCGCA
Source organism: Viscum album (assembly GCA_963277665.1). Taxonomy (NCBI): domain Eukaryota; kingdom Viridiplantae; phylum Streptophyta; class Magnoliopsida; order Santalales; family Viscaceae; genus Viscum; species Viscum album. Next base: position 367,096,540 of record OY728119.1, on the reverse strand, counting down.
TCCATTATCCTTTAAAAACCTAGTTACATAATTACCAGAGAAAACTCACATGGTTTGATAAACTATGCTCAATATGGGAAAAATATTTTATAATAAATACCAATCACTCAATTGTTTTCTTTGTAAAAACTAACATTATTAGAAACAATGTTCTCGTACCATGTTAAATACATATGGAAACCCTAGAGTCAAGTCACACAGTTACTTCATGGATACTACTAACTATGCACCTAAACTATTCTATGATCTTGTTTTCCCCAAAACATAAACATTTTAACCACAACACCTGAAGCCTCATAAACCTCATAAGAGAAAACAATATTGTAAACTAAAGATACATATGACCCAAAGGGTTTCAGAGTTTTCCCCAATATATAAAAACATTTTTTCTCCGAAAAGCCACCGGTTCATATACCTGAGAATAAATAAAACAATTTTTACTTCAACAAGGTCTTATACTCCTAAGTCTTATGGATTTACCTAACACGACACCATGTCTCATTAATGAAGGGAATAATCTTATAATGGAGTACCTTATCTTGTTGATACACTATATAAACAGTTCTTTTAGCCACTGAAGTTTTAGGTTCAATCTTAACATTCACCCACTAATCTTGTGGGATGGATTTGTCTATTACTTATCCATCATGGAAACATATAACATATCATGGATATGCATCAAATGAATAGAAATGTACAAATGATAATATATCTTTTTTAATCTCTTTAAAATATCAAACAGATCGATTTAAAAAACTGATAACTTACAATTCTTACCTAAACAATAATGTCACAATTGAAGTGAAACTCTAAGAAGAAGCCAATTATAAACATTAATGTATAATAGAAAATGAAATGTATTGGAATAATATGTTTGGTGACTCTAAAGTGTCTCTAAAATATTTATTATCAAAATCAAAATATCCATCTTATCCAAAATGATGATCATTATAACCAAGGAGTACAATCCATATTATATCCAATAAATAGGTGACATCGAAGGCTGCCCATATAACATCTCATAAGGTTCCATTGTAATCAATTCTTGATAATTATTTTTTTTGTAAAATTATACCAAGGGTATATGTTTCTCCCATTATAAAATAAATTCAAGCATAAAATCTCAAAGAACATCCTCAAGAATTTGGATGGAATGATAATTATTTCCATCTATCTATGTATGATAAGTCATGCTCAAATTATACTGAGAACCCATCACTATCTACAATCCACTCCAAAACCAAGAGGTAATGTTAGGTTCTCTATCAGAGATAATAGTTGATGACACACTATGAAGTCTAATAATCTCCCACAGATACGAGCTCTCAGGATCCTCTACCTTAATTGGATCCTTAATAGGTAATAAATAAAATGGTTTTATGATTCAATCTATAATAACTTAAATTTTATTCTTACCACTAGGAGTCTATGGTAGGACAATCACAATTTAAATGGCCATCACATCCCATTTTCTCATGGGAATGAGTAAAGGTTATATAAAAGAAATATATATGTGTTATACTACCTTAAATCAATAACTTGGTAGTAACTCATACAAAAATCATATAATCAATCATCTCATTCCTAGACACCAATATTGTCATCTCAAGTCATGTTACAACTTTTTAGCCCCGAGGTGTATAGCAAAACTCAATTAGTGTCCATTATCCATCAACACCATCTTCAATCCAATAAAAACAAACATTCTTCCATGGATTAATAAAACTCTATCCAGATACCATGACCACTTTCTTAGGGTCTCATAACAACAACGATTCTTTCTAAAATCTAACAATCCAAATTCTCATCCCGACTAAGAAAAATACGATCATCCATAAATGATCCAATCTATGTACTGGCTAGGAATACCTTGTTGTCATATCTCCCTTCATCCATGTTCATATTATCAAAGAATCTCATTAATATATCCTCTAACATTGATTTCTTTACATCCCATGTTAATAATTTTATCCTCAAATCATCTAAAACTACATTCCCTTTTTGGGGGTTGTATGCATTAAAAATCAAAGGTCATGCGGTACTCTACCCATCATCTTTATCTCATGTTGAGATAACTCTGAGTAAAGATATAATTTAGACTCTAATGGTATGAATATATTATAAACAAATCTCTATATATATGGTGGATCCATGTCATAAGATCATAAATCACATCAAAAAACCCAATATAATTAATGGGATAGTTCTTCTCAATAAATAATAAATGAAGAGATCCATAAGCTACAACTTGTCTCACTGCATCATAAAAAAGACCAAACTCATAAAATAGGAATCACAATAGAAATTTTAACTCATACCAAAATTAATAATAATTAGTATTGTAGCTGAATTACATCTCCCCATCATTATCTAAAAGAATTTATAGCACTTATTTCTCCAAAAAAAATCATTAACCCTTATGTGTAAACTATCTTATAAGTTAGAAAATCATGTAGAGGTCCTAAAAAAGTGCATTAATTAATGATCAAGTCCTAATAAATTATATATCTTGAACATTTTTATAGTAAACATCTAAAACATCATCATTGAATCTTTTTGGGATCCACTGAGACACCCATCTCAGAAATCATGTAGCCTAAGAATTTATAATCTAGAATCCAAAATTTACACTCATATATATTTCTATATTGATGATTGTACCTTTGGATTTTAAGGATGATGTTAAAATATTCTTCATGACCCTATTCTGATCAAGAATAGACACGGATATCATCTACAAAAGAAGTCATGATGGAAAACATGAATGAATGAAAGGTTTATTCGATCTAGGTCATAAACTTCATTTGAGAATTAGTAATTAAGAATTATATAACAATATACTCAAAAATATCAAACCTAATATTCAATTTTGTATTATAAATATCGTCCTCATAGTCACTCGGTTAGGTATACCCTGATCTCATGTCTGTTTTTTAAAACCACTAGGCTTCCTTAATATAATAAAAAAGGCCATCAATTTTAAGAAATTTTTTTTTCACTTTCACCTGGTTGTGTTTCCAATAATCAACATATAGTCAGAGAATCCCATCCCCCTTCATTGAAAATATCATTGGTGAATCCCATATTGAAACAATGGGAATAAAAAATTTAATACGATAAAGATCCCCAATTTTAAATTTTAATTCCATCAATTATGCAGGTAAAATATGATATGCGGTTATGAAAATGGGCCATGTTACAAAATGTAATTATATATAGAAGATTAATTCCCTATGAAGTAGTAAGTTATATAAATAATTTTTAAATATTCTAAGATACTCACACACTACATAAAGAGGAAGGACACTATGAAATTTATCAAAGGAACTAATAAAGTACTCTGAAAATTAGTAGGATATCGTCTCATCCCTAGGGGAAAATGTGTCATTCCCTAACCAATATCATATCCCACTCATCTTGGAATATATGAGTAACTCCATTAGGATAAATAAACTGTAATTAAAGATGATTGATAACCATCTAAGATTTATAGCTAACCATCGAGTCCCTTTATATGATAAGATCAAATATGTCCTAATGAAGGATTGAATATTTCAAAGTAATTTTTTTAGTGACTATCACCCATCATTTTTGGAAATTAAATCCCTAACCAAAATTTTTTTCTAATAGGATGAGATGCATTCTTCAGGAAAAGAATGCTAACTGAATGAAGTCTAAATGTATTAATCAAATTTGAATGGATAAAGGAAATGTTTTCAAATATATCAAACATATTGACACCCATAAAATATTCAAATAACACCATACATATCCTCATTACTGGTTATGTCTGTGAATCCTCTAGTGTACAGTCATATGGATATATAATCCCAATCTCGACCTATGCTTACTTCAGTCCAAAGAAACTCCCTTTGAATGAGGATATAAACCTACCAATTTTCTTGATTTATGTATAAATTAAGAGACCTTCCTAAATGAGAATCGTGTTGTTCTTCCTAGAGATTATATCTCATAAAAATAATGAAGATGAATTGATTTTAGACTTATGTGACACACTCTGGGTACTGATATACAATATGGTCTAAGTTATGACTTTTACCCCACATCTAATAGACCACCTAAATTTTTCCTAATATATGTTTAGTATTTCTTCCCCCACATTTATGTTGATTATCATGATTCTATTTATAAGTTTAAAGTAAACTCTAGTTACCTACTACTCTAATTGATTCTCCAAAGAGTCACATCTTCTCATCTATGTCCATCTCATCCATAGATTCCATAAACAAAACCTTCGTGTATGTGGGTAAGAACATAATAATTAGTATATATTGAGTAATTTCCCTTAAACCCATTGGAAAACAATATTCCTTAATATTATAATTGGAAATAAAATCTATAGTAATGTTCTCTAACTATACATATCAAGTAACATACTTTATGACAACACGATCTCAGTAGTCCAAAGCAATAAACTATTGTTCCTTGACCTCTCTTAAAGTGTCAGGATAGAACTACTCATTAAAGTATTTCATAAAGGTACTCCATGTGATATTTTCAAAAAATATAGATAACATGATATATTCCGACCACTCCATTCACATGCCCTCAATCATATAAATGGAGAAGTGAGTACTAGAGTCCTCATTATTTTTTAATAAGTGGATTATCCTATTAATCAATTTTCTCCATTCTTCTCTATATTTTAATCCCTTTTCACCAAGAAATATTAGTGGATGTTTCTAAGTTAATTTTATATAATGATCCAATTCTCATTTTGATGCAATGTTATTGAATTGACCAAAAGGATTAATTGACTAGATTATAGTTTCCACCAAAACTATGTCAACAATAGGATTTTCCAGAGGGGCTTTCTCCACAACTTTCTCTCTAGTAATACAATGTATTATTCTTTTTGGACCCATAAAACAATAAAATAATTTATATAAGAACCATTTATGATAGAATTAAATTCTTCTATCAAAACCAAAATTTATAAAATTGAATTGAAAATTTTAAAACCAATGAAATAACACTGGATAACCCTATACATAAAAAGGTAACTTGAGGATTTTCAAGAACTTGAGTTGGTTAAGATTGATCTCATTCTACCTCTTGAGTGCCTATAACCGCACCTACAATAAAAATATAACCCCTCCACCCATACATAAACACATGGGGGTGATACAGAAGTATGTGAGTAGGCTTTAATGAAACCTAGACTACTACAAAATAGGCCTTTAATGATGCCAGAAATTTCATTTATCAATGATAGAGAAGTTATGACTACCTAATAGAGATTAAAATCTTTGGACTTTTATCAATTCTAAATAAGCGCTAATAAAGGGATCCATTACTGGTGCTAAAAAAGCACATATAAATGGGTCTTTTATCTGTGCATTTATAAACGCTGATAAAGGACCACATTTATCAGTGCATTTATTTGGTGCTGCTAAAGCCCTATTTTTATGTGATTATATAATTGTTAGAAATGGAATTTTATCGGAACTTTTAAAAATTAAAATAAATTCATCCTTTATTATATGTTTTAAATGGTCTGATAAAGGGCCAGAATGACCTGTGCAACTACAGCACACCACAGCAATAGTGAAATGTGTTGTAACAGCACACCGTAGCACCAGAAAAACACTAGAAATAAACAAAAATAGTACCAATAAAGAATTAAAATGAAATTAAATTGAAATAAATTTCATAAAACAACACTATATTAATTAAATTTAAAACATGGGCGTATAAAATTACATAAATACAAATTATTACATACATTCAAAAACATTAATATTCCTTTTTATTTTAATCCTAACCCCCACTCATGATATTTCTGAACAAACCATCCCTTCTCGATATTAATTATATACCTATATAATGAAACAATTCTGATGTTATTAATAATATAATGAAATAAATTAATAGATAATGTTGATTTTACTAAGATTCTAGTCAATTTTATATAAAAAGACACACTTTCAGTTATACCATTCACAAAATGCATTGGATTTCGATGTAGATGATTCTACCTTGTCTCAAATTACATATAAATAATTCTCCCAAAGTATCACAACAATTTTAATGCATTTACTTGTTGTTGAGTATGACATATTTCTTTCTTACTAAAATGTCATTTTAAATAGGAAATATGCACTTTGACACACTCCGACCACATCGTGTATTAGATTTACATGAAACTAACTTACTAAAATGGCATTTTAAACTGGAAACATGCATTTTAAACTGGCTTGAATGTTCCACCATTGCTCTTCTCAGTTCCGATGCAAGGTCTTCGTCCAGAGAAGTGTATGGTTCTATTTGTGCCTGGAGAGTTTGAATGCCAGGCCCTGCTTCCCCTGGCCTCTACCTTGTCCTACTTTCCTTCAAAAGTCCCCAGACATGTCATTGCAGCTTTTTTTAACCTCAAGGAGTCCCCCATAAAATGTGTGCTCCTCTTCCAGCCATAGAGTCACAATCGGAAGCTAGTGAGGTGGGATTACTCCTCAGTGCTAAGGGAACAGAGTGGTCTTCAACTCCTTCCTCCAATGTCTGAGACCAATTCCAGGTTTCCTCCCCTCCCTCTGCCATGCTGCTACCTAGCAAAGTGGAGGTCTATACCCATTCAAAATACAGGGCCCAAAAGGAGCGATCGTCCTCCCATCTCAAGAAAGCTACTAGTTCTAGAGCCAGTGCCAGAACCCTATCATTTCTATGATACCTATCCTCATTTGGAATGCCCGAGGGCTCGGTGCTCAGGTGAAGACAGATTTCCTCACCTCTGAAGTCAACAAACACAAAGCTGGTGTTGTTGGAATCCTCGAGCACAAGCAGAACACATCCAAGATTGGTGACTTTCTCTGGAATATCAAAAATCATTCCTTTATGCATGTTGTTCCTTCCAACCGGAACATATGGGGTTTCTGGCATAGGAGCTACTATGTCATCATGGTTCAAGAAGGTAGCCAATTTATAACCACCTAGGTGAAAAAAGGGTGACACATCTTTCTTCATGACCTTTTCTTATAGGAGTTGTGACTCTCTACAAAGGGAGACATTCTGGAGTGACATCAATGGTTTTGACCCTGGAAACCTACCATTGGTGGTTGGTAGGTATTTTAATGTTATTTCTAACTCCGAGTAAAGGAAAGTTAGGGGTCCCTTTCAAAGGAAACAAGGTATGGATTTTGCTCAATTCATGGCAGGGAAAGGCCTTATTGACCTTGGCTTTACAGGTGATAATTTCACATGGAGCAACAACCAAAGGGGGATCCATAGCTTATGGAATCGACTGGAAAGGTGTCTTGCCAACATGCAGGCCACTAATATGTTCTCCAATACCAAGGTGCGTCACCTAGTTCGGGGTTTATCAGACCATTCTCCACTCCTTCTCTCTTTATCTTCTGGATAAGACCTTTATGGAAGATTCTGATACTACCACTAGTGGTTAGAAATACCAGGGTATCATGACTTGGTAAGTGAAATATGGAAAGAACCCCCTCAGGGGGACATGTGGGATCCAATCCACAATAAACTCCAGCATCTCAAGTCACGACTACAGGACTGGGGGGAAGTTATGGAAAACATGGATAATGAAATTGAAGTATCCATGCAATAGGTTGACCTCCTTGAGTGGAGATTGGAAGAGGAGTGGTATGTTTAGTCTTTTGAGGAGTTATATACTAGGAAGGAACAATTGGCAGAACTTCTCTTGAAGCAGGAACGCTTGTCAAGAGAGGAAGCGATGATCAAATGGCTCAGGGAGGGAGATAGGAATACTGCGTTCTTTCATGGATACATCACAGAGAGAAAGAACCCATGTAAACCTAATATCCTTTTGGACGATGTCACCAACACAGACAACAGGGATATGGTGGGGCGCCTGGAACACACTTACTTCAAGGAACTTCTCACGGGCTTCATCCCTGGGAGGCCCAATGGGTACCTGGGTGAGTGGGGATTTATCAATAATGTGCTGGAAAGTATGGGACTCTCAACCTAGAATATTGATCTCATCTTCATATGTTTCATCTCCCCATGGTTGGCGGTTTCGTTTATGGGGAAGTGCTATGGTTTTTTCAAGGCCATTCGGGGTCTAAGATAAGATGACCCGATTTCTCCAAGTATATTTATCATCTCACAGGATATCCTCAGCCGCCTTCGGGACAAGAGCATCAGAAGTGGTAAAATTATTCCAATCCAATGGAGTATGAGAGCTCAATCCATCTCCCACTTGATGTTCGCGGATGATAACCTTATATTCATGAATTCTAGAAGCAGGTCGATTAGAGGGTTGAACAAGGTGGTGGAGGAATACAACCTTTGGAGTGGTCAGGTCATCAAAAAAGATAAGAACTACTTATATATTTCTAACTGATGTATCTCGAGCAGGACTTCAGTAATTTAGCACAATCTCAACACAAAAAGAGTGTAATTTCCCATGGAATACATCGGGTCCCCCATTTCTCTGGGAAGACTTCGCATTTGTGACTTTGACTTCCTCATCAGCAAGATAATAGATAAAATCCTCAACTGAAAAAATCGATACATCTCCTTTGGTGGCCACATAGCTATGGGTAACAGTGTTTTATTGGCTACTCATGTCCATGCCCTTTCTGCTATCAAAATACCAAAGGGAGTTATCAGAAACATTGACCAAATTTTATCCAGATTTATCTGGTATTTGATGCTGGAAGGGAAATGACGATGGGTCTCTTAGCGGAGAAGTCCCTTACCATCAAGGGAGGGTGGTATTAACATTCGAAGCCTGGAAGACTCCCTTCTCTGTATGCACACCAAGTTGACCTGGGAAGTCCTTGAGCATCGTACACTTTGGGGAAAAATCATGCACATGCCTCACCATGGATATTCGAATGGGACGGAGTGAAAAAACTCTATGATTCGGTCTAACATCTCTCCTCTGATCCCTGGTCTTCAATAGAAAGTGTGATGGATCATCGGTTGGGGTGAGATATCTTTTTGGTATCAAAATTGGGCTAGAAAGATAATTGGTTTTCCAGGTTTTCCAATTTTCGAAATTTCTTTTAGGGAAGCCACCCTTTACCCGGAGTTCATTAATGCAGTGTTGGATGAAAACAAGCAGGCCTCCTTCAACCTCATTGAAATGTCATCCGATCTAGATAAATGTGTTTACACTCCTCTTCTTTAGGTGCCTTCACCTCTAGGGACATCTACCGTACCCAGATCTTGTAGGAGGGTGATGATAACTAGAATGAAACCCTGTGGTCTAAAGTCATCCCTTTGAAATACAACATCCTGTCTTTGAGAATTAGAAACAGATCAGTCCCAACGGATGAAAACGTTAAACAGTGTGGCATTCCTTTGGTGTCGCATTACTGCTGCTATAAAAATAATAAGGAGGAGAGTTCGTATCATATATTTCTTAGGTGTGATTGGGAAGCTGTAGTATGGAGAGCCTTTTGGGATTTTAAAACTATCTTTGACCCCAACCTGGCAGCACTACCATTTCTGGATAGGTGGTATCACGGTGCGGGTGATAGGGGCCCTGAGAAGTTGGAACATACCATGATTTTTCAAGAAGGGTACTGGTGTATCTGGGAGGCTAGGAATAAGTCAAGGCATGATGGGGTCATCTCCTCTGCAAGATTAATTTCCATCAGGAAAAGGAATGTCCTTCTTGACCTCGCTGGGCTCATCAACAACTGGTGGGAAGCCCCCTCCTTTGGGTGCCTTCAAGGGAGCTCCCCCCTACTCCAGACTTGTGCCAACAACTCCAGTAGCCGTTGGGTAAAATTGAATCCTCCCCTAAAAGGATTTAATCTTAACACGAATGGGTAGTGAAACATGGGGGTGATCCGAGGAGGTGGGATTGTTCGTGACTCACATGGTTTAGTTATTTTGGCGTTTTCCTCTCGCCTTGTTCTCAACTCCTCTCTTCAGGCCGAGTCGAAGGCCATGAATCTGGGTTTAACCTTGTGCCTTCAAAAAAACATTCCACTGGCAGAAGTTGAAACTGACTCAAAGATCCTTCATGATTCAATGAATGTCTTGTGCACTCCCCCTTGGTCACTTATCTACATCATTCAAAAGTGAAATGACTCCCTCAATAACAACACCAATGGGCTTCACTCCTGGTGGGAGGGAAATCAAGTTGTGGATTATCTTTCGTCTCTTGATGTCCTCGGCTCTGAACCTATCTGCTTGCGCAATTTGAAAACCTTGAAACCCGAGGGGGTGGATTTGGTTAACGGGGATGCCATCGGCCTTCAATTTTTTTGTCCCCCTTAGGTGAGCGGCTGTGGTCGGTGATCTTTTTTTTTTCTATTTTTAAAATAATAAAAATCTATTATTGGATGGATAAATTTTAAATAATACATTAATTATATGTAAAATCATTTTACTATGAAAAGGTAAATATTAACTCTATGATTGAGTGGATATAGCTTCATTTCAATTTATACAAAGGCATCACAGATTGATATAAATATTCTAAAATAAATGAACTGTATAAAGAATAATAAAAATTTAATCAACATTCCATTGTATTATTTTTCTATAAAATATATAAATTATACCATAACTTTACATTTACTTCTTTCCAAATGATTTCCTTTTTTATTGTTTTTCTATTTTGATGGATTGGTAACATCATCATATAAAGAAGAAATTTTCTTCATTGGTAGTCAAACATTTAATTTATATTATGTTAATAGAGAATAGAACATATAATATTATGATGATAAACATGGTATATTAAAACCCAATTTTACCTTCCCATTGACAAAGTTTTCCCTTTACGATGGCTTTAAGGGATTTGGTTCCTCTTTTAAGAATCCAAAACCCCTCATTGGTATCCCCTATAACATAAAATACACTATATACATTATGACCAGTATGAACTGATTGTGATATCCCAATGAAAGGTTCATCCTCGATTGAATTTTCAGTTATCCATAATTTTTTTAGTCTCCAGTAGGACAATCAAAAAAAATTTATTGTATAAGATATCTAAAATACTTTAAATTCATATGATGCAATTATAAATGGATCACCTTTTCTCTATTTCATATTAAAAATCACCTTCAAGAATACCATTTCATCAAACTCACTACATTAATATTGTCCTCCCATTTTATTGGAAAATTGATAATTGAAATCTGGTATAATCTAACTCATATATGTGTTCGATAATGCCAAAATATGACATATTTTCATAAATTGGATTTCTATAAATCGAACCATATATGTCCATCGTTGGAGCCACAAGAAAAAAACCACTATTTCGCATCGTGTTATATTCAACATGTTCTCTTATATAGATTGTATAATCATTGATCACAACACTCGTATAAGATATAACAATTTAATTCGGTCCCCTAGCTATACATTGAAGTCTTATGAAAGATTAATTAAAATTTTCAAATAATTCCTTATAACTTTGATATCAGAATCATCCTATAAACATTTGATTATCTATATTTGAAATCCAGCTTTCAGCCCTCAATGGATTCAAATCTCTATGAATTGTTTTGGGAATCAATATATAGATAAACATATTCACTGTTATATAAAATGTAATGGTGTAATTTCTTTTGCTCTGTTAAGATATTTTTAACAACATCACTTTTAGAAATTCTTTTTCTCATAAAGCCTTCATTGTGATGACAATTTGAGAGACTGATGCTATCAACATCTAATAGGTAATCGGTATTGAATTCAATATCTTCTTCAACAATATATCATTATACAATAAAACTTTCTGACCATCTTTGATTCTTGACATACCCGTCCAAATATTTATATATTTTCTACTTGTGAACATCCATCTATAATGTACATGAACACATGGTTGATCCTCTCTAACCAACGAAACCATCAGGTGGACCATTATATCAATGAATGACGGTGGTAAGAACATATCTAATTCAATTTATATAACTATAACCCCCTTATTCATGATGGGAAACTATGTCTAGTCTATAACATTACTACATATGGATTTAAAAAAGAAACAATGTATTTTTAATATATGTCATATAATTTGAGGAATAATGAAATAGAAAGGAACAAATATTCAATATTACATCAAAACATGAAATGTATGTGATTTTAGTCCTTTTAACATTAAATTAGTTTTTGACATAGAATTCATGATATTTTATGAATACCCCTATGGAAATTTTACACTATTAAAGAAAATATAAAATTGAAATTTTCCTGTTTGTAGAGAGTATATGCTGCTGGAGGAAGAAAAGTATGACTTTTACCATTTAGTGATTCCAACACTTACCTTATCTCATTTTCATTCAATTCCAATATATCCTTTTGAAAATCTTTAATTTTTCCAAGAACATTAAGTAACATGACAATAAAATTATCCTATATATTTTTTATACATTAATGAAATGAAGAAAATTATTGACATGCAAGAAATTAAAATATGGAAATTAAAAAAATTGATCTCTTCTTACAACATGATTTTCTAAGGTTCTTCAAATATGTTGTACCAAAAATAGTGTCAATGTATTTTACTTTATTGTAGAGCTGATCACCCGTTATTGGATATGGTGTTGTTCCTTGTTCAATATTCCCATTGAATGTTGTCATCCAGGATCAATATTTATATCATTGAGTTAAAAATTTATGATGTCCCCAAAATATTGTCTTCGAGGATTGTTTCAACCGAACTGAGTATGTGTGTTTTTCATAAATGGGCCACTCTAACAATCTTTAATGGAAATTGCCTAATATATTTCCATAAATAGAGAAGTCATTTATCATCCCATATGGAATTGATTGGAATATGAGTTCCCCACTACTATGAGTATCTTATATTGTAACACATGTATCCCACATCAATTTTAGATATTTGATCAATGGATCGAAATAGATATCAATATCATTACCAGGATTCTTGGGTTAAGATATAAGCTAAGAAAACATAATCCATTTCACTTTATTCACAACCCTAACGACAAGTTATAAATTACCAATATGATTGGCCATTTAGTATGAGTCCGACTCTCTAAAAAAGGATTTATTCCATCTATAGATAATCTAAGATGAAAGATTCTCATCACATTTTCAAATTTAGGATACTCATAATCAATTTTTTTCCATTGCAGAGAATATTTTGGATGACACAGGTTCCCATATTTGATTCTTGTATATGGATTCCATGTTAATTGTCACCTTATTTCTTAACGTTCATATAGACTTCTAAAACATGGAATGATTTGAAAGTTTCTTACATATTTCAAAGGACTTGATTCATTTTTCTTATATCGAGTTATGCCAAACTTAGGCTATTTTATGAGTGATTCATGGTCCATATAAAACAATATTAAATTGTGTGGACAAGAATGGAATTTTTAGAGATCATTCCCACTGAACATAACATTCATTTAGCATAAAAAATTCATAATTATAGTTCATTTTATTCGATTATCATTTCATTTAAGAGTGGAATTCATTCTGTAAATCTTGTGTCCCTCCATTCACTTCCATCTTTCAAATTATATAAATTCAATACAGCTGACAATGTTTTGTATTTAGTAAAATTGGTATAAAATGGTTTTTTGACATATCTATTTTATCTCTATAAAAAACATTCTACAGTCATGAAGTTCATCTTAAATTTCCATTATCATTTATTCTAGGTGATTCCCATTATCTTTTACACTCGTATTCAAATGAAATGATCTCTAAACCACATTATAATCCCAACCAACATCCACATTTAGTATTGCGATTTTTATTATAAAATTTATTTCTTTGATCTATACCCAGAAAAATGAAATGTTCTTTAGAATATTTTAGACTAATTTATCTTGAGTAACGACAATGTAAACACAAACATAGGATTTGAGAAGGGTCATTTGCATGCTCTCTTGAAAACTTGATGAACTCTTTAACTTTATATTCATACAATTTTATCAAATGGTTAGTGTTCATCCATTTTCAATTTATATTTTTCCATTTGGGTTCATTAAATATTAATTTTTTACAATATATAAATAAATACACATAAGATGTTTGTTATCAAATGTGATATTTATAGATAATTTTAATAAGGGTAACACAACATTTGATTATTTCAAAGAATATTAGTATGTTGAATAAAATAAGTAATGAATTTAAGAAACTATTTACTCCAAAATGGAAGTTTTTATCATATGAATTCAATCAAAGGTGAATGTTATAGAAAACTTTCATCTGTATCAACTCTTATCCTAAATATTTATCATTGAATTTTGTTGTTTGACACAAATCCTCAATCTCTTATAGACATGAACCTATGTTTATTGAAATACTACAAGTATTTTTCATCCATGGGATGGCTAATTCTTAGAGTGTTACAATAAACATAAAATATATGGGGGTGATTTTGAGTAACAAATTGCAATAACAACTATTCGGGAGATGAAGTGGATGAGGATGATAGTTTTCTTTACAAGGGATGGGTGATGAATCTCAAGCAATGAATTGAAATAGTAAATATTTTTTGACACACAACACATCTTTCATAAATCCCCCAAAAAATAAAAAATATGATATAGGAAATTAAGTATTAATTAGATTATCATATATGATAAACAAGAATAATAAAATATCATTAAATCAAATTGAATATATATAAATTTATTGATAAATTTTTTTAATAAATAAACAGTTATTTCATATACATGGATAGTAATCAGAGATTCCTAGGGTTAGAAACAATACATGAAGAACAAAAATGATGAATACCTAAAAATAATTTCTAATATATATAATTTGATAGTATCCATTCAGTTTTTTGCAACAAGTCATTTACTATCAAGTTGAATTATTTCATCTAAAATTAATAGTACAATAAATATTTGAAAACATCTCAAGACTCTTAAGATGTCATATCACCACTCTACCCCATCCCAAAGATTCTTGGGAGGTCATCGAATCATATATTCTCATATGAAGGTGTCTAGGGATCCCATCTAATAAACATTCACCCATCCTTGAGAGTATAGGGAGTAATATAATAAAGTTATAATAAAGAAATAATACACATCAACCTGATATATCACAAATAAGGGAGAAAAAAACACCAACCCTTGCAACTCTATCCCATATATAGTATCCTCTTCTAAGATGAAACGACTCCAGTGAGGTCACATTTTCAAGGTGGAATACCCTTACATCACTTAGAAATCTAAGGGGAACAATAAAATTAATATATCAATAAAACATCACTCTCCATATAATGACTCTTCTATAAAAATATGAAAATTACAAGTCATTTTAATATGCTATGAATTATTCTCTTAGGCTACTTGAAAACTATCATAGAAATTGATTCAAAAAAATTATATAGATGATAAGAAATGTATGGGACTTCTACCATATGGTTAATTCGACTCATTAACAAATAAAAATAAAGAACGATTGATCCACAAATTTACATAAAATAAATAGTTTCTCATAAATATCCAACATTAATTAACAACTGTAATTGAAAAGGAAAGAGATGCTCAGACAGTCTGAGAGTGAAGATGGGAAGGCTCACAATACAGGTGTTTCAAACTCTAGAAATTCCACGCATCAAAATGGATGACCTCCACTTCTAAATATCCAAAATGGATAAGTCACCACATTGATAGTTTCAAAAAAATTTCCCATCACAGCCATAACCATTGATCCTTTACACCATGAATTCCCTAAGAGAAAGTAGAGAAAGACATATATTTGAGAGAAAGGGACGAAAGAATTACATTCGAGCCTTGGACTTCTTTGACCATTGAATTGATCGAACCTTGAATTTGATCCTTGAATTTGTTTGATCATTTATTTGAGACTTAGTTTGAGCTTTAATTCACCAAATAGGATCACCGGTAGTGGGTGGCTTCTGCTGAAAGCTTCTAATACCGTGACAGGTTCGCAACTAGTTAGGATTTTTTAAATAGATCTCCACACTTTTATCATTGAATCCAAAACAAGAATTGATAAATATATCTTTTATCATCTATTAAGTAATAAATTATGATAAATTTTTTTATAAGTGTTTTTAGCACCGATAATGATATTGATTTATTAGTGCTAAAAACTACTAAAAATAATCCTTTTATCAGCGCTTACTACTTAAACCCTAATAAAGGATTTATAATTATAAATATAAAAAAATTGTAAGTATATAAATATATATCACTAAAATATATATATATAGTAAATATATAATTTATTTATATATATTTAATATAATTTTTAAATTATTTAAATATATAATTATTTATTCATAATTATTTAAATATTTTTAAAAAAATAATATTTATATCATTATATATATTTATTTAAATATATCTATATTTAATGAATATATATAAATATAGTATATAGTATATATATTCATTATTTAAGTAAATTTATTAAAAAAATATTGATTATTTGAACATATATAATTTTTTATTTATAATTATATAAATAATTTTTAAGATATATTTATATATTTAAATTATAAATAGATAATTTTTTAAATATAGTAAATGTACATTTATAAATATTTTTATTTACAAATGTTCATTTCAAATGGATTTTTACCATTATTAATTAATATCTAATTTTTAGTACATGCATGTTAAAAATGAGTGAAATTGAATAAATTAAAAATAAGTACACTAACAATATTAGAAAATTGGATAAGTTGTGTGTGTAAATTATATATAAAATTTCATTAATTAAATATATGTGAACTCAATATAACACACATTTAATCAATGTTAAATTGAAAAATAAATAGGTAATCATTTATATGTCCATTACTCTATACAATTAGTCATTATTTTTAATTCATGTTAATTTTTAATTATAAACCATTATTCACTAAATATTTGACTATTTAATGTAACTCACATAAATATTTCTTTAATATATAAATCATGTTTAAATACAATCATACATATATTTATATTTAATATAGACTATTTATTAACATTTATAATAATTATATAATTAATAAAAAGTTTAATATTTTTCTCCATTTACTTTTTTTTTATTTTTTTTTATTTTCATTTAGATATATCTAAATATTTAATACATACTATTTATTATCATTTATAATTTATATATAGTATAATCAACTTATTCATTTTTATCAATAATTTTTTAATTAATATTTTTATTAATATTTTTTTAATAAACTAATTTTTTTATTTTTTTTATTTAATTTATTATTTCATTTTATTAATTTTAACCCTTAGAAGCACTACAAAAGTGTTGGTAAATGATTCCATTATGAGCGCTAAAAATATAGTGTTGATAAAGGGTACCCTTTATTAGTGAAAAAAATAAAATGCTAACAAAAGGTACATTTTTTAGCACTAAAAAAGGCACTAATAAATTGTTAAATTTATCATCACTTTCTTCAGTGCAGATAAATATTACATTTATCGGCACATTTTAGTAATACTAATAAATAAAATCACTAATAAAGGAATATTTTTTCTTATTTATCCAATATAACAATTTTTAGAAGACCAACTCAGGTGAACCAATGACGTTACCTGATTTGGACTTCCATGAGGCTTTAAACACCTTCCCAATTTCCCTATGATGGTAGAATGCACCTAGATATAAAGAAAAATAGGAAATGGTAACAATTTCACCCCCATCAGAAATATAATAACATGGATGTAGACAAAGCACATAGTAGATAAACCAAATATATAATATGTTAATAATAATAAAAAACGGTACATCCAACATTTGTATTATAAGGTCTCATTGAATATCTAAAATAAAACATAACATAGAACCCTAAACCACTCATGGGTCTATATTTTTGTAAACATTCATCACCCCAACTCGAACCCTACTAGAAAGGTATCAAGAGCAAGAAGATGCATCCTCTAAATGAGTCTTTTTGTAAGATCCCTCACTCTCTAGGTACCTTAGATCAATTTTTTTTTTGTAATTAAAACATTTTCTTATTGTAAAATGTGGTTTAATAGGAGTTCGGGGCTCAATAAAGATGTAATGGAAATAGATTACAATATAATGTGTCTCGGGAGAGGTTTTAATTCCCTCTCAAATAAAATTATATCCCTAGGCTATTTAGTGGGTATGGTAGAATCCTAGTAATCCTATAGGTGGTCCACCAGCCAGTAAAGGAGACCCATTTTCCAACTAATTTCGTTGGGCTAGGTCATATTAAGTTGGTGTAGAATCATATTTTCTACCCTCAAATCTCCCATTTAATCTTTTTAATCCCCTATTATAACCCCATCTGTATATTTATGACATTAAAAGGTTATCTAATTAATATTTTATTTTGATGACACCTTTACTGGATTATTTAATCCATTCCTTCATCCGGATGCCTTGAATTTAAGATTTTTTTCTTAGTTTTCATATTTTCTTCATGTTATCATCTCATATCTCATTCCATCTTTAATGTGTTATGTTAATAATTTTACTTATATAATCATGATTTTTCAAACCAATTTTGGAAAATGATCTTGTGGTTTTTTCTTCATTTCCTATGTTAGGTGGTCTAAAAAATCTTCTTAAGTATTTCCTTTTTTATTTTGGTATGTGAAATTAGAGATATTACGCCATTATTTCATGCATGTGACACTTTAAAAAAAGAATTCACATTAATGGAATAAATTCTTATACCCTGATCATCATGGAACCTCATTTTGTCCATTAGTATTGGGAAGGGGATATTTAATGGGGTTTCATATCTTTGACCCTAGGTTGGAACATGGAATTTATAAACCTAGGATCCCATGTTAAAGATTGAATTATTTATAGAATTTTATTAAAATATTAAATAGTATGATTCGATTGATAATGAATCAATTCACATCTAATTGTATAATTGGTGTGAAATTGGAATTAGAATGATTGCATAATGGTATAATGACATAATGACATATGAAACTATAATTGAACTTACTATATATGTGAATCCAAATTTTCACAATGTTATGAATTATAATTAAACTACTAATTGTGAAATTATGATTAATTGGTATTTAAATGGGTATGTTGTGTTAATGGAATAAATTTGATGATAATTTATAATTGGCCTTAATTACCAATATGGAATATTTTTATATGTTATTCATGTTTGGTATATTGACATGTTTTATCTCTTTTTGTATTTTATTTTTTAAATGCTACATCATATCTAAATGGAAATTCACATAGATTATGATATCCTATGAGCGTTTAAGTGTACCTAGAATGGGAATTACCCGTAGTATCATTGATAAATTTTCCATTATTATGGTATTGCACCTTGGGTATATGTTAGCGGATTTAGAATGGTTATTCACATAGAGTCCATTATTAAACAGTTACTTGATGCCCAAGTGTAAGATACGTGGTTACTTGATGCATGAGGGTGAGATACATGATAAATTTAATCATAAGGAAGATATACACTATTAAATGATACTAAAAAAATAAATTTATTCTTTGGAATGGAGATCCCTATAGACTCAATGATGAAATCAATAGAAATATTTGGCATTGGTAAAAAGAAGGTATATGGCTGACCTCGAGTGTTAACTGAGTTCTCAAGGTTCAGGTGTTTATATGAATTTCAATATTAATTTATGAATCCGTGAACCAAATTATCATACTATTTTAGGCACTATTATTTCATAGTTTATTTTAAAAAACTATGGGTGTTGACCTACTATGTTTTACTCACAGACTATTCAGGTGTTCTTTAGAATCAGGGAAGACTCCATTGATAAATGTATAGAAAAGGGTATGGGGCCCAATGATTTACTGGTTTCTAAGATGAATTGTATTTTTTCATGGATATAGGATTAGGAAGGGGTTTTGGTACTATGTTTTATTTCATAGTCTTTATTTTGGAGTATATGTTTTAGTTGGTTCCCTGTATGACTTTTGCATGACATTCAGTTTGTAATACAGTATGGAATGACACGATTTACTATAATTTAAATTTTTTTATTCATGTATTACCTACTTTGGATTTATGTTTTTATTATATTATCATGTTTACATTGTGATTACTACTCTTTACACAAGGTTATAATGTCCCCACTATATTAATTAGATCCCTAATGTTAGTCAATAGCCTCTTGTGTACAAGGAGCTGTTCATGATGCCACATAAAGCCCATCTATGTCACGTAAGGGAGAAACGAACTAAGGAAAATACAAAGTTGTATTATATGTGAGTATTTTTTTTTAATAGAATGTAGATAGAAGACTTGGATGTGTTGGGGTTTGGAAATGAGCTCAGTCATGGGAGTTGTTTAACGATGTGTGGGACAAAAACCCAAGTTTCCATGGATGATATTATTTTTCATATTGTTTTCTTGTTTTAGTTTTATATTATATCCTCTCTATTGATTTACTTTATGTGTGATGTTACTATTTTATAATAATTTTATAATGGTTCGGTATGGCGCATGGTTCATGTGCTTGCAGCATGGTATGTAGGTATGGAAATATGTTGAAATTCATTATTTATACAAGGTAAATATTTAAAATATATTATATATCTGACTTTCCAAATTGTGATATGTTATACCATGACATATAAGTTAAAATATGTAAATAAAACTTATATAACATTTCAATTCATTTATTAAGACTTGTTTTAGAGTTAACTTATGTATTTATTTATTTGTTATAATCGTGTGCATATGATTTTGATAATGTGATTTATTTGGTAATTTGACTAGTGTGTCAATCCTTATAAATAATGTACCTCTATGTTTACTACAGATTGAGAATTAGGAGAGTAGGAACTGGCACAAACCTAAAAAAACTGAGTTGAAACTTCTTGAATGTTTGGGGAACCTAATGGACAATCATATACATGATAATTTTTTTTGGGTGATTTCATCTATATAAGACAATACTAATCATTTTAGACCTTCAATTTTTGATCTAACCAAATAATTTTATCTACAATACCTTACCGTGTTCATAGGGGATGGATTTCCTCAGGTAGGTGAGTTTATTATCAAGTCCATACAGATGATATTCAAACACCTGGAGACACCCATGTATGGGAGGGTAAATCTAACATCGTATGTGCTATGAGGACCATCCAAAAGCTAGAGGATCATTATAATAAAATCTAGAAATAGTGTGGAGATAACCTATAAGGAATTCATGTTGGAGTTCTTGAGTTAATTTTATCCATATATAATGAGGGGTGAGATGGATGGAGAGTTTATACACGTGATGTTGGGGAGCATGTCAATGATGGACTAAAATATACATATTAATGACCAATAGTGTTTTTATCCATCTTAAGAAGCCTACGATATAGTCTTGGGAATCACATATTAGATCGGATTCAATGTGAGAACATGTCTCAATTGAATATATTTAAAAAGAAAAAATTATTTCATTTGATGAATTTGGATTTCATTAAGGAACAAAACCTGAATTATATTTCAACTAGTTTGTGGGTTGTATTGGTATGATGATCATGGATCACTTCTTTAGAAATCAAGAAGCACTGCTATGATAATTTCTATAATGGTAGTGGTGGGTAATAAACCATGGGGAGTAGAGAATCATCTCAATAATGTGGCCAATGGTAGTGCTTTAACTTGGGAAATGATGGTAACAAGAAATTATATTGTCCATTCCCAAAAATATAAATTCATGACTGTAGTTAGATAGTTCATTTATGAAGGCCTGTAGGACAACTTCATAGTCTTTTGGTGGTTGAGTGTCATGGAATACACTAGTTTTTGGGAACGACTCGGTTTTTCTTTAAGAGACAGATAGATATAGTTCCACCAGCCACTTTGATTATGGTAGAGGATGTGGTATCCGAACCAAGGACTGATAGTATCAATAAGAGGGAGCATCATTGTGGTGTTAGATGGAGCCCAGGGAATAGGGGGAGTTTGATGAATTCTATAAAGGCTACTCTTATAATTTAGGGCATATGACCATCCACTCTCTAACATACAATTATTGTGTCATCAACCCATACATATGTTTTTTTGATACAAGTGTAACACATTCCATTATATCTAATCTATTTTAAAATGGAATGGGTTTGTATTTTTATATCTTTTAGGAAATTATGACCAGTTATTTGATGATATAGGTGAAATTAGATGGTATCAGATGTTTTAGGATTTATCCCATCAATTTTTGATACAATAATCTCCTTTGGAATTTATATATGATGAAAATAAAAGTATTTTCTTTGATTTTGGATATGAATTATCTAGTTATATACCATGATCACATCAATAATTATTGGATCAGAGTTTATTTTATAACTCTATAGGGATAAATATATTTTCATTGTAGTAAATTAGATATTCAGTCTTGATAGGAAGAAATAATAAAAAAATGATTTCCTCATGGCCCAGCTGTGAAGCTATGTTTTTCAGGATGATGGGTTGCAGTATAATAGTTTTTCTCCAATAGAAGACCACTTTTATGAAATCTTTCATAAAGAGTTATCCTGGTTTCCACCTAAGTGAGAGAGTGAGTTAACTATTGATTTTGATCTGGTATAAAACCCTATTATATCCTTCCTTACAGGATGGAACCATTGTAGTAATGAGATTTGGAACATTGTGGCTTGTGAATCCCTTATCACACAATTCATGAAATTATTTCTATAATTCCTCTAATTCTAGTATATCCATTATCTATGGAGGTTTATATATGGATTTTTCAGTAATGATAAGATTAATAGAGAATTAAAATTCTGGATTGGATGGATATCCCAGGAATTCCTTAGGGGATGCATCTATATAATTCCCCAAAATTGGTATATTGTATTTTTTAAGGATTACCTTTTCATTCATTGATTCGTCTTCTCCCAAAATTTCATTCATATAATCCACTAGAGGTGGTTCTAAATATGAATTAGGAAATTAAGTATCTCATATTATAAATAGTGATTCTCTTCCAACATAATATATTGATATCACTTTCTCATGATAATAAATTCTTTAAATATATTGTGAAATCAAAACCATCCTAAGGATTATATCAAATTAAAACATTGTTATAACAACCAAGTTTACAACCAAGGAACATCTATTCATTTTAATAAGCATGTAAAATTATATTTCATTTCTACAAAACTTACACAATAATTTATAACAAAAAAATCATTCCTTAATGATTTTGGGGATAATTCAATGTTCTTATAAAACTTGTCAGATAAAACAAATCACAGATCTGGAATCAAATAATAAATTCAAAAGATTTTTATGATCATCATCATCATCATATTTCTTTAATTTTCTGTAGGAGTCCAAAGGAAAAAAACAGAGGAAAAAATTTAGACTAAAAAGAAAAAGAATAAGGGGGTCTAAAATAATAGAGGTCGAGAGCAGCCCCTCTCCCAAGGTCGATCCCCTCTAGAGGCAGGTCATGCACATTGGTCAAACAGGTAATCTGAGTATACTGAAATTCCTTATAAGCGATAAAGTCCGCTACATTATTACCCTGCCACTAGATATGAAGAATAATTGTTTGACTATTAATTAGTCCCTTTCACCATTGAATAGTTGGTGAAATTGACCATGGAGTAATTCCTCAACCAAACAAGGACTTATAGAGTGTCATGGAGTTTGTTTTAACTAGTTCCAGTTTGATGATTTCATTATTGCAAGGAAGAAGACTCGTATTCAAAGCTCTAAGTTTGGCCTAAAGTGAATTGTCACTACCAAAGTAAGCAGAGAAAGAAAAAAAGAGCCCTGAGAGTCCCTAACCACCCCACCTCCCCTCATAACACCCGATGAAAAAGAGACATCTGTTTTCAATTGTAGGCCCAAGTATTTAGGGTACCATATTACCTAGTGAACTTAGTAAATAAGAGATCTCAACTATGTTTGGGAAAAGCATGCAACGATTGGTTTGAGGGAAGGTGTTGCTGACCAAATTTTTATGAGCCGCACCAGGTCCTCTTGAAGGTTATGAGTTCTAGAAACTAGCATCCTTCCAAAAAAGGAAATACCATTGAATCACACTTTGTTTTGAGCATTACAGATACACCAGTAGTTGGTGGAGAGAACCACTGCATTTTCTTTTGTTTCCAAACCAGCATCACCCACACCATGGAACCATTTATTGAGGAATGAAGACTCCTGAATCTCGAGAGAATAAAAACATGTGAAATTAGAAAATATTGACCATAGCTTATGATCCCATCACCCTTTTAAGAAAATATAATCCAGACTCTCTTCTTGGTGATCAGTAGAACATATACACCTGGAAACCAGAGAGATAATTGTTCACATAATAAGCTCATCTGTAAGAAGTAATTTATTGTGTATCCTCCATACAAGAAAATTATGCATTTCAGGGAGCTCCTTGCATGACAACAGCTTTCCCCAATTGTTCATATTCCTGACCTAAGGCATAATTCTGTAAAAATTTATCACAGAGAAGATTCCAAAAGATAACCCATGAAATACACACTTGTAAGGATGGTTTTTGGGAACAATACACTCAAAGACAGCACATTACTGCTCATCCAAAACTGTATTAATGAAACCCATATGTTTTTTTCTTGGTTGATGTTAGTATCTGGGACAAGACATCCGGTTAGTATGAGATAGGAGCCTACCCAATTATGATGATAGAAAGAGATCTCGCCATTTCCCACAACCCTCCAAGTATGATTCTGAAGGGTGGGAAAGTGACTGTGGGTGATAGACCATAGAAAAGAAGTACTGTCTCTAGCCAGATATGAATTAGCCGTGATTTGTCTAGCCATGAATCATCTCCATTGAGTCCTCTCTTCAACAAGCTGACATGCCAGTTTTTCATGCATACACTAGAGAGTATTCGAGATATTTTTGACATTAATTCCACCCTCCTCAATTTTTTGGGCCATTCTAGCCGAGGAATCCTAGTGATTCTTACCTTATTTATTTTTCATCCCATATAAACGAGGCCAAGATCATGTAAATCTAAGAGACCACCCCTTTTGGAGAATAAGTAGCTAAGAGATAATGCACTGGGATAGAGGATAGCACAATATTAACAGGGTTACTTCTACCTCCAAGAGAAAAAAAACTAATTCTTCCAATTCACGATCCTTCCTGTATTTCATCCAAAAATTTTATCAAAATGGAGGATATGGGGTCTATTGGGAGAAATGGAAGCTCCCAAAAATCCAAAATAAATATTCTTTTAATGTAAAGGTTATTGGACAAGGAGGAATCACACATGTCTTGGAATCTAATTTGATATTTAAAAGATACATTTCATCTGGTTGATAACCTGGACGCTCCATTTGGATTAAAGATCCAGGATTTTGTTGATACATTGAATTGACCATGTTCTAGAATTCATGCAAATTAAGGTATCATCAACAAACATAATGTTTGAAAAACAACAATAGTACCTCTTGTGTTTGAAGGGAAGCACATTCCCCTACTAGATAATCCGTGTTTTGAGGTGACTAAGAACATCCCAGATCAAGATTAACATGTTTGGGGATAACACATATCCTTGTCTAATCTCATAGGTCACCTTCCAAAACCCATAATTTTTTACCATGATGGAAATTTAAATTTAGAAGGAACTATAGCACCTAAATAGGATACTAGAAAACCGAGAGGAGAATCCCATTTTTTAAAAGAATTTAATAATAACATTCCCGTAACAGCTGAGAATTTTATGTTATATAAATCATCAAAGGAATATTTTTATACACACAGCACTTGCTTGTCTTGCTTTACACGAAATCACGACCTTCCTCGATAGCTTGCGTCGTACGCAATACCGAGTTTCACTAAACAACGATATGGTATTAAAATATTATTAAAACTAGCCATTATGTATAGTAATAACCACTTTTTGAAATTTTATAAATTTTATTTTTCAAAATGGAATTCAATTTTGGATTCAGATTATCGAAATTAGCCTAGGGTAAAATTTTGGTATTTTTCAAAAAACTTTCAATTTTTGATGAATAGTGAAACCACTAAGTGGTAGTTAAAAAAACTGAATTTTTCATAAAACAAAATTTTACCGCTTCTGTGAGTGGAATTTGAAAAATACAAGAGACACGGTTGATGTCAGTAAGTAAAATGTGGTTCAATGAGATGAAAATAATTTTTTGGTGAATAGTAGCTTTTTACTTTTTTACCACGGTTAAAAGTAAATAGGGTAATTAAGGGTAAAGATGATATTATTATTACCCTAACACATGTCCTAATTCTATTTGATAAGTTTAGTTCGACCAAAAACAAACTTAGGAAAAACATATGACCATTTAGGCCCACTTGGATTAGATTAGGACATTTATTATTAATTTATTTAAAGAAGGGTTAAAATAGTTAAAATCAATGTTTAATAAGTAAATAATTTTTAATATGGGGTTATACATAATATAAATTCGACTATAAATATTCATTAGAAAGATAAAAATATTTCCTACATAATGGTATTTTATTTGTAATTTTTAGACATTAAATAATTTAATTTATTTATGACACAAAGATGGTGCAGTAATTATCTAATTAATGAAATATTGACATAATTAATGGTATAAACATCAAAATAAATTTAATTTGAGACTTTTTATGAATCCCACTAATTTTCTAGGTTAATATGACATGTTATTATTGATTTAATTAACTTGTTTCAAATTAATAATTCTGTTATGATTTTCACAAAAATCAATTACTAAATAGTGTCAAAATTGACATAAATAGTTTTTAAAACAAATATTATATTGGTAATTGTTATTTTATTCCTAAAAATCTAAGGTTCGGCCAAATGACTTAGATAAGGTTATATATATTAATAATAAACAACTTGGGGTTCGTTTGGCTGCTTATAGTATGTTTATTAACCTTATAGTATAATAACACAAGAAGACATGGTAAAAGTAAAATTATTTAACTTAATGTTAAATATAAATGATAAGGTTAAAATAGGAACCTAAACATGTCTAAATTTTATTGGATGAGAGGATTTAGACCCATACCCACCTTAGCCTCGAAATAAATCAATTTGGAGCTATTTAAAACCGATCTTGACTTTATAATAAAATAATATTTTTAGTTATTCCAAAGGTGCCCCTCTCCTCCCTTATAGAAGGGCACCTCCTCCCTCTCTTCCTCACACCACTTTGAGCCTTCATGCTCGTCCAACCCCTGTCACTTTCTCCTCTCCACTTCCCTAGAGACATCCTAGAGGTCCTGGTCTTCGAAGAAGTCCAATTTTAGATCCCTAAAAGAAGGTCTTAAAGAAGCACTTCAAAGAAGAGGAGGTTCGGACACTTACAAAGCAAGTCGGACCAAAGGTAAGGGAAATATCACAATCTCATTTTTATCCGAGATTATTTATACTTTGGTCTTTACTAGGGTGTATTTTATCATCCACATCCATGTTTCCTCAATATGTAATATTATTTCCATCCACCTACAATTGTTTAAATCCAATTTTACCCTTCAGTGAGTTTTTAGTAAAGGATATGAAAGGAATCTTTTGTCATTTTTCGTACAAGGTACTTTTTGACTTTTCTGACAAAAGTATGATGAATTTTTTTACCTTATACAACATGAATGGATTTTTAAAACATTATTTCCAAGAAGCTTCCATTACACGTTTTCATGTTTATTTTTAATATACTTCTTTTTGTTTATGATTGTACGACATGTTAAGAAAAGAAAAGTGTTTTTGAAGCAGAAAAGATATTTTCATCAAGAATGGAGTTCAAGTGTTTTATCAAAATTATTTTCCATCTAAAATAATAAAGGGTTCTGTTTTATCCCTATTATTACATTTATTTGATTATGTTGTGATGGAATTATATTTTTATGAATTCCTTTATCTTATATGAATTGTTTTATGATGTCACGATGTTTAAGATTCCCATTATTATTACATGGGTTATGAAATGATGTATGATTTATGATTTTGTGTCACACATAAGAATGGTATCATTATGAGATGGGTGGGGCCTATATCTCCCTCCAATTAATTGGGTAAAGATGTTATATCTCATGAGATAGACATAGCTGGAATGGTAGGTTATACCGGTTCAGTGAAACAGGGCTGAAATGAGGGTGACTCGGTTCAGAAATGGACTTTGTCCAATAATATAGTCTTGGAAATGAGGCTTGACTAATAAGAAATGATTATCTATGATTATGTGTGTATGCCACAAAGTTTCATGTTTTATGTTATGATTATTGTGATTACATTTCACTGCCATGATTTATCCCATGTTATGAAATTTTGATCTCTTTTGTAGGTTAAGATTTCCAAAAGTTATGTGCTTGTGTATACGATGTGATTGATATTTCTTTTGTTTACCCTTACTGAGCATTTGAGATCACCCTTTTGTATGTTTTCTTTCCCCAGGTCAGGAAGAAGGTTATTAAGTAGGATATTCCAAAAACGGACTCTAGATATGATGAAATAAGTGGGAGGCAAAGTTGATGCTTTATGAACCAGTTGTTTATGATTCCAAGTTTCTAAAGACACTATACCTATACGGTCCTTTAATGTTTTTGATATATGTTGTAATAAGTATTCTTCAATTTTGAAGTATTAACAATGTATGTAAATTATGGGTCGTTATAGTTGGTATCAGAGGAAAGGTATAGCCAACCTTTGGAAACTAGGATATGAAAGCCTTAGTAAGAAACCTAAGGATAAGTCTAAGCATAGAATACAATCTTAGTGTTTTATAAATGGCCATGAATATCCTAGGATAAGACCTTAAGTGTGAAATTTTATTCTTGATTATGTGGTTTTCCTATTATATTTAGTGTTTCTCAGACTATTATTCTTGGTTTTAGTCAATGGCTGGAACCCGAAGGAACCGTGTTAATGCAGAATGCGATGGGCAATGCAATGATTGTCCCCCCTGAGCAACCAAACGTTATGGGAGATGGAATTAAAAATCTTGTAGCCATGCTCACACAACTTTCTCAAGCTATGAATCATGCAGAACTTCCGAACGAGCAAAGGAAGGAGCAACATTCTGTTGAATCCTTCATGAGGCAGCGTCCACCTTCTTTCAGCGGGTCTACTGAGCCATTAGTTGCTGAACAATGGATTAGTGCTACTGAAAAGATATTTTCAGTTCTTTAATGTTATGAACATGATAAATTCATCCTAGCATTTTATCGTTTGGAAAGATATGCTGATCAATGGTGGAATCTTATTAAGAATACGAGGCAAAGGGATGAAATTGAGTCCATGGAATGGGACGAGTTCAAGAACTTATTTTTCAATAAGTACTTCCCTCGTATTATCCGAAAAAAGATGGAGAAATAGTTTCTTGAACTGAAGCAAAAGGATGATGAATCTATTGGTACCTATGAAGCAAATTTTACAAGACTTGCAAGGTACGCTTCTGGTATTATTATCCAACATGAGAGTAAGATCGATCGATTCTTTAGTGGCTTAAAACCAAGTCTTCGAAGGGGGTTAGCCATAAGGGACTTCAATAGCTATGAGGAAATCGTTCTATGTGCTCTCAAAGTCGAGATGGATATTGGAGTAACCAATCAGTCATATGGGTTTCATAAGAAGAGGAAATTGGAATTCAAAGGAAAATCTAAAGAGCACACTGAAAAAAAGATGAGATTTCCCTTATGCTCAAAGTGTGGAAAGAAACATGGAGGGATTTGTCTTAAAGGGAAAAGTAAATGTTTTAAATGTGGAAAGGAAGGTCATCGGGCATTTGAATGCCGCGATGAAGGGAAGAAGATGTCTAATGATGCAAACAAAGGAAGGGATACTCAGAATGAACCTACTACACTTCAATGTTTCAAGTGAAAGGAGATGGGGCATTATGCCAACAAATGCACTAATCCAAGGGTTGATGATGATGGTCGACGTCAACAAACTCTTAAGGCTAAAGACAAATGAAACTCACATGGAATTTCTATCATCGATGTGGAGTACGATAATGATGTGGTGAAAGGTACACTTACCATCTACTCTAAAGTAGAAAATGTTTTATTTGATTCGGGATCCACCCAATCTTTTATTTCTAAATAATTTTCAAAGGATATCACCATATTACCTCAACAATTAGATGTTGAGTAAGCTGTGACAACACCTAATGGCACAACAGTCACATCAAAAGTTTATAATTCTTCTTCGATTGAAGTTTGTGGGAAAGTGATTCCTACAAATCTTGTGATCCTTCCTATAGTAGAATTTGATGTGATTCTTGACATGGATTGGCTTTCTTTATATGGAGCTCATATCAATTGCCAAATAAGGGAAGTCACATTTCATATTCCAGATCAATCATTGATCATCTATCAACGCAAGGATGAACATAACCTTCCAGTGGAAATTTCTTCCATTTTATGGGTATTGATTCCACTAAATGAAGGTTATTTATCTCAAATGGTTGGTGAGAAACTCACGATTAAGAATATTCCCATCGTACGGGAGTTTGATGATGTCTTTCCGGAGGAATTACTGGGTCTTCCACCAAATCGTGAAGTTGATTTTTTAATAGAACTCGTACCGGGTGCTTTGCCTATTTCAAAGAAACCTTATAGAATGGCCCCAATTGAGTTGCAGGGATTGAAGAAGAAACTCCAAGAGAATCTTGATAAGGGATTCATATGCCCTAGTGCGTCACCTTGGGGAGCACCTGTTCTATTTGTTAAGAAGATAGATGGATCAATGAGAGTCTGCATTGATTATGGAGAACTTAACAAGATCACTATCAAGAACAAATATCCTCTCCCACGCATTGATGACTTATTTGACCAACTACGAGGAGCTCAATACTTTTCCAAGATTGATCTTCGTTCAAGGTATCATCAATTAAGGGTCAAAAGGGAGGATATACCAAAGACGGCTTTCCCTACATGGTATGGACACTATGAATTTATAGTGATGCCATTTGGTCTTACTAATTCCCCTGCTATCTTCATGGATCTAATGAATAGAGTCTTTAGAGACTATCTTGATCAATTTGTGGTAGTCTTTATAGACGATATTCTTGTCTATTCAAAGAGCAAGGAAGAACATGAAGATCACTTGAGAATTATATTGAAGACCCTGAGAAAGGAGAAGCTTTATGCCAAATTTTCAAAGTGTGAATTTTGTCTTAAAAAAGTTGCATTTTTGGGTCACATAATCTCAAAATAAGGGATATCTGTGGATCCAGCAAAAATAGAGGTTATCGAAAGATGGTCAAGACCAACAACAGTGACTGAGATCCGAAGTTTTCTTGGTTTGGCTGGATATTATCGACGTTTTGTGAATGATTTTTCACGATTATCTAATCCACTCAACAAGTTGGCTCGGAAAGGAGTTAAGTTTGTCTGGACGGAAGAATTTGAAGAGAATTTCAAGGAGTTGAAAGGAAGGTTATCCAGTGCACCTGTTCTCACACTGCCTTGTAGTGGAGAAAGGATTGTAATCTATAGTGATCCATCCAAGAAGGGATTAGGGTGTGTTCTAATGCAAAATGATATAGTGATAGCTTATGCCTCACGACAGTTGAAAATCCATGAGCAAAATTACCCAACACATGATTTGGAGTTATCTGCAGTAATATTTGCATTAAAGATTTGGAGGCATTACCTTTATGGTGAAAGGTGTGATATTTATACTGATCATAAAAGTTTAAAGTATATTTTCACACAAAAGGAGCTGAATATGCGTCAAAGAAGATGGTTGGAGCTGATTAAGGATTATGACTGCTCAATCTATTACCACCCTCAGAAAGAAAACAAGGTTGCAGATGCATTAAGTTGACAAGACCATGCCAGTTTATCCATGATGAGGATAACAAAAGATCCAATATTTATGGATTTACAAAGGTTGGATCTTGGAATTATAATGGAAGGGGAAAAATCTTATCTTTATCAAATGAATGTTCAACCATCTATACATGTGAAGATTAAAGAGGCACAGAAAGAAGATGTCGAGTTACAAAAGAAGGTGAGAAATGTTCCTGAATTCAACCTTGATTGTGATGGGATAATAAGGTTCCGGAATCGGGTTTGTGTTCCTCCCATCCCCAAATTAAATAAGGAGCTGCTGGATGAGGCTCATAGTTCTTCATTCTCTATTCATCATGGAAGCACGAAGATGTATAGGGTCCTGAAAGAGTACTTCTGGTGGGATGGCATGAAAAGAGATGTTGCTGAATATGTCTCTCGATGCTTGGTTTGTCAGAATGTTAAAGCCGAGAGACAGAAGTCTAAGGGGATGTTACAACCATTACCCATACCCACATGGAAATGGGAAAACATCACTATGGACTTTTTCACAGGACTTCCTAATACATCCAAAGGCAATAATGCTATCTGGGTCATAGTTTATCGTCTTACCAAGTCTACACATTTCATTGCTACTAGAGAGGATTCTTCTCTGGATCAGCTTGCCAGGATATATGTAAAGGAAGTGGTAAGATTGCATGGAGTACCACTTTCTATTATATCTGATCGGGATCCGATATTTACCTCGATGTTCTGGCGAAGTCTTCAGCATACTCTGGATACAGAGTTGAGTTTCACCACTGCTTATCATCCTCAGACAGACGGTCAGTCTGAGTGAACAATTCAAACCCAAGAAGATATGTTGAGAGCTTGCTCTATGGATTTCAAAGGTGGTTGGGATCAACACCTACCTTTGGTGGAATTTTCTTATAATAATAGCTTTCACTCCAGTATTCATATGGCACCTTATGAAGCTCTCTATGGAAAGATACGCAGGACTCCAACTTGCTGTGATGAAGTTGGGGAAAGAAAGCTATTAGCACCTAATCTAGTTGATGAAATGGCAGAAAAGGTCAGATCTATTCATCAACATATAAGAGAAGCTCAGAGTCGACAGAAAAGCTATGCCGACAACTGAAGAAAAGACCTAGAGTTTGAAGTGGGTGATAAAGTGTTCTTACAGATATCTCCCTGGAAGAGGGTCATGAGATTTGGAAAGAAGGGGAAGTTGAGCCCTAGATATATCGGTCCTTTCGAAATACTGGATCGTGTCAGGAAGGTAGCTTACCGATTGGATCTTCCACCAAATCTCTCTCAAGTACATGATGTGTTCCATGTATCTCTCCTGAGAAAGTACATACCTGATCCTTCACATGTACTTATCTCAGAAGTTGAATCGCTGGAGCAAGATCTTTCTTATGTAGAACAACTGATAGAGATTCTGGATCGTAGTGAAAAAGTCCTACGTAACAAGACCACTCGATTGGTGAAATTTTTATGGAGGAACCACCAATTAGAAGAAGCTACATGGGAGCTTGAGGATATGATGAGGGAGAGTTATCCTCATCTGTTTGTTACAAAGTGATGAATTTCAAGGGCGAAATTCATTTTAAGGGGGGTGGAATGTAACACCCGAGACTTTTATGTTATATAAATCATCAAAGGAATATTTTTCTACACACATCACTTGATTGTCTTGCTTTACACGAAATCGCGACCTTCCTCGATATCTTGCGTCGTACGCAATACCGAGTTTCACTAAACAACGATATGCTATTAAAATATTATTAAAAGAAGCCGTTATGAATAGTAATAACCACTTTTTGAAATTTTATAAATTTTATTTTTCAAAATGGACTTCATTTTTGGATTCAGAATATCGAAGTTATCCTAGGGTGAAATTTTGGTATTTTCCTGAAAACATTCAATTTTTGATGAATAGTGAAACCACTAAGTGGTAGTTAGAAAACTGAATTTTTCATAAAAATTAATTTTACCGCTTTTGTGAGTGGAATTTCAAAAATCCAAGAGACACGATTGATGTCAGTATGTAAAATGTGGTTCAATGAGATGAAAATAATTTTTTGGTGAATAATAACTTTTTACTTTTTTACCACGGTTAAAAGTAAATAGGGTAATTAAGGGTAAAGATGACATTATTATTACCCTAAAACATGTCCTAATTCTATTGGACAAGTGTAGTTTGACCAAAAACAAACTTAGGAATAAAATATGACCATTTAGGCCCACTTGGATTAGATTAGGACATTTATTATTAAATTATATAAAGAAGGGTTAAAATGGTTAAAATCAAAGTATAATAAGTAAATAATTTTTAATATGTGGTTATACATAAGATAAATTTGACTATAAATATTCATTAGAAAGCTAAAAATATTTCCTACATTATGGTATTTTATTTGTAATTTTTAGACATTAAATAATTTAATTTTTTTTATGACACAAAGATGATGTAGTAATTATCTTATTAATGAGATATTGACATAATTAATGTTATAAATATCAAAATAAATGTAAGTTGAGACTTTTTATGAATCCCACTAAGTTTATAGGTTAATATGACATGTTAGTATTGATTTAATTAACTTTGTTCGAACTAATAATTCTATTATGATTTTCACAAAAATCAATTACTAAATAGTGCAAAATTGACATAAAATAGTTTTTAAAACAAATATTATATTGGTTATTGTTATTTTATTCCTAAAAATCTAATGTTCGGCCAAATGACTTAGATAAGGTTATATATATTAATACTAAACAACTTGGGGTTCGTTTGTCTGCTTATAGAAAGTTTATTAACCTTATAGTATAAGAACACAAGAAGACATTGTAAAAGTAAAATTATTTAACTTAATGTTAAATCTAAATGATAAGGTTAAAATAGGAACCTAAACTTGTCTAAATTTTATTGGATGAGAGGATTTCGACCCATCCCCACCTTAGACTCGAAATAAATCAATATGGGGCTATTTAAAACCGAACTTGACTTTATAATAAAATAATATTTTTAGTTATTCCAAAGGTGCCCCTCTCCCCCCTTATAAAAGGGCACATCCTCCCTCTCTTCCTCACACCACTTTGAGCCTTCATGCTCGGCCAACCACTGCCACTTTCTCCTCTCCACTTCCCTAGAGACATCCTTGAGGTCCTGGACTTCTTCAAAGACCAATTTTAGTGCCCTAAAAGAAGGTCTCAAAGAAGCACTTCAAAGAAGAGGAGGTTCGGACACTTACAAAGCAAGTCGGACCTAAGGTAAGGGAAATATCACAATCTCATTTTTATCCGAGATTGTTTATACTTTGGTATTTACTGAGGTGTATTTTATCATCCAAATCCATGTTTCCTCAATATGTAATATTATTTCCATCCAGCTACAATTGTTTAAATCCAATTTTACCCTTCGGTGAGTTTTTAGTAAAGGATATGAAAGGAATCTTTTGTCATTTTTCATACGAGGTACTTTTTGACTTTTCCGACAAAAGTACGAAGAATGTTTTTAACTTATACGGCATGAATGGATTTTTAAAACATTATTTCCAATAAGCTTCCTTTACAAGTCTTCAAGTTTATTTTTAATCAACTTCTTTTTGTTTATGATTGTACGACATGTTAAGAAAGGAAAAGTGTTTTTGAAGCAGAAAGGATATTTTCCTCAATAATGGAGTTCAAGTGTTTTATCAAAATTATTTTCCATCTAAAATAATAAAGGGTTATGTTTTATCTCTATTATTAAATTTATTTGATTATGTTGTGATGGAATTATATTTTTATGAATTCCTTTATCTTATATGAATTGTTTTATGATGTCACGATGTTTAAGATTCCCATTTTTATTACATGGGTTATGAAATGATGTATGATTTATGATTTTGTGGCACACATAAGAATGGTGTCATTATGAGATGGGTGGGACCTATATCTCCCTCCAATGCATTAGGTAAAGATTTTATATCTCATGAGATAGACATGGCTGGAACGGTAGGTTATACCGGTTCAGTGAAACAGGGCTAAAACGAGGGTGACTCGGTTCAGAAATGGACTTTGTCCACTAAGATAGTCTTGGAAATGAGTCTTGACTAATAAGAAATGATTCTCTATGATTATGTGTGTATGCCACAAAGTTCATGTTTTAAGTAATGATTATTGTGATTACATTTCACTGCCATGATTTATCCCATGTTATGAAATTATGATCTCTTTTGCAAGTTAAGATTTCCAAAAGTTATGTGCTTGTGTATACGATGTGATTGATATTTCTTTTGTTTACCCTTACTGAGCATTTGAGCTCACACTTTTTTATGTTTTCTTTCCCTAGGTCGGGAAGAAGGTTATTAAGTAGGATATTCCAAAAAGGGCCTCTAGATATGATGAAATAAGTGGGAGGCAATGTTGATACTTTATGAACTAGTTGTTTATGTTTCCCTGTTTCTGAAGACACTATACCTATACGGTCCTTTCGTGGTTTTGTTATATGTTGTAATAAGTATGCTTCAATTTTGAAGTATTAACAATGTATGTAAAGTATGGGTCGTTATAATTCCATTACACTTGGTAATAGGCCTTATCCATATCCAATTTGATAACTATGTTAAAACTTGTAACCTTACGGTTGAAATCACTGATCATTTCTTAGGCTAGAGAAATTCCCCTCAGATTGTCCTTCCTTTAACAAAATTGTGTTGCTCATCAAAAATATAGCTGAGATGGTATGAGTAAATTCTTCTACTAAGCATAAAAGTTATTACTTTATAAGTAATGTTACACATACTAATCGAGAGGTAATGATAATTAGAGGAAGTATATTTACTTTTTAGGATTAAAACTAGAGTTATCACACTAGCCACACTGGGAAGACAACCTCCCCCAAAAAATCCTTGTATTTCAACAACCAGGACACTCTTGATGATGTCCCAAAGGGCCCTATAAAAACCCCTAGGAAACCATCTGGGCTTATCGAACTATCTGAGTTGAGGCCGCACATCACCCCATAAATCTTCTACTCATCATGTACGGCTCCAAACCAATCATTCACATAGGCTATAACTGCATGATGGACTGCCTCAAGGAGATCCTCAATGCCACTTGGGTAGCCACCTAGCATATTGGGATTGGGACTTACCAGAATTGATTTATTGTATGACTCAACTAATACTCCGATCAACTCTATATCATCTAAATAGGTCTTGTCCAATATTAAAATGTTGGGTCTGGAAAATAATCTTCATTCAGAAACATAGGCTTGAAAAAATGTGGAATTAGGATCGTCGTCATGAAGCTACCTAATCCATTCCTTCTCACATAGCAGGTGCTCTTGTCTCAACAACATGTCATCCAACTTGTTCTTATTTTGGTGGAGAGCACATAATCGTTATTTATTAAATTTGTTATAAAGGCTAATTTTAAGCCGATCAATATATTTCTTCACCCCTTTGACTTCCTAAGTGGAAGGAGGATGGATCTTAATCCATGCAAGAAGATCACCCTTCATCCTGTACAGTTTCTAATGTAAGGTAATCCATGAATTCCCATGAGAGGGTTTGTTCAAAGAGATCGTAACTACATACTAATACCTCATTGAAGAAACCCACTACTGGGAGGATTAAAACTGTTGGTCCCTTTTTTCTTACAACACAACACTACCTGAAGTGGAGAGTGATCATAGAGGCCCCTGACAGGATGGTTCACCTTCAAATCAGGTAAAGCGGAGAGAGCTTGATAATTGGCTTGGAATCTGTCAAGGTGACATCTGGTATGAAGATCTCCCTTTTTATTCATAAAATATGTAAATTGTTTGGCAGAGTACCACAAATACATCAGCCTCTTGTGATCCACGAACCCAATAAAGTTTTGGATAAACTTCCAAGGAAAGTCTCATCTCACCTTCTTCTCATTTGGGTCCACAACAATATTAAAATCCCCACCTATAGGATATAGTATCTCCTCTTGGTCAAAATAAATAAGGAATTTCCATAATACTCCCCTTGTTTAAACATGACAACTTCCATAGACAACCATGAGTTAAAAAAATGATCACCATTAGAATTAAAAAATAGGTGGCTTCTTTATTTCCATTTCCCTCATGATCTTGATGTAATTCATCTCCACAATCATAATAATATATCATTCCAATCAAGAAATAATTTTGATATTTCTTCCCAAATTTATTGCAAGATAGTAATTTTACACTTTACTTATTCCCCTTTTCTAAATACCTTTCATCTAGGCAATCCTTTACACTTTTATTCTCTTACATCATATTCAAGGTAAAACATTGATATATCCTAATCAATATTTTTGAATATTTTCACAATATCCTTATAATATGATAATGATTAAAATACGTATTCCTGTGTAATACATTTTTCAAATCCACCAACGAAGCGGTTAATCATTCTTTTTTGTTTTTATACATAATATGTAGCATGTATTGCTAATAATATAATGTTAGCCTCAAATTAAAAAAAATAGATTCCTTTTCCGTTTATCATAAATTTATAAATTACCTTTCCATTTCATCTATTTGATCATGAGTAAAATCTTTATAAGGAATGTTATAATGAAATAATTCTTCATGTTATCCATTTCTTACTCATTCGTGACGTTTTGATTCAAAGACTATAATCAGTCAACAAATATCTATAGTTATTATAGTGACATGACAATCTTATCCCTTTACCAATAACCATATAAAAGGAATATCTTTCATAAACAGAAGATAAATAAGTCATCCACTAATGATTAAATGGTCCCATTAAAATATGGAGGTTGATGCCACATGAAGGAACCCTATATTGATACACAATGCTAAGGTGAAGCAGTAAATTCTATGTGGTTAAGGTCATTTTTCATAACATGAGTTAACTAAAATAAAATATTCAGAATATTTTATGATCCAACACCATTATCATTGATTTAATGAAGATGGTAATCTCTAGATTGATCGAGGCTGTTGAATTGTTTTTTGGTCCTTACATTAAGTGACATTTATAAACAATGGAATATACATGATTCGTTTATGAATAAAACTATGAATTATAAATATATCTGTCTAATTGTTATTAAACTATTATAAATGAATTGATAGTAACATAGACATTTATGTAGAATATTCTAAGGCATTTTCGTAGGGTTATGTTCTATAACTACGTTTCTCAAAATCATGTTCCTAAGGTTTCTACTAAACATTATATAAAACAAATTACAACACCCTGACTCATATAACCTAGAGCTTGTTCTCATTTTGATACAATTATATAGACTACATCGATCATATTACTCTAGATCTATAGTTTTGTTTCCTTATGAAACTTAATGCCTTACGGAACATAACATTATATTTAAAACTGAAGATACATCATTTGAAAAAACAATCTTTTATTATTTCCCCTTTAAATTTCATACACCATACATAATAGTATTATTTATTCCTAGGGAAATGGTCAATAATAAATAAAATGGCCAATTAGTCAATATGGGTAAGTATACATTGGAATTTATCATAAAATTTGAATAGAATAAATAATATGGAAAAAATAAATAAATATAACAACCCTATAAAAATGTTTAATATATCCATGGATAATATGAAATTCTAAAAAAAATCACATATAAAAGGATAAATTATTTGTTTTTGATAGAATGGATAATATTGGGAATCTTAATCATACCATGAAGACCACATTCTAAGCCATATTACATTTTTTAAAGGCCTCGTACCAAGACTTTACACTTAAATGAGTATGGAAATTATAGAATTACCAGAAATAGATTGTCTTATAAGACCTAATGAGGCATTGAGACGATATATAATTATAGTCCCAACCGATCACATAATAATTCAATTTCATACATCATATAAAATAAATTAATAACAATATAATTCAGAATCAAATTTCTATAGTAATCAATACCAAACTTATTAGAATAACAAATATATAGGATTTCCATAATTTCCACATTCAATAGAATAGTTATGAAATATAGATGAATGACCCAAAATTAATATTGAAAGAATAATATATTAAGAATTTGACAGATGTGGACTTTATCAAATGATGTCCATATTTCATGCATACATTTAAAAATTTAATTTCAATTATATTATAATACATTTGTTTAATTTTTTCAAACTAATTATTATTTTAATTATTTTGAGGTTTAAAAGGGGTTTAAAAATAATTTTGAAAAAATACAATTTAAATATGGATTTAGGAGTAAATATTATTTTATATAAATTTTATAGTTAGTAAGTGAAAAATGTGACGTTCACATAGCCATATAATGTAATATATGGGAAATAAGTAACAGACAAAAATAGGAAAGAAATGTGAAGATATATATATGGTTTTAGGTAAGTGTAAGGGTTTGAATCAAACTTTCCAAGGAATGAGGGACTTATTAAGCACTCAAACCCGAATCTTACTTTTTATTCAAGTGTATTTCCCCAGAATAAAAAATATGGGATTATATAAATTCTTGTAGTTATGTATTCATAACCAAAGGATCATCTTCTAGGACCTCATATGTGTTACTTATTTTGAAAAAATCTTCCACATCCTCAACCACAATACCGCATATCTTCACCACACAAAGACAATAGAAATATCTATTTCCCATAATGTGAACCATGGTATTGGTACTTCCAGTCCAAAATATCCATGAATGATCAATGAAAATATCAGTTGACCTATGTATAAGATATACACCTATTTCACAAGGAAATTATAAACTCAAAATAGCATCTACTACGATTTAGTTTTTATGGTATTTAATGTGATTTTTGACATGGTTTTATATGTAGTGTTTCATGTGGTGATGTTTCTTGAGTTTTTTATGGAAACCAAAACCAAAACTTCTAAATAAATGATGATGTTTTATAGAACGACACAACCCATGCATGGGTAAATAGTGAAATAGGTTCTAATGTAATGTGGGATATATACCTATGTTTGATAAGGATTTATAGAACATTAAATTCAAGATAATTAATCATGGAATTTCTCATTGAATTTAATGATAAATAATATGGGTGAGTTATAAGAAATGCTCAATAAAATTGATTTTGGTAATTTTTAAACCATTTTCAATAATTTCTTGTGGGATCGGAAATATATATGTCATTAAGATAAAGGGTTTTTAGTGTACCATGGTGGTGAAAATTGAAAATAGGGATGAAGAAACACATTTTATATTGAATACATCATTATTATAGGCCGATTTCAAAATATTTTCTCATGATAACTTTATGAGTTTATTTGAAGGGAAAATGAGAAAACGTGCATACATGATTTAAAATCCATTTTGAAAGGATTTAAATGGATATGATAAATAATATATTAATGGATAGATATTGATATTCTAGGGCATAACCATTCATAAAAATTATTCCTTTATTTCCATGGAGATCAGGAGAGAATTCAAATGAGGGCCTACTAGAATCTGTTGTTGTATAAGGTTAGGCTAAACTCCTTCTTAGGGTATAATTTATTTTTATTTGACCTTTCATGGACATCATGTTAGGGTGGACTTTTTTCCATGTGGATTATGATGAATGGTATTTTTTCTTAATATTATTCATAATTTTATATAAATTCATGTGGTCTATGTGTATTCATCAATTCATATATCTATCCCAATAATCTTAGTGTACA
Source organism: Viscum album (assembly GCA_963277665.1). Classification (NCBI taxonomy): domain Eukaryota; kingdom Viridiplantae; phylum Streptophyta; class Magnoliopsida; order Santalales; family Viscaceae; genus Viscum; species Viscum album. Next base: position 367,055,242 of record OY728119.1, on the reverse strand, counting down.
AGATCATTTCCATTTTTTGAGTTTTTACATTTAAACACATGATCTTTTAAGTAGTTACAACCATGAAAATTTTATCAATTATTTAATATGTTATATAAATTGTTCTGGTTCACCTATCTTCTTAACAACCTAAAGTATATGACAATGAAAACTAGGGTGTTTTGGGATAATGATAGTTATTCAGAGAAAGAGAATTAATTTGATTTTATTTTGAAAAATTCATTGTTGTTAGTTCAATATTATATCTCTTGTGCCACATAAACATGAAATTAAATGTTACATCCCTATTTTTAATTTCTATTATTTTGGACAATATTAATAAATATTTTCATAGCCAAGTGTTTAAGTGGTGTGAGATTCTGATGCATGGAGAGCCTTGGTGTTGAAATTATAAAAAACATATTATATCAAGTACACATGTTTTTTCAAAAGAAACTATAATAACTCCCATATTGAGTCTCATATCATAAATTTGACACCACTATTTAATTTAAAACATAGGTTTTAAACTATGCATGATTTTACCATTGTCTATATCGGGTGTGTGTTTAAATTTAAATCATGGAAAGATTAGTAATTCAATAAACTTATTTACTTATTTATTACTTGTTATATCACCATGACATAGACTCCCATAAATAATAATATTTTTGAAAAATATCTAGGTTTAGTTGAATAACCATGGGATTGAGAGGGGATCTATTGGACGATCTATTCTAGACAACAATCAATGGATTATTCTTTGGAAATTAGTGCACTAAAAAAGTTCATGGATCACACTAATGACAATGATATAGATCCATTATTCACCAATGATTGATCAAAAATCATGTTAGTATGATTATTTTTGGTTTCTATCCCATTTCAAATTATCCTCTTACAAACTCAAATAAATCTTTTAATAGTTTTATTTGTAGGTTGATTAACAATTTGTTATTGATTAGTTATATTCCTAGAAAAATTTTAAAATATATTATTTTTGTTCACTTGATTAATTCTCTTAATTTTTTATTCATATAAAAATGAATTGATAGAATTGTGAATATCATATGAGGTTCAATCCTTATGTTTGTGCTATATTCATTTTTTCCCATTATTTATGTTACCATCATATGTAATCAGTTTAGCTAGTGGTTCAAAAAATTCTAGGTAATCAAAAACTATGAAAATTCCCTTGTGTGGAGTGGATTGAATTTGTGGGTTGAGTTTGAGATCGTTGGAGTGATTGAGGTGTGATGATGGTGGTGTATAATCAAAAGATGACTGGGTGTGAGTAATGATTTTATTGTATCCTATTTTGGTGTTCAATGTTGGTGTGAAGAAGTGAATATTTATTTACAAGTTAATTAGATGGATAGAATCTATCCACCAACAACAATGATACTCAAAATACATATATCCACAATCTATAGGAATGACAAGCAGCAGATCTAAAGGAAACTATAGTGGAAGTGGAAGACGTCAGAAGACCGCGGATTAGAACACTAACACTAGGATTGAGAGGGGATATTTTGGATGATATTTCATATAAGACCAGCATAGGATCATTATTAGGAAATTGTTGAGCCAAAAAAGTTCATAAATCTCTTTAACAACATTGGTATAAAACCATTTTTCACTGATGAATGATCCAAACACATTGTAGGGTGCTTCATTGTGGTTTCTATCCTATTTTAAATTATTTTCCTTTAGACTCAAATAAATTATAATAATAGTTTGTTTTTTTGGTTGATGAATAATTTATGGTTGATGACTTATCATCCTAAAATATTTTGAATAGATATTTTTTCTATTTTCTCAATTAATCCCCTTCTTTAATTAATCCTATAAAAATTAATTAAGGCCAACATGAACGTCAATTGAGGTTCATTTATTATTTTTTTTATTATTAATTTTCTTCCCCATTATTCACGAGACTGTCTTAAGTAACTAGTTTGGCAGGGTTTAAGAAAATAGTAGGTAATCAATCACTGTACATGTGCTATTTTGTGTAACAAATTGAAATTTTTTTCTGAGTTTGAGATCGATGGAGTGATCGATGTGTGACGACAATGATGGATGATCATAAGATGATTAGGTGTTGGTATGGAGTTTGTCATATACTATTTGTGTGTACAGAAATGGAACAGTTTAGTGAGGATTAATTTCCAATTGGATTAGATAGTTGGAATATGGCCATCAATAATGGAGATACTCGAACTACCTAGATCCAAAATATCTGAAAAATATACGAAGTTGATATAAAGTCAACTAGAGAAGAAGTTCCAGATGTGTAAAGACCCACGAGTTATAGAAAATACCGTGTTATACAACATGTAGTCTAAAATAACACACTTCGTTGTGAACTATAATAATTTGATAAGATTAATTCATTAAACAAAATGTGACATGCCATTGGACATCTGTTACATATTGTGTGACAAGACCTTGAGAATTAGCATGTACCCTCGGGGCACATAGGTGTGACCAGAGTCATGTATGTGGGCACAACTTGATTACAAGTGAATTGCCTAAAACATAGACATAGAAAAGTACCCATAACCATATTGGATATTGATCAAGGAAAACTTACATAGGCATGGCCTGGTTTACATGGACACAAACTGAAGAAAACTGGTATACATGGGTCCATCCCCCATGTGGATTGAGTGAAGTATCATGTAATCAGCATAAAATGGGATCCCATCTCATGGATTACTCTTGGATATTGTTTTCATAATCCTCTATATGTTCTACGATGGGATCCCCTATTTCATATTCCACCATCGGTTGGGATTGAGGTAACTTTGTGACTAACATGCAGGGGAATTGATCCCCTATATACCTTGTTGATCAAGTAAGGGTTTTTGGTGTCCCACATAGCCATGGGTGTGATCCTATATCTTTGTATCCATTTATTCTGACCTCTTGTGTGGGTTTTTTCCTAGAAAGACCCACCGATCACAACCTCTCAAATGAGATACAATGGTATTATCTGGCATGTGGAGTGAGTTCACATGAATGAGTGTTGTCTTTTATCTCAAGAAGGAATCATTGGATAGATTTATGGCTATGACCATACCCAGAGCCTTAATATCCATCATTGGTATATCTAGATGTTATTACACTATGTCTCGTATTCTGATTATAATTCTCTGATGATGAGCTCACTACTATCTTGATGCATTATGTTTGGAATTTTTTTGGGTTTCCCTACTTGGTATTCTTATACTCACCCCTTTATGGGCTCTTCCTCTACAGGTCATGTCTTTTATAGTCTACATGTTATTTGATAGGGTCCTTGCTGGATGAGGAGAAGATAAGGAATAGTTTTCCTAGAAATATCACGGTCCATAATAGGTGTTATATTTTACAGTAGACACCGCAATTTGGTAGGCTGGACTCCCTTTATAGTTTTGGATAGATTTTATTTGTACCTTTTTGATTTCTTGTAGTATTATCATACATTGATTATGGTGTTTATATGTAATCACTAATTGGTATAAGTTGTATTATATTTCCACAATGTATGTGTATTTGTTGATGTGTTTATAGATATAGGTACCTTGGGATAATCCCTCCCATCTGTATGATATCCCTACTCGATTATTGACTTTGGCCCCTGGCCTATTAGAGGTTGTCTTGTGCTGTCACTCTCATCTCATCCCCATAGAAGCATGACCTGGTGGGTCCAGTTGTGAGAGATTGGTATCTAAAAGGTGTTTGTCCTATGATTTATGTAAAAATATTGTCTTTCTATGAGTTTTGGTTTGGAATTTATTGAAACAGTGTTAGAGTATTTCAAGTTCATCTCTCAATTTATGGAACCTGGTGTTGGTGTGGCAGTCATAGTATTTATTCACTAGAACACTAATAAGCTTCCTGATGACTCATTATATATAGAAATTGGTTTTAAAGAATATATTATTTTATGTCTCAAATAGGAAAAGGTATTGGTTTCCATGTCCTTTTGGATTCATATCTTCAATATATAATCTTTACTATGGACCATATTATCTATTTTATGATTCCACCATGATGATTTCTATATATTATTATATATAATTATACCAAGGATAATCTATATTATGATGAGGAATTGATATAGAGACATTATTAGGAGTTGTAAAATCCAAGTAGTTTTCCAACCATACATCCAAAATTCTAGTATAAAATTGTAGCCCTTGTACTGATGGATTTGTTTTATAGGTTGTGTGTGCTTCAGTGTTTTTATTGATATTATAGGGTGATCTATATCCCTAGGAAACTATGTAATGGATAATGCTAGTTACACGAGTATCTCACCTCGTCAAGACACCTACAGACCAAACAGTGGTATTAAAAGTGATTCTTATTCAGGGATCTATATGGAAATGGTGTGGCCTAATGACTTTGTCACATGATTAGACGACTCTTTCAAAGATTTTTTTTTATATATTTACATAGAAAAGTTCCCTCCAGTGATATTGTGAGTAGGTCAAATTCACAAGAATATGCAGCTTCCAGAGGGAAGAATGGTTGTGGGTGAGTAATCATCGAGGAGAACTAACCTCTCACAATGAATAATGAATTTGTTTCCTTGAAATAACTTTTAGATATATACATCTAATCGAGGCCTAGGTATATATATTTCGGCCCACATAGAGATATTTGGTTTATTGTAATACCACTTTTAATTCTATTATATTTTTGGGGTGTTGGAACATTCTTTTTTTGTAGGTATATTTTAGTCAAAGAACATGCTGATAGTGTGTTTTGGTATTGAAAAAACCAGAGATGAGGTATAAATATCATGTTTCCAAAGCCAGAAAAAAGTCTGTGAAAAAGGATAAATTTTAGGTGGGAATATCATGATAGAGGGTTTGTTTTTTAGATATCTAAGGATAATTATAGCTTTCCCATTGAGATGTTATGATACACCTATAGAGGTCAGGAAAATATCACTCTGGATTGTCTAACACATCATATAGTTGATTGGGTGTAAATTGATGGTCCACTGAAGTGTAAGTAGTGGTTGGAATATGGAGGTCTATAGGGCAGTGAAAATGGAGGAGAAGTATGGAGAGAAGATTTTGGTGATAGATGATTTGACCTATTTCCACCACTTCCCACATTTGGTCCTTGACAGGATCATGGAGCTTGTGGTTAGGGATGAGGATAGATACCGGCAGTGGAGGCCTATAAAACAAATGCTCTTAGGACAATTAAATGCATAATCGGTGTCTTTAATACATTTTTTTTAGTACTGGTAGACAAAGGCATGATCCACTCCTTTATTACTATATCCCAATTTAGAGACCTAATGAACCTATTTCTTCCTTTATATCAACCCTTACATTTAGAGACTCCCCCATGATTGGATTCAATGATCACATACATAATCTAGTAGTGTGACCCAACTCTTAGTTCAGAGTTATTTCTTTGGTATATCATTGAAGTAGATATGAGGCCTTAGGATGTAATATTTTTAATTTACTGGTTATCCATAGTGGATACCGAGATTTATTTTTTCATGTCGTGGATGTGGTGTACTCTGGATGATGCGATGAGGTTTTCCTTCATCATTGAGAAAGAAATCCAAGCTGAATAGAATGGGATCATACATAAGAGGGTACAATCAATTACTCACCATTGGGGTGGTATTACCTTTGAATTATTGGATGTTAGGGATTTTTAGATTCCTATATTGGTAGTATAGTTTGAATAAGTCTTTCAGGAGGATGTTTCAGACATCACTTTCCTACGAAAAGTAGACTTATGCTTTGACTTCCACCAAGGTACTACCCTAATATATACATCATCATATTATATGGATCTCAAAGAGATTAACTAACTAAAGTAGTATTTGGAGGACCTATAGTGGATGGTCTTTCTCAAACCCATTTTTCCCCCAAGGAAATACCTATTATTTTTTACTGATAAGTAGGATGGGATCTTGAGGTTGTGTGTCCACTACCATACCTATTCAATCTTTTGATACGGGAGGGATAGTTCTCAATTTTAGGCTTGAAAACATGTTATCACCAGATTAATCTAAATTACCTAGATATAACAAAGATATAATTATGATGTTTATATGGACATTATGAATATATGGTGATTCCTTTCTGTATAATGAATTCCCCAACACTTTTCATGAGACTCATGAACCTGATCTTTCAAAATTTCCTAAACCAGTTTTTGGTTGTCTTTATTCTTGAAATTCTATTGTACTCAACATCCTAGGTGGAGTAAGTGAGACACATGAGGGTGGATCTATATATACTATGAGCGTACTATATTAATAGGATGATATTTAAGTGTCATTTTCAGATTAGAGAGCTCCAATTTCTAAGGAATTTCATCTCATTAGAAGGTGTAGTATTCATCTTGAATAAGTTTTAGGCAGCCCTAGATGGTGAACCACCTAAGAGTCTCACTAAGAGGTAGAGATTACTTCTGTTGGTAGAATAATATATGATATTCAATTAAAATTTATCTATGATATAGGAACCCATGTTTTTAATAACTCAAAAAAGCAAGCCTTTTGTTTGGAAATAGATTTTCCATTGGAATTTTCAAGATTTGTGGAATAGGTTGTCTTACAGTCCCATTTTCAGATTTCAAGAAGAGTCTGTCATTTTCCGGGGGCTTTATGATTCTTTTGTGACAAAACATGGTTATAATATAATTTAGAGGAAAGTAGTGTTTTATTATGGGTCTCTGAATTTGGATATATCATGATCATAAATATGTGACCCATGATTTGGAGTTTGTAGTGATAGGCATTACTATGAAGATGTGTCAACACATCCTTACAGGTGAGCATTTAATCATATATTCTAACCACAATAGTATTAGATATATACTATCACAAAATGACCATGACAATATAAAAAGTGGATTTATAAATCTCCTCTATAATTGTGACTTTGAAATAGTATATACTATCATGAATGAGAGAATGGTAGCATATTCTCTTATCAAGAGATCTTGTTTGCAATTTTTGACCCTGAAATCAGAGTAGATAGCCTCATTGCACTTTTCCATAGTGGAACAGGGTGTAGTGGCATATTATAGTTTATTATTATTACCCCACCACTTGTAGAATGTTTGATAGTGGAATATAATGAATATGCTAATTGGGATACCATGTATACTCAGATTTCTAATGGACATGGTGGGGATCATGTCATCCTTGTCACATGATGGATGATGGTTATAGTGATGTTGTGAGAGGAGGATATGAGGGAGTTTCATACATCCCATTTAATGGTGTATATAGCTGTGTAGAAGGTATAACAAGCCCTTCAGTGTCATTATTTTTGGCCAGGGACAAATAAGTGTGTGTGAGAGTTTTTTTATTAATGCCTCACTTGTCAGCAGGTGAAGGATCAACATTGGTTCCATTTGGTTTAACTAAACCCCTTGAGGTATGAGAGTAGAAGTAAGATGGTATACCTATAAAATTCTTGGTTCAACTACTAGAAATTTCCGTAGTACACAATTCCAACTGGGTGATTATGCTCTAACTCATAAAGGCATCCCACATCTTAACTATTGAATGGTAGAGTTTGGTGGAGAGTCTGGTATGCCATTGCAAGTTGAATATTATCTGTCTTTATAGTGTTAGCATTATGATCATTTCATAACACGTTTTTCACTTAAAAACATTATTATAGATAGGATTAAGTGACGCCTTTGGGACTCATTTTCATTTGATAATAGTGTTTCGCCCCTTGTATGATCACCTAACTATGTAGAACAGTCAGGTTCTTGAGTAAATGATGTTTCCTTGATTGTTAGACTTTAGCCATAGTTCGTAAGATCACATACCCTTAGTTTAATTTTAATATATCAATAGCTACCATTCAACCATTTACATGGTATAATTTAAGTTCTTGTATGGGAGACCCTACAGGTCACCAATATGGTGGAATAGTCTAATTAAGTCATTACACATGGACCCAAAATTGGTTTGATCTATGACAAAAAATTGAAAATTATCTATAAGTAGATTAAAACTACATAGATCTATCATATGCCTTATTAATTCCAATAAAAGATAAATTTAGTGTTTGGTAAGGGAGGCCATGTGTTCCTAAAGGTTTCACATTTACATGGATTGTGGATATTTTCTTGTGGTGGAAATTTATATTTGAAATTCATTGGCCTTTTCCAAATGTTGTGTAGAGTTGGTGAGGTGGTATACCTCTTGGATCTACGATTTTGTTTAGACCAGGTACATGATGTATTCCTTTTTACACAACTGAGGTTCCATGTTCATTCCATATTGAAATTTATTGACTAGTGATAGTTGGGCATCAATGATGGAGCATCCATTTGGGAGTACATGATAGAGATTAAGGATCTGTGGGAGAATATCCTTTATGCAGGATTAATTATCTTGGTGTGTCTCTAGTGGAAGTACATAAATATGTAGAAGTTTAACTGGTAGAAGGAGACACAAATGTGATCTCATTACCCTCAACTTTTTGGGTTTGTATTTTTCCTTCCAGGATAAAAATCCCTAGGGTGTGGAAAATGTGACATCCCGTTTTTTACATGGTAAAACATTGGAATATATTGAGAGAAATTTTTAGAGTTACACACTAAGATCGCCTGATATTCTAAGTCCCAGAGATCTATGGTGTTGATATTATAAAAATATTAAATATATTATATCATGCATGATATTATTTTTATAAATAATAGAATAACGCTGGAATAAAGTCTCAAATCAAAAATATGGGACCATCATTGAATATAGAATGTGGATTTTACCCAAGTTGCGACATAACTATTTTCAACATTGGGTATTTTGTGAGAGTGAAGATGTTGGAATGTTATAAATTTAATTAATTAATTATTTACTTGATATATCTTCATGACCATGAATCATATATACAAACATGTTTTTACCAAGTCCCTATAGTTATCTACATAACCCTGGGATTGATTGAGGATTCCTTGGTGGAAGTCTTTTAGATGACCAATATTGGAACATGCATTGATGATTAGTGTACCAAAAGAGTTCAGGGATCTCACTAAAGATGATGTAACATAACCTTTCTTCTCTAAATATATATCCAAACTAATGGTTTGATATTTTATTTTTTGTAAATCCATTATTGATTTCCCCACATCAAATGTAAACTAATTCTTCTATGTAACAACCTGATATTTTTGTGAATTTATTTTATCAGTAAATATAGTATTTTTGATATTATGTGTCACACACCATACTATTTTTTTCTTTTGTTAAATACAAAACTAAAATAATATTTCACTACGTGCAATACTGATATTGCCCTATATTACACAAAACACCAATATTAAACTAAATGTGATATATAATTATTTAATAAGATAGTTATCAACTAGTAAATAGAATTTTTGGTATGAATAAAATTATCTAATTTATTAAAATATGTGGCTTACACATGTATTATTTTGGGACCAGTTAATTATAAATGAAAATCCAAACTGATTGAAAATATTGGAAATCCTATTAGAAACATTATTTTTATGAAAGAGAACACCTTTAACCTCAATAAATTAATCAAACAAATTTTAATGTATGATTTTCATGAAATATATATAGTATATATTCAACAAACCATTTAATGTTCATATATTTTTTTTCTATATAATAGATAATAAAAAATAAAATTTTATTCTAAAAAACGTTTATTTAAAAAAAATAGTTCTATCACCATACACGAACTTATTTATAATTTTTTTCCAAACATTTATAAAATTTAATTCAAAAAATAAATATTATTTATTTATCACTGTTTTAAAATTATCTTATTGTGAATTTTATATAATTTTCTTAAAAGATTGATTTTTTTATGAATAATGAAAACTACAGAATTTTAATTAAAAATTATCTTTTCATTTAAATTATTTATAAAGTTAAACTATATTTTAATTAGTTTTCCAATAAAAATTATAACAATTATATATATATTAAACAATTTTTCCCATTAAAATGATTTTCATATTGAAATTTTATATAAAAACCAATTTTTTTTATTTTTTCTCTTTAAAAACTCACATATTACTTATGTCTATGGGATTAGTCTCAAATTAAATATTTTTAAATTTTTGGAATTTAATTTAGATTAATTTATTCCATATTTTAACTCAATAGAGTTTATATTCAAAAATATTTTCAACTTAATTTTTGACCAAAAATAATAGTGAAAATAAGTAATAATAATTAAAGTATTGAGGGTAAAAATTAGTTTACTAAGGTTCAAAAAATGATAAGGGTTTACATGACCTAAAAAAAGTATAAAAAATATTTCATATAAATATTTAAATAATATAATTAATATGTCTCTACAATACTCAATTTAGAATCCTTTTGGAAGGATGAGAATGTGGGTGTACTTTTTTATTTTCAAATCATTACAAGTGTTCCCCTCACCTAACTTATAAATGGCCTCACTTCATACTACATTATTCAAACACTAAAACCATTTTTTGGGCCACTAAACTCCCAAATCACGGACCAAATTCCATCCCCTCAACCAATAATCCTTATTTTGTGGATAAATCCTACCTATGAAGGATTTTGTTGAAGACTATATGTGGTTACCCAAAGAAGAGGTAAAGATATTCAACAACCATTTTATTTTATTTCTTATTCAACATACTTAAATTATTATTAAACCATGATTATTTATAAACCTTATTATATTCTTTATAATGGAAATTTTCCATTTCTAATGTGTAATTAAATAAACATTCATTTGTACAACGAGCTACCATCACTCGAACCAATGTCATTCATTTTTCCATTACCACTTATCATGGTAAGGTATGATTGTGGTTATTAAGTTTATATATATGTTATTTATTAATTAACTATAACCTTTTATTAATTATATCATACATAAATTTTTAATTTATATTCTATATGGGATACAATAATTTCATTCCTGTGTACGGTAGACTACCGCCTCGTGAAGCGATGTGATGGGTTTTTCACCAATGATTTTCATGTAATGTAATAAGGATAATTTTAATGAATATATGTGATATAAATGAAATTAATATTACATTAATGAAATACTTATCATTCTTAAAATATTATATATAATTTTATTTCTTACCTTTTCACTCAATAAAATAATATATCATCTTTCGTGTATGTGTAGACTATCGCCATCATGAAGTGATGTGACTCCATATTTTCCCCACAACAAAAAAGGATTATATAAAAAATTAAATTTTAATAAATACTATTTTATTTTATATATTATTATCAGTATTTAAATATAAAATATCACTCAGCTTTTTCCATAATGATTGTTTAGACATGGGAAAATTACACTTGCACTTGTACGACTTAACGTTTCCATGATCGTAACATACATCATTTCTCAAAACCATATTTCATGATTATTACTAAAATATAAATGATGTATAAATATGAAAATAAATTCATTGATATTATTATTTGTATTATTTAACCATGTTCAATTTAATACAACCAAAAATAAAAAAAAACAATTCAAATACAAAAAACAAAGTGACATTTTCGTGAAACCAAGTTTCAAGAAGGAATTGATAATAAAAGTGTAATAAATTTTCATAAGTAAATCATATATTATGTGATATATAAAATTATGATTATATAATGTTTTTATAATAAAATTATATTTATTATATATGAGGTTCTAATGTGTCTGAATGACGTCGGAAGTTAAGGTAAGTGATTTCTAGTATCTTATTCATTTCGGGGACAAATATTCCATATTCACCCCTGAATTGTTTTATGTGGTGTATACACTTACCATTAATGTATTTAATTATTATTATCCAGAATAATATTTTGGTCTACATATCCATTTTATGATCTCACTTTCATGGGTTTTACAGTTCAGAAGTCTACAAATCATTAAGGGAATATTGTCCCAATTTTCCTTATTTGGGATATAGGTTATGATATGCTCCTATCTTTTTTATGAGGTCTATTTAATAAAATTTTGATATGTTATATAATAAATATAACACTTTTCATGATATTATAGTTTTCACCTAATTTTAATCTTTTATGGGGATTATGATTTAATGTTACAAGTTGGGTAGTGTTTTATATTACAACCTCATTGTTTATTAGGATCATTACGATTATTCTTTTAATGAGTAAATATATTGATACATATCTCAATAAATTAATAATGATTCATATTTTATAGTTATTTTTTTATAATACATGTTTAATCTTCATTTTATTCGCTTTTTTTAGTTTAGAGCTAAAAATAATGTTTTTAATAAAAACCATCTTTTCAGTTGAAAACCCTTTTTCATCCAAAACTAAGTTTTTTAAAAAAAATAAAAAAGATTATTAGCTTAATCTAAATGATTTATTAAAGATATTTTTACCCATTTTTAAATTTTTACAAAATATTTTGAGTGTAATATTTTTTATTTTTCCAAACTATGGACATTTTGATTTTGCATAAAATATTAAAGAAATATTTGTTTTCACATATATGAAAAAAACATAATTTTACACTATCATAAAAATTATTTTCTTTAAAAAATCCATTATAAGTATTTAATATTATTTTCAATTGAAATTAATTTCAAAATTATTTATGAAATTATAGTTTTAAAAAATTGATTTTCAAAGAAAAGTTTCCATCCCCTAGAAATGTTCCATGTGATCTTTAAAATTAGTTTTTCCATATAAGAAGACATCATTTGAAGTTACTTATGTTTTAATATGGTTAATATTCATGGATACCATTCCTATTATTTAACTAAATGCTTTATTTTTTTCATGAATGAATTTTTAGGAAACCCATTTCAATTCCATGTGTTATTCTATAATCAAATGTGTTTGAAACATGCTCTTTACACGGGTTATACTCTGAGTAAATGATGAAATAATTATAAAATCCTTTTTTTCATTAGGTTATAATATGATTAATTTTTTATGATAATGTAGAAAATGAATATATTATTTTCATTATGCGATGGGTTGTACCTATATATCCCTCTAATGCACTAGGTATGGATTAATGTCATATACTATCAAAGGGTAAATGTGAGGTTATCTCAAGCCCAAAAGAGAGTAAATGGGATGCAATACTAAGACCAAAGTAGGTACATATGTGGTTATCCCAATCCAAACATTTTACGACTGTCTTAGTGGGTATCCTTGACATAATATTTTCTATTTTTATTTTTACACCATAATTCTATGTTTCATGCCAACTTTATTATAAAACTGCTCATGTTGTTTAATTCCCTTATTATTCATAACTTATGAACTTCCAATAATTATAACATGACTCAATATTACAATAATGGATACGTAGGGTATGGTTTTCAAATGTTATGATCGTGTTTTTATACTCTTATGTTCATGTTATGCTTATTTTTCTCCCTTTCTACCATATCAGAGCATCATATCTCACCCTTTATTATCATTTCTTTTTCAAAGTCATGAAGAAATGTATTACTTATGATACGTATACAAAGGGTGATGGTTATTAAGAATATAGTGGGAGACGATTTATTTTACCTATTAACTAACCTTTTTTGTTTTCAAGATTATAAAGGCATTACACTTTATTGGTCCTCAGGCTTGTGTTTGTGTAATGTATTTAATATTCATCAAAATGATGTGAGGCCTATATATGATAATCTTGGTTCGTTATAGTTTCTATCAAAGTAAATTTTTATTTAGCCTTTAAAAACTAGGTTGTGAAAATTATAGATATATCCCAAGGGATATTTCTGTGGATTTTTATAGTGATGTGTCTACAGATAACTTTAAGGATGAATCAAAGTATAGTAAGATGTCTAGGAATATTGGAAAAGTATAGAGAAAGTGGTTTCTAAGAAATTAAATCCCTTTAAGGCTGATATAGGTGGATATGTCTCTTGTAAAGAGGTACCTAGGGGTAATAAATTTGAAAAGTTTCCATTGATATAGACTTGATCATTATCTAGTGCATGAAAATGGGCATTACTGCACACATAGATTGACAATCCTGGGCAGTATGATTTGGAAATTTATAAACTCATTAATAACCATCACAATAGATCTAAATATATAATACTTATGAATAACCAACAATAAAATTAATGTTTAATATACTAAAAATAATTTCGTATGATTTAGATTCCACATAAGTTGTTAATCATGATTATGTAATCTCCCACTATATTTCTCATACTATGCTTTTTTGTTAGTGTTAATGGATGGAACCAATAAAAACTGTGTTAATTTTTAATAAAACTGATAATAGAATTATTTTCCTCCAGAAAAACTAAATTTTATGGGAACTAAAATTAAAAATCACATTACATTCATCATACAACTTTATCAATATATGAGTAATGCTGCAATTCCAAGTGATAAGAAGATGGAAAAATATTATATTGGGTAATTTATGAGGAAACTCCCACCTTGTTTCACTGGTTCTGATGATCCTTTAGTTTTAGAGAAATGGACTACTTCCAAAAAAATATAATATCCATTCTCTAGCGCTCATATCCTGAAAAAATCATTTTTTTCTATTTTGAAGGTGAGAAAGATCAATGGTGGACCCTTACTAAGAATATTATTAAATTATAATAAATTTACATTATTAATTTTTATGGGTTTAACAGATTATTTTTTTAATAAGTAAATTTTATATATTCTTAATATAAAAATAGATACATAAATTATAGATCACAATAAGAAGTATGATGATTCTTTTGGTTCCTATGAAGTAAATTTTACTAGGCTTGTGACGTTCTATTAGGGTATTTTCATCTAACTTGGAGGTAAGGTTAATATATTCTTCAGTGGATTGAAACCAAATCTAGTAAGGTTTTTATCCAAAAGGTAATTTGGGATGATACTGAGAAAGCATTAAATGTGTACTAAAGGTGAAAATGGTATCTAAAAACCCTATTGGTTTTGGTGATAAGAAAAGTAAGATATGGTTGCATGGAAATTCAATTGATATTTTACATGGTTGGAATAGAAATTTGTAAACTCATACTTTTCAAAATTGTTTGAAGGATCCCTTATGTGATTTCTTGAAAGAATAAGAATGTGTTTGTGTGGACATACAACCTTTGAGAAAAATAATGTAGAATTACTATGAATAAGATATTCAATTAAATGACTAGATTAATATCTCATGTTAATGTACCAGCCACACACTAGTGTTTCATGTTCAAGGATTTTGGTCGTTATGATAATCAATTCAACAATATAATGTCTAATGTGGATGATAATACACAAAAAAATTTAAGACAAAGGAAAAATGAAAATATTATTCAATCATAATGGATGAAGTTAATAAAGTTAATTAGGGAATACTTTTCCAACCCTACATAGTTAGGAATTTATTTTTTTATTTTTTATGAATAATCCCTATAAAAATATTATTTTTTTATCCTCTTGTGAAATGACATGTGCTTATCTCCCTCAATATGGATTCTGGAATAATTAAATCACATATTATATTCTATTATTGTAAGGATTAACCAAATATTCCAATGAAAATGTGTTTGTGTAAGATTAGATATTAAATAAAGAATATAGGGTGAATTAAAATTTCAAAGTTTATATCTATCCATGTAATATTAAATTAATAGATTTCTGTACCATTAAGGGTTTATGAGTTTAAGTTATATCATAATAAAAATTCCATTAACACCCCTTTTTATGTTTTATGTGATGGGATTTTAAAAATATTAACAATGTTTTAAGAGACATATATGGAAATAGAACCTTTTGGTTTTGTATCTATTTTAGTAAAAAAGTTATTTATGTTTGAATTCCTTTACACATTGTGTACATATGATTAAAGTTACTAGTATCATTTATATATAATATTTTATTTTGACGTAGAGATAACTATGAGTTGTAGTATATCACCTTAAAACTGGACACACTTCATTTCTATCAGATAATATTTTTACCTGGAATCACATGCTAGAATATATATTAATGAAGTTGTAATATTTCATTGAGTAGTATATTAAAATGTATATGATAGGGAGAGGAATTTTACCTTGATGTTATGAATAATTCGTCAGAAATAACTTCATATGGTGTTGGCTTTCAATATTGTGTATCATCATCATAAAGATGGGGAGTTTGAGAGAACAATCCATACCATAAATGATATTATAAGATATTATTCTACAAATTTCAAAGGATGTTGGGATAAACACCTTACTAAAGATAAATTTTCTTAAAGAGTAATAAATTTCAATCAATAATATTGATGGATCCTTAGGAATCCATTTATGGAAGGAAGTATATAGCACCAACATACTGGAATGAAGTCATGGAATGAATATTATTGGGACTCGAAAAAGATAATGTGATGGAAGAAAAGGCTAGATCCATTCAACGTCATTAAGTAGAGATATATGTTATGGAGAAAATTTTCAAAAATATCACGATGTTTAACTTGGTGAGAATGTAATTCTCTAAAAAAAATCATGTAATATTGAAGTGAAAACTATGCCCTAGGTATATCTGTCCCTTTGAAATACATGATCATATTTGGGAAGTATTTTATCCTTTGGTGCTTCCACAAAACATATATTAGTTTCATGATGTGTTCCATGTACCACTCTTTAGAAAGTATAAACCTAATCCATCTCATGTATTGAACTGAATGTTTATTCCATTGAATAATGATCCTTGAAAACAATGATTAATAAGTTGATATTTTAGATCATAAAAAAGAAAGTTCCATTAAACAATACCACTCACCTAATAAATTTTTAGTGAAAACCCACTATATTGAGGAAACTATTTGTGAAACTTAGGATGTAATGAGGTGTAATTATCCTCAATGTTTGGTACCATAGTGACGAATTTCAATGAGGAAATTCATTTCAAGTGGGGTAAAATGTGACAGCCTGAGATTTTTGAAAAGTTCTTAGAACACATTTAATTTTTTAAATATTTTTTATGACACGCAACACTGATTCTATATATGTTTTATAATAATCATAGGGATTATTTTGTGTTAAAAGAAAAATTATGTTTAGCATATGTTTCACCCAATATTGGGTTTCAATGAAACATCACAAATGAATAAAATATTATTATTTAATAAGATAGTTATCACAAAGATGTTTTAATGGAGGGTATGAATATAATTAAATAAATTATTAAAATATTTTTTCCACAGATGTATTCTTTGGTGAAAAATTAATTACTAATTAAAATTTACAAAAATTGAAAATATATGAAATATTTTTCAAAAATCATTTTTTATGAAAAAATAAATGTTTTTCCCCAATAAATTAAAGAAACTACTTTTGGAGATTTATTTTAATGAAATTTATATATTATACATTCAAACAACTATTTAAAATTCATTTTATTTTTTCTCTAAAAAGGATATAAGAATAAATCAAATTTATGCATAAAACTACATTTTTTTTAAAAACCTATTTCATCGCAATTTCATCCATTATTTTTAAAATTAGTTTTTGAGATAATTTTAAAATTTATTTTAAAAAATATAATCATTTTTTAATCATAATTTCATAATTATCTTAGGTATAATGTTTGAGAATATTCTAAAATGATTAATTTTTAACGAAAAATGAAAAATATTGAATTTTAATTGAAAACTGGCTTTTAATTTAAATTATCTATAATGATAAATTATATTAAAAAAAATTTAAAGTTAAAAAATTAAATTTTATATCTATTAATAAAATTTATTCAATTTAAATCATCTACATAATGATTTTTGAAATAAAAACATTATAAATTATTGAACTTCTCTCTTATCGCATCTAAAGGTTTAATTTTAAATTAATGTTTTAGGCTTCTTTGAATTTAATTTTGAAAAATGGATTCTATATTTTTAATAAGAAAAATTTATATTATCTAACATTTCCGAATTAATTTGTTTCCAAAAATAATTTATTTATAGTAAAAACATTATTTATCATGATTAAGGTAACATTTGGTTTACCGATGGTTAAACTAAATAGATATGGGTTTAAATGATATTAAAACATGTATAAAATATTTATTATATCCATATATAGACCATAAAAGTTTTTACGTCTCACTAATAACCCATTTTAAATATTTATTTAATGATAAAAATTGGGGTATATGTTTTTAAGTCCAAACAATTACTAGTGTTCCACTCACCTAACTTATTAAAGGCCACCCACACTCCTCCCTCATTCACACCATAAAACCAGTTTGGATTGGCTAAAACCAACCCAAATCACTTCCTAACTTCGTAATATCATCCTATAATCCTTATTGTAGGAATAAATCCACCCTATTAAGATTTTGGTGCAAACCTAAGGCGGTTACCCGAAGAAGAGGTAACGTTCTTCAACGGGTGTTTTTATTTTATTTCTTCCAAAAACTAGTTAAATTATTATAAAATAAAATTGATAAAATAAAATAACTATATCACATATAATTATAAGATATTATATTAATATAATTACTGACAACCATCTCAAGTTCCATAAAATTGTTTCAAAATTGTCATTCGTGTGTACAGAGGACTATCATATTGCGTACCAATGTCAGTTGTTTTTTCATTACCAACTCACACGGTGTGGTATGATGATGGACATAAAGTATATATATGATATTTATAAAATAATTATACTTATTTATTAATTGTAACATATAAAACATTTTTTACTTTACATTCATATGAGGATATGATAATGTCATTCATGTGTATGGTAGACTGCTTCCTCACAAAGATATGTGATTCGTTTTTTCACTAACCCATTACATTGAATGTAATAAGGATAATGTTACGGAATATTTGTGATATAAATGAAATAAATTTTATATTTATTCCATATTTATCATTCTGATAATATAATATATCATTTATTTCTTACCTTTTCACTCATTGAAGGATGAGAAGTTGTTCGTCTACATGTGGACTACCACCTTTACGAAATGATGTGACTCTCTATTTTCATCACTAGACAAAAGGGGTAATATTTATAAGTATATTTATTGAAATAATAATTTATTTTTTGTATTATTACCAATATATAAGAATAAAATTTTTCATGCTTCGATTCCTTAATTATCATTAAAAATGGGAAAGTTACACATGGCTAGGTATGGCCTACCGTCTCCATGATCATGACATATTACTTTTCTCAAAACCATCCGTAATTCGTGGTCATAAAAGTATAATTGAAGAATTAATATGATAATTACATAATTATTATTAATCTTTATACAATTTAACCATTATAAATGCAACTGGATCGAAACGAACTAATCAAAACATATATGAAAAAATGGAATTACCCAAAAATCGATTTCAAAAAGGAATTATTTATAAATGGGTAATAAATGGTCATAAGTAAATAATATATGGTATTATATATATTTAATTATGGTTATATAATATATGTTTAATAAAATTATATTTATTATAAAGGATATTAGAACATCTACAAAGGATATCGAGACATAATCTAAGGGATTTGTTTTCCCTCACTCATTTCTGGGACACATATGCCATATTCCCCCACCAATTTATTTTATGTGGTGTATATAATTCCCATGAATGTATTTTATGACTATTATCCTAAAAATTATTTTTTTTACATATAAATTGTTGGATCTCTCTTTCAAGGGTTTTACAGTTCAACTGTTAATAAATAGATAAGGGATTTTTTCCTCAATATAACTTCGTTAGGACATAAGTTGTGATATAAACCTATCTATTTTTTTTGAGGTGTATATATTTCCAATTTAACATGTTATATAATTAATATAATTATTTTAATTATATAATAAGTTTAATTTAATTTTATAATTTAATGGGGATTAAGATTCTAAGTTACTAAAGTGGGTAGATTTTTATATTAAAATCAAATCATTTATCATTATTTTTTATAATTATACTTCCAATGATGAAATAATATGACTTATATATAAAATAACGTCATGAAATTTATTCTATTTTTTTATGGGAATAAATTTTCTCATTTCTTTTTAATTTTTTTATGTAATCAAGTGTTGGAAATAAATCATTTTTAGAAAAAATGAGTTTTCAATTGAAATACCTTTTTCTTCCAAAAATTGTTTTCAATTTTTTTTAAAAACCTGGAAAAATAAAAATTATTAATTAATGAATTTTTTACCAATTTTTTAATTTTAATTTTTTTGAATCACAATGTTGTTTTACAAATAATCCCCATTGGGAGTTTACTAAAAATGTGAAAGGGATCGTAGTTTAAACATATTCAACAATAATAGAATTTTATGATATCATTCCCATTATTTTCTCTAAAGATAAATTTACAATTAGGTAAGAATATTTTCAAATAAATTTATTTTCAAAATTAATTATGAATTTTTAGTTTTAAAATTGTATTTCTAATGAAATGTTATTTTTTTCCAAGAAATGGTCCATGTGATTTTTAAATATAATTTTTACATCTAAGATGAAATATTTTGATGTTATTTATGATTTAAAAGGGTTATTATCCAAGGATAAAAATATTATTGTTTAACTAAATAGTTTTTAAGAAAACAAAGTTTTCATAGAACTTTTTTCTCTTCTATGGGTTATTACATGATGAAAAGATTAATAACCCCACTTGTTTTTCAAAATGTTATGTTTTGAGGAAACAATAAAATGATTATGAAATCCATTTATCTTCAGGGGTGAAAAGATAATGAATTTCTTATTTTTTATTTGAACATATATGTATGATTTTCATCAGGTCCTGGGTGGGACCTATATCTCTCTACAATTCATTAGGACTGATTAATGTTATATAAGCCGAAATGGTACATAGAAAGTTATCCCAAGACAGAAAAAGGGTACATGGATGATCAAACCAAGCACAATGTTGTAAGATAGGTGGTAATCCCTAACATTAAAATTAATTTATGTCTTAATTGATTTCGTTGAGATATATTTTCTCATGCTTAGGTATAATCCAAAAATCTATTCCTTTTTCCAATTCTTTTTTCTTGTAGATTAGGTTGTTTTATTACCTTTTTATTCATGTCTAATTCACCTAAAATAATAATACTATGACTCAATATTATGATATTTGACATGTAGGGTATGTTTTTCAAATTTTATGCTCATTTCCTTGTATCCTTATCTTCATGTTATGCTTACATCTCTCACTTTTTTTACCCTTACTGAGAATCTGAGCTCACCCTTTCTTATGTTTCCTATCCACATATCATCAAGAAATGTATTACATATGATCTTCTTACATAGGGTTCTGGTTATTAAAAACAAACTGGGATATGTCTTAGTTTACCTATGAAAACTTGTTTGTATTTCCATGATTCTAAAGGAATTATACCATTATTATCCTCCAGAATGTTTTTGTTTAATTTACTGAATAGTAATAAAAATGTTATATATATTTGTGTTAAGCCTAAGTCTCTATACACTAACAGTTTTTTTTCGAGTTAATGGTTAATTTGTGGTTGATAATTATCTTATTAGAGTATTAATAATTGATATTATTTGATTTTTATTTGTCAATCCACTTCATTTATCACTCTAATGAAAAACATTTTTGGAAAACATGATCATTGGAAATGGTACATTCCATGTGTTTGTGTTTTATTCATATCTCATCCCATTCATGAAGTGATCATCATTAGTATTCAGTTTCACTATTAGTTCAACAATTAATAGGTAATCAATCATTTCACAATTTTTCATTATCATAATGGATTTATACAATGGGTTCAGGTTGAAGTTCAATGGAGTGATCTACATACAATGATAGTGGTGGGAGAATAGAGGATGATTTTGTATAGGTGTAGAGATTTCTTTTTGCTGTTTTTTCATGAGGTGATAACATGGTAGAATGCAGATTTATTTTTAGGTGGATTGGGTATCCATGATATGGACACCAGAAATGGAGAGTCTTGATCAAACTACATATAAAATATCTTTTAACTATTATCATTGTTTCTAATGGAAAAGGTGGAAGTAGTGTAAGATAAATGAAGACATTGGGGTTATATAAATTCTCACACTACATGCTATGTAGTCCTAAATAACACACACTAACTATGGGATATAGGGTTTACACATGAAATAAAACATGACATAGTTTGTGACACATGTCATACACTGAGACACATGTTTAAAATGTTGTGTAACATTACCCGGTGACTTAGTGTATAGCCTTAGAGCATGCATGCATGGACATGGACAAATACATGGGAATGGATAGAGTATATCATAACATCCTATTACTCAAACATGTATAAGAACTCTTATAAATCCTGGTAAATGGTAATGACCAATGAACATAGTTATGTCCTACTACACACGGGCATGGACGGATGCACACAAGTAGATTATGGGAAAGAAAGACAACATGTGTACTATTAATACAAATTATGTAATTTTTACATGTTTTATTGTGTCCATTGCTTTCTTAAGTATGGAATAGTATTCTTTGGGTGTGTTCTCTCAGTTAATCCCCCTTTAGGGAAGAGTTAGCATCTTGTGATGAACATAGAATGTGAAAATATCTATAAGATTATTCTTGGATATATTTATCAGAATTTTCCATGATGGTAATGGTGGGATCCTCTATCATATCTTCTACCCTATGTGGGGTTCAATGAATCAACATGCCCAACATATTCGAGATTTGATCACCTACATAGTTGTTTTTGATTTCCTCCATTGCCTTCGGTGTGATCCCCTATTTTTTATCAATCTCTTCTAACTTCTATTTCATGTTAATCCCAAGTGAGACCTGGATAGCGTGACCTCTCATATGAGAGACATCAGTATTATCTATCTCATAGGGTGATCTATCCCAAATGAGCATTATCTTCTATCTCTAGTGTGAGTCTTATATGGTTTATTATTTTTTACCTTACCATGATACATAGTTTCTATCATGGGTATATATAGATGTTATTATCGTATTTGTCATATATGAATTGGTTTTCCCTCATAATGAGCTTAATAATATCTTGATGATTAATGCTTGAATTTTTGGAGCATCCTAATAGGTATTGTAATAATCACCCCAACATGGCCTCTACCTATGTATGTCATTCCTTACTGACTTAAAAATATATTCAACGAGGTACTTGGTGGACTATAAGAAGAAATTCCATAGTTTGTCCAAACAAATTAGGGCTAATACCTGGAGTCTCATTTGATTATAGTCCCCAACTTCTATAGGGTTAGACACCCTTTACTATTTATATTGTCCTGTATTTGGACCCTTATGCTTTTCAGTATTATTATCATACTCATATTGTGGTATTTAGATATATTCATTCAATAGTGTTAGTAGTATTTATATTTCATCTTTTTAAAGTAATTTGTAGATGTGTGTATATATACATATACCTTAGAATAAAGCCTCCCATGTGTGTGATATCCCTACTCAGTACTTGTTGCTATACCCTTTCTGATTACCAGTGGGATTGCGTGTCACACTTAATTCATTGTCTTCTATATAGTCTCTAGTGGTTTGGGTCATGATATTAAAATTACCTATCACATTTTCATATTTCTTGAATATCCATATTCATGATCATTAACTCTTTCAAATTTAATTTACATTTTTTTTCACTCATCATATATTATGTATTAATTATTAAAATTAAGTGTTCCACATTCTCCTAAAGGGTTTGACCACACAGAATAATATTTTTTATTATGTCTAGAAGTTTTCAGGTGTCTGTCCCATGATTTGAAAATTTTCAACTACATCAAAACAATGGGAATTAATGACATCCTATGTGCTGATAAAGTTTCTATAATCTTTTTTGGGAACTAAGTTAATAATAATTTAGTTTAATATCCTAAAATAATTTTATTCACCCAATCTTTTAGTTTTATGTTTTTAGACTTGGTTTCTATTTTGTATTTTTATATTTATACTATATGATTTGTATTTATGATTATGATATTAGGGGTATAATTCATTCGGACTGAGCAAGAAAAATTTTCAATTAAAATAATTTATCTATCTCACCAAATATATAAACCTAAATTTAGGAAACAAATAAACAATGTGACATGTATCTCACATCCTTACTTATAAAGAAATGAAGCACTCCTCTACAAACTTGAGTTAACTTTCAAAGAAGCATGTCAGGACATAAAATAGATGGACAATAAAATTGAGGAAGAAAAAGTGGAAGCAATATAAGAAGAACACATTGAATATTAAATTAAAAATATATATAAGAGATGCAAATTAATTTTATTCCACAGTATTTCCACATTTAAATTTTTAATCTAATAATAAATTTTAATATTTTTTTGAAGATACCGACAATTTTAATTATGTAGTAGAGAAAAACTATAAATTAGAATACTTAATTAATTAACACCATACATAGAAATACTATAAGATTTATTAAAAATATATATAGACAGACACTCTCTTTATTATCCTTCAAAATCAAGACATCAACGAACCGGGGTAGGACGAAAAATAAAAATAATCTATGGCTAAATATGAATCGAAGGAAGATGTCATGGGAAAAAATAAACGAATAATCATGGAAATAAATGATATTTTAAATTTACATATGGGAGAATAAAAAATACAAGTAAAAATATATGAATATATGGATAGTGAACTTGAGGTAATCATTCAATTAATTGAACAAATATAGCCATCATCTTAAGAAGAAATTAGTTAAACTATATATGCATATACCATGATTATCTACTTTAATCATTGGATATGTCCACTACTAGGAACAATCCTCCACAAAGAAAAAAATTATTTAATGAATTATATATATAATAAATACCCTAAACAAACAATAAACTCAAAATTGGGTAAAACTAAGATAGTTATCTATTTACCGTACTCCTATCATGTGAAATAAAAAGCTAAGGTTTAGATAAATAGTTGTAGACAAATTTTATTTTTAGAGTGAACCCATGTTTCTTTATTTATTTTAAGGAATTGTTTTTAATAATTTCTTTGGAATTATCCAAGAATGTATTAGGATGTAGTCTAAATTCCTATGTATATATTCAATAAAAAAAAGAATGTACTTTTAGATTTTAGTTAGGTTTTATCATTTTAGTGTTCCAAGATGTTCAAGGAATAAAATAAAAAGTAGAATGGAAGATATTATAGTGAAATGGGAAGAAATTGTTTAATTCTTTATGTTTTTACTCCACTAATCTTGTTTGAAATTATTTTTTGAGTTTTAAAAGATAAATCAATTTGACAACTTATATTATTCAAAAAATATATTTATAAATAACACCAAATGCTCATATTTTTACAATGATTACATGTTTAATATTTTATAATTAATAAAATGAATGCGAAAAATTGGGGAAATAATAATTAGATTTTCTAATAGGGGTATAGATTAAATGAATCATGATTTAGGGAGAATAATTAATTTATATTTACAATATTTCCCATATAACTTTCATGTTTCTTACTTAAAAATTTGAGTTGTATTGATTTATTATAATTATGTCATTCCATATTTTATTTAACCAATTATATATTACCATACCTAATAATGTTCAATCATCAATTATTCATTTCATTATAAAAACTTTATTAGTATAAATATTGGATATATATACATTATGGAACGT
The DNA here is from genome assembly GCA_963277665.1 of Viscum album. Classification (NCBI taxonomy): domain Eukaryota; kingdom Viridiplantae; phylum Streptophyta; class Magnoliopsida; order Santalales; family Viscaceae; genus Viscum; species Viscum album. The sequence continues at coordinate 367,029,686 of OY728119.1, read as the reverse complement.
AGATTGGTATCATTTCAAAGCGATGACTATATAAAAAAACATTTAACAGGGTTAAAGAATTTTATTATTTTTCACTTACCCAAAAGACCCACCATAGAATGTATCCTTGTTTAATATCAAAGAAACCAAGTATGAACTTACTATTAAAGATCCACTTATAAGACTATGCTATCGTTTTCCACTATACTCTTTATATTTTTCATGATATTAAGTTGATTATCTATAGGGGGAAAGGCTGTTGATGGTGAGAGGGAATGTGATTTATTAATGGGAATTTTGTTATGGGTCATATCATTTAATTTGGTGAAATTTTTCATGGATTATATTTCATTTTTCTTCATTTTTTACCACTCATAAATAAAAAATGAAAAACATAGTGGAATTGATTAAAATGAAAGAAAATAAAAAAAATTGAAAAAATTGGTTATGGTTTGGTTATGATAAAAACTCAAATAGCTAAACTGATAATATTTTTAAAACTATTAAAATTAATGTATTAAGGAGATAAAAATGGGTTTAGTAAAGAGTTTGATATTTTTCCTAAGTGAGATATTCTTAAAAAATATATTGAAAAAAATGGGTTAATATTTTAATGTGAACATTTCTCTATGATCCAAATTTTATTTTGGGGAACTATAGGAAGATGTAATTTTTTATGAGTGCTATCTTGAAACTTTCCTTTTTAATATCATGAAATGTGATTTCGATTTAATCGTCCTCCTATAACATCATGTCTTCTCACAAGAATTACCTACCAACCAAACATCTCAAAGTCATTAGAAACGTAACAAGAATTCCTCATGGTTATTTGTGATATTTTAAATTATGGGTTATATATTAGAGATGCATTGAAATCATATGGTAAATATCATGGAAAAAATTTATGAGAAAAACGAAATTAAAACATTTTTCTTTCAGTGAGGAGAAAAAAATGTTCAAAGTGATGTAGACAAAAAATTAGCATTCTTAGTAATAATTAAATGAGATAATGGAAATTAATTTAGGTTAATCTTATAAAAATACAAAGGGAAATGTTAAATGAATAATATAATGCAGTTTATTTGAAATGTGAGGGATTAAAGAAAAATTTATATTGGGAGTTTGACCCTTTATACATTCATTGAAAATTATTTAATTTTCTTATCTTTGACATTTGAATACTAGTACCATTATCCATTTTTATAATTTTAGTATATATTTCATACAAGAGGACATGTATAGTTTATGTGTGGGATTAATTTTTGTTTATATTTTTCACATTCATTTTTAAATTCAATTTCATTAATATTATAATTTAACAGATTTATATTTTCCTATTAATCATTATTTTATTAACTTTGGGGGGAATAATATTTTAAAAATGAATGTATAAAAAAGGAAGAAAAATATGTGGATTTTGGGTTGTATATTATTTAAAGGAAATTTAATAGTTATTTGGTGAAAATTTTGTCTGAAAAACTGCCAATGAGAATCATATATAGCTAAATAGGTGTGCACAACATTATTAGGTACACCTATAAAACCAAGTTCAAGTTGAATTAAGAAGAAGGGTGATTACTAATCTTTTTTATTCATAAGGGAGATATCAATCACTATAAGCCACATTATTATTTTGTATAAAATTTACCACAATTGAATAAAATAATTTCGGGAAAAGATTCAAGACATTGTGGATTCGTAACCAAAACTCAATCATCGACGACCACACTCAGCTCACCCACATCAGAAAATAATTATCACCTCCTCTGTCACATGACAGCCCATCTTTACTACACTAGATCACCCAAAATAACCATAATATCTGATACTAATCCCAAGATCATAACTATGATTCTAAAACACATAAATTATCAACAACAAAATTATCTAAACTATATGGGAGATATAACCATGGTCAAGAGGGATTTTTTAAACTCAAAATTAAAGATACTTCAATATGGTATTCATGGTGTTAAATTAATTTTTCAACATATTATCAAACATTATATTTGGTGTGGTTTTAGTGCATGATTTTGACAATGGAAATGGCCACAAGAACACCTAAATAAAAAATTATCTGTCATGAGGAAATGCAATCCATGCATTTGTAAAAGTGTAAATGGTCTCTATTATAATTTAAGAGATGTATCTATGATCTATAGAGATTTCAAAAAATCAAAATTCTTAATACTTGGGTGTGGTGTTTCACTAGAAATTTTATTTGATATAATGGGAGTGATATTCCTAAAATTACCAATGCAATAGTTGTATATTATTTTTAAATAATTTTTAATGAATATTTTTTTGGCTTGACCATATCTATGTCTTGGATAAGAAGAATTTATGGCATAGTATATTTATGAAAAGTGAGAACTAGGATGAATGATCTTATCATTTCCAAACTATATCATGGTTGATGGGAGATTTAAAAATATTTCAACCCTTACAGAAAAATTAGAAAGATTTTCTAGGTAAACGGATATCACACATATGTGATATTTTCTGTAATTTTTAATGGATTTAAATAGATATGATAATCGATAAATTTATAGATATATATAGTTATAAAATGGAGAATTGTTTCCTTTACAATAATAGATTCCTTGTAAGGGAGATTGAGAGAGGATTTTTCCCAGGACCTTCTTATAGCTACTTCAATATAAGGGTTTGGAAATATGTTTTCCTAAGTAAAGAATTTTTATCTACCCATTATTGGATAGTATGAATTAGTAGAATTTTTGGAATGGGGAATGTGATGAAGGTATTTTTTGAGGTATTCATATTTTTTATTGAAATTCATGCTCTATTTGTGTATTAATCAATTCATTCATATCACTCTTTATCTCTCTCTATTATCTATGTGTGCATAATAATTTCCTTTGGATTGAAGATGTAATACAAAATACATGAACTATTAGGAAGTTCCTATCATGACCATTGGATAAAAAATAAATGATAAAATTTAAGTAGGTAAGAGTAATTACATTCTTTAGTGATATCATATGGAAATAATTATTTATTTTGGATCATAAATAGACTATTACTCATCCATATAATATCCCCTAAGATTTTGAAATGGGTTGTGTTTTTTGGACAACTAATTGTAAAAAGACTTAAGAAAGATTTAACACCCCAAAACCTTTTTATGGGTTTATACAGCTAACTACATTTATGTCATGGATTTCATACACTTGTTTGTATCTATACATGGATGGAATTACTAGGAGCCTATATTCAATTAACATAACCAATTTTTTGGGTATTGTTTGGATATGGGAATTTTGTAGCATTATAAAACATTATAAATATAGTACAAAGATATGGAATAGTGATCTCTCCTTGATGAAATGATAATAGATTTATAGTAATGAAGCATCATAATTTTTCATATGAAATAGAAAAGTAAATGAAAAATTTTAAAATTGAAGGTCGATAAACAGTTATAGAAATTCACTTAAACGTATTAACATATTAGGAGAATGATAAAATGGGAGGGAATCAGTAAAAACTAATTAATAATATATCTAATGCATTATTAAACAAAGGAATAAAAAATTGAGTTATATAAAAAATAATTTTAAATGATATTATATAATGAAATTAAATTGAAAAAATAAATACGATGTTAAGAAACAATTACATGCAATGTGTCTTCATAAGCCTTGAGAATAAATCATTAGAACATTATGACCTCGTTAAAGAGACTAATTAGAGTTAAGAGGATAGTAAATTAATTTCCATTGGTTTTGTAGTGTATAGTGACGTGAGAATTGGTTGAAGTGGTCTCCTTTTATAGGTAAAAAAGAGGGGAATTACATTGGAAATGTCAGTTGGGGAGGGGTAAAGGAGGAATAACAAGGGATTTAGGTGAGCTTAATAGGGGGATGTTTGATTGAAATGTGTCTATGAAGTTAAAACATAAAATATTTTATTAAAATTGTTGTATTACAAAATTTGATCCATGGTAGAATACCTCTTTTACCCCATAATAATTTGTCTAATTATTTATTAAAAATTTAAGATGGACCTTATTACCAAATATCAATGTGATGATATAAAATTTGTAATCTATTTAATTTAAAAGATTTTTTATATATGATAAAATTTTCTTTTAAGTTAAAATATATAAAAAAGTGTAAAATATTTAAAAAAATTCCATTTTAAAATATTAGGTATTCATAATTTTATTTCATATCAATAACCAAATATTTGATGTTAATATATTTTTTATGAATCAGAAAATTATAAAATATTAACATTTTAAAATTTATTAATTTATTTTATTATGTTAAAAAATTCATAAAAATAATATTATTTGAAAAAAAATCAGTTTCGTGTGGAATTTAATATTTACATGGGGAACTTATTTTTTTGAAATTTTTCTTATTACTTAATTTTGATATTTTGATTCCAAATTAAAATTATTATTTATGTGAATAATTTTATATCTATTGGAAATTTATTTATTAAATAAAAATACAAAATTGTTTTATAATCATTCATTCGGTGCCTAATGATAAAAAACTATTTTTCTAGTATGCCTTATATCTTTTATATATTTTGATATAATTATATTAAAATTTTTTAATTAGAAAATTATACTTTCCTAAGAATTTTTGTTTTGAAATCTATTCATTATCTCACCCTTAAATGGTTTCTTCATGGGTATTTACACTTCATTATTATATGAAATTCCATTATACATCCTGGAATGGGAGGCTAAAATTTTCCACACAAAATAAAAGAAAGTATAAAATTGTATTTAAATTTATATTTTCATCATTTATAATTTGAGGAAAGAAAATAGAACACCTCATGAACATCATTATCCTTGGAATCATCCCTCATTGTGATCCTCTTCAATTATAGGAATGATACATCTTTTGAGATATCATTTTTCATTTATTTATTATCAATGTTAATCATAATTTATTCCATGAGTGTGATATAAATTCTTTCTATAATAACTTCCTTTGGATCATTATATTTGAGTATTGAGAATTTTAGGATGGAACATTGTTTTATTCTTCTTAGGACCCTCTTATGGATTTCATATTGTTGAGAATTTTTCCAATTCTATGAATGTCATACACAATGATGTTCACCATATTAAATATTGAATCAATGATCTCATCTAGATGATTTCTCAAGATATTATACTTGTTTGATATTACATGTTACTTAGCATCATGTAACTAGGAATATGATTTATAATTTTTTTAATATCTTTCCTATATTAAGTGAATGGATTTATCTAATATCACTTATATATATATATATATATATATTTCATTGGATTATTATTCTTCCAATGCATGTACTAATTGAGAACTGATATCAATCTCTCTTAGATCATTTAAAAATAATTCTCCACATTCCATGTTGGCTAAAATACCTTATATGGAATCCATGTATACATTCATTCCAATTGATAATAAATAGTTGTGAATATGATTCTAATATAACTAGAATTTATTTCCACTAAATATCACAACTCCCTTGTTGTTACAAGTCACTATTTTTTTACATCAGAAATAAATACAGGACTATAAACCATTAGATTTGATAATAATTGTTTCTACCAAATAAGGATAATACCCTAAGAGGGGGTGAATTTTTTTGTGGATATCATTCATCATCCCAATCCAAAGATCTTGATCCATAATTATTGTGAAATGTAACTCTCTTAAAACTGATGTGATGAAATGAAAATGAAAACATGAAACACATAATATTGTCACTTAGTTCAGCCAAACAAGGATAATCTAATAAGAATGAATATTTGGGGTGTCAATGAAGCTATGAAACTATGTTCACCACTTTTATTTTATAATATAGAGTGGTCTCACTAACCCTTCTGGTTCATAATCTTCCTCAAAAATCAAAGAACACATTTTTATCCTTACATATTGGAACTCACTTATACTACTATAACATGATTTATATTTATTTAACAACAGGTATAAATTAAACAAGTGATGGTTTATAAATTCTTAAACCATTCATAAACCTCTTGGGACCACACGTCACTACTATCCCAACCCACAAGAAGGGAAACATGATTAAGGAGCTTCATCCTCTACATGCCTCTCTCCCCTTTCCTTTATCCTATAATATAAAGGATACAAAAATCCTAAATGAAAAAAGTAGGGAGTCAACACCAAATATCAATAGGATAACTCTAAAGAATCTATAAAAGGTCTATCACCATGGATCCATTAGTTTTAATTTAAAAACATATTTATAATATGCATTTATAGATGTCATTATCCATATAAAAATAATCTCTTCAGTTTTATAATAAAAATATTCTATTCCTTTTAATTTCATTCAATTATCATATAAATAAATAAATATGACATATCACATTTCCTATTTTGTAAAATAGTGATATTAAATATTTTTGAGGAATCAAAAAATATATCAAGAAAAATTTTTAAAATAATAACATTAAAATATCATTCACATAATATAATATCAAACCAATAAAGACTGATAACCATGAAAATAGGGTGTACAAATCTAAACCACTAATATATACAAAGGAACACTAGTCAGAATACTAGAAACTGAAACTCTGTGAACATTTTTCTCATAGAAAGGTTACCCTCTAGTCTCTATGAAATAAATTACACCTACCCTAGTGATTTATAACTACATTAAGGATCGTCTTGGTTTATTTTTTCCATGTACCCAATGGTCTCCCAAATAATCAATAATATTACATTGACATTCAAATAAAATAAACCATGTTTTATAAGATATTTTTCATGTCCAAATCAATTTAAAATTAATGGCCACATTTTATAAAACGTTTTCTATAAATATTAATGAGTCTTTCATGATTGGAAGCCAAATTACATTTCTAAATTCATCTTTGAGGAATTTAAACAAATAAGCCTTGTACATAGTTCAGTTTCGAGAAAAACTTCCAAGAAAAACATTTCAAATATATTAAATAGAATAATCACAATTAATGTATTTAAAATCATTAATTTGAAAATTCAATACCAACATAATTTCAAAAAACACAAGGCATGTCAATGGATAAACCAGTGATAAAGACACCTACCTCAATAATAATGAAAACAACATCACATTCATAACTGGTGGTGGGAAATAAGGAGATCATGTCCTAAAACCTATATCTAATAGGAACGCAATAAATTCACATTAAATTCTCTTAATACATCAACCACGTCCCAATAGGGTTCTATCATGATAATAGAATGTTTTAAAGAATATATCTAGATAAAGGAGAAGAATTTTGGAGTAAAACTGAACTTACCTCGATGATATCCACAAATAAAGTTCATGGATCACCAAAAAACTAATGGGTATAGCCTATAGATCTTCAAGGAGAGGCTAGTATGAGATAATGAATAATAATTAGGTAATTAAATGTCAAAAACCAAAGGGGATTAGGGTATTTTGTTTATTTTATTAATTTTAAATTTGGGCCATGATTATGTCACACAATTCTACAATCCTTGCACAAACTAGGTCGCATCCATTATTCTTTAAAAACCTAGTTACATAATTACTTGAGAAAACTCACATGGTTTGATAAACTATACTCAATATGGGAAACATATTTTATAATAAATACCAATCACTCAATTTTTTATGTACAAACTAACATTATTAGAAACAATGTTCTCATACCGTGTTAAATACTTATGGAAACCCTAGATTCACGTCACACAGTTACTTCAGGGGTACTACTAACTATGCACCTAAACCATTCTCCGAGCTTTTTTTCCCCAAAACATCAACGTTTTAACCCCAACTCCCGAAATCCTCTTAAACCACATAAGAGAAACCAATATTGTAAACTAAAGATTCATATGACCCAAAGGGTTTCACAGTTCGCCCCAATATATAAAAACATTTTTTCTCCCAAAATCCACTGGTTCATGTACTTGAGAATAAATAGGACAATTTTTACTTCATCAAGGCCTTATACTCCTAATTCTTATGGTTTTACCTAACACGACACCATGTCTCATTTATGAAGGGAATAATCTTATAATGGAGTACCTTATAATTTTGATACACTATATAAACGGTTCTTTTAGCCACTGAGGTGTTAGGTTCAATATCAACATTCACCCACTAATCTTGTGGGATGGATTTGGCTATTACTTTTCCATCAAGGAAACATATAACATATCATGGATATGCATCAAATGAACAGAAATGTACAAATGATAATCTATCTTTTTTAATCTCTTCAAAATATAAAACGGATCGATTTAAAAAAGTGGTAACTTACAATGATTACCCAAACAACTATGTCACAATTGAAGTGCAACTCTAAGAAGAAGCTAATCATAAACTTCAATATATAATAGAAAATGACATTGATTGGAATAATATGTTTGGTGACTCTAAAATGTATCTAAAATATTTATAATCAATATAATAATATCCATATTATCCAAAATGATGATCATTATAACCAAGGATTACAATCCATGTTATTTCCAATAAATAGGTGACATCGAAGGCTTCCTATATAACACCTCATAATGTTCCATTATAATCAATTCTTGATAATTATTTTTTTTAGTAAAATTACACCATGGGTATATGTTTCTCCCATGATAAACTAAATTCAAGAATAAAATCACAATGAACAACCTCAAGAATTTGTATGGAATGATAATTATGTCCATCTATCTATGTATGATAAGTCATGCTCAAATTATACTGAGAACCCATCACTATCTACAATCCACTCAAAAACCAAGAGGTAATGTTAGGTTCTCTATCATAGATAATAGCTGATGACACACTATGAAGTCTAATAATATCCCACAGATACAAGATCTCAGGATCCTCTACCTTAATTGGATCCTTAATAGGTAATAAATACACTAGTTTTATGATTCAATCTATAATCACCTAAATTTAATTCTAACAACTAGGAGTCAGTGGTAGGGCAATCACAATTTAAATGGCCATCTCACCCCATTTACTCATGGGAATGAGTAAAGGTTGTATAAAACCAATATGTATATGATATACTAACTTAAATCTATAATGTGGTAGTAACTCATACAAAAATCATATAATCAATCATCTCATTCCAAGACACCAATATTGTCATCTAAAGTCATAGTAAAACTTTGTAGCTCTGAGGTGTATAGAAAAACTCGATTAGTGTCCATTATCCATCAACACCTTCTCCAATACAATCAAAACAAACATTCATCCATGGATGAATATAACTCTATCCATATACCATGACCACTCACTCAGGGTCTCGTAACAACAACGATTCTTTCTAAAATCTAACAATCCAAATTCTCGTCTCGACTTAGAAAAATATAATCATCCATAAATGATCTAATCTGTGTACTGGCTAAGAATACCTTGTTGTCGTATCTCTATTCATCCATGTTCATCTTATCAAATATTTTCATTAATATATCCTCTAACATTTATTTCTTCACATCCCATGTTAGTAATTTTATTATCAAAACATCTAGAACTACATTCCCTTTTTCAGGGTTGTATGCATTAAAAAATCAAAGGTCATGCGGTACTCTACCCATCATCTATATATCATGCTTAGATAACTCTGAGTAAAGATATAATTTATAATCTAACAGTATAAATATATTATAAACAAATATCTATAGATATGGTGGATCCATGTCATTAGATCATAAATCGCATCAAAATACTCAATTTAATGAATGAGATAGTTCTTCTCAATAAATCATAACTGAAGAGATCCATAAGCTACCACTTGTCTCCCTGCATCATAAAAAATAACAAACTCATAACATAGGAATCAAAATAGACATTTTAACCCATAACAAAATAAAAAATAATTAGTATTGTTGCTAAATTAAATGTCCCCATTACCATCTAAAAGAATTTATAGCACTTATTTCTCCAAACAAATAGTGAACCCTTATGTGTAAACTATCTCATAAGATAGAAAATCATGGAGAGGTCCTAAAAAAGTGCATTAAATAATGATCTAGTCCTAATAAACTATATATCTTTAACATGTTTATAGTAAATGTCTAAAAAATCATCATTGAATCTTTTTGGGATCCACTGAGACACCCATCTCAGAAATCATGTGGTCTAAGAATTTCTAATCTAGAATCCAAAATATTCACTTATATATATTTATATATTGATTATTTTACCTTTGGATTTCAAGGATGATGTTAAAATATTCTTCATGACCCTATTCTGATCAATAATAGACAAGGATATCATCTATAAAAGAAGTCATGATGTAAAAAATGAATGAATGAAAGGTTTATTCGATCTATGTCATAAACGTCATATGATAATTAGTAATTAAGAATTCCATAACAATATACTCAAAAATAAAAAAACCTAATATTCAATTTCATATTATAAATATATTCCTCTTAGTCAGTCAGTTAGGTATACCCTAATCTCATGTCAGTTTTTTAAAACCACTAGGCTTCCTTAATATAATAAAAAATTCCATCAATTTTAAGAAATGGTTTTTTGTTTTTCACTTTCACCTAGTTGAGTTTCTAATAATCAACATATATTCAGAGAATCCCATCCCCCTTTATTGAAAATATCATTGGTGAATCCCATATTGAAACACTGGGAAGAAAAAATTTAAAACGATAAATATCCCCAAGTTTAAATTTCAATTCCATCAATTATGCAGGTAAAATGTGATATGCGGTTATGGAAATCATCCATGTTACAAAATGTAATTATATATATAAAATTAATTCCCTATGAAGTAGTAACTTATATAAATAATTTGTAAATATTCTATGATACACACACACTACTTAAAGAGGAAGGACACTATGAAATTTATCAAAGAAACCAATAAAGTACTCTGCAAATTAGTGGGATATCATCTCATCCCTAGGAAAAAAATTTCATTCCCTCACCAATATCATATCCCACTCAGCATAGAATATATGAGTAACCACATTAGGATAAATATAATATAATTGAAGATGATTGATAACCGTATAAGATTTATAGCTAACCATTGAGTCCCTTTAGATGATAAGATCAAATATGTCCTGATGAAGGATTTAAAATTTCAAAGTAATTTTTTATTAGTGACTGTCGCCCATCATTTTTTGAAATTAAATCCCTACCCAAATTGTTTTCTAATATTATGATATGTATTCTTCAGGAAATGAATGCTAACTGAAGGAATTCTAAATGTATCAATCATATTGGATTGGATAAAAGAAATGTTTTCACCTGTTTCAAACATATTGAAACCAATAAAATATTCAGATAACACCATACATATCCTCATAACTGGTCATGTCTTTGAATCCGCTAGTGTACAGTCATCTGGATATATAATCCCAATCTTGACATATGCTTACTTTAGTCCAAAGAAACTCCCTTTTAATGAGGATATAATCCTACCAATTTTCTTTATTTATGTATAAACTAAGAGACCATCCTAAATGAAAATAATGTTGTGCTTCTTAGATATTATCTCTCACAAAAATAAGTAATATGAACTGATTTTCCATTTATGTGACACACTCTAGGTACTTACTTACAATATGGTCTATGTTATCACTTTTTCCCACACTTCTAATAGACCACCTAAATTTTTCCTAATATATATTGTGTATTCTTTCCCCCACATTTATGTTGATTATCATGCTTCTATTTCTAAGTATAAAGTTAAATCTAGTTACCTACTACTCTCATTGATTCTCCAAAGAGTCGCATCTTCCAATCTATGTCCATCTCATCCATAGATTCCATAAACAAAACCTTCGCGTATGTGGGTAAGAATATAACAATTAGTATATATTTAGTAATTTCCCTTAAACCCATTGGAAAAAACTATTCCTTAATATTATAATTGGAAATAAAATCTATAGTAATGTTTGCTAACTCTATATATCTAGTAACATACTTTATGACAACATGATCTCACTAGTCCAAATTAATAAACTATCATTCCTTGACCACTCTTAAAGTGTTGGGATAGAACTAATCATTAAAGTATTTCATAATGGTACTCCAAGTTATATTTTCAAAAAATGTAGCTTACATGATATATTACCACCACTTCATTCACATGCCTTTAATCATATAAATGGAGAATCCAGTACTAGAGTCCACATTTTTTTTAATAAGTGGATTGTCCTATTAATCGATTTTGTCCATTCTTCTCTATCTTTTTATCCCTTTTCACCAAGAAATATTAGTGGATGTTTCTAAGTTAATTCAATATAATGTTCCAATTTTCATTTTGATGCAATTTTATTGAATTGACCAATGGGATGAATTGACTAGATGATAGTTTCCACCAAAATTATGCCAACCATAGGATTTTCTAGAGGGGCTTTCTCCACAACTTCATCTCTAGTAATACAATGTATTATTATTTTTGGACCCACAAAACTATAAAATAAATTATATAAGAACCATTTATGATAGAAGTAAATTCCTTTATCAAAACCAAAATTTAAAAAATTGAAGTGTAAATTATAAAACCAATGAAATAACCCTGGATAACCCTAGACATCCAAAGGTAACTCGAGGATTTTCAGGAACATGAGTTGGTTAAGATTGATCCCATGCTACCTCTTGAGTGCCTATATCCCCACCTCTAATAAAACAATTACCCTTCCACCCATACTTAAACACGTGGGGATGATACACAAGTATGTGAGTAGGCTTAAATGAAATCTAGACTACTACAAAATAGGTCATTAATGATACTAGAAATTGCATATATCAGTGATAGAGAAGTGATGACTACATAATAGAGATTAAAATCTTTGGACTTTTATCAATGCTAAATAAGCGCTAATAAAGGGATCCACTATTGGTGCCAAAAAAGAACTTATAAATGGTTCTATTATCTGTGCATTTATAAATTCGGATAAAGGACCACATTTATCAGTGCATTTATATTGTGTCGCAAAATCCCTATATTTAAGTGATTATGTAAGGGTTGATAAATGGAATTTTATCGAAACCTTTACAAATGAATATAAATTCATCCTTTATTGGATGTTTTAAATGGTCTGATAAAGGGCTAGAATGACCTGTGCAACTACAGAACACTGCAGCACTAGTGCACTATGTTGTAACAGCACACCGTAGCACCAGAAAAACACTAGAAATAAAGAAAACTAGTATCAATAAATAATTAAAATGAAAGTAAATTGAAATATATTTCATAAAATAACATTATATTAATGAAATTTAAAACATGGGTATATAAAATTACATAAATACAAATTATTACACACATTCAAAAACAGTAATATTCATTTTCCTTCTAATCCTAACCCCCACTCATGATATTTCTGAACAAACCATCCCTTCTCAAGAATAATTATATACCTATATAATGAAACAATTATTATGTTAATAATAATATAATGAAATGAATTAACAGATAGTGTTTATTTTACTAAGATTCTAATCAATTTTATATAAAAAGACACACTTTGAGTTATACCATTCACATAATGCATTGGATTTAGGTGTAGATGATTATACCATGTCTAAAATTAGATATAAATAATTCTCCCAAAGTATCACAACAATTTTAATGTCTTTACTTGTTATTGAGTATGACATATGTCTTTCTTACTAAAATGTCATTTTAAACATGAAACACACACTTTGACACATTTCGACCACATCGTGAATTAGTTTTACATGAAACTGACTTATACATGTCAAAATTTTATTATTAATCATTTAAAAAAATTATAAAGAGTTTATAAGCTTGTTTTATTAATTTTCAAGGAGTGGCACATTTTGAACTAAAATTTTGATTTTAAACTAATAACAAACACTTTGAGTCAAATAAGGCACATTGTGTATCATGATTTATTTGACGGTAATTCATACACATGAAATATGACTTATGGATAATTTTTTTAAAGTATCAAAATAATGTAAATATGGTTGATTAGTTTTGAGTAGGTCAATTTCCCATTTTACTAAAATTTAGATTGACTTTAAATAAAAATACACCCTGTGAGTCATACAGGTTTATCAGTGGGTTGTATTTAGGTGATACTAATTCTGACATGTATCAAATGACCTTTTTATTATTTTCCTAAATTATCTAAATAATCCAAATTCATTTTCTTAATTTTTAGAATGGTAGTGGTCTTTTTTGCTAAAATGTCAATTTAAAATGGAAACATGCACTTTGAATCATTATAATAACATCATGTATCCTTTTGAAGTGAGATCAATTATTGAACATCACATATGAATTAGGAATCATTATAAAAATTATCATTAAAACCAAGTTCTTTTGATCAGTTTTTAGTGAATGCCACTTTTGGAGCTGAAATACTGATTCTAAACCGATAATGGAGACATTGATTCATACAAGGAACATCTTTTATCAGATTGAGGTGAATTTGACCCCTACACATACCAAATGACATATGGATAATTTATGTAAAGTATAAAAAGAATACAAATATGTTTCCTTCATTATGAGTAATTTACTTTTCCATTTCAAGGAATTTGATGTCAATTTTAAAAAACATGTGCACTTGGAGTCATATGGATCACATTGTGCATCAGATTTAGCAGCGGTTAATTCATACTAGTACCAAATTACACATGGAACATTTTCACTGAGTATAAGAACAATATGAATGAGTTTTCTGTGTTATGAGTACATCACTTGTATTTTTTATTTAAATGTTATTTTAAAATCGAATCACACACTTTGACTTATACCAATCACATCATGTATCATTTTTACGTAAGACCTATTCATTCATATCAAAATGATCTAGAAATTGATTTTGTAAATTTTCCATAAAATATATTTGTGTTTTCCCAATTATTAGGGAGTGAAACTTATTGAAAAAAATGTAAATTTTAAACTGAAAGAAGAAGCATTTTGTTCTATTGGTCACATCGTGTATCAGATTATAGTTCATCTAATTCCTACACATCACATATGGCATATGGATCATTTTCCTAAATTATTTATACAATATGAATGTGTTTTATAAGTATCAAGTAGGTTATTTTTCCTTTAAACTAGAATTAATATCAATTTTAAATAAAAAGCCACACTTGGAGTCATACCAGTCACATCATGCATCAGATTGAGGTGTGGTCAATTCCTACATGTATCAAAGGATGTATGGATAAATGTACTAAAGTATTAAAACAATGTGAATGTGTTTATTTAGATTTAAGTAGCTCATTTTTTCTTTTTAATAAAATTGTTATCAATTTGAAATAAGGATTCACTTAGAGTCATACTGATCACATTGTGCATCAGATTAAGGTTCATAATATTTCAACACATCCCAAATGATTTATGGATTATTTCAACAATTATAAATTCAATCTGATTGTATTTTTTATATTTTTAATAGGCCACCTTCCTTCTTTTTATAAAATGTCATTTTAATCTTGAATCACACACATGGACTCATATGGATCACATTGTGTATCGGTTTGATGATAGTCCAATTCATACACATCACAAATGATTTTTCAATCAATGCCCTAAATTATCAAGATAATCTAACTGTGTTTTCTCACATTTCAGTGAGTAAGACATTTTAATGTAAAATATTTATTTTAAACTAATTACAGAAACATTGAGTCATACCGGGCACATCGTGTATTGAATTGAGTTGTGTCTGATTTCTACATGTCGGAAACGACTTATGGATCATTATTTTAAAATATCAAAACAATATAATTATTTTTTCTTGGTTTTGAGTATATCAATTGGATTTTTAATAAAATTGGTGTCAATTTTAAATAGAAATAACTACATGGAGTCATAATGGTCTAACTGTGTGTTAGATTATGGTTTGTATGATTCATACACATCCTAAAGTAACAATACCATCCAAATTTTCAATGTTACCATGATTTACATTGAATTTATTTTTCAAACTTCCAACAATGCATGAGAAACTTTGGTGGAACGCATTTTCATGGAGATTGATATCTCCCCCTCCTTGTCGGATAGGCTCTTGCTTCGGGTGGAGGATGGGTTCTACTAGAACCTTGAGATCCTTTACCGAGTTTTCCCAATATTTTGTTCCCATAGCTTCCTACAGGGTCACTCCATACAATTTTGCAAGAAGAAGCAGAAAGAGGGATGGCTCCATCCCAAGGGCTCTAGATTTAGTGGCATAGGGTCTCCGTCAGCTAGTGTTCCTGCTCTTGAAGCTTCTCAGAGGGAATACCCATCGTCTGATGGTGGCTCTATCCTATTGCTGACATCTTTACCTGATCATACATCAATGTTTGAATATATTGCCAAGGGTGATCCGATGGTTAGTACGGCTCTAGTCCCATTCATTCCAAGGGACCTCCTGACCCCCCAAGCCGGCTTGACTGTTCCTCCATTGATCTTCTCTGTTCTGATGCAAGGTCTTCGTCTGGAGAAGTGTATGGTTCTCTCTGTTCCTTGCGAGTTTGGATGCCTGGCCCTGCTGCCCCCAGCCTCTACCTTGTCCTTATTTCCTTCAAAAGTCCCCATACATGCCGTTGCAGATTTATTTTTACCTCAAGGAGTCCCCCCTGAAATGTGTGTTCTTCTTCTAGCCATAGAGTCAGAATTCGAAGCTAAGGAGGGTGGCTTACTCCTCAGTGTTAAGCGAATAGAGTGGTCTTTTACTCCTCCCTCCAAAGTCCGACACCAATTCCAGGTTTCCTCCCCTACCTCTGCCATGATACTGCCCAGCAAAGTGGGGGTCTGTACTCGTTCAAAATATAGGGCCCAAAAGGAGCGGTCGTCCTCCCATCTAAAGAAGGCAACTAGTTCTAGAGCCAGTGCCAGAACCCTATCATTTCAATGATACCTATCATCATTTGGAATGCCCGAGGGCTCGGGGCTCGGGTGAAGACAGATTTACTCACTTCTGAAGTCAACAAACACAAAGTCGGTGTTGTTGGAATCCTCGAGCACAAGCATAACACGTCCATGATTGGTGACTTTTCATGGAAGATCAAAATGCATGCCTTTATGCATGTTGTTCCTTCCAACTAGCAGAAATGGGTTTTCTAGCATAGGATCTACTCTTTCATCATGGTTCATGCAGGAAACCAATTTATCACCATCTAGGTGACAAAGGGTGTCATATCTTTCTTCATGACCTTTGTTTACGAGAGTTGTGCCTCTCTACAAAGGGATAAATTATGGAGTGAACTAAATGGTTTTGACCCTGGAAAACTAACATGGGTGGTCGGTGGGGATTGTACTGTTATTGCTAACCCGTTGGAAAGGAATGGCAGGTGTCCCTTTCAAAGGAAAGCAAGTATCGATTTTTCTCAGTTCATGGAAAGGAAAAGCCTTATTGACCTTGGATTTATAGGTGATAATTTCACATGGTGCAACAACCAAAGGGGGATTCGTCACTCATGGAGTCACCTGGATAGGTGTCTTGCCAACATGTAGGCCACTACTATGTTATCCAATGCTAAGGTGTATCGCCTGGTTCGGGGTTTATCCGACCATTCTGCACTCCTTCTCTCTTTATCTTCTAGAAAGGATCTTCACGGATGATTTCAATACTACCACCAGTGGTCGGAAATACCAGGGTATCAGGACTTGGTAAGTGCAATATGGAAAGAACCCCCTTAGGGGAACACATGGGTTCCAATCCACAAAAAACTCCGGCATCTCAAGTCACAACTATAGGAGGGGGGAATCTATGGAAAACATGGATAATGACATTGAAGGCACCATGCAAGAGGTTGACCTCCTTGAGCAGAGATTGGAAGAGGAGTGGTATGTTTAGTCTTTTGAGGAGTTATATACCAGGAAAGAAAAATTGGTAGAACTGCTCCTGAAACATGAACGTTTGGCAAGAGAGGAAGCGAGGATCAAATGGCTCAGGGAGAGAGATAGGAATATTGCGTTCTTTCATGCGTGAATCACATAGATAATGTTCCCATGTAAGCCTAACATCCTCTTGGAAGATGGCACCTACACAGATGACGGGGATATGGTGGGGCGCCTGGCACACACTTACTTTAAGGAACTTCTCACAGGCATCATCCCTAGGAGGCCTAATGGGTATCCGGGGGAGGACACAGGGATATTCGATGTGATTCCAAACATCTTTTCGGGGTAGGACAATGAGAGGCTTGGTTCATTACCCAATGAAAAGCATATTCGTGCTGCTATGATGAGCCTCAATCTGGATAGTGCCCCAGGACCAGATGGTTTCCCAGGGTCTTTCTACAGGGCCTCATGGGATGTAGGGAAGGAGGAAATCATCTTGTCTATACAAGATTTGTTTTTGGGAGAAAGCCTGTTGCTGATTGCTTGTGCCACCACCATGGTTCTTGTACCAAAAACCAAGAACCCTTCCTCCATCATGCATTATAGACCAATAAGTTTGTGTAATTACCCTTACAAAATTCTGGCTAGCATCCTCAACACAATATTGTCCCTACACATTCCTCAGTGGGTCTCCATGGAGAAACATGGATTTGTGAAGGGAAGAACAATCCAAGGTGCAATGGATCTTGAACAAGAGATGATCATTGACATCAATTGTAAGATGTGTGGGTCAAACATGGCCATTAAGTTGGATATGAACAAAGCTTGTGACCACATTGAGTGGGGATTTATCAATAAGGTTCTGGCAAGTATGGGCCTCTCAACCTAGAATTTTGATCTCATCTTTAGATGTTTCAGCTCCCCATGGATGGTGGTTTCATTTATGGGGAAGTGCTATGGATTTTTCAAGGCCATTCGGGGTCTAAGACAAGGCGACCCGATTTCTCCAATTATCATTATCCTCTCACAGGATATCCTAAGCTGCCTTCTGCACAAGAGCATCAGCAGTGGTGAAATTATTCCAATACGAAGCAGTGTAAGAGCTCAATCCATCTCCCACTTGATATTCTCAGATGATACCCTCATATTCAGGAATGCTGGAAGCAGATCGATTTGAGGCCTGAACAAGGTGGTGGAGGAATACTGCCATTGGAGTGGTCAGGTCATCCACAAAGATAAGAGCTACTTCTATATTTCTAACTGATGTATCCCGAGCAGGACATCAGTAATTCATCCTAATCTCAACATGAAAAGAGGGGAATTTTCCATGGAATACCTCAGGGCCCCCATTTCTCTGGGAAGACTTCGCATTTGTGACTTCGACTTCCTCGTCAGCAAGATAACAAACAGAATCCTCAACTGGAAAAATCGATACCTCTCCTTTGGTGGCCGCATAGCTTTGGTTAACAGTGTTTTATTGGCTACTCTCGTTCATGTCCTTTCTGCTATCAAAACACCGAAGGGAGTTATCAGAAACATTGACAGCATTTTTTCCAGATTTATATGGGATCCGATGAAGGAAGGGAAACGATGATGGGTCTCCTGGTAGAGAATGGCCTTGTCTGCAAGGGAGGGCGGTATTAACGTTTGAAGCCTGGAAGACTCCCTTCTCTGCATGCATTCCAAGCTGGCGTGGGAAGTCCTTGAGTAGCGTACACTTTGGGGAAAAATCATGAGCAGGCCTCACCATGGATATTTGGATGGGACGGAGGGGCACAACTCTATGTTTCGGTCTACAACGCTCCTATGATCCCTGATCTTCAACAAAAAGTGCACTGGATCATCGGTAGGGGTGAGATAACCTTTTGGTATCAAAATTGTGCTGGAAAGATAATTGGTTTTCCAAGTTGTCCCATTCCTAACAATTTTTTTAGGGAAGCCAGCCTTTTCCTAGAGTTCATTAATGCAGTTCTGGATGAGAACCAGCAAGCCTCCTTTAACCTCATTGAAATGTCCTCCGATCCAGATAAATGTGTTTACACTCCCACTTCCTCTAGTGCCTTCACCTCTAGGGACTTCCATCGTACCCGAATCCTGTTGGAGGGTGCTGATAACTGGAACGAAACCTTGTGGTCCAAAGTCAAACCTTCGAAATAAAACTTCTTCACTTGGAGAATTAGAAACAGAGCAGTCCTGATGGATAAAAACATTAAACAGTGTGGAATTCTTTTGGTGTCGCATTGCTGCTGCTGTAAAAATCATAAAGAGGAGTGTTCAGATCATCTATGTTTCAGGGGTGATTGGGTAGCTGCAGTATGGAGAGCCTTTGGGGATTTGACAACTATATTTGACCCCAACCTAGCAGCACTACCATTTCTAGATAGGTGGTATCACGGTGCAGGTGACAGGGGCACTAAGAAGTTAGCACATACCATCATTTTTCATGCAGGGTGCTTGCGTATCTTGCTAGCCAGGAATAAGGCACAACATGATGGGGTCATCTCCTCTGGAAGATTAATTTCCATCAGGACAAGGAATCTCCTTCTTGACCTGGCTGGGTTCATCAACAACTGGTGGGAAGCCCACTCCTTTGGGTCCCTTAAAGGGAGCTCCCCCTGCCACTCTAGACCAGTGCCAACAACTCCAGCAGCCATTGGATAAAATGGATTCCTCCCCTGAAAGGCTTCACGCTTAACACGAATGGGTCGTGTATCATGGGGGTGATCTGAAGCGGTGGGGTTGTTCGTGACTCACATGGTTCAGTAATTTTGGCATTTTCCTCTCGCCTTGGTCTTGGCTCCTCTGTTCAGGCCGAGGTGAAGGCCATGCTTTTGGGTTTAACCCAGTGCCTTCAAAAGAACATTCCACTAGAGGAAGTGGAAATTGACTCAAATATCCTTCATGATGCAATGAATGTATTTTGCACTACCCCTTAGTCGATTACCTACATCATCAAAAAGTGCAGAGGCTCCCTCAATAACAACACCAAAGTGCTAAACTCATGGCGGGAGGGAAATCAAGTTGCGGATTATATTGCGTCTCTTGATGTCCTCGGCTCTGACCCTATCTGCTTGCACATTGTGCAAACTTTGAATCCCAAGGGGGTGGATTTGGTTAGAGGGGATGCCATCGGCCTTCACTTTTTTCAACCCCCTTATATGAGTACCTGTGGTTGTTTTTTATTATTCAAATAATAAAAATCTAATGTTGGATGGATAAATTTGAAACAATACATTAATTATATATAAAATCATTTTACTATGAAAAGGTAAATATTAACTCTATGATTGAGTAGATATAGCTTCATTTCACTTTCTACAAAGGCATCACAGATTGATATAATTATTCTAAGATAAATGAACTGTATAAATAATAATGAAAAATTAATCAACATTCCATTGTATGATTTATCTATAAAATATATAAATTATACCATAACATTATCTTTACATATTTCCAAATGGTTTCCTTTTTTATTGTTTTTTTATTTTGATGGATTGGTAACATCATCATGTAAAGAAGACATTTTCTTCATTGGTAGTCAAACATTTAATTTATATTATGTTAACATAGAATATAACATATAATATTATAATGATAAACATGGTATATTAAAACCCACTTTTACCTTCTCATTGAAAAAGTTTTCCCTTTATGAAGGCTTTAAGGGATTTTGTTCCTCTGTGAAGAATCCAAAACCCCTCATTGGTGTCCCCTGTAACATAAAATACATTATAAACATTATGACCAGTATGAATTCATTATGATATCCCAATGAAAGGTTCATCCTCGATTGAATTTTCAGCTATCCATAATTTTTTTAGTCACCAGTAGGATAATCGAATTTTTTATTGGATAAGAGATCTAAAATACTTACAATTCATATAAAGTAATTGTGAATGGATCACCTTTTCTCCATTCCATATTAAAAATCACCTTCAAGAATACCATTTCATCAAACTCACTATACTAATATTGTCCTCCCAATTTTAGAGTAAAATCGGTAATTGAAATCGTTCATAATCTAACTCATATATGTGTTTGATAATGCCAAAATATGACATATTTTCATAAAATGGATTTCTATAAATGGAACCATATATGTGCATCGTTGGAGACACAAGGAAAACACCACTATTATTCATCGTGTTACAGTCATCATGTTTTTTATATGTATTGCATAACCATTGATCACAACACTTGTATAAGATATTACATTTTAATTCGATCCCCTAGCTATAAATTGATGTCTTCTTAAAGATTAATTAGAATTTTCAAATAATTCCTTAAAACATTGATATCAGAATCATCCTATAAAGATTTGCTTATCTGTATTTGAAATCTATCTTTCAGTCCTTGATGGATTCAAATCTCTATGAATTTTTTTGGTAATCAATATATAGATAATCATCTTCACTGTTATATAAAATGTAATGCTGTTATTTCTCCTGCTCTGTTAAGATAATTTTAATAACATCACTTTCAGAAATTCTTTTTCTCATAAATCCTTCTTTGCGATGAGAATTTGTGAGACAGATGTTGTCAACATCTAATATGTAATCAGTAATTAATTCAATAGCTTCTTCAATAATATATCATTCTACAATAAAACTTTCTGGCCATCTTTGATTCTTGACATACCCTTCCAAATATTTATATATTGTCTAGTGGTGAACATCCATATGTAATGTACATGAACACATAGTTGAAACTCTCTAACCAACTAAACCATCAGGTGGACCATTATATCAATTAATGATGGTGGGAAGAACATATCTAATTAAAATTATATAACTATAACCCCCTTATTCATAATTGGAAACACTGTCTAGTCTATAAAATTACTACATATGGATTTAGAAAAGAAGCAATGTCTGTTTAATGTATGTCATATAATTTGAGGATGAATTAAATAGAATGGAACAGAAATTCAATATTACATAAAAACATTAAATTTATGTGATTTTAGTCCTTGTAATATTAATTTAGTTTTTGACAGAGCATTCATGATATTTTATTAATAACCCTACGGAAATTTTAAACAATTAAATAAAATAAAAAACTGAAATTTTCATATATTTAGAGAGTATATGCTGGTGGAGGAAGAAAATTATGACTTTTACCATTCAAAGATTCCAACACTTACGTTATCTAATTTTCATTAAATTCCAATATATCTATTTGGAAATATTTTATTTTTCCATGAACATTAAGTAACATGATAATAAAATTATCAAATATATTTTTTATACATTGATGAAATCAAGAAAATTAATGACATGGAAGCAATTAAAATATGGAAATTAAAAGAAAATTGATCTCTTCTTACAACCTGATTTTCTACGGTTTTTCAAATATGTTATACCAAAAGCAGTGTCAATGTATTTTACTTTATTGTAGAGTTGATCACCCATTATTGGATATGGTGTTGTTCCTTGTTCAATATTCCCATTGAAAATTGTCATCCATGATCAATATTTATATCATTGAGGCAGAATTTTATGATGTCCCCAAAACATTGTCTTTGAGGATTGTTTCAACTGAACTGGGTATGTGTGATTTTCATAAATGGGACACCATAACAATCTTTTAATGAAATAACCTAATATATTTCCATAAAGAGGAAATTCATTTATCATCCCATTTGGAATTGATTGGAATATGAATTCTCCACTACTATGAGTATCTTATATTGTAACACATGTATCCCAAATCAATTTAAGATATTTGATCAATGGATCCAAATAGATATCAATATCATTACCAGTATTATATGGTCAATATATAATCAAAGACAACATAATCCATTTCACTTTATACACAACCCTAATGACAAGTTGTAATTTACCAATATGATTGGACATTTAGTATGAGTCCAACTCTCTACAAAAAAGGATTTATTCCTTCTGTAGATAATCTAAGAAGAAAGATTCTCCTCTAATTTTCAAATTTAGGATACTCATAATCAATTTTTTTCCATTTTAGAGAATATATTGGATGACACAGGTTCTAATATTTAATTCTTGTATATGCATGCCATGTAAATTGTCATTTTATTTCTTAACATTCATATAGTTTTCTAAAACAGGGAATGATATTAAAGTTTCTTAAATATTTCAAAGGACTTGATTCATTTTTATTGTATCAAGTTATACCAAACTTAGACTATTTGATGAGTGATTCATGGTCCCTATTAAACAATATTAAATTGTGAGGACAAGAATGGAATTTTTAGAGGTTATTCCCTTTGAACGTAACATTCATTTAGCATCAAAAATTCATAATTATAGTTTATTTTCTTCGATTATCATTTCATTTAAGAGAGGAAGTCATTATTTAAAGCTTGTTTCCCTCCATTCACTTCCATATTTCAAATTATATAAATTCAATACAGCTGACAGTTTTTTGTATTTAGTACAATTGGTATAAAATGGTTTTTTGACATATCTATTTTATCTCGATAAAAAAATTGTACCGTCATGAAGTTCATCTTAAATTTCCATTATCATTTATTCTAGGTGATTTCCATCATCATTTACACTAGTATTCAAATGAAATGATCTATAAACCACATTATCATCCCAATCAACATCCACATTCAGTTTTTCCCATGTTTAGTATAAAATTAATTTCTTTGATCTATTCCCAGAAAAATCAATTGTTCTTCAGAATATTTTAGACTAATTTATCTTGAGTAACAACAATGTAAACACAGCCATAGGATTTGAGAAGGGTCGTTTTCATGCTCTCTTGAAAACTTGATGAACTCTTTAACTTCATATTCATACACTTTTATCAAATGGTTAGTGTTCACCCATTTTGAATTTATATCTGTCCATTTGGGTTTAAAAAATATTAATTTTTTACAATATATAAATAAATACACATAAGATGTTTATTATCAAATGTGATATTTATAGACAATTTTAAAAAGGGCAACACAATATTTGATTATTTCAAAGAATAACAGTATGTTGAATAAAATAAGTAATGAATTTAATAAAATATTTACTCCAAAATGGAAGGTTTTATCCTATGAATTCATTCAAAGGTGAATGTTATTGATAACTTTCATATGTATCAACTCTTCTCTTGGAGATTTAACATTGAATTTTGTTGTTTGAAAAAAATCATCCATCTCATATGGACATGAACTAATGTTTTTTGAAATACTATAAGTAGTTTTCATCCATGGGATTTCTAATTCTTAGAGTATTACAATAAACATAAAAGATATGGGGTGATTTTGAGTAACAAATTGCAATAACCACTATTTGGGAGATAAAGGGATGAGGATGATAGTTTTCTTTACAAGAAATGGGCAATGAATATCAAGTAACGAATTGGAATAGTAAATATTTTTTAACACACAATAAGTCTTTCTTAAGTCACCGAAACAATCAACAATATAATATAGGAAATTAAAGATTAATTAGATTATCAAATATGATAAACAAGAAAAGTAAAATCTCATTAAATCAAATTGAATATATATGAATTTATTGATAAAACATTTTATTAAATAAATAGTTATTTTATAGACATAGATAGTAATCAGAGATTCCAAGGGTTGGAAACAATACATGAAGACCTAAAATTATGAATACGTAAAAATAATTTCTAATATATATAATTTGATAGTATCCATATGATTTTTTGGAACAATTCATGTACTATCCAATCTAATTATTACATCTAAAATTAATAATATAATAAATATTTGAAAACATCTCAAGACTATTAAGATGTCGTATCACCACTCTGACTCATCCAAAAGATTCTTGGGAGGTCATTAAATCATATATTCTCATATGAAGGTTTATAGGGATCCAATATAATAAACATTCACCCATCCTTGAGATTATAGGGAAGAAAATAATAAAGTTATAATAAAGAAATAATACACATCAACTTGATATATCACAAATAAGGGAGAAAAAAACACCAGCCATTGCAACTCTATCCCATATATAGTATCCTCTACTAAGATGAAACGAGTCTAGTGAGGTTACATTTTCAAAGTGGAATACCCTTAAATCACTCATAAATATAAGTGGAACCATAAAATTAACATATCAATAAAACATCACTCCCCATATAATGACTCTTCTATAAAAATATGAAAATTACTAGTCAGTTTAATATGTTATGAAGTATTCTCATAGGGTAATTGAAAACTATCATAGAAATTGATTGAAAACAATTATATAGATGATAAGAAATAGATAAGACTTCTACCATATGGTTAATTCAACTCATCATCAAATAAAAATAAAGCACGATTGATCCACACTATTACATAAAATAAATAGTATCTCATAAATACCCAACATTAATTAACAACTACAATTGAAAAGGAAAGAGATGCTCAGACGGTCTGAGAGTGATGATGGGAAGGCTCACAATATAGGTGTTTCAAACTTTAGAAATTCCACACATCAAAATGTATGATCTCCACTTCCAAATATCCAAAATGGATAAGTCACCACAATGATAGTTTCAAAAAAATCGCCCATGACAGCCATAACCATTGATCCTTTACACCCTGAATTCCCTAATAGAAAGTAGATAAAGACATATATTTGAGAGAAAGTGACGAAAGACTTACATTCGAGCCTTGGACTTCTTTGAAAATTGAATTACTCGACCCATGAATTTGATCCTTTAATTTTTTTGATCATTGATTTGAGACTTAGTTTGAGCTTTAATTCACCAAGTAGGATCACCGGTAGTGGGTGGCTTCTGGTGAAAGTTTCTGATACCGTGACAGGTTCGCAACAAGTTAGGATTTTTTTAATAGATCAGCACACTTTTATCATTGAATCTAAAACAATCATTGATAAATATATATTTTATAATATATTAAGTAATAAATTATGATAAAATTGTTTTTTAGAAGTGTTTTTATCACCGATAATGATACTGATTTATTAGAGCTAAAAACTACTAAAAATAATCGTTTTATCAGCGCTTACTACTTAAACCCTGATAAAGGATTTATAATTATAAATATAAAAAAATTATAAATATATAAAGATATATAACCAATATATATATATATAAATATAGTAAATAAATGATTTATTTATATATATTTAATATACTTTTTTAATTATTTAAATATATAATTACTTATTAATAATTATATAAATATTTTTTAAAAGAATAATATTTATATCATTATATATATTTATTAAAATATATCTATATTTAATTAATATATATAAATATAAATATAGTATATATATTCATTATTTAAGTAAATTTATTAAACGATTATTGATTCTTTAAATATATATAATTGTTTATTAATAATTATATAAATAATTTTGAAGAGATATTTATATATTTAAAATTATAAATATATAATTTTATAAATATAGTAAATGTACATTTATAAATACTTTTATTTACAAATGTTTATTTCAAATGTATTTTTACCATTATTAATGAAAATCTAATTTTTAGTACATGCATGTTAAAAATGAGTGAAATTGAATAAATTAAAAATAAGTACACTAACAATATTGTAAAATTGGATATGTTTTTTTAGAAAGGTCCCTCGGCCAGACCGATAAGGTAATGTTATTAAAAAGGAGGTTAAAAGATATGCAAGTGCAGAGACTCTTTACAACTAACCTCATAAAGAGGGAACAACACCACATAGGATGGATCTAACCAGTAAAGTAAATCTCCCAAAACCATTTTTTCCAACCCATTCACAGTTAGGTTCAGCTCCATGTGAACTTAGTAGCTTTGAATCCTTTGTTGTCCAAGCCATTGCCATTAAGTGGAATCAACCGGCCATGAGAAATCTCATGGTGATTTATTTTTCAGATTCTTCCAGCTCTACAAGACATGCTTTAATTATTATGGGGATATTTTTCGAAATCCTTACCTTTAAAGTAGTATTTGTTATGGTTCCAGCTTTAGGGGGTCTCCCTACTTTCCTTTTTGAGCTTTGAGGACCTTTGGAGCCTTGAAGCAGGTCATCAATGATTACAGCTTTAGGTATCCCACAGTCCTTTGAAATTCGTTGTGAGCATCTGTGGGGACCAGAATGAGGTACATGCATTGCAGAAGAAGAAGGGCCATGTGTAGAGATATTCAGATCATACAATGATGAATTACAGTTCATTTGAGTGCTAGGAGGATTCATCATTCTGCATGCATTGTCAGAAGAAACAGATGGAACAGAACTGTGTGCAGAAATACTTTGAGAACTAGCATTTTGAGCATCATTTCAGATAAAGTAGATACATTCAATGTGTCAGCAGTTTTGTTAATAGTAGAAGAAGAAAAAATATAATGATCATCATTTGTCATAGCAAAAGTAGCAGACTTGCTCCCCATGACAGCTGGTAGAAGAATCTGCGGGTCCTTCTAAGCATTGATGCTGAAATCCAGTTCTGTAGCTGAAGTAGGATCACAGTTCTGCCCATCTTCAACCTCTATGGAAGTATCCAGGTTTGAATCATTAATTACAGCTTCTTTACCATCCTATAAAGAGATCAGAAAATCATGGATTTCATTCTGAAAATTCATAATAAACTGATACTCATCCTTCTTATTCTGTAAGTCATAAACCAAATTACAAACATCATTGCAAATCATAGATAATAGATCAAGATCCTCCTTTAAAACTGATTCAATAACTGGCTGAATAGGAATAGGTTTTAAGATATTCTCTTCTTCCTCAGCCACATCATCCCATGAAACTCTTTTTGATGAGGAAGAAGTAGGATACTTTGGTGTAGAAGCATTTTCAATAGAAATATGAGTATAAACAAGGGGACTAATGACTTTAGAATTCCTTTTTTTTCAATAAAGACAGCTTTGTTATTTTTATTTCTGTTGACATCAGTCTATTCAAAAACCTTATATGGCACCGTGGCATTTCTTTGAATCAACCTACAGTTAGAGACATTATGTCCCAAAATTTTACAGACATCACAAAAGTAGGGCACATTATCATATTCTAATCGAATATCAGATTTAATACCATTAGCATTAAACATAATAGAAGCAGGTCTTTTGACTTCCAGGTTAATGTCCACAAGTATTCTGGAAAAATAACCATTTTCACCATCCACGGCGTGTTGATACAACCTCATAGGAGTACGAATATATGATACAATGTCGTTGAGGATTCTAGAATTCCAATACACCCAATTTAATCCATGCAATTTTACCCAAATTTGTGCATTAGATTTCTTATGTTTAAAAGGATTAAAATAAACATTCCATTCCAATAACCTTAGAATTCCAGGTTTGAGTTAAAGGCTACCGAGGTTCCTAACCGAATTGAAGGAAGAAGAGGAGGTGAAGATAATGTGAAAATACCCTTTTCTAATTGAAATAAATTTCCAATCTCTTAAACTCCACCAATGAGAAATTCTGTTCTTGAGATCAGCAACCGACCAAGGTTTGTCTCCCTTTGAGTAAATAACACAACCTATTAATGAAAAATTACAAAGGTCCATCCGTTGCTGCAGTGCATCCGGATCCGCAACCACTGAGAATCCACCATTTTCTAACCTGGTGATATTTTATTTAGATGAAACCTCCTTTGTAGGATTTTCTGATCCAGAAAGAACCTCCACGAAGGATAGATTCTTCTTTCGAAGAATCGATGAATCTTGGAAGCCTGAGGGTTTGAAAATTTCCTTCATTGCTTAATGATTTTCCTTGAAGGACATTTCCCACTCTGGGATGAATCAATACATTGAGAGAATCAAGTAATAAGATCAAGGTTCTCAGAATCGCCATTGATGCGAAGAAAGCTTAGGGTTCGCGCTCCGAATTTCCATCCATAAGTTGTGTGTGTAAATTATATATAAAATTTCATTAATTAACTATATGTGAACTCAATATAACACACATTTAATCTATGTTAAATTTAAAAATAAATAGGCAATCATTTATATGTCCATTACTCTATACAGTTAGTCATTATTTTAAATTCATGTTAATTTTTAATTATAAACCATTATTCACTAAATATTTGACTATTTAATATAAATCACATAAATATTTATGTAATATATAAATCATGTTTAAATAAATTCATACATATCTATATATTTAATATAGACTATTTATTAAAATTTATAATAATTATATAATTAATAAAACGTTTCATGTTTTTCTCCATTTACTTATTTTTATTTTTTATTTTGTTTAATTTTCATTTTCATATATCTAAATATTTAATACCTACTATTTATTATCATTTATAATTTATATATAGTATAATCAATTTATTCATTTTTATCAATAATTATTTAATTGATAATTTTTTTATTATTTTTTTAATAAACTAATTTTTTTATATTTTTTATTTAATTTATTATTTTATTTAATTAATTTGAACCTTTAGCAACACTAAAAAAGTTCTGGTAAATGATTCCATTATGAGCGCTAAAATATTGTGTTTATAAAGGGTACCCTTTATCAGTGAAAAAAATAAAATACTAACAAAAGGTACATTTTTTAGCACTAAAAATGGCACTAATAAATTGTTAAATTTATCATCACTTTCTTCAGTGCTGATAAATACTACATTTATCAGCACATTTTAGTAATGCTAAAAAATAAAATGACTAATAAAGGAATATTTTTTAGTATTTATCCATTATAACAATTTGTAGAAGACCAACTCAGGTCAACCAATGATATTACCTGAGTTGGACTTCCATGAGGCTTTAAACACCTTCCCAATTTCCCTATGCTGGTAGCATACATCTGGGTAAAAAGAAAAATAGGAAATGGTAACAATTTCACCCCCATCAGAAATATGATAACATGGATGTAGACAAGGCACATAGTAGATAAACTGAATATATAATATGTTAATAATATAAAAAAACGGTACATCCAACATTTGTATAATAAGGTCTCATCGAATATCTAAAATAAAACATAACATAGAACTCTAAACCACTCATGGGTCTATATTTTTGTAAACATTCATCACCCCAACTACAAACCTACTAGAAAGGTATCAAGAGAAATAAGATTCATCCTCTAAATGAGTCTTTTTGTAAGATCCCTCACTCTCTTGGTTTCTTGGATCAATTTTTTTTGTAATTAAAACATTTTCTTAGTGTAACCCGTGGTTTAATAGGATTTTGGGGCTCAATAAAGATGGAATGGAAATATATTACAGTATAATGTGACTTGGGTGAGTTTTTAATGTACTATCAAAGAGAACTATAACCGTATGTTATTTAGTGGGTAGGGTTGAATCCTAGTAATCCTATAGGTGGTCCACCAGCCAGTCAGGGAGACCCACTGTACAACTAATTTCGTTGGGCTAGGTCATATTAAGTAGGTGTCGAATCATATTTTCTACCCTCAAATCTTCCATTTAATCTTCTTAATCTACAATTATAACCCCATCTCTATATTTATGACATTGAAAGGTTATATAAGGAATATTTGGTTTTGATGACACATTTACTGGATTATTTAATCCATTCTTTCATCTGGATGCCTTAAATTTATGATTTTTTCTTAGTTTTGGGGTTTTCTTCATGTTATCATCTTATATCTCATTACATATTTAAAGCGTTATGTCAATAATTTTACTTATATAATAATTATGTTTCAAACTAATTTTGGAATATGATCTTGTGGTTTTTTCTTCATTTCCTAGGTTAGGTGGTCTAAAAAATCTTCTTATGTATTTACTTTTTATTTTGGTTTGTGAAATTAGAGAAATTACGCCAGTATTTCATGTATGTGACACTTTAAAAAAAGAATTCACATTAATGGAATAAATACTTATACCTTGATCTTCTTGGAACCTCATTTAGTCCATTAGTATTGATAAGGGGATATTCGATGGGGTTTCCTATCTTTGACCCTAGGTTGGAACATGGAATTTATAAACCTAGGATCCTGTGTTAAAGATGGAATTATTTATAGAATTTTTTTAACATATAAAATAGTATGATTGGATTGATAATTAATCAATTGACATCTTTTTGTATAATTGGTGTGAAATTGGAATTAGAATTATTGTATAATGGTATAATGACATAATGACATATGAAACTGTAATTGAACATACAAGATATGTGAATCCAAATTTTCACAATGTTTTGAATTATAATTAAACTACTAATTGTGAATTTATGATTAATTGGCATTTAAATGGATATGTTGTATTAATGGAATAAATTTCAGGATAATTTATAATTGGCCTTAATTACCAATATGGAATATTTTTATATGTTATTCATGTTTGGTATATTGACTTGTTTTGGATATTGATGTATTTTATTTTTTAAATTCCACATCAGATCTAAATGGAAATTCACATAGATTATGATATCCTATGAGCGTTTAAGTGTCTCTAGAATGGGAATTACCACTATTTTCATTGATAAATTTTCCATTATTATGGTATTGCACCTTGGGTATATGTTAGCAGCTCTAGAATGGGAATTCACATAGAGTCCATTATTAAACTGTTACTTGATTCCCAAGTGTAAGATATGTGGTTACTTGATTCATGAGGGTGAGATACATGATAAATTAACCATAAGGAAGATATAAACTATTAAATGATACTAAAAATTTAAATTTATTCCTTGGAATGGAGATCCCTGTAGAATCAAATATGAAATAAATAGAAATATTTGGCATTGGTAAAAAGAAGGTATATGGCTAACCTCGAGTGTTAACCTAGTTCTCAAGGTTCAGGAGTTTATATGAACTTTAATATTAATTTATGAATCCGTGAACCAAATTATCATTCTATTTTAGGCACTATTATTTAATAGTTTATTTTAAAAAACTATGGGTGTCGACCTACTATGTTTTACTCACAGACTATTCAGGTGTCCTTTAGAATGATGGATGACTTCATTGATACATGTATATAAAAGGATATGGGGCCCAATGATTTAATGGTGTCTATGATGAATTGTATTTTTTTCAATGATATAAGATTGGGAAGGGGTTTTGGTACTATGTTCTACTTTATAGTCTTTATTATGGAGTATATCTTTTATTTGGTTCCCTGTATGAATTTTGCATGACATTAAGATTGTTATATAATATGGAATGACAAGATTTACTATATTTTAAAAATTTTTATTCATGTATTACCTAGTTTGGATTTATCTTATTATTATATTATCATGTTTACATTGTTATTACTACTCTTTCCCCATGGTCATAATCTCCCCACTATATTAATTAGATCCCTAATGTTAGTCAATAGCCTTTGGTGTACAATGAGGTGTTCATGATGCCACATAAAAACCCATCTATGTCACATAAGGGATAAATGAACTAAGGAAATTACAAAGTTGTATTATATGTCAGTTTTTTTTTATTTTTTTTATTAAATATAATGTAGATAGCAGACTTGGATGTGTCGGGGTTTGGAAATGAGCTCAGTCATGGGAGTTATTTAACGATGTGTGGGACAAAAACCCAATTTTCCATGGATGATATTATTGTTCTTATTGTTTTCTTGTTTTATTTTTATATTATTTATCCTCTATTGATTCACTTGATGTGTGATGTTACTATTTTATGATAATTTTATAATGGTTTGGTATGGCGCAAGGTTCATGTTCTTGCAGCATGGTATGTAGGTATGGAAATATGTTGAAATTAATTATTTATACAAGGTAAATATTTAAAATATATTATATATCTGACATTCCAAATTTTGAAATGTTATCCCCTGACATATAAGTTAAAATATGTAAATCAAACTTATATAACATTTCAATTCATTTATTAAGACATGTTTTAGAGTAAACTTGTGTATTTATTTATTTATTTTCATCATGTCCATATTATTATGATAATGCAATATATTTGGTAATTTTATCACTGTGTCAATCCTTATGGATAAAGTACCTCTATGTTGACTACATATTGATAATTAGGAGAGTAGGAACCAGCACAAACCTAAAAAAACCGAGTTGAAACTTCTTGAATGTTTGGGGAAGCTAATGGACGATTATATCCATGATAATTTTTGTGGGTATTTCATGTATATAGGAGAATAATAATCATTTTAGACCTTCAATGTTTGATCTAACCAAATAATTTTAGGTACATTACCTTACCATGTTCATAGGAGATGGGTTTCCTCAGGTAGCTGATGGACTAAAATATACATATTAATGACCAATAGTGTTATTATCCATCTTAAGAAGCCTAAGATATAGTCTTGGGAATCACATCTTGGATCAGATTCAATATGAGAACATGTCTCAAGTGAATATATTTAAACAGAAAAAATTATTTCATATAATGAATTTGGATTTCATTATGGAACAAAACCTGAATTATACTCCAACTAGTGCATGGGTTTTATTGGTATGATGATCATGGAGCACTTATTTAGGATTCAAGAATCACTGCTATGATAATTTCTATAATGTTTGTGGTGGGTAATAAAGCATGGGGAGTAGACAATCTTCTCAATAATATGGCCAATGGTACTGATTTAATTTTGGAAATGATGGAAACAATAAATTAAATTGTTCTTTCCCAAAAATATAAATTCATCACTGTAGTTAGATAGTTCATTTATGAAGGCCTACAAGAGAACTTCATAGTCTTGTGGTGGTTCAGTGTCATGGAATACACTGATTTTTGGGAAGGACTTGGTTTTTCTTTAAGAGACAAATAGATGCAGTTCCACTAGCCACTTTGATTATTATAGAGATTGTGGTATCCCAACCAAGGAATGATAGTATCAATAAGAGGGAGCATAATTGTGTTTTCAGCTGGAGCCCATGGAATAGGGGGAGTTAGATAAATTCTATACATTCTACTTTTATAATTTAAGACATATGACCATCCACTCTCTAACATACGATTATTGTGTCATCAACCCTTACATATGTTTTTTTGATACAAGTGTAACACATTCCATTATATCTCATTTATTTTAAAATGGAATGGGTTTGGATTTTTATATCTTTTATGAAATTAGGACCACTTATTTGATGATATAGGTGAAATTAGATGGTATCAGATGTTTTAGGATTTATTCTTTCAATGTATGATTCAATAAACTCCTTTGGAATTTATATATGATGAAAATAAAAGGATTTGATTTGATTTTGGATATGAATTCTCTAGTTCTATACCATGATCACATCAATAGTTATTTCATGGGGGCGAATTTTATAACTCTAAAAGGGATAAATATATATTCATTAAAGTAAATGAGATATTCAGTCTTGATAAGAAGAAATAATAAAAAAATTATTTCCTCATGGCCTAGCTATAAGCCATTTTTTTCAGGATGATAGGTTGCAGTATAATAGCTTTTCTCCAATAGAAGACCACTTTTATGAAATCATTCCTAAAGAGTTCTCTTGGATTCCACCTAAGTGAGAGAGAAAGTTAACTATTGAGTTTGATCTGGTATAAAACCCTATTATATCCTTCCTTACAGGATGGAACCATTGTAGTAATGAGATTTGAAAGTGTGGTTAAAATATCGGTAAGATAAGGGATATATATGGCCTAGAACTTCACCATGGGGTTATCCTATGATCTTCTCCAAGAATGATGATGGGATGTTGTACTTATGTGTATAATATCATAGTATAATCCATATGATTTTCAAGAATTTGTGTCACCTTACATGCATCGATGATATTTTTTATTTGTTATGAGGTGGGGGATTATCATTAACATTGAATTTTGGTTCGATTACCATCAGGTTATGGTGATACCATCTGACATAATCGGGATTACTTTTAGGTATAGGTACATCTTATATGAGTTTTTGGTAATGTCATTTTTTCTAATGAATTTTTTTTAGTATTCATGGTCTAAATGAATTGGAACATCAATCCATTTACAGGAAAATTTTAACGGCTTTAATTGACGACATATTGGTGTATTCTAAGTCAAGATATAATCATACCAACATCTTGAAATCATCTTGAGTGCACTAAGTGTGAATCGTCTATAAACCTATCTATCTAAATATGAATTATAGATTAACCAGTTGCATTTCATAGGACACATTATCTTTTGGGCTGGAGTGTGATTGGACTTGGAGAAGCTGGAAACCTAGGTATATTGGAAATAACCCAAAAACATTATTAATATTCACTGAATTTTGGTTTTAAAAGGCAATTATCGGTTATTCAAACAATACACCTCCCACCTGGAAGCTCTGATGTTGGGACTGTACAATAATGGGTTATTATCAATTTATTCTAATTCTTATGTGGAATATTTCCAGTAATTAATGAAAATTTTATCTTCCAAAAAAATCCACACCTTACTTAAACTAGTAGATAATTCTATCATTTTTTATAATGCATCAAGATTAGAGATTATTACAGTTCAGATAAAAGAAGATCATGTTTTTGATCATGAATATTGACAGTTGAGTCAATATGAGAATAATTATCCAACTAATGATATAGATTTAGTTACATTGTTACATGACCTAAGATGTTAGTGGAATTATCAATTGGGTGCGAGGTTTGTGTTGTAAAACAATCAAAAGATCCTAAATTACATATCTTTATAGGGAAACCTAAATATTTGGTAGAGGAGGCAGTTCATGTATCTTAAATTATTTGACTACACGTTGGAATACACTCGAAGGAAGGTAAACATCATGGAATATTCCATGAATAGAAATTTGTAGACTCAAGAAGTGTTGTAATCTTGTGATGAGTGCTAGATGATGGAACTATTTGTATAATTTCATCTGAATGTGTAGGAGTCCCTGGGGTGAGAAACATTGAAATTGATAGTTTTTGACATACACCATGATTTTATCATCAAATACTAGCTTCTTAATTCTTATATTTCATCCCTAAGGGATATCATATGTTATAGGGGACACAATAAAGTTGGTCACTTTATATTGGTGAGTTTATTCATTTATATAAACATATTTGGTTTATTATGGGTTTTTATGAGGATATTATAATGGAATCTCATTCTTCAAAATGAAAAGTAAATCCTGACATGATGAATTTAGTGTTTGTGTGATGACTTTTTTCTTATCTACAAGTGAAGATAAATTATCCGAGGCCTGTTAGGTTACTAAAACATTTTTCCATTCTATAGTAGAAGTGGGATGATATAACTATAGAATTTAGGACAAAATTATCTAGGACACCTTGGAGAATGATACATAACATGTGGTTGTGGATTAAATGATGTAGGTAGACCAGTTCTTTCATATCAGGGAGGCCTTCCCCATTAATGATTTTTGAGATATATATAAATGAGAGATATAGTTTTATTTCACAGTGATACAAAGAGTATCTATTCACATTTAGATATATGTTTCACATCCCAATTGTGGTAAGGCCTTTAGAAGGTATAGGAATTTTAGATTCTCCAGAGCATGACTTTCAATCCATAGACTGATGTCTAATCTAATCAGACAATTCAGATTCAAGAGGATGTCTTATGAGAATATGTAATGGATTTCATTGGTTCTTAAGAGAATCATATAGAACTCATGGATTCTATTATAATAATATATTCCATATATTGATCCAAATGGGTCCTTGATCGAATTGTTATGTAATGTGGTGTCATTTTCCATTCTATTGCTTAGAGGAAAGCGAGTCATTTCTCATTAGACCTAGTCTTATATATGAGATATTAGAGTAGGTTAACTTGATCATAAAGTGATTAGTAAGCACATATACTCATTATATATCCTAATATTAACATTGTAGATTATGCTTGGAGTTAAAGGTTTTTCACTAATATTTTCTTCAGGTGTATCCTAGGATGGGACAACACTGTATATAGAAAAAGGACAGAACTAAAATTTTTCAATCTATATAAAGTAGTGGGTAGGATTGATCTAGTAAAATATTTATTTTATCATCCACAATAATATAGTGACAAGAATGATCTATTTTATGTGTCTAACAATTATAAATATCACCATTCTAATTCTCCCGTGATAGATATTGATGATTTGGATCTTGATGTTGATGAACCCTTTGAGGAGAATCTAGTCCATTTCATTTAATGTAGTGAGATGAATCTTAGAATAAATATTTCTCTCTAATGTGACTGTGGTGGTATTACCTGAGAGTTCAGTAGGATTCATGTGAGAGGGAGTAGGATATTGAGGTGTAGTAGCATAAATCTTTCACTGATACCTCTCAAGGATTCATATGAGAACACATAAGGTATGAGCTTTTATATGGAGGGGAGGTTGTAATATACTAGATACCTAAAGGTACCATATCTATAAATGTTTTCATCATCCATTTTTTAATTTAATTGAACCTTTTGTTAGTGAAAAATGAGGTTATATAATTTTTTAAGGGATTAATGTAGTTATACTATAAAATAGTATTAGTGACATGAATCCTATGAGAGACTGTAACACCATCGTCTATCTAGTTCATTCCAATATCTAACTAGTGGGAATTTTAGAAGCCCAGTAAACCTATTGTAGGTCAACTAGATAGCTGGTTAGATTGACTAGCTAGTATGTAGAGTACTAGCATAATGAGACTCCATAAAGAGTCCCACTAGCTCGCATGTGGCATCAGGCTATGCAAGATTATGGAGGGAAAATCATATTTTCTACCCCTAAAACCTATATTTAATATTAATTATTATCACTTTTAATCCAAATTTTTGATTTAAGACATTAAACATTTCCCTAAATATTCATTTTCTCCAACCATTTTCCCTATTTCTTTGATATATTTTTTGATCCAAACTACTTAAATTAGTGAGTTTAGTTCATTTTTGGTGTTTTCCACCTATTCATCTCTTAGATCATATTTTTCTAATCTTTAATGGGTGTTGCAATCATTTTCCCTAGAGGATAAAGATATTTAACATTGATCATTGTGTTTAACTTGGTGGTTTATTTTATCTTTTTCTATAGAGGTGCTCTGAAACTTCTCTCTGAGGCCAATCTTTTCATTCTGGTATATGAAACTCACGTGATTGTAATGAAAAACATTATGTTTGGCCCTTTTAGGATGAAATTCACATTCATGTAATGAATCATTAAAACTAGACCTCCTAAGGACTATGCTGGGTATTTTGACATTAACACTAGACATGCGACCACCCTAGAAGTGTGCATACCCCTAACCCATAGTTTAAAATTGGAATATAAGAACTTATAGCCCTATATAAAACAATGAATTATTTATACAATTGGATTAGAATGTGAAATGTTGTAATTTGTATGAGAAAGAAGCAATTGACTTGTAGCTGGATAACAATCATTAAATTAGAACAGATATGATAATATAATGGTATAATCACTTAATCATATGTGACACAGTAATTGTGAGTAATGGATATGTGAATCAGAACTATCATAATTTTATGTGATTCATCAAAAAACATGTAATTGGGAAATTATTTTTCATTGACATGAAAATAAGAAACCTAGTTTAATTGAATACATTTCAGGTTAATTGGTGATTTGAATGAATAAACCAATATGGAATAGATTTAAATGTTTTATATTTTTAGTAAATTGGAAAACATGTTCTCTTATTGAATTATATTTTTTAAATGTTAAACCGGATGTACCATTGGAATTAACATAGAGTCTGAAGTCTGTTAATAATGTAAGAGGCACAAGCATGGGAATTCACCGGATTTCTATTAATATGTTTTACCAAGGTATGTCTTGATAATTGGAAATGTGTTAGTTGATAATGCATTGAATTCACAAAGGGTCCATGATTACATTGTTACTTGATTCCTGAGGGTGAGATATTTGGTTACATGATGCCTAAGGGTGAGATTCATTGTTAATTGATGCATACAAAAATTATAAACTATTACTTGAAAACTAAAATGGGTATTTGTTCATGGAAAAGTGATCCTTATAGACATTAAGAAAGAACAGATAAAAATATCTTTTAATTGGAAAAAGAATGGTCTGGCAGACATCAATTGTCAACTCAGATCTTGAGGGTCTGTGTATTTTTTTGATGTTCTATATTAATTTATGAATTATTACCCTTAATTATAAAAATATTTCATGCACTAATAATTCAGACAACATTTGAATAGACATTTTGGAAGTAATAATACTGTGATTTACTCACACCCTCTATGTGAGTCATTTAGTACCTAGATTGACATCATGGATACAAGTTTGTATAAGTAAAAGTGACTTTTGTAATGATTGGAGCTATGATGGATGGGATAAGAGTATAGATATGGTACTAGGAATGGTATTTCAGACCAATTTTTAATTTTGAGTCTTTATTATACAAAAAATATTTTTTTTGTCCCTTATATGTCTTTTGTGGGATATTTTGTTTTTCATATTATAGGGAATGAAATGATTTATTACACTTGGATTATTTATTATTCATCTCTTTTATTTATTATATAAATATTTTTATTGGTTTACCTTGATTCTATAATGATTTCAACCCTTTTCCATAGGGTATAGAAACCATACTATATAACTTTGAACGTCGTTTCAAGTCTTCAAAATCAATAATACAATGAGAAATGATTGAGATCACATAAAAACCCATCTTCATCACTGGATCTAAAACTTGTTTTGGGGAATTAAACTCTTCCAATTACATATATCATGCAAAACAAATACTACACATACTTATATTTTCACTAGATCTTTATAGGATACTATAAAATAATCTATGTAATATATATCCATGTGCATCTATTAGTTATACTTTAAAAATATATTTCTAAAAAAATTTAATAAATCATTTTATGTGTAAAAATAATTACTTTAGATTTCATTTTAAAAATATTCCATTCCTTTCAAAATCATCATGTATTCAGATAAGCCAGACAATATAGCATATCACATTTTAAATAGTGTAGACTGAGAATTAAAAACTATTTTCAAGCATTAATAAATATAATAAAAAAAATTTGGGAAAGAAGAACATATAAATATCATTCCAAAAATATAATAAAAAAGAAACCAAAAGGTTAAACAATGACACTAGGGTGTGCACAATTAAACTATTAAGACATCCATAGGAACACTAGTCAGCATACAATACTACAAAAGTCCAGGAAGCTTATTCCACTGGAAATGATTCCCCAAAGTCACCATGACATCAAGAAACCCTCCCTAATTATGTATAACCCCACTACTGGTTGTATTTATTTATTTATATCTTATAAACCATAGTCTCCCAAGTGTTCTATTATGATACATTTGTGTTCAAGGAAAGTAGTCCATGTTTCCTAAAACATTTTCTAATGCACAATACATTTCAAAATCATGAAAAAAATATATAGAACATTTTCTATAGAAATACCCACGTCTTTCATGCTTTAATTCACTTTTAAAATTCATCTTTGATACATTTAAATAAATACGTCATGTGCATAGTTTGGTGTTCATCAAAATCAATTTTCTAGAAAACGTATTTCAAATCCATCAATGATTTTAATCACCTATCATTGAATTTAAATAATTAATTTAAAATTTTAATGACAAAATAAATTCAAATAACCCAATTTATTCTAAGGGATAGATAAAAATATAGAGTTACCTACCACTAGAATGATGAAAAAAACACAAACTTAAAACCCAATGGTGGGAAACGAGAATATAGAGTCCAAAAAATATAGATTTTAACACATTAAATTATTTTAAATATTTTATTCAAATAAATTTATTTCCATTGATAGCTTATGTTACA
Source organism: Viscum album (assembly GCA_963277665.1). Classification (NCBI taxonomy): domain Eukaryota; kingdom Viridiplantae; phylum Streptophyta; class Magnoliopsida; order Santalales; family Viscaceae; genus Viscum; species Viscum album. The sequence goes on along the minus strand of OY728119.1, from coordinate 366,988,301 downwards.
CACAACACTGAGCTTTAAAGAATCGTGACAAATAGTTAATATCATTCTATTAACAAGACCATCATTAATTAGCTGTTAAACATTGAATAATGAATAGAAATAACCAAAATTAATAAATTATGTATAAATGTTTTTTTATATAAATAATATTGATATAAAATCAATCAATTTTAATTAAATTATTTGTATTCTTTGAAAAATAAATTTTTCCCAAAAAATGATTTGTATTACAATTTTTGAAAAATAATAAATATAATTTTTTAAACATTTTGAAATTATATTTAAACTAATTAACTTAATTAATGGAATAAAAATTTTAAAATTATCTTAGGGTTAATTTTTTGATTGTTGTGAAAATACTAATAATTCATTGAATAGTTAAAACACTAATTTATATTGAAAACTAATTTTTGATTTAAAAAAATTATAAGATTCAAATTTTTCTAAATTGGATTCAAATATAAAATAAGGTAAATTATATTATGATTTATCTAAAATACTTCATTTCAATCAATTTCATTTTGAATTTTTATATAAAATCCTTATAAACTTTTGAAAAGTTCTCTATGGAAAACTACATTTTCATTGTGTCTATGGGTTTAATTTTAATTTAAAATACTCCACTTCTATGAATGAAATTTGAAAAAAAAATCCATATTTTTAATACTAACAAGTAATATTAAATTATTAGTTCAACATGTTTTTTGGTCCAAATGAATATCAAACACAGTAAAAAATAATATCACAGTTAAGGTTAAAACAGGATTACTAGGGGTCAAACAAAAATGATAACAAGTAAAATGGCATTGAAACTTGTAAAAAACCCATTTAATGTATATATTTCTACATTATGAACTCTAAGATTCTTGGATGACCAATTTTGGATCCTTGGTTCATGTGAGAAATGCAGATATGGATTATTCTTTTCATAAATTCCATGTTTATCCTCTCCCCCACTTATAAAAGGTCACCCACTCTCCTCTATTATTCACACATCCAAACCCATTTTTATTAGAAAATACCTACCTAATTATCCTCTTTATTATTCCAAACAAATCCTAGAGGTCGTTTTGTATTAGTAAAATATCCCCATAAGGTTTTATGTATAAACCTAAAGAGGTTCTCTGAAGAAGAGGTAAAATTCATGAACCTGTGTTTTTGATTTATTTATTCTTACCCCTTCTTCAAATTATGTTAAAATGTGATAATATAATAACACCATTATATAATATACACTAGTAAAAAATTATATTTCACTTTATCTTTATAATGATTTTTATTTATAACTTCCCAAAAAATTCCATTCATATTCTTTTTTCACATTTGTTTTATAATAAATGATGTCAAACAGAAAGTAAAATTATTTTTCATATCATTTACTATATAAACATCATGAAAATTTTTGTATTTTCCTTTATCAAATTATCTTATTTATAACTGAAATGGTAAATCTTCCTAATCTCATTGGTTTTACAATAACATCCATAAAAAATCATTGAAATTTTCTTTATAATATCAATTATTTTTTAACTAGAGTGATAAAACTTATTTTTCATATCGGTTCTAAAATAAACGACGTGAAAAATATGAAAAAATATTATTTACCAAATTAGTTAAATAATAAATTATATGATAAACCTTTTAAAATTTTATTAATTTGTGATTTTATTGAGTTATGTGTTATTCAAAAATGTGAAATTAAATATGTATGTCTCATGTGCGGAAACCCTAACCCCCTTTTTTCAATATGATGGCCTAAAATCTCGATTTTCCTCTATTATAAATTGCAATATTTTGTCAGGTAATTTTCTACATTCAATCTGGTTATCTCTCAACTCTCAATTAATTCTCACACTTTAATTCTCACTATATTTAGGTCGCTCAATGTCATCAGAACCCTATCACTTATTTCATATTACATTTACTGAAATCTTTTATTACTACTTATGTTTTATCGGCCTTATCGTTGAACATTCATATATAGATCTACTCATTACTAATATCAGATTACCATCTTCATACCCTGTAGTTATCCATTGATTTATGTGGAAAGGTTTGTATTTCATTAGATTTTAATATTGTATGTTAGATCATAAATTTTAGCATTATATCATAATATTTTGGTGTTTCTTTATTTAGAAGAGTGTTTTCACTAAATTTTTTGACATCTATTTATTGAAATTTGATATATTATTAAATCACACTTGAATATAAGAAACCTTGTTTATTGTTTATTTTAATTTAAATTCTTTTAATATAATATCTAATTATATTAATGTTAATTTTGAATGTGTATTGTTTAAGCAATATTAAAGATCTCTTATTTTGGTTTCCTCATTTAACTGTTCCAAACATGGTTACAAATATACTCTTGTATTTATATTAATTTATATCTTACACATAGTATAAATTATTTTCCTCAACATATAGTATCATAGAAATGAAAGGCATGATGATTTATTATATAATGATAGATGTTTCATATAAATCATCTCATTATTGACTAATAGACAAAATATAACCATAGTAGGGAAAATGTTAGTGACTAATCATTGTATGTCATATATTTAGAAGAACATTTGGTTTTCAACATTCATTTTGTATAATTACTATCAGGAATGAATGTTCCTGATTTATTAAATAACAACTCATAAAGTTTTCATAATTCTCCTAAAATCCTAATTACACGTTATATAATTAATTAGAGTCGCTATAATAGTTTTTTATATTTTTATTAGTGGCTTATATAAAATTTGTCATTTATATTTAAACATATATTCGACTATTCTCTCAAATTTATAATTATAATTTTTAAATACAGATATATTTTTTTATATTTCAATGTTTTGTTACTTTCAAATGAGGACATCTTTGATATAAATATAGACAAGGATTGGCTTGATTAATTTATTCTCACTTTTATAACAACTATATTCTTTTGGAAAGATAATTTTTATATATTTTAGTTATGAATGATTTTATGTTGGATTATGGAACATTGAATAAGTGATGAATATGATGTGGGTGTTGAGGATTTTTGGGAATTTGATAAATGAAATGATCGAAACTATGTATTGTTTCCTGCACATGCTTGAAATGTTTAAATATGAAGATGTTGTAAATAATATATTTCAAATATCATTGAATTTTCCATGGTTTTAATCCAAGTTACAACAAATGGATTCGGTATAGTAAAACTGGGATGAATTTTAGATCTAATGATAATGATGCTTTGTAAGATGATAACTCATATTAAATTAGAGAAATGATTCATGATATTGAAGCTAGGGAAACTGAGAAAAAACTGAAAATTAAGCATTTATATAGTGATTTTGAAAACTAATTCTACCTTGGTTGTACAAAAATTTTGGTTTTATCATTGGTGTTCGAATTGATTACTTGAAGATGAAACATGGTTGGAGTGAAAAAAAATTATTTATTTCCAATAATAATTTATAGATATTATTTCTAAAGATAATGATCTTAATGATTCACATTATAATGATAAGAAAATATTATACCTGGTGGGATTAGTGTATAAAAAATACATGATTTCCTAAATGATTATGTTCAATATAGAAAGGAATATGAATTTCTATCAGTGTTTGTTAATTATGGGACATCATGATATAACTTAATAAAAAAACACATGTTGACTTAGAGGATACAGTGTCCCATGCCAAGGCATTTTGATATCTTCATGTAATTCCTCATTTGAAACATTTAATTTCTAATTCACAAGATGAAAAAAAAATGTTAAGATGGATTACTGATGAGCGTATATGTGGTGGAAAATAGGTCATCCATCTGATTATCCATAGTGGAAGAAAATTTATAACAAGTTTCCTACATTCAAAAATGAAGTTATAAATATCATATGTGGTCTGTTCATAGATTAAATGAATTTATATTGAAGCATTTGTATCACACATAGTTCATACGAAGTTTTATTAGTAACATACAATTTATCTTCTAAATTTTGTATGAAGTGAAAATAGGTCATGTTGAGTTTTCTGATATATGGAAACAAATAACCTAGAAATGATATTGATGGTTTCCTATCACCATTAATTGATGATTGGAATATCTTATGGAGGATGGTTTTAGGGTATATTATTCTTACAAAATATAATATTTCAACTACATGAAATGATTGTGTTCATTATAAATGAATTCCCTGCTTATGGGAATTTTTCTGGATACAATGTTAAGGGGAATAAAGCATGTAAATATTTTGAAAAACTAACTTCATATTATTAATTGCATCGTGGGACTAAATAGTATACATGGTTCATCGAAATTTCATGTGTATAGATTGGCCTTATAGAAGATTAAAATTGACATTCAATAGATCATAAGAATTTTATATTTCTCTAAAACCACAATCCAATGATTTTTATTTGGATAGGGTGCCAACCCATGATGTATCATTTGGAAAACACATAAATCAAGGTATGATAGAATTTTTTTGAAGAAATGGTAAATATTGTTCGAGCATCCATATTTGAGATATCATGAGGTGAAATATGAAATTGATTTCAGGCATGTGGAGAATAATATATGTTATAGATTGATTTGAAAATTTATAGATATTAAAGGAAATAATAAAAATGGGATGAATGCATGATTGGACATACATTCCATGAGAATATATTTGGATTTAGCTCCCACTTATTATAGAAGCTGAATATTTCATCCGCCATCTTTTCATATATTATCCATGAGGGGAAAAATTAGATTTTGTTAGTGTCTTAAGGATGTCAAAGTGTCGAAGGTTTATTAATAAAATGTAAAATAAATTTCAATTAAAGTATTTGAAGTTGATAGGTATGAAATCTCATGATTTTCATGTCATGATGCAATAGATTATTATGATTGCATTGCATGGAATATTTCCCATCTGTGCCATAAAGTCAATCATTAGGGTGTTTTATTTTTTCAATTCAATTTTTAATAAGGTGGTTAATTTGAATGCTTTAAAATTCTTATATAACAAATAAATTTCTATACTTTTTCAATTATAAATGTATATTCCTCTACATTGTTTGACATAATAGTGCGTTTGATGTTTCAATTCATTCAAGAAATAATGCTTTCTAGACTTGTATATCTATTTGGATGTATCATTTTTAATGCTATATGGAGATATTAAAGGAGTATGTTAAGAATACATATCAACCTAAATCCTCCGCTGATGAAAATTATATTTCTAACAAGGTTGCAATGTTTTGTACAAGCTACTTATTTGTGGTGGAACACATTGGTTTTCCTTCATCAATCTATGAATGAGTTAATTATGGTAGAAATGGGATTCATGGATTTAAAGTCAAATATGTATTACGTGAATTTATAAAAAAAAAAGAACACTTATACATACTCAATTATGTAGATGAGTCTAAACCATATATAACATTACATGTTAATGTGTTCAAACAATGTCATCCATAGAAGGAAGATATGTGGATTTTGAATGAGCATAACAAAACATCTTTTTCAATGGTTTAAAAATATTAGGTTTGGTGGATCAGATGAATAAAAACATTATGATGGTTAGTGGGTTTTCTAAGTTTAAATGTTATTACATGGTTTGGGTATGACATTAATAGATATAAATTTCATATGAAAGATTAGGACAACAGAAGTGTAGTTCATAATAGTGGGGTATCGATGTTCGCAAAAGCAATGAATTTTTTGATTTCTAATAAAAAAACCTCAATTTATGCAACAATTTCATATTATGGAGTCATTGGAGAAATATGGGAGGTTTATTATATAAAATTTAATGTTAAAGTGTTTAACTGCAAATGTTTCATCGGTAACAACAATGTCTGGCATGATTAATTTGAAATGAAACTTGTTAATATAAATATATTGAAAGACACAATATATCCTTTTATAATGGAAACACATAAAAACAGATTTTCTATGTTCTAGATCAATCCAATATGAAGTGGACAATTATTTTAAAAGGTAAAAATTATTTTGGAGATGATCAACTTGATGAAGATGTTTGATTTATGTGAGATCACATTTTCCAAAGAAAAATTAACTGATAATAATGATGAGAATTCCACACGCATGGTTTGTTCCATAAGGAAGGATCATGATGAAGATATTGGGGAAAACAATCATTTAGTACATTCATAATATTACATGTAACATATGTTTATTTATCATTTAATTTTTTAAATTTCAAAAAAAATTACATATGTCACTTATGTTCATTATTAAAACACTTATTAAAACAAATAAATTAAAATGTTTGTTTATATTTTTTTAGTTTTCTTTACATTACCATGTTTACCCATATTTAAATTCCCCATTTATTGATTTTGAGGAAATTAAATTATTTTAAATCGAATATTTTACATAAAAACAAGCATATTTTATAAGAGTACATTGAGAAAATTTTCATTTTCGGGTTAAAAATGATTTATTAGGTTTGATCATTTTTAATATTACAACACCATTTTAGGATTTTTTTCATTCTGTTACATAATAATTAATATATCATTATCACTCTTCCTAATTTGGTTAACTATACCAAATATGACAAATAATGTGTTAACTTTTATTTTAATTTTGTTTTTCATAATATTTAAATTTTTTTTACATTATTATTGTAAGAAGAATTTTTATATTTTTGTACCAATTGTTTGTTGCTTTGATTTTTTGGATAATTTTATGTCATTATACTAATAGACCACATAATTTTAAAGATGAGCATACTCATACCTTTGAGGATGAATTCTCACATGATTCTCATGATGATCCATATCCTTCTTTACAAAATTCATATACTCCCATATATCCAAATATTATTTTGTGGGTTTGTAAACAGGCAGAAAACCTTTAATAAAATTTTCAATTTCTTTTATCCAAGACTAGTTCATACTGGCAGAAATTGATTATAATGATATTCCAAGTGGTCATAATACAAAACAATTTTGTAGTTTTGTATTAGTTTAGGGTAAAAGAAATGTCATTACATTGATTAATTATTTGATAGGTGTTCACAATGTAACATGGTCTAAGATGTGGGAGACCATTTTGGAAAGCATTTTTTATAAACTTCTACTAATCATTAAAAGCTTATTGTAATGCATGTTTTACCCATTCTTATTAGATGACATGGTATATAATTAAAACAGGGGATTTAGGAAGAAATGTTTATCATTGGCTACTAGGAGTTGGAGGGATTTAAAATCAACCCTCACATCTGATTTTAATTATGGGAAAAGAAGACATCAAATCAACATGATATAAATCCTTTTATTGTTGAAGCCACAAGGTCGAATTGTTTTAAATGTAGATGAAAAGAATCATTTTTGGTAAGTGTAAAATAAAATTTTAGAAGTTTTTTATATTAATAATCTTATTAATGATTTCTTACTCTTAATTTACAGAAATCTAGGAGATCACATTAGGATATCCAATATAGAAACATATACCCTCATACTTTATCATTGGGAGGATATAAGTTATTAGAAGAAAAAATTATGGGAAAAAATTTTCAAAAACTATGACATAAGCCTTCATGCTCTAGAGAGTATTTCCCTCCACACCCTGGCTATACATAAAGAATGAAAGAGGGATCGAATAAGAAAACAAATGGCAATATATTATGACACAGTCAAGGGTTTTAACTGAGAGGATTGTAATATTTTAATTAATTTATTTATTTAACATAATTTAATTTTTAATACATTTTGAATCATTACATAATTTTAAAAAAAATCATACATGATTCTTTTGTGGACTAGAGAACACATAGGGTCTTTGTAATAGAGGGTAGGCAGGATATATTATCTACATTATTGGGAAAGACCAAACATCCAGGTCGTGTATGAGGATAATCAAAAAGAGTATTAGTGATAAAAGTGTTACCATGTTCTTCATTATCTGTAATGGAGGGTTTTTATGAAAAATAATTGATGTGGAATGTGCTTGTTTCTTCTTGTTTCTATTTTTTCTTTGGGTTGATAGTGGAGTGGAAGGTTTAAATGAAATAATTTTTAAAAAAAAAATCCACATTACTTATTTTAAACCTAAATTAAAAACATATATTTTTGGTTTTTCACGTCAGTTTCTAAATAATTGACATGGTATATTTTTTATATCGATTATAAAATAATGATTATAAAAAGTCCTATATTTAAAAGCTTTTCTACATATATTTTATAGAAACTGACATGGAATATGATTTATTAATATGGTTGTTAAATTACTGACATATAAAATCCTTCATGCCTAAGGTTTTCCACATCATTTAAGTAGGAACCGATGATGAATATACTTTTTTACATCGTTTTTTAAATAACATACGTAAAAAACTAGTTCCATGATACATTTACAACACTCATTTTTTTAACTAAAGTGAAATACATATTTACAACGTCGCCTTTAATAACAATGGCTAAAAACCAATGTCAAAAACTAGTTTTTCACTGGTGATATACTTAGATATTATTATTTCAATTTCAAAACATATATCCATCTTCTATTGAATCAAATTAGAAACAAAACTATTGATTGTGTGAACAAAATAGTACTGCCTCCTAACTTGATGTAATTCATTTTTTGATCGCCACTTCTTTTGGATGGATATTGTTTTGTAGTTCATTGAAACGTGGGTTTTAGATTTAAGAATCATTATTTCCAGGTAGTTTCCATTGGATTTGTTCATGGAACCAAAAACTTAAAACAGTACTTTGCCCAAAAAGGACCTACTTTCCAAAGGCAGGTGTTTGTTATGTTTTGAACTTTATGATACTTAACAACGTGCATTGGTCGAGAGGATGGGAGGTCGGACTCATCACACCCTTTTGGGGGGGATTATTGTCTACACTTGGACTCTCTTTGTAAAATTGAAATATTTTTTCATGAATCCTTTTTAATTCACCAAGTATATCATAAGTATCCCTTGGAATTTATAATCACTTATTTAATATGTGTAAAGTTTATAATTATTAGCATGAATTCAATGTTCTTCATCAATGGAAACATCTATATGTATTCAAGTTTTTCTATCTATGGTATCTTATAATATACCGATTAGAGATTATTTTAATCATCGTTATGATGATACTGGTTTTTAAGAAACTCAGTGGGGCACTCTGGAATTTATTGTCATCCAGGGAAATGAAGTTTTGTTTTAATCTTGGGATCATACTTATAAAATGAGCTACCTACGTATCATTGTGAAAATAATCATAACCCTTATAGTTCGGTGCTGCTTAATATGATACATCATACCTTTTATGGTCATGTGATAAGGACATCTAAGCAGAAGGTGCTTAGTTGAAACTTAATGTGGGACTTATGCGGAAGAATCACAACGAACTTGTAAAGGATATGGGTTTCAAAATAAAATCAAACCCTATTGGGAATATGGGCCAAAGAGAATAGGGTTGATCTGATGTATTGGATTTAAACCTCAAGGAGGCTTCCTACGTATCCCAATGGATGGGAATCAAATCCCATATAGTTCGATATGTCTCATAGGAGAGTATAGTCCTCTAATAGAGATGAATTTGGGCTTACTTCCTCAGAAAGTATACCTTAATGATTTGTGGATTAAATTTGGGGCTTATTTTCTAAGTAGGATGCCCAAATTGGGGGAATTAAGGTTGGATTCCTAAGAAGGATATCTAGTGATCTCGGACCCTGAAAGGGCTTCCTACATATCTTAGCTTGAACAGGAATCAGAGTTCTCATAGTTCATTCATATGATTGTTTTTTCATATGTTTTAATCATCACATATTTCTAAGCCCATGTGATTCATTCTTAGTGTGAGAAATAAGAGGATGTGAATGATTCAACAATTACACTTTATACATTTCCTCCTCCGCTGATGGAAGAGGGTGCATCGACCATGGAAGAGGGTGAGGCGACAAGCCTTCCCTCTATTCTATTTACATTGGAAAAGGGTCCAATGTAAATAAGAGTGGGTGAAGGTGAGGGGATTATACCATGATGGCTATACTATTTGAGATTATTTAGGACATACTCCTTTGGAGGATGTCCGTTTGAGATTTCATGGGGATTACTCCTAAGGAGGATTCCCATTTGGAATTTTTTTGGGGATTAATCTTAAGGAGGATTCCCATTTGAAGTTTAACCTGGAATAGGGGTCAGGTGATGAGGAGTTTCTTGAGGATTATATCGACTCAAGGAACACAAGGAATCCATATGGAGAGTCCAAACTCAGAACATGTGAAAGGAACCAAGAGGAGTAAGTCGACTCAAGGAACTTCATTGAGTGTGATGGAGTGTCTCAGATCATGGTATTCCATGGTTGGAAGATGGGTCACATAAATGGCGCAATGGAAAAATGTTGTCGAGTGGATCTAAAAAGTTCATTGTGAAACTCTCCATTTGTTATGGGGGTCAGTGACGAAAGTGAAGGAACCGGATCTTAAAAATTTCACGTATCCCCCACGGTATGGACCAACAGGGAAGTGTAGGTGCGGAGCCGATGTGCCTCATGTAGGTGATACACGTAGCTCCCCCATGGAAGTGTTCTGCATAGGTGTAGCACAAAGGTACTCTACACAACATCATATGTTCTAGACCCTCATAGGACTTTGAACCTCTTTTCCCCTTTAATTCTCTCTTCTCAAGTTGTAGAGAGCTACTTGAGAACAATTGGGGGATCTTGGAAAAAGAGCTACACAATGGGTGGTTTGGGACATCTTCCTACTTTTTCTGTTATGAAATTGGGAGCCCAAGGGCTCTATTTATAGGAACGAATGGGCCTGGTCGAGGAGAAGTTGTCTGCGTAGGTCCTCTGTGTAGGTCCTCCACGTAAGTCCTTCACATAGGGGTGTAGAAATTACTCTTCCGCGCAGGTCCTCAGCGTAGTTCCCTTTGTGAAATTATATCCATCTTCCGAGTGCCATAACATTTGATCTATAATCATATTAAGTCTCTTCGATCAATCAAATTTAAGGCCTTGAAAAGATCTAAACTTCTCGATAAGGTAAATACACCAAGTCTTCTCGGATGAATCTCAGAAATTGAATTTAATGTGTCAACAAATTTGTATCATCGATCTTGGGAATCCCCTGCCTACATCTAGATCAGGAATCATTCCACTTATTCATCAAGTATGGATTAGTATTTTGGAACACAGAAATCCATCTGGCATATTCATCCTTCATGGTAAAAATAACTTTACTCATACTTGACATTTGTTGTCTATTTGAAAATCATGTATTCACTCTACGGAAAAGTGAATTTGAACACATTTCAAGGTTTCAACAGATATAATGATGGATTTAATGTTTTTATAGGATATTAATGATATTATTATATTTTTGGAATTATAATTTCACATATTCCTTCTTAATTTCTATTACATGTAAATATGATAACGATGCTTGTGTGTATAATATACTACCACCTCTCAAAGTGTTGTAATTAATTTTTCACTCGTACTTTACCAGGATAGTAATAAGGGTAAATTTAATGAATATATTTTATATATGTGACATAAAAACTATACTATAAATATAATATATTATTTACCTTCCATTGTTTTTATCTGATGAGAAAATGGAAATAGTGTCCACTTGTACGTAGAACCTACCATATCAATAAACAGTTTAATTCTTTTTCTATCTCTAAATTTAATGGATTACTAAAAATAATTATATAATGAATATATTTTATATTTCTATAATAATTAACATTATGGAGAAGTTTGATCCATGATCAAAATTAAATAACTGAATATTTCAAACCAAAACATAAATTAAAAATGAATTACTTAGTAATTGAAACATCATTTTAAAAAGTAATTGTTAATAAACAGGTAATAAAAGTATATAAGAAAATTTTATATGGTATGATACATCTGATTATGGTTATTTAATATATTTATAATAACCCAATATTTATTATACAATAGGTTCTAATGTGTATGAAGAAATTTGATCCTTAGGGTAAAGGATTTCTTTTCTGAAATTTCCATCTTTAGGACAAAATTTGTGGTATGCACTTATATTATTTTACGAGATGTATGTAATTACAATTCTATATTTTATATAATTAATTTGTTTTTATCAATATATTTAATGCTTTTATTCATGTTATTCTTTCATTGGGATTATTATTAAAATGATACCAAGTAGTAATAATTGTTTTTGTTACAATCTCATTATTTATTAGGATTATTTATGATTACGTTTATGATGATGTAAAAATACAATCAATATCTCCAGAAACTCATGAATTTTATTATCCTCTAGTTAATTCATTGTAATTCACATTTCCTTTCATTTTATTATCTATATGTATACAAGAGATAAAGAATATTATTTTATGTAAAAATCAACTTTATGTCTCTCTTCAGTCAAAAAGACTTTTATTACATATCCAATCTTTCTAAAAACATTTTGAAAAAAGTTTTTATTATTATAAAATGATCAAGTAATGTAACAAATACCCATGTTTTATTTTTTCACATAATTATTTTAAAGGAATATTATTATCTTTTTCTTAAAGGGGTACTTTCGACGTTTTACCAAAATGTGAATGGAATCTTTGTTTGGATGTACAGAGTATGAATGGAATTTTTCTCCATCATGGCCACTCAATTACTAGAATATTACTGTAACAGTATACAAGTATATTTTAGAAGAATATTTTTTCTTTTAAATTTAAGAAATATTTATAATATAAATAAGTTATTTGAAAATGTAAAAAATATTTTCCACAAAAAAATTTCCGAATGATATTTAAAAATCATTTCTCATCAAATATGACATCCTTTAATGTTACCTAATATTTAATTGGGGTATGATGAAATTTTACCATCCTTATCTAGTCTCTAGATTTATCTCTATGATGAAAATATGTTTATAAAACCAATTTATTTTCATGAGTTATGATATAATAAATTATTTATGACCTTATGGCACACAAATGTATGATTAATGTTATGTGTGGGACCTATATCTCTCTCTAATTTATTTGGTAATGATTAATGTTATATGACCTCAAAGGGAACATTCAAGGTTATCCTAAGGCCGAAATAGGGTACACTGGAGGTTATATCAAGCCTAAAAGTGGGAAAACTAAAGGTTATCCCAAGCACAAAGTTGGTACATGATTTGTTATCCCAATCCTAACATGACATGAATTTCCTGTTGGATATCCATGACATAATATTTTCTATGATTTGGAGTTTTCCTAAAATCTATATCCTATTCCGATTCTATGATCTCAAGACTCATTTTCTATAATTCCTTTATGGTACATGTATTTTTAATTAACAATATTTATCCAATGAATCAAGTTTATGATCTGTTATATACATTTTAGGGCTTTTAAAATGTTATTCTCATGTCCTCATACCCTTGTGCTCAGGTATGTTAACACCTCCCTAATTTTCCCTCACATAGAATCTTAACTCACCCTTTATTATGTTTCCTTTTCCCAGGTTATAAAGAAATTTATTATGTACGAAATGTCTTATAAGGGTACCACTTATGAAGAACTTAGTTTAAGATAACATAGATCACATAAATACTAGTTTTTTATATGACCATGTTTCCAAAAGAACTTGACCTAAATTATTTTGTCATAGATCATTATTTTATGTAATGAATATTCAACTATGAAGATGTAATATTTATGTATAAAGAGTTTTTTCTTTTATAGTTAGTGTCAGAGAAAGTATTAGTTAACGTTTGGAAACTATGATGTGAATCCCTTGGGAGATCCCTAGGGATATTCCTAAGGATAATTATAAATATTGATAAATATATTAGAATTTGGTGAAGCATAGATTGAGTGGTTTCTATGAAATTTGATCCATATCAGGATACTACAAGTGGATGTAGTTATAATATTTATGGACCTAGGGATCATAGCTCATTAAATCCTGTTATAATTGACTTCGGCATCACCTAGTACACAAAAATGGTATTTACTACACACTGAGTTTGAAACTCCTAGGGTATATATATTGGGAATAGATAAACTTTTCAAAAACCATAATAAATTATTTGAATAATGACCTAGGTTAAGCTTATGGTGTAGTAGATTAATAAAATGGTGCCAGAATTTATACATAACATTAATGACATTCTATGATTTGGTGGTTTCCAACTATGATTATTATTTCTTACACTATGGTATTTGGTTTTAAAAATTTTCTAGATACCAAAGTAACTATGTTAATGTTAAATTTATAGGAAAATTCAATGATTCTACTCCAAATAAACCACAAATTATGGGAGATAGATTGAAAAATAATCTTGTTATACTCACACAACTTTCTCAAGCTATGAATCACTCTAAACTTACAAATGATAAAAGGAGGGAATAAAATTATATTCATTCTCCCATAAGGTATCATCCACCATCTTCTAGTGTTTTTTATGATCCATCAGTTACCAAACAATGGATTAGTACCACTAAAAATATATTTTCTATTCTTTGATGTTTAGGGAATAAAAAAGTCATTTTGTTCATTTATCCTTTTAATTGTGATGTCTATCAATGGTGGACTCTTATCAAAAAATAAGAGTCCATAATATGAAATTTAATCTATCAATGGGGATTGGTTCAAGAGATTATTTTTCCATAAGTACATTTCATATATTCTTTTTTTGTAAATATAGAAGGATATCCTATAGGTAAAATGGAAGGATAATGAATTTTTTGGAACCTATGAAGAAAATATTACATGATATGTGAGGTATGATTTTGGTATTATCCCCCCACATAAAATTAAGATTCATTGATTCTTCAATGAATTGAAATGAAGACTCCAATGGGTGTTATACATAAGTTAATTCATCATCTATAAATTAATTTTTAGATGTGATATCAAGGTGGAAATTGATATAGGAGTTACCCATCAATATAATGATTTTGATGAGAAAGTAAATATGGAATTCAATAGAAAATATAGAAAACATGGATAGAATAAGGCAATTTTAACTTCATTCTTGATGTGTGGAAGGAAACATGAGGGAAACTGCCTTAAGAGGACTACTAAATGCATCACATGTGTAAATTAATTTCATAGAGTGGATAAATTAAAAAGTGGTGGGAAGAAGTTAATTAATGATATGAATAAAGATAATGCATCATGGAATTAAACTCCCATACTTTAGTGATTTTGATATAAGAGTTTAGAGAATAATGTAATCAAGTGGTCAAATTCAATAGTTAATGATGATGATTGGAATTATCATCCTATTGATATGAGAGATAATGTAAAATATCATGTGATCAATATTTTTTAAAAGGGGTTTGATGACAATTTGGTGAAATATACAATTACTATATACTAAAGAAAAACTAATTTATTATTTGACTTTGGAACTACACATAAATTTATGACTAAAAATATTTCTAATAGTTTAAATATTATATCTAAATGAAAATATGTTTATTTATTATTTAAATCCCCTAATGGTACAATTTTCACATCTCAATCCTATGAGTCTTCATTGGTTGAAGTTTAAAGTAATGTTCTTCTGGAAAACCTTGTTATTATTCTTGTGGTTGAATTTGATGTTATCTATGCATGGATTGGATTCTCTACATAAAACCTATGTTAATTTCCTTTTATGGGATGTTTCAACTGAAATTTTAAAACCAATCTATTATAAAATATTATTGAAATTATAGATTTGAACTTATGATAGAAATCACAACCATTTTATAGGTAATGATTCTTCTTCAAAAGGGAATTTTATCTCATATAGATAAGGAGAAAATCAAAATTAATGATATTACTATTCTGAAAAACATTGAAAATGTATTTCTGTAAGAGTTTACTTGTATTATAGTGATATATGAAGCTGATTTCTCAATGGAACCAATACCTCATTCCACCCCTATTTAAAATAATCCCAATAGAATGGCCCCAATTGAGTCGAACGAATTAAAGAAGAAACTCTAAGATAACATTAACAATGGAATAATTCAACTAAGTGTGTCACCTTTGGGTGCACCTATTTTTTTGTTAGAAATAAGGATGTATTGATGTGACTTTTCATTAGTTATTAGGATCTTAACAATATCAAAATCAATAACAAGTATCATTGACACTGTATAGATAACATGTTTGAAATAAGTAATAAATTTACCTATAGCCATAGTCCAAAACCATTGCCATAATATATATCCATGATTCTAGTGTGTTGTGGCACCTATTGGCATGTTTATCACAAAAAAATCAATAAGAATAGAAATATAGGTTGTATCCATAGTTTCCATCATCGCAGCATCACCTATAACCATGGTTTTTGGAACTATCTCAATAGCCCTCCTAGTTTTCCATTATGGTTATATGGCTATAGCTATGATTTAAACTGTTGTTATGTGATATATTTCAATGTTGGAAAATTATTTCTATAGCCCCTATTAACCATGAATGTAGCTGTAAAATAAATTTCCTCTAACATGGTTCAACATTTTAAAACATGGTTTCATCATGCGGTTTTATAAACCATGCACCAACTATGTGGTTGAATCTACCCTTGAAAACGTAGTTGCATGGTTACCTATGAAAAGATACATAGTTTTAAAAACAATGCTCAAGATATGTGATTTCCTCTATTTAAAATCCCAAGAACCTACATGGTTTGTTTAGAGACACATAGAGTAATGAAAATTGTGTTCAAATCATGAAAAATGTAACTATAAACCCCATATCCATATCCCATGGTCACTATATATTTATTAATAATTGTTTTCCAAAACTATACCTCCAGTATATTCTTCCTGAAACTGTAATTTTTTAACCCCTGATCCAAAAATCCTCAAAATTCTCACAAAAGATAGACCAAGATTGAGAACAAGACATACCTATGAACCATAGAGAAACAAAACATGTCTATATTCCTAGTTAAGAGTCTTGGGTGAAGTGGAATCCTATGCAGGGGTTGTGGGTGAAGGGGGTGTCTGAGCATGAGTTCTTAATGAATTAGAACACTGGTAGGATTCATATGTGATTTGACTTATAAGTGGGAATCTTGGGAAAAGTAGTTACTATCAAACTGGTGTCCAGGTGGTTAGATATTAGGGAATTCAGTTCATAGGCGGTCTATTATTTAATTATTTGGTGATTGGGGCCAATGAATCCAAGATAGTCAGTTCCCATATCAACATAAACTCTAGTATTTGGGTGATCAGGTAGTCCAATGGATCTAATTAAGATGATTATGGTGCAAACCTTTACATTTACTCTCCCTATGTTTGAATTCAAAAAATCACATAGTGGAGGGTTGTGCTCAATTGTATCAGTCCTTAGGTATTCTTTTCGTCATAACCTGGTCATTTTTCTCCTCATGTCATCAAAGATACAACTATATGGGGTCCATTTATAAGAAACCCCCAGTCTTGGAAACATTCCATGAGTGGTAACAGTATTTGTTACCCACATTTGGATTCTAGGTATTCTCATGATGCATGAAAGAAATCTGCTAGTCACACTAAGAAGGGAATTCATTATTGGGAACATAAAGTTGTGCACCAAAGGTAGGGAATGTGATGCTAGGAAATTGTGAATATATCTAGGAATGATTCATATTCTCTATTCTTACTCCACTATTTCCCCATATATATAACATGGGTTTGATGGGTACATTTATAGGTAAACCTCAACCTGGTCCCCCATGGAATGATGATAGGAAAGGCAAGAAAATTTTGGAATATAGAGTTGTGTGACAAAATTTAATTACTCTATTATAAAATTATATCTTCAAATGGTTATAAAATTTTATTTGGGTGACTATTTTTGATCTTTAGTCTATTTAATCAAATATTAGTAAATTAGGTACACCACTAAATATATATCATTCCTGTAATAGATTTTTTTATCCAAAAGTGTCTTTTAGAGTTTATAAATATGAATTTTAAAATAAGAGTAACCATTCCTTCAACAATAAATGAAATCTATATATTACCTTCAGAGTTTAGTTCTCAATAAAACATCACTTGATTGGGTAAAAATTATCATTAGTAGTCTACACCTCGGTATATGAGAAATCATGTAGAATATAGAGATCATACTGGTTTCTTATTTATTTATTATGAAACTACATATTCAACTCAACTCATGTTCTCCAAGTAAGGATCATATTATGGGCAATATGGAAAAGTGAATGACATATAAAATAAGAGGGCCAACAATTTCCCTTCCCTATAGGAATTTTTTATAGAATTAAAACAATCTAATCTTTAGGAAATTTAATGAACTTCTCCTCATTACTTGAACATTGAGTAGTCTTCTGGAGCTGACTCACCAATGAGAATATGATTAACAATAGGGTCATAAAAAATCAATACTTTCTGTAAATAAGAGGAAAATAGTGAATTCAAATGTCCAGGTCACCAAAAAGAGGATCTGGACCTAGGAAATTTATATTTCATATATAGGAATCTTGAATAATTGGTTTTATACATCTATGATAAGATTCTTGAATCAATGATTTTTTATTACCTACAAAAATCATAACTTCTATATTTTTTTCAATCATGTGGAGAATCTTGAATATTGGATTTTTCTTCTTTCTATGAAGATAATCTTGTCTCAATTATTTTATAAACCAAGAGGATAATATTAACTCAACATGTTTTTATCTTCATGTGAAATAATCAAATCATGGATTTTGATTTCACAATGAATAATAATATATTCCATGATTTTGAGATCCTAGAAAAGGGTTTAAGGAGAAAACATTACCTAAATTGGTAGGTTTATATATTAGGATGGTAGTGGGGATGGAATGAAAGTGGAATTTTTTGTCAAATATAAGATAAAATATATGGAGGTAACAATGTATTCTATGAGAATATAGAAAAAAAACTAGTTTATTAATAGTTGTATTTTATTACGACATATCATCATAACCAGAAAAAGTATCATGAATGTACTCAAGATATGATATTAAAAATTTTTATACATAGTGTCTTAGTATATTTCATATACATAGCTTATTTTAAATATATTTTTAATTTTATTTTCATTAATTCTTTGTCTTGGGGGTTTCCAAAAGGTTTTTTGTAGAATAGGTGAGTTTTCATGAATTGGGCCAAACTGTGAGCCTGATTCCAGATTTAAAAATAATTTTTGTTTCTTTTATAATTTTTTCATTTTTTAATATTTTTCACTCATTCCAACTCCTAAATGTTCTCCCCTGATAAATTAAAACCAAAATTAAAATTTGGCTCTTTAAGAAATCCATAACCAATGTTTAGTTTGATTTTTCTTTAAGGGATTGGGACTGCCCGGAAGCCCATATCCAGTTTTAAATATTAATTTTATTTATTTAATAACTTTTCCATATTAGGTATTTTTCAGTGATTCCCAGTCTCCCACGATCCCGTTACACCCATCTGTGCCCCCAGCATCTTTACCACCACTTTGGAGCTCTTAGAAATCTCAATTTAGGGACGCATTTCTTACGGTTCATCAAATTGTCCATATTTGAGAAGGTATGTTGATTCTTTCATAAGTCTTTTAATTTTTATCCTTTTCCCCCATTCTGGTCCCCAAATGACCTAATTTAAATCCTTCAATCCTCAATACCAGTTTTGGGTACTTCAAGATTCAAATATTGGTGGATTGGGGCCGATTTCCTCATGATATTTCAAGTAAGGGAATTCATTCTTGGTTCCTTCCATCCTCTTTTAGTTTTATTTCCACTTTCTTGAAGTTCCAAATATCCAGAAGCTGGGGTTCGATCCTAAGGTCTGATTTGGTTTCTTTTGGGTTAATATTTTTGGTCTAGGAAAGGATTTATATTCATTTAGGTGCGGTGGTGGTGCGGTTGATGTTTCACACCATGTTTTGAGGGTTTCATCATAAAAGGTAGGTGATTCCATGTGTAAACATTTCTAGATGAGTTAGTTTTCTTGAATTACTTATTATTCCTATTCTTAATTTTCTGTGTGTTGTGCGTGAACTGTTTATGTTGTATTTGGTAAAGAATTCATTTTTATTGTTTTATTTTAGCTTAAAATTAGGTGTTTTCATGTGCAACCCTTTGGGTATTGTTTGGGATTGTTTTATAACATATGAATTTGGTTTAATAAATATTTTTTGGGATCAAAATTATTATTTTTTGGGGTATTGGTGTGCCACTAGGTATTAAAGAGGTTTTTCTTAAGGGTTTAAGGTGTAAAACTTTATTGTACTTCTTGAATGTGATTTTGAAAACGTGTGTGTTTCATGTGGATCTTTTGTGCTATTGTTTGAGGTGTTTGTATAACACATGGGGGTTGTTTAATAAATGTTTTTGGGGCTTCCAATTCTGTTTTGAATTTTTATTGATGTGATTTTTTCCTTGAAATATGGTTTTGAAATGGGTTTTATTTGAAATGCTTTTTTACACTATTTAGAATTGTTTTATGAAAGTTTTGAGTTGTTTAATGATTTATGTAAGAGGTGAAAACATATTGGAAAACTATTTTGGATTGTTTATACTTTCAAATCAACCATTTTAAATCAGGATAGTTCTATTATGTGATGTTTATAATATTTGTAGGGACTTCATAAAATTGTTAAAGGATGTGTTAGATTATGAAAGTTATGAAAAAAGTGTTGTGGGCTATTTTGGTGTGAGTTTGATTTCAAAATGAATTTGAATAAAAAGTGGAATTTGTGACTTGTCTGATGTGCATGGGGCTGTTTGGATAATGTGTTATGTGGAAGTGATATTTTCATGTGAAAATTATATTTCTTGGCTTGTTGAACTTGTTTGAGAACAAAGGGAAAACCTGGGTATCTTGGTGGGTGGACGTGTACTAGTATGCTAGTGAATCCGTGGGGTTTGGCCTCAGTTTCACTTAGCAGGATTAACGCTTACAACTCTGACTAAACTATGATGATGATGATTGGGGACCACTAGGTTATGGTTATGTTCCCTACTAGTGGCTCGTGCACGAGAACAGATAACTTTTGTGGTTTCTCTCAATGAGATACGAGGTACCTGGGACCCACAGCTAGCAAGTTCCTAGGGGTTATTTCCTATTTCTTGTGCTCATTAGATCCTCTATATTTACCATCGGAATATGATGTATTTGGATGGAAAATTCAGTAGATTTTGAATTTATTTTAAAAGTGTTGATTCTTTAAATTATCCCACTTGAAAACTGTTTCTTTAAGTTGCATCTTTTAGAAATTGTAACTAGAAATTACATGTTATTGAAAACATGCATGATTTTCGTCTTTGAATGTTTATCACATGGAATCTCTTAGTGGTGGTATCCTACTGGGAATTGGCTCACACCCTACTTACACCCTTGGGTGTAAGTAGACTTGGTTATTTTTGTTGTCACATGTTTGGGTATAACATTTG
Organism: Viscum album; assembly: GCA_963277665.1. NCBI lineage: Eukaryota > Viridiplantae > Streptophyta > Magnoliopsida > Santalales > Viscaceae > Viscum > Viscum album. The sequence continues at coordinate 366,966,974 of OY728119.1, read as the reverse complement.
TGCAAACAATTCGGGTTTCCACCGGTCATTCATGATGCGGTGTTGTGGAGATGGATTGAGGGCAATGCCTCTTGCCATGTCGTGGTTCTCGGGTTGTTCATTTTTTTGTTCCTTTGTTATAGTCTTGTTGATTTTTTTTAGACTATGTAATTTAGTTCTAATTTTCTGTAAAACATTGTTTGGTTTGAAAAATCCGGATTTGTTTCATTGGATTCTTTTATTGTTTTATGATTATAAAATTGGGTAAATCGTTCCCAATTTTCATTTTATGATACCCGGGCACATTTTCCAGCCCGTGGGGATCGGGAACGCCCTTCGGGCCTTGTGACGGTTCGGTTTTTGTGCCATTTTTGGTGGTGATCGATTCGGTTCGTGAAAAAATGGTATCAAAGGAGGTTCGCTCTCTTTGGGTCATGTTATTTGGGGAACAGTCGAGATAGTCTGGAGTTAGGATTTTTGGGACTTTGAATTTTTGTTATGAGTAGTGTGGCTGATCACCACACCTCATGATTTGATTCAAGTCTCCAAGGGAAGTTGGGACCTTTCGGAGTCCTTTGGTTTTCTTGGTTTAATGATGATTTGGGGAAATGAAAATAGAGTTGGGTTAATGGTCTCAGTAAGCTCGCAGGGCCTGGCAGGCCATGTGGAGCTAGGGATATTACCAAGAATACTCTATGTGATAGTAAAGTGATTGGAATATGGCTTCAAACCATATGTCCAGGTCACCCACTGAAACTAGTTTCCTCTCCCATGGTCTTGTGTTCTTTAGTTTTGAAATCTTTGAACTTTGGTTTTAAAGTGACTTGGTTTTAAGAAGTGTAAAGTTTTTGTGAAATTATTTTCAAATAAATATGGAATGGTTTGATGAAAGAAATAGTGGAAATTAATATTCAAAATTATTTTGAAATAGAAAATGGTGTGTGTACACCTATTTTGAAAGGAGAAACTATACTGAAGTTGGGTTTGAAAATGTGTTTCCAATAGAGTTTTCTAAACTAGCATAGTGTGTTTTTTTGGGATAAGATGTTATGAAATTGATGTGAATAACATGAAATTTCGTTCTTGTATAAATTTTGTGTCTTTATGAAGATTTTAGTAATATTTGAATTGGAATTTGGATCTCCTGGTTAGCAATTTTGAGAAAAAGGATTTGTTGGTTGACCTTTTTGGTTTTGAAAAGTGGAAAGAATATTTCTTTTAACCTTTTATATTTCTGTGAGTGACCACATGTATGGGGTTATATGGGATGATGGATGGTTGATGGCATGACTAGATGAGTGTCAGGACGGATATGATGAGGGTGCCCGGTGTGGCACGAAGACATGCATGTGTGAGGCCCATGGGCTACCATTGGTTGATAAGCTTACTGCTAAACCGTTTGTTTTCAAAGAATTGGTTTTAAAGAAAAACATTATGTCTTGATGAATAGTTTTGTATGGTTTGTATTGTGGGTTTTTGAAAATGTTGATGTTGTGGGATGTTTTGAGTCCAAGAACCCCTTCTGTTTGAACTGTGTTTTGGGCTTGTGTTTGGTCGATAAGTTGTGTTGTAGGGATGGTTAGTGGTCTCTTTTGAAAAATGTTTTTGGATTCCTTTACGGTGGATCCCTTCATGTGTTTAGATCTGGTTTGTGGCATGTTTTGACTAATGGACCAGCTTGGTTTGGTCCTTGGGTTCTCTCATTGGATAAGGTACGCCCCCATTAGGGGTTAATTCACAACTGAAGTGCAACCCATATTGTTTCTCCATTGAAAAATCCTCTAGTTGATCAATATAAGGAATATTTTATCGATCATTGTTGATTGAGTCTACACCCATTCGTTTTGTTGATTTGTGGATCCTCTTGTAGTGGTAAAGTGAATGTGGAAGGTTGAAAGAAACCTTAGTTTCTTAAGTTTCATGATTCATCGAAGGTGGAAGTGTTCTTTGGTTGTTAGTGTGGATGAGTGTCATAATGGTGTCTAAGAGGGCCTCTCGGTTCTTCATTGTTTATTTGAATCAAGAGTTATTATTAAACCACCAATTTTGAGATTTTGGTCATGACAGGATATTGTGTCCACTTTTTGGACTTGTCTATTGTTTAGGGACTTGGAATATGGTCATGTTCAATGTATTGTTTCTAACAATCACAAGGGTCATGTTCGTTGATGCATTGTGATGTTATGTGCTCTTTTGACTGTAAAGGTGAAGGTCACACAATCCTCAGAGGTTCTCTGTTATGTTGGGAGTATGTCTCCCTTGGAAAAAACATAAAATCCTTTATCTTAGAGGAAGGTGTTTATATGTGTCCTTCCCTTCTGTTGTTTCTCACCAAAAGAAACAAGGTGCGATGTGTGTGCATCTTCTGATCCCTTGTTTCAGTGAAATGTCTGGTTTTGGTAAAATGAGTTATAGAGTGTGTTATGTCTTGATGAACCCATCGGGGTATGCGGTTTAGTTGTTTGTGTCATCGAAAGAAGAAGTTCTATATAGGGGTTTTCACAGCCTAACTGCGAGGCTGAAGATGCTTCAATATTTTGAGCTCCAGCCATAGGTCCTGGCGATAAGCTGGCACGTAGTCAGGGGAAACCCCAGTGTCGTTTAAACACTTGTACAAAGTCCTATACTCAGTATGAAAGATAGGAAGATTTTAAACCTATGGTGTCATCATATTTCTTATGTTGTTTCCGTTCAGTGGAAATAGGTGGAGGGTCTTGTACCCATGTCATCACACAATGTCATTCCCTCCCCCTTTGGTTTCCTTTGAGTCTTTGGAGAATGGTTGGAAATTTGGATGGAAAGGTTGAGAACATGTTTTCACATGGTTAGTTCTAACCATGAACAAAAAAAATAACCATGCAGATATGAGGATCCACATAGTTATCGCACAGTTTCTCAAACTGTGCAGATTAACCGTACAACAGTCCCAACTCCTTAATTTTGGGGTCTTTTCATGTCAGCCCACGCCGGTCGGTTAAGATGGTTGGATCTTATGGTGGGAAGACCCACAATGGGTATCATACATATTATTTTGTAAATTTATAATGGATGTATACCCCCTGTACTAGGGAGTCTATTTGGGCCTCCCCCTATTTGTTTCTTGATTCTGTCTCAGGAAAAAAATTAAGTTTTCTCTTATGGGGGGGAGCCCATTTGTGTCTCTTCATGCGAGTAACACATATTTTTCCTAGGTCTTTTCTGGGAAGTAGGTATTATAGTTTGGAGATATATAACTACCTACATCTTCCTTGGGTAAAAATTGATATTGGAGAGTGCCCAATGGTTTAGTTATAGCAGGGTACGTGTAACCTTGTTCGATGTTGTTGTTTATTTGGGTAAATTGATTGAGTATTGTTCATATTGTGTTTAAAATGTTATCATCTGGGATAAAACCTAAATTTGTGTTATTGTTTTAGGAAATTTGTGTATGTTTGGTTTGTGAGAGTATTACTTCCTCCATAGATCACTGGAGGTGTTTTGGCCGTTGGGGGGGAAACCTAGCAAGGGAGTACCTCTTGGTTTCTCAGTTTGGTTTGGTTGTTGCTTTGGCCTTGCTGTGACTTTCTGGGGTGGAATGTTTTCATGGTGGGGAGAATTTTCATATAAATAGCTTATTTTAAATGTATTTTTAATTTAGTTTTCATTAATGCTTTGTATTGGGGGTTTCCAAAAGGTTTTATGTAGAATAGGTGAGTTTTCATGAATTGGGCCAAACTGAGAGCCCGATTCCAGATTTAACAATATTTATTGTTTCTTTTATAAATTTTTCATTTTTTAATATTTTTCACTCATTTTAACTCCTAAATTTTCTACCCTGATATGTTAAAACCAAAATTAAAATTTGGAGCTTTTATAAATACCTAACCAATGATTAGTTTGGTTTTTATTTAAGGGATTGGGCCTGCCCGGAAGCCCATATCCAGTTTTAAATATTAATTTTATTTATTTAATAACTTATTCCATATTAGGTATTTTTCAGGGATTCCAAGTCTCCCACGATCCCGTTACACCCATCAGTGCCCCCAGCATCTTTACCACCACTTTGGAGCTCTTAGAAATATCTATTTAGGGACACATTTCTTACAATTCATTAAATCGTCCATATTTGAGAGGTTATGTTGATTCTTTCATAAGTCTTTTAATTTTCATCCTTTTCCCCCATTATGGTCCCAAAATTACCTAATTTAAATCCTTTAATCCTCCATACCAGTTTTGGGTACTTAAAGATTCAAATATTGGCAGATTGGGGCCGATTTCCTCATGATTTTTCAAGTAAGGGAATTCCTTCTTGGTTCCTTCCATCCTCTTTTAGTTTTATTTCCACTTTCTTGAAGTTCCAAATATCCAAAAGTTGGGGTTAGATCCTAAGGTCTGATTTGGTGTCTTTTAGGTCAATATTTTTGGTCTAGTGCTAGATTTATATTCCTTTAGGTGCGGCGGTGGTGCAATTGATGTTTCGCACCATGTTTTGAGGGTTTCGTCATAAAAGGTAGGTGATTCCATGTGTAAACATTTCTATATGAGTTAGTTTGCTTTAATTACTTATTATTCATGTTCCTAATATTCTGTGTGTTGTGCATGAACTGTTTATGTTGGATTTGGTAAAGAATTTGTTTTTATTGTTTTATTTTAGCTTAAAATTCGGTATTTTTGTGTGCAACCCTTTGGGCATTGTTTGTGATTGTTTTATAACATATGAATTTGGTTTAATAAATATTGTTTGGGATCAAAATTATGATTTTTGGGGTATTGGTGTGACACTAGGTATTAAAGAGGTTTTTCTTAAGGGTTTAATGTGTAAAACTTTATTATACTTCTTGAAAGTGATTTTGAAAACGTGTGTGTTTCATGTGGATCTTTTGTGCTATTGTTTGAGGTGTTTGTATAACACATGGGGGTTGTTTAATAAATTTTTTTGGGGCTTCCAATTCTGTTTTGAATTTTCATTGATGTGATTTTGTCCTTGAAATATGGTTTTGAAATGGGTTTTATTTGAAAAGCTTTGGTACACTATTTATAATTGTTTTTTGAAAGTTTTGAGTGGTTTAATGATTTATGTAAGAGGTGAAACCATATTTGAAAACTATTTTGGATTGTTTATACTTTCAAATGAACCATTTTAAATCGTAATAGTTCTGTTATGTGATGTTTATCATATTTTTAGGCACTTCATAAAATTTTTAAAGGATGTGTTGGATTGTGAAAGTTATGAAAAATGTGTTGTGGGCTATTTTGGTGTGAGTTTGATTTCAAAATGAATTTGAATTAAAAGTGGAATTTGTGACTTGTGTGATGTGAATGGGGCTGTTTGGATAATTTGTTATGTGGAAGTGATATTTGCAAGTGAAAATTATATTTTTTAGCTTGTTGAACTTGTTTGAGAACAAAGGGAAAACTTGGGTATCTTTGTGGGTGGACGTGTACTGGTATGCTAGTGAATCTGTGGGGTTTGGCCTTAGTTTCACTTAGCAGTATTAACACTTACAACTCTAACTAAACTATGATGATGATGACTGAGGACCACTAGGGTATGGTTATGTTCCCTACTAGTGGCTCGTGCACGAGAACAGATAACGTTTGTGGTTACTCTCACCGAGATACGAGGTACCCGGGACCCACAGCTCACTAGTACCTACGGGTTTTTTCCTATTTTGTGTGCTCATTTGATCCATTATACTTACCATCGGCATACGGTATATTTGGATGGAAAATTAAGTATCTTTTGAATTTGTTTTAAAATTGTTGATTCTTTAAATTATCCCACTTGAAAACTATTTTTTAATTTGCATCATTTAGAAATTGAAACTAGAAATTACATGTTTTTGAAAACTTGCTTGATTTTCGTCTTTGAATGTTTATCACATGGAATATCTTTGTGGTGGTATCCTACTGGGAATTCGCTCACACCCTACATACACCCTTGTGTGTAATTAGGATTGGTTATTTTTGTTGTTGTAGGTTTGGGAATAACATTTGTGCCAACAGTTCGGGTTTTCACCGGTCATTCATGATGCGGTGTTGTGGAGATGGCTTGAGGGCAATGCCTCTTGCCATGTCGAGGTTCTTGGGATGTTTATTTTTATTGTTACTTTGTTATAGTCTTGTGGAGTTGTTTTAGACTATGTAATTTAGTTCTAATTTTCTGTAAAACATTTTTTGGTTTGAAAAATCCGGATTTGTTTCATTGGATTCTTTTATTGTTTTATGTTTATAAACTTGGGTAAATCGTTCCCAATTTTTATTTTATGATACCCGGGAACTTGTTCCAGCCCGTGGGGATCGGGAACGCCCTTCGGGCCTTGTCATGGGCTGGGTTTGGTGCCATTTTTTGGCGATCGATTCGGTTCGTGACTGTTTATAGCCAGTATATAAAACAATTCATTAATTTCTGAAGTTCTCAACACAAAGGATATAGTGAAAATGTGGTATTATAGATAAGATTAGGATAGGTAGTCTAGACATCATCATGTATCCTATTAAAATAAGAATAAATTTTCACATAGTTCTTGTAATAGAGTATATATATATATATATATATCACACACATAGAAGAAAATAAAATTATTTCATCCTTATGTAAGGTTACTACGCAAAACCCAAAGTGAACCGGTAAACTTTTACATAAGTAACTCCTATATAGTCCTGGATCATATGTATGTGAGTTGGATCATATATAATAAACCACTCAAAAATGTTAAAGGTCTTTCAAGATGATCTATTACTTCATGTAGTTTAGGATCACCTAACAAGGTCCACATATCCAATAATAATTTCCCCAGAGGAGAACCTCAACTCCAGGATTTGTTATTTCAATGAGGTGTATCAAAACTCAAGGCATTTGAGATTCTTATAGGAGTAACACAATGCATGAAATTTTATTATTCAAAACAATGAATACCAAGGTATCCTAGGGTAAGAGAATATTATTTCATAGTCTTGATTTCATAATGGATATGATGAATTAATGTATCACAATTATATTATATGAATCCACGTGATTAGTTGAGGTATGGAATGTGTAAATCATAACATAATAATTTATAATTCGTTAGAAGATGATGTATGGTCTGTAGACGCCGGAAAAGTCCGTTGTTCCCAAACGAAGCTCCGGATGCGGGAAGCGAGGTCATATTTGGAGTCGGAAGCATCTTTCGGAGGGCCCGGAGGTCTTGCGCGGAATTTTGGAGACCTGCGCGCAAAGTTGATGAGCCGCGCGCAAACCTCCCGGGATGCGCGCAATGCGCTGAGCCGGCGCGCAATTTTGCACGCCCGTGGCCCGCGCGACTCCCTGGCGCGCCGGGCCCGATTCCGCGCCCGCGAAGGGAATTCCGCGCCCGCGAACCGGATTCCGCGCGCAATGCCGATCTTCATGTAACCTCTTTTCTTTCGCGCAAGAAAGCCTTGGGGTTCGCCTTCGCGCGCAATCCCTTTCGCTCCTTTCCTTTTGAATAACCCTTCACTCAAAGGCATTTGCGCGCAAAAGAAGCCTCTTGCGCGCAATTGCCCCCGGGTGCGCGCAATCCAACCCGATTGCGCGCACCCCCCATTTTCAAAGTGGTCATTCGATTAAAGAATGAGCCGTTGCCCCCGCGCGCTATCCGAAGCCCGGTGCGCGCAATCTCTATCATCCGCATGCAAAGTTCTGGCCCAAGCTCCTCTTTTGCGCGCCGACCCGCGGTATTGCGCGCAAAGCTCCTCTTTTGCGCGCAAGCCGCCAGGGTCGCCCCCTTTGACCCCCTGAGGGTTCCCGCCTGCGTGGCGCCCGATGACCTTCATCCCGGGTGCCCGCAACGTGCGTTGTCTTCCCGTGCGGCCCTCCAGGCCTGCGCGAAGTGACACGGACCCATTAGGCGGCAGCATACGTCCAACATGACGTTAAACTGTGCCACGTCCGCGCTGCAAGACGTTAAACTGCCAGGCGTTTACGTCCCTCACGACGTTAAACTGCACCATCGTCCACGCTGCAAGACGTTAAACTGCCACACATCTTCGTCCTCAACACACGACGTTAAACTGTACTTCGTCCGGCAAGACGCTAAACCGTCCGCTTCATCCTCAACACACGACGTTAAACTGTACTTCGTCCAGCAAGACGCTAAACCGTCTGCTTCGTCCTCAACACACGACGTTAAACTGTACTTCGTCCGGCAAGGCGTTAAACCGTCTGCATCACCTGATCCCGTGTCTCGCACGCAGGGTCCCCCCGGTTTGGATGTAGCCCCCACCCGCTCGTCTCTGCAGGGATGTCGGGATTGGAGTGGCCTTCGCCCACGGGGGTAGAGTGTTGCAAACAGAATGAACTACGTGGACTTTGATCCCTGTCTTCTAAACAGGGTACGTCGGAAGCCTCTCCGAGGTTCAATCCCACCACCTGGTCGTCCCAGTCATATTTACGTTGGTTCGTCCATCAGTGGACCCCTCCCGGGTTCACACTTGCGTTGATTCACCTATGAATCCGCCTCTGTGGGGGACTGCACGTGTGTATCTCCATTGTTCTTCCCCACCGCCTCGAGCTCTTCGTGAGTCGGCTTGCCAACGTCCAGCATGACGTAAAACTGTGATTCACCCGGCCGTTCCATCCCCTCTGTGTGCGAGGTGGTTCGGTTCAACCCTTCTCCAGGAAGCCTCGATCTCCTTGTGAGTCGTCTTGCCAACGTCCAGCATGACGTAAAACTGTGATCCACCCGGCCGTTCCATCCCCCTCTGTGCGAGGTGGTTCGGTTCAATCCTCTGCCCGGCGGCCTCGATCTCTTTGTGAGTCGGCTTGCCGACGTCCAACATGACGTTAAACTGTATATCCGAACTACGCTGACTTTGATCCACACTAATGCACGGTACGTAGGAAGCCCCTACGGGGTCCAAGCTCTTCACTGCATCATCCATCCTGATCCTTACCCGGGCCGCCACATCCCGGTGGGGTCATGCCATTTCATCCCACTCCACTTCACTCGGGAAGCCGCCCATGTGCTGGCCCCAGCGTCGGAGGTTCCCCGCAAGGGGTTCTGACATTTGATCCACTCCTCGTGTTGATCAGTCCGATGCCGTCCCCGCTGGACGTTAAACTCGCGGCATACCCCGTGTTAAACATGCGAAGCTGAGGAAAACCTCAGGTAACACAGTTCCCCGCACCCAGTGCGGGATGCCTCAGGCCATCACGCCTTCGAGAAGCCCTATTAGGGACGGAAGGCAGACATGCAGAGGCGCAGTGTTAAGACACGCCCCCCGACACCCAGAGCCACCCGGTCTCCTCACCGCAGGTTGCTGCCCCGACCAGACCCCTTGGAGCGTCCGGGCGGAAGTAGCGTAATTAACCGGTGTCCATGAAGATATGGCGCCGGGAACGAGATTCACGAACATTCTTAAATCTATGAGGGAGACCCGGATTAGGCGACGAGTTCCGAGGAGACGTCCACGGAATGAGGAGTCGACATCCCATCATCCCGGTTTCGATCAAGGAGCAGACGCCCCTGAATAAGGGACGAATGCCGCCCGCCCTTGGAAAGCGGGACTGCGGGACCACAAGCCGCGCGCCCATCCCCTCGGGTTGACGGGTGCACGCGCGAACGCGTCCTGGCGGAACAGCGTAACCCGACCCACATCCGCACCGAAACAGAAAAATGGTGAACCCGACGTGAATCTCTTCTCCTCAATACGAAGATCGATGACTTTCAGAGGTGTTGGAAGACCAGCATGCTGCTCGACCGAGCATTCAGTTTTACCCGCCAGGGGCTGAGGAAGGGAACTCGGGCACTCCGTCTCGCGACGTCGAGGGCCTGGGTCCCCCCCCCCCCACGGAAGGCGTTGTGGCACTAATGGTTGGTTGTCGATTCCTTTTCCTGTCAGTGTTAATGGGTTCTTCTCCCTGCTTTCAGAAATCAGGTCGCCCAATCCAGTGCCCGATCGCCACCCGCCCACTGGCGCAGGGGTAGGGGAAACACCGACGCGGCTACTCCGCGCGGTCCCGCCCGTTCCACAGCCGTCCCAGCAGCCGCAGCTGCGGGGCAACCACGCCCTCTCTCCCCCTCGGAGATCATCCAAAGAAGGGTGATCAACAACTTGGTGCGGAGATATGAGGAAGTGGGAGTCATCCCCACCAGGGACATGGCTCGCCTAGACCTCGAGGGAGCTGCACCTCGCCACCAACGCCGCCCCCGAGGGCCGCGCAGGGAGGCACGGCTGCCTACCTCGACGTCCAACCGCTTTGGGAGATTATCCCCGGAGCGCTCCGACAACTCCTTCCCCTATGCGGATGAGGTGGAAGATGCCCGGGACCACCCTATCCGGGATTCGCACCAGGGATCCGCGATGAGGGCTCCTGTCAGGCCACGGCGACATCGCCGCCAGGCCTCTCAAGTCGAAGAACGGGCTCTCCACCTGCCCGTGCCGCTCATCCCGACTCGTTTTTTCCGACGCCAACATCGGGCTCGAGCGGAAGAGGATGCCCACCTTGGGGCCCTAGCAACAGCGGCCGCGTTGGCTCAAGCCACTGCTGGCTCCAGTCACCAGTCCCCTGCGCATCCTGAGCAGGGGCACTTCTATGCCCGACCCGGATCGAGGCCCCGACCGCCCCAAAGGCAGGTTGGGTTGACTCTCCTGGTTGCTGGTACAGACAATAGCCACCGCGGACCACCTCGCGGTAGCGCTATTCACCAACAGGGTCTACTCCGTGTGGCCGATCCAGGAGGCATGGGTCATCCCACCTTCCGATCCCGGCCCGGAGGCCTGCCCGGAATCATCTCTCCCCGCGTCCCCTTTGATATCTGTCCCGGTGCCCCTCGCACCTTGGTTTCCAGTCCTCTTGGCCCCATCACCAGTGCGGCCGGAGGACGCCAGAACAGAGATCAGCCATGCCCCGAAGAACCACCCAGGGGCAGGAAGGCAAGGCGTCGACGCCGAGGGAAGAATGTTGCGGAATTTCGGACAGAGATCCGACCGGTTCGCTTCTCTGATTCAGAGGCGGAGTATGATTCGGCGACAGAGCCCTTCCCCCAATCCCGCCAGTCAGGGGCAGGGGTAGGAATGCGGCACGTCAGCCTCGTACTCCCCGAGAGCGAGATCGATATGATCCCCGCTTCTCTCCGAAGGTATATCCAGAGTAGCGAGGGCCTGGTAGACCCCCAAGGATCAAGCTTGCGGTTGGTACCGGCCCCTCTGGAAGCGCCTTCTTCCTCGATCGGGGAAGCCGGAGACCTTTTCTGGGGACTGACGGTCGAACCACGATCTAGTGCACCCTCGGCGAGCACCAACGCTACGGCAGGATGTTCGCTCTCCGGCCCGTCCTATCGTGATGTGGTAGCCAGGGCACCGCCTCCCTCAGAGGGCGGCCCTGGATATGGAGGCCAATCGGCCTGCTCGCCGTATTCACCGCCGGCCAGCCCGTCGGCCCAGCGGCCCTCCTCGGCACCACTGCCGGTTCCCCGTCCATTCCCAGTCGTTGAAGAGGACCAAGGAGAACTGGGTCCCGAGTTTGAGTCGTGGAGCTTCTGGACCGTCCTTGTAGAGGGCCACTTCCCTGAGATGTTTTGGCCAGTCGCAGGACCGGACTTTGATGCACCCGAATCGCTCACCCCGGATGAGTTCGAATGCTTCCGCCGAACTCTCCGGGAGACTCACACCCGTCTTCACCGCCTACAAATGCCATACCCCGGGAGTCAAGTACACCTGGAGGATATTGGTGAGCAGTGCCGTCAAATTGACCTGGCCATGCTCCCCGCGGTTCGGCACCCCGGGTCATTTGGGCACCACGAGGCCCTCCAACAACGATGCGTTGAGTGTTTTCAAGTACTCCGCAAGGTTATCGAGGAATCCACTCCCCACGTGTATATCCGTGGATGGGGGCAGTACGCTGCCCTACGCTTCAGTGCGATTCGTCGACAGCCTGATTCACTGGGTGGCCCTGAGGGTACATCCCCAGGGACGGAAATAGTCAATATGGCTGACCTGTCGAGGGAGGGGAACGGTCTGGAACTTCTCGACGGGGGCTCTCCCCCCGAAGACAAGCCGTTGTTGGATCCATCGGCGAGAGTTACTCGTCACCAGAGGAGCCTCCTGGGTCTCCCCGCACCCACTGAAGCACTGACGTTGAGCCGAAACGTCAGTAAAGGTAAAGAGCACGGCGAGGCTATAAAGCCCGCCGACCCATCTGCCTCCACGCAGAGGGCGGATGAGGATCCCGAGAAGGCTATGCTATGCCAACAGCTCGCCGAGCAGAAGAAGCTAGTTGACCAGCTCCTCGCCGAGCGCGCTGCAGAGCAGCGGCCTAACTACGGTGATCCTAGGACAGGACAGCAGGGATAGGAACAACCACCCCTCGATGAGGCTCTCCCGGGCAACCGTGATTATGACGTGTTCGCCGACAGAAGAGAGGCCATCGCCTATGGCAAGAGGGCGTGGTATGTTTCACCACACCCTCCCGAGCGGCGTGACTACCTGAGAGACCCCGCTCGGATTCCTCCCGCTGCCCCAAGGGCCGCTCCGCCCGCCATCCCACGAGCTGCCGAGTTCGACGACCCGGTCGACGACCCGATTGAAGGGCCATGCAATGCGCTCGTGGTTAGAGATCCTCGCCAGGACTGGAACCCATGTCCGGACGATCCGATGGCGGCACTCATCGCCCGCTTGGAAGCCTTGGAGACTCGGCAAGTGGCAATCCCACCGGACGGCAAGCCATACCCTGCATGGATGGATGACATGCCGGCGCCTCCGGGATTCGGGAATCCCACTTTTTCCCCCTTCAACGGGACTGGAGATCCGCCACAGCATTTGGCCCATTTCAACTCGAGGTGCGGGCCTATGTTGGGGACTCCGGCGCAGCAAGAGGCCGCTAAGCTTCGCTGCTTTGTCCAGACACTGGAAGGGCCAGCATTTGTCTGGTACAGCCAGCTCCCCGTCGGGTCGATAACTAGCTGGGAGGACCTTCGTAGACAATTCCTCTACCAGTTCAGTTCCACGACCCGGAAGACGAGTATCGCAGACCTCTTCAAGTGCAAGCAGAGGCCTGATGAGCGAGTCGCGGACTTCGTCGCCCGATGGAAGGGTCTCACGTATTCCCTTGACATGCCATTGACTCAGGAGCAGTTGCTGACAATGTGCGTCGGGAACGTCAAGACCGAGCTGGTCCCTTCCTTGATCACTCAGAATTACCCCGGAGGGTTCAGGGACTTCTCAGACAAAGCTCAACGTCTTGAGGAAGCCCTGCAACAGGCCATCCAGGCACACCCGCTGCCTCCTATGATTTCTGCAAGGAGAGTCAGCAGGGCTGAGCCCGCTGCTGTCGCCCAGATAGAGGCTCCCAGGCCGTTGGAGCTGCTGCCGGTGAGACCAGCTCCACAGCCTCACAGGAATCCGCCTCCACGGGCTCAGTTCCCGGCCCAGCAGCGGCAGCCTCAGAACCGGCCGGCCCCTCCGCGTAATGTACCGCCGCAACCCAGGAGAGATAATCAGGGTCCACCTCCTCGGCAGGCCCCTCCAGCCCCTCGTCAAGACCACGCTCCCAGGGGCCCGCGATACCTGACCTACTCATTTCATGAGGATCAGGTCCCCGGTTATTTTCGGAGCGCCCTGGAGCAGAGGATTGTGCGACTGCCTGAGTGTTGGAGGCCAGAGGAGGCACATCTCACGGATAACCCCCGCTACTGCCCTTACCATCGGGCCCTGGGGCACACCATCCAGCGGTGCTATGTGTTTAAGGATTGGCTCCAAGACCAGATTAACAACAATGTGATCAGGTTGGGCCCAGCTCCAGCACAAGTGGCGGGCGTGTTCGTGGGATCAGATGACGACAGCGGCAATGAGGACGAATGGCAGCTGGTCTTCGACCGCGGGTCCCAGAAGTATAAAAACTGGATGGCCCGCAAGACGATCATTCGCGCCCATGGAATCATCCGTGCGCGCTTGAATCAGCCTGAGCCCCCAGAATCTGCGGGTGCTGCTTCGGCATCGTCGTCCCAGCCTGCCTCTTCCAAGAAGAGCAAACGGCGGCGGCGCAAGAAGGAAGAGCGCGCCCCGCCAGTTCCGCCACTATCCCGCACTCTCGGCGATTTCATGCCCCCGGAGATGGGGATCCCTCCTCGGATCCGCCCAGTGGTGAATGATTCGTCCGATGACAGTATTGGGTACGCTTCGGTTAATACCGTCGAGCTGGTAAATCCCTTTTCGGTTCCCGACGTTGAAGAACACCAGGTGGACCTCCCTAGTGTCCCCGAGTTGGTACCTCCAGCCAGGCCGTGCACGCCACTGAGACCAGGCAGAAGGCTCAAAACCGAGCTCAGCGTGCGCAGCCCCCCCATCCGGGGATGACGGATTCGCCTCCGCCACTGTTTGTGGTATGGGATCAGGCAGAACCGCCTCAGCCGCGTCGCGATCAGCTCCGCCCTGCCACGAGTCCATCCCGGCCTCCTGACCCCAGTACGGTGACCATTTCCCGGGCTTCAACCAATGAACAGCGAGATGTGCCAAGCACCAGTCGGCCGCCGGCCCAACCGGCAAGGCCCGTCATGCTTCCAACCGCAGAGCAACCTCTTGCAACCAGGGGCTCGCGCTTGGCCAAAAAGTATGATGTCCTGAAGCACTTGGATGACATCCCAGCGAGACTCTCCATCCTTGAGGCTCTGTGCATGTCATCTGATATGCGCGAGGCACTCGCTGAAGCCCTGAAGAGCCCCCTCCAGTTTGAGACAGAGGTTGCGGCTGCAGAGGCCTTTCACGCCGAAACGATTGAGGACGCCGAATGCCAGGCAGTTATCTCGTTCTCTGGTAAGGATGAAGACCCTCCTATACAGGGGCACATTCGTCCGCTGTATGTTACTGGCCAGTTCAATGGCCTTGATGTCAGGCGCTGTCTTGTCGACACGGGGTCCGGGATTAACCTGATTCCAACTCGGACGCTCCGGAGATTGGGGTTGTCTGAGGATGACTTGATTCCCTCCGACCTCATGATCCAGGGGTACGACCGCACCGAGAAAACCCCAGTCGGCAAGATACATTTGAAGACCCAGTTCGGTGACTTGGTTGCCAACACTGAATTCATGGTAGTCTCTCAAGACACTGCGTGCAACGCATTGATGGGCAGGCCCTGGCTCCACCTTCATGCGGCGGTTCCCTCATCATACCACCAATGCCTCAAATACTCCCTTAATGGTCGAGTGGGTGTGCTTCAGGGAGATGCCTCTCCTTTTGCCTCACGTGAAGCCCGTTATCTGGACGCGGACTATTACAAGAGCAAGGATAAGCAGATCCTGGCAGGTGAGGTCGAGCCTGTCGCTGTTGCAAGTGATCCCTGGGCAATCTTGGATGACGCTTACGTCCTCCCGATTCAACGGTTGGACGTAGCCATGGTCTCGACGGCCTGTGAGTCTCCTGATGAGATGACCGCGACCGCCCGTGCCAGTACCAGCGGCCCAGTAGGATCTGGAAGCCCCAATGCAGTTGCCAACGCAGTCTCTCCCGTGGACGATCCCTCCCCGAGTGGAGAGGACATGGAAGATGCACCCCCAGCCTTTGAGGAGGGCGTCTCCGCCACGGTCGATGAGTTAGTACAAGTGAACCTTGGAACCGAAGAAGATCCGAGACCCATATTGGTCAGTGCCGCCATGCCCTCTGAGGAGCGGCAGCAGTACGTGGACTTTCTCAGGCAGCACCGTGATGTGTTCGCTTGGGGCTATGACGAGATGCCGGGGCTAGATCCTCAGGTAGCCGTCCACCGCCTTGGTCTCCCGGCGAACCATCGCGGGTTCAAGCAGCCTCCCAGGAAGATGCACCCATTCCATGGTGCCATGGTTGAGGCCGAAGTTGACAAGCTTATCAATGCCAACTTCGTGAGGGAATTCCAGTACCCCAAATGGCTGGCCAACATTGTGCCGGTCAGGAAGAAGAACGGGCAGATCAGAGTCTGCATCGACTTCTGCGATCTCAACCGCCACTGTCCGAAGGATGATTTTCCCCTTCCAGTGACAGAGCTGTTGATTGACGCCACGGCTGGGTTCCAAGCCCTCTCCTTCATGGATGGATACTCCGGATACAACCAAATTCGGATGGCCCCTGAGGATGAAGAGAGCACTGCCTTCAGGGCCCCCCAAGGTACCTTCTGTTACCGGGTCATGCCTTTCGGCCTGAAGAATGCAGGTGCCACCTATCAACGGGAGATGCACCGCATATTCAAGCCAATCCTCGGCACACTGGTGGAATGCTACGTCGGCGACTTGGTAGTCAAATCGTGCCAGCGTCAGGACCATCTCAAAGATCTTGAGAAAGTGTTCAGCTTCCTCCGGTCTCGCTGCCTGAAGATGAACCCGTTGAAGTGCGCCTTCGGGGTCATCTCCGGAAAGTTCCTTGGATTTGTGGTAAGATACCGGGGTATTGAGATCGACCCAGAGAAGATCAGGGCGATTAGCCAGATGCCTCCCCCAGGTAACATCCGGGAACTGCAAGGGTTCCAAGGCCACTTAGCCTATATACGCCGATTCATCGCGAATCTGGCCGGCAAGTGTAAGCCCTTTTCTCGGCTCATGAAGAAAGGTTCCACCTATGTATGGGATAAAGAGTGTCAGACCGCTTTCGAGGAAATCAAGCAGTACCTGCTTCAACCTCCGGTTCTGATGCCGCCTGTATCCGGGAAGCCGCTGGTCCTTTATGTGACCGCCCTGGAACGGTCCCTTGGCGCCCTTCTCACCCAGAAGAACAACGAGGGAACAGAGAATAGCCTCTATTACCTCAGTCGCATGCTCCTCGATGCGGAAGTTAGGTATTCCCCCATCGAGAAGAGCTGCATGGCGCTCGTATTCGCCGTACAGAAATTACGGCACTACTTGCAGCACCATGAGGTACAGTTGGTTTCTCGGGTAGACCCGTTGAAATATATCCTGAGCCGGCCTATGTTGACTGGCCATCTAGCGCGGTGGGCTGTGATTCTCTAGCAGTTCGACATCAGGTATGTGTCTCAGAAGGCCATCAAAGGGCAAGCATTGGCAGACTTTCTGGCTGCTCACCCAACCTCCGCGGATCAGCCGCTGCATCTAGGCTTTCCTGATGAGGCCATCCTCTCGGTCGATCGAGCCGGTCCATGCTGGCAGATGCACTTTGACGGTGCCTCCCGGAGCCCCACCGGTAGAAGACTCGATAATCCTAAGCTCAACAGAGTGGGCTTGGGTATCGTCTTCATTACCCCGGAGCAAACCGTACTGCCGTACTCTTTCCTGTTGTCAGAGGGCTGTACCAACAATGAGGCGGAATACCATGCCCTCATCACCGGCCTCGAGTTAGCTCTCGAGATCAACGTGCCCCATCTGTGCGTGAAAGGGGACTCCGAGCTGGTTGTTAAGCAGATCAATGGCGACTATGTTGTCAGGAAGTCGGAACGTGTGCCATTACTGGAGTGAACCCTCCTTCTGATGGCCCGGTTCCCTTCTCGGCCAGAAATTGTCCATATTCCCCGGTCGCAGAACGGTCGAGCAGATGCCTTGGCCAGCCTTGCTGCGTCACTTGCAGAGCCTGAACAGGATAACCTGACCGTCCACGTGACGCACCGCAGGCTCATCGCTCCCGTTATCCTGGAGGGAGATCGTGGCCCGTCGGTAAGTAATCTCACCGCGGTTGCCCCTACGCCCGGAGCCCCGATTACCCCAGATATGGCAGTCGAACCAGCCCCTGATTGGAGGACGCCTTTGGTTGAGTACCTCCAACATGGAATTCTCCCGCCGGATCGAGCCGAGTGCGAGCGAGTTCGACGTCGCGCATCGCAGTTTGTCCTCCAGAGCAGTCCCGGCCTGGAGCAGATCCTCTACAGACGCGGAGTTGATGGTGTTCTCCTCCGTTGCCTTCAGGGAGTTGAGATCCCACGAGTCATGCAAGAGGTTCATGCTGGTTCATGCGGCGCCCATCAAACTGGGCCGAAGCTGTCCCACCAGATTCAGAGGTTGGGATACTTCTGGCCCTCCATGATTCATTACTGCATCGAGTATGCAAGGAGGTGCCATGCGTTCCAGGTTCATGCGAACTTTGTGCATCGGCCGCCGGAGCCTCTCCATACCACCAGGTATTCTTGGCCCTTTGCAGTCTGGGGGATGGGCATTGTGGGACCCTACCCACCGGCGACAGCTCGCCAGTGCCGGTTCATTCTGACCGCCGCAGACTTCTTCTCCAAATGGGCAGAGGCGATTCCGCTCAGAGAGGTCAAATCATGTTCGATCGCTGACTTCGTGACCTCCAACATCATTCATCGATTTGGAGTGCCTCACGCTATCCTCACGGATAACAGAGCCAATTTCCGAGCAGCCGAGTTGAAGAAGTTGTACGCCAAGTACAACATTCGCTCGAACCATACATCTCGCTATCATGCGCAGGCGAATGGACAGATCGAGGCGTTTAACAAAACCCTCTCTAACATTCTGCAAAAAATGGTTGGTCAGAACAAGAAGAGTTGGCCGGACAAGCTCCCCAACGCCCTCTGGGCTTATCGGACGATGACTCGCAATTCCACCCAGATGACCCCTTATTCCCTGGTGTATGGAGCTGAGGCCGTCCTGCCCATCGAGATCCAGTTACCGTCCTTGCGCACTGCGGTCTACGACCAGAAAGCGCCGGACAGAGTTGCTGAAGCCCGCCTAGTCGAGTTGGAAGCACTGGATGAGAATAGACTTCGCGCTTTGCACAACTTGGAGAGGCATCAAAGCAGAATGGCTCGAGCTTTCAATAAGAAGGTTCTCCTCCGATCCTTCCTGCAGGGTGACCTAGTGCTAGCCCTAAGAGCGCCAATGATCCCAGGCAGGAAGCCACCCAAGTTGGAGCCCAAGTGGGAGGGACCTCTTGTCGTCCACAATGTTTATCCCAATGGCGCGTACTCCCTAGCGACTATGGATGGTGAGAGTGTCACTCCTCCCACCAACGCTAGGTTCCTCAAGCAGTACTTTGTCTGAGTGTGCCGACGTCCTGCACGACGTTAAACTGCATACGTCCAAGCTGCATGACGTTAAACTACCCAGCATATCGTCCGCGCGGCAAGACGTTAAACTGCCAAGAATCTTCGTCCAAGCTACAAGACGTTAAACTGTTTAGCATTCGTCCAACACGACGTTAAACTGTACCACATCCGAGCTACAAGACGTTAAACTGTTCAACATTCGTCCTGCATGACGTTAAACTGCCTCTCAAGAACTACGTGTGGCTTGATTCCCATCCTTATGGGATACGTAGGACCGCCTGAACCTTCATGTTTCAGGCTCAGCCCCATCCTTCGGGAATTTCCATCCTATCTCGGGCCTTCGGCCCAGTTTCCCCCGGGTGTGCGGCGTATGGTGTGAGCGTGGGGCTATGCCCTCCTTCACGTCGGTTTGCTCGTCACGCTGTACGACCCCCCCCCCCACGCTTGGGGATGCCTTCTGCTCCCCCTTTTTTCTCTCTTTTCGTCCTGAACGACGTTAAACTGCACTTCAAGAACTACGTGCGGCTTGACTCCCATCATTATGGGATACGTAAGACCGCCTGAACATTCATGTTTCAGGCCCAGCCCCATTTCTCGGGAATCTCTATCCCGCGTTGGGCCTCTGGCCCCAGTTCCCATCCTTTTTGTGCGAGGCGTGTGGCGTGAGCGGGGATTATGTCCTCATTTACGTTGGTCTACTGGCCGCGCCGTACGCCTCCCCCGTGTGTGCGACTACCTCACACCCCTCATCTTCCTGCATGACGTTAAACTGCCTCTCAAGAACTACGTACGGCTTGATTCCCATCCTTATGGGATACGTAGGACCGCCTGGACGCTTGTGTCTCAGGTCCAGCCCCGTCTCTTGGTTGATCACGGGGATCTGCTGTCTTTTGGTTGCTCTCAGGATGAGTCCTCCGACCCTTTCTGGTGATCTGTTAACATGTTTTGGGTACTTCGGTCTATGACCCGTGGTGTCGGATTCAATCCCGACAAGTCCTGTGTTGCTTGTCGGGCCGCGCGCTTCCTCTTGTTCGAGCCTTCACTCAAATGGATCCTCGTTAGCGGTTTGGGTACGATGCCTCAGTGTTCTCCTACCGCTCCGGGTCGATTTACCGGCGGGTCCTGGGCCGCAAATCGATATGAATCCTGCGCTTGAGCGGTTGATGCTCGTTTTCTTGCCCCGTTCTAGGCTGATGTGATCGGATGTTGTGTTGCGAATATGGTCAGCGACATCCTTTATCGCCATGTCGGCTCTTTTAGGCTCCGAACATTGGTTGCGCGGTCCTCATTACACTCCGCCTTTGTGCGTTGTAGTGGAATCTCGACACTCTCTTCATACTGACCTTCAGTACACCTTTACACGTTAGGCAGGCCAACCAGGGTAATGGTGTCTGTCGAGGCTCCCACGATCTGAGCACCAAGGGTATATGCTGATGTCCTCCCTAAGGGCCGTGTATAGCTGGACCCTCGTCCCAATAAGGAGGAAGGAGTCACCTGAACAATCGCGTTTTGGGCCCAGTATATCTGGAGGCTAGCATCTCTGCCCCTCGGGTGATGGACATACGCAGGCCCCTATCCCAGGATCCTTCTCCTGGAATCGTGCGTGACCGCAGGGCTGGGTATGTTCCCACCTCCGCTGAGTCCGCCATATCGCAATACGCGGATTCCTCCATGGTCCGAACCACACGACCTTAAACTGTGTTGTCTGGTCCTACCACACGACCGTAAACTGTGACCGTCTTGGCCGCCCGACGAGAAACGGCACTGCATCGTGATGTTCTCCTCAGGGGACACTCACGTTGGGCGCTGGTTAATAACCACGCCATTCATCAATGCCTTTCATGGCTTGATTATTGTGGTGACGCCAAGGATTCCTTAATCACAGGCATGTCGCTGCACGAAAAACCATCCATCTTTTAGGACAAACAAGAAATATCAAATGCCGCTTCTTCTGTGTGCGAGGGTCAGACCCGCACCCTTCCCCGCGCTGGTGCCCGATTGTGTTGCGCCGCGCTTCAAGAACTACGTGTGGCTTGATTCCCATCCTTATGGGATACGTAGGAACGCCCGGATGTTTGAAACTTCAGGTCCAGCCCCCACCTCTTAGAGATTCCCCCTTCTCTGGGGAATCCTCCGCCTTCAGGCCACCCTCAAGGCGTGTCCCTCGACCCCTTACAATGGTCCACTGGTGTCAAGAGTACTCTGGTGTATTGCCAGGAGGGTCAGGTTCAGCTTGGTCAGGTTCCTTCCATTTTCAGGCTTCGTGCTCCCTTTCATTCGGACCCATCGCCTACGCCCTGGGTGGAGCCCCCGTGAACGGTTTGGACACAATGCCTCAGTGCTCTCCCACCGACTCGGGCTGGTGCCCCCAATGGCCTCGGGCAGCAAATCGATATGAATCCTGCGATTGAGCGGTCGATGCTCGTTTGCTGCCTCATTCCATCAACGGTTAGTGCGATATTGATGCTGCTTTTCCGCCACGGTCGGCAGTACTCCCATATCGTCACGCCGGTGCCCCCAGTCCTTGAGTGAATGGCCGCATGATTCACATTACGTTTTCCACCTCCCATTCTGACCAGGCAAAATCTCGACACTCTTGACACTATCCCTCGGTGCATCTTCGCATATCCAAGGGATAGGACCACGATGCGGCGTACTTTGAGGTTCTTATGGTCCGAGCTCTAAGACCATAAACTAAGATCTACCCCTATGGTCCGAGCTCTAAGACCTTAAACTAAGATCTACCCCTATGGTCCGAGCTCTAAGACCTTAAACTAAGATCTACCCCTATGGTCCGAGCTCTAAGACCTTAAACTAAGATCTACCCCTATGGTCCGAGCTCTACGACCCTAAACTAAGATCTCCCCAAATGGGATTCTACGTACTGCATGACGTTAAACTGCACTCGCAGAACTACGTATGGATTGATCTCCAGCCTGATGGAGTACGTAGGAACTCCCGGGCATTTCGACTCGGGTCCAGCCTTAGGGATCGCTATGTCCCGCCCCTCCTCGTCGCCGGCCGTCTGGCCTGACTTCGGGTAGAGTGGTGCAGTTGTGATATTCTCCCCGATTCAGCTCGGGATGCCCCATCGCAATGATGGGAAGCGACGGTTTCCTCGTCAAAGAGGTTCTGTCTGAGAATTGGGGTGATTCACGGCCAGATTAGTGCATCCGCCTAATACGCTTTCCCCACGGTGGCGCAATTTTGAGAGCGTTGGATTCTATCCGAACAAATCGTCACTTCGCCCCACGCTTCGCATGCCCTGTTGATCTGGATTTCCACGCTTGTGCCTGAAGGAACCCCCAAAGCGGCATTGATGATGACATGTGATCCGCCTCCTGCCATATAAATGATGACCTTCGGTCCGTCTATCGCATTAGTATGGTCGATTGATCCATTGTCCGCTTGCCGTCTTGGGCATTTCCTAGAAGGCCAACCGTTGTGGATTTCTGAATTCGGGACGCGCGATTCACCCTTTCTCATTTCCCTATGTTCGGATAAAATCTCAACGCCCCTAGCGTTGTCCCGCTCGTGTGTTGGAACAAGTTCGGGGGATGATACATTGATTAGGTCTGAGGTCTCCTTTCCTAGGAATGATCTCCCTCTTTTCTCTAGAAATCCAGGCCCAATTGTGGATGCCTGAAGCTTGGTTAACGCTCCCGCAAGACAATGAATTGTGGTCGAGCATGTTAAGCCAAAAGATGCAGATAAATATATTGGTTCATACAGAATGGATCGAAATATTGAGTAGCGGAAGAAAAATATTCTGGGAATGGCAAAAAACAAAGCCCCTAGGGATTAGCGTGCTGGATAAGTCTTTCTAACGCCGCTACCCATTGGCTGGTGGCCTCCAGGGCTGCTTCTCGCTCTCTGCGTGCCCTCTCCTCGTCGGCGGTCGCAGCACGCAGTTCGTCGATCCTGGCCTGTGCACGCTCCCGCTCGACTTGGAGTGTGACCATCTGTTGGCCCGCCTCCGTCAGCTGTACCTGGGCGTCGATCAGTTGGGCCGATAGTTGCTCCACAAGCTCAGTACACGCTGCGATGAAGGCCTCCTTCTCTACCGCCTTCCCTTCGAGACGCCGAACTTCCTGCTCCGCCGCGAGGAGCGCCCGCGTGCTCTCCGACATGTCCCGACTTTGTGCGACGTCGGCACGCCGGCAGCTCTCGCGCATCTTTTCGGCCATGAAATCACGGACCGTCAGATGGAGGCGTTGAGCATCAGCTCCCCCGGCACACAGGAAGCGCAGCCAGGTTTGAAGTGATCCCATGCGCCCCAGCCACTCCGATGGGTCTCGCTTGAGGAAGCGCTGGATGCACTTCCACCCCCTGCGGCGCGTTATCCGGCTCTCCTCGACTGCCTCCGCGTCTGAGTCGTCCATCTCCTCGGGGTCGGCAGGCCGGTAGGCAGGGAAGGCAGCCAGCAGGTCTGCTGCAGGGTCCGCCCCTGGGATGTCCTCATGGGGGATAGGTTCCCCAACATCTGGGCGACCTTCTTCTCTCTCCCCAGCGGCATTGACACCCTCGTCATCCCCCGACCTCTCTCCGATGTCAGCACCGCCGACGTCCGTAGCCCCTTGATCAGCAGTTGGTGGGGCCGGCTCGGTATGGGAAGTCTGTTCCGGAGTAGGCGGCATGTCTGCCGCCGGTCCACTCGTGGATGGCCCGGGTTCGGCAACCCGACGAGCCTCCAGTGTTGAGATCATTGCGCGGGGCATTCCATGGTTAGTCACGGATCGTCAATGGCAAGCACCAGCAGTAAAGTAAGGAGACTTACGGGAGTTCAGAGCGTCTTCTTCCGCTGCCCCGGCCGCCGCAGGAACAGTTGCAGCAGGGGACCCTTCAGCGCTTGTCAATTCAATAATGGGCGTCTGGCCCCCGCCTTGTCCTGCTGGCACCTCTCCTACTCCCGCTGAGGACGCCTGACCAACATCAGTGCGCTCCTGAGAAAGGTGGAGAAATGGGTTAGAAGCTGCATAAGAGAATGGATGAAGCAGGTTGAGTAGGGATAGAAGCGGACCTCGAGGAGCTCAGTAACATCAACATTGTCAGAGCCGGCCACCTCGCCGCTCTCCCGCGGGCTCCCCTGATGGGATCTTCCCTCGGAGCCTTCATCCTCCCCCATCTCCTCCTCTTCCTCGGAGTCGTTGCTACTGTTATCTTCCGCCAGCGGCATCTGTTCTGGAGCGGGTTCTAGACCGAGCATCACCTTCACTAGAAGGGATGGCTTCGTACGCTGACCACGTTGGCGCGCGTACTCGTCCATGGCCGTCAGATACGCATACTGCCGGTTGAAGTCCACCCTGTCGGCGATATGGAGGCGCCCGACCTCTGGCAGATGGATTCCTTCTCTGAGTATCTTTTGCCAGATGGCGTCGGTCCCCAGTGACTGCCGCAGGGTCATCCAGGCCGACCACAGCGCCGGGAAGACTGCATCATGGGAGGGTTCGAGCAGACGCCTTACCTGCTTCTCGGGCCGCTCCCCGACCGCCGCATGTGCCCCCTCTCTGGGCGCTGAGGTCGTGGCGGCAGCTTGCGATGTGCCCGCCGCCGAAGTCCCTGCCCGCGCCGGCTCCGCTGCTTGGCGCGCCTCCATTCTCCCCCGTGTAACGGCGCCTCACCTCCTTCCTTGACGCCCGGTCTCCGCACGGGTGACCTCGAGCCGCCGAACTGTCTTCCATAGAAGCCTCTCGGGGTACGCGATGGCCCAGTGTTCGGCATACTCGGTTTCCAAGCCTGCGTCGACCCCGGTAGGAGGGAGAGTGATGACGTCGCCAGAGCCAAAGGCGACGAACATCAGCCACATCTGGCGAAGGATGCCGGGGTTCGTCTCCTCCCGGACAGCAGTGAATACCCTCTTCGGCATCCGTTGAAGGCACCCGAACTGCCTGGCGAACCGGGTTGGCACGTAAGGCTCACAGATCACCTTCCCGTCGATCCGAGCCACGAGCACCCCGCCCCGCATGTTCAGGAAGTATTCATGCTGCTCCAGCGGACCCTGCCCATTGTCGATCATCTGGCCGACGGGAGTGGGGAACGGGCTGAAGTTGAAATTGGCGTGATTGCCAATCTGAATCCTCACGCCCTCCTCACTTAGGGTCATCGGAGCGACCCCCGCAATGTTCAGCAGGGAGGGTCGCAGGCCATTGCCCGGAGGAATGATGGCGTTCGGAAACATGTACCCACCAAGGTGAGCAGCCACCCAGCCGTGGAAGAATTGGAAGGGCCCACAGATCCTTCGTGGCGACCCCCCTCGTGAGATGCGTCCCAGGATGGCATACAGCTTCACCAGTACTGGGACCCCGAGGTTGTATCTTTTGTTGGCGGCCATAGCGCCCACCATCGCCAATGTCGCCGGGCGGATGCCCATTCTCGCGTCCCGCACTGGCAGGAGCCACCCACT
The DNA here is from genome assembly GCA_963277665.1 of Viscum album. Classification (NCBI taxonomy): domain Eukaryota; kingdom Viridiplantae; phylum Streptophyta; class Magnoliopsida; order Santalales; family Viscaceae; genus Viscum; species Viscum album. Next base: position 366,941,676 of record OY728119.1, on the reverse strand, counting down.
CAGAAAGGTGGCCAGGAACGCCGCGTACCAGACATTTGGGTCCCGGGCCTCGATGACGCGGTACCCCCATGAGCGGTAGTCGCCCGTCTCCAGGACCCGCCAGTACGACCCGTTCCGGCTCCTCTGAGCCGCAGTCGGGCACCGCTTCCCCATGTCTGGCATCTTGACCGCCGGGTCATGCTCCAAGAACTGGCCGAACCACTCCTTGTAGGCTATGTCCTTCTGGACGTCCTTGATCCCGAGCCACTGCGTAGCCAGGTCAAGCAGATGCCAGGTCAGAATGGGAGTCCGTGACCTGTCTTCCCAGGTGTTCTTCGGAGGCAGGAACTCATCGTACTGGTAACCCCCCAGCGGGATACCTCCGATGCAGTGGATGTCCCAGAGACCGATGTCGACCTCCCCATGGTGAAGATGGAAGGTGTTGGTATCTGGGGACCAGCGGGTGAACAGCTCCGGCCCGAGCTCGGACTGCTCGTAGAAGTGGAACTGCGACGTCCACACCATCTCAAACAGGCCGATGTACCGCAACTCCTCCGCGAAGTGATCGCAAGTGTGGCGTACCCAGAACGCCCAGGCCCACTCACTGGTGAAATTGCCCCCAGATCGCAAGTCCCAGTCCTTCAGCCAGCCCTTGGTGTCGTCGGTGACACTCTGGCGATATATGCTCGAGTAGAGGGCTGGAGAGTTCTCCGCAGTAGGCTCACTTCCGACGATGGTTCGCGTCCTCGGGTTCAGGACATAGACATCCAAGTGTCTGGTCTCCCTGGCAGGATTCCCATTGTTGGTGATGTTATAGCGGGGAAGCTCGTCCTCCCGAGTCACCCAGGTCCGTGGCGCATCAACCTCGAACCCTGGCACCGGAACCTCATCTAGGATGCCGAAGTTCCAGAGCGGCAGGTTGTCCGACAGTGCATATGTCTTCTGGGCCGGCGTCAGCAAGTCGAACAAGGATTGATTGTTGGAAACAATCTCCTTGGCTCCGTAGACCTCCTCATTCGTCGCCATCTCAGCTCTGCGAGTGGCGGCATCCCCCTCATTTCCTTGATTCGCGGCCATCTGAGAAGCTTCGGGAGTCGTGCGGGAAAAGGGATGAAGCGTGCGGGAGCGGACGAGGCTGGTAGAGAAGTTTGAGAGTTGGCGCGCAATCCTAGTGGACGGCGCGCAATCAGGAAGTCCGTCGCGTAAAACCCCGGGTGTTCGCGCAAAAGCAGGCAGAATTCCTAACAGGTTTGCGCGACGAGCGGGCGAATTCCGTGCCGGAAAAGGCAATTTTGCGCACGAGAGCTCGAATGCTTATCACGCGGAAGGCCAGTGTACGGTGCGGGGGACCCAGGGCCCCTATTTATAGGCAAGGCCGGGAGTCCGCGCCGCGCGGAAAGCGCTTTGCGCGACCGCACCGGCGAATTTCGCGCCCGACGCCCCTTTTTGCGCGCCACAGTCCCGTGCCACCCAGGACTTCGGCATTCCGGCGTCTCCCTCGGAACCCGATCGTTGCGACCTCTCGCCGATCAGATTCCGAGGGGGGGCTTTTGTAGACGCCGGAAAAGTCCGTTGTTCCCAAAAGAAGCTCCGGATGTGGGAAGTGAGGTCATATTTGGAGTCGGAAGCATGTTTCGGAGGGCCCGGAGGTCTTGCGCGGAATTTTGGAGACCTGCGCGCAAAGTTGATGAGCCGCGCGCAAACCTCCCGGGATGCGCGCAATGCGCTGAGCCGGCGCGCAATTTTGCGCGCCCGTGGCCCGCGCGACTCCCTGGCGCGCCGGGCCCGATTCCGCGCCCGCGAAGGGAATTCCGTGCCCGCGAACCGGATTCCGCGCCCGGGGTTGCCTATAAATATAAGGCGACCCCCGACGTTTTGAAGGTTGCCAGAATTCGAAAGGTCTCTTGTGCGCGCAATCCAACCCCTTCCGCGCGCAATGCCGATCTTCAGGTAACCTCTTTTCTTTCGCGCAAGAAAGCCTTGGGGTTCGCCTTCGCGCGCAATCCCTTTCGCTACTTTCCTTTTGAATAACCCTTCACTCAAAGGCATTTGCGCGCAAAAGAAGCCTCTTGCGCGCAATTGCCCCCGGGTGCGCGCAATCCAACCCGATTGCGCGCACCCCCCATTTTCAAAGTGGCCATTCGATTAAAGAATGAGCCGTTGCCCCCGCGCGCTATCCGAAGCCCGGTGCGCGCAATCTCTATCATCCGCACGCAAAGTTCTGGCCCAATCTCCTCTTTTGCGCGCCGACCCGCGGTATTGCGCGCAAAGCTCCTCTTTTGCGCGCAAGCCGCCAGGGTCGCCCCCTTTGACCCCCTGAGGGTACCCGCCTGTGTGGCGCCCGATGACCTTCATCCTGGGTGCCCGCAACGTGCGTTGTCTTCCCGTGCGGCCCTCCAGGCCTGCGCGAAGTGACACGGACCCATTAGGCGGCAGCATACGTCCAACATGACGTTAAACTGTGCCACGTCCGCGCTGCAAGACGTTAAACTGCCAGGCGTTTACGTCCCGCATGACGTTAAACTGCACCATCGTCCGCGCTGCAAGACGTTAAACTGCCACGCATCTTCGTCCTCAACACACGACGTTAAACTTTACTTCGTCCGGCAAGACGCTAAACCGTCCGCTTCGTCCTCAACACACGACGTTAAACTGTACTTCGTCCGGCAAGACGCTAAACTATCCGCTTCGTCCTCAACACACGACGTTAAACTGTACTTCGTCCGGCAAGGCGTTAAACCGTCTGCATCACCTGATCCCGTGTCTCGCACGCAGGGTCCCCCCGGTTTGGATGTGGCCCCCACCCGCTCGTCTCTGCAGGGATGTCGGGATTGGAGTGGCCTTCGCCCACGGGGGTAGAGTGTTGCAAATAGAATGAACTACGTGGACTTTGATCCCTGTCTTCTAAACAGGGTACGTAGGAAGCCTCTCCGAGGTTCAAGCCCGCCACCTGGTCGTCCCGGTCGTATTTACGTCGGTTCGTCCTTCAGTGGACCCCTCCCGGGTTCACACTTGCGTTGATTCACCTATGAATCCGCCTCTGTGGGGGACTGCACGTGTGTATCTCCATTGTGCTTCCCCGCCGCCTCGAGCTCTTCGTGAGTCGGCTTGCCAACGTCCAGCATGACGTAAAACTGTGATTCACCCGGCCGTTCCATCCCCTCTATGTGCGAGGTGGTTCGGTTCAACCCTTCTCCAGGCAGCCTCGATCTCCTTGTGAGTCGGCTTGCCAACGTCCAGCATGACGTAAAACTGTGATCCACCCGGTCGTTCCATCCCCCTCTGTGCGAGGTGGTTCGGTTCAATCCTCCGCCTGGCGGCCTCGATCTCTTTGTGAGTCGGCTTGCCGATGTCCAACATGACGTTAAACTGTATATCCGAACTACGCTGACTTTGATCCGCGCTAACACATGGTACGTAGGAATCCCTTATGGGGTCCAAGCTCTTCACTCCATCATCCATCCTGATCCTTACCCGGGCCACCACATCCCGATGGGGTCATTCCATTTCATCCCACTCCACTTCACTCGGGAAGCCTCCCATGTGCTGGCCCCAGCGTCGGAGGTTCCCCGCAAGGGGTTCTGACATCTGATCCACTCCTCGTGTTGATCAGTCTGATGCCGTCCCCGCTGGACGTTAAACTCGCGGCATACCCTGTGTTAAACATGGGAAGCTGAGGAAAACCTCAGGTAACACAGTTCCCCGCACCCAGGGCGGGATGCCTCAGGCCATCACGCCTTCGAGAAGCCCTATTAGGGACGAAAGGCAGACATGCAGAGGCGCAGTGTTAAGACACGCCCCCGACACCCAGAGCCACCCGGTCTCCTCACCGCAGGTTGCTGCCCCGACCAGACCCCTTGGAGCGTCCGGGCGGAAGCAGCGTAATTAACCGGTGTCCATAATGAAATGGCGCCGGGAACGAGATTCACGAACATTCTTAAATCTATGAGGGAGACCCGGATTAGGCGACGAGTTCCAAGGAGACGTCCACGGAAGGAGGAGCCGACATCCCATCATCCCGGTTTCGATCAAGGAGCAGACGCCCCTGAATAAGGGACGAATGCCGCCCGCCCTTGGAAAGCGGGACTGCGGGACCACAAGCCGCGCGCCCATCCCCTCGGGTTGACGGGTGCACGCGCGAACGCGTCCTGGCAGAACAGCGTAACCCGACGCACATCCGCACCGAAACATGGTCAGAATATAATATCCATTAGTAATAGAGAGACCACCCTCACATTATACAAAAAATAGATTATGGGGTTAAGGGGGGCCTTTCCTATGGGACCAAACACATGACCATGGTTTTACTTAGTAGTTCAAAATAAACTTGGTTGTTCTCCATATATTCCTACGACACCAATATTATATTCTTGACTCAAGGTTGGGGTCCATTCATATTAGTCAATAAATTCATTTCCAGTTTGAATGAATGTGGGAATTGATGGGATATAATCAATGATTTTCAGATTCTAGAATGAAAATATTGACTCAAGTATTTAGCTTTGTGAAGATTTAAACATCATGGGTATGAAGAATGGTCATGAAAAAATGGTATTCAATATGGTTTTTATTGACATAAAGGTTACACCACCATGTATTGAATATGTTATTGAAGTGCATATATATGGAATAAAATGGATTTGGTACATGATCACTTGAATGTGTGGAATGCTTAATTAGTAGAGGTGGACTTATTATAAAGCATGAAATATTAATGGAATAGATTAAGAAAACTATTGTTAGAAATAGGACCTAATAAACATTTTATAGTACTAGTGGGTCTAATGAGTAGAGCATAATTTTTTATAAGGTCATGTTTTGGTACCTAAAACCCTTATGATTTTTTTTTGTTTTTTCCCTATCATTTTCATAATCTCGAAAATATAATAGAATTATCATGAAGAAGTATGGATTTTTTTAAACCTCCTTTTTTGGATTTCAACCTGACAATATTGGTTCATTTTACATTCTTTTAAATAACTTAATTTCTCCAAGGCTATGAAAGATAAAGGAATATAAAGTACTGACTTGGATTTTTATATGTATTCCCTTGATATGGTTTCATCCGGGTGAAAACTATGCATATTTTCTTTGGTAGTTCAATGTTTTTAATGTTAGACAAATAAAAATGATATTTATGATTGAGTGGTTTTTACGAAGGTTTAAATTTTAATTTTTTTTCATATTTAATAAATATTTCCTGATATTTTAGGTTATATAGATTTCACCATAACCTTAGATAGTATATATATAACAATAAGGGTATGGAATGCTCAATGTGAATAAATTACCTCACAATTATATAGAAAATCTGAAAAACATATGAACATTGTTTAAGTCTATTTTTCTTTGACGAATAAATGGGATATAAATTTCTGGTAGTCATTAAGGAGATCAAAGAATTATTATCTATCCTAGGGAAACAAAAAATCAATCCACAAATAGTTCTAGAAAAAATATCATCCAATTAGATATTATCATGCATAAAGACCCAACATAAATGGGGATAATATATAGATGGAAGACGTTTTATGTGTTGAAATTTATGGCTGGGCCGATAATTGGGAATTTAGGTTTCTTTATGAATCATCTGATAGTACAAAATCAACCCCTATATAGTTCTTGTAATGGGCTGTCTACATAGACGTAGATCATATATAGTATAGAATTAGAGAAATGTATGGGTACCCTAGTGAGAGAAGTAATGATGAATCCCAATATAAATTGTTAAAATTATCATCACAGGGATAAAATCATGCATAGAAATGGAATCTTTTGCTAAAACAAGGATTAGATATCCATATGTTAATATGTATCCCATTTTTATGGGAATCATGTCTTATGTAATTCTAGTACATGATTATTTTTTCATATGTAACATTAACTATGACAATGTGGTAGGAAAATTAATCCATGCCCATGAAATCTTTTAATGAATAAAAATTTCATGTATATCAAGTTGTTTTGTGTGGAGGATTACAATTTTAGGACATAATGAATAAGCCACTCCATGTAGTTTTAGTTCATTTATGATGGGACACTCAGAATAGTTTAATGTTATGTGAGATTGAAAATATACCATATATTTTATGGTCTTGTTCTATATACCAATTTCATGAAGTGTAAGGTATTAAGATAAGGACATATAATTCTTGTAGTTTAAAGTCATAATATTTTTACCAAATTATCATTCATTTTATTCTCAAGTGACTTAGAGTCCCCCCAACAATGTATATAATACATAGTGGCATAAAATTTAGAGATATTATAATTCATTTTAAACGTAATGTATGCATTTAAGGTAAATAATATCTTGAAATTTATTAATAAAATCTTGAATAATATTTACTGGTAGGAATATTTTGAACGTTGGTAATAAAAAAATACCAAAAAACAATCAAAAGTTTGTGCATGGGATTAGTATATCTTATTCTTATGATTATAACATGATTCTAGTTAGATAAATGCCTATAAAATAGAGTTATATTAACTAATAATATGTATAACTTTAGAGTAAGATACACTCACTTATAATTTCTATGAAAAAAAACCTAATATGATACACTTAAGGTTCTAGAGATTCTAAGAGGATAGTCTCAACTTGAAGTGCATTGTGTTGCATTTGTTGTCAATGGGACATGAAGTTGTCTTGGAATGGATGGATGTCAAGGAGTCAATATGTGAATGTCAAAGGATGTGATGGTGTTGGTAAGGAATGGAGAATGGCCATGGTACTAAGAGGCATGTCACTTAGGAGATTCACTAAGTGGCATAGGAGATGTGGTTGAAACATTCTTTAGTTAACATCAGACGATTGTTGAGCTGATCATTAAGTTCCAAGAACTTGTATCAACTGGATACAATGTCACAACAAGCTTTATAAGACCATGCATTGTATTGACAATTCATGAGGAGATGAGAAGAAGATCCATCCACAACTTCTAAGTGGGTGAAGTGGTTTAATGAAGTCCATGCACTAACACTTAGTGCATGTGAATCTGAAAAAGTCCCAATTTGATCTCTGATTAGATCAACGAAGACATTGAAGAATTTAAGTGATTTAGGAGCTCAGTTGAAGATGAAGACCCTTCGTGAATTCCATTACAAAGTGATGAATAAATGTTGAAGAAGAATGGAGGAATTCTAATGAAGAAGAAATAATTGATCAAGTAGCTCGGTTGATGAAGATCCTTGAGAATTCTCTCCTAAGTTGAAAATGATATGGTGAAGAAGAATTATAAATTGAGGAGTTGTTCTTAATCAAGAAGATTAATGTTTGAATTCTCAAGAAGAAGATGAAGGAAAAGAATGCCTTGAAGGGCAAGTGGCACTTGGCATATTTTACATGGAGGACTTTGTTTTTACAAAGTCTTATTCAAGACTTAGCCAAAAAATTGGCCTGCCCGTGAGCACCTTGTGGGTTCAACCCCAAGGCTCATGTGGGCCTAAGGCGCCACGCCCAAGGGGGAACCCGTGGGGCGAGCTCAGGGCGGCAGGGGCGCACCCGCAGACACCACAGAGGGGCTGGGGCACGCCCGGAGGAGCGCAGGGCACGCGGTGGTGAAGCCCGCGCACCCGGTGTGTGCATAGTGGGCGCTAGGAGCGCGCCCGCAGGAGCCAAGAGTGGGCGCAGAGTGCGCCCGCAGGGAGAACACGGTGCGGGGCGGCACCGTGGAGGGAGAGAATTCAACTGGCCGCTCATGGGAGCGCCAGGGTGATAAACCGCGGAAAAATCCCGCGGCGTTTCGATGTGGGACGCGCAAATTCCACCGGGAGCGAATCCCAGCCGCTCATCTGATCTCGTGGCCGATCCGAGCCGCTCATCTAATCCCGCGACGCCGCGATCTGATCCAGCCGTCCGATGTCTTTCGATCACCTGATCCGACGGCTGCCGCATCGTCTCCTCCCTCGAGCTCGAGCCGAAGCCTCCCGCGAAGCCGCCGCTGAACCAGTGCCTCCCGACGACAGAATTTGAGTATCCGGCCACCTCCGATCAAACCGAAGTGTCCATTGGAATCGTCTGAGCATACCGAACACAACCATGCCTTAAAATGAGCATGCATGCTACCAGATGATGAATTCGATGAAGGCCGAAGCAAACCGAAGGTGCGAGGCCACTCGGGTGTTCATGTTTTGCATGAATTGGGTTTAAACAGAGGCCGTGCATGCGTTATAAATCGCATGCACGAGGAGGAAGAAAATAATAAAAGAACCCGCGTGCACCGAAGAGAAAAACGCAAAAAACTTGGAAAGATTTTAAAGATCCGAAGATCTCGGTGATTCAAGATTTCCCACGCGGATGAACCGAGGCTCTCCTCGCCTATATAAAGAGAGGTCGTGACCTCGATGAAGCTTGCTGATGAACTTGAAAGCTGTCCCGTGAGCGCATCTCTCTGCCTCGCGAAGTTTTGCAGCCCCGCGCAAAGAACTTGCGCGGCTGAAGGTTCTGGAGCCACCCGAGGCTTCGAAGGTCCCCTGCGCGCCAATTCTTTGCGCGACAGGAAGGAGAGGAGCTTACGCGATCTTGCGCGCTCCCTCTGTGCACCGCGGCCCCCTACGCGGTAGCACTTGCGCACCCGGAGGCTTGCGCGACTGAGGCAGCCCGTGGTGTTGTACTTTACACCCGTGGCTTGCGCGCCCGTGGTTTCCATACCCTGTGCGACAGAAGCCCCCGCGGCTGAGACGCCTTGCACCCGAGACTTGTGCGGCTGTTGAAGAAGAAGTTGGCCGCGGCTCAAGCATCCCTTGCACACCTTCTTTGAAGACAGTGGTTCGGGCAAATTGAGAACCCACTTGGACAGTGAGCAAAAGAAGGTCGAGGCCTTTGTGGCTTTTGTGCAAAAAGAACAAGAGGAGGCCTTAGCCGTTGGTGGTTGGGCAAAGAAGTGAAGGGCCGAGGCATAGCCTTTGGGATGTGCAAGAACAAGTGAAGACCACACTTTGTGTGAGTGCCAAAGAAGGCCGAGGCCTTGCCTCGTGTGTGTGGTAAGAGGGGAAGAGAAATACCCGAGGCCTTTAAACAAGTGGCCATAGCCTTGTGTGTGCACCAAGTGAAGACCACACCTTTTGTGTGTGCAAAACAAGAAGAGAACCTACGGGTTAAGTGTGTGCAAGAAAAAGAGTGGAGGCCAAATACACACTCATTGTGTGTGTGCAAAGCAAAGAACAAAGTTGTGTGTGCAAAACAACAAAGTGGAGTGGCCGAACCTATGTGTGTGCTCTAAGAGGAGTGGACACACTTAGAAGAAGAAGAAGACTCACACAAAGTATAACACACATTTAAGTGTGTAAACACATTGAACAAAAGTGTGAAGTTCAAGGAAGAAGGTGTGTGCTTAAAGTGACTACACCCTTTGAGGGTTTACTGCACCTAGAAGAAGAACAGGAGAGTGCATGCATGCATGCATGCACGTGCACACGTGAACAGAGCCAAACCAGCTTGTGTGCATTTGAGTTGTCCAAGTCTTGAAGATATTGTGATGCCATGCATTCAGTGCATGAAGTTGAAGTGAAGTGAGACTGGACCAGACCGAAGATAAAGATATTATTTGTCTGAGCATTCAGTAGTTGGAGAGAGGCCAGGTCATCCTTAGAAGAAGGAGATAAATCCTGAGCAAGACGAGAAGACCTGTTCACCACAAGTGATCAGAATAAGAGCAAGGCCAGCAGCCTTTATCCCAGGCTGCTGAGGATACTTGAAGTACTTAAAGTGAAGAAGAGCTACTTGTGTGACTCGAGGAGCCAGGAGAAGACCCTGTGGGACTCAGGGAGAAGAAGTCTTCAGTGGGATTCTGGAGCAGGCCAGTGGGACTCTGGTAACACTGTGGGACGCAGTATAAAGACCCTCCTGTGGGACTCAGGAGAGATACAGTGGGACTCTGTATCGACCATTGTAATTTTAACAGGTTATAATGGAGAATCCATGCTGGGAGAGCATGGCAAGGATGTAGGCCTTTGGTGCCGAACCTTGTAAATCCTTGTGTCTTGTGCCTTTTCATTACTGCATTATCCGGGAAAGGTTGAGAGATACAAGAAGAGTGGATCGAGGCTTTAACCAGCCATAGAGGTTTAATTGATAAAGAATCAATTAGTAAAAAGTTTTAAGGGATCACTGATTCACCCCCTCCCCCTCTCAGTGATTCACACTGATCTGGGCACTTCAATTGGTATCAGAGCGAGGTTCCCTCTAAAAGATCCAAGAGAGTCTATATGGAGTGCAGATTTGAGGAAATGAAAGAACAGCCTCAAATGGAGATATCTGCCAAGACTCAGAAAAATAGAAAGAAGAAACAGGCCAAGAAGATGAAGAAGAAGGTTGCTGCAATCAGAGAAACTCCTTCTATGGAAAGAAATGTGAAAGTCACATCAGATGACAACTCCTTTTATCATTCTTCTGATGAAGCCTGTCCTAGCTGTGATGAAGATGGAAGAAACAATGACCTTCTAAATGCAATCAAATATCTTCAGAAGACAGTCCCCAAGGAAGTGGCAATGTGTTTAGCTACAGGCATCCTTGATCTTCAAGAAGAAAAATCACAGTTAGAAGAAGAAGCCAATGCAATGGAAGATCAATTGGCTAAAAGGGTTGGCATAACCAACACTCTCAGAAAGCTGGTAAATGCCAAAGATGAAACAGTATCTCTTTGCAATGAAAGATATGAAGACACTTGTGAAGAATTGCAAAGAAGCCTTTCTGAGAAAGAAATCTTTAAAGTAATTATCAAAGAAGTTTTCCATGCACTGGAAAAGAGGCACAAAGTTTCAATGAATGTCAGAGATGCTCAACTTGAAGACAAAGTCAAAATGGTGAAGGAGATTGACAACTCATTGCATGAAATAAAGAAGGTGCATGAAGACCAGATAAAGCAGCTGGAAGAGAAATGGGAAGGAAGGCTAAGAACTATTGAGGATGAGAAGAACTCCCTAAATATGAAATGCTTAGAACTGGAGGTGATATTGAAAAATCTGCAATCACCCAAAGCCAAAGCCTCCCAGTTAGCTGAAAGAAGAAATGTTGCTACTCAAGTATGCATTGAGCAGGATGATTCTAAAAGAAAGACATCCTCTAGTGAAAGTGCAACAACTTCTAAAAGGAAGGTACCATCCATCCCATCTTGTACTCATGTTTCTAAATGTGTTTCCACAAAATGTGCAGGATGGAAGAATAACTCCAAACAAGTATGGATGAAGACAGTAAAGAAGCAGAGATCTCTTGAAACAGCACAACAGGTCAAGAAAAGTACCCTACAATCAGAAGGACTGAAGAGGTCAAGATTCGTGGGACAATGCTGGTGTTGTAACAGGTATGGGCACTGTGCAAAGGATTGTTGGTACAATCCACTAAATGTCAAAGCACAGAGGAAGCCCATGCCTAGGGGGAGCAAGCCAGAGGAAAAGAAGCAGCATCCACAGGTCCAGAGACATATGTTTACTGCAAATAGATTTGGATTACTTGACAACATCTGGGATGATTGCATAAGTGGTCAAAAAGATACATGTCAATCTCCAACTGTATCCAGAGCTCAAATGAAGAGAAGATCACTGAACCTGGCTAAAAGAGATTCCTTGGGATGCAAGCAGAAGAAAGTGGAATATGCTCCCAAGAAGAGTTTAAAGAATGAAGAGAAGTCCTTGGAGTCTAAATCCAAGAAGGGTGATGCATCCAGAAGGACCACCAAGAAGAAATGCTTCTACTGTGGAAAGAAAGGACATATCATGGATCTTTGTAAAGAAGCCATGAAATTAAATAGAAGCAGACTGAACTCCAAAAGACAATCAATCCAGAAGAAGAAGGGATTGATTGAAAACAAGTTGCCTAAGAGAGGTAGCTTAACAGCATCAAAAGAACCATGTGGAACTTCCAGAACTGAGGCCACACTTCCAAGTGACTTACTTGTCATATGGCCAAATCAGTTGCAACTTGCCAAAGATCTACAAAGTGCTGAAGATGAAGTTCTGGCAATTTCTAAAGCAAAAGAAAAGAAGAAGGTTTCACATGAAGATGTTCTGAGATCCACACCAGCACAAACATCAAAGAAGATCAAATGTGCAAGTGTGAAGAAGGGTGAAAATGAGACATCTCGGTTGAGAGAATCTTCTCAACCTTGTTGTTCACATTGATGAACCAAGGAGGTTCCATCTTATTCCCTTATACTCTTGGTATATATATGTGCTAACATTGCAGGGAATTGAAGATGATGATCATTCTCAGCTGGAGGATGGTTTGGACAGAATGGAGTGCACCCCTTTAGGGGGAGCCAATCTGGAGAAGATGATATTTTGGGATTTAATATCATCTTGAGAAAAGTGAAGGTATTCCAATCATACTTTCATCCCTTGTTTCTTAATTGTATTCATCATGACAATTAAGGGGGAGTATTGATTGAAGTCAAATGGATAAAAGGGGGAGCTTTATCATTGCACTGAACTTTCTAATGAGTTTTGTGGAGTATGTGCAGGATTTAGCAATTCATTGTTATATCTGAAAAATTTCAAACCCCTAAGCATGATTTCACATGTGTAGAGAATTTTGGACAGCTTTGAATTCCTTGGTCATATCACTCTTGTTTTCTACACCGGGTTAGCCCAAGTAGACTTAGAGTTGATCAACTAAAGGTTCTTTGCTAAAGAAGAACATGTGACATCATCCCTCTCATAGTGATTTTCAAGAAGATGCTATTCAAAGGGAGGAAGATTTTTGGAAAGTGAACCACACCACACCTTTGCATTTGATTGCCAATAAGGGGGAGAAAATATTAGCACACATATTGACCCATTCATATGTGCTGAAGTGGTGTATTGACAACAAATACAAAGGGGGAGATTGATGTGCATTGTGTTGCATTTGTTGTCAATGAGACATGAAGTTGTCTTGGAATGGATGGATGTCAAGGAGTCAATATGTGAATGTCAAAGGATGTGATGGTGTTGGTAAGGAATGGAGAATGGCCATGGTACTAAGAGGCATGTCACTTAGGAGATTCACTAAGTGGCATAGGAGATGTGGTTGAAACATTCTCTAGTTAACATCAGACGATTGTTGAGCTGATCATTAAGTTCCAAGAACTTGTATCAACTGGATACAATGTCACAACAAGCTTTAGAAGACCATGAATTGTATTGACAATTCATGAGGAGATGAGAAGAAGATCCATCCACAACTTCTAAGTGGGTGAAGTGGTTTAATGAAGTCCATGCACTAACACTTAGTGCATGTGAATCTGAAAAAGTCCCAATTTGATCTCTGATTAGATCAACGAAGACATTGAAGAATTTAAGTGATTTAGGAGCTCAGTTGAAGATGAAGACCCTTCGTGAATTCCATTACAAAGTGATGAATAAATGTTGAAGAAGAATGGAGGAATTCTAATGAAGAAGAAATAATTGATCAAGTAGCTCGGTTGATGAAGATCCTTGAGAATTCTCTCCTAAGTTGAAAATGAGATGGTGAAGAAGAATTATAAATTGAGGAGTTGTTCTTAATCAAGAAGATTAATGTTTGAATTCTCAAGAAGAAGATGAAGGAAAAGAATGCCTTGAAGGGCTAGTGGCACTTGGCATATTTTACACGGAGGACTTTGTTTTTACAAAGTCTTATTCAAGACTTAGCCAAAAAATTGGCCTGCCCGTGAGCACCTTGTGGGTTCAACCCCAAGGCTCATGTGGGCCTAAGGCGCCACGCCCAAGGGGGAACCCGTGGGGCGAGCTCAGGGTGGCAGGGGCGCACCCGCAGACACCACAGAGGGGCTGGGGCACGCCCGGAGGAGCGCAGGGCACGCGGTGGTGAAGCCCGCGCACCCGGTGTGTGCATAGTGGGCGCTAGGAGCGCGCCCGCAGGAGCCAAGAGTGGGCGCAGAGCGCGCCCGCAGGGAGAACACGGTGCTGGGCGGCACCGTGGAGGGAGAGAATTCAACTGGCCGCTCATGGGAGCGCCAGGGTGATAAACCGCGGAAAAATCCCGCGGCGTTTCGATGTGGGACGCGCAAATTCCACCGGGAGCGAATCCCAGCCGCTCATCTGATCTCGCGGCCGATCCGAGCCGCTCATCTAATCCCGCGACGCCGCGATCTGATCCAGCCGTCCGATGTCTTTCGATCACCTGATCCGACGGCTGCCGCATCGTCTCCTCCCTCGAGCTCGAGCCGAAGCCTCCCGCGAAGCCGCCGCTGAACCAGTGCCTCCCGACGACAGAATTTGAGTATCCGGCCACCTCCGATCAAACCGAAGTGTCCATTGGAATCGTCTGAGCATACCGAACACAACCATGCCTTAAAATGAGCATGCATGCTACCAGATGATGAATTCGATGAAGGCCGAAGCAAACCGAAGGTGCGAGGCCACTCGGGTGTTCATGTTTTGCATGAATTGGGTTTAAACAGAGGCCGTGCATGCGTTATAAATCGCATGCATGAGGAGGAAGAAAATAATAAAAGAACCCGCGTGCACCGAAGAGAAAAACGCAAAAAACTTGGAAAGATTTTAAAGATCCGAAGATCTCGGTGATTCAAGATTTCCCACGCGGATGAACCGAGGCTCTCCTCGCCTATATAAAGAGAGGTCGTGACCTCGATGAAGCTTGCTGATGAACTTGAAAGCTGTCCCGTGAGCGCATCTCTCTGCCTCGCGAAGTTTTGCAGCCCCGCGCAAAGAACTTGCGCGGCTGAAGGTTCCGGAGCCACCCGAGGCTTCAAAGGTCCCCTGCGCGCCAATTCTTTGCGCGACAGGAAGGAGAGGAGCTTACGCGATCTTGCGCGCTCCCTCTGTGCACCGCGGCCCCCTACGCGGTAGCACTTGCGCACCCGGAGGCTTGCGCGACTGAGGCAGCCCGTGGTGTTGTACTTTACACCCGTGGCTTGCGCGCCCGTGGTTTCCATACCCTGTGCGACAGAAGCCCCCGCGGCTGAGACACCTTGCACCCGAGACTTGTGCGGCTGTTGAAGAAGAAGTTGGCCGCGGCTCAAGCATCCCTTGCGCACCTTCTTTGAAGACAGTGGTTCGGGCAAATTGAGAACCCACTTGGACAGTGAGCAAAAGAAGGTCGAGGCCTTTGTGGCTTTTGTGCAAAAAGAACAAGAGGAGGCCTTAGCCGTTGGTGGATGTGCAAAGAAGTGAAGGGCCGAGGCATAGCCTTTGGGATGTGCAAGAACAAGTGAAGACCACACTTTGTGTGAGTTCCAAAGAAGGCCGAGGCCTTGCCTCGTGTGTGTGGTAAGAGGAGAAGAGAAATACCCGAGGCCTTTAAACAAGTGGCCATAGCCTTGTGTGTGCACCAAGTGAAGACCACACCTTTTGTGTGTGCAAAACAAGAAGAGAACCTACGGGTTAAGTGTGTGCAAGAAAAAGAGTGGAGGCCAAATACACACTCATTGTGTGTGTGCAAAGCAAAGAACAAAGTTGTGTGTGCAAAACAACAAAGTGGAGTGGCCGAACCTATGTGTGTGCTCTAAGAGGAGTGGACACACTTAGAAGAAGAAGAAGACTCACACAAAGTATAACACACATTTAAGTGTGTAAACACATTGAACAAAAGTGTGAAGTTCAAGGAAGAATGTGTGTGCTTAAAGTGACTACACCCTTTGAGGGTTTACTGCACCTAGAAGAAGAACAGGACAGTGCATGCATGCATGCATGCACGTGCACACGTGAACAGAGCCAAACCAGCTTGTGTGCATTTGAGTTGTCCATGTCTTGAAGATATTGTGATGCCATGCATTCAGTGCATGAAGTTGAAGTGAAGTGAGACTGGACCAGACCGAAGATAAAGATATTATTTGTCTGAGCATTCAGTAGTTGGAGAGAGGCCAGGTCATCCTTAGAAGAAGGAGATAAATCCTGAGCAAGACGAGAAGACCTGTTCACCATAAGTGATCAGAAGAAGAGCAAGGCCAGCAGCCTTTATCCCAGGCTGCTGAGGATACTTGAAGAACTTAAAGTGAAGAAGAGCTACTCGTGTGACTCGAGGAGCCAGGAGAAGACCCTGTGGGACTCAGGGAGAAGAAGTCTTCAGTGGGATTCTGGAGCAGGCCAGTGGGACTCTGGTAACACTGTGGGACGCAGTATAAAGACCCTCCTGTGGGACTCAGGAGAGATACAGTGGGACTCTGTATCGACCATTGTAATTTTAACAGGTTATAATGGAGAATCCATGCTGGGAGAGCATGGCAAGGATGTAGGCCTTTGGTGCCGAACCTTGTAAATCCTTGTGTCCTATGCCTTTTCATTACTGCATTATCCGGGAAAGGTTGAGAGATACAAGAAGAGTGGATCGAGGCTTTAACCAGCCATAGAGGTTTAATTGATAAAGAATCAATTAGTAAAAAGTTTTAAGGGATCACTGATTCACCCCCTCCCCCTCTCAGTGATTCACACTGATCTGGGCACTTCACAACTCAGGGCATGTTTTTTTAGAATGAGTATCTTGACTCAAGGAATTGGGTAATATAATAGAAGTATCTCAAGTTAAGGAATTTTTTTATTGTAATTTAGACATAAAAATATAGAAAGTATGATGGGTTGAAAGGGGATAAATATTAATGGGTTTGGAATACCATATAGTTTTACAATTGTGGGATATTTGGTATATTTATTTAAACAGAATATATATCAATGAAATAGGATGGTAAATTAAAATATGTAATAAATAGAGTAAGGTAATGAGATAGAATGGGTGATCATGGTTATTGGTTGTGTAAACATAGTAATTTGTGAAATAATTTTTAGATTTCAACCTTATATTTATTTCTTAGAAGGAAAATAAGAGTGGGAAATGAAGACTGAAACAAGTGATCTGATCTAGATATGAAATATAGAACACAATTTATAAACATTTTATTCAGATGGAACAGTATGTTTGAAGATGATATATCGAGTGATAATTGGTTTATCAACAAGATAATATTTACTATTTTCAACAATAGAGAATTGGAAAAACTATGGATCATCATATGATTATATATGTTTCTGATTATATCATTCAAGACTCCACTCATCATGATTAGCTGTAAATTATTCAAAATCGGCTAATACCATGTTAGTAAAAATAAAAGTTCACATTTTATAAAAACTTCTTTATAAATATTAACTTTCTTCACTTAAATAACCATAATTGGATTAAATTTAAATAATTCTCATAATATTATCTTATTTGGTTTTATAGCACCCATGGCCTCGTTTAGTAGGGATGGTTCTTATTGAATTATTTGATGGGATTGTTCCCATTCTCCAAATATTGGGGGAATAAATTATATTGTCATTTATAAAAGTTTAAGAACACTAAGGGAATACTATTTATCTTTGTCTCACCTATTCTACTATTATCAAATTATATGAAGCTAACAGGACTAAGGTGGTGTTGTCAAATTTGCAGAGTGAATTTGGATTATGACTAGTTAATTCAATCAAGCCTTGATGATTGAATCTACATTTTTCAATATATTCCAAATTATTAAATATTAAAATATTTTTGTATTGACATATTTTTCATTTTCTCATTCATTACTTTTTTGGGGAAATAATGCCTTACAGATATGTCACATGCACCATTGGACTAAAAAATGGTACTGGAAATTCACCATCCATCTTTTTCAATTTATATTTAAAGACAAATATTTCGTAGATCATGTAACTCTACATATTATGGTAAAGGTGGTCATTTTTTAGATCATTATACCTATCATCATCTAGGTTTTTCATTTCTATAAATTTTTTATGGTTGTTCTATAAGATATACATGAAGTACACTAAAACCAAATCATTATCTAAGGAATAATATTTCCCCCTACAAATATAAAAGTAACATCACATCATCCTTATCATAATGGTGTTCAAAACTATTTCTACATTCCCTGACTTCTTTATCTAATATTTTGGTTCTTTATGAGGTGTTTTCTTAGTTCCCTAATTAACATAATCTAAACATTGTATTCTTTCATAAAATCTCCAAACCCACTGGGTTTCTTTTGAGGGATGATTATTGTTGGAAAATCATCCTGTAGGTTCCCTATAGAGATCTCCATAAATATTTCTTGAAAAATATGTTTTTACAAAGAATATGTTATAACCCTCAATATTTTTATGTAATAATTGAATCAATAATTCTCTCAATTATTATAATTAGAGAGGTAAATGATATTGTTTTTCAAAACATAGACCAAATTTTTTTATAAGTTTCTAAATGATATCTACCAATAATTAAATAAACACAAATATGAAGTCATTTTATTAAAAAAAGAAGGAGATTAAAAGGTTTTAAAAAATGATCTAATCTTGATAGCCACTTGCGGTATTGGTGTTCCAAACATTGGGCCATAGTAGGAAGAAACATTGGTGATACATTTCTTTGGATATCATATTCCATTGAATTTACAGAAGTAGGGACTTATAAAGATGAGTGTATGAGTTGTCCAATATACCCACTTGGGATATAAAATACTCTCTAATTATAATTGTGTAAATCATACATCCATAGATTCCATATGAGTGTGAAGATAATCCATTAATTCTTAAGATACCCCCCTAATTTAACCTTTGGTGAATTTTCTAAATGAGCATTTGATGTCTCCAAAATAGTTAAGAATCTTGATAAAAATTTGATCTTATAACAAAATTATATAATTTATATTATATCAAGTTAAAGGGTGGACTTTATTATAATTTTTTTGGTTAATAAATCTCCTCCCATTGAATAGGGTAGCTAAATGAGACATTGCAGCTTCAACCTAAAGATCATACATAGTTGGTATATTTACCTTGAGAAAATAAAAAATGATTTTCAAAAGATCGTCGACTATATCCTTAAACTAAGAAATATACTCTAATATGGAGATGGCGTCATAATTATCAGGTGGTAGGTGGGATATTGGTGTTGACACACACTTTTCATTTCCTCTGGTAGAATCCCACCAATTATTTGGTTATTGAATATTTATAGCATATCCAAAACGGGATTTATGATAATATAAAGTATATAATACTTGATAATGTGCCTTGATATGACTGGAATTCTCTATTTATTATAACTATTTGTTATTTTATATGATGGTATCATGTTCTAAATCCTTCGTTTATTCAATAGTTATAACATTTAATAATGATAAATAAATAGAAAAAAACATTTAATTACTCAAAGAAGTTTTATATATAATCTCAATTTGTGTCTTCTTAATGGATGATACTAATTTTGAGTATGGGGAAAAAATTCCCCCATGACTAAGGTTTGTGGTTTCCAATGGGATTTTGTAGCCATAGATGCAACTCTCATTACTTTTGAAACCCATATTCTATCAAAATTCAATTGTAGAGTGAAAAAAACAATAAGTAATTCATTTTGGGTTAATTTCCTTCTTCACTGGTGGGAGATTCGTTATAGAATTCATTGAGTTCAGCTTTGTTGAAGGATGAGGATTCTAGAAAATAGAGATTTGGAATTTCTTATGGGACACATTAGGATACCAAATGTCCCTCATAGGTGATGTCAATAGATAGGATGTGGTCTTTAATATTATTTATAGTGGTTGGATGCCCTCGATGGGATCTTTTTATGTATTCCCTAATCTAGCTGAAAGGGGATGGAATAACTTCCTCTACTGTTGCTTTTTGAAATTTTTCCACCAATTGGTTATGATGACCATGGTGAATAGAAGACTTCCTGTGTAACTCTTTAGTGGTTTACTGGATATGGTGGACATCCTCCTTCACTTATCAAAGATAAACAATATAAAAATTACCTTACTCTGAATAGAGACTCCTGAAGTCTCTTGGTGGAAATTTTGAATAAGTATTCCACCTAATAATTTATCTATATGGTGTTTTCCTTGATTGATATAACCACTTAAGACTACCATTGAATATTTTCTAGGATGGAATTATCTCTCCATATAGGTACTCCAACACCACTGCATCACCATATTAAATTTAAATAATTTGAAAGGTGAACCTAAATAATTGTTTCTTAAAGATGATGAAGTTGAATTGATGATATTTTTATAAGACTGTAGTGTCATCAGTTGGTGGTTCATGGAAACCCATTTAGATTTATAGTGTCTCTTAGGTGGTAAGAGATAATTATCTCCCTTGATATATTCATTATGTATGCCATTTTATTTTTTAGAATAAACAAGAAAACTTTTAGTGAATTACACCGATAATAATGTGTGGTCTTATAAATATATTACTTCCGAAATGGATTAATGTGAGTTTCTCTGTTATATATTTAATGGATTTAATAAATCACAATACTATTTTGATCATTTGTATTCTTGTATGAATCTTGATTTTCAAGATTTCACAGCCTCTCAATGATATGGGTTGTACATAATGGATCCTTTTTGTAAATAAGATTAAGGGAGTTCATCCCATCACATAAGGGGTATTATTTTAGATTTAATGAATCAGTTAAAGGTTTATGAAAATTATATGAATCCATTCTAATAAGAATATTAATTTATATTTTTAAATTTATTGACAGACAATGTGTATTTAGTATGACACTTTACATAGGAATTATATTGGTTTATATTTGACCAAATTATGTGGTCACTCTATAATGTAAATTCATAAAGGCATGAACCCTGGACTTTATCTCCATCTATAGATTCATTGGTATCCAGTAAAAGAAATAAATATGTGATTTGGAGTTCAAATTAGGTCAATAAAATGGTTTTACTTCATATACTAAAGGGAATCAAACCCATATATTTTAGTTTCACTTAGTAGAACACGTCATAACTTATAAGGTCATGTGATAAAGGCTATAGTGGTTCCTTTTAAGATCATGCATGAATGTGTACATCCATGTTGTTTAACATTTTGTGGAGTGGAATATTTTATATTCAAATTAAATTTATAATGTTCTGCCCCAAGCTTCCATGGTACATTTCTCTTTGAATAATACAATTGTATGCGATGTACGCAACACTGAGTTCAAACTCACCAAGACCTATCAAATTAGCCTTTTAAAAAGTGGTTATGAAAAGTAATAACCACATTTTGAATTTCATATATATCCCATATAATTTTAATATTCGTCTTTTGTGTTTCATAGACATAATATAAGGAAAAATTCAATTTTCAGATAAAAGAAATATTTTTCAAAAATAAAGTTTTTCCACCTTTTAATGGAGAACCCTTTTTAAATCCAATATTTTAAACTTTTATATATATTTAATTTGATGAAATTAAATTTTTATTTACAATCAGAACATAAAAATTTAGTTTCAATAAATTTTTCGTGTTTTTCTGATACCTTTTATATTTTGGTGAATAGTTAAAAATACTAAATTTGAATTGAAAAATAATTTTTTCATCAAAATAACTTATAGTATTAAATTATTCATTTGAATGGTTTTAATTATAATTAGATTATATTTTTATCATTTATTAAAATGTATTTCATTATAAGTAATGTCACTTTTAAATTTCACATAAACACATGTCAATATTTTGATAGTTTTTACTTTTTAAAAATCCACTTTTTATTTTTGACAATAGGAAATAATTATAAATAAATTAATGAAACTTATATGTTTTGAATTTGTTAAAATATAATTCATTTTTAATTCGGAATATCAAAATTATCTTAGGTAGAAATTTTGTTACTGTTCTAAAAACATTCAAATTTTGATGAATAATGAAAAACATTGTGTTATTGTTTAAAACTGACATATTACTTAAATAATAATTTATTTTATTTTATTTTATTTTAATTAAAAATAGTTAAAAAATATATATATATGTTCAATGTAATTTATTGAAGTCATTTTATAATAAGTTTAGATTTATAAAATATTATTGAGCTTTTTGCCGTCTTTTACCCACCTTCTAGGCACATTTGCAAATTTGCATAAAATGTAATTTTACCACTTTTTTGAAAGGAATTTCAAAACTCCGAGAGACACATTTGACATCAGTAAGTAAAATGTGGTTCAATAAGATAATTTTTTTGATGAATAGTAACTTCTGTCTTTTATTTACCTCAGTTAAAAGTAAATAGGGTAATTAAAGGTAAAACTGATATTTCAATTACCCTAAAACATGTCCTAATTTTATTGGATTAGTGTATTTCGACTCAAAAAAACCTTAAGAATAAAAAATGATCATTTTGGTCCACTTTTATTATATTAGGAAATTTATAATTATTTTATTTAAAGAAGATTTAAAAGTATAAAATTCAAATTTTAATAACTAAACCATTTTTAATATTGGGTTATACTAATATAAATTTGACTATAAATATTAATTAGAAACATAAAAATATTTCGTATTTTATTTATAATCTTTATACAATTAATAATTAAATTTATATATTACATAATTATGATGCAGTAGTTATCCTATTAATGAAAGAATAAAATAATTGATATTATAAATATCACAATAAATATAAATTCAGGATTTTGATGCATTTAATGAATTTTATATGTTAACATGTCTTTTAGGTTTGATTCAATGATTTTTTTGCAAAGTAATAATTTTTTATGACTTTCAAAAAAACAAAATACTAAATAGAGTCAATATTAACATAAATGAGTTTTCAAAACAAATACTATTTTATTAAATGATAAAATACTCCTAAAAATGTAAGGTTTGTCCAAAGGACGTAGATAAGATTTGATATGTTAGTAATGAACCACATGGGATTCTCTTGGCATTTTATAGTAAATTTATTATCCATTTATTATCATAATACAAGAGGACTAGGTAAAAGTTAAACTATTTAACTAAGAGTTAAATAAAAAAGATAGGTTTAATATGGTGACCTAACCTTGTATAAAACCTTTTGGTTGAGATGATTTAGACACATCCCCACCTTATCTTGAAAATAAATCAACATGGAGCCATTAGAACCAAAAATTATTTTATAATAATATAATATTTCAAACTTTTCCTAAAGTGGCCCTCACCTCTCTTATAAAAGGGTACTTCTCCTTATCTAAAAGTCACAACTCCAAAGCCATTTGACTCGAACAAACCCTACCCAAATCTCTTCCCAATGTCCCTCAAATCCACTTATAGGCATTACCTTGAGAATAAAGCCAACCTATGGAGACCCTTTGTTAAAATAAAAAGGAAACACCCAATAAAGAGGTGGTTATTTTATCACCTCTTTCAAATTTCTTTTATTCTTCCACATTATCTTAATTTGTTATTTACATACCAAAATATTAACTCTAGTACCTTATACACACTATGATTTTATTATAAATATGGTACAACAATACTCAATATTTTATCCATCCTATGAATGATAATGTCACCATGCGTGCATACGTACGGCTTACCGTCTCCACATCATGGTGTAATTCTTTATTAAACACTACGTTATTTGGATGGATATAATGATGAGTAATATGTATATAAATAATGAAAATAAAATTATAATTTCTATATAAAATTAATATACCATCCAATTACACACCTTTTAATAATTAAGGAAATGATATCATCACTTATGTGAACGTATGACTTACTATATCCACGATGCGATGAGATTCATTTACAGGTTCACCATTCAATGTTGATTAAAAAATATATATTATTAAAAAGTATCTAATATATGAAATAATAATACTACTGGACATATATATATATCTATCTATGTGTTTTTGTGTGTGTGTGTGTGTATGTATGTATGTGTGTATGTATGTAGGTATGTATGTTCATACATATATCTTATTCACATACTTCCGTTCAATACAATATGAAAATGGATATAGCGTTTATGCATGCGTACGGCCTACTGTCTCCATAAACGGTGTTTTCCATTCTATATATCTATCTATTATACATATTTATATGCTAAATATATTATATATATATATATATATCATATTTTCTAATCTGGAAGTATTTAAATCATGATCTAAATGATATGATCAAGAACAACTTGTTAAAACATGTACGATAAAGAAATCGATTATTACCTGAAATGTTAATTTAAAAAGGAAATCATTAGTAAATGGTTAGTATAAAGTCTTAAATTAATTATGTATGATATACTAAATATGAATATAGAACTGGTATAATTTATTAACATATTATCATCATTATACACGAGGTTAAATGTACCCTCTACCAAAGGAAAGTGCAAGGTAAGGTTTAATTCCTCAATGTCATTTTTATCTGAGATTGTTTATGTGTGTGTATATTTTGGGAAATATTTATTATAAAAGTCCATGTTTCAAAAAATATATTTCAAAATGATTCTCCTAAGGATCTCAATAACTAAAACATCATTTTAATATTTTTAAATATTTATTCTTCTAAATATTTTTCATTAATGTCCATGTGTTCAAAATGGTTTTATGGATTTATTTATATGGACATGATTGTTTTAAAATGTTAATTCCTTTCAATAGTTATAAAGTGGTATGGGACACTTTTAATAAAAAAATATCTTCCAAATTAATTACATTATAAATTTGGGGATTTTAAATGATTTCACAAAAAGGGATATTTCTCTAAAAAAAATTTACTAATCATTTTCAACTACATCAACATCCTTTACTGGATATTATTCTTGGTTAAGGTTGATTTATTATAATCAAATATTGTATATTGTATTGAATGAGTTTTGACATGTTTGACTATGGATTTTCTATTTTTATACCCTTCATGTTTTATGGGTGAAGTATTGACACTTTATATGATCATTTTAATACAAATTTTTATGTTATGTTTCAATATTTTCATATGAGGAATGAAGTTGACTTAGTAACTGACGGGTGGAGCACACTATTTCTCCTCGATGCATCAGTAGGTCTCATGATACAAACTAGTGTCTTGGCACAAGGCCTTGACAAAATTATTATATTTAGTCTTCGCATGAGGCATTGACTATGTGGTAATGATGTCTGGCATTAGGCATTCCATCATTATGAAATTAATTATTACATATGATTATTCTAATAGTATAATATCCATGTAAACATTTATATGGTAATGTTTTGTTTATTTTATCCATATTATATTCATGTTTATGTTTAAAAGGATGTTGTTTTTTTACACATCTCACCTTAAAAGTTTATATCTTCCGCTAAATTATTTACCCTTACTGAGAATCTAAGCTCACCCCTTTCATATTTTTTGTTTCCCGAGGATTCCAAAAATTGTATTATGTTTGATATGAAATCATAATCTTAGAGAATAATGGGGTTCCCAATAGATTATTTATGTATTTTTTTATGTTTTAATGTGTAATGTAACATTCATGTATGTAATCTATTTTCCAAGACTACTAAATTGATAGGTCCTTTGGGACATGATTCCTTGTAATCATGCCAATGTATTTAAATAATGCACAAGCTCTAGGCCTCAGGAATCAGGGTGCTACAGTAGGTATTAAAGCAAGTTTATTACAATCCTTGGAAACTATATTTAGAAAAACCCAGATTAGAAAACATTACCCTAATATAGAATTTGAGTAATAGTATAGAATAACTTCCTAGAATTTTGGTAATGTAGAGATTTTGTGAATTTTCTAAGAAATACATTTTTGTCTAGATATGAGTAGGTAGAGGTGGCTCTGGCACAGATGTACCTAGGAGTGAAAACTCCAACAAGGATTTTTGGGCTTGACCCAGGGTATCCTAGTACATGAAAACTGGCCTTGCTGCACTCATTATTACAACACACCCGGGGGATATGCTTAGGAGAATTCATATTTTCTTTACAACCCATTATGAATGATTTATGAGTAAATATGTCAGTAAACAAACCAATGTTAAGATTATGTGACTAGATTTGTGAAAATATTCAATTAATGATGATATTTTTTATATTGTTTGTATTATACATTATGATATGATCTAACCTAGTGAATGTTGTCATTTAAAAATAGTGCTCAGCAGGGGAATGTGAACTCCAATAATATGAATGATCCAATGAGTTAAAATGATCATAACTTTCATGATATTAAGCCAAAATATAGAAAGGAAATTGTCTCCCATGTATCTTTATCATATAATGAAATAGTATCATATGTTAATAAGATAAGTAAATAATTCTCGGAGTCCTATGGATTTGAATGGTATCATGAGAAGAATAGGATGGTAGAGAGAAAGATGAATAAAGGGAAGAGGGGAAATAAGGATTTCCCCACATGTGATAACTTTGGAAAGAATCCCCTTGGTAAATGATTGAAGGGTATAACAGTATGTTATAAGTGTGAAGAAAAGGGAAACCATGTTCGTGATTGCGAGGGTATGATAATGGTTTCAAATGTACAACTATTCATCTATAAGGAGTAGGGATAATACGCAAATCAATGTCCAAATCATCAGAGTATGCCCCAAATGATGCTATTGGATAATAGTCAAGTTATGAGTCTACTGTAGATGAAGAGTAATGATTAATGTTCATATATTGTAATTAAATAATTTTGTCATTTAAGTATTGTATTAATTATGTTCAATTTATACAAATTATAAAGTATATAATGATTTTACTACATTATGTTTTCATTAATGAATTGAGATTTATAATACCAAGTAAAGTGACACAGTTTTGAGATAAACATTTCGAAAATATATGGTTGAGGGAAATATAACCCTTAATATGTTTAGGAAACTTAGATAATGATTTCAGAATAAGATATAATTGAGTTTGATGATGTATATTATATTTTATTGACAAACTTGGAACTAATTAATTGTTTGTTTATTCCATAATTGTTGGAGTTTACAATATTTTTGTATATATTGAGTATATCAAGTATTCTATAAGTAATAAGGGAGCATGACTATAATCAATAAAGTTTTATGGTAATTCAAGATGTTAACATGTTTTAAAAGAATACATGATAATGGTATTCACATGTTATTAAATGGAAAAAGAGATCATCATAATGATTTCCTTATAAATTATGGAATGTGAGTTTGTACAGAAGTATTTTAGATAAGTCTAAAGGTTGGAATGAATTTAGTTGGACATTATATTATATTGTTTAAGGTTAATAATTTTCTTAATATTATTTTGGGATTGTTATAAAAAGGAAAACCAAGAGGTCGGGCAACAACCTGTCACATCCGTCCAGGCCACGAGATATGAACATGCAATCGAAAGGTGATAGGGGTGCATCACCTACCACTGGCCTACGTGTTTTCTTAGTTTGTATAATGTAGTTTTTTTTAAATGGGCCGATTGATGAATTATAAATTCATTTTTTGGAACCCTATAAAATTAAGATAAATATAATATTTTTGAGTTTTATTATATTTTGGAGTGAAAGATGAGTGTGTGGTAGAAATTAGTTAACAGATGGAACTATACTTTTCAAGTATTATTTTTTAATTTTTCTAAGAAGAAATTAATTCTTAACCTTTAGTCAAAGGATCTTAAAACCAAAACTGTGTTATCTTAATACCGTGTTCTTTTTGAACTGATAATATTTTAAGTCATTATATATTTATGGCTTTAAGGCCCTCAATTTTCTATTCACTTGTTTGTGATTGATAACCTCAGCCACTACTTATAAATATTTACATTTTCCCTCCAATTATAATTTCCACCAATTTAATAATATTCTAAATCCTTATTTGGTGGTGTCTTTTTCATTTTCCTTTCCCACTTTTGAAGACAAAATTTTATTGACACTATTTTCAATGTGGGTTTTCCAGAAAGGTATTTTCTATTTTATTAGCCTTTTATTTTTAAAGAACAATTTCAAATTTTGAGGATGAAATTTATTAAAGGAGCAAAGAATGTAACACCCAAAACTTATACGGTACTTTTCTCTTTGAATAATAATATAGCATGTGATGTATGCAACACTAGGTTCAAGCGCACCACGACCTATCTAACTAGCCATTTAAAAGGTGATAATGAATAGTAATAACCACATTTTGAAATTTATATATATCTAATATAATTTTAAAATTCATATTTTGTATTTCTTAGACACAATAGCAGGACAAATTAAATTTTTTAGATAAAAGAAGTAATTTTCAAAAATTCAGTTTTTCTTCCTTTTAATGGAGAAACCTTTTTAAATCCAATATTTTACACTATTATATATGAAATTTTATGAAATTAAATTCTCCTATATAATTGTGACATAAAAATTTAGTTTCTATAATTTTTTTTGTTTTTCTAATAAATTTCATATTTTGTTGAATAGTGAAAAATACTAAATTTTAATAGAAAACAACTTTTTTAATAGAAATAATTTATTCTGTAAAATTATTAATTTTAATGGTTTGGAAGTATAATTATATTATATTTTTATCATTTAGTAAAATTTAGGTCATTATAAGTAATTTCACATAAAATGTTTACATAAACACATGTCAATCTATTGATAGTTTTTACTTTTTAAAAACATGCTTTTAGATATTGACAACGAGAATTAATTTCAAATTAATTAATTTAAATTATATCTTTTGAGTTTGTTAAAATATAATTTATTTATTAATTTTTAATATCAAAATTAACTTACGGTAACTTTTTTGTAATCTTCTAAAAACATTCAATTTTTGATAAATAGTGAAAAACACTACATTATTATTTAAAACCGTCTTTTTATTTAAATAATTATTTATTTTATTTAAATTTATTTTATGTATAAATAGATAAATAATACCTATATATGTTCAATTTAATTCATTACAGTAATTTTATAATAATTTTAGATATATAAAAGTTTTTTTTAACTTTTTACTGTCCTTTACCAACCTTCTATACACATTTGAAAATTTGCATAAAACATAATTTTACTGCTTCTAAGAATCAAATTTCAAAAATTTGTATGAAGTGGTTGACATCAGTAAGTAAAATGTGGTTTAATAAGACAATTTTTTGGGTTAATAGTAACTTTTGACTTTTATAGACCAAGGTTAAAAGTAAATTGGGTAATTAAAGGTAAAAATGATATTATAATTACCCAAACACATGCACTAATTATATTTGATAAGTGTATTTCGGAAAAAATCAACCTTAGGAAAAAAATTGATCCTTTTGGTCTTCATGGATTAGATTAGGGCATTTATTATTATTTTATTTAAAAAAGAGTTAAAAGTGTAAAATTCAATGTTTAATAACTAAACCATTTTAAATATAGTGTTATAAATAATATAAATTTGACTATAAATATAAATTATAAATCTAAAAATATTTCCTACATAATGGTATTTTATTTATAATTTTTATACGTTAAATAATTAAATTTATTTTTTACATTGTGATGATGTGGTAATTACCTTAATAATGAAAGAATAACATAATTGATATTATAAATATCTAAATAATTATAAATTGAGACTTTTCATGCATTGAACTGATTTAATATGTTAATTTGATATGTTAGGGATAATTCAATGAATTGTTTTTCAAGTAATAATGTTGTTAGGACTTTCAAAAAACCAAATACTAAATAGTGTCAAAATTGACAAAAATGAGATTTTAAAACTAATACTATTTTATTAAATGATAAAGTAATACTAAAAATATGAGGTTCATCTAAACGACATACATAATATTATATATGTCAATAATGAACAACTTGGGGTTATCTTGGATTTTTATAGTATGTTTATTAACCGTTTATTATAATAATATGAAAGGACATTGTAAAAGTTAAACTATTAAACTAAGAGTTAAATCTAAAACATATGATAAATATGGTGACCTAAACACGTATAAAACCTATTGTTTTGGAGTATTTTAACCCATACCAACCTTATTTTCGAAATAAATCAATTTGGAGCCATTATAAAACCTAAAATGATTTTATAATAAAACAATATTTCAAAAAAATTCTAAAGTTACCCTCACCTATCATATAAAAGGGTACATACCCTTCTCTAAAAATGACTCCTCCAAAGCCATTTTGCTCATCCAAACCCTACCCAAATCTCATCCAAACTTCTATCCCTTCAATCTACAGGCCTTTCCTTGAGAAATAATAAAACCTAAGTAGACCTTTTGTTCAATTCAAAAGGAAACACCCAAAGAAGTTGTAATTAATTTATCACCTCTTTAAAGTTCTTTTCTTCTTCCACTTTATCTTTCTTTGTTATTTCCATAACAAAATAATAACTCATTTACCTTCTACATATTATGATGTTATTATAAATATCGTACAACCACACTCATTATTTAATCCATCCTATGAATTATAATGTCACCATGCTTGCGTACGTACGGATTACCATCTCCATGCCATGGTATAATTTTTTATTCAACACTATGTTATATTGATGGATATAATGATGAGTAATATGTATATAAATAATGAAAAAAACATGATAATTTATCTTTACAATTAATATATCATCCAATTCTATACATTTTAATCATTAAGGAAATGATATCGTCGCTCGTGTGTACGTACGACTTACCATCTCCACAATGGGATTAGATTCATTTCTAGGTTCATCATTCAATGATGAATATAAAAATATATATTATTAATAATCATGTAATATAGGAAATAATTATTCTATGGGATATATATATATGTACATAGATATATTTTATTCACTTAAATTCTTTCAATACTATATAAAAATGGAAATAGCATTTATGCGTACGTACAACCAACCATCTACATAAATGGTGTTTTCCATTTCATATATATATATATATTATACATATTTAATAATATACTATGGTCATTATACAGGAGGATAAACATACCCTCAGCCAAAGGAAAGTGAAAGGTAAGGGTTAATTCCTCAATCTCATTATTATCTGAGATTGTTTATGTGTATGTATTTTCTGGGACATATTTATCATCTGTGTCAATGTTTCATAAAAGAAATGCGAATATGATTATTTTAAAGTTATCTATAACTAAAACATCAATTTAAATGTTTAAAATATTTTTTCTTCAAAATCATTCCCAATAATGTCCATGTTTTCAAAATGGATTTAAGGATTTATTTATATGGACATGATTGTTTTAAAATGTTAATTCCATTCAAAAATTTCAATGTGATATAAGAAAATTTGTTTTAGATATAAATTTTAAATTACTTCCTTTATAAATGTGTGATTTTTAAATGATTTCCCAAAAAGGGATATTTATCTCAAAAAGTTTTACTGATCATTTTCAACTATGTCAACATCTTTTAAAGGATCTTATTCTTGATTAAGGTTGATTTCATATAATATAGTCTTCCATGTTTCATTCAATGATTTATGGTATGTTTGACTATGGATGTTATATTTTTATACCCTTTATGATTTTTGGTGGAAGTATTGACATTACTTATTCTAGTTTTAATAAAAAATTTATGTTATGTTTCAACATTTTCAAATGAGCAATGCGGTGGACATGGTAAGTGATGGGTGGAGCCTGCTATATCTCCTCATTGCAACGATAGGTCTCATGAGACAAACTAGTGTCTTGTAACAAGTCCTTGGCAAAACTGTTATTTGTATTCCTGGCACGAGTTATTGACTATACGTTAATGATGTCCGACATTAGGCATTCCCTCATTATGAAATTAAATATTACATGTGATTATTCGACTTTTATAATATCCATTTGCATGTTTATATGGTAATTTTTGATTTATTTTATCCATATTATGTTCATTTTTATGTTTAAAAGGTTTTTTATTATTGCACATCATACCTTAAAATTTTATAGCTTCCACTAAATTATTTAACCTTACTAAGCATCTGAGCTCACCCCATTCTTATTTTTTTTCCCAAGAATACAAGAAGTGTATTATATATGATATGTAGGGTTAATCTAGGGGAATAATGGCATTATCAATGGATTATTTATGTAGTGTTTTATGTTTAAATGTGTAATGTAATGTTCATGTATGTAATCTATTTCCCAACAATACTAAACTTATCGGTACTTCTGGAATTGATTCCTTATAATCATGCCACTGTATTTAAATAGTGCACCGACTCTAGGCTTCTAGAATTAGGGAGTTACATATAATATTTTGAATATTATCCAAATGGAACCTATAAATGGGTATGTATATGAATAAAACAAGATCATCCCTTTAGAGGTTACAAAATATGGTAATCTATTTCAAGGTATCTTTTGAAACCCATAAAGAGTATCTCATCTCAAAGTATATAAAGAAACCAATATTAGTATCAATACTCAAGAAATATGATGAGGCCAAGAGGATTATTTTAAATCACGGAATATGTGGAATCCATGAGGGGTGTCTCAACTCAATGAATATGAGGTGGGAAAGGGAAGTATCTCAGCTTTTTGAATATGAAGAAACTAATATGGAGTATCTA
Organism: Viscum album; assembly: GCA_963277665.1. NCBI lineage: Eukaryota > Viridiplantae > Streptophyta > Magnoliopsida > Santalales > Viscaceae > Viscum > Viscum album. The sequence continues at coordinate 366,909,489 of OY728119.1, read as the reverse complement.
AACTCATGGTATATGAGGAAACCATGAGAAACATATCAACATAAGGCATATGAGATAAGAATGAGGAGTATCTTAACTCTAGGAATATGAGGAATCCAATAGGATTATCTTTACTCAAGTAATATGAGAAAACCAATAGAGGTATATTTACTCAAGGAATATAAAAAACCATTAAAAAAATCTTGGATCAAAGAATATGGGTAAATTTTATGAATCATATTGAATAAAGGAATATGAGGAAACTAGTAAGGGTTTCTTAACTAAAAGAAAATAATGAAACTAAGTGGGGTATATCGACTTAAGAAATTAAAAAGTATATCATCTTAAGGATTATGAGGAAACAAAATAAAAAAATAAAAATCAAGGTATATGATAAAACCCACAAGTTATCTTTCATTCATGGTTGGGGATATAGTTATCGTAACCCCAATTATATTTTACACAGTATAAAAACATTATTTTTGTGACTGTAAAATTTTCAAGGGGTTCAGTGAAATTAGAAGAGGGATCAAATTTAAATCCTAAAACATTTCTAGTAAATAAACTATACTAGGGGTGTGGAAGAGGAGGCCCAATTTTATGGCCTTGTATTGTTGTGTTGGGGACTCGAGTAAGAGGGGTAGGTGAATTAGTTCCCATGAAGGAGACCTGGGTGAACTGGCCACTATGTAATAGTCATAATTGAACTAGCACCCATGAGACCAGTGCCAATGTGGATGGTGATTTGGTGATTTGGTGGATATGTGGTTAGACCTCCAATGGTTTGACATTCAAGTGCCTCGAAACTCAATTCAAACGATTCCCAAGTGGCCAGTTACCATGTTAATAAGATCTCAAGTGTTTGGGTGCTGATTTGTCTTGGTCCCTAGAGAATTCCTCTAATTATGAGGACTTGGGTGTTAACCTTTATATCCCCTATCTAGTTTTAGATACAAAAAAATCACATGAAGGAGGGTTTATATGCACTAAAGGTCATTAGTGATTATGTTTTACCTTGGTTGATAATTCTTCGTATATCCCCTCATAGTGTCAATTATGGGAGGCAAGGTGATCATTTTATAGGAAATCCATAAAAATGGAATCTATCTCTGACCTATAATGATTTTAGTAAACCATTTGTGGTTTCTGGGAATGATCATGATGGACATGTCTCATCATCTAGATGTGTGATATAAGACACATGAATTAGGGAATTTGTTTGGTAACACATGTAGAATAGGGAACATGTGTTATAAGGTATGTCGATTAGGGAACTAATGGTAGTGAATGTGAGAAACATAATGTGTTCACAGAGCTATGTATGAATTCAAATCTTGGCATGTTTCTTATTCTATAAACTTCCTCTTTATTTTCTCTAAGTAAATAATTGGGGTCAAGGGATCCTTTTATAAGTAAACTCCCACCTATGCACCCATGTAAGGCAATGATACATGGATTACAAATAAAATCATAAGGATATAGGAAGTTAATGTGGTGGTACATGACACTGGTTTCATGAATAGACTTATTATATTATTAAATTACCACCTCAAATGGTTATATCATTTTATCTACATATACATTTTGGATCTATGATCTATCGAATAAAATTTTAAAAAGACAACATATGCCACAAAATGAATATCGTGCTCATAGTAGTTGTCTTTAAAGTCAAAAATATTATTTTATAATTTCTAAGGATGTATTCAAAGGATATAGAAACTATTTTTTGAAAAATAGATAAAATATATAACCTAATCCAATTGAGTGGTTCTCACCCCTATGTCACCATATTGCTTAACATTTTTGAAGTTCCTCCTCCCTTTGGAATATGAGAAGTCATGTAGCACATAGATATCATATTGGTTTCTTCTTAATTGAGTGTTCACTCCTTCATCATCAACTCAACACATTTCATCCAAGTGAGTATCATATTATGGTAATCATGAAAATGTTCTTGGAGATAAAATTTCATGTGAAAAAATTGTTTCAAAGTAGATTTTATCTATTCATGATTCTTGTTTTCCATCATGATTAAGGAGGAATTACATCATGTATTTGGTACAAAGTTATGCATTAGCATATAGGCTGGAGTTGGTTCTAGGTATAATGTAAAATGTTTTATTTATTTGGAAATCACATGACGATACATAGAGTAGAATACCAATACTTAGTAAATAAAAAGAGGATTTTTTTGGAGTTATCAATTAGATACCGTGTGTTTTTATGAGTTTCTCCTTAGTATAGGAAATGATGGTTTGGAAATTGATGCATGTTTTCTCTATGATTTATTATTATTATAAATTATTTGTGTAATTTTGAGAGGTATCTTAATGATTATCACTACCTCCAGGATTGGAAATGGTTTATGAAATATTTCAAGTCTCTTATTTTTTTTTATATTATCATATTACTTCAAAAGTGGTAGATTTTAATGATATCATTATGAGAAGGGTATTAATTTTTTTTGGGTATCCAGATGAAATTTCATATAGGATATAGAATGTTATTTGTATGAATGTTATTCCCTTAGTGGGAGATATTTGTAAACATTTAGTTGTAGAGGAATGAACTAGGTATAGTTATTCAATTCTGAAATTGAAATACCTAGATTTATTTAGAGTTTCTCATATTTAGAATGATATGTAATTTTATTATAATGATGGTAGTTAAATAAAAGTGTTTGTAAATGTTTTTACCTTTTTTGATTATAGTTGAATCCTTTTATGAATTTGAAATAGGTTAGTAATACCAAGACCCAAAATTTTGAATTTTGGGAGTTCTTGAAATCATATTAATTTTTATTTAATAAGTAAAAAATAGCAAATTTTCTAGTATTGGGATACATTTTTTAATGTCCCATTATATTTTGGATATAAGTATTAACCACGGCTATTGATTTAGTGATTTTTAAAAGTGGTTAGTTTTTTCCAATAAATGTCAGATGATGGTAGAAAAAGTAATTACTTATTTACATAATTAATTCAAATTTTTAGAATTATTCTTAGAAAATAAATAATAATCAATGTTTGATATGAAATGTAATTTTTTAAGAGTTTATGTGAAATTTTTGGGACTAAAACCATCCTAACCATGTGTATGTCAGAATTTTTGAGGTGTAGAAGTTCGTCAATAAGGCTCGATGTTGGATCAATAATCAAGAAGACTCCCATCAGAAATCTATTTGGGGCGTTGTTGTTTATGTGGTTAAGGAAATGTCAACACCCCAGTCACTTTAACTCTAATGTTGGGGTACCAAGGACATGGTGGGAGCCACAAGAAATTTGATGGGAGCCACTATATTTTTGGTGTTTTGTTTGATGTTTTCTTGAAATTTTAATTTTATTTAATTAATTGAAAAAAATGTAATGGGGAGGGGGTATCTGAGTCAACCATGGTCAACAAAAATCCCCTCCCTACTTTGGTGTCCTCTACTCAAAATGGGATTTTCCCCATTTGATCATTGTTCTTTACACAGTCAATCCTCAGGGCCTATGGTGGGTTATTATCCTTACACTACAACATATAATTGTTTAGTTTCCATTTTTGGTGTATTTATCAACCAAAATATATATTTTAGGAAATTTCCACTATATTCTATTTATCTTAATTTTTTTTGAATCATGTCTTGGATTCAAACAAATTGTCTCTTACTAGTGTTAGGCAGTTGGTGACTAGTTATGTCTACTATTTATGTAATTTATTTCATCATGTGGTTTTTTAGAGTGGGTAATTGAGTGACTATAAATGGAACCACTTGAAATTTTCCTTGATATAGTGTGATGTGTATAGGCAGTCTCATGTGCATATTCTATCTTGATATTTTATGTATGGGTTGAGCTTGTTTGGTTATTCTAGGGATTTCAGGGATAATTTCCCATGTTTTATCAATATATTGTTACTAAGTTGTATTTATTTGTGAGATTCATTGGTGATTTAATCACAGTAGTTCCTATATCATTGTGGTAAATAAGGATGATTGAGTGTGTTATCATAAGATGTTTTTATGAGACTCATTATTATGGATGACGCTCTTTGTTTCTTAAATGAAGGGTGACTAGATGGCTTGGTCACTATGTGGTGGTTGTATCCACTATTGATTTACCCACATAGGGTTTTGTTAATGATCATGAGTAGTGTGGAAGGATACTATGTAGATATAGAAATTAGTAATAAGGGATGGTTTTGATCACCATTTGATGGTACAACACACACATGAGGAGTGAATGTGTTCATGATGATGAACAAGAGACTACGATGTGTGAGGGTTGGAAAAGTGGAATGGGAATGAGATGGTATGTTTCATGGAGTAATAAGAAAATTTATACAGAACCGTGAGAGCCTCTATATATGATCTAACCATGGGTGAATGTTTCCACTGTAGTGTTATCTACGATTGTCTGTTCACTTACTATAGTCTTGTACAACGTGATGTTTTGTGGGGTTTTTTATTTTTTTAGTTATCATGCATTACACTTTCTATGCACCCAAATACATGTTGGTATTATCTATGGACCTCATTGGTAGTTACATGTTTTGTTCATACTCTTACACATCATGGACACGTCAGTTCATGTGTTTACATTATGTATCATGTTTCTTGAAAAGGAAAGGGCCATGTAACTTGTGTTATGGTGATGTACCTGAAATGGGTGTATATGTGGGAAGTTAATTTTTTAAAATGGGTTGGAGAGATCATCGGTTCCACTTGGAGTTAATTCTCTTTGTTAAAATTCTATTATGATGGTATATGATCAGCCCATGGTCAATCCAAACTATTTTTTGTATAATTATATGACATTTTAGTTACTATTTTTTTTATAGCGTGAGATATGTAATCAAAATCACACTTAGTGTTATTTTATGTAGATATTTATTGAAATTTATTCCACTGTTGTTAAGAATATAAATGTTTGAAAGTATAATCTCCCCATTATTACATATATATCATCACCACTAATTAAAAAGATTTTTTAAGGAAGTGTGCTTAGTGTATATAGAACTATTATCTAGTCATATTTGTGGTCAACTTGGAAGGTACTATACATTAAATGTGGTGATAATGTTGTCTAATTATTATAGGAAGAGACACCATATAATTATATTAATTATATGTCACTTTAGAAATAATAAAATAGCGTATTCCATGATAATATAGAATAAATATGTAATTTAAAAATTTATGATATGTTATAAGATGAATTGAGGGGATAGAAAACAAGAATCTAATTAATAAATAAGATTGAGGAAATTTAATTTAGATGAATTAAATAATAAATCACTAGTGTCTTTATTTTCTAGTATCTCAAGTATTTCAAGGGAGAGAGCTTGTGTAATTTTTGTCGCATGGGGGATCATGATAGAAAAAATATGAATATTGGGTTTTGAGGAAGTTTTATTAGAAATCATTAAGGTATTGGGAAATATAATTCTTTATCAATTTTAGGTAAGTAACCTAAAATTCATCTCTATTAATAATCCTTATGAATCTACCATTATTTTGATTTTATATGTAAAATAGATTATTAATAATAATTCATATTGATGAATATATGGTGAATAATTGTTTAAATTTATATATATATTTTTAATTTTTGGAAGAAATATTCTAAATGAATATTTGTAGGTAATATGAATTAATATTGGATTTTTGAGTTATGGAAATTGATAAATAGTAGAAATAAAATAAGGAAATTTATAGAAAACAAAATTATATGACTATATAGTTTTAATTGATAGAGATAAAAGTAAATGAATGGTAGATATGAATATGAATTGAGGAATCGATATTGAATATTTTTTATAATTCATGTTTTAATTAGTTAATAATATTTTATGATATAAATTATCATTAATTATTATTCATGAACATTTATAAAATAATTTTTATGACCACATATAGAGTTCTTTTTCTATAATGTTGCAAAATAGTATAAAATACATCATAGGTGAGATGGGTTCAATTTATATACTTTTTCATGGTTCATTACAATTCAACATGGGGATAACTCCACTCATTAGAAAATGTGGTAAAGTTACAGTGAGAGTTAGGTACAAAGTGGAAGATAGTTACAAGAGGATTTTCAATAATGTTTTGGGTAAATACATCAATATAGAATTAGATAACCTTTATAAATACGTTGCATGGGGTGTTTTAAATGATGCATGGTTTATGATAACATGGTAAGGGATCTTTCAAAATCAACTAAGTTCTTGAATATTAATTTTTATAGGGATATTTTTTGTGGGAAATATTTATTGTATTAATGGAACATTAATCTTATATAAACCCATAGATAAAGATATCTATGTGAACAAATATTTTCATGAATGTGAGACTATGTGGTGGATGATGTAGATTTATTTAAAATGGTCTTAATAAGCCTCATAAATGGGATGAGGTTCAAGAGTTATGTACACCCATGATATGAAGAATGTTGGTGATGTGATAACTAAATTTCTTGGATATGAATTTATGGTAGACCTAGGTGGGATCATAGTATATATGTGTGTGTGTGTGTGTGTGTGTTTCCGTATTCTATAGTACCTCTGTATGAGTGGTGGACTAGGTTAATTGATAAATAACTGGTGGAGGATTGTATTCATTTAAAAGCATATCATACGGATTTTCATTTTTTGATTAATGGTGTGGTTATTAGTGTGATATATAATAATGATGATGATAATGATGATGGTGAGGATGTTATTGGTAGTCATATTGGATATGTGATTCTTAGTGATGTAGATATAGGTTGATGAGGGATGTATCCCCAAAGGCAGGTAGTCTATAATATAATGAAAGTCCTTGTATGTGGAAAACATCCCAATTATTAAGATATAATGGGTATTGTTTTCGTGAAATTATGAAAATGATTGTTAAAGGGGTATTCCCTATGGGGGGACTATCAATAATAAAGTGAGATTCCATGAGGGTAGACAATTATCCATTGGATGCAGGTTATGGTGTGCAGGGTACCTAAAATTAGACACTTGAAAATCTTGTGAGAGTCACTATAAGTTGAAAACAACCCCACCAATGTATATGGATACGTGAGTTTCTATGTGTGTGTCTATTTTTGTGTGGTTTTCTGTGTTTTTGTCTCTCTATGTATGTGGAATGTTTGATATGGGTGGATATTTTCTTAAGGTTTTGATGTTATGATGTAGCTTTTCAGGGTGGAAAACTACAAGAGGATTTTTTAAATGAGGTATTATCCAGTGGAAAACTACTTAGATATATATTCGTGGATGTTTTTTATATAGAAATGGTTATGTGATAATTTGGTATGGGGATTGTGATTTGGTGTGAAAGTGAGATGATTACGTGGTATGGAGTTCAATTTTTTTTTGGATGGTTGACTTTTTGAAATATTTTTGTTAACTAAATATTTTTTTATTTATTCCATACATAATATCACAAAAAATGGATCATTCACGTGGACACATTACATTTTTGATGAGTTACCTATTGAAAATATTTAAATTCTTACCAATGGTTTATAAAAAATTACTCCCATGTTTTCTAGATAGAGTATGTGGTGTGGTTGGGAAACATTACCTCTATACATATGATACTTTTTGGAAATATATATTACATTATTACTCACATGATGAGTTGATAAAATGATATAGTCGTTATTTTTTTCAATTCTTAGGTAACAATTCAGCGACATGACATGGTTTGATATACAATATTCATAAATTTTTGTTGGAAATGAATTATTATACTCATACAGATATAGAGTGTTAATTTATAAAGACTAAATCCTTCCACATATATATAATGATATTCCGTTAGTGTCAATACCCAACTCATGGCCTATTAATGGTTGGATTTACAGACATCACACTAAATTGTTTCCAGCTTTAGTGGAGTCCTATTACGAGTGGGTTGTGACACAATCCATTGAATTACCCATGTTTTGAATCAAATAAATAATTATGTTTTTTTAAAATTTATTAGCTTGTATTTTTTGGTGTATTATGTTTATTAATGCAACATCAACAGATTAATATCTACAATCCATGATAGTCCACTTCTTTTTCAATTGTTGGGCGAGAAATTAATGGTCTTGAATAGGTTATTGCTTTATAAAAAAAGTTTATTGTCAAGATTATTTCATTCATTGATTTCTAATTGTCATTGATAAAAAATAATTAATTATTAAAATGAAAATACAATGGTTTGATGGAAAATTATAACTCCCTTTTTGAATTCTTTAAATTCAATATTTGTGTAATTTTTAATATAATTTATACTTTCATGTTCAAATTATACATATAATTCTATAACTATCGCAATTATATATCATAAAATGAATTAGAATAAGATAATGTGAATTGTGGTAGAAATGTAAATACAAAAAATAGTAAATAATTATCATTTACAAATTATTTCCTTATACTCTATCAAGATCATGCATTATTAAATTTTAATCAAATTAATAATTAAAATGAATTAAAATGTTACATTAAAATATCATAATATTAATTTAACTTCATTCACAAGTGAGTTCATAAATAAAATATTAAATAAACATTGTCATTAATAAATTCTCCTCCCTACTATGCATTGAACCATCAATCATTGATTAATAAATATTTAGTAAAATTATAAACATCATAGAAGATAGAAAAAAATTAATACAAGTACTATTTAAATTATAAAATCAAGAAAATAAAAAAATTTATAATTGAATTATAAATAATCATCTATAAATGAAAATAAAAAAGGTAATGAACTATATCTATCATAATTATTAAAAATGAAATTATTAAATACTAAAAATAACTAGATGGAAAAAAAAGAAAAGATCCTAAAAACAATTTACAACCTTAGTCCCCACCAGAATTTAGTCAAACTTCCATTATGATTCCCCTTAGTTTAAGCCTAACCATGATTTACCATAATAATTCTATTATATTTACAATACCGAGAAACCTGGGTTGACAACCAAGAAGCACAGAGGAGAAAACCTTTGTTGATTTTTAGAACCAATCCATTTTCATCCAAATAAATTGTTTCTCGAAAAATTATAAAAATAAATAAATAAAAACCCACACAAATGACAGTATCATTAAATAAACAATATCATTATCATCCTTACAATCATTTAAAACCCATATCTTCCCAAATTATATGTCATGAATCACTCTATTATCTCATATATTTTCTCTATATTGAATTTCTTTATCATCCTCTATATAACCTCACTGTGAAATATCAATGATCGTGGTGTAGTAGAAGCTTAATGGATCTTCAGCTACCCCAAACACTATAATTTTAGGCAATGAACATTCCAAGTGAAATAGAAGAAAGTTTTTACCGAATGTATATTAAGACTAACATAGTTTGATGAATTTATAACCCAAATTATCTCTAATTTAGTCAAATATAATATTGTTATATCATAATGACATGAAAATTTTCTTCTTATGTATTATATTTGATACTGAGTGTACAAAATAAAAAATCTATAATGTTTTGGGTCATTGTGGTCTTCACTCTTTAATCAAACTCACTGTGTGGAATGAGTATAATAAATTATTAATGACATGATATATTTTCTGATAATTCATTTATCAATGTTTTTTTACTATGAAACATTGCTAAATTACCATAGAACATTTAACCTAAAACCATGGTTGAAGTTTAGAACCAATCCATTTTCGTAAAAAATATTGGTTCTTCCTAAATTTATAAATAAATATAAAAAAAACAGCATACAAACCATGAGGTAGATGATCAAGTCACATCGTATTTGATCTCTAAATTATTCAAACATTGTATCATCTTGAATTACATAGCATAAATCTCTTCATATTCTCATATGACTTCATTATTTTGAGCTACTGAATTAAATTCTATATAACCAAGTCATAGACCATCTATGGCCATAGTGTAGTGGATGTTTCGTTAATCTTCATCTACACTAGAAACCGTGATTTTAGGATATGATCATTCCATGTGAAATAGTGCAGTCATTTAATCGAATTTCCATCAACTCTACCATGGTGTGATAAAGTCACAACCCTAATTTACACATTTATACTCAAGTCAAACCATAACAAGGTAGTATCATAATAAAGAGGTCATTTTCCTCCTCTACATGAGATTATGTAACTAATAACTTAAATTAACGATTCAGAATGTTTCATGTCATCATAGCATTTAATATTTAATTAGAGTCCTCTTATAAAATGACATCTCGATGAATCCCCAACATAGTGGATTTCATCAATGGTTTTATCCATACCGTTTCTTCATTTTTTGTAATCATCCTCACTAGGTTCAATTTCTTCCATTGGGACCTCTATATCATTCACTTTGCAGCCCAATATTTTTATCTATCGTTTTATTCTATGAAATGGTTATCAAAAAAAATCATTACATGGTTCATAATTTATTTCTTCAATATTTAAATGTATGTCTATAGAGAACTAGATTGTGGTTGATTAAAAAATACAACCTGGTTTTTGTTTTCTCTATCTTCATTTACATCAATTTTTTCCTTCTCTAAGCATGCCATATGAGATCCACTATCATACTTGGATTCACCAATATACAAGTTTATCAATATTTCCCTTCAATAATCATCTACATTCAAATATTTACATTATTAAACCTATATTAATCTAACTATATAATATAAAAAAATATAAATAGTTTAAAATAATATATACTGTTTATATTAATACTACATAAATTAGAACTATATTATGATAAGATTTTATTAATTGAGGGATGTAATAAATAATTATTATTATCAAAATTAAAAATCTACCCTAAAATTAATTCAATAAAAATGAAATAATAACATCATTTATAAATATATATATATAAATATATATGAAACATTATTTTTATGGTTATTGATTAATTGTATATTATTAGTAATAATAATATTTAAATAGATATAAAATAACTAAACTAATATATATATATATTAAAATTGTGATAGATTATAATTAAAATTGTCTAATTACATGAACACCATTATCACTTATCAATCATTGTTCCATATAGTTTTATACCTATATTGTAAGATTTTAAAAGAGTGTTATATATATAAAGATAGAGATCGATGAAATGAGTACATTTAAAATTTATTATAGTATACCATGTGTATATTTTTTCCAACAAAGAGATAAAATTGAAAAATAATTATGGAAAATCTTAAAAATAACCCTATAAAGTCCATAACAGGATCCATGTCAATTTCTATTAATAAAGTGGTTCTTAATGAGGAAGGAGTGGTGTTTGAAATAAAAAATAATAAAAAAACCCATCAATGTGGTTTTCATGAATGGTTATTAAACCATATAACAATTTGTGGAAAGTTAATGACTCAAAATGGTCTTCTGAAATGTTTCTATGGAATTTTTAATGAATAGTAAAAGTAGTGAAATTATTTATAAAAATATAAAAACAAAACCACCATGAGTTTGAAACTAAAATCATATAAACTATAAATAATGAATTTTAACTTCAAAAAACTCCATCTAATCCTTAATTAAGATCTTAAATTAACAAATGAAATAATTTTCTCTCATATTTGTATCAACATGTTGCACTGAATCAGCTAAACACTTAAGTAATGACCTACTAAAACTTTATAATATTTTATTTTAACAAACTATCCCAAACTATCAATCTGAAAGATTCTCAACCCCCCCCCCCCCCCCCACACACACACCAGATAGAAGGGATTTCCCAATCACCACTAACTTTAAACTAGTGTATCTACATCATAGGAACACAAATTGGAATTAATTTACCCAATAATTATAGTAATTAGAATTGTATGAATATAAAAAAATTGGGCATGACCAATCTATATATCATACATCAACACTGGATGAAGAAAAAACGAAAACAAAAAAATGATAATGAAGTAGTAAACAACATCCACACCAAAAACCTACCTCACCACAGGGTCACCCTCTCCTGCAAGATAATAATACCAACTAAATTACATTACATCAACCACTAGTATCAATATTATTACTCCAACCATAGAAAACAAAAAAATCCTAATTACATGATGTAAATAATTTAAAGGGACATAGGTCAGCCATTCTAGGGAAATAAAAGTAGCTAAAAAAACTAATTAGTGGGGATATCTAGATTAATAAAATAAAATAAAAATTAACCTCAAAAGGGTTAACATTCTTAATAGAAAATACGGAACTAAAATAGGAACTAACAACTAAGATAAAATATTTGTGAGCATAAAATCTCTAAGTAGGCAAAAAAACCACGTCAAATTTAAGAAAGTTATTTTATATTTAATCCTAAAAAAAGCTAATTTAAAATAGAACATAAAAATAATAATTTTCATTAAATTATTAAAAAAATTAAAAATGAAAAAAAACCATTTTGAAAACCATTTTCCAATATATCTCAATAAATGAAAAGAATTTCTAGAAAATACATTTTCCCCATCCCAAACAACTTTTCCAAAACAACATATTAATGTTTCCATTTAAATCCATTTCAAAAACACATATTTTTTATATAAACAATTAAAAACACAAAGAGGATTCTATATTTTCACAAGGTTTTCCAAAAAATGGTTTAAAACTATTAATTTCTATAAAAATATATACAACACTATAAAACCCCATTTAAAAAACCAACTCACACTTAAAACTTCAGAATAAACCATTTTCCCATTATCACATGAGAAACATATCAAAATCATTTTTAAAAATAGTTTGAAAACTCTTGAAAATATCACTTTCTTTTTTCCCTCATAAAAATTATTCACAACACACTTTTGAAAACATTGCAAAATAAATCCATAAAAATGGAAGAAATCACACAGGTAGGAAAAACTATGTTATTTCATACAATAAGGGAAAAGAAACAACAAAAACATATGGGCCAAACAATGATATGAACAACATGGAATATAATTTAATATTAATTATAAATCCTCTAAATGATATAAAAAATAATCCTTGTGTCATGGATCCAACCAAATAAAATGAAATGGGTATAAATGTTTGGATTACTAGGTCTAATAAACAAATATAGTGTGAATTGGGGTATTTTTTATTAAATTTTATACCCCTTAGGATCTTATTTTTTAGTTAAAAAAATACCCTTTCCTCTTTCTCCTTTAGAAATGTATGAATAGAAATTAAATGTTGCACATCACACAACAATTTCATATGGTTCACCTTCATTAGCTTATGTCTAAGGAGCATACAATGGTGACGTGCTGATGTAAAAAATCTAAAAAATATCACTTCCAATTACAAGGTTTAGGTGAGATCACTTCTACACCTAGGCTCACAGCTTTTACAATGTTTAGGGTATACTCATTGCATTGCCAAGGATCACTCCTTCTGTCTCTTCCTCTAGGTCTATGTGGGTGGAATGGATCAATGCTTTCCTGTTACTTTTGTCACATATATTAGAATGTATCCACTCCTAGTTTAAGAACCTCTAGGTATCTTAATTATCTCAAATTAATTCATCCTCTATTGTATGTAGATTCTATGTTGAAGTCTCACTTTCACCTATTGATGAATACTACTTCACCACAGATGCACTGGGAAACAAAAAACTTCCACACAAATCTTGGGTGTGTTGAACACTGCAGTAATGACTTTCATGCAACAAGTGACTTTTGGGAAAAATGTATTTATCACCACTTTTTAATTGTGAACAAATCTTATATGTAACTTAATACTTGTGTGCAACTCACTTCTTGCACGCAACTAACTATTAGAGCTCAACAACCAATTTGTGTGCAACTCCCTACATACACAACAACTCTCTACTTGCACAGAACTCAACAATTTCAAAATACAGAGCTTAAATTCTCTCTATGTTTTGAGAATATTTAAATGAGGCGGAATTTTCCCTTTTATAGTCATTTTTATTACCTTACACGCAACTTCCACTACTTTTCCATGAGCACACATGTCAATTCATGAAAGTATATTTCATGCAAACTCATCTTGTCAAGAAAATCCGTAACACATGCACCCATATTTGTTTTACCATATTTTGATATATTAATCTTGAAAAATGTTTTGAGTCCAAAAATACTACAATTTTCCCTTGAGTTATTTTTCCCAACAATCTCCCCATTCGGGTTTTTTGACAACTCTTCACATTTTTATACTTAATTAAAACCTCTTCTATCTTCTATCAATATTCACTTTTTTCAAAAAAATATTGTGATTGTGGATTTACTCAACACACACTCTAAGACCATATGATCCATGATCAGTGTGAGAAACAAGAGTAACAATAAAATATCATCAATGAATCACATCATTCAAAAACCTCTCATGTGATTTAATAAAAAACTCCATCTTTCGTGATATATATATATATGGAATGATCACATTTATAATCATCATACTTAAAAATCCCCCTATCTATCTACTACCTTATCTCACTCCTCCACTTGTCATCTTCTCTTCTAGTTTGGACTAATGCATTTTCTCCCTTCTACACAATTTATTCCCCTTTTTCAATGAAAATAAAGTTCATTTCATCACTGAACCCAAAGTTCAATTCATTGTGGTGTACAACAAGGTAAAGAAAAAAGATCAGTGTATTAGGGAAATACACCCTATACATTGTGGTGAAGGGTCCGACAACCCCACTTTTTTAAGTACGAGGAGTCAAATGAACTCGGAGAGCCATACGAGTCCTCTCAAACTTTTCTTTGTGTATGGTACTTGTCAGAATATCTTCAACAAGTAATTCTTTAGACACATACTCTAACCTCACAAGCCCTTGATCGACCTTATCCTTGATAAAATTATTCTTTATTTCAATATTACCTTTCCTTGAGTGATGTACTAGAATTTGGATAAAATTTATCACACTTGAATTATTGAAAAGGATTCGGATTGGAGACTTCACTTCGACTCCTATAACATCAAGTTGTTACTTCATCGAAAATAGTATTGTGTAAGATTGAGTGGATATAATATATTCATTTTCTATGGTGATCAATGAAATGAAATCACATTTCTTTATTATCCAAGAAATTTACAACCTATCAAGATAGAAAGATCATCCTAATGTTTATTTCCTATCGTCTATTAATCCAGCCAAATATGAATCTCTATATCCTAATAACTCTTAATAATATTTTTCATCATACATGAAACCAAAATCCAATATGCTCTTGATATACTAAAGTTTTATATTCACTAAAAAATTTGGGGTTTTTTGGGTTTACATTGATACCATTATCCTTGGAATATGAAAAAAAAATAATGGGACTTATTTCTATCAAATATAGTAGACTACCAATTATTTTCCTACATTCTGTAACATTAACTGCATTACCTTCATCATCCCGTGATAGTTTCATCTAGGTATCCATCGGAGTCATCATATCCTTGGAATTACACATTCCAAATCTTCTCAAAACTTCCTTTTAATTTTTAGATTGAGAAATTAATGTTCCATTATTTCATTTTGCAACCTATAAACCAAGAGAAAATGTCAGTTCACCAATCATTGACATTTCAAACTCACTTTTCATGAATTCAATATACTATTTTCATTGTAAATCATTTTATATTTCAAAGATTGTATCATTTAAATATACCAACAACATCAACCTTATATTACTTTTATGGTTGACATGTAGATTATAATCAACTCCACCACTCTAGAAACCAAGAATTTTCTAAAACTGGTCTAGCCTTGAATACCATGCTCTTGGTGATTGACCCAAACCATATTAAGCCTTATTCCATTGACACAATATATTATTATCTTCATGAATTAGAAAACCATTTAGTTTCCCAATATAAATTCTTCTTCCCAAACCCCATTTAGAAATGTTGACTTGATATCCATCTGGAAAACCATGAACTTTCCTTGCACTTCTATGGACAAGAGTAATCAAATTGTCTCCAGCCTTGAAATAGGTGAAATTTTTTCATTAACATCAATACCCTCTATTTGGGAGTACCCTTTTCACACTAGTTTTTCTTTTTTTTATTACATCACTATCTTCATTCATTTTTTTGAGAAAGACCCATTTAGTCCAAATGACATTCTTACTAGTTGGCCTCAAAACAATATCTCATATCATATTTTTCACAATTTGGTCAAGATATTCATTCATATATTAAACCCAATTATTATATTTACCTAATTAATCAAAACATTCATGCTCTACCAATGGTAAGTATGATTCTTTTTGTAGATTATTAATCCTCTTTATCTGTATTGGCATTTTCTGATCACTAATTATGTTTTTTCTTTCAATTTCAGTTCTTTTCATTAGTTTCTACGTAGATACTGATTTATTATCATCCTTCTCATTATATAAGTCTTCTTCTTATCAGTCTTTAAAACTATAATATCCCCTAATCTACTTATCTCTTCATCACTATCCTCTGAAGTCTGATTACGTATTTTCTAAAGATTCATCTCTTTATCTACAACGGTAACATCATTTACATTAACTACCATTCCCATCCTTTTATTGAATCCTTG
Organism: Viscum album; assembly: GCA_963277665.1. Lineage (NCBI taxonomy): Eukaryota > Viridiplantae > Streptophyta > Magnoliopsida > Santalales > Viscaceae > Viscum > Viscum album. The sequence goes on along the minus strand of OY728119.1, from coordinate 366,893,024 downwards.
ATATTATTTTCTTTTCTTTGAGTATCCAAGAAATATCCTTTCATCTCCATGATATTCAAAAATCCTATATTTATCCTTATTATGAAATAAACACTTACATAGTAAGACTTGATTGTACTTCAATGTTAGATTCTTTCCACACCAAATCACATATGAAATCTTGTCCACTTTTTGACACAATAACCATCTATTTTATATGTAGATGAATGTTATGACTTCATATTTACAAAAATTATCTAGAAGGTCTTTCTCAATGAGCATTTTTCTATAAATTAATCTCATAATCCGATTTCTTCTCACTACTACTCTATTCTATTGTGGAGTTCTTACAACTGAAATTTGGTGCCTTATCTCATGTTTCTCAATATAATCCTCCACATAGAAATTTTGAACTCTATTCCATTATTTATTTGTAACTTCCAGATTATTTAAACTATAATCTTCTAAACATCTCTTAAATAATTTTTTATGAAACTAAACACCTCATATGGGAGGGTGATGATTGAAACCCATCCCATTCTACTAAAATCATCAATTAAGAGAACATAATTACTCAACCCATAAATATATCTAGGTGAAATAGGCCTTCACACAATAATATAAACTATATCGAGGAATTTTATTAACCTTTTCTTTTATCCTTATATATCTTTTGAATTATTTTCCATTGTTGAAAAGCATCGCACATTAGGGTACGATCGTGTGATAATATTGGGAGTTTTTGAGTAGTATCATATTTTACCTGATTTTCCAAGGATGTTTGGATAAAATATACAATATGTTTATTCCATAACTTATACTCTCTTTCCTTCAAAATAAATCACCTATCTTCTTATCCAATTACAAGGTAATTATTTCACTTTATACGCTTTCCCTGTAAAATATTTGCGACATCTGTTCCGTAATGACACATGAATTATTTGAAAAACATATGGCATGTACTGATTCACATATTTTATTGACCCTTATTAATTTGTGACTAAGACCTTCAACACCCATGAAATCTACACATCTCACATATTTTCCCAAAAACACAGATTTCCTCAAGGCAAGAATCTTCATGCATTCACTATTACCAAATCTTACAATACCTTCCCGATCGTACATTATTCCAGTTATGAGATACTTATTTCTTACCATATGAGAAGTACATCCACTACCAATAATCCATATTTCACTATGATCTGATGAATTAAAATAAATCTCTTTAACCACTTCCTTCTTATATCATTTCTTTTATATCCAATGTTCTTATTTCATACCCGTTATGGTTTGATAATCAATATCTTCCCCAGTGTATGATAGACCAACTTCATCTTCCAATACTAAAAAATAATTTCTTGTTTTAATATCACTTTATAGTTAACTGAATTGCTTCTTACGACCAATTTTGTTCTACTTCAACACATTCCTCTGTATTTTTTATGTACAATATCTAGCCATGTTTCCAAATCATCCATAGTAAAGATAATTACCCTAAAAATATATTCTAGAGTTTTGCACATTGTTTGGACACTATTGTTCTTCTTGGTCTCTTTAATGTCTCTTGGATATGGAATATGCATTTTTTAGGGTCCCATATTTCTATATCACTAACACCTTAACCAAGGTTCATTCCTATGTGTCACTTATAAAACATTATTTGTCTCTATAGTTTTCTAAAAATACAGACATTGCTTCGTACTCAAATCAATCATCACATTTAGATCGTCTTTTTGTGGGATGAAATTAATCACCACACCTCTTTTTCTATCAACCCCTTTACCAGCCATGCCATTTGGATTTGAATACAGATTTTTTTCTGTTTGCCCTCTATACTCCACCATCAACATCTTTGTTCCCTGAATGATCTTTTTTCTCGATGTAGTATTGAGAGATAATAAATTTTAATGATCCTTAAAACTTTTTTGTAGGATTAAAACTTCTTCTTCAAGTTACTTGATATGATTGTTTTTATATTTTCATATGTTAGTCAAACTATCGATTTCCCTTTTCTATTCTTTAATATTGTTCTTGTAATAAACAAATTTTTTTGAGATCTCTTGCAAGGATGAATTATAGTTTTCAAATTATTTATTCAACTCATACTTCTCTTCTTCTAGATGTTGCGTATAAATTTTCTTATCATGAACAACTTAGTTGGATTTCGTTGTTAAGGCTCTCCAAACATATATCTCTTCAAAGGTAACTTCTAATTCAACCTAGAGGTCAACTCTTCCTTTGAATTCCTCGTCATCATTTCCACTTTATTCCATTGTTTGGTAATTATTTAAAAATGAAACCATAGCATCTAAATTATGATCTTTGTAGTCCTCCAACTCTTTTACCTTAGATTATACTGAACTATCATCTTCTTTCGAAAGTAAACTCTTCTTTATGGATAATTGTTTCTTAAAAATTTTCTTTCCTTTCGTATAGGCTGAATACTTCATCGTTGGAATTTCAACTTCATTATCTTAATCTTCTAGAAAATTCTTGGGGCACCTTTCTATAATATATATGACTATTCCACATTGAAATCATACAATAGGTAATTTACCTTTGAAATTCCCTTTTTCTCTTCTGAGATTGGAGGAATGTAATGAAATAACCGCATTCATCACTTTATCTTCTTGACCATCTTCAATGGGTATATTTTTCATGGTCTTTAATTCTACTTCTTTAAACCTCCCTTTTTTCATAGACTCTTTATCATCATTTCTCATTTTGTATGCAATAATAGTAATGAGAAATCCATCATGTTCCATCTCCTTCATATTGTCATCTATAAAAACAAAAACATTGGTAATAAACTAAGGAGGAAGGTTTATAAGGACATGCATAAAAATATTTATGTATTCTATAATTTCTCTAAGACCATGCATATCTTCCATAATAATATTTACCTAGATAAAAAAATTATCAATAGAATCATAATGATGATTTCTGAAATCTTGATATATGTTCCATAGAACTGAAACCTTTGATTCTATGAATTTTGAGTCTCCCTCATAAATATTAAAAATAATTCCCCCCATAGTATTTTATGACTTAAATGAAATCACATTCTTATGTATTTCATTTTATAGGGGTCCCCTAGAGTAATGATCCCCTTAAAATCATCATCCAATTCTCTTCAGTCATCTTATGATAGAGAACCACTATCGAGAATAACTAATATTCTATTCCTAGATATTGTAAACACATATATTCCCAATGAACAGAAGTAGTTATGTATCAGATTCTTCCGTAGTTGAAAAATATTTCCATTAAATATTGTAATCCATTTTTGATTGAGCACCTCCATTTCTTCTACTTAGAGTGATTCACTTACTTTTAACAATTCCCTTTCATACCAATTGTTAGGTCCACTAGGTTATGTACTGTGAGAGAGGGGTGAATTAGGATATGACAGATTAAAACTAGTGCCACTTTGGATATTGTTTCATCATTAAATAAAACACACATGTCTATTTATCCCATATAAATGTATGTACAAAAATTAAATCATGCACAGTAAATAATAATTTTACTTGGTTAACGGTCACTATGATACATCCAAAGAGCATACAATAGTGATGTGCCAATGTACCAGATAGACTAAACCTCAATTCCAATTAAAAGGATAGTGATAGATCACTTCTATTCCAATAAACACTTACTTTACACTTTTTAGGGTCTTCTCATTGGATTCCCAAGGGTAACTCCCAATGTCTCTTTCTCTAGCTCATTACTAGTGAAAAGGATCGCCATATTCCCCTTCCTTTGCTCAGTACTCTTAGAAGGGATCCACTCAGAGTTTATAGACCTATAGGTCCCTTAATTATCTTGAATGAATGTATCCTACACTATATATAAATGCTCTCATGAATTCCCACTTCCATCCACTGATGAATACCACTTTACCATAGATTTATTGGGAAACTAAGAACTTCTGCACTACTCTTTAGCATCTTGTGTGATGGTTTAATGCCATGTGAACAAATTTTTCCTTTTTATGGAAAAACAACTTTCCCACCACTTTCTACATACATTCAACTCTTATATGAAGCTCAATAATTCTATGCACTATGTATTTTACATGCAACTCACAGTTGGCACTCAACTATCGTCTTTCGCACAACTCCCTACTTGTGTGGAAGATCCTTACATGTGTGGAACTCACTAATTATGTGATCCAAATCTGAAATTCTCTCTATGTTTTTCAAATCACTAAATTTGGGTTATCCTCTAATTTATAGAAATTTTTTTACACTGCGTGAAACTCACACAACTTCCCCTTGGGCAAGTAATTCTATTCACGCAAGTCTCTTTCATGCAAACCCGTGTTGATGAAAAAACAAATAACTTTTAACTTATTCAGTAATTTTATATATTTTAATGTATTAATCAAGTAAACTAGTTGGAACACAACTTTCTAAGCCTATTTAACACTTGCATACAACTTCTTTTTCCAAAAACACTTTTCTCCATTCTCTAATTTTTGGACACAAAAAGTTTTCAAACACAAGGAAACAGTACCACCTTGTATACTATATTTTTGTATCACCTATAGATCATAAAATACTTATTAATGGTTATTTGTGAACATAGTTTGTCAAAAATATGTTTTTAACTCCATAGATAACCATGGGAACCCACATTTAAACAAACACAATCAACTAAAAAATACTGCAATGTTACCAAGATGGATTTTTTCCCAATAATAAAACATAAAAAAATGAACTATCAAAATTCATAAAATGGCGTGAATCAACTCTATATGAGTAATGTGCACTAATATATCAAAACATAAGGTTAAATTTTGTGTGATCCTAAAATATTATTTTCCAACCCAACTATGAAAAGGGTAATATCACACAGTACTCCTCGGTATCAACTCCAAGATCTCCCTGGGTATCATTGTCTAAAAAGTAGAATATATCTCAGTATTTATGCAGAATGATATTTTATTCCCTTTGATAACAAATGGAATCTCTCATAGTCTTCCTCACAAAGGATCGCATGATCCCTTAGAAAACTGATGGAACCTCTCTTGATCTTTATTTAAAAGGATCTCATGGCCCCCAGGATAACAAATGAATTCTCTCTTGGTCATCCTCCCAATGTCTTTCATAGTCCATTGGACAACACATGCACACACCATGGTTATTCCACGTGATTATCAATTCCAAACATATCAACATTAAAAGTTCCACACATCAAAAAATATTTCATAATCCATCTAAAAAAATCCCATTTTGAGGAAAAACATTTCTCTAGGTAAAACCATTTCAAAAACCTCTTTTGAAATCCATTTAATTCCATAAAACCATTTGATCCATTTCATTGTTTAAAATCATCATCCCAATCCATTATTGAGACCAATTTTATAAAAACACTTTCTAACCACAAATTGGAACTCACTCGTCCCATATTAAATTTCATTTGAAAACTTCCAAACCAACAATGATTTTTAAATTATAATACCCATGGAATAACAAACCCATTTTAGATTAAGCAATTCATTTAGAAATCTAAAAATATGTAGACACTATAGAAACAGTTTCTGGATCCCTTTTAAAAAAACCATCCCAAAACTCATGGTTTAAACCCCACTTTATATCTACCTTAATTTTAAAAAACATTAACTTGATGACCACCACAAAATTAGAAACACAAATATTCCTTAAAATACAATTTGTAATTTTCATAAACATAAGGAATGAATTAACAACCCAGTCTATGTTTTAAAATAAATTTTTTAAAAAATAAAACCTCATGGGATAAAAAATAGGCATGATTTAAAAGATCAATCATTTTCAAACATAAATCCATTGAAGTAATGTAATAAAAAGTGATAATAAGTAAACACCATTCTCAAATAAATGGTGAGTGGATTGAAGTGGTCTTAAATGCATCACTTTTATCAGGTGATTCCTAGAGGTGAAAGAAGGAATCCTAGAAGATCCATCGCACACAGAAAAAAATGAAAAAATCATAAAAAACATTCATCCCCTCCAGCATAAGGTTTTTATGAGCTAGGATGGGTGACACAGAAAAGAAAAATCACCACAAATGTAAGTCAATGAAGAGATGAGATTGGACGTTGACCATTCCTTTAAAAACACTAAATAAATATTAGTGGAAACACATTAGATAAGAAGGCCTCAATGAGGAGGAATCACTCAAGGAGAGAAGGGTGGACTAAGTGTGTATCATACATAAGAGAGAGGGTTAAGGGCGAGGTGTGGTTTAGTTTTAATAGATTTAAATTTAAAAAAATTACAAAGTAAAAAATAAAATCTACAATTTTTATATACTTGAAAAAACTACATGGTTAGGTAGTTTGGATTTCCAAAACAAGTTCTGGCCTTTTATAAAAAACTTCCTAGACAAATCCCACTCCATACAATTTATCTTTGGAACAAAAATGTTGGACAAAACATATTATAATAATGAAAAACGGAACCGAAAAATTAATAAAGTTGATTCAAACACTTATCACACATTTTAACTAACCCTGAACAATCCATGAGCCACACCCCAGACTTATAAAATTCCCTACATGGTTTTATCCACGGACTCACCTGGTTTGTACTTAACCATGCACCCAAACCCAGCATAGTAATAATATATACAATTTTCCATTTTTTGGGATGAAACATCATGGAAACTCAAAAAAGAAACTCAAAATCCTAAAATATTTTAAAATAAACATCATAGGGACAATGTTGGTGTCAAAAAATCCCCACCATTGAGCATTATACCCTTAGAAAGTCTTATATTAAAGTAGTGTTTCAAAAGGGGACATGATTTCATATAAATCCAAATAAAATGGGAAGACCTCAAATAACTAATTGAATCCTACAGAAAATTTAAAAAACCCCAAATCAATAAAAAACATAAATAAATGGGGAATGAAATAATTTTTCCTCCATTTATAATTAAAATCAAATAGTAGAACAACCAAAAACCTCTACCAAAAAAGAAAGAGGATTTCTCGAGTAAATGGGATCTTGAAATATCCTGAGGGAATTTACCAAACTCCACCAACCAAATCCAGCCAAAAGAAAATAGTTCAAAACATCCATGAGAGAAATACTATAAAAATATTCTAGTGAATAGGAAAACCATTTCACCAAAAAATGAGGGGTTAAAAAATAATTGATTTCAAAACAAAGTATATACCCCATTTATAATCAAAAAATCTCTAAACAAGGGATGACAGTTGATAAATGTGGGTGTTTAGATCCAAATCCTTGGAATATCATCCCACTTTAATCATGATGAAAAATAATGTCTGGTACAATCCAAATCCTAATCGAAAGTAAAAACACATTCTATATATCCATGATTATACCCTTTGATCATCACATGTCCATACAATTAAACAGAAAATATCACATGGTCCACACCATGCAAGGAAAACAAGAAACATCAATAAATTATATAACACCCTAAGTTTTTATGAATTATTATTTTTTGAATAAATTAAAATTCAATGATGGATTTAATTTAAATCTACAAAAAGTTAATATTTCTTTATAAACAAACCCAAGTTAATCATTCACTACATTCAACATTGTGATTACCTTGTGGTACATGTAATACAAAGTTTTACTAAACTACAATATACTATTAATATTGGAACTTAATATCATAGTTTTCACCTAGACATTGGAATGAAAGTTATTAAAGGAATTTAGAAAAATTATTATAATATTGTATAAAGATTTTTATATATTGAATTATTTGGTTACCAATTAGTTAAAAATATAAATAAAACTTTTTAAAAAAATAAAATTAATCCTTTTTATAAAAAAACTATTTTTATATGTACAACATGTTTTATCTCAATAAATTAAAGAGGCCAATTTAGATGAATTATTTTAGGCTAATTTATATATTATATATTAAATAAAATATTTAACATTCAAATTATCTCCTTTCAAGACATGGTATAAAGATAAATCTAAATTTTGAAAAACAAATATAATTTTCAAAAAGGCAATCTTACCACATTTTAAAGGAGAAATTATTCTAAAACTAAATTTTTCAAGCTTTTATAAATTCTATTTGAAAAAATAAAATTTATTTCGGAAATTATAATTTCAAAATTATCATAGGGTGAGTTTTTTCTAGGAAGTTTATTTTTTTAATCAATAGTGGACAATATTTAATTCTAATTGAAAATTGGGTCCTCGTCTAATTTATTTATATAGTTAAATTATATTTTAAATTATTTTAAAGTATAATTATGTCAAAAATATATATTAAACCTATTTTGTCACTATAATCAATTTCATTTGGAAATTGGATATAAAATTTTATTAATCTTTTGAACATTTTTATTTTAGAAATCTTCTTTTTCATCGTTTCCACAAGATTAATTTTATATTTCATTCAGTCACTTATGAGAATGGAATTTTTAAAAATGCATTCCATATTCGTGATCACCATAACTTATATAATCCAGTTAGTTAAAATTAAATTTTCACCTAAATTATTAGTGAAAACAGTTAATAATAATTAATGGGGTTAAGATTAAAATGGTGTTTTGCGCATTACATGTGTTTGTATTAAAATTATATTTACACACAAAAAGAATTTTTCTTTAATTAATTGGAATTTAAATTTTTAATAATTTGTTATAAATTATCTAATAATTATTTTCTTTAATTGTAATCTTCATGAATAGATTAACTAGGTAAATAAAATGATACAAGTTGTCTTGGTAAATACTATAAAATTAAAATTATCTAAACTTAAATACAAAAGAATAAAATGATAAAAATGTATTTATATTCTGTTTTGGAGGTATTTATCAAAAACTTCACCCCTATATATATTGTATTTCTATTCTTATGGAACTTGTGGTAAGGGACACCTCCCAAAAGTGAATACTATTGGGTATTTACAGGAATGTCATTCATCCTCTATTATAAAAGGGAATTCACTCTCCCCACTTCTTCACACATATCGGGCCATTTATATTGACAAAAACATACCGAAATTAATTTATTACTTCCCTCTAATAATCTTAGAAGCCATAAATTTGGTAGAAAGCTAACCAAGGAAGCCTTTTGGGGAAAACCAAATAGAGATACCCAAAGAAGATGTAATGTTCATTAATTAATGTTTTCGTGTCATTTCTTCTGAAAATCCATTCAATTATTTTTGTTTCATTATAATATAATAACCTAACTATATTAAATATACTAATATTTTTTTATTATAATTTTTGAATGAGAATCATACACACTTCCATAAAATGGGCTATGAAAACATTGTTTGGGTGTAGGGGGAACAACCGCCTCGTGAATCGATGTTGTTCATTTTTCTATCACCACATATTAATATTGGTAATAGTGATAAAAATATAGTTTATATATGATTAATATGTTATTTATTATGTTTTTATTATTCATGAATTATTATATAACATATAACTTCTTGCTTTCCATCTTCTGAGAATATGATAGCGTTGTTCATGTGTGTAGTGGACTACCACCTCGTGAAGCGCTATGATTCATTCACACTTTACATGGAATGTATTTAAGATGGGTGTAATAGAAATGTGTAATATATATGGAATAATAATACTAAAATAATTATATATATATATATATATATCATTTCCTTTCCTTTATTTCAATACAACAATAAAATAGAAACAACATTTATGCGTATGTACAGGTTATGCCTCCATGAACAATGAATTTCATTTGTTATTTCTATCTTTTATAGATTATTATAAATAAAACTATAGTCAATATATATGATATTTATGTCATGGTTTACACTATGTAAAATAGTAAATCATGATCAATGTAATATTTCCAAAAAATAAAAAGTCAAAACATTTACAAAAAAAACAAAGAGGTTATTACCCGAAACATAACAATAACATAGAATTGTTAATAAAAAGTAATATAAAGCCATAAAAAATTAAATGGTATGATATATATATATATACATGAATATTTTTTATATGTTTAATATACATGCATTTATTATATAGGAGTTTTGAGGGTGTACGACCAATGTTAAGAATTAAGGTAATGGATTTATATCTCACTTTTTACTTTTATGAGACACATGTCGTATTCACCCCCAATTTATTTTATTTTGTTTATATTATACCCATTAATTTATTTATTATTCTTCTGCTTAACATTATTGATATTTAAATATCCACTTTATGATCCCACCTTCATGGTATTTATGGTTGAAATGTTGCCAAATCGGGAATGGATTTTTTTCTCAATTTTCCTTATTTCAAAAACATGTTATGTTATGAACCTATATTATTTTTTGAGATTTTTATAATTCCCATTTGACCTATTCTATAATTAATACCTTTATTTTAAATATTCTTAAGCATCATTTAATATTATTATTTCATGGTTATTTTGATTTAATGTTTCCAAAGTGCTAAGTGTTTATTGCTACTATCTCATCATTTATTGGGATTTTTTATGAGTATGCTACCATTGATAAAATATAATGATCCATATATCAATAATTATACATAATTTTCTTCTAATCTGGTTTTTCATGATATCTTCATGTAATTGTTATAGTTTTCCAATTGTTTTACTAAATATAGTTAAGAATGTTCTTTTAAGAAAATTTTACCTTATTCCTCTCTTTGGTATGAAATATGTTTTAATCAAACCCCATGTTTTCTAAAAATGTTTTCAATAGTATTTTTCAATAATATTATAAGATAATTTTCAAGGAAAAGTATTTCAAAATATTTAATGTTTCAAAAAGTTTTTAAAATGGTTTTTAATTATTCCTTTATAAGTTTTCATGTTTATTTTCAAACAAAAAGGTTTTTAAAATGATTTATGTTTTGAAAATGTCATTCAAATCAGAAAGGATATTTTACTCAAGAAATGTTTTAAAGGATATTTGGAAATTATTATATCAATAAGATTTAATCCATTGGTGTTACCTATGAATTATTGGGGATATGATCCAAAGATTCTATTCTGGTTCTTGGTTACAGCTTTTATTACAGGTCGGCCTAGATTGCACTGGGTATGATAATTATAACTTATATGATGGGGTAGCCTAGATAGAGTTGGGTAATCCCATTATATATTATATGATGTAGCGGCCTAGATAGAACCACGTAAGCCTAAAACATCCTGGATGATGGGGTAACCCAAATAGTATTAGGTAATCCTGCTACAAATTATACGATAAGGTTGCCTAGATAGTGTCATGTAAGCCCATTGTGGATTATAATATGGGGCCACCCATATAGCTCTAGGTTATCTTGTTATTTATTACATTATGGGTGTGTTCATATGTCACTCTAATTCATTTGGTAAAGATTTATATCTCATGAGCTTGACATGGTTGAAATGGGGAGTGAACCTGGATTAGTAAGGGACTTCGTCCACTAATATGGTCATGGTAATAAACCTTGGGTACTAATATGGTCTTGGGAGTGATCCTTGAATACTAATATGCTCATGGGAGTAAACATTGACTAATATGATGGTTTGTTGAGTGAAACGATTCCATGAACATAGCCTTGGAAGTGATACCTGAATACTATGAAAATCATTTTACATGAATTCAAAAAGGCTTTATATATTTTTATTAATTTGATAATCCCATTTTACAAGTTGATGGGAAATCTTTACATAGTTAGAAGACCCATGAGAATTAATCCCTAATAGATGACCATTGCATGCCCCAAAGAAAAAATTTCCAACTCCAATTCCTACCCTAGACGATGCTAATTACTTTTGAAACACAGCAATCAACCTCCCAGTCTATTAAACTACCAATCCCAATGCATGATTGTATTCTCTTGGTATAGAAGTCAAATTCATACCCACTCAATCATCAAAATATGAGAACATTTATAGTGATTTCTAATTTCTCTAACCATGTATGGAACTGCTCCTAATATCATATCCAAAAATTCTTTCAAAGGACTATTCACAATCAAATAAAGCTTGCTTCCATCGGGGTTTTCATACAAAGAACTATCTACTGTAACCCGTCAGACCTCTACCAAAGTCCACTACATATTCTATTTGTGTCCCCATCATCAACTAGACTATGTTTGTTGTACTCCTCATGTATTAATCATGTTTTAATGATCAAAAATCCTATTACTGATTAATTAATCTCAATCCTAATTGAACATCTTGTTAATTATCTCCAATATAAATAATAACTACACATTAATGATAGAAAATCTTATTAATGTTAATTACCCCCTTTATTATATACCAGTATTATGCATGATCACAAATCTCACTTATATTATCAAGCCTTTATATTTATGTTTTAACATCTCTTACTCTCTAATAATTAAGCATAATCTATATTCTATGTAATACTATTTAAGTCTAAATACAGATATTTGGCTAAGTACCCAGACACCATGAAGGACACACCATGACCCAGACACCGTGAAGGACATACTGCGACAAAGACACTGTGAAGGACACACCGTGACCCAAACACCGTGAAGGACACACCGTGACCCAGACACCGTGAAGGATACACCGTGACCCAGACACCTTGAAGGACACACCATGACCTAGAAACTGTGAAGGACACACCGTGACCCAGACACTGTGAAGCACATACTGTGAAGAAGACACCGTTTACATAATCACTATGACATCGTTTATTAACATTTTATCAATATTAATTAAATAATTCTTACGGTCATATTTGATGTTTTTAATGCAATTAATGTTATTTAATGATAGTTGTTGGCATGTCAGGAAACCGTACCTTGTGAAGTGCCCAGATCAGTGTGAATCACTGAGAGGGGGAGGGGGTGAATCAGTGATCCTTTAAAACTTTTTACTAATTGATTCTTAATCAATTAAACCTCTATGGCTGGTTAAAGCCTCGATCCACTCTTCTTGTATCTCTCACCTTTCCACGAATGATGCAGTAAATGTAAAGGCACTGGACACAAGGATTTACAAGGTTCGGCACCAAAGGCCTACATCCTTGCCATGCTCTCCAAGCATGGATTCTCCCATTATAATCTGTTAGTATTACAATGGTCGATACAGCTTCCCATCGTATCTCTCCTGAGTCCCACAGGAGGGTCTTTATACTGCGTCCCACAGTGTTACCAGAGTCCCACTGGCCTGCTCCAGAATCCCACTGAAGACTTCTTCTCCCTGAGTCCCACAGGGTCTTCTCCTGGCTCCTCGAGTCACACGAGTAGCTCTTCTTCACTTTAAGGTCTTCAAGTAACTTCAGCAGCCTGGGATAAAGACTGCTGGCCTTGCTCTTCTTCTGATCACTTGTGGTGAACAGGTCTTCTCGTCTTGCTCAGGATTTATCTCCTTCTTCTAAGGATGACCTGGCCTCTCTCTTCAACTACTGAATGCTCAGACAACTGATATCTCTAACTTCGGTCTGGTCCAGTCTCACCTAACTTCAACTTCATGCACTGAATGCATGGCATCACAATATCTTCAAGATCTTCTGGTCTTGGAATTCTCAAATGCACACAAGCTGATTCAGACTTGTTCACGTGTGCACGTGCATGCATGCATGCATGCACTTTCCCTTTCCTCTTCTTGGTGCAGTAGACCCACAAAGGGTGTAATCTCTTTAAGCACACAACTTCTTTGAACTTCACACAATTAATTCGATTTGTTTACACACATAAATGCGTGTTCTACTTTAGTGTGAGTATTCTCCTTCTTCTCCTTCTTAGTGTGTATACACCACTTAGTACACACTAACGTTCGGCCTTCACTTGTTTTGCACACACAATTTGTTCCACGTTTTGCACACACTTGACGTTGGCCTCTTCCCTCTTCTTGTTGCACACCCTTAACCCGTAGGTTGTTCTTCAATTATGTACACACAAAATGTGTCTTCACTTGGTGCACACACAAGGTTACAACCCTCGGCCTCTTCAAATGCACACACGGCCAAGTGTGCTCTTCCTCTTCACTTAGCACACACAAATAATATTCTTTAATTTGTTCTTCAATGTGTGCACCCACATAAGGGCTACGGCCTTCCTTGTTCACTTTGCACACAAGGCACTAAAGGCCTCGGGTCTTCTTTGGTGCACACCCACTGCCACCTTCTTGTAATTGCACACACAACACCCGTATGTTATTCTTCTTCACTTTGCACTCAAAGGGTGCAAGGGGCTCGGGTCCTGCTTGTTTAGCACATAAGCACTAAGGCCCTTGGGCTCTTCTCCAATTTGCACATACACGAGGCAAAGCCTCGGCCTTCACTTGAATTGCACACACACAAATAGTGTGGGCTTCACTTCACCCAAACAAGGCTACGGCCTCTTTGTTTTCTTTTTGCACACAAAGGCACAAATGTGGTGGCCTTTCTCCTTATGCACACACACGGCCACGGCTTGGGTTCTCCTTGTACACACACAAGGTGTGTTATAAACTTCACATGCAAGTGTTCAAGCCTTGGCCTCCTACTTCTTCTTGCACACACACTGCCCGTAGGGTATCTTGTCCACTTTGCACACACACCTCTCGGCCTTTTTATTCTTCTTTGCACACCTACTGCCAACAACCTTTCTCCTCTTCTGTTTTTGCACAAAAGGCACAAAGGCCCTCGGCCTTCTCTTCACTTGGCACACAAGCACAAAGGCTCGGCCTTCCTCCACTATTTCACCCGAACACAAAAGAAGTCGCGCAAGGGGTGCTGCCAACCTCTCCTTTCCCACTATCGCGCAAGTCCTCAAGCACTTGAGTGCAAGGAGGCTCCGGTGCGCAAGTGCAAGGGTGCACTTGGGTCTTCCTGCCGCGCAAAGGGTAGGCGCGCAAGGATGCGGCCTCGGGTTCTTCCTGTCGCGCAAGGGAGTAGCCGCGCAGGGAACTCTTCCTCCTCCTCTTCTTTCGCGCAAGAGGTGCGCAAAAGTAACTCACGAAGCCAAGGATGGCTTCGGGCTGCTTCGTCGCGCAAGTGGGTTGCGCGGAGCTCCAAACTTCGTGAGGAACAGAGCTCACGGGACTCGGATTTTCACAGAGTTTCAGCAACCGAAATGAGAGCCTCGGACTCTCCTTTTATAGGCAGAGAAACGCCTCAAATCTTCCGCGTGGGATAACTTCAAATCCCCGAAGATTTCGGGATTTCAAGATTTCCTTAAATCTTGTTTTTCTTTTTATTTCACGCGGGTTTCTTCCTCTTTCTTTCCTCCTCGTGCATGCGACTCATAATGCATGCACGGCCTTCGGTTAAGGTCCAAACCATGCAGAAAATAAATCACGTGGCCTCGCACCTCCGGTTGCTTCGGCCAACCTCGAAATCTCCCAAACATTGCATGCATGCCTACTTTTGTGCACGGTTGTGTTCAGTGTGATCAGACGATCACCATGATGTCTTCGGCTTCGAAAATGATGGCCGGATACTCACATTCTGTCGTCGGGGAGGCACTGGTTCAGCGGCTGCTCGCGGGTGGCTTCGGCTCGAGCTCGACGAAGGAGATGAGCCGGGAGCCGTTCGATCGGGCGAATGAAGGACATCGGACGGCCGGATCAAATCGGGGGCGCGGCGGATCAGATGAGCGGTCCAGATCGAGCGTGAGATCGCTCGGACGGCCGGGATTTGTTCCCGGTGAAAATCGCGCGTCCCACATCGAAACTTTCCGCGGATTTTCCGCGGTTTATTAAATAAGCGCTGGGGGAAAGCTCTCAGTTGAACTTCCCCCCTCCCGGTGCCGCCCCGCACCGGGTTCTCTCTGCGGGCGCGCTCTGCGCCCACTCTGCCTCCTGCGGGCGCGCTTCAAGCGCCCACTATGCTCCTTGCGCTCCTCCGGGCGTGCCCCTGGCGCCCTTGCGGTGTCCTTGGGTGCGCCCTGCCGCCCTGGCTCGCCCCACGGGGTTCCCCCGGGCGTGGTGCCCTGGTGCCCATGCCTTGGGGTTGAACCCCCCAAGGTGCCTCGGCTGGCCTAATTTTTTGGCAAAGTCTTCAAATAAGACTTTGTAAAAACAAAGTCCTCCTCTATGTAAAACATGCCAAGTGCCAAATGCCTCCTTCTTCTTCTAAGCCATTCTTCCTCCTCTTTATTTCTTCTTCTTCATTAGAATTCATCATCCTTCTCTACTTCTTAAGAATTCCTTAATCCTCCTTAACATATATTCTGCACTTAGGATATGGAATTCAAAAGGTTTCTTCATCTTCAACCGAGCTCCTGAATCAAATATTTCTTCAATAAACTTCATTGATCTAATCAGAGATCAATTGGAACATATTCTGATTCACATGCACTAAGTGATAGTGCATGGACTTCTTTAGCTCACTTCATCCACTTAGAAGTTGTGGATGGCTCTCCTTTCAACTCCTCATGCATTGTCACTACAATGCATGGTCTTCTAATGCTTGTTGTGACATTGTATCCAGTTGATACAAGTTCTTGGAACTTTAAAGATCAGTTCAACAATCGTCTGATGTTACTAGAGAATGTTTCAACCACATCTCCTATGCCACTTAGTGAATCTCCTAAGTGACATGCATCTTAGTACCATGGCCATTCTCTTTCATCACCAACACCATCACATCCTTTGACATTCACATCTTGACTCCTTGACATCCATTCATTCCAAGACACCTTCATGCCTCATTGACAACAAATGCAACACAATGCACTTCAATCTCCCCCTTTGTATTTGTTGTCAATACACTCCTTCAGCACATATGAATGGGTCAATATGTGTGCCAATATTTCTCCCCCTTATTGGCAATCAAATGCAAAGGTGTGGTGTGGTTTGCTTTCAAAATATGTCTTCCTCCCTTATAAAAGTATTTTCTTGAAAAACACTGAGAGAGGGATGATGTCACATGTTCTCTTTAGCAAAGAACCTTTAGTACATCAGCTCTAAGTCTACTTGGGCTAACCCGGTGTAGAAAACAAGAGTGATATAACCAAGGAATTCAAAGCTTTCCATAATTCTCTACACATGTGAGATCATGCTTAGGGGTTTGAAATTTTTCAGATATAACAATGAATTTGCTAAATCCTGCACAACTTCACAAAACTCATTAGAAAGTTCAGGTGCAAAGATAAAGCTCCCCCTTTCACTCATTTGTCTTCAATCCATACTCCCCCTTTATTGACAAGATAAACTCAATTAAGAAACAAGGGATGAAAGTATGATTGGAATACCTTCACTTTTCTCAAGATGATACTAATCTCAGAACATCATCTTCTTCAGATTTGCTCCCCCTCAAGGGGTGCACTCCGTTCTGTCCAAACCATCCTCCAGTTGAGAATGATCATCATCTTCAATTCCCTGCAATGTCAGCACATGTAAATACCAATAGTATAAGGGAATAAGATGGAACCTTCTTGGTTCATCAATGTGAACAACAAGGTTGAGAAGATTCTCTCAACCGAGATGTCCTATTTTCACCAGTCTTCACACTTGCACATTTGATCTTCATTGATGATTGTGCTGGTGTGGTTCTCAAAACATCTTCATGTGAAATCTTCTTCTTCCCTTTTGCTTTAGCAATTGCCAGAACTTCATCTTCAGCTCTTTGTAGATCTTTGGCAAGTTGCAACTGATTTGGCCATATGACTAGTAAGTCACTTGGAAGTGTGGCCTCAGTTCTGGATATTCCACATGGTTCTTTTGATACTGCTAAGCTACCTCTCTTAGGCAACTTATTTTCAATCAATCCCTTCTTCTTCTGGATTGATTGTCTTTTGGAGTTCAGTCTGCTTCTATTTAGTTTCATGGCTTCTTTACAAAGGTCCATGATGTGTCCTTTCTTTCCACAGTAGAAGCATGTCTTGGTGGTCCTTCTGGATGCATCACCCTTCTTGGACTCAGACTCCAAGGACTTCTCTTCCTTTTTCAAACACTTCTTGGGAGCATTTTCTACTTTCTTCTGCTTGCTTCCCAAGGAATCTCTTTTAGCCAGGTTCAGTGATCTTCTCTTCATTCCAGCTTTGGATACAGTTGGAGATTGACATGTATCATTCTTTTGACCACTTTTGCAATCATCCCAGATGTTGTCAAGTAATCCAAATCTGTTAGCAGTGAACAGATGTCTCTGGACCTGTGGATGCTGCTTCTTTCCTTTTGGCTTGCTCCCCCTTGGCATGGGCTTCCTCTGTGCTTTGGCATTCAGTGGATTGTACCAACAATCCTTTGCACAATGCCCATACCTGTTACAACACCAGCATTGACCCACGAATCTTGACCTCTTCTGTCCTTCTGATTGTAGGGTACTTTTCTTGACCTGTTGTGCTGTTTCAGGAGAGCTCTCTTTCTTCACTGTCTTCATCCATACTTGTTTGGATTTATTCTTCCATCCTGCACTTTTAGTAGAAACACTTTTAGAAGCATGAGTACAAGATGGTATGGATGGTACCTTCTTTCTATAAGTTGTTGCACTTTCACTAGAGGATGTCTTTCTTTTAGAATCATCCTTCTCAAGGCATACTTGAGTAGCAACATTTCTCCTTTCAGCTGACTGGGAGGCTTTAGCTTTGGGTGATTGCAGATTTTTCAATATCACCTCTAGTTCTAGGCATTTCATGTTAAGGGAGTTCTTCTCATCCTTAACTGTTCTTAGCCTTCCTTCCCATTTCTCTTCCAGCTGTTTCATCTGGTCTTCATGCACTTGCTTCATTTCAAGCAATGAGTTGTCCAGCTCCTTCACCCTTTTGACTTTGTCTTCTAGTTGAGCATCTCTGACAACCATTGACACTTTGTGCCTCTTTTCCAGTGCATGGAAAACTTCTTTGACCAATACTTTAAAAATTTCTTTCTCAGAAAGGCTTCTTTGCAATTCTTCAGCAGTGTCTTCATATCTTTCATTGCAAAGAGATACTGTTTCATCTTTGGCATTTACCAGCTTTCTGAGAGTGTTGGTTATGCCAACCCTTTTAGCCAATTGATCTTCCATTGCATTGGCTTCTTCTTCTAACTGTGATTTTTCTTCTTGAAGATCAAGGATGCCTGTAGCTATACACATTGCCACTTCCTTGGGGACTGTCTTCTGAAGATATTTGATTGCATTTAGAAGGTCATTGTTTCTTCCATCTTCATCACAGCTAGGACAGGCTTCATCAGAAGAATGATAAAAGGAATTGTCATCTGATGTGACTTTCACATTTCTTTCCATAGAAGGAGTTTCTCTGATTGCAGCAACCTTCTTCTTCATCTTCTTGGCCTGTTTCTTCTTTCTATTTTTCTGAGTCTTGGCAGATATCTCCATTTGAGGCTGTTCTTTCATTTCCTCAAATCTGCACTCCCTATAGACTCTCTTGGATCTTTTAGAGGTAACCTCCCTCTGATACCAATTGAAGTGCCCAGATCAGTGTGAATCACTGAGAGGGGGAGGGGGTGAATCAGTGATCCTGTAAAACTTTTTACTAATTGATTCTTAATCAATTAAACCTCTATGGCTGGTTAAAGCCTCGATCCACTCTTCTTGTATCTCTCACCTTTCCACGAATGATGCAGTAAATGTAAAGGCACTGGACACAAGGATTTACAAGGTTCGGCACCAAAGGCCTACATCCTTGCCATGCTCTCCAAGCATGTATTCTCCCATTATAATCTGTTAGTATTACAATGGTCGATACAGCTTCCCACCGTATCTCTCCTGAGTCCCACAGGAGGGTCTTTATACTGCGTCCCACAGTGTTACCAGAGTCCCACTGGCCTGCTCCAGAATCCCACTGAAGACTTCTTCTCCCTGAGTCCCACAGGGTCTTCTCCTGGCTCCTCGAGTCACACGAGTAGCTCTTCTTCACTTTAAGGTCTTCAAGTAACTTCAGCAGCCTGGGATAAAGACTGCTGGCCTTGCTCTTCTTCTGATCACTTGTGGTGAACAGGTCTTCTCGTCTTGCTCAGGATTTATCTCCTTCTTCTAAGGATGACCTGGCCTCTCTCTTCAACTACTGAATGCTCAGACAACTGATATCTCTAACTTCGGTCTGGTCCAGTCTCACCTAACTTCAACTTCATGCACTGAATGCATGGCATCACAATATCTTCAAGATCTTCTGGTCTTGGAATTCTCAAATGCACACAAGCTGATTCAGACTTGTTCACGTGTGCACGTGCATGCATGCATGCATGCACTTTCCCTTTCCTCTTCTTGGTGCAGTAGACCCACAAAGGGTGTAATCTCTTTAAGCACACACCTTCTTTGAACTTCACACAATTAATTCGATTTGTTTACACACATAAATGTGTGTTCTACTTTAGTGTGAGTATTCTCCTTCTTCTCCTTCTTAGTGTGTATACACCACTTAGTACACACTAAGGTTCGGCCTTCACTTGTTTTGCACACACAATTTGTTCCACGTTTTGCACACACTTGACTTTGGCCTCTTCCCTCTTCTTGTTGCACACCCTTAACCCGTAGGTTGTTCTTCAATTATGTACACACAAAATGTGTCTTCACTTGGTGCACACACAAGGTTACAACCCTCGGCCTCTTCAAATGCACACACGGCCAAGTGTGCTCTTCCTCTTCACTTAGCACACACAAATAATATTCTTTAATTTGTTCTTCAATGTGTGCACCCACATAAGGGCTACGGCCTTCCTTGTTCACTTTGCACACAAGGCACTAAAGGCCTCGGGTCTTCTTTGGTGCACACCCACTGCCACCTTCTTGTAATTGCACACACAACACCCGTATGTTATTCTTCTTCACTTTGCACTCAAAGGGTGCAAGGGGCTCGGGTCCTGCTTGTTTAGCACATAAGCACTAAGGCCCTTGGGCTCTTCTCCAATTTGCACATACACGAGGCAAAGCCTCGGCCTTTACTTGAATTGCACACACACAAATAGTGTGGTCTTCACTTCACCCAAACAAGGCTACGGCCTCTTTGTTTTCTTTTTGCACACAAAGGCACAAATGTGGTGGCCTTTCTCCTTATGCACACACACGGCCACGGCTTGGGTTCTCCTTGTACACACACAAGGTGTGTTATACACTTCACATGCAAGTGTTCAAGCCTTGGCCTCCTACTTCTTCTTGCACACACACTGCCCGTAGGGTATCTTGTCCACTTTGCACACACACCTCTCGGCCTTTTTATTCTTCTTTGCACACCTACTGCCAACAGCCTTTCTCCTCTTCTGTTTTTGCACAAAAGGCACAAAGGCCCTCGGCCTTCTCTTCACTTGGCACACAAGCACAAAGGCTCGGCCTTCCTCCACTATTTCACCCGAACACAAAAGAAGTCGCGCAAGGGGTGCTTCCAACCTCTCCTTTCCCACTATCGCGCAAGTCCTCAAGCACTTGAGTGCAAGGAGGCTCCGGTGCGCAAGTGCAAGGGTGCACTTGGGTCTTCCTGCCGCGCAAAGGGTAGGCGCGCAAGGATGCGGCCTCGGGTTCTTCCTGTCGTGCAAGGGAGTAGCCGCGCAGGGAACTCTTCCTCCTCCTCTTCTTTCGCGCAAGAGGTGCGCAAAAGGAACTCACGAAGCCAAGGATGGCTTCGGGCTTCTTCGTCGCGCAAGTGGGTTGCGCGGAGCTCCAAACTTCGTGAGGAACAGAGCTCACGGGACTCGGATTTTCACAGAGTTTCAGCAACCGAAATGAGAGCCTCGGACTCTCCTTTTATAGGCAGAGAAACGCCTCAAATCTTCCGCGTGGGATAACTTCAAATCCCCGAAGATTTCGGGATTTCAAGATTTCCTTAAATCTTGTTTTTCTTTTTATTTCACGCGGGTTTCTTCCTCTTTCTTTCCTCCTCGTGCATGCGACTCATAACGCATGCACGGCCTTCGGTTAAGGTCCAAACCATGCAGAAAATAAATCATGTGGCCTCGCACCTCCGGTTGCTTCGGCCAACCTCGAAATCTCCCAAACATTGCATGCATGCCTACTTTTGTGCACGGTTGTGTTCAGTGTGATCAGACGATCACCATGATGTCTTCGGCTTCGAAAATGATGGCCGGATACTCACATTCTGTCGTCGGGGAGGCACTGGTTCAGCGGCTGCTCGCGGGTGGCTTCGGCTCGAGCTCGACGAAGGAGATGAGCCGGGAGCCGTTCGATCGGGCGAATGAAGGACATCGGACGGCCGGATCAAATCGGGGGCGCGGCGGATCAGATGAGCGGTCCAGATCGAGCGCGAGATCGCTCGGACGGCCGGGATTTGTTCCCGGTGAAAATCGCGCGTCCCACATCGAAACTTTCCGCGGATTTTCCGCGGTTTATTAAATAAGCGCTGGGGGAAAGCGCTCAGTTGAACTTCCCCCCTCCCGGTGCCGCCCCGCACCGGGTTCTCTCTGCGGGCGCGCTCTGCGCCCACTCTGCCTCCTGCGGGCGCGCTTCAAGCGCCCACTATGCTCCTTGCGCTCCTCCGGGCGTGCCCCTGGCGCCCTTGCGGTGTCCTTGGGTGCGCCCTGCCGCCCTGGCTCGCCCCACGGGGTTCCCCCGGGCGTGGTGCCCTGGTGCCCATGCCTTGGGGTTGAACCCCCCAAGGTGCCTCGGCTGGCCTAATTTTTTGGCAAAGTCTTCAAATAAGACTTTGTAAAAACAAAGTCCTCCTCTATGTAAAACATGCCAAGTGCCAAATGCCTCCTTCTTCTTCTAAGCCATTCTTCCTCCTCTTTATTTCTTCTTCTTCATTAGAATTCATCATCCTTCTCTACTTCTTAAGAATTCCTTAATCCTCCTTAACATATATTCTACACTTAGGATATGGAATTCAAAAGGTTTCTTCATCTTCAACCGAGCTCCTGAATCAAATATTTCTTCAATAAACTTCATTGATCTAATTAGAGATCAATTGGAACATATT
Organism: Viscum album; assembly: GCA_963277665.1. Lineage (NCBI taxonomy): Eukaryota > Viridiplantae > Streptophyta > Magnoliopsida > Santalales > Viscaceae > Viscum > Viscum album. The sequence continues at coordinate 366,870,301 of OY728119.1, read as the reverse complement.
CTGATTCACATGCACTAAGTGATAGTGCATGGACTTCTTTAGCTCACTTCATCCACTTAGAAGTTGTGGATGGCTCTCCTTTCAACTCCTCATGCATTGTCACTACAATGCATGGTCTTCTAATGCTTGTTGTGACATTGTATCCAGTTGATACAAGTTCTTGGAACTTTAAAGATCAGTTCAACAATCGTCTGATGTTACTAGAGAATGTTTCAACCACATCTCCTATGCCACTTAGTGAATCTCCTAAGTGACATGCATCTTAGTACCATGGCCATTCTCTTTCATCACCAACACCATCACATCCTTTGACATTCACATCTTGACTCCTTGACATCCATTCATTCCAAGACACCTTCATGCCTCATTGACAACAAATGCAACACAATGCACTTCACCTTGTTCTTATGGAAAGGGATTCATTTCTATTGTCGGTGCTCATGGAATAAAACGAAGTATCATCTATAGTAAAAAGTGAGAGTCGCCTCGAAATACAATACTACAACACATGTGAAGTGCTCTGTACTGAACCGAAGAACAATCCTGAGATCAACTGTGAAGAAGACATTGAACGATCCTCAAAGAAGTTCCAACACATGCAATCCTACACTATAGGAGGAACTAAAGTCAGGAAAACATCTTCACTCTTGTAGACCACTAGATGAACTATGAAAATCTGTTTTTCAACAGAAAAACCAGAGAAGGACTCAAAAGCATTTCTGCTGAATCCAATGAGTCCAGAGCTGCATTTCTAGTCACTAGAGCTTTCTGAAATCTTATCTATTCTCTCTAAGTGATTTGTTTATTTACTTTTGAGTAGTGTGGTGTACTCTGTATATCTCACACATGCACTGTCTCCTACACTGAACAGGAGGATATCAAAATCCTCACTCCAAAACTCTTAACTCTTGTTTACCCACGACAACTGTGGAAGAGGCCCTTGTGTGGCCTGGTCTTTGTTTTGTTTCCCATGAAGAACTCTGGTAGAGGTCCCTACATGGCCTGGACAATTTTGTAAACTGTTGTTAACCCCAATCTAGGGTGTGGATCAAATTTATATAAATTTGAGAGGACTAAGTCTCGGCTTGAGACTAAACCTCTTGTTATATCTGTTGTGTATCTTTAGTTTAAGTTTAAAGTATACTACATATATCTTTAATATTCCTCTACTGTAACTTTGAAATAGAAAACCATTTCAAAGTTACTTTGATAGATAAATTAGAAAGTATTTACACTTATTGTAAATCAGTAAGTTAGTTTCAAAAGTTAGTTTAATCTTGTGGTTAAATTAACTGAGACTTAATTAATCTTTAAGAAGCTAAGTGAACATTTACAATCTGTATAAATTCAGTACAGTTTAACTTGTTTTAAAAATTTGGGAATTTTAATAGAAAATATTTTTAACAGAAATTTTTAGTGGAACTCAATTCACCCCCCTCTTGAGTATCCACTCTGACCAACATTTGGTCTTAGAGGGTGTTTCTGTTAAAGTATTTGTTAAATACTCTGTTTTTCAACTGTGATTTTAGTTGCCTCCTTAAAGATCTTAATTTTCTTTTAGTTATAAATTTTATCTCTTTAAATTTACTTTCTAAAATCTAGATATGGACAATAGACTAGAGGGTTCTGCTACTAACAGGACACCTTTCTTTAATGGTACAAACTATGCCCAGTGGAAGCTTAAAATGAAAATTCATTTGGAAAGTATGGGTTTTGATATTTGGAATGCTATAGAGCCTCAATATAAAATTCCAGAAACCGAAAGAACAACTTGGGATGAACTCAAAAAGGCTGCTTACAATAATAATTGTAAAGCTATGAATGCCCTATACTGTGCTTTAGGAGATGAGGAATTCAATAGAATATCTAACTGTAAAACTACTTATGAAAAATCTGATACTTTGGGTGTTTCTCATGAGTGAACAACCAATGTTAAAGAAATGAGATTAAATACATATACTATTAAATATGAAAATTTTAAAATGAAAACTGATGATCCTATTTCTGATATGTATCTCAGGTTCAATGAGATAGTCAGTACAATGAATTCACTTGGAAAGGCTGTTCCAGCAAAGGAACAAACTATGAGGATATTGAGGTGTCTACCAGACCGATGGAGAGGCACATCTGTTTCAATCAGAAATTCATGTGACATTGGAGATCTACCTATCAAAGAGCTGATTGGTAAGCTTATGATGTATGAGGAAGAACTCAGGGTGAATAAAGAGGAAGATGATGAACCAAAAAGGAAATCAGTGGCTTTCAAGACTACTGCTTCAAAGAGAAAGGACAAAGAAAAAGCTCAAATACAAACTGATAGTTCAACAAGTGAAATTTCAAACTCTGATAGTGATGATGAAATGGCTCAAATAGCCAAAAGGTTTATGAAATTTTATAGGAAGAAGAAATTTTTTAGAAAATCAAATTACAAGGGAAAGTATGACAAAAAGGTAAATTGGAATAAGGACTGAAAAAACTCAGATAAAAGTGATGAAGTTGTTTACTACGAGTGAAAAAGAAAAGGACACATTAAAGAAGACTTCAAAAAGCTAAAATTCAAGAATAAATATGACTATAAGGACAGTAAGTACTAGAAAGCTATGAAGGCTACCTGGAGTGATTCAGAAGACAGCACAAGTGAATCTGAAATGTCTGATTCTGAAAAGAAATGTGCCAACATGTGTTTCATGACAAACAAGTCTAAGGTAACCTTAGATACTCCTGATTTAAATGCCCATTATTCTGGAACTAAATCTGATTCTGATTCTGAAAAATTACTAGTAAGGAATTGTTTGAATACTGCAATATGCTAGAAGAAACATGTAAGGAACTTAAAGACAAATATAAGTCATTAAAGAAACAGCATTCTCTCACTGTCACTACTAAATCTTCCATTGATATAGAAAAAGAAAATAATGCTCAACTGTTAAGTTAAAACACTGAACTGAAAATGTCAAATGAGAAACTTAGAAAGGACTTAGAGAAGTTCAAAAATGGAAAGAACACTCTAACAAAAATTCTAGGAAAGCAAGTGGCACCTAAATACACTATTGGAATGGGATAGAAAACTGGACAGAGACAGATTAATAAGAATAGATCGATTAATAAATCTGGACAAAATACTGCTAGTTCTAGTTCTGGACATTCATATGATTCAACTAGTTATTCACATAGTTATAAATCAAATAAAGTTTATCTCTCAAAATATTTTGATTTTGTAAATTATATGAGACCCATAAGACAAATTTGGGTACCAAAATCATTCATTTCTAACCTGTCTGGACCCAAAAATATTTGGGTACCAAATTCATATTCTATCTAAAACTGTTTTGTAGGAAACGTCCTTGAAGATTTCCCATAGGAAGACATGGTATTTGGATAGTGGATGTTCAAGACATATGTCTGGGGATTGCTCATGCTTCAAGAGATTAATAAAGGTTGATGGAGGCTATGTTTCCTTTGGTGATAATTCAAAAAGAAAAATCGTCGGCCTAGGCCAAATTCGTAACACGAACTTTGTGTTGATTTCGAAAGTTTTATTTGTTGATGGACTTAAGTATAACCTGTTAATTATTTTTCAATTATGTGATGATGGTTTCAATGTCTTGTTTGAAAATGATTCGTAAATTTTTTTTAATTCTATAAACATTTTAGTATTTTCTGGTTTGAGAAATGAGAATATTTATTCTGTTGATTTGAATTATTTAGCTAAACAAAATGTTACTTGTTTAAATGATTTTCATAAAGAGTCGTGGTTATGGAATAAGAGATTAGAACATTGCAATATACATTCACTTATAAAGCTGACTAGGAAAAACTTGGTTAGAGACCTACCTAAACTTGAGTTTCCAAATGACAAAGTTTGTAATCCCTATCAAAAGGGAAAACAACACAAAATCTTGATCAAAACAAAGAAAGAAGTCTTAACTTCTCAACCACTCAAGTTGGTTCACATGGACTTGTTTTGATCGTTAAGATTTTCTAGTTTAAATGGGAAACACTATGTCTATGTCACAGTAGATGAATTTTCAAGATATAGTTGGGTATACTTCTTAGCTCACAAAAGTGAAGCTTGTTCTTACTTTGTTAATTACTCCATGTCTGTAGAAAAACTTAGTGGTCTTAAGATTAAAACTCTAAGAAGTGATCATGGATGTGAGTTTGAAAATAAAAACATTGAATACTATTGCTCGCACAATGGCTATAGTCATAAATTTTCTGCTCATAGGACACCTCAGCAGAATGGTGTAGTAGAAAGAATAAATAGAACCCTGCAAGAAATTGTAAGAACTATGCTTAATGAGTAAGAGCTGCCTATTTACTTTTGGGATGAAGCTATGAATACAGCCTGTTATATTATTAATAGAGTCTTAATTAGACATGTTCTAAAGAATACCCCTTATAAACTTTGGAACAATAGAAAACCCTAAGTTAGTTACTTTAGAGTCTTTGCCTGTAAAGTATTTATTCTCAATACAAAGGATAATCTGGACAAGTTTGATCCTAAAAGTGATGATGAAATTTTTCTTGGTTATTCTTTAACTAGCAAATCATATAGATTCTTTAATAAAAGAACCAAATGTTTGGAAGAATCTATTCACATCAATTTTGATGAAACTGATCCACATGAGCCTAAAACCTCTCTTGAAAATCTTGAAGAAGATTTGAGTGTTCTGGACCTTAATGATAAATCTAAATAACCTACTGTAAAAATATCCAGTTCTGGACATATTCCAAAATCTTCTTCTATTGAACTTGATCTTGGAGATGAACCTAAAATTTCTAGTCCTACATTTACTAGATCAACAAGGATTCTAAAGAATCATCCTTTGGATGTTGTTGTTGGTAATCTTGATAGAGGGACACATACTAGAGATTCTCTTAGAAATCAGGTTGAACAATAAGCCTTCTTGTCAGAGATTGAACCTAAAAACATTGATCATGCTATTAATGATGAATTTTGGGTAATTACTATGCAAGAAGAACTCAATCAGTTTGAAATAAATAATGTTTGGAAACTAGTAGAAAGACCTAAAGACACCTTTACCATAGGCACTAAATGGGTGTTTTGAAATAAATTAGATGAATCTGGAAATATAGTTAGAAACAAGGCTAGATTAGTTGTACAAGGCTATAGATAAGAGGAATGAATTGACTATGAGGAGACTTTTTCTACTGTAGCCAGATTAGAAGACATTATTATTTTACTTGCTTATACAGCACATCTAAATTTCAAACTATATCAAATGGATGTCAAGAGTGAATTCTTAAATGGATATATTACTGAGGATGTTTTTTTTTTTGAACAACCACCGAGATTTTCAAACCCTCATTTTCCAAATAGTATTTTCAAATTATCAAAAGCTTTATATGGTTTAAAGAAAGATGCAAGATCTTGGTATGATAGATTAAGTACTTTTCTAATTTATAAAGGTTTCACAAAAGGAATAGCTGATCCTACTCTTTTTATAAAACGAATTTCCAAAGATTTTTTAGTTGTACAAATTTATGTAGATGATATTATTTTTGGATCTTCAAGAAATTCTCTATATACTTATTTTTCTAAAATAATGAAAAATGAATTTGAGATGAGTTTAATGGGAGAACTCAAATTTTTCCTTGGATTTGAAATATATCAAAATGATTATGGAATTATTTTAACTCAAAGTAAATATGCTAGAGATATTTTAAAATGCTTTGGATTGGATAGCACAAAAAGTAGTGACACTCCCATGAGTACCACCTGTAAGTTGGATCTTGATGAAGATGGTAAATCTGTTGATCAAACTACTTATAGAGGAATGATTGGAAGCATACTCTACTTGATTTCTAGTCATCCTGTTATTATGTTTAGTGTGTGTATATGTGCTCGTTTTCAAGAAAACCTTAAAGAGTCACATTTAAATTCTGTAAAGAGAATTTTCAAATATCTCAAGAATACTCCCAATTTAGGAATTTTCTATCCAAAAGGACAATCATTTGAATTAGTTATTTATTCTGATGCTGATTTTGCTGGATGTAAGTTAGATATAAAAAGAACCTCTGGAACATGTCACCTTTTAGAAAAGTCACTAGTATCATGGTGTAGAAAGAAACAAAATTATGTTGCATTATCTACTGCAGAAGCTGAATACATAGCTGTTGGCAGTTGCTGTGCACAAATTTTGTGGATAAAACACACATTACTAGACTATGGATATCAATTCAGACATGTCCCAATAAATTGTGATAACACAAGTGCTACTAACATTTCTACGAATCCTGTTTCACATTCCAGGACAAAACATATTGATGTAAGACATCACTTTTTAAGGGATCATTATCAAAAAGGTGATATCACTTTAGAATTCATTGGTACTGAATATCAACTTGCTGATATATTCACTAAACCATTACATTCTGAGAGATTAGACTACATCATACATGATCTTGGCATGATTAATCATAAATAGATTTCTTATTATCTTAATGTTTAATACTTTACTGTATTTTACTTTACGGTTTCATGCTCACTGTTTTACAGTTACTGTTTCATGATCACAGTCTCACAGTTTAACACCTTGTACTCATGGTCTATCACCTCACTGTCTCACCATGACTGATCAGAATGGTCATTGTCTCACTGTGATGACCACCAACTATCCCACCGTGATGACTATTTTTTCATCACACCATAATGTCTACTCACGGTCTCACTGTGAAGATTATTTTTACTATTATTTTAACCCATATCAAGGTAATTTTTATTTCACTGCCATTTGATTTCCCGCGTCTTTGTTTTTATGAATTTTGAAAATCCCAAATGATAATACATCAGGGTTTATTTAGATTCCTTACCTGAACTCTATCTTGAATATTCTTATTCTTGAAAACCTTCTCATCTTTCGCATGAACCTTCAGTGGATTCCAAGGATGAAGCGTCCGTCTTCACCCTCATCTGAGAAGCGCCACTCTAAGAAACAGAATAGGATACTGAGGATGTCACCTGAAGGACCCCTAAACCCAAACCTTGTTAACCATAAAGTAGTTCCTGAAAAATAGATTTTCCTTGAGTGGCTGCTATCTAGGAAGTCGTTAGTCTTAAAAGTATTAAAAGAACAAGGATGGCTTGAATGGTTCTCTGGACAATATAGACTGATTTATCCAAGGTTGGTATCTCAATTATACCAATATGTGAAGTTTTCCTCAATTTTGGAGAAATCATTATGGTGAAAAGCTGGATAAATGGACAAAAGTGTTCATTCTTTTCGAGGCTGTGGTCTGCATGCCTAAGGATTCCTCATGAAGGAGTTTCGGAGGATTACCAGAGAGACCCACCTCCACCATCTGACATCTTCAATCTAGAAAATTCCTTGGAAACCTTAACTAGTAATGGAACCAAGAGAAGGGATATAGCTGTAGAGATAGATGGAGAAACTAGACTATTATTCAAGTTTGTTCAAAATTTGATTACTCTAAGAAAAGGGGATTTTTCTGTGATGAAGTATCAGGATGTGTTCCTGATTCACCTGTTGAAGAATGGCTATAAGATCATCCTATGAAAGTATGTTATTAACCATATCTATGAGCTGATTAAAGTCACTTCCAAAACCACCTTCTTGTTTTACTCAAGGATGATTTCAGCCATGCTAGTTTCAAAAGGAATAATTGGACCGAATGAAGAAAAGCTAGAGGACTTTGATTTCTTCTTATCCTAGCCTATCATCAGAAGGATGAATATTAGTTGGAACCCCTGGAAGAAGCAATGGGTTGAGAATAATGGTCAATTGTATAAGAAGTTTAATCCTGTTGATTATCCATGAAGACCTAAGAACCTAGCTGATTCGGGTCTGGAACCAGATGAAGTGGCTGAATATTCAAAAGAAGAAGAAGAAGAGGAGGAAGTGGCAGATGAAGTACCACCTAGATAAGAGGCTAAAATACCTCAAGAGGAAGCAACTCCTGTTGAGAAAGAAATGACTATTATCCCTACTGATGTTCTTGTGGAAATGCCTTCAAGAGAGGAAGTTTATGTTGGTTTTAGAGAAGAAGAAGCTACTGCTTCTAGTGAGGATGTCAATCCAGAAACTCATCCTACGACTACAAGAAAATTGGTTTTTCCTGATTTAGAGCAGCAAGCAATGGTGGAGAGATATCGAGTTGAAGAGGATCTCCCTGTTGAAAAAGAAGCAAGTCTGGAAGCACAACCAGTGGAACAATTGGTTCATGAGTACATACCCTATGCTGAAGAAAGGATGGTAATTGCCTTTCAGTTTTCAAGACAAGAGTTTTCTGAAGAGATTAGAGATGATCCCATGGATCATGAACCAATTCCTGAGCCTCATGAATCTAAAATGGAAGCACATTGTGAGGGGGAGGAACCTCAAAACCTTGAGATTGTAGAGGCTGGACATGATAGAACATCTCAACCTACTGTCACATATTTTGTGTACACTCAGTATGAATTTCCATGTTTTTATGATGTGAGTGAGTCATAGCAAGTGACTGCAACTGGTATAGATCCCTCTTCATTGTTTTTGCTAAAGTCTGTAGCTCATCCAGAACCAGAACCAGAACCAAAGCCTCAATCTGAATCAGAATCTAAGTCGGAAGATGACTCTGAACCGCAACCAGAACCTTCTCCACTTCCTTCACCTGCACTCTTACATGAGAAACACTCTTTTGTAACTAAGGATGATTTGAAAGCCTTTGGGGAGACTATCTTGGTTGGTGTTGTGAAGATTTTACCCACTAAACCTTGTCCTGTGACTCAGTTAAGTCAAGAAGATGCCTCAATTCTACTAGAAAAAATTATCTTTCATATTCAACCGAGGATGATCCATGAGATTCAAGAAGTCAGGGTTGAAAATAATTTTCTCAATGATGATGTTGTAAATTTGAATGGTTTGGTGGAAAACCTACAATCAGAACTGTCTTCAAGATCAGAGCATGTGTCTGCTCCTATTTCTACCCCTGCACCTGTTGCTTCTTCTTCTGAACCAGCTTATTCCACCCTTTCTAGAGATATTGTGCTTCAAGTTCATCCATATCTACTGTCTTTTGATGAGAAGATTGGAAAAATGCACACAACAACCCTGGAACGCATGAGGGAGCTTGTAGAAAATCTGAATAAGCTCACAAATGAGTACACTGGTTGTCTGCAGAATGTTTTAAAATAGCTCAATGTTCTAACTGAAGATGTCAAGGCTTCTTCTCCCCTTGGTCAGACCTCCACATCTTCTTTGGATTCTTCTATGTTTAGATCCATAATCAAAGAAGAAATTCAGAATGTTTTCAGTGGTTTAGATATGCCTCCTCTGGCTGAAGTTATGAAGAATAGTGATAGATCACTTGATCTTGTCTAGATCCATTCTAAGATAGTCAATGATGCTCAACAGAAAATCACCAAAAAGATATATTTTTATCTTACCCGGATTTTCTCTAAAAGTGATATGACTATTCACTTTAATTATCTTGTGGAAAACCGGGAAATCCCTCCCGTGACTCAAGCTTTTAAAGCTCAAGTTCAGAAGCTTACAGAGTTCACCATATTGTTGGATAAATTCATGGAGAATAAGGAAGATTTTGAAAAGTATATGCCATATGGTGGAGAAATCATTACTGGTTTCATCAATCATTTAAAGACATATCTTCATTTGAAGAGTACTGATATAGTTGTTCCAGCTGCTGCACCTCTCAGACCTGGTCTACCTGCCCTCGCCTCAACTGGCATGTCAGTCAGCCAAGCTCTTCCTCAGATCCAGCCAGTCATTCTTGACCAACAATAGCCTAGATCTTCTACTGCTTCTATATTGGCTCCATCCATTTTTGAAGTTCTACCCTTACTCCCTTTGTCTACCAAATCTATGCTTTCTTCTACATCAGAACCAGTTCCTGCTGCTGATAAAGGCAAGGAAAAGGTTGATCCCTAAAGAGTCAAGTGACTGTTCTCTTTTTGATCGGATATCTTTTGCTTTTTACTGTTTGTATTTCTCCTATATGTTTTATTTTGAACCTTTTTAATGAAAAAAACAGTGTTTCAATTCACTTTATATACTTTTTGATAATCACAAAAGGGGGATAAAAAGTCCAAGTAAAAGTACAAGTATTAGTATTCTAATTGTCGAATCTATTATATTCTCTAATGTTGCATCTCTTTTCTAGTTTACCTATACATGATTTGTGATTATAAAAAAGGGGGATATTGTTGTACTCGTCATGTATTAATCATGTTTTAATGATCAAAAATACTATTACTGATTAATTAATCTCAATATTAATTGAACATATTGTTAATGCTCTCCAATCTCAATAATAACTACACATTAATGACAGAAAATCTTATTGATGTTAATTAATCCCTTTATTATTTAAAAGTCTTATGCATGATCACAAATCTCACTTATATTATTAAGACATTATATTTATGTTTTAACTTCTCTTACTCTCTAATAATTAAGCTTAATCCATATTATGCGTATTATTGTTTAAGTCTAAATACAGATATTTGGAAAGTACCCAGACACCGTGAAGGACACACCACGACACAGACACCGTGAAGGACACACCGTGACCCAGACACCCTGAAGGACACACCATGAACCAGACACCGTGAAGCACATACCGTGAAGAAGACACCGTTTACATAATCATTGTGACACCGTTTCTTAACATTTTGTCAATGTTAATTAAAAATGTTAAGGGTCATATTTGATGTTTTTAATACAATTAATGTTATTTAATGATAGTTTTTGGCATGTCAGGAAACCGTACATTGTACTTTTGGAAAGGGATTCATTTTTATTTCCAGTGCTCATGGAATAAAAAGAAGTCTCAGCTACAGTAAAAAGTGAGAGTCACCTCGATATACAATACTACAACACATGAAAAGTGCTCTGTACTGAACCGAAGAAAAATCCTGATCACAACTATGAAGAACACATTGAAATATCCTCAAATAAATCCCAACACATGAAATCCTACAGTACTGCAGGAACTGAAGTCAAGAAAACATCTTCACTCCTGTAGACCACAAGCTGAACTACGACACTCTGTTTTTCTACCGAAAAACCAGAGGACTCAGAAGCATTTCTGCTGAATCCAACAAGTCCAGAGCTACGTTGCTAATCACTAAAGGTTTCTAAACTCTTATATGTTCTCTCTAAGTTATTTGTTTATTTACTTTTGAGTAGTTTACTGTACTCTATATATCTCACACACACACTATCTCCTACACTGAACTGGAGGATATCAAAATCCTCACTCCAAAAATCTTAACTCTTGTTTACCCACGACAACTATGGAAGAGGTCCTTGTGTGGCCTGGTCTTTGTTTTATTTCCCACGAAGAACTGTGGTAGAGGTCCCTGTGTGGCTTGGACAGTTTTGTAAACTATTGTTAACCCCGATCTAGGGTGTTGATCAAATTTATATAAATTTTAGAGGACTAAGTCTCAGCTAGAGACTGAACCTTTTTTTATATCTGTTGTGCATCTTTAGTTTATGTTTAATGTATACTACATATATCTTTTTTATTCCACTACTGTTACATTGAAATAAAAAACCATTTGAATGTTACTTTGATAGTTAAATTAGAAAGTTTTTACACTTATTGTAAATCAGTAGGTTAGTTTCAAAAGTTAGTTTAATATTATGGTTAAATTAACTGAGACTTAATCAATAATTGTGAAGCTAAGTAAACAGTTAAAATCTATATAAATTCACTACTGTTTAACGTGTTTTATAAATTTGGGGCTTTTAATAGAAAATATTTTTAACCGAAATTTTTATTGGAACTCAATTCACCCCTTATTGAGTATCCACTCCGACCAAAAATGTTGTTCCTACCTCTTACATTTTTATTCCATCATGTCCACCATGATTTCACCCTCGTACACAATCATTCAAACTTCCTCCACATGGATACTGCCATGACCTATGCCACTGATTAGACCTACAACCACCTGATGAATCTCCCCACCTGACCATTCTTGAATCTTCTGATCATGCCTCTATCATATGGATGCCACCATACCTCCAGACCCAACAAGAGAACACCATGAGAATTTCTCCACCTGATTGTCATCCAACCTCCAAGTTGCCTCATAGATGCCCACAAGGACGCCACACATACATACCACAACCCAATCGCATCCCTAATAAATCCTCAAATTTGGTTCTACTAGTTATTGAAACTTAGTTAAATTATATCTTATGGGCTAGCCTTAACCATTAGTCTAGAACCCCAACTTCTATGGAAATCATTTTACATGTTTTTGTGTTTACCAAAATTCCTTATATTATTCCTATGTTATTCTCTCATGGATTATGCTCTTTATTATCTTATTATTTAAGTATTAGGATATACAAAACATTATTCCAAGACTCATGTGTATGATATTTGATATGAAGTGTATGATATTCAAATGTTTTCCTCATTTTCTAAAACCCTTATTCTTGTTTTTTGCTTATGTATCTCCAAATTTTACCATTACTAGGAAACAAAGACCAACCATTCTTATGTTTCATTTCCCCAAGTAATGAAGAATGTTTTTAAGTATTAGTACTAAATTGGGAGACCATTTTGGGAAACATTGAAGATCCTTCACAAAGTTAGAATATTGTGTTCCAACATTCCAAATACACTATACTATTACAATATATAGACATTTACTTTTGTAATGTGATGAATATTTATCTAAGATGATTTAATATCCATGTATCATAAGTGAGGTTTTATATAGTTGGTATCAAATGAAATTTTCGGTCAAACCTTGGAAACTAGGATGAGAAAAAATTAGTGATATCCATTGGTATATGTATAAGGATATTTCTAGGGTTGCCTCTTAGAATAATTCTAAGTATGATTCAATGTATGGGAAAATGTCCATGATATTTGGTAAAGGATAGAGTGATTTTTTCCCTATAAATACATCCATTTTAAAGACCCATAAAATTCAAGGAATTTTTTTTTCTTAATTTCTTCGGAATTTTGCGAGTCTTTGGCTTCCGACGACACCAGATTATGAGGCCCGGTGTGCCCGGAATCATTTTCTGAAGTTTAGCTCTGGTACGTTTAGTGAACGAACGAGTGGGTTTTTCTAACTTTAGAACCGATGCTCGGAATCGAAATCCAAGGGCACTGATGACACCGCAGTGCCAATAATTTCTTAGGAATACCTTTTCTGAAGGTGCGTTTTCTCGGGTGGTGATTTTAAAAAAAAAGTGAGGAATAAAAATATAATCGTTTTATTTTTTTTCTTTACTAGGTGGTTTAAGTGAAATTAAGTGGTGTCACAACTTAATTTCTCTCTAATTTGTGGTATAACTCCTAGGAGCGGAAGTTGGAGTGGGACCCATTGGGTTTTTAACCTCCCTTGGGAGAATAAAGGAGAGGTGGGGCCCACATGAGCCCCACCTATTCACTTTTTTCATAACTCCTCACCTCCCTCTTTAATTTTGTAAACTCATCTTAAATTAAGTAATGCACTCGCACCCCCACGTATTTCCAAGTCAACTCTCGTTTTTTGTCTGGTTTATTAAACGCCTCATTAATTGGTCAACACACGTTAATTAATTCGTGGATTCTTTTGAATTTTGAAAGATTTGACATGAGGAATAAAATAAGGGAAACCTTATTTTATTTTGGTGGTTTGTTGTGCGTGAAGATTTGGGGAGAAATACTCTAGACTTGAAGAATGGTCTTCCTCATTAATGAACACGAAGAACAACGAAGAATGCCGACGATCCTGTTCTTCCACAACGACAAGGGAGAAGTCACTGACCGCGGTGGTCATCACCAACGACAATGTACCTTCTTTATTCATCTTCGAAACAAGCGAGGAGACGTCGTTTCCTCCTCAGCCGTACCCTAACGTCCACAGAATCTACGTCTGACCCCACCAACGCCGTTCTCTGTGACGTTTGACGTGCGGCGTCATCATCTTCCCCCGCGACGAACGCGCTCCCCGATGAATCAAAGGTAGGGAATTAATTTGTGAATGATAATGAACCCATGTTTATTTCCTTCTAAAACAACGAATGCGGATCAACTAAATATTATGTTGATCCGCGAAAGAATATGTTTGTGGGTTGGGAATTCTTGATTTGCGGGGAAAATCGTAGGGGTTTGGTTGTATTCATAATTAATCCTTTGAGTTCTTCGTTTAATATTCAGGTTGGATGTTATCATTTAACGGGAGGAGGTCGGACCACCCGAACATAGCTGATCCTCCTCCCCCTTTGATGTTGTGTACTTTGCGGCATGAACAAAGGCGGCGCGGTGCAACAACACCGCCCAAAAACAATAAAGAACACGACGAAGAAGCACAGCGCCGTCGCGCCACACCATTGAGGCCAAACGAAACCGCGGCCGGAGTGGGAGCCGCTGAGGAAATTTGAAAACTCCGCTGGTTGATCGTTGTGCACGGATTGACAGGCGATGACAAATGGGGCCGCAAAGTCAATCTGATGACTTCGCAGTGAAGAGCCAGTCTTGGGAGGACCACTGGCGAAGACCGCAGGCAAAACAGACAACCGGAGCGCGTTCGGTGGTCCGCGGAAGGGCATGTCGGTGCGCCCCCAAAAGGGTCTGTCGTGGCTTCAACCACAACGGCAGGCGGTGTTCCCGCAGCCGCGTGGGTCCGAGGGAGACGTGGCGGCCAGCGCCGCGTCGCTGGTAGGGAGCGGGCCCCATTCGAGGGCCGCGGCTTCATTCAAGGGTGCCAGCGCCCCCTTGCGCGTCCGCTCGGCCATGCCGGCTGGTTCAGGCCACGCCCTAATGGGCTGGACCCAGACCTGGTTCAGGTCATCCCGGATCGGGCCGACCCATGGGGGTTGGGCCGGGTCGGATCGGGTCGGACCGGGCCCAGACCCCCCATTTTCGGACCACTTTCGGTCTTTTGCACATATCTTGGGCAATGGACCTCTGATCGATGCACTGTTAGTTGTGATGGGATTCTTGCATCGCGACGGTCGTTTCGGTAAATTACACTCAAGGATTCGAATAACTTTATGTATGACCAGGTTGGTTCGAACCCGAAACCAACTGGGCCCTCGGTGCGGAAATGCTTATAACTTGATCTTCGGACATTTGATAGGTGTGCCATCAACTTTGATGGATTCCTTGTGATGAGAAGGAACTTTATGCATACTTAGCCTTAGGTTTGGATGCAATTGGATAGTGGCCGGGTTGGATTGAACCTGAAATCCAACTGGGCCCCTGGAGCGGAAAAGCCGATAACTTTCAGACCGGACGTCTGTTTGACGAACCGTCCGCGGCGTTGGTCATCACATTGAGAAACGGTCCCTATGAGTATACCCTATGAGAGTTCGGGGTATAGTTGAGATATGGTCGGGTTGGTTCGTACAGGAAACCAATCGGGCCCCTGGGACAAAAATGCTAATAACACACAGACTGGGCGTCGGATTGACGCAACATCTGTTGCATTGAGACCCCTATGACGAGGCGGTCCTTTGAGATACTTCTTCGTGGGACTTTGTGATACTTAGAGTATCGACTGGTAGCTCGTGGTGTGGACCCTTTTGGAGACGAGTGTACGGAGTACGGAGACCGTGTAGCTGGCTGAGACCTGAAAACTGCTTGTCCGACTCGAGTCAGAGTGACTTATATAGCCCAGTGGGGAGCACTACTGTGTTTGGGTGGCGCACCCCTGGCGGGGAGCACTACTATGTTTGGGTGGCAGACCTGCAGTACTCAACAGGAGGAGTACCTCTACAGGCTATTAGGGGGGCGTACTACTGTGTTTGGGTGGCAGACCCAGGCGGGGAGCACTACTGTGTTTGGGTGGCTGACCAGCGGTACTCAACAGGAGGAGTACCTCATCAGTCTTAGGGTAGTAAGTAGTACCTCAGAGTCATGATAGGATCATTGTACTCTCCAGAGACGGAGCTCTTTAGGAGTTATAGTTTCGATAATGAAAATCATGGTTTGAGCTGAGTCTACGACCTTTTTGTTTACCTCATGATTGAGATGGGTCACTTGATAACTTAGGTATATGTATGGGCATATACCTAGGTAGTGGTTATCCGTTGATTTCATAACCTTTGTGTTTCTTCATGATTGAGATGGGTTACTTGATAACTTAGGTATAAGTATGGGCTTATACTTAAGTAAGGGTTATCTGTTGAGATTCTGCTTTGTGGTTATCCTTATTGGATTTAGAGAGACCTTGAGGGTCTCGGGGTCCCTAATGAGTGTCGTTATACTCACCCCTGCACGGGCTATGCCCGCACCTCGTTGTGTTGGATGCAGATGACGGAGAGCACTGACGGAGGCCGAGCGTTCGAGGACTAGATGGTACCCAGTGGTGGACCTCACGACGAGTCAGTATCCGGAGGTGGACTTCATGATGAGACGATACTAGGAGGAGGTTGATGGGCAAGAGCGTTGTGGAGGATATCTATACCAACCCTTCAGGTAGGATCCGTGGTGGACGATCCAGGAGCTGCTTCTTTTCTTCCCACTATTGTCTTTTCTATTGTACTTCCTTTCAGTTGTAGCTGTACTTTTCAGTTGGGTTTGTATTCTGACCCTTTTTACTTTTCAGAAATTTCTCTTGTACTTAGTGTATTACTTCTGCTTGTACTCTGTGGTGTTTTTTTTACTTTATAAAGGCAATTTCTTCCCAGTTATCGGGATTTATGCCTTTGGTACTAGTTGCCATCCCCGGGCCTATGGAAGGTGGGCTTGGGGTAGTCACGGCACTAGCCCCGAGGACGGATCGTGACATCCCTATCTAGAATCTAGAAGTTGAAATAGATCTAGAAAAAATATACCAAGGAATAGGATCCAAAGAACACTGTATTGAGCTGTACTCAATTGGGGACTGTTCCACGACATGGAACATGATTCATAACTATTTTGACACTACTAGGGGATATAATTTGGAAATTAACAAAAGTCTTTATGAACAATCATGAAGGATTTAAATATATAAGGACCATGTAGGACCCATGCTTAGCCAAATGTGTCATATAGTTAAAATAAGATATAGTTTTTTATACATTATATAAGTTATTTTTGATGAATTATGTGGTTTTCCTCTATGATAAGTGTCTCTCACACTACGCTTTCTGGTTTTAGACGATGTTTGGAACCAGAATAAATAATGTTAACATTGAATATTATCGAAAATTACATTATTATGAGAAAGAAAATTTTATGATGAGTTGAGTAAAGTATGCATTAAATATTCCTAATAATTCTTCACATGACATGATTAATAATGTGAACATTAACTAACACTCAGAATAACCAAATAATATACATAAATTGTTCTCTATGAGATCTAGTGATGGTAACCATGGATGGTGGAAGATTCAGTTTCCTATAGGTCATGATTTTGAGAATAACTACTCAATGGAATTTCTCAAAAGAATGGGAATATGTCTTTTTTGTGGTGAAGAATTCCATAATGTTAGTAATTGTAGAGGAAATAAGTAGAGTTTATTTATTGAAAAGTATGGGAATACTGGTCTTAGTAAGTTATTATAAACAATTTAATGTTTTAGGTGTGGAAATTATTGGCATTTTTTAAGTAAATATCTTTCTGGGATGTCTCGTGAAGGAAATCAAAAAGGTTTTATGAGTAATATTCTTTCTACTGGGGTTGGAAAGACCACAAATGACATCTAAAATTTATCTATTGATCTAATATTATTTTTTAGAAGCATGATAATCTTTATTAGGATGATTTTTAATACATGACTCATATTTCATATTTTAGTAAATGAGTATTATAGAATAATAGGATGATGCGTAGTTGGATTATTGAGGTATTTATGTATTTGGATTTGAGAATTGCGAATTATGAAATATATAAGTATTGTTCAATATATATTTTCATTAAGGATTTGAAAGATTATGTTTAATGGTACTGATAATCAAAAAAACAATATTTAATGATAGGGTTACGTTTTATGATAAAGGGAATATAAACCTCAATATATTCCTATAGATGAGAAAATGATGTTCAGTATAGATAAATAGATGATTGATATGGATTAACTAAATTGGATTATATTGAAGACTACATAACTAATAAATGTTTTGTTGATAAAGTATTTTATGCTATAACTGATGATGTTTATATCATTTTTTGATATAAGGAAAATATCCAATAATCTATGTTATATGTAAGGAATTTAGAAGAATGTATGTTTTCAATATGAATGCATAGTAATTCAGGTTTTTACCAAGATAATACATGTTTAAGGTATACATATGTTTAATATATTCTAATAAATACAGACTTTATGATATATAGGGCATTAATGTTATGTTGATTTAATTGAAATTATTTTTAATGTTTTAAAAAATATTGTATGGGTAATAATGTTAACCATTATTGAATGATTTAATATGAACTTTTAATGAGGTTTTATATATTAGTGTTTCGTAATATGAAGATTGATGCATATTGGATAACCTGTGCTAATCGTGTTGTTTTGATTATAAGTAAAGATAGATGGAATGAAAAATCATTCAATTTATGGACATTACAATCCATTAATTCTTTGGAAAAAAAATATTCACCATTATTTCTTAGAGTAATATATTAAGTGCAAATTGATTAAGAAAAACCCAAAATGTGAGATCGTGCTTATGAAATAAAGTATACCTTATTATACAAAATAATTCTTGAAATTAAATGTTTTCTTGTTATCATAATTTTTTATGATATAAATGAACTTTTCCAATCGAATTTGGTTTATGGATTTATGGTTTTTAAATCTCTACTGAACACATTCTCTATCCCTCTCCATCATTATTTAGGTTTTACTTTTCTCTTTTATATCCATGTTTTCACTTGCCACCAATGTTCTCTAATGTGGAAACCTAGCTATAAGTTACTTTGGATATCCACTATGTTTTAAACTTTCTTTTTTTAAATGATGTTTTATTAATAATTTTCAAAATTTAGGTCTCTATGAAATTAAATTTCAAGTATTACTCATTTGATGAACTATATCAATTTTTAGGGAGAAATTCATTTCAAGGGGGGTGGAATGTAACTCCCCATGTTATTATGAAGTAATGTTTTTTGAATAAATTCAAATTATATGACTTTTTCGTTACACACAAAAAAAGTTAATATTTATTTATAAAATACAAAAATTTAATCATTTATTAAAATAAATCCTAATATTATATTGCAGTACATGCAAGACCGAGTTTTACCAAATTAAAATATATTATTAATATTATTATTTAATATGATATTTTTCAACTAGATGTTAAATTTAAGTGATTGAATTTGATTAAATAAAATACTTAAATATGGTTTGATAATAATTTTATAATGAATTTTTGGGTGACAAATTAATTATAAATGAAAATAAAATTTTTTTTCGTGAAAGGAAACCTTCCTCTAAAAAAAACTATTTTTATACCCAAAAACATGTTTTATCTTAATAAATTAAACAAACCACTTTTCAAGAATTATTTTCAAATAAAATTTTATATTATATGTTCAATAAAATAATTAACATTCATTGTATGTTCTTTCTAAATAATAGATAATAATAAATCCAATTTTATGCATAAAAGGATCTAATTTTCTAAAAGCAAGTTTATTTCCTTTTAGTGGTGCAGTTATATTAAACAAAAGTTTTCCACTTTTATATATTCTACATGAAAAAATGAAAATTATTTTATGAATTTTAATTTCATAATTATATTAGGATGATATTTTTGTATTTTTTATGATTTTATTGATGAACACTAAAAAAATGAATTTTATTTGAAAACTTCTTTTTTGTCTAATTTATTTATATAGTTAAATTATATTTTTAGTTAATTTTAAAGTATAATTATATAAATTTTATATCTATTAACAAAATTTGGGTCATTGGAATAAATTTAAAATTAAAATTGGATACAAAAACTTTTTAAAAATTTGACCATTTTAATTTCGAACCTCATTTTTTGTCGCATATAAGGGATTAATTTTAAATTAAATTAATCATCATATTTGATTAAAATCTGTAAAAATGGATTCTATATTTTTAATAAGAATATTTATATAATATAATAAGTTCAAATTAAAATTTTACCCCAATTATTAGTGAAAAAGTTAAAATTAATTAATGTGATTAAGGTTAAAATAAGGTTATTCACATTGCATGTTTTTTTGAAAGGTTTGGCCCAAAGCCTCATTTTTTATTATTAAATCAAAGAAAAGTCATCTTTTTAACTGGGAAGAGGGAAACCCATTACATAGCCTGAAGTCCCAGTGGGCTTGTAGCCCATTACATAGCCCGTAGGCCCAAATTCGAAGGCCAATTCACATTTTGTGAATAGTAACCTGCTGCTACAGTACCGCATAGTATCGCCGCCGCTACAGTGCCCTGCCGCCACTACAGTGCCCGCTGATGAACAGTGTCGCTGCTGCTACAGTGCCGCTATAGTACTGCTACAGTAACCTGCGCCCCATGTGTTTTGAACCCCCATTTTCCATATAGTATTACACGGTGCTTACCATTAAGCCAAACCCCAACTACAAAACGTGTTTGTATTAAATTTAATTTTAAAAAACATCGAATTTATATTTAATTATTGTGATGAAATATTTATAATAATTAGGTATAAATTATATATTAAATATATTCATAATTATAATCATAATAGATAAATTATCTAGGTAAATAAAAAAATACAAGTTACCTTGGTAAAAACAATAAGAAAAAATTGATTAAACAAAAATACTGAGGTGTAACTTGATAAAAATGAATTTATTTTATGTCATGAAGGTATTTACCCACCTTGTAACCCCTCCAATACATTACAATTTTGGATTCAAATTTCTTAAGGGGTGTCTTCCAATAGTGAATATTACTGGGTATTTATATGAATGTCACTCCTCCCCTATTATAAAAGGGAATTCACTCTCCCCACATATTTACACCACTCAAGCTATTTAGGCCAAAAAATTACTACCTAAAAAACATTTAAAAACCACAAATATTATACTATAATCCTTAGTTCTGTAATAAATCCAACCACAGAAGTACATTGGTGAAAACGAAAATGAGATATCTAAAAAAGAGGTAACTTCCATCCGTGAACATTTCTGTTTTATTTCTTCATCAAAACACTTAAATTATTTTTATATCATGTTCATATAATTACCTTATTTTATATAATATACTCATTTACTTTTATGTTAAGTTTATTACCTAAAATCATACAAAATTCATTCAAATGGGCTACAAAATCATCATTCGTGTGTACAACAGACTACCTCCTTGTGAACTGGTGTCCTTCATTTTCCCATTTCTGCCTATTAAGGATGGAAACAATGTTATATGTTCTATATATATATTTATATTATATATATGATTTATGATGTATTTATTATTTTTCTAATTATTAAATAACACATATATCCATGCCTTCTATTTTGTGAGAATATGATAAAGTCATTCGTGTGTACGGTAGACTACTACCTCATGAAGTGATGTGATTTGTTCTCTCCTTACAAGGAATGTGTTAAGTAATTGTGTAATTTAAATATATGATATATATTAAATAAATATGCCACTATAATTAATATATATATATATATATCATTTAATTATCTTTCTTTCAGTATGACAAGAAAAATGGAAATAGCATTCATGTGTACGTACGCCCAACCATCTCCATGAACGATGTATTAAATTTACAATTTCTATTTTTTATATATTATTATAAATACATATATATGTAATATATATGATATTTATTTCATGATTTACATTCCTAAAATAAGGAAATCATGATCAATGTAAGAGGGCCAAAAATAACAGGTCAAAACATTTATGAAAAACAAAGCAGTTATTACCCGAAACAAAACATTAAAATAGAATTGTTAACAAATCAGTAATACAATGTCATACTAAAATACTATATGTTCTGATATATATATATATATACATGAATATGGTTCTTTGTTATATTTATAATAAAATTATGTCTTTTATATATAATCTTTTAAAATGTATAAAGGATGTCAAGATTTATGGTAAGGGATTCATGTCTAACTTTTTTACTTCCATGAGGCACTTATCATATTATCCACCTATTTATTTTATATAGATTATATATTACCCATGAATTTATTTTATGATGATTATAAATAACATTATTTTTATATATATTTCCATTTTATGATCTCTCTTTAATGTGTTTTATGGTTCAAAAGTTACAAAAATGATAATAAATATTTGTCTCAATTTTACATTCTTTGAGACACATGTTAGGTTGTGCACCTATATTATTTTACAAGGGTTATATATTTCCCTTCTTAAAATTTATATCCTGAATACCCTTATATTAATGATATTTTCGGATTCATGGATTTTTATTCCTTCATGGGTATTTTGATTCAATTTTACCAATTTAGTAAGAGTTTATGGTTACAATTTTATTATTTATCGAGCTTTTTTATGATTATTCTTCCATTGATGAAATATTATGATCCATATCTCAATAATTATCATTAATTTTATTATCCTATATTTATTCATGATATATTCAAATAATGTTACCATTTTTTGAATCATTGGTAATTAATAAGATTTAGAAGGTTTATTTAAATAAAACATTAATTTCTTTGTCTCTCCATTCAAAATTATATTTTAATCAATAACCATTTATTCTAATAATGTTTTCAAAAAAAAACATTTAATGATATTTTAAGATAATTATCAATGAAAATTATTTTTCAAAAAATTATGTTTTAAAAATGTTTAAATTTTTTTTTCAAAACATCTTTTATATGTTTTCTAAGTTATCTTCAAATAAAATATTTTCCTAAATGTTTTTTATTTAAAAAAGTTTTTTTCGAAGATAAAAGGATATTTTACATATGAAATGTCTTAATGGTTATTTAAAAATTATTTTCCATCTAAAATTTATTCCATTAATGTTACCTATGAATTACTGGGTATATTATCCAAGAATACCATTCTTATTGCTTCTCTCAATGGTTTATATTTATAATGAACTGTTTTTTTATGAAACCTCTCTATAATCCACAGGTTATTCATGTTTAAAATAGATTTTTAGGGGTCCTATTTATTTTTCATGGTTCAATCATATTTAAAATATATTTAAATTAAACCATTTATTTTTCCATTGTTTAATCAAGTTTAAAGGGTATAATGACTGTTTATGATGATATCAAATATCTTTTTACTTTATTCATGTTTTGGTTCTTAGTCACAACTTATATAATGGGGTATCCCAGATATCACCTGGTAATCCCATTAAATCATATACGATGGACGTCCTAGATAGTATAGGTTAATCCTGTTGTATCTTATTTCATGGGTCGACCTAAATAATGTTGTGAGATCATGTTATAGTTTATACGATTGGGTGTCCAAGACAGCACAGGTAAGCCCGTTATATCATATATTATGGGGAGTCCCTAATAGTGAAGGGTAAGACAATTAAAGATTATATAATGGGGTAAACGAGATAGAACTAATTGAGATCAGTATATCTTACCTGATGGGATAATCGGATAGCTCTCAATCACATTGGGTAAATATTTATATCTCATGAGATAGGCTTGGTTGAAATAGGTAGCTAACCCAGTTTAGTAATGGAATGTTTCTACTAAGATATCCTTGGGAGTTAACCTTGACCTCTAATATAGTCTTGGAAGCGAACTGTGAATACTTATATTGTATTGGTTGTGAATATTGAATTTTAATATGGTTTGGGTATTTATCCCATTCCAGTAAAATATCCTTGTTAGTGATCCTTTACTACTATGGAAATCATTTAACATGTTTCCATGTGTTCCATAATTCCATGTCTTATTCATATGTTAATCCCTCGTATATTATTCTCTTAATTTTCTTTAGATTCATTTCTCATGATCTACTAATATTTATTCCAGGACTCATTTGTATGGTCTTTGATATTCTAGGTCTGATATTTAAATGTTATGCTCATTTTCTCCCAAACATATGTTCATGTAATGCTTATGTATCTCTTTTATGTATACTTATTGAGCATATTATATCACCCTTTTATATGTTTTCGTTTCCCAGATTATAAAAAAAGGATTTCATTAGTAGTGATAAATGGGATGATATTTGTGGGAAACATCAAATATCTTTCACCAAGTAAGAATATTGTGTTTCATGTTTACAAAGACACAAAACAATTATGGTCTTTAGGCATGTACTTTTGTAATATGATGAACATTAATCTAAAATGATGTAATATCCATGTATAAGAATAATATTTTCCTATAAATAAGGAATAAAAAATTCCCAAAAGGAACTACACCAACAATGAGAAACCAAAGAGTAACCCAAGAAAACAAATGGGTCAGGCTTCCTCAAGCCAAAACTTCTATAAAATCATTGATTATAAATCCCAAAAATGTTCTATCATCCATAAAGAAAAAAAATAACCCAAAGGTTACATTAGATGATGGATACTCAACCATCATACCTAAAACACTACAAATATTGACAAAGAAATCAGTCCAACCCATAGCCAACATCAGAGTCTACCTATAAACTAATACTCACTGATCTAACCATCAAACAATAGTTCATGGGACTAAACCACTAGACCCAAAAATCTCTAAAAGAGTCACTAGAGAAGAACTACCACAGATAAACCAAAATAACAACACCTCAAGTAGGAAACAACACATGATACTCCATATGAAGGCTGGGAAATGTTAAAATGAAGATGGAAAATCCAAGAATACATATACTCTAATACCACAATAGACCTTTCTACGAGGCTTACATAATACAAAATGAGACATTGACCATCACATGGTCATGTCCCAAATATCACAAAAACCTATCCAAATACATACATGGGATAAAAAAACACTATATTTATTAAAATAACCATGGTTATACTAGAATCTTGTTATTAAAACCAAGGTACCATTAAAATAGAACCTCCCATCATCCAAAAGAAAATTGAGACCATTTTATAATTTATACCCCAAACCCTTTCTCAGCATGGTTAGTTTTAAATCATTTCAACAAGTGATTTAAAAAAAATCAAATTATTTTCAAAAAACATTATCTTTTGTTTTAAAATGAAAAATTCTCAAATCACATAGTTTTTTGAAATACATCCTTAAAGGTTAAGATCCCAAATTTGGAAATCATTGGTTTCCCTTAAAATGTAAAATTCGTATATTAAAACACTATGGGATCTTGTTTAAAAAGAATAAAAAAATCATTGAACCATTTAAAAATTCCAAATAATATAAAACATTTCAAAATATTTTAGAAAACCAATACCACTTTACAAACAATCCATAAGGCATTGTTGTAAAACCAAAAACATATTTTTGGTAAAATAAATTTTCCAAAAAAAAAGAACGAATTTCACATCATAAGTAAAAATTCCATAAACAAGGAATAACACTCACTTAAACAAAAGAAATAAAAAGATTCAAACATATAAAATCACCAACCATTACCCCTATTATGATTCCCCTACACACACCAAAAAAATTAGGATCATGTTTTGAAAATAAAATAATAAATCTGGATGAGAAACCAATCATGAATTAGCCACAAGGTTAATGAACACCTATAAATTATGTGTTTATTCCTAAATAGATTCAAGAATAAAGGCTTTAGTTTTTCAAGCCTTATGAACCAGCCACACATCATGACATCCTATTTCATCACCTAAACAAAACAACACATATGATACCCTGGGAAAATCATCCATACTAATTAGGAACAAAACACCACTTCCATAGGAATCAACCCATCATCCAAAAATTCCATCAAATAGAAAAAAATAGGAAACATAATACTGCCTATGGAAACTCAAGTCTCAATGTGAAAAATATCTCATGACACTCTCCCCACACCTACCTCTAGAGTATCAAAAACCTTATCTCCAAGAAACCAATACCCCATGTCACACCCCCACATTTAAATTATTTCTTAATTTTTTCTTGGATCTAATTTGTCTCATCGACGCTTGAGCTGAACAAAGGGTAAATTTTTTTTGAAATTTGAAGACTTCAGTGTGTTTCAGACAAGTGCGTGGGAATCACATGGTTAGCAGTAGCCATGTAGTCGGCCCTGGTTCCTTGGTAGATGTTTATTGTTTGAAATAACTGATGTTTTCATAAATGAAAAAAGATAAATGTTTAAAATGTAAAAATAATATTATTATTTTATAGATAATAATATTGTTATTATTAAGAATGGTTAATATTATTATTTTTTAAAATTATTATTAATATAATTATCAATAAATTGTTATTAATATCATTATTATTTAAAGTGAAATACATGAAATTATTAATATTAGTATAATTGTAATTATTATTATTAATATTCCAATTGTATTTGTTCTTATTATAATTTTTATTATTGTTGTTGTTTTTGTTGTTTTTATGAAAAAAATAATTATAATTATTATTAAAAAAATAATTTTTAAATTAATTTTATTATTATTGCAATTATTACTACCTAGAACCCCCCCCCCCCCCCCAACTCGCTATGTGACAACCACCAGCCCTAGTTCTCCTCCTCGCCATTGTAGCCCATAGCCGCACCCAGCCTCCTAATATGCCCTCCTTCTCACCACTCTGGTCAGATGACCCGTGCACCCCTCTCTTCTCCTACTCGTGTTTGTGTGTGCATCCCCCCATCCCAACCGGTGCTCCCTCCTAGGCTACCTCCTCACGGCGACCCCCCCCCCCTCTTTCTACTTCTGGCTCTTCGACCAACTCTCTATCTGGCTACACTAAATCCTAGAGTGGCCCCTTCTCCATGATAGCATACTCCAGGTAGCCAGAACCTCCCTTCTCTCCCTATGTTTTTATGCATGGCCTCTCTCCTCCGTCCTGATTTTTGTGCATGTCCTATCACTGACCGGATCTCCCTATTCAATGCCACCACCTCCTGTCATCTCCCACTCCGAGAGAAACACCTTCTCTAACACAGTTGGTTTACCATTAAATTTTTGGGGTTTTCCTTTGATTTAGCTAAACTATAACATCTCGGGTTTATATTGTGTGTTTTCCGTATTGTCTAGGGTGTGAGAGGGGTCCGCAGGGCATTGTTCCTCCTTCTGTTAAAGTTTTTACCCATCTGCACATGATTTGAGGTTGGTTTTTCTATCCCATTCCTTTCCAAAACAAACCATTGATTCTTATGTTACTTTAGTTATCTTTTTTACATGATTCATGGCTTCGTGTTGTAGTTCATTAATATATTATGTTGGTCATGTATTATTAGAACATGTTAATAAATATCTTTTAATGTTTTTCATGTTATGACTATGTGTATATATGTATAATGTAATGAGAAAATTCTAAACCTTTTTTTGATAAATTTTAAAATTTTATTCTTAGCTTTAATAGTTATGTAGTTAGTTGATTATGGTGTCTTTTTATATTAAGAGACTATTAAAAAAATAGGTTTTGAAGTGGTACTTAGTTTATTTTTATGCATGTTTATTCCAAATGGGTTTGATTAAATGCATAAATTTTGTTTTATTAAATTTTTATTAATTATTTATACCTTGACAATGCATTTGGTTACCCTATATTGGTGCTTTCATGGTAGTGTAATTTGTTAAAAATTGGTTTCA
Source organism: Viscum album (assembly GCA_963277665.1). Taxonomy (NCBI): domain Eukaryota; kingdom Viridiplantae; phylum Streptophyta; class Magnoliopsida; order Santalales; family Viscaceae; genus Viscum; species Viscum album. Next base: position 366,842,710 of record OY728119.1, on the reverse strand, counting down.
AGGAAATTAAATATTTATACTTAGGTGTATGTACCATGTGGGTCTGATTTAATTCAATGTATATTTGGGAAAAAAACATTGGGTTGTTTGGATGGTGTTTTCCCTTAGAAATATTTTATGAAAATTGGTTAGATTTTAATATGGTTTTGTGTGTGAACAGGTAATCTATATGGTTTGAAATTTTTTAGTGAAAATAAATTGAAATGGGGTTATGTGTGCTTTTAAAATTCTATAGAATGGTTAGTTTTGATTTTACTGACAATAGGTGGATTTAGAAATGGTTTTTGGGTATTCATTTGTTCCTATTGTAATCTTGGTCTCTTTGTGTGATTTATAAGGTTCTTCCAATCTTGTTTTGATGTTATGGTCGGTTGGGCACTGGAAAACGTTTTGGTGTGCGTTATAGTAGGAGGTTGGTTTTATGGACCATTTGGAAATGAAAATGAAAAATTGGTATTTATGTGGAGTTTTGGGTAATGATTTTGAACATTTCAAGATAAATGATTTTTTGGAACTTCTATATTAAGCGTATCATTTGTATCGGCTCTTTGGGAGGATTGTATTTAAAAACACTATGCTCGCTTGGAAACCATATTGTTTTGTGAAATGTTTGAAATGATTAGATGGCGTAATGGCCCATTTGGAACTTCGTTTGATTTGAAATGATTGAATATATATATTAGGCAATCTTATTTAGGGTAACCCTTCTTGGGTGAATTCATAAGAAGCTTTTGTGTTTGGGGTAGGCAAGTGCAGTGATGGTGTGGTAAGGTGATTTACGCATGCGAGGGACTCCTCCTAACACATTACTATTCTTATAACCACCATTGGTTCCTGGGAATCATTTAGTTGATCGACTGATGGTTGTTTATCATCCCCTATTAGATGGTTTGGTACCCATTGGTAGGTATAGAGGCCAGAAGGAGAGTGCCACTGGTTTCTTTTTCGATGAGGAAGACCAATTGGTTATAGACATAGGAGCTTCACCAAACACTAGTAGGTGGTTCCAAACTGAGTACATCCAGGGGTCTTGTATGTATGTTTTGGATCACCCATGTTTAATAATTATTTACATTTCATGTTTACATTCAGCGATACTTGTTTTCCAAATTATATTGTTATATGTTTCTTTTTAGCACATCCTTGATGTCTTTTATCTAGGGTTTTGTTTATAAAATGGAAAATGAGTTTTTAAATGATATGTAGTGGGCATAGGATATTCAAATGGGAAAAAGGTTTATTATTTAAAATGAGAAAAAAAAATTACTTTTATATTTGAATATTAAAATTTTCTTAATGGTGTTTTGGGAAAGAAAACTCTTGGATTCCGTGGTTATATTTGGAATTCTTACTAAGAATTTCAGTGCTCACACATATCCTATATTTTTAGTTGATGGATTTGTTTCTTGTTTAGGTCCCATTATTAATCGATATATCATGGAGAGAACATGTTTTTTAGTTTGGTGGTGACGTAGAAGATCACAAGGAGGTACGTTAAGTTGTTCATTTTAATTAATTTTTCAACTACTAGTGTTTAGTTTTATTATTCTATTTATTCTTGTTTACTTATTTATCTTTTGTAGGAAAAATCATTTCCAGCAGATTTATTTTGATGCCTGACACAATTTTACAATCCATGGGGATCAGTAATTCCCTTTGGGCCATGCTGTAGATAGGCTTGGGTGACTGGTTTATGTTCAACCCGGGATGGATTGTGAAAAAATGGTATCTGAGCAGACACTTATTATTTGGGGTGTCTGGTAGATGGAGATTTGGACTGTCGGGACTCAAGAGGTTGGTACGGGAAGTGCATCAGTTTCCCACACTCATTTATAACCTCTATTCACTAAGGCTAGTCTAGGATTTGACTTCTTTTCTTGTTATGGTTTTTTTATATTGGGGGATGACAATGGAGGTGAGCGAGTGTCATGTTGTTATTTTTAATGAGATAGTGACCCATGTGATAAAAAAGTTCCTGGTTTAACTTCCTTTTAGTTTTATTGCATACCTAGGTCATGGATCACTACCATGTCACTGAGTTGGGTATATAAACTAGTCTGTCTCTCCGGTAGTTTGAAGTAAGTGGTGTCTTATCTTGGTTCTGGTTGGTGTAAATGTGTTTTTGAAAATGAAAAAGGATTCTGAAAATGATGAAGCTTCCGTTTAAATGGTTTTGGGATATATAAAATTGGTATTAAAGGAAAATGTTTTAGCTTGAAAACTTTGTAATTTTTTGAAATTGGTTAAGAAATGGAATGGATGGACACATATGTGACAGTTTATAGGATTTAATGGGTGTTTATTTGAAATTGAAGGATTGATCATGTTTTCTAAAGGATGTTTTTGAATGGGATTTTTTTTCTATGTTTATATTTGATTTGATTTTGAGCTAGTTTTTTGGATGAAGGCACTTTCATTTATGTTTCTTCAGCTAGATATTGGTTTTGGCTATGTTTTTTATATATTGTTTAGAAAATTCCACCCAGAAAAGTTCCCAAGGTTTCTGATAAGTCATGAATAATTTCTAGTTCATCATGGATGTTTCCTATTATTTGTAGGTATCATGGTCCATTAGAGGCAGTTAGGTTTCTTGAAGAGATCGATAGTGTCTTTATCATGTTGGGAACTCCGGAATCTCTTAGAGTAAGAGTTGTCCTTGGTGTTTTTTAGGGCCTGGTTTTGGATGAATGGGAGTTGTTCACCCCTCCATCAATGCCAGATGGGATGACATGGGAAGTCTGTAAATATGTCTTTAAATGATGGTTCATACCTGAAGAGGTGAATACAAAGAAAAAGGAAGATCTCATGTGTATTAAAAAAGGACAATGGATGGTGAAATAATATATTTACCATTTCAAGGAACTTATTCCCGTTTATCTGGAGGTAGAATCATAGGATTTGATGAGGACTTCTCTCTTCATTGGGGGTCTTCATCAAGAGATCAAGGTGTATGTACTCCCTTATGAGGACCATCATTTTGAGAATATGGTGGATGAGGTGTTCCTAGATGAGTTGGTCTCCAAATAATATATAGTTGGTAATCCAGCATATCCATTTTCTCATTAAGGATCCCCATACAATGAGCAGGGTGTTCCAGAGGGACCTGTTTCTAAAGGGAACACTAAAGTGGTTCTGAATTCAATTTTGTTATATCGTCCAATGGTATTCAATCACTTTTGAAGTTTAGGGATCACCTACCCATCATGTTTCACCCCACCAAATATTGTCCATCGTTGCAGGTGTTTGGGTCATCTAGAGAAGCTCTACAGGAATCTTCACTTCAAGAAGTTGTTGTAACCAGAGGATTATGGTGCCTGACTGTGAGGCAGGAGATGCTTCATCCATCAGATCCCTAGCCATATGTCTTGGGGTTATGTTCGCACATAAAAAGTAGTTTCCGGTGGTGTGAATCCTTAGTTCATGTGTTTTGTTCCATGTTGGAATTGGAAATTTTAAAAAAAAAATCTTATTTCTCTATTGTTAATGATTTACTAATATAGTAAGATCATTATTAAAAATATGGGAATGTGATGAACATATTCTATTGTAATCAAATAGTTACATTATTCTAATTATGGTTTTCTAAATCGTGCATCTTTTTTAAAGCGTGTTTGTCCCTTGTATTGGTTGATCTCGGTTTAGCAGTGTTTGTTTGGAGATGTAAGTTCTTATAGAAGAATCGATGTTTGTAGTCATTCTCGGGATCACTGCTTGGGTTATGTTTTTATCAGTTTTTTTCTCTAGTTTTAGGGGTTTTTGGTCTGGTTAGAGAGTTCTATGTTTCATTGGTGGTGTTGTTTCACTTGTGCTATAAAAGTTATTTTGGAATGGTTGTTAGTTCCCATGTTGCCCGCCCCCCTTCTTGGGGTTTTAAGTTTGGGTGTTACATTTTCTGGTTATTAGAATCCTTGTGGTGGGGAGAACTCACTTGTATTCTCCCCTATTTAAGGTTGTGGTATATTTGTAATTGGTTGAGTGTGACCGGAGGAGAGTAACTTCATCTCAAGATTCACAATTTCCCTTAGGTTTTTCTAGGCATTGACTCGAATTTTGGTTAAGTTTTGGCTTATTAACATTCTACGGCAGAAAGTGTCTATGGGGGAGGGAATTTTAACACTCCGATGATTGAAATTATTTTTACTTTATTATTTCTTATCTTCGGGTTCTCTTTTCAAGGCTCAAGTTGAACTGGGGGTTAATGTTTTTTGACGTTTAAGGACTTCGGTGGGTTTCGGACCAGTGCACGGGCACCGCACTGGTGGAGGTAGCCGCACAATCGGCCCAAGTGCCCATGTAGATGTCGATCATTGGAAATAAATGAAGTTTCATGTAATTGAAATAAGTTAAATGTCCAAAACATGATGATAAAATTATTCCATGGATAATAATATTGTTATTTTTAATAATTGTTATTAATATTATTATTATATAAAATTGTTACTAATGTAATTTTTAATAAATTTTTATTAATTTCTTTATTATTTAAAGTGAAATTCATGAAATTTTTACTATTAGTATAATTGTAATTTTTTTTAAATAAAGTTTGCTGCTGAAGCCTCATTTTATTATTTAAATCAAATATCTCTTTAGACTAGGTAGAGGGAGACCCATTACATAGCGTGAAAGCCCAATGCCAAGTGGCCTGAATACTAGGCTTGAAAGCCCATTTTTTTCCCAAAGAGCCCCTCGGTGAATAATACTACTACAGTACCCAGGCTACGACAGTACCTGCTATAGTACTGCCGCCACTACAGTTCCTACTATAGTGACTCTACCGCTATAGTATCGTCACCACTACAGTTATGTTGATGATATAGTGCTGCTATAGTGCCCTTCTACAATGCTACTAAAGTACCATAAATTAGTCCCTGCTCGGATTTGATCATGGGTCTTTTGGATTCCAAGAAGGAACCTGTACCACTAGGGTATAATTGTAGTTATTATTCTTTATATTTAAATTTTTTTTGTTATTATTATTATTATTATTAATATAATTAATATTATTAATAATTTTTTTTTAAAAAATGATTATAATTATTATAAAAAAATTAGTATATTAGTGGTATTGTTATTATTATTATTACAATTATTATTATTATTACTACTACTTTTTTATAGTTTAACCTAACCCACCTAACCCCCATTCCCTCCCCCTTAACTCATTGTGTGACAACCTCCTCCCCCGGTTTTCTTCCTCGCCACATTGACCCATATCCTCAACCCTAAACCTAGTCTTCCCTCCTCCTCACCACTTCAGCCATCCAACCCCACACCCCTCTCTTGTCATATTTGTGTCCGCATGTGAAAAAAACTCTCCTGACCAGGGCTCCCTCCCGAGCTACCTTCTCAGAGGGACACCCCCCCTGAGTCATCAACAATGCTCTGGCCAGCTCTCCATCTGGCCGCCCTACCTCACATGGCGGCCCCTTCTCCTGGTTAGCTAGGTCTTAGTGGCCTAGACCTCTTGACACTCCACCTATTATAACGTGTAGCGGCTCTCCTCCATCCTTCTTCAGACATATGGCCTTTCCTCGGCTGGACATCCTCCTTCGCCGGCACCACCTCCGCTCATCTCCCTCTCTGGTAGCCACACCTTTTCTACCAAAATTGGTTTACAATTAATTTTTTTGGGGGGATTCTTCATTTTAGCTAAAAACTAACATCTCTGGTTTGTTTGATGAATTTTTATTATTGTCTAGGGTGTGTGACTGTTCTGTGGGGAATTTTTCCTCCCTCCATTAATGTTTTTCTACATACACACATGATTTGATATATGCATTTTCATCCCATTCCATTCTAAAACAACCCATTTATGGTTGTGTTGCTCCAACTATCTTGTTTACTTGATACGTAGCTTCATGGTGTAGTCAATTAAACTATTTTGGTGTTTAGGTATTATTAGAACTTGTTAAAACCCGATTTTAAAGTGTTTCATTTTATACTATGCATATATATGTATAATTTATTGAGAAAATGCCAGACCATGTTTTCATAAATTTTAGAAGGTGACTCACAGCTTTAATAGGTATGGAATTAGTTGATTATTGTGTCTTTTTATTTTTAGAGATTGTTAATAAAATAGGTTTTGAAGTTCTACTTAGTTTATTTTTATCCATGTTTATTCCCAATGCGTTTGATTAAATGACCAAAATTTTGTTTAATAAATTTTTATAAACAATTCACACCATGAAAATATATTTGGTTAGCCTCTAGTTATGTTTTCATAGTAGTGGAATTTGTTAAAAATGGGTTTTAAGAAAATTATTTATTTATACCTAGGTGTGTGTACTAACTGGGTTTGATTTAATGCCAAGTATGTTTGGTAGGAAAAATTGGGTTATTTGGATGGTGATTTCCTTTAGAAATATTTTATAAAAATTTGTTGGATTATGATATATATTTTTGTGTGAACTAGTAATCTATATGGTTTGAAAAAACTTAGAGAAAATTCATTGAAATTGAGTTGTTTGTGCTTTTTAGATTCCATGGAATGGTTAGGATTATTTTTATAGGCAAGTGGTGGCTTTAAAAATTGTTTCTTGGTATGCATTGGTTTTTATTGGATTCTTGGTCTCTTTTTTTATTTTTAATGTGCTTTCAAAAAATTTGAAGTTATGGTCCACTTGGCCCTGAAAAAAAAATATTTGTGTTATATCAGGAGTTTGGATTTATGGCCTATTTGAAATTGAAAATGTAAAATTGTTATTTATACAGTATTTTGGGTAATTCTTTTGAACATTTCAAGATGAAGGACTATTTGGAACTTCCAACTTTAGTGTAACATTTGTGCCGACTCTTTGGGAGGATTTTGTTCATAAACTGTGAGCCCGCTTGTAGACTTATTGTTCTCTAAAATGTTTCAAATGTTTAGATGTTGTAATGTCACAGTTGGGACTTTTTTTAATGTGAAATAATGAAATATGTATATGGGTTTCTCCTACATAGGGAAACCATTTATTGGTGAATGCATAGAAAGTGTCCATGTTTGGGATAGGCAAGTAAGGTGATGGCATGGTAAGGTGAGTCACGCCTGTGAGGGACTTCCACTTACACAGTATTATTTTTATAAACACCATGGGTTCCTCAGCATATTTTAGTTGATTGAGTGTGGGTTTCTTATCATCCTTGATTAGATGGGTTGGTACCCAATGGTAGGTATAGATGCCATATGGGGAGAGTTGTTTGTTTCTTTTGCCACGAGGGAGGCCAGTTGGCTATAGTCTTTGGAGTGCACCATACGCCAATTCTGGTTCCAAACTGAGTACATCCAAGGGACTTCTAGTGATTTTTAGGATCAACCATGGTTACTTATTATTTACATTTCTTGTTTACTTTCATATATACTTGTTTTTTATCTTAGTGTTATCTGTTTATTTTTAGTAAAACCTTGGTATCTCTTTTCTTTGGTTTTGTTTATAAATTGGAAAATGATTTTGGAAATGATATTTAGCATGAATTGTATTTTCAAATGGGAATGAATATTTTTTATTAAAAATGATAAAAAAAACTACTTTTATATTGGTATTTAAAACCTCTGCAAATGGTGTTTCAGGAAAGGAACTCTTGGATTTAGTGGTTATATTTGGAATCCCAATTGAGTATCTTAGTGCTCACACCTACCCTATATTTTTAGTTCTAGGTTCTGTTTCTTATTCAAGTTCGTTTACTACTATATTTCTCTCAGAAGAAACGTGGTTTTGAGTTGGGTGGTGACTCAGAAGGTCACAAGGAGGTTTGTTGATATGTTCAGTTTTATTATTTTTCCACTTATATTGTTTAGTTTTATTGTTCTATTTATTCTTGTTTATTTATTTATCTTTTATGGTGTTAATAGTTCCAAATATATTTATTTTGATGCTTAGTACTAGTTTCCATCCCTTGGGGATCGGAAATGCCCTTCGGGCCATGCCACAGACTGGCTTGGGTGACCAGTTTAGGGTCAACCCAGGTTGCATTATAAGACCCCAAATAAAAAAGGGGTGTTCTAAAAGATTATCCTCTGAAATAAATATGTAATTCAAACCTATAATACCATTTTTAACAAATTTATCTGCATTGTACATCTAATAGATGCCTGAGCCAGATCACCACTTTCCATATGGGAATTCTCAATCCCCACTAGATGAAAACTATTGCCTGTGAAACATAGGAACAAACATTGGAATAATTTCATTAAATAATCATAGTAAATACAATAGTTTTAACAATAGAGTTATATGGAACGAATATACCATATATTTGACATCAATTTCAAATGAAAAAAAATAGAAATGAAAAATATATATAATAAACCAGTAAAGATCTTAATCGTTAAAAAAGTTTCTCGTTTCCAATCTCCCTCTCCCATATATAAAAGACGACACCATTATTTTTTTTCTTCACCCACTAGAATATATAGTTATCCTCTATCTATATAAATAATAAAAATAATAATGTTCCAATGGAAATAATTTAAGGGGTCACAATAAAAGAATTATAGGAAATGAAAATTAGTCTCTAATAAATGAAATTAATGAGATTAACTACAAAAATTCATTAAAATAAAAAGTAACCTAAAAAAGAGTCAATTCACTCAAGAGTAGGAACAAATACTAGGAACCTGCATATGAGATAAAATAGACATGATCACATAATCACTCACAAGGCCACCAAAACCCACACAATCTATGTAATCTATTTCATATTACATCCTAAAAATGAAAGCTCAAAATTCATGAAAAATAAACATTTTACATAATTTTTTACTTGAAGAAACAAGACTTCAAAATGCTCTAAAAACACTTTTAAAATATAGCTAATTAAATAATAATAATAACTGGGAAAATTAATTTCCCCATACCAAACCACATATCCATGTCACCATTTTAATGTTTCTCTTTAAATCCATTTCTGTAACTCCTCTAGACGTTACAATATATTTCTATATAAATAAATTTAATCTCTTTAATAGCATAAAATACACGCAACCACATGCCTCATTTATAATAATTGAACATTATATTTTAATAAAACTATAATAAAATGAAGAAATTATTATGTCAAGGAAAAATTTACAATTATATAGGATAGATATCAATTTCTAATATACATTGTGAAAATAATCCTAGAACAATTTTCTTTTCAAATTTACCATTGAAATACGCTTTAATGGATAAGGATTAGCTAGATAATTTTCATTTCATTGAGGTAAACAAAGAGTAAAAATAGGTTTTTACTGCTTCGTACTCGGCCCTCTTCACATCAAAATCATTCCACCGCATTGTCCAAGAACAGGTCCTGCGTAAAGAGTGGGATGATATTATTTGAGTGAAATTAATTTATACTAAAATTGACTTTTATAACTTAGAGGATGAGAAACATATCACTACTGACTAATGATAATATTCGACGGTGCGGTATTCAATTGTAATATAGGTGTGTGCATTGTAGTGTTCTTATTGGGGAGTCCATTGTACATTTGTTCTTCAACAATGAATGGGCTTGAGATGTGTGGATGGTTCTTGGATAAATCATTATGGTCCCCTCCATGGCAGAGGATAACCTTCCCATTTGTTGACAGATTATTCCAATGCACAGGGGGGGCAGAGGTACATAAAGGGTGTCTCATTTTTTGTTGATACATGTACGGTGGTGGTGCTTATGGTAGGCACAAAACAAGTCAATCCATAAGGGTGTGGCGGGTCGGGTTTTTTTTTCTATTCTAGGAATATGTTGATTGACGTGAACAACGCAATGAGGTCTATGAAGGATTTCCCATCTATGAATATATTTAACAAAATCAGGGGAAAGGTTTCCCTATCCTGTAGTAGGAAGAGAAACTAGGTATGCTGGCGGGCGCCTAGAGTGGGATTAAAGTTGAACATGGATGGTTCTTCGGTACTATAGAACTCACTCAGAGGTGGAGTGGTTCGGGATAATAGTGGCTCAGTGTACATAGTGCTATAGGCTAGATTTGGTAAGGTGAATTCAATTCAAGTAGAGGCTATGGAAATGCTCACCTATCTTAATTTATGTAGGAAAAAGGGGTTAGATATTTTTGAAGTTGAAATTGACTCCATGATTGTTCACAATGCCTTGAAAGGGTATATAGATCCTCCTTGGTCGAGTTGTTACGTTATCATAAAATACTAATGTATCATAAATAGTAATGCTAATTTGCTCCAAATCTGGAGGGAGATAACAAGGGTGTGAACTACATAGCCTCAGCATATTTTTTTAGCATGGTAGTGGTGTTTCTTCACACAGCAGGCATCACTAAGGTAGAGGGGATTGACTTTATTAAAGGGGATGCGCTCGGGCTGCATTATTTCTAGTCAACTTAGTCAAGGCCAATGTCCTAGGGTGGTGAGGGGTGTGGGGATATTGCTTCTATTTTTTTTGTTCTTCTCTCTACTATTAATAAAATATAACATTATGATTCTAATGTATTTTTTGGAAACCCATTTTTAAAAAAAGTCAAAAGTCTATCCTTTTTAAATAATTAAAATAATATTTAATGATGAATGATTTAAAATAAATTAAGAGATTATATATCTAACTAAATGAATTTAAATCTATATAATTATGAATACTAAACATTTAGTTAATAAAATATCTTCGCATTCTTTAAAATGTATTTCATTAAAACCCATTATTTCGACATGTTTTTTTCACTAATTTTCAAAAACAAATCCAACTATATGAGTATAATTTGATAAAATAATTTTTATATATTTAATTAGAATAACTAATATTATATAATAAGTTCCAATATATTTTTTTCATATTGACAACGAAAAAAGTTGTTATATTAATTAATGCAGTTATTATTAAAATGATGTTTTTTGTCTAATATGAACTTGTGTTAAAATTTATTTTCCAAACACATAGAATTTTTATATGATAAATTGGAATTCATATTTAAAATTATTGGGTCTAACGCATCTAATAAGGATCATTTCTTAAGATTAATTGAAAAATTTCCTTGGTCAAAAAACTAGTTACCCTGGTGAAAACTAATATGGTAAAAGTAAATTGGAGGATAAAAGAAGAATATATTTAAAACATAATTATTTTTATCTTTTGGAAATTTGGATCAAACTTAACTTCCCTACACTCTATTATCTATCAATTTTGGAGGAAATTCTGTCGATAGTGACTTTCCATTATTGAATAGTTTTGGGTATTTACAAAAATTTCAGTCCTCCTAAATTACAAAAGGGCACTCTCTCACCTAAATTATTCACACCTCTAAATTACATTTTCTTGACCAAAAAATAACAAAATACATAGAAAGAGATCCTTATAAAATTTATATAACTTCTAATATTTCCAAAATACCTTCCCTAGAGTCCTTATGAGATGATATAAATGAGGTTTCTCTAAGATATGGTAATTATCATAACAAATATCTTTCTTTTTCTTTCTCCTTTTATCACCTTCAATTATATATTAACACTACCAATATAAAAACACTATAATCTCACATATAATGATATGTTATTATTTTGATTTCATAATTCATATATATATATTTCTCCATTAAATGGAAATCAAATCAATCACTCATGTGTATGACATATTACTACCTGTTGAACTTATATAATTTGTTTTTCGTCACCGACTCACATTGAAATTAATAATGATTGAAATAATGAATATATATAAAACAATTGACATGATATAAATTCAGTAAAATTAATATATCATCCAATTACTTCACTTTATCCCATTAGCGGAATGGTATCATCGCTTGTCCGTACGTATGACCTATTGTCTCCACAAAGCAATGTGATTTATTTTCTATGTACAACATTCAAGAATGGCTCTAAAAATGTATCTAATGAGTAAAAACGATATTTATTGAATTAATATAATTATATGTATTATGTATATTTATATATATATAATGTTCACAATAACTGTAACTTTCAAGATGAAAAACATATGAGAAAACAAGGAAATTTACACCCGAAACAATGAAAATAATGAAATATTACTAACAAATGGTGGTAAAATGTTATAAGAGGATCATATATGATATTATAAATATTAATATAGTTAATATTTAAGTTATTAACTTTCTAAAATCCATTATATAGGTTGTTAAATAAAATTCTTCCAAATGGAATCTTCATATGATGGATTTTATTTGAATTTCTATTACATTGAGACATGTTTGTCAATATGCACCTATTTACGTTTATATGGTGTATATACTGAACATGTGATGTATTTAACATGAATAAATATTTATTAATTATTATTATTATATTAATCCATGCATATTATTTCATGGGCTTATAATTTAATTGTTACCAAATATGTAATAATATATTCTATTATATCACTTTCTTTTGGGATTTCTTTCGCTTTCATTGAAGAAATATTATCTTTTATCCATCATAATGATCAAATAATTTTTTATCCACAATATATTAAATTAGTTTCTATATTTTATTCCAAAATTTCATATCTTCCATAAATCATTCAGGAAAATAAATTTTTCAAATAAAAACTGATTTTATTTATCTATTAAGTTGGATATATTTTTCTTCCATGTCCATGGTTTCCAAATTTGTTTAATAAATGTACTATTATTTAATCAAATGTTTTTTAGATGAATTATTATGTTATAATTGATTTTTAATTTTTTTTAATGTAATATGTCTATAATTATTTTAAAGGGACATTTTTTACAAAAGTTAAAAGGGTTGTTTTTAGCATATATGGCGATAACGAACTACCAGACCACTATAACCATCTTAAAAAATGTAGATTATTATCCATATTTTCAATGGTATTATAAATAAAACACTTTTATGAAATATTATTTTAATATTCTACTTATATTTCAATTATTATTCCAAATGAAATTATTTTATTGCAAAAACCTATATTCTCATTAAATTGATGGTCACCACTAGTTTCATGATTAATTATATGGTTAAAAACATTGCCTTGAGAAAATATATTTCTTGAGAACATTTAATATTATAAATTTCATTTCTATTTGACATTATTTTTTTTCATTGATATGATTCTATCCTAAATAGTATACCATTTATACATATGGTTTTTACTTCGAGTGTTATTTGATTAATTGAAGAAATATTAATAAATTTATATAGATATCAAATGGGTTTTTTCTAGTAATGTTAAACTACCTTATCAATGTTCTTGGTAGTATAGATATCATAATGTATGATATTATGGAATCTAAAATAAATAATTTCCTTCATTTATAATTAAGTTATTATAATCCATGATATTTTTTTCATTCATATTATCCACGTGACACGTTTTGATCATGTTATTGAACAAATAGAATGTGTTTAATGTTATTTACATTGCTATATTTATTATTCCTTACCTAAACATTGTAGTCAAGGTATTGATTAAATAGAATATGTGTATAGTTATTTATCTTTCCATATTGAGATTTCCATATTGATTTGTGTCATATTTCATTGTACATAAACCTAACTGATCATTCTATCTCACACATATTTTGTTCTTTTTTCCAGGATATAAAGTATAATTCTTAGAATAAGTTCAGTGATTCCAAATTTTTCTATTTACATTTTTCACTTTTATATTACCAATGTAAAAAGTGTACCGTGTATGCATCTGGTTTCCGAAAACTACAAAATTGATCAGACCTTCAATATTTGAATCCTTGTATATATAAAAATTAAATAAATCAACTATTTTCTTTGGGTTAATAGAGTCATCATTGATATAATTTCATAAACACCTCTTTTTGAAATTCCCATTAAAAAATCAACAAGGTTTCAAAATTTTCACATTTGCTCCGAAAAAAGTTTGAAAAGGAACTATTTCTATTATACTTGGTACAATGTAATAAAACCACATTATAAAATTCAAAAACACTTATAGTTTTAAAAAAACACTTTCTTTTTTTTCTTCAGAATACATTTCAAAATCAATAATAAAAATATTTTGAAATCAATTAAAACCCATAATTTTATTTTTTACATATTTAAAAATATTAACAACACCTTTTTCAAAAAAATTGAGAAGATTAATATATAGAAGATCAATAAATCACAAAGGTATACACTTGAAGGTTGAGTCACACAACAATAAAAAAACAAATGATAAGAAAATGTGGTCCAAATAATTATATGAACAACAGGGGAAAAAATTTAATCACAAACATAAATCCCCTAAATGATCTCAAAAAGGTTCATAGTGTCATGGATGAAACAAAATAAAGGAAAATGGTATCAATTTTGGATAAAATAACAATTAAGGCACTAACATAATGCATAAAATCATGAAAATTAACACAACATGATGAATGTTCACTAAGAGATCTATGTATAATTTTTTAATGTGAGTGACTCTAAAATATGATTTTTTTAACTAGATATGTAAATAAGATTCTCTCACCATATTCCTTTGACCCAATGTTAAGAGATATATCAAACTCATGTTTTAACAGCTAGACACTCTCTCAGTATTCATGGAAAAGAATATCATGTTCCCTTGGACAAAAAATAGAATCACTATTATTCGTCCTCCTAATGTTTCTCATGATCCATTGAAAAAACGGATGCTCTCTCAATCTTCCTCACAATGGACCTCATAGTCCCTCAAGAAACAAAGAGAGTATCTCTAATTTTTCCTCCTAAAGTTTCTCATAGTCTCTTAGAAAACACACGCTCCCGCATCGATCATCCCACATGATACTCAATGCAAAACATATCAACATCACAAATTACACACAAGAAAATCTATTTCATAAAACAGTTTAAAAAACAAAAATAAACGTTTTTCTAAAAAAGATTATTGTGGAAAAATAATTTTTAAAACCTCTTTAGAAATATACTTAAAACCAAAAACCATTTCGTCTATTTCATAATTTACAAATCTCATCTCAACCTACTCTTAAGGCCAATTTTATCAAAACACATCTGAAACTCAAATGATAACTCCCTCATCCCTATTAAAATTTCCTTTAAAATCATCCAAAACCACAACAACATTAAATTTATAATATCCATGAAATAACAAATCCTTTTGAAATCAACGAACACATTCAAAAATATCAAAAGCTTTAAACAAATCAAAAAATGTCACCACATCATTTTAAAACAAAAAATAGAAAACACTTGGTTTAAAACCCACTTTAAATCAACAATAACTTCTAAAAAATTAATTTGAAGCCCACCACCACTTTAGATACAAAAAATAATTCATAAAAATACAATAGGTAACTCTCACTAATGCTTGGAACATATTGACTCCCCATAACAGTGTTTAAAATAAAATTTAAAACAAATTGGACCCAAATGGGTTATACATATAAGAATAATTTAGACTGAAACCAATTATCAAACATAAATCAATTATAGTAATATAATATATTGTGATGAAAATTAAACCCCTACCTAAAATTACTGTAGGGTGGACCAAAAAAGTTTGTAACTCATCTCCCTCAGTGGAGGATAACCAAAAATTCAATAAGAAGATCCATAAGTCCAATAAGACACCAAAAAATTGAAATAACCATAGAAATAAGGTCAAAACCCTTTGACTAGAGTTTTTCCAATATAGTAAGAGTGATAGGGAAAGAAAAATTACTATAAATGGTAGGTAATGAGGATCTGAACTCTTACCTGGACAATTCAACTAAAAATACCCTAGAAATTTGGGGGGTCACATGATAGAATGAGGTCACAAGTGTGAGGTTTCATGTCAGGATAGGAGAGCCTCATGACAGTGTGTTATGAAATGGAAAGAGGCGTAAGAGATAGGTTTGTTTTAATATTAAGATGTTTAAAATAAAAAGATTTATAAATGAAAAAAAGATTCAAAAAATTTAAAAACAAAAACTAGAATATTCCATGGGTAGGTTGTATATTTTTTCTAACCCCATTCCAACCATTCATAGGGAACTTCCTAATCAAGCCTCAGCCTAAAAAGTTTCCCCTAGATATTTCAAGGTTAGAAAATTATGTTCCATACTTTATAAATAGTAGTTAAAATTTATTCAGGTTGTTTGAACACTTTTAACATGGTTAGAATAATAATTAACAAGTAATGTGCTAAAACCCATAATCACTAAAGGTCCCACAAACATTATCCAAGGACTAGTATGGTTTGTAATTAACCATGATCCTTAATATTTTATAGTATGAAAACATATAAAAAATCCATGCTTTGTGATAAAAATGCATAAAAACTCAAAGAAAACACAAAATCAGAAAATAATGTAAACTAAACATCATAGTGACATTGTGGGAATAAAAAACTCCCCACTTTTTGATTTTATACCCCCAAGATGGTCTAGGTAAAATTGGAGTTAAAAATAGATAAATTTCTAATAAATTCTCAAAAAAATGAGAATACCCCAAAAAACATATAGAATCCTCAAGTAAAACCGATAAACAACCCAAATAATAAAATATCACAGGAAATGGAGACTGAAAATTGGTCTCCCCACCAATTATAATTAATATAAAATGTTGGAACAATAGATAATATATATCCAAAAAACAACTGGAAGTCCTAAGAAAATGAGATCTCAGAATATCTATAGATAATTTACCAAACTCCACCGGCCAAATCCAAAAATAAGAAACTGGTTCAAAACCACCAGGAGGGTACTAATGCAAGAAATATTTCAAAGAATAATAAAAAATAATCAATAAACCTATGGTTTACAAAAAAATAAGAAGGTTAAAACCTGATATATGAACCATAATGACATGAAATGGCTCTATCCTAAGGGCCACAACCGTGATATGAGTGTGTTTAGATCAAAATCCCTAAAATACCATCCCATGGTAATCCCAATATAAAATATAGCCTATGGGCATCCATATAACAAATATAAAGAAAATACATCCCAATTATCCAATCACGTACCCTAGGCTTTTCCCATAACAATAATATTGAGCATAATGTATCCCATGATATACACCATAAAAGGGAAACAACAAACATCCAGCAACGAGGCATGAACAAATTCTAATAAAGAAGACCACCTAGAATGGGAAACCAAAGAGGGACCCTTAAAAAAAAGGGGTCAAGGCTTCCTCA
Organism: Viscum album; assembly: GCA_963277665.1. Classification (NCBI taxonomy): domain Eukaryota; kingdom Viridiplantae; phylum Streptophyta; class Magnoliopsida; order Santalales; family Viscaceae; genus Viscum; species Viscum album. The sequence goes on along the minus strand of OY728119.1, from coordinate 366,825,661 downwards.
AGACAAACAATATCTAAAATCGCTGAGAATAAATCCCAAAGTGTTCTATCAAAGATAAAACATGCAACCAATAACTGAAATGTTATACTAGATGATGGCCTATATCCCATCAAACCTCAAACTCTACCAAGATTGATAGAGGGAACATTCTAAACCATATCTCAAATGACAATATACAAAGAAAACTAATCTTAACTAATCAAATAATCAAACCATGGTTAACAGGTATAAACCAAAACACCCAACAATGTCAAAATGAGTTACTAGAGAAGAAATTACTTACATAAAACTATAGAAAAACACATTCCAATCTATCCAAGTCTTGAGAAATTCAAAAGTTAAGGAGGAACAAACCCTAATATATATACACTAATTCCACATTAAATATTTCTAGGAGGCTTACATCATACTACATGATACATTGACCCTCACATGGTCATTTTCCTAAAATCACACCTTGTACTCCTAAACCACACTAGGGAAAAAAGAAAATATTTATTAAAATCATAAAGGCTTTACTAAAATATTTTTATGAAAACTAAGGAACCATTAAAATAGTTCCTTATTTCATCCAGAACTAAATGGAAACCATTTTAAAATTCAATCCATGGTCTATTTATTTATTTATTTAATTTTAGAACATTTCCAAAAACTAATTTAAATAAAAAAATCAACATTTTTTAAGACAAAAACATTAACCTGTGTTTTAAAATGAAAAAAAACACTTTCCATTTGAATATTGTTTCATATAATTTATCTTTTTGAAATATGTCATCTAAGGGTAAAAGCCCAATTTAGAAATCATGGGTTTCCATTTAAATATGAATCCCATATTTTAAAAAATTATGTTCCATTTGTATAAATGAATTAAACACTTATATAAAAATTTCTAATGTTTAAATAAAATCTATCCTTTAAAAAAAGAAACCATTCTCACTTTAAGAATAATACATAAGGCCCTATTTTAAAACCGAAAACATTTTTCTTATGACATCCATTTTTCACACACATAAATATAATATCACATCATATGAATTAACTAAATAAACATGTCATAAAATAATCTTTAATGAAATATATCCAAAGATTCCAACATATCACAAGACATACCATGACCCCTGCCTTGTTTCCCTCACACATCCTAGAAAATTTAAAGATCAAGAGCTCTAGATAACAAAATACACTAGGATACAAAATAATTCCAAAAAAGGATACATGGTTGAAAACCACATTAAAATATTTTTTTGGTTTCTAAAGAGTATGAAAAATTAATCCTTTACTTGTTTCATGTTTTTTAGGCCTTAGGAACTAGCCACACTTCATGAATTCCTTCTTCACAACCATCACAAAACATCATATATAATCCCGATGAAAACTAAGACATTCCAATGAGGATCAAAATACAACTACCATAGGTATCAAACCATAATCCCAAAATTCCATCTAATAGAAAACTACAATCAAATGTAAAACCCCAACAACCCCTAAAAAATTGAGGCTCGGGGTAAGAAAGAGCTAATGAAACTCTCTCAACACCTACCTCTAGAGTCTAGAAAACCTTATACCCAGCCTATAAACACTCAAAATAAAAAAAATGTATTTTTAAGGCATGTGAATACAAGAAAAACAATAATTAAATGTTATAATTTCATTTTTAATAAAATGTACATAATCTTCCTTGTTACGGATTTCTGATCCGGATGGCTATTGGCCTAAAGGGCATTCGCAATGCCAATAGGCTAGAAACTACTACCTTGGCTTCAAATAAACAATCATGGGAATTTTTTCATCAAATAATAAAAGTAAATAATAATTCTTAAATATAAAAAAAATCTTGCAAGATCCATACACATATCATTTTTATAACGAATGAAACAAAAATGAATAAATAAATAAAATAGATAATAAAGTAGTAAAGAGAAAGCACACAAAAAACCTTAGTCATTATCCATTATACCACTCCTAAACGGAAAAATTCCAAATAGATGAATTTTATTTATCCACCAGTAGCTATAATTATCCCTCATCCATAGAAAGTAGGAAAATCATAATTAGACAAAGTAAATCAATTAAAGGTCCACACAATGAACATTCTAGGAAATGAAAACTAGTTCATACTAAAATAAAGTAATGATCATTGTTATTAGAATGTGATAAAATATAAATTAACCTCAAAATTACGAATGATTTTTGGAGAGACTAGGGAACTAAACTAGGGACCTAGAACTGAGATAAAATAGACATGAGCTCATAATCACTCACTAAGCCACCATAGCCTACCGAATCTAAGAAGTCTCTTTATTATTACATCTTAAAATTTATATTTTGAAATAAAATAGAAAAATAACCCTTTTACATAAATTATTAAATGATATAAAAATACATCAAATTCTTTATAAAAACAGTTTTCAATTATCTCTCATTAACTAAAAATAATAACTGGAAAAATGGTCTTCCACATCATAATCCACTAGAAAAATACACTATTTTCAAGTTCTTATTTAAATCCATTTCAAAAACATCAATCTTTTAAAAACCCATTTCAAAAATGAATGAGGATTCCAAATTCTCCCATGGTTTTCCAAAAAAAATGAAAACCAGACATTTCCAAAAAACAATTCACAACATCCTAAAACCCCATTTTGAAACCCAAAAACACTTATAGTTTGAAAAATAATTATTTTATTATATTTTATAAAAAAATTACTAAATATAGTATTAAAACTCTTGAATTCCATTATTTAATTTTTTTTTATTATTAAAAAACTTTTCAAAACACGCATTTTGAAACATTTAAAAAACAAACAATATAAATAAAGAAAAATGAACATAGACATGCCCTACTATATCATGTCGCATAATAAGGGAAAACAAAACTTAAGAACATATAGTCCAAAAATGATATTAAATTTATGTAATAAAATATCAGAACAAAAATAAATCCATTAAATGATCACAAAAAATGAACCTAGTGTCATGGATTCAACTAATATAAAAGTAAATTGGAAAAAATTTGATAACACATTAAACGAGACACTAAAATAATGTAAATCGGTCCAATATGACTAATGTGCACTAAGGTATCTAACCATAAGGATATAATGTTAGTGAGTATAGGATATAGTTTTAATATCTGACTAAGAAATGTAAAAGCTCTTACAGCCCTCCCCAGTCCCTACATCAAGCTCTCTCTCAGCCACTTTGTTAAATAAGTAGAATCTCTATCGATATCCCTACTGAAGGCTGTAATGGTACCTTTGATAAAAAATAGTATCTATCTTGGTATTACTGCAAAAGGATCTCTTGGTCCCTTGGAGAAAATATACGCTCTCTTGGTCTTCCTTATAATGGCTCTCACATACTCTTGGACAAAAAATGGAATCTATCTCTTACTTTATCCCAAATGATCTCTTGATCCCATAGAAACATTCCCTCACACCATGATAATACCATGGGATAATTAATGTCACACAAGCCGAAATCTCAAGTTCCACACATTAAAATCTATTTTACAAGATATTATAACAAATGAACATTACCATTTGGTTAAAAACACCTTTCTCAAGTCAGAACAAACTCTAAACCCTCATTAAAAATCCATTTAACCATTTTATCCATTAAATTATTAAAAAAATCTAAATAAAATTAGGTGACCAATTTTCTGAAAACACTTTTGGATCTCAAATGGGATCTCACTCATTCCTTTTCAAATAACTTTTGAAAACATAAAAACCCATAATGAGTTTTAATGTAAATCCCCATGGAATAACAGTTCCTTTTGATATCAACCAAGTCATTTGGAAATCAAAAAATATTTAAAGACCTCAAAATAAAGGTTATCACATCCAATTAAATACAACCAAACACAAACACTTGGTTTGAAACCCACATTAACTCAAAATACATTTTAAAACTTCAAGATTGTACTTTTAACCAATTTAAAAATAAATTAAAATACAATTTTTCACTTTCAAAATTACTTAAAATGGATTCAGACCCTATTAATGGTTTAAAATAATGTTTTCAACAAAATTTTCCCTCATGGGTTTTAAAAATATGCATAATTTAAGAAATTAACCATTTTAAAATATCATTTAATTCATGGAATGAAATATAAATTAGAAATAAATAATCACCCACCTCAAGTCGATAGGGGGATGAATGAAATGGTATGAAATGCATTTACTTGTGATGTAGATAGAAAAACATGCCATAATGTGACATAAAATACCCAAGACACATCCTCAAATTGATAGGACCAAAGGAATATAGTTTAAATGATTTTTCTATGGTTTTATTCAGCAGGGAGGGGTGATGGGGAGAATAAAATTATCATAAATGGGAGGAAAGGAGGAGTAGAGACCTTAACCTGATGATTCGAACAAGAATCCCAAAACCATATGGGTGGAATCACTTTATAAAAGGAAACTTCAAGGGGGAGGCATCACAGTAGGAGAGGGGAGAGGCATTGGGATATGTCGTTTGACGGATTAAGGTACAAGGGAGTGGGTTGTTTTAATTTAAAGGGTTTTAAATTAAAAATAGTTAAATAAAAAATAAAATCTAAAATTTATAAAAACATGGGGAGACCGCACTTTAATCAAGATTGGTTTTATTAACCATGTGACAACCATGTACAGGGGACTACCTATCAAATATAGGCCCTTCATGGTATCTATTAGACACCACATGGTTATAATAAATATTTTATAAAATATTAAAATATCATTGAAAATTTATACGGGAAATTTTCTTGTGTGTACAATATGTTTCGCTCCTAGGACTCACTAAATGTCTCCCAGAGTATCACTTTTGACTCGCATGGGTTGGACATAACCTTTCACAAAAAGAAAAAAATTAAATTTTAAAACTTTTAGGCCAAAACACCGTAGAGAATCAAAATTATCATCAATATCGTAAAATATTATAAAATTAACAATATAGTGACATCATTGGTGTCACAAATAGTATCACATGTTTCTAAGTAGAAAGGAAGAAGAGAGATTCTAGAGGGACAGAGTATTATCCAATGGTCTGAGGGAGGATTAAACACATATATATTATACCCATATCCAAGCACCATTATATATTCTATGGAATGATCCTCAAGCTAAGAATTTATTTGTGTGTTTCAAGCACATATAAGTCATTATTTCTATGACATAACTTGTATCCCTAAATCATTAGATATCCGATTCATTTCAATGATAACTATTGTGTTAAAGAGATTTGAAAGATAAATCTAGAAATAGTTCTATAAGGGTGATCAATAGTATTTTGAAATAAATCTTCCAAAATGATTCATGGCACTATGATTGATCTATGTTGAACAATACGACACACCCAAGTAGATTGAATATGATATATTCATATCGTAAAATATGATTTACCAATACACTTAAAATGAATATTTTTATACATGTATGGAATACTCTATGTAATATATTCTGATATGAAAATTATTTAGGGAATATTCCCTTCAAATTTCCCACTGGAACTAAAACATAAAATACATTCATTCCATTACTTGTTATGCAATATCATATACGATAGCCTATGAAACCAAACCAAAGATCATTTTGGATACATTCAGAACCACATTTTGAATTCTATCATCAATTTCCCCAGGTATCATATCATATACACTGCCTTGTAAATAGCAATTTAAAACTCCATTTTTATAATCTCTAAAACGTTTTTTGATTATATCACTTATTCAAACTCAATCTATGTTCTGTAAACCAAAAGTGTGATCCAAATTGTCATTATAACATTAAAAAAAAAATAAATCACTAAATTCATTAATGTAATAGAATATTTTACTATATAAATGAATTAATTCAACTTAAGCTCTAAGTATTGATAGAATAATATCCCCCAACCACATGTATCTTTATTTTTGTGTTCATCAGTTGTGACATATACAAGAATTAATTCTCACAACTTTTGTTTTTCTAATACATCAATTGAGCATCTGAAAATGTGTAAGTAAACCCGATATAGGTTTCTCATATGTTCTCGATACTCATATTATAGACTATCCAGTTCAATGAATACATTACATTTCATTCATCTAAAATAAGATTACATCGCATGTCCCTTATACAAGTATTTAAGAGCATTATATGTGCCTTATAAGTATATCCATAAAATACATCACTTTATCCCAATAGATTTCCTAGATTTTAAACTTTTTAAATGAGAAGAAAAAACACATCTTGTGATACCTCTTTCCAATGACATGATCAGAAACATACCCAACCAACCATGTGTATCATCTCATATTTTTTATAATAACTCTTTTCTATTAAAAAACTTATCAAATCATATAAGTAAAATAAAATTATTATACACATATTTTATTTTGATTTATTTGAACATGATACAATCCTTTTCATTCAAACCATTGATGTAACTTATATTTTCTTGAAAATTTGTTTGAAAATGATAAGTTTTTTCTATATTTACCTATATTTTCAACTCATGTATACTTCTAGCACCAATAAAACAAATATTTGCTATCCCATATCATAAAAAATAGAATAATTGATTTTTATAAGAAATATACCTAACATGGAAATTCCTTGAAGTTATACAAAACTCTCTATGTATCTCCAACAATTCCATCTTGTGAAATCAATACACATTTTTTATTGATTTTAATTTTATGTTTCAATGTCTTGGTTTGGATTCTCTATGAAATTTTTTATACTTTACAACTAACTTTTCTTCTTCTGGTTTGAACTTTTACCCACTTATATTGTCAAAAAAACACTAAAATGAAAGAATCATATACTCGTTTAATTTATCCTCAAAATATTGAAAATAAAAGGTTTAAGATGTTTTGAACTCATTCATAATTTCTAAAAATTTATAAATATGAAAACATATTGAATTTATTCATTATAATAATCCTTAAAGAAACCTATAATCTAAATAAGTCATTGGTATAATCAATCACATTGAGTATATCAATAGATTCTAAATTTTTATAGGCCATCACTACTAGAAAAATGATCTTTCCCAATGCTTCTATACCAACGGTTTGGACAAACAGTTGGGAAAGACCATTTTTTGGCCACCTTTCCCAACGGTTTTCCCAAACCATTGGGAAAGGATGAATTTTGGACACCCTTTCCCAAAGGTTTGGCCAATCCATTGGGAAAGGTTAGCATATCCCAATGGTTAGGCCAAACCATTGGGAAAGGTTAGCCTATCCCAACGGTTTGGCCAAACCGTTGGGATAGGCGGAATTCTGGACCACCTTTCCCAATGGTTTGGCCAAACCATTGGGAAAGGGTGGACTATCCCAATGGTTTGGGCAAATCGTTGGGAAATGGTGCCCAGAATTCAACCTTCGGCCAGAATACCCAAAAAAACAAGACCTTTCCCAACGGTTTTGTAAACCATTGGGAAAGGTCCTTTGATTTTTTTTGGAATCTACCTACGGAGAACATTATATAAATCAAAATTTAAAATAATTAGAACAATACATATATATATTTATGAAATTATGTTAACAAAAGTCATGTTAGGTTAGTGGTTAAGTCATTCCGTTATAAACTATAGGTCCTGGGATCAAATCCCACCGGATGTTTCTTTTTTGAAATACATATACCAACAATTTTGAGAACTGTTGGTATAGATTTTTTAATTACTTATACCAACAGTTTTCAGAACTGTTGGTATAGACCTATTGTCACGGCTTACTTTCCAACGGTCCTCCAAACCGTTGGTATAGCCTATACCAACGGTCTGGGGACCTATACCAACGGTTACAAACCGTTGGTATAGGGTATTTTTTCAGTAGTGCATATTGTGCATATTGTCTTTGAAAACATAAGTAAACCATTCTATGATTATTATAGGAAAATAGATTGGTTTATTGAAAAAATTTAACAATTATTTTTATTAAAAAATATATTTATTTCACACATATATTTTCCTTATATAGTAAATTCTCTTCTCTTACAAGTCTTAGGATTTTCTAAAATTATTATTCTCCTGTAAAATGGATCAATCTAAAAATCAATTTTCATAATGTCGATGTTATTCATCAAAAAATGTAGATCTTATCAAATTATTATAATGTTTTATATTCATTTTGTATGTATTTTTATTAAATTGGATCTTTTTAATATGATTTACCCTTTTTAAACTCATCATATTCATTAGTAGACCACGATCCATACATAGTATTCTCTTACACTGTGTATCAGGTAAATATTTCATGACTATATCTGGTAGATAACTAAGTTTATTTATATCATATATTTTTGTTGGATTTATAAGAGTAAAAATATTTACCAACATCTATAATGTATATTTTATGATCTTAATTCATTTACCATCATAAATGTTAGGATTCACTGGAAAGTGTAACCCAGTTAAAATTCCAAGAACAAGTCACTTAACGGTTACGGTCCCCTCATTAATTTTTTCCCTTAAAAAATATAATCCATGGGAACCTAACAGTTAGGGTCACCATTATTGAATGATTGAGGTCTTCAAAAGTGACACTTCAAAAGGATTATTACACATAGTATTTTTAAGGGGACTCAATCCCACCATTTTATAATATCATAATTCCATTTATGTTTACATAATTATAATAATTTAGTTTGGAATCATATTCCCTTCAATAATCAAAGTGTCCACACCTTATTGATGTGTAACTCTTTAAAAACCCACAACTTATGTTACTATCCCAAATCAGAATTCAATTGTATTCACTTCTATCTAAGTGAATAATATTAATAAGGTATATGAAAATCATTCATGTAAATGTTTATAATTATATGAAATCAATAATCCCTCACAATAGTAAACCTAGAGAAATAGATAACAAACACCGGCTGTTCTAGAACATAGTATAAGCCACAAGGACAGTGGTATGTCTAGAATACATTTCCCCTATCATGTGATACTTTACTTAAGATAAACCTCAATTCCCTCATTATTCCAACATCTAGTATTTATAAAGCATAATTAAGTACTTAATTCAAGATTATAACTTAATATAATCTAAATTCATGGTCGAAGAAAAAAATATTCATTAACATACCTTACATGTATCTTCTTATATGAATGGTAGAAAATTTATAAAAGTGTATTAAAATTTAAATTAAAAAACTCAAAAAAATTCATAATATAGTACTCATTTTTATGAATTAAACAAGAAATGATACATAAATAATTAATTTAGGAATTCAAAAATGATATAGAAATTTAGAAACAATTCATAAATCAGTAATAATAACAACATTATCATTTAAAAATTCATTATGGATAATCCATATTTAAATAAATATAATCACTTTATATGTATTACCTACTATTAACTCTATAATATTATTCATTATATGTAATTTTACTTGAAATTTATGATATTTCATGAAATATAATTTTTTTATTATCATGTCTACTATATAGTCATTTTACATATTCTAAACATCAAATATTAATATTATTTAAATAATTGATAAAATAATTTATCCAAACTTATTTAGATACGGTTTAAATAATTTAAAAATAATTCCCCATTAATTTGAATGATTAGATTTAATCATTATGAAAATTTATAATTTTTAAATATAAACACTTTATATTTTTTATTTTTTATAATTTATAAACCCATTATAAATTACAGATAAAATTTCTATATAAACATTTTATATTTAAAATATAATTATTTCCATATAAATTTGAAAATTCTATTTTAATATTAATACTTAATATATAAAATATTTATTAATAAATTATTCTTAAATATTTCGCTGAATATTTATAAACACTTTATAATTAATTGAATCATAAACACTTTTATAAATTAATAAATATCCCAAAAATACATTTTATTATAGTTCATATATAGTTAATAAATTATATAATTCAATTCATAATATAATATAATAAGACCCCATTTTTATATTCAAATGGTATTCAATGATATACTAGGAATCGTAAAATACAATTAATAGGTTTACAATGCCTATATCATTTAATTCTTATTATTCATATTCTATGATTGGAACTGATATCATATTTATGATATGATGCTCTATTTTTATAACATAGAACATATGATATATAATCTGTAACATATGTTATGTCACAAATACAAATTATTGTGTCACCAATGTTGTATCATTGATCTCAATATGGGTTATATTGTTGTATAACATAACATTGAGTACCGCATCACAGATTACATTATCACATAATAGAACATAATCCACCTTTATGTAAGTTTTTTTATTATATAATTTAATGTTAGCAACCCCATTAAAGATTAATTTATCACATAAAAACTTATAAAGGTCTCACTTGAGATAACATTATCACATAACATAATTCTGACCATAGTTTTTTATTTTAAAAAAATGATTTGCTAAATCAAAATGAATGAAATGCTATAATACCACATAATGGTTTATAAGGAATTATTATAAATTAATCAATGAAACATACTTATTTATAAACCATTAAACTCAAGAACACTATGCCTTTGAAACTGAAAACATGTAAACTATAGATGATGATTACATACATTTCCTCGAAGTAGGTCGTTTACGTTGCCTTCAAATAATTATTAATAAAGATAATAATTGAATAACTAAAAGTATCAACCCTATGAGTTGTATCCATGGGTTAAACTAAATAACCAAAAAAATTGGAAGAACCTTCTAAACCACTGTGATATGTTAGTATCTCATGAATATTATGAGGGTATAAGAAGAGAGCTTAAGGAGGTAGAGAGTATTGATGTGTTTTTTGTAAGTGGATAATACATAGCTCATAATCATAGCATTTCCTCCTTTATATAGGATATATGGATACTCCCAAAGCTATTTATTTACTCATATGTTTCATAAAAAATAGATTAAATCCTTTTATTACATCTCATGTAACCCTCATCAATTTATTCTCTCATATTTTTAAATGATTTCTAACATTGTAGGGATATTTGAATATTAAATACTTAAGATTAGGTTCTCTAAATTTATCCATATTTGTTCCCAATGAATCTTCCTACGTGATTCATGTCAGTATGGTTAGTCTATATCTTAAAATATGACACACTCGGGTATCTTAATTATGATATTTCTATATTGTAAAATATGATATACCCAATTGCATATATATAATCCATTATTCATATGTATGTAACTCTATATGACATATTACATCATAAAATTAGATATGATAAGTTTTTAGGGAATATTATATTTAAATTTAATAGTTAGTACAGAAAGTTAATTTTTCATGCTTAAAATCATGAAAATATATTTTTCTTATTCCCAAAAAATATAGAAATCAAATCATGATTTATAATTTTTTCTCATACCCATTCATAATCCAAAAAACATTCCAGAATTTTCACTACTGGAAATGTGACCTTTCCCAACACTTTTATACCCCCTTTCCCAACGGTTTGGACAAACCGTTGGGAAATTCCACTTTGTGGCCACTTTTCCCAACGGTTTTGGAAAACCGTTGGGAAAGGGTGGGCTTTCCCAACTGTTTGGCCAAACCGTTGGGAAAAGTCCAATTTGTGGCCACTTTTCCCAATGGTTTGGCCAAACCGTTGGGAAAGGTCCAATTTGTGGCCACTTTTCCCAACGGTTTGGCCAAACTGTTGGGAAAGACCACCCTTTCCCAATGGTTTGCCAAAACCGTTGGGAAAAGGCTACCCTTTCCAAACGGTTTGCCAAAACCGTTGGTAAAAGTCACCCAAAAACCAACCTTCATCCCAAATTGCTTCAGAATCAAGGAACTATACCAACGGTTGTCAAAACTGTTGGTATCGACCTATACCAACGGTTTTGACAACCGTTGGTATAGTCCCTTTGATTTTTTATCAGATCCTCTTAACTAGAGCATTCTATAAATCAAAATTTAAAATAATTATGATAATACATATATATATTTATGAAATTATTTTCACAAAAGTCATGTTAGGTTAGTGGTTAGGTTGTTCAACGATAAACTGGAGGTCCTGGGATCAAAACCTAGTGAATGTTTTTTTTGGAAATACATATACCAATGGTTTTATGGAACCGTGGGTATAGATTTTTATATTACTTATACCAACGGTTTTCAAAACCGTTGGTATAGGTCTATACCAACGGTTTTCCAACAACCGTTGGTATAGACCTATCCCAAAGGCTTACTTGCCTACGGTTCTCCAAACCGTTGGTATAGGCTATACCAACGGTTTGGAGGCCTATACAAACGGTTCCAAACCGTTGGTATAGGTTAGTTTTCCAATAGTGTTTTTCTCTAACTCAAATTACAAAAAAAAATCCATAGCAAAACACTCCATTATATGTTTAATAATGTACTCAAATATTTATTTTCGAGATCATTATAGCTTCCAAATTACCCCTCTAAATGTAGAATAACCATAATACATATGAAAATTTCAATAATGTCAAAGCCTATAAATACCAAGGTCCCTATAATACATACCCCATTAAAATATTTCATCCTTGATATTATTAATCCATATACATCAATAATTAACTCATAAATATTCAAATAAACTTCACAACATAACCTTCTATGTTTATAATCCTAGTATAATAAATTGAACAATAATAAATACTAAAACAATATTTTGGATTCAAAATCCTAAGTTCCCACTTCTAAACAATTGTGTCTCTCTATAACTCATACTAATGGAATTAATCCTTTACACAAAATATTATCATGGTTATCTTCAATCTCTATAGATGTTCTATGAAAATTATATATTACACAACATTGTTTTCTATATAATAAAAATCATGAGATGTATCATTAATATGTCTCTTAGTCTAGGTAAATTTGAATATATTTTACCCATTATGACCCTTATAAGGACAATATAATGCTATGTATGCCACCCTAAGCCTACCTTTAATAGGCAAAGTGTTAGAGACTATCACCAAAAAGGAAAATATCTCCTGGGATTCCTTATCATATCAATCTAAAACTCAAACTTAAATATTATAAATACAATAGGACAAAGTAATACTATTAATAACAACTAGATATAGTGTATAATGCATGTGATTCATGAAAAACATCCACACAGTATAACAAAAGTAACACCAAAATGTAAGGTAAAATCGAATGTCCCAACATCCCAAAATAATGACAAACATTGAGTTGTTATAAAAGGATAAATCCCTAAAAGAGAGGCATGTAACATGATAACCAACAATAATGGTCACCATAAACAATCACAAATATATAGCACAATGAGATCCTATTCCAAAAAATTGATCTTCTTGCTATGTGTTGTCCGCATAGACACAACACATGTGGTAATGAAGCTCATGTAAGGGTGAGTATAAATATTCCTAGTAGGAAATGCCTAAAAATAAATCTGGATAAATTGTTAAGTCATCTCAATCTAAAGATAATGAATGAAACAATGTATTGTAGATATTCATAAATAGATTGTACAACCAATTTTGTAAAAAAACAAAAACAAATGACTAATTGTTACTCAAGTCTCAAAGGAAACTTACATGTTGGATGTATCGTTAGACCCATAACATCCAATGGAAATATATTCTATAAAATAGCACACCACTTCATCATTAATATAGTATGAGACTTCAATTTTTAAGGAATAAAAATTTCAATCAAGGGAGTAACTGACCCTTATTGGGGAATGTACCCTAACATATGGGGGACTATTGACTCTAAGGTTAAAGGACTTTTCCATAAAACATTAGGGAGTTTCTAAAATCTATTTTTCATTTGGAGGACCAAACACTGTCATGAGATTTCCTCTAAGGGAGTACATGAACCTTATGCATATTGGAACACACTATAACACATGAGAGAGATTAAACTCTATGTATACTTTAAATTACTATCTTATACACTTTCATTGTCTCTATAGATAAAATATCCGTATATAGCTCAAATTGTCTCGCTCATGGACTACGATCAGAAATATAATTTCATCACAGTACTCTATATGGAAAATTATTATAATGGACTATTCACTTTTAAAATTCCAAATCCATGGTGAGAAAATATAAAAACACTAAATAGTACATAATATATGACTTATACTCTATTGGACAATGTGTGTGATTTTTTTGTTAAATTTAGACATAAATAGTCATCATTTAGTTTTGTGGGTTCACACTGAATGGTGTCTAATAAAATTTACATGATGTATAGGACATTTGGGATAGATGGGTGTGTACCACTACTTATTAGGGGTGTAGAGTCAACCAATATAGTGTTTCAATTGGTGACATTGAATGTGAGTCCCCTAGGATACGTCAGAGTGTATTGTTATAGGATCTTCAGTCATGTCTCTATGGAACCTGACTTTTTCACAATTTTTCATGACATATGGGTCCCAAGGGTCTATTGGGTGTATATTTCGGTATATCTTAGTTAGTGTGATTTAACAAACATGGAATTTGAACCTTCATTACACATTACGTGAAAATTAATTCTAGAAATAAAACCCAGTCCAAGACTAATGGAAGCGCGCAAAAAGTACTTCATGGAAACATTTCCACTAATATTTAATTTCAAAGGAAACCCTACCACCGTTTGGAGACAAAGAATAATGTACACCTGGATAACTATAAATCATTAAATAAGAATCCTCTCCTAGAAACATTAATTTTGATACAATTATCACCACATCCACTACCTTCATCCATACATACAGTATGTACCATGGAAAATTCACTTCTGGGTAACCACTATGCCTCCCTAGTGTACTCTTGTCACCATCCATCATCGTTGTCTTTTTAGAGACAAGTTGTTGTTCCTTAACCACTATATCTTATTGAACCCTCCATGTTGAACATGTACTTCCACATACTAAAGATCATCATGTTAGATTCATTCCTTTTTCACCTCCTCACAATCCATCATATCATCCTGGTTTCCATCACCAAATATTTTATCTATTAAATGGGCTTGTAGTTTTCATTATTCCCAAGAGGGAACAGATTCGAGGAAATAGCGTCAAGTGTAATTTTGAGATACGAAAAAATTCATTTCAAACACATCCTTCAATGAATATGTATAGTGGATGAATTAATAAAAATTTATAAATAGTTTTTAAATTATCAATTCAACACATCAAAAATATTTCATCAAAATACTAACAAAATCCATTATAACTTAATGATATAGATAAATCAAGAACTTATCCCACCAACCAATGATTAAAGTAATGAAATTATAAAAATGGATAAATAATTTAGATAAGATTGTTATAATTAAAACCACATAAGGATGATGAAATGAAAATAACATTATAGCATACCTCATAGTGGATCATCGATTCTTCCACTATTCCTCAATGTTTTCATGAATTCATCATCTCCATATAGAACGAAGTATCTAGTTATCCTCTAGGGTTTAGAAATGAAAAAATTTTATAATAATATATCTAGAAGTATTAGATTCATATTTATAACACATGCATTAATATAACTGATTGAAATATTCATATGCCCAAAAACCATAGTCTTTTATATGAAGTTTAAACATTGAGGTTATTCCACTCTTAAATAAATCTTTTATTCCATAAAAAATTAAGATGTAAGAATTTATGTATAGAGATATATTTAAGATATATGAATCTTTCACATTTTGGTAGAAAGAAAATATTATTTAATACCAAAAAATGACCATAAATTAATAAACCATGAAACCACCTATATATATGTTATTAAAAATATTCAATGGAATTTAATAAAAAATAGGTCTATATATCCTCCTAGCCTTTGAGAAATTCCATCTTGAAAAATTATAAATATCTCAAAGGGGTGAGGGTTCTAAGAGTTCATATGATTCCCACACTCCCATGAACTCTAAGGAAGATTTAGATATTGCAACCACACAAGCATGGAATCTCTCTCCCATGAAGGACCTTCTCTTTTTTATCTGAAATATTCATTGGGTTCTATATAAATGTTATTTTATACACAATTTCTCATTCACCCAAATGTATATTGTATAATGCATCATTAATGTACCCAATTGGCTTTGATATGTGGATGATGTTATGAACATGGTCAAATTATGTGGGTAACACTAGTTTATAAAAAACCTCGTCTATCCCTCACATGACCTAAAATAACTCATTGAAGTATAGATATATATTTCTTCCCTTACAAAAAAATAATGTATTTGTATATAGATACCTTCAAGAACACATGATCTCCCTTTAATAACTCCAAATGTTCCACCCTTGGACCACACTCCCATGTATGGTGATAAAAATAGTTTTTTAATCGTGGGATTTCTCACTAATAATGGATACCAAAGATAAATAAAAAAATTCCATTATTTCACATAAATATTCATTTCATCTTACAAATATTATCATAACTTTTATAACTAGAGGTTTAGTCCATTAAATATTAGATATATAAGACATATGGGAAAATTTATCAAAAATTAAACCACATTTTACCACTTCTAGACTTATAATATGTTATAATCATCTTTATAAACTAGGAAATAAAACTATAAGAAATGGGTGACCATGAATGCTCAACAAGGAAAAAATCATCGATAATTAATTAAGGGTTAGATCATAAAAATATAAGTAAATAAGGGTATGAGGAAATATCAAATTGAAAATGAATTGAACAATAAGATACTTCCATAATTCATAACAGAAGGACATGCAATCTCAAATGATCAAACACATACCTGGGCATAAATAATTTAAACTTGTGAAATTAGCTAGCCACATCATTTTCATGATCAAACTTGTGAACATAGCTAACCGCATGATGTATACTATAAATAATTTAAAAATAGAAGATTTTATTGCTTCTACACAAAATATTTTGAACATAGTTAACTACATAATTTTCTTTTGAGCCATCATGGTCTCATGGGTTATAAAACATTAACTAATAAATTATAGTGAAACATATAGAAACACACCTATCCAAATTTATATATGTGTGTGTTTTAAGATATATATAATTCATTATTTCATTAAAATCCATGGAAAAAATGGGTTTCATATCATTTCCAAATATTATCATATATTGCAATATCAAAAGTTTCTCAATTGATTCAATAAATTCAATAACCAAGGTAGATTATTTCATGAAAGAATTTAGAGAGTTAATTATGAAATATTACTCTAAAGTAGATAGTTTTCATAGATATAAAGTGGAAAGTGAATGATAAATCCTAAAAAATATTCCATTCAACATTATATTCATTATCATAAAAATATGATAATACAGAATAATGGAAAAAGTTTCCTTGAAGAATCTGATAGAAGGTTTTTTATAAATACTATTTTTATGTTAATATAAAGAATAGAGCCTTCAAAAAGATATAATGGTTAAAAAAATTAAAATTTTAGTGAAAGTTAAAATTTATGATGGAAAAATGAAAAACCTTTTCAATATTTATTAACAAAAATAACTTTATTGAATCACATGTCTTAAAAAGAGTGATAAAGATTCCCATTTAAAAAATGTAAAAAAAATTTAATGGTCCCCAAAAATAATAATTTTTTTAATTAATAATAATAATTAGAGCACTGGTTGTAATAATTAATATTAACATGAAAGAGAAAGATCTAATTTAGAGATGATGATAATTATTCTTAATATCATAAAATTATATAAAGAATTAAATCCTTCAAAGAATATCTATTTTTTGTGAAAATATAATTCTTTATAAAATAAGGATTAAATTCCAAATAATATCATTATAGGATTATAATTAAAATATTTTAAAACCATACTCAAAGAAGAAAATTTATGACGTAATAGAATAATTTGAGTCATGAAAACCTCATACCTTTTATGTATGACTTACCGGAAATCTATTTATCCTAATATATAACAAGAATAACCACCTTAATACAATATTTTATAAACTTATTATTATAAATTACCCAATATATTTACCAATTATAATCATTTCTTATACATTTATTAGTTAGTTATAGTTAATGTTTTCCATCGAATTTTAGCAATTTTGATTTTTTCACACATGCTTAAAACATTGATGTTGAATCCCATTTTTTATACCAAGTTCATCATTCAAAGATTCTACATGGTAAAATAATAGATTCTATATAATGTTTTATAATGATATAATTTTATCCCATTATAGTTTTATTCATTATTTGTGAAGAATGAAATAGTGACAAGATTATTAAGGTAATTTTAGACATACAAAATTTTATAAGTTAAAATGTGGAAGATTAATTTAATATTTTAAACCCCTAATGATGTAATAAAAATAATTTGATTTCCTTATAAAAAAATTTATAATCATACAAGAATGTTGTTTATGAATAAAATAATTTCTTCCATTGAATTTGTAGTCCACACATACACACAGACAATTATTTTATTTCCAAATAAATGAAACATGGTAGAAATTGAGTTTTATTTTTAAATTTTTAATTATTTTATAAATATAATATATATCCCTTAAAATACCCATTTTCAAACATACATGTATAGGAGTGGTGGAAAATAAAATAATTAATTCATGGGGGTGGTATTTCAAACATAACATGAATAACATTTTCATTTTTCAAAGAAAAAGTGAAAAGGTAGTTAATCAGTATTCCATATATATTAGAAAATTCGAAAACAATAACAATATTAATGTGATTATATTATAATTTTTAAGACATATTAAATAAGATATTATATAATTTGAAATGGAAGAATTGTTATAGAGTATAAAATACTTATGTTGATGAATTTGACTTCCTTTAGGAAACCATCTAGATTTGTATGGGGTTTTGGAAATTATCTTGGGACCCAAACTTCAAAAACATGGGATATGATTTTTTTAGTAAAAAAATAAATCATATGATATGGGAAACTTAAAAATGCTGGTGAAGTTTTGATGGCATGGTGGGATTATCCTTTTATAAGAGTAGTGAATATCATTTTAGTAAATATTCATATCTTTATATTAAAGGTATGTGATTTACAAAGGAAGTAGGCTCGTAAGGTGAAAAATAATGGAGAGGGGTGAGTATTATTCAAGAAAAATCTCATACACATGAATAACAGTTAATGTTTTTGGATATTATGGTATTTTCCCCTTAATTTAACTTTTTACCCTAATTTAATTCTACCATGGTAACTATTTTTTTAGCATTAGTAACTTTTTTTATGATTAAAAATGAAATTAAACAAATTAAGTAATTTAAATATACTGATTATATATATGTGAATAATTTTATTCAATTCCTTTTCTAGGAATTTATAAATTTTAATTTTAGAATACATTATGCATATAAAATTGGAAAATGTGTCATCTAAGCATAAAATGAACTTATACCTTGTATAGTATTAACTATTATATGAATGTTAACTCAATTTATTATATATATTATTAATAAATTTCATTAAAATAATTACTTAACGATACTACAATAAAATATATAGTATATAAAGTTGATATTTCAAAAAAAAATACATTTTTATGCTTAAATTGATTTTATTACTTATTTCAATACACTAATTAAATTTTATCAAGGAATTTCTTTTCAAAATGGGCATTAATTTTCTTTAAAAGTAAAAAATTTGAAACAAGTAAATTAAATGTGACATATATAAATATATTATTAAATAAATAATTATATGTTTATATTATCGAAACTTCTATATAAATAACCAATGAAGATCTACACATAAGACTTAAGGATAATATAACCTTTGGTGGAAGTCATGGGTGATAGTATAACTACCATGGATCTTGTTGAAATTTCAACAAACATGAACATTTATTACAAAGTTTTTCACTCAAATTGTAATTTCTCGAGTTTAACTTTGGGTGGGTCTATGGAAAACCCTAAAGAAGTTATCTCCCATATCATTTAAAAAAATAATCTTTATATGGAACACTTATATTACCCAATACCACTTCATTTATTTTTATATATATATTTTATAATTTCATTACTATTATTAATACCAACTAATTTAATTAATATATTTTAGTGGTCAAATTAAATAATTTTGTTTTAAAGTATAAAGGTATCATTTTATTTTAGTGGTTCTTGTGAACTATGATACTCAGTATAGTATTTATTTAAATTATAATTTACTACAAAAATTTTGGGGTGTTACGTCCCCCCTAAATAAACTACATCCTCACAATTTTGGTTATCACTCACTATTAAAAATAACCATGTGTATTTAAAATATTAACATGACTAAATATATATTTTGTATAGATATATCATTTTTAAAATCTTAGCGAGGATAAATTTTAACTCTGAATAGGGTTAAACCAGTATTTTTCTCTAATAATTTGAGATAAACATCCCTCGTGATTGGGTTTCATGAATCGAATAATAGAAATAGTTTCCCCAGAGATTTTATAGTTATCTGTTAGTTGATTTATAATCATAGATTGATTTGAAATATGAAATTTTATTATCTTATTTTGTTAATTATTGTATATTTCATGGAGATAAATAATCCCTTAACAAAATCACATCAAATTCATCCAAAGGAGGAATTGATAATATTTTCATTTAACATATTACCAGGAAATTAATATTTAGATGAAATAATCAGAAAACTAGAAGATTTCATTGACAATATAATCATTGTGTGGTGATTTAATGCTCATTTAAAAAAATTAGTTGATATACTAGGGATTCTAGGATCAAAATATATTATGAAATCCAAAACTCTAGGTTGGAGGATAACTATACCTTAATTATAATGATCTATATAAATGATTTTAATAGTATAATTCCTTACTGATTCCCCTGTTCTAAGAGTTTAATTATTCTTATTATCATTGGTAGTCCAGGGTTAGGTCATTGATTTTAATAATTCTCAAACCCCTAGAATATAGATAATAAAAGTGTAAGTTGGGAATTATTTAGGACCATGATAACATCCATTATATTGGAAAAACTTTTTATCTCTCTTTTAAAATCATGTTTTTGATGGAAAATCCTTTCACACTTGAAAATATTTCTTGTTTCTTTTCTAATTTCCCAAGGGTAATTATTTCAACATTTTTAACATATAGGATATTAACTAATCTTTACTACATGATATTTATTAACAACACATCCATGAAACTATATCCTTCACTTCATTGGGTTTTTTTCTTAATTCCAATAGTTTTAAATGGTTAATCATAACTCGAGATTTATGGTTAGGTGTATCCAAGAGATTACACAAAGTCCTTGATACTGACTAAGATTTCCACATTTAAATGAACACAATTACTAAATTATTTCACATAAATAATCATTATATCTCACACCTTGTAGTACAACCCTAAGAACATAAGTTTTAGTTCCCTTTAGGAATATCAATATACGAAACTTATCTTATAACACTTGTGTGTATTTATCCAGAATCAAACCACACTAGATCCCATTCATAACTTCTCAAAAGTTGCCTTTTATTCATAAAATAGGGAATGGAAACATAAGAATCGGTTTATCTCAAATTAACAAGGAGGAAAAACACATCAACATGTTATTATTAAAATATGAGAAAACCTGAGCATATGAGAAATTAATTATTAAAAGGAACCCAGAAAAATAAAATTTATCTATAATGAATAACACAAGAACATTTAATCTCAAATGATTAAACATATACAATGGTATTAGTGTGTGGTATCATGGTAAAATATTCATGATTCATGGATCATAACAGAGGAATGAAACAAAATAATACGGAATAAGAATAAGAAAAAAAAATCATAACATTGTGAACATATAAAATTGCATCATTTCAATGCTAAATATTGTGAATATAGCAAACCTCATATTTTATAAGCTCAATCTTGTGAACATTTATAATTTCATCGTGTCTATTCTCAATCTTATGAATATATTTAACCACATCATATTCACACAAAAAATGATTATCTCATGAGATATTAAGGCCTAAAAAATGCATTATAGGAATGTATAAGACTCTTCCAACAAACATGCACCCATATGTATGCCATAATATATTATTAATTCATCATTTTATTAAAAATAAACCAAAAAAATGGGTTTCGTATCATTTCCAAAATGGTATCACATAACTTGATACCAAAAGTAGATTGATTAATATAGAAAAATAAATCTCCCAAAAATAGAATTTCTTAAAGGCGTTTTGAGGCATATTTATGAAATGTTACTCTAAAGGAGATGGATATCTAGGATATAAAGAGGAAACTGGGAGAAAAATCATAAGAATAAATTTCATAAATAAAAATTGACATTATCATAAAAACATTATCTTATAACTTTCATTCAAATGTTGGTTCTGAGAAGTTTAAATGAAATTTTTTTTATAACACTCATTATACAAGATTATAAAAAATAATTAGTTAAAAATTATATAATTTTTTTCAAATTATATTTATATTGAAAGAAATAATTTATGATTGGGAAGGGAAAATTCTTCTAATTTTTTTTAAAAATTATACCTTAATTGGATCACTAGTCATAGAAAAGGTGATAATTTTCTATTTAAAAATAGATAAATAGAAATTTTAATACCACCATAAATAAAATTTACTTGGATGTAAATATAAAAATAAAAAAATTATTGAGATGAGATGATATGAACATGGAAAAG
This sequence comes from Viscum album, assembly GCA_963277665.1. Taxonomy (NCBI): domain Eukaryota; kingdom Viridiplantae; phylum Streptophyta; class Magnoliopsida; order Santalales; family Viscaceae; genus Viscum; species Viscum album. The sequence continues at coordinate 366,803,075 of OY728119.1, read as the reverse complement.
AAAAATCTCATTTGGAGAGGATGGAAATTATTCTTAACAAAATCAAATTTTATGAATAACTAAATCAATAAAAAACATTTATTATCTATAAAAATTCAATTTCAAAAAAGATAATTAAAATTGAAATATGATACCATAATATTATAGAATAAAAAAACATGTAAAACCATAGTCTATGAGGGATAATTATTACTCAATAGAATAAGATGAGCTATGAAAACACGTTACCTTTTACTCCTAACTTCCATAAAAGATATTTAACCACCCATATAATGAACATAACCACATTGATAATATATTTTAAAACATTATTAATATCCATTATCCTATATAATATTAAATTATAATCATCTATTATTTTGTTATAATTTATTTTAATCCTTGATGGATAGAATTTTTTCTTATTTCACCATGGTTTAAAATTTCAAGGTTGATTCCCAACATTTGATGTAAATTTTATCATTATTTAAATATACATTGTACTAAAATAGACTCTATAATATGTTATATAGATTTATTACTTGATTCCATTTGATATTTAGTCATTATCTGTAGAGGAAGAGTGAGTGATGATCTTGCATCTGTAATTTTTATTGAAAAAATGTTATATATTTATAACATGTTAAATCCTAATATAACCATTTAAAAACCCTAATAATTTCATGAAATATATTTAATTCATTTTATAAATTCTTATAATAAATAAATAAGAGTTTCTATGAAAATGAAATATATAATTACATAGAGATGATAGTCTTCTAGTACACGTAGATGAAATTATTTTTTTTATTAAATTATGAGAAGGTAGAAATTTATTTATCTTCACAGAATGTTATTAATGTTTTAAATATAACATATTATCATTCAATACCCCTTTTAAACCATATAATTACCAAATAATTCCATAAATAAATAATACATAAATTTAGATGAATATTAATTAAAAACATTACAATCCACACCATAACCTTAAAGGTTTAGAATATTTGGAAAAAAGATACATAAACATATTATTTAGGTACATTTTAATCATATATCATAATTTCCATCTCAATTTCTACCCGTATTATAAAAACATACTTAAATTATTTCTTCAGAACCAGTTTATATGAAGTATAATAATGGGTTATCTTATATTCAAAACAATTGTAAACATGAAAGATATCAATTGATGAATAAAGAAAATCATAAGATAAGAATCAGAGTTTGTGATCATTACCATAACATAAAATTTGTATACATGATATCTCATAGATAATAAATAAGAGTCATAGGATAAAACATTATAATTTAAAAATACATGAATCATAAAGGTGAGAGGTCATCACATATCAATCATGAACCATGATTTCAAATCATTATCAGAAAAAAAAAATTATAAAATTGTTACACCATCATAGGTATATAAACAATTTCATATTTCATGGTTTACTACTCAGATCGTCGAATCATAGTGGAACAAGAATAAACACTTGTTTCCCATATTATAATGGATCAAGAATCATCATATTTTTCCTATTATAGATTAGGAATTGATAAATTTTTTTCATAGTGGATCAATAAAATAAAAGTGTTTCCAATAGTGGATCAAGTACATTGACATGTTTTCCATAGTGGAAAAGGCGTATCAACTGCTTTCCCATAATTAGCTCATGAGATGTGAATCGTTTTCCAATGAATTGGTGGTCTATATAATTCTAGAATTATCTACCACATAATTATAACCATATATATCTATTCCACAATAACATAAAATATTCATCATGTTATCATTACTTAAAATGTGTAAAGGAAACGGGTTTCTTAACTTTTTAATATTTTATCAGAGAATAACCCATGTAAAATGAATAGCCTTCATAAAAATCATATAATCATAATCATAAACTATCCAAAATAATAATAATGATGGTATAATTGGATTAATTCCCAATTAAAACATAATTAAAATAAAAAACAAATTATTGGTGAAAATTACTTAAAAAGTCCATGAGAATATTTCATAAGAAAAATGTCCTTTTCATTCTGAAAGAACTTCATTAATATAAAAAAATTACATATTATTAAGAAAAAAAATTACTTTCAAAATAATCATGGAAAATTATAATGGAGGCTTTATATCATTGAGTTTCATTGATGGTGGTAAATTATGTTCATGTCGTGTATGGTAAAAAACTTACTCTTTCCACATTTTTAGTAAAATGTTAAAATTAACTCATTAGGAAAATTCTAGGGTAATTACTTTAAAAAATTTTTATAAAATGTAAAAAATGGAAAATGAATGAATAATTTCAAAGGATAATTAAAAAATATTATCAAAACCATTTTAAAAACACATGGACATTGAAGAAAAAGACCCCCAACCGAATAGAAAAACAAGATCGATTTTCCTTAAAAATATGTTTTTGGTATCTTGAGTGATTAATGTGTGGAAAATGAATGGAAAATATGTATTCTACATAAATAACTAGATTATAATAAAAACTAAATTTATTTATTATATAATCATTCTATAATTTCATCAATTTATGTTCAAGAATTAACAATCCCAAAAAAAATTAATTTAGACGTAAATCCCTTAACTCAAGTCTCGTATTTCTTTGTATATGTTAAAATATCTTCTATAATAAATGATGGTTTATAATAATTATATACTATAATAATTTATATACTTATCATATTATATATTATACCCTTATAATGTTTCAACAATAATTTATTAATAATTATTTATTACAGTTGTCATTTTTGTGTGTTAACAATTTTTTTTTCATGAGAGATTTGGTTCAATAGTAACAATCCCTATACTTAGATCAATATAACACCATCACAAAAATTTTAATCATGAAATTAATATAATTTATATTAATTATATATTCACTTATGGTCATCCATAAAATATTGAGATATAAAAATTAATTACAATTTTTGAAGAGATGGAAGGCTAATGGTACTCATGAATGTTGTTTTCACTATCTTAAGCATGGAAAAAAAGAAATGAAAATAATTATTCACAATTATAATATAAATATTTTATAATATATTTTCATTAAATTTATACTTATTACCATCATTGTAGATCATAAATGAAAAATTAATCAAATCACTTAGTGGAGTTGGTAGTCCATATGTACGCATTGGCGGCGTGATAATTTTCTAATGGATGGGAAAGTAAAAAAAGGTAGATATGATATTATAAATTAAGAAGAATAATTATATCATTGATATCACAAATAAGCATTACAATAATCAGAATAAACATCCATTAAAAATAGTGATATATATTAGTTATATCTATATGTGGAGGAGATAGTCCACACATACGCAAGAGTGTTACATTTACTTCCCATTTGATGTAATAGAGGGTTGATAATTCTACTTATATAATCATAATAAAATTTAAGTATATTCAGGTTACTAAATTATCAATTTCATTTTTAATATCATATATTTGAAAGATTTATAATAATATATAAATTTAAAGAGTATGGGTAAGATTATTTTCTCTTCTTTAGTTGGTCTCCATAGGATCCCTTCTTAATAGACCTTGTAATGGTGTTTTTGAAAAGACCCTAAACTCAAACTCATGGATCTGGTACTAAAAATATTATCATTACCATTCTTGAATTGATACCAAAAAATGTGGCCCAATTTTTACCATCTAATCTTTATAATATCAAAATGAAATATTGGATCACATATATGGATAATAAACTTTTAAGTTTATAGTATTTGAGAATTGGGGAAAAATTACATAAACAACACTCATGATTCAAATATAGTATTTTTCCAACTATACCTAATTTTTTATATTCCATATTAAGTATTCAAAATATCCAATAAAATTCTCCATATATGAAACCTTTCAAGACACAAATAATTTTTAATCATTCATCATAACAAGAAGAAAAGGAAACAGAAAAAGGGTGACCACAAATCCTTAATAAGGTCAAAGAAAAGAATTAACAATTTTATGTCACTAGTGATAGTAAAATGAGGATAAGGTTGTGATTAAATAATAAGATTTCTGTATCATAACATAAGGTAATTCATACCAATCAATACTTGTGTAACGTCCCGACCTGGAAGCCACTAAACCAGTGATTCGAGCTGGTTCGCCACAAGGCCTCAAGTGCGCCTCCCCGTACGCCAGAGGCTGCCGACTCGCAGTGAGGGCCTAGAGTGTGATAGTGGGGATACTATACCCTCATAATAGAGTAAGAAAAATATGGAAATAACTATTTATCATACACAACGGAAAGTAAACAGAGTGTGGAAGCAAAAAACAACTAAAAATAGAACAAGATGTAATAGTAAAATGATGTAAAAGCCCGAACAACTATGAAATACCATACAACACCAGTCACCCACTAGGCCAACCATACAGATACAAGTACAAAGAAACAAAAATTAAAAGTACAGGGCTCTGCTACTAACTTCAAGCCAATCCCTATACCCGATCTCCAGACAATATCAAACTGCAGTAGCCCGATCAGAAAACCCACTCGAGCAACTCCCCTCGATCATGCAACACTGCGCCTCAGCCCTATCCCCCATGCAACTCATGCTCAACCTGAAAAGCAGACATGATGTCTACACGTACACTGAGGTGCACATGTAGGGGTGAGAAATAATCTCACTTGGGAACCCCGACAAGCAACCTATAACTGTGCTGCTAAAATACTATCCAACAACAATGTGCTCAGCCTTGCGGGAACACAACAAAAGAAAGTAAACCAAACGGGCAACCACAGTTGAACTCAGGGTACGTGATCCCTGTCAACTGGGAAAGTGCCACCATGGATGTTCATATCTATATACATACACATGTATAATCCCATACCTATACACATATACAAAAATATGAGTATTCATGATGAAGTGATTCAAATAACAAGAAACAATATCAGCAAACGATCCTAGGACCATAAGCCCGATCTCTTGGACATCCTATCCAAGGGCATTGAGTTGGACGTAGTTCCACTCAAGTCGTATATCAAATAAGTCAATATCTGGGTCTGTAATCCCATCAACATGTACCTGCTTCGGCCAATGCCGGAGTCATGCCTCTGAACCAGCTAAACAAGTAAAAGTTATCCTCTAGTTCAACCAATCAAACACAAGCTGGCAGATAACACAAAATGTAACCCAGTGGGAAGTACCCACAGCCAACCCCTCTGGTCCTATCCAAGAAGTACCAAAAACCCTTTGGGTAGTGCACTCATCCTAACCCCTCTGGTTTGTTCATATGAAAATATAACACACTCTGGGGAATCTCGCTCAGTCAATTCCCCTTATAGTCTGGGGTAGTCAGGGACTCTCTGAGGAAGATCACATGGTCTAACCCTCTTATAGCCCCAAGGTCTATAAAATCTCTGAGGAAGCTCACTCAGTCAATTCCTCCTATAGTCTCTAGTCTATCATAGACTCTATAAGGAAGCTCACTTAGTCAATTCCTTCTCTAGTCTGGAAAGGTTTTAAAGAAATTCAAACAAAGTAAAGACTCTCTGACAGAGATCACTCGGTCTACCCTCCTGTAGTATATAATATCCAAGAATTTCTGGGAAGCTCACTTGGTATATCCCATGTAGTCTATAATGTCCAAGACTCTCTATGGAAGCACACTCGGTCTACCCTCTTGTAGTCTATAATACCCAATACTCTCTGGGAAGCTCACTCGGTTAATCCCTTATAGTCTATAGCACCAGGTTCTCATGGTCTCGTGCCAGTCAGTGCATATTAATTCTATACGGCCAAAGTATACCTACAAATCTACTTGTCTAAAGAGTCTAAAACATAACAAGCATGTCAAGAATATCATTCCATCCTATGGTCACAAGGCATGGAAAACAGGCATAACAGCCAAAAGCTAAACAAGACCCAAAGGGTCGTAAAAAGAATAAGGCATGGTAAAAACATCAAATCACAAAAAATTATCCTCACACATGATCAAATTACATCTACACAAGCATAAAATCAAGGAAAGAAACAATAGGGGAAAAAATGTAAACACATAATACCCCGTTCCCAGGTATTGGTGAAATTTTCACACAAAACTCAAAGACTTCGAAAGATAAGGCACAAACCACCTACTCAGGAACATAAGTAATATTAGGCATCCCAAAAAACAAGAAAGACGTCTTGGTTCAGGCTCACCAGCCACTAACTAAGAAGCACCTCTGGTAAACACTACAACATAAGAAAAACCAAGTCAGATATAAACAAACAGTGAGGGTGGCTTGAACGCCCAACCCAATAATACATCAAAAGCTGAAAGGGATAACCATTTTGGAATGGGTTCTAGGTGACACTCGATCACCATCTTTTCCCAAACTTGACATAACAAATTAGGGTTGGTCAATCAACGGGCACCCACTGGGCCCCTCATGTCAAACATAGAGGAGGCATCATACTCGGGATCCTCCAGGTAAACACGAGTGAAGGAATCCTACGTGGGATCCTTAGAGAAGAGTAAGGGAGGAATCCTACACGGGATCCTCAAATTAAGGATGACATAGGCATTCAATAACATGGTTTCTATCAAAGGAATAACAAGAGAGATATCCAACAAGGGACACCCTAGGTCAGCACAGAAGCAAAGGCATCCCTCAGGGGATCCATAGAAGTATCTGGTCTCAAAGCCTCATAGGCCTGAAAGGAACGTCTCACAAGGGTAACGTTCTATAAATCATGGGTTAAGGGAGATAGATCACAGCTCATATCCTATTAATGGTCTCAACTATGTTGGTCCGAACACCCAACCTATCATCTACACCATGTCTCACTCTCAGGTGACAACTGAACTCGATAAGTGGAGGAAAAACCCCACCATTTAGATAGAAACCCCCAACACCACTTTTATATGACCCTTAAAATTCAAAAATATTCCACCATTTCAATCTACATGGAAAAACACTCGGAATCGACTACTCACACGCCCAATTCTGACTTCCAGAGCCCAAGATATCTCAAAATTACAAAACTGAAGCAGTACATGGACAGAGTACATGTCCAGAGCACAATGGGCCTGCCTGTGTAATAGTACACGATGTGTACTTTACTGTACATGGTGTGTACTGTTCAAAAAAAGTTACACCATGTCCATTTTTACCCAAACACATGCCCATGTACCACTACACGGCGTGTACTTAAAGTACACAACGTGTAGTCCTAAAAAAACCATTATTCTGTGTTCTACTCCACACGGCCACCCACTACACGGCGTATACTCAAAGTACAAATAATTTACTTAAGAAAACTTCATCTTACCCAAATAAGAAGAACACATGGAGTTTACCCCTGGAATACACGCCGTGTATTCTGGGTTTTCCGAGGGGAAAACCCTGAAAACACCCAAAATGCCTATTTTCACCCCTGAAACATTAGATCCAGCCTTAATAGGCCACAAGCAAGAAATATAATGATTAAAAGACATAAAACAACATGTTTAAAGAGGATCTATGGTGAAAACATAAACGGCCCTACCTTTGGATGGAAACCGCTGAAGCTTCGGTTGATTTCGCGGCTCCTGGTTGTCGCATGCCGACTCAGCGCATCGAGAGCTTCAAATTGGTACCCTTCTTGGATTCTAACTCTCCCTATTACTCAAAATCAATATCTCCCATAGTTCAAAGTCAAAGGGGGAGCGACTTATGATATTTTTACAAGGAGGAGGAGGAAATAATAGAGATAAAAACAAAAGGAAAGAATAAAAGAAAAGGAAGAAAAAGGGGCCCAGGCCAGCCCCGATGCCCGACATGAGTTTATACCTTTCCTAGGATAAACTCCCCATTCTGGACTCAACGGATTAGATGGAATATTAATCCAATTCTCCGTTTAAAATTTATTTCAAAATAAACCTACGCAAATAATTTAATAATTAAATTAATAATATTAAATAATCCGCTAAAATTAAAAATGTTCAGATTTCCTCAAACTCCTTTCCTAGGGTAAACTCCCTATTTCGGGACCAACGGAGCTGTCAGAAAAATTATCCGAGATCAGATGGTAGGGTAAAATGACTATTTTACCACTCACGAGCATCCAACAGTATGAATTCAAATTTCTGCTCAAAATGATTGTCCGAAAAAAGACAGGTTCTTACAACATGTATCATCTATCATGAAACATGGAATAAATCTTCACCATGTGACAAGAGTTATAATAATCAATAATCATGAGAAATATGAAGTCAACCATTATCAAATGGAAATTTTATTACTCATATAAATAAAAAATAAAATTCATTGGTACCTTGGTAAATCATCATCATATTACCATTATAGAACTATTACAATTTGAATAACCAAGCGTCCAACTTCCAATATAATTCTTTAGATAACTTAATCATTACCCAATACATTAAAGTGCAATGTGGACACACCCATCATATAAGATATATCATACTCACCCATGTGAAATAATGGAGGTAAATCCTTTATATAATATGTATTGGGAGAATTTATGAGCTATAATAGGGATAAACCCTTTGAAAACAATATACAAGAACCATTTCATGAATAAAATCCATGAAAAGCTCTTTTAAATTGATTTACAAAACACTATCAGATATCAAAATAACCTTATCTTTGAAAACCACATTTAAAAATTATAAATAACTATAATTTGAGAATTATGTATTTTCATTCAAGAAAATATTAAATAGTATAAAGGTATATAAACATCAAAAAATGTTATAGTGTGAGAAAACATTGTTGTCATTGTATACATTAAAATTGAGTTTTATTTCAAAATTGATTAACCTATAAAAAAGAAACAGGTTCCATGATAGTATCTTTTAAATAAAATTAATGCATAAAAATAATTAAGGAGGATGTTTTAATTAAAAAATAACCCCAGTGAAGCATAAGGAACATTAAGAGTTTTTGGCAGTGAAGAATGGAAATACCATTAAATTAAAATTAAAATTGTTCTTGTGAAAAAAATCCTTTTCACTTTGAAAATCACTCTTATAAGCTAAAAATATATGTTATATTTTGAAAAAAAAATATTATTTTTAAATAAAACTAGAAAATTATTAAGTAATCTTCAATGAAAATAATGTTCATCCTCGTGGAAAAATCCATTTATACTGTAGATGTCAAAAATAATCATTCTTTTCAAACATTTTTTAAATGGATTCAAAAGTGACTCATTTAGAAAAAATGCTAAGAAATATCTTTTTAAAAACATTTAAAATAATTAAAAAATATCATGTAAAATAGATTTAGCAAATCATTAATTTTTATAAAAAATATTTTGGAAAACTTGTAACAAAACCAGGATATGGAAGGGAAATATTCCCCATCTAAAGATATTTACAAGATCAGAATCACATATAAAAAACATTCTTAATGATTATTTAATAAATAAGAGAGGAAATTAAAATAAAACGTATGAAGAACATTCAAAACATTGGATAATATAATATATTTGGTTATAGTAAATAATATCATATAATTTCATCCAAAAGTACCCTTGAACATAAACAATACCGAAAAGAATGAAGATTGTAACATAAATCATCTACCTCTTTGGTAATATTTCAATGAAAAAGTAATTGAAATAAATAATATTATATAGATCTATAAATTCCCTGAATTTATTTCCAAAAAAATCATTCATGAATCAGTAAGTACACTATACAAGGAAATCATGGTGCAAGATATAAATTGTGTCTCATGGAAATATTATTGAGATAGAGAACACCTTTAAAACTTCTATAACATTTGAATAAATATACCATGAAAGATATTACATTATAAGAAATTAAAATATCATGATAAATAATTCATTCAATATATAATATCCTAAGCACAAGATACTCATCCTAGTTGGTGAGGGCTCGACAAGTGCATCCAAGAGACCCGAGTTCAAAACTGGGGGAGACATATTTCTGAGTACTATAGTTGTACTGTAAAAACTATTATTCAGTACTATATAAGCCATAAATATTCATCCATTTTGGCTTTTGGGCCACTGGTTTGGTCCTTAGGTCCTTCAAAGCCTTCAGGCCAGCCAATGCCTTCTGGGCAGTAAGGCTTTCTGGCCACCTCAAAACCTTTGATAAACCTCAAGGTTTTCAAGCCACCCGAAATCGTGCTTAATGGACCAAGTAGACTCAAGGAGAAGACTCTAGATAAGGATTCAAAGCAGGTTTACTCACCAAAGAAGAATCCAATTGATGTGGAAGAATGAGAGCGTATGAAATTACCATCGGGACTAGCTTGTGCAAGCACGAGAAGCCAAACTGAATAGCCATGCGAAGGTGGAGAGATGATATCACAATGCAGATGTTGGGTAGGAGCAGTTCCATGTAGTTATATTCTAGATATTTCCTCTAAAACTTAAAGGTCATGTAATCTCAAAGCCTACTTGAATTTTAAGGGTTCCCCTTCATCCCATGAAATGGGGTTATCAAAAATCAATACAAAGAAGGCCTTCGGTCCATTCGGGCTAAGATATAATATCCTAATAAAAAGTATATAAAACTTGTAAAACTATGTAGGATAATATTACAATAAATTTCTCAATTAAATATAATTTGATATGAATAACCCATATACAAATCATATCATTGAATTGTGAATTAATCTATGGACAGATTAATTATAACTAATTTAACTATAAAAACAATACTCTTTATTTGATTTTTAATCAAGACATAAAACATAAAATTTCACATAATAAAACTCTTAATATTGAGATTTCTAGTTTATTTAGGGTTTAGTAACATTATAATAGCATACAACATGAAATTAAATAACATCTTTAGTGAAAAATTCTTTGACAAGACCACAACATTCATTCGTAATTAACACCACATGGGATAACCTAAGGATACACATTAAAAGGGGTGAGATATAAATCCCAGTAAGGGAATAATCATGGAATAACATGACTAAAATAATACATGTTAAAAAACTCATATCAATGGGGTATAAAGGAAAATGAATAATGAGTCATGATATAGAATAATAATCATAACATTGTAAATGTGGCAATAAGTTAAAACATTTTGTCAAAAATATTAGTCAAAGATAAAAAAACCTATAATTCATTGTAGAAAATGTACTATAAATGACTCAGGTAAACCCATTTCCCAATATGACTAATCATCATACTAACCATTATTGAATGCATTGTAGCGCTATCCGGGAACACCCTTCATAAATATTTCAATCTCATACTTATGTGTGACACATAGATCATATAACATGGATTCACTCAACATCATAATTCATTTCCATTATCTAGATATGTGTAATACATACATTTAAGTCCCCAAAAAAATAAGTATGTTCATAAAGGTGAATACCCTTTATAGAGAAATGGGTATGGTATTCACTACACCATTATCTTAGCATAAAAAATTGTGGTGCAATTTCGATAGCATAACAACGTCATATAGAAATTAATAAAATGGGTTGACGAGAGGGAAATGGGTATACCATCACTTATACATGAAAGGGATAGTAAGAGTAATATTTAATAACATATCCCAACATAGGAAAAATGAAATTATAATACATAACATAATAGGGATTCTTGATAAAGGAGAAAAGTGGAATATCCCCTATTGAATTTTAGCATAGTAATGGGTGTACATAAAAGATCCTATGGGGTATTAATGAGAGTTAAAGTCAGATATAATCATTTATAAATCAAATTTAATGTAAGGGGATCATGGATCCTAATATCCATACATATGAAATGGAATTTAATATGCATAATATAAAATAAGTAGTTAGAAGGAAATGTGAAGAGGGAAATCCCTTACATGGATGTGTGATCCCAAAGGCTTATGAGAGGCTTATTGGAAGCTTGGGTCACCTTTTTAAGACTATAGGGAGTATAATTAAAAGGTATAATGATATTAAAGGAGTTTTAGTGAATATAAATGGGATCTTTGGTGGGTTTATATAGGATAGGAGGGGGATTTTGATATTATTTTGGTTTTAGAACCTACATAATAAAATATTTAAAACCACATATTGTACCATTTTTTTTCAATGGTTTCTATAAAAGGGGAGTGTAATAAATTATTTATAAGAAAAAGGTCTGAACTTATTAAAATAATTTCTTTTATTATGTGTAGGATAATCACACTCTTGAGAAAATGATTTTTAAATCATGAAATGTAATATAATTCCTAGAGGATTCACTAAAGCTTTATAAAATAAACAAAAAATTAAATAATTTAAAAGGAAAAACATATATTCTTCTGATTATACCTCTTATATTATTTATTACATCACTATTAGGCTATAATGATATCATAAAACACAATGTATATTTATAAAGTATTTATTTTTTTCCCAAAAAATCAATTGTCTCATAAAATTTTGAAAAAATCCCAGTTAGATAATTTCAACATTCTAATTACAAAAATAATATTAAAATTATCTAAATAATTTCTTATATTTTTTAATGTTCACTTTAATAATAAAAAAAACTATTTATTTAAAATTGATATGTTTTGATAAAGGAGGTTTTCAAATCTTAATAAAATTACTTCTGACTTCATAAAAATTATATAATCCTTTACATTTAAAAGTGGTTTAATAATAATATTTTACTAAATTATTATTTATTTCAAAAATCCATTCATTCATAAAAATATATTTTCAAAAACACAATTTGTGTATTAAAAATAATTTACAAGGTAACAATAATAGGATGAAAAAAATATTCATTATTCTATAAAAACTAATTTACATAATATTGTATCTAGGGTATTTATATATAACTCCTCATTACACCTTTATATACCCTAAAATTAAGGTGTTTGTTGGTGGGGCTATCATGGTGTCATTCATTGAACATGGTTTGGGGCATGATCTCGTCGAGCTTGAACTTCTACTGTAAATGGTTTCTCTCCGGCTTAAGTTGTTGGATATCAACTTTGGATTGGTCTAGGTAAAAGAAAAAAATTATATCTCCCTTGGATGCTCTGGTAAATGGGCTTCATAGGGTTCAATCATACAGGTTGAATCCATCAATTCATTTTTCTAATCTAAATGACATTTAAACCCCTATATTTATACTAGTCATGTGATCATTTTTCAATGGCTATATTATCAAAGGTAAAGATACTTAATAGTAATTTACAATCCAATTGGATATAAAGATGTGCATGTGTTTTATTTAACCATGGAACATTTAATTAAGTTAAAAGAAAGGTAATTTTATTCATAAATGTTTGGGTCATTACAAACATTCCCCTTAAAAAAGTTTCCCACGAAATTTCCTTTTCCCACACTAAAAAAGATAAGGGTATCTCTGCTTCATCACCTACTCTGGTTCCCACATTACTTCTTTAAAATTTTGGTTTCTCCACAACACCTTGACAAGGGCCATTATCTTAATCCAATAAATGTTTTCTTTACAATTTAATATCTTCACCAGATACTCCTCATAGAAAAGTTGATTATCTGATGGTACCACCTCTAGATTGAGTATAGGTCAAGGTTCTAGTATGTACTTTCTTAAGATAGATAAATATAATAAATCTTATACCTGATATAGGTTTTTTGGGAGTTCTAGGACACTTCTATAATGAGATCAAGGGTCTCAAAAGGGATGATGTTCCTTGGTCTATGCTTTTTATTCTTCCAAATTCTAATTACTTTTTCAATGTAAATATATAGAGGAAAAACATGTCTCCAACATCAATCACTATGTCTCGTTGATGATTTTTGGAGTAGCTCTTTTATTAACTATGAGCATCATTGATGTGTTGATGGATTTATTTAATATTATCCACCATTCCTTTGACTGTATTAGGACCTCAAAGTTTTTATTCCCTAACTTCATCCCAGCTTTTCGGTGTTTTGAACCTATTCCCATAAAAGGCTTCATAGGGTGCCTTTTGTATTCTTGTGTGTTAATTGTTGTTTTAAGAGAACTCCACCAAAGTAATATATTGGTTTCATCCCCCATTGAAGTCTATTGAAAAATATATCAAAAATTCCTAAAGTGTTTGGATAATCCTCTTAGATTGACCATCATTTTGAGGGTGATAAGATGTTCTAATGTTAAGATCGTTGGTTAGATCATGTTAGTGGATTTTTTAAAACAAATAGGTGACTCGTAGATCTCAACCAGACACAATTGATAGTGGTACTCCATGCAGCATTACCACTAATTTGATGTATATATGTGCAATTTGTTCTCATGAGAAATCCTCTATAATTGCAATGAAGTGTGTAGTATTTGTAAGATTTTCCACAACAACCCAGATAGCATTATTTCCCTTGTGTGTATTTTAAAGTCTGGTGAAAAATTCCATGGTGATGTTTTCTCATTTCCATGTTGGTATGGGTTATGGTTGTATTAGGATTTAAACTTCTTCCATTCATCATTCACTTTCTAACATACCAAAAATTTTAATGTATATTCTACAATATCTTTATTCATGTAATCAAACCAATATTGATTTTGGAGATCTCGATACATCATTGTGTTTCATGGGTGAATGTCAAAAGTAAAACCATGTGAATTATCCAATATATCCTTATTTTAAACAGGATTTTATAGAATGAATATTCTTGAACCAAATATAATGATTATACCTTTATTAACATTTAACTTTTAGGATTTCCCTTTTATGATAGTTTCCACTTTCTTCTGAATTTCCACATAATCTTTTTGAGAATCCTTTAAGCTTTCCAAAAAATATGGTTGAGAAATAATTTTTGAAATGATTTATTTTTAAACTTTATTTTGGAATCTCATGTCCGTCTTCAAAATTATAAGAAGATATTATCCTTCTTGATTCTCATAAATGATAAAATTTATGGATCCATTCTACTTAGAGCATAACCTACCTTGTTTGATTTCCCAGTATGGTAGTGGATTGAGTAGTTGTAATCCTTGATAATATCTAACCATATTTGTTGAAACATATTCATCTATTTCTATGTGAATATATATTTTAGATTTTTTTATCCCTATATATTTCATACTTCTCCCAAAAGAGATAAGGCAACAAGATTTTTAACACAAAGATCATAGATGAAAAATTTAGATCGTGTGTGGGATAGTTTTGATTAGGGATTTTTAAATTACTACAGTCATGGTAAATGAAGTTTTTATTTCTCATCAACATACATCCTAGTATCATCTTTGAAGCATCGCTGAAGATTATAAAAAGCTACCCACTTTTGGGTAGTTTGTGCACAGGGGTAGTAATAATACTCCTTATAAATCCATGAAGATTTATTCAAATTCATCATTCTAAGAAAATTTGATTCCCCTCCGAGTTAGTGTGTTAATAGGGTTTTACCATAATAAAAAATTATCACAAATAGATAATAATATCTAGATAACCTAAGGAAGCTACATGTATCTGTCATAGATGTTGGTCTCAGTCATCCCTCAATTGATTTTTGTGTTGGATGTGTGGAGAGAAAAATCAGTTACATGGATATGTGACTCGAAAAGCATAAGAGAGGATTATTGGGAGCTTTGGGAACCTTTGGAGGACTTTAGGTAGTATATTGTAGAACTTGGATAGGTTTCAAGAGTTTGAGTGTAGAGAAATGGGAGCATGGGTGGGTTTATATAGGGATGGAGGGGGATTTCATTATTATTTTGGTTTTGAACAATACATAATAAAATATTCAAAACCAAAAATCACCCCATGGTTTTTTCCCCTGGTTTCTTGAAAATGGGAGTGGATTACATCATTTAATAAGTACAAGGGAAGAAGAAATTAAAATAATTTCCTTACTTATGTGTAGGTGAGTCACACTCACAAGAAAATAATATTAAAATATGAAAATATATTATAAGTCTTTGAGGATTCACTAAGGCATTATAAAATAAATAAAATAAACTTCTAATTACATTATTATAAAGGCAAAAATATATATTTGTCTGATGATAAATTTTTTATTATTTATTACATATAAATTGGTTCATTATGATGTTTTAAAACACATTGTATATTCATACGGTATTTAATTTTTATCCAACAATTCAACTCTCTCATAAAATAATGAAAAAGTCACCATTGGATAATTTAGACATCCTGGTTCAAAAAATAATATTCATTTTATCTAAATAAAATTATTTATATGGGAATTTTATCATTTAAAATAAAAACCCTAATTTATAGAAAATTTAAGGGTTTTGATAAAAACAGATTTCAAATATTAATAAAATTTACTTCTGACTTCATAAAAATTATATGATCCTTTATATTTAATAGTTTTTTTATAATATTATTTTATTGAAATCTTATTTATTTAAAAAATCCATTAATTCATCAAAATATATTTCCAAAAATAAAATTTGTTCTTAAAAAATATTTATAATGTAGAAATAACAGAAAGAAAAATATATTCATTATTCTATACAAGATAATGTAAATAATATTATTTCTTGGGACTCGATACATATTCATTTATTACACCATAATATTACTAAAGAGTAAGGTGTGTGATGGTGAGGATTTCAAGGGGTCACTTGGGGAAAATGGTTTGGGTCATGATCTCAATAAGCTTAAACTTCTCCCATAAATAGTTTCCTCATGCTTAAGTTATTAGATCTTGACTTGGTCTTGGTCTATGGAAAAAACCAAAAATGATATCTACCTAAAAAAGCCCTAAAAATAGTATTCATAGGATAAGGTATTATTGGTTGAGGTCATCGTTTCCTATGTCTGAGAGAAAAGGATTTGTTAAAACCCCATATTTATACTAGTAATTTGATCATTTTCCAATTTCAATATTATCAATGGTAAAGATACTTAGTATTAATTTAAAATCCAATTTCATCTGAATAAGTTCATGTGTTTTCAATAACCATAAGACATTAAATTAAGTGAAAGTAAATTATATTTTATTGATAAATATTGGTGATATTATAGTAAATACAGACAATACAAGTGAAAATTAATAATAAATCAAAAAAAGGTCATTCCACACATAATATTTGAATAATTTTACAAATAAAAGAGTAATATAACTCAAAGAATAGAAATGGAATTAGGAAACCCCTTCCACTTATTAAATTTTATTTAAAACCCCATTATATGAAATAATTAGAATTTAAACATAAAATAACTTGAATAATGAATTATTCATGATATAACATATAAAATTGGTACTATATTCACCTCATAAAATAAAATGTGTATAAAATTAAAATATACCTCAACTAAAAGAAATTTCAACAAAATCCATTACGTTGAGCCCATACTTGCTATATATTTATTTAAACACCTATATAATAGACTCATTAAAATTATTTAATTTGACAAGGATATTTTATAAAATTAATAAATTGTCTTTAAACATTTTTTTAAATTATTACAATGATATATTTTATTATTTAATCAGTTAATCCCGTATTAGGTGTTTTGAGGGTGTCAGGTCCATAATTTCAAAACAGATTTGGTATATTGAATATGGTCAAAGGGGTCACTATTCCATCATCTGAATAATAAAAATCATGACATAATAATTATTATTTTGAAAAATAATACTTTTAAATCCAACCATCATATATGGTTATAAAACATTAACTATGTTACCATCATAAAGATGGTAGGTCATACGTAAGCATTTGTAACATTTCCCTTTTTCATTGATCATTACTGAAGGATGGTAAGTATTATTATATTGTACAATAATGATCATAATATCATAAATATAATATTATTTCTTTTAATATACTTATATATATCCTCCATGTGATGTGGTGAGGAAAAATGAATCATATTGCTTTATAGAGGTGGTCGTACACGCATATACATAAAGAACACTCTCATTTTTCAATGAATTGAAAGGTAATAAAATAGGCATCATATTATTTTTAAAAAATTATAAATATTTCATGAATATAATATAAATAAATTAAAAAAATCCATATAAACATTCATGATATGTGGTGATGGAAAATAAATAATATCAGTCTACGAGCTGGTAGTTCACCAAACACATGAACAATGGTTTCATTTCCCTTTTGATGAAAGTGTTTATGGATATAAGTTATTAAATAAACATAATAAAATATTAGTTTGTGGTAGATAATTATTAAGCTATCTAATCATGTTTTGATAATATTTGATGGAGGTTCAAGAAAAATTAAAATTAAAACTCTCAGGTAAGAACTATACCTCTTCTTAATAAAACATCATTTGTTTCTTACCTTAATACCTCTAAGATCATTATTATGCCCAAAATAAATCCTAAATAACATAGTTAGGTATTTTAGGAATGTAATTTGATACTTATTTTCGAAACCAAATGGATTTTAATGTATTAAGAAATGAAAATAAGTGCTTCCCTTTTATAAGAAAGGGGAGCAGTAATCTTTGAATTTCATAAAATATTAAATTAATATAAATTAATTTTATTGTCAGAATGGCAAAAAATTGAAAATTTTAGAATATTAGATGAATATTAGTAAAAATTGTATCTTAAAATACAAAATTTACATGATTTGACCACATTTTTTCCATTTTATTTTTTTAACCCGCTTTAACCCTTTTAAACAATTACCAAGAAACAAAATATTTTACTCGTTAGGGTTCAACACAGAAACCCTAAATAGAAAAAAGGCCCATAAATAGACTATTTTTTATATTCTCATCTATATCCAAATTTATTTTATTAATATAGGCTATTAGGAACTTCATATCATTTAATAATATATTATTTTCATAAAATATCAATAGTGATAATTATATAACTATTCATTTAGTTTTAATTTTATAACATCATAAAAACAAATTAAATTCAAATAAAATATTTTAGTACATCCATAAAATTTAATTTTTATCTATAAAATTCTTTTTTTTCAGATAATTGTTTTCTAATTGTAGTAATTTTAATATTTTTAATATCACTTATTTTATTTTTCCATTAATTGAATAATTTTTGCATCATGGTTATTTAAGTATTTAAAGTAATTATTTATTTACTAAAAATTAATAAAAAATTACCGTGATAAATATAAATAATTTATATGTAAATAATATTTATAATTATAAATTTTCTCTTATTATCCCACATTAAAATATTATAGTTATAAAAAAAGAGTGTGACATTTTTTACTTTTCATTTCACAAAATATTATAATGGTCATAATCACATCCAATTGTAAATAAAATGTCATGTATCTGAATATTTTATTAGTATAGATGAAATAGAACCATACTAAAAAATTAATTCAAGCGTTAGGGTCGTTTTCTAGTCCTCTTCAATTTTTTTTTAACTTTAATTAGCCAATTTACCCTTTATCGTGGTAATAAAATGTAATAGGGTTACTATTGATATTGGGAAAAAAATAAAAGGGGCCTATTTACCAAATTTTTAATAACATATGTAAAATTGGAAATAAATTCTAAAAATTCAAAATATATAAGTGGAATAATTTATTTTAAAATTAATTTAACAAAAGGCGATGAAAACAGTTTTTCAAAAAATGGTTTTCAATTATAAAATGTTGTTATACTTAATTGAAGCATAAAATTAATCTCAATAAACAAAATTTGAAAATTGTAAATCCAAATTTAGAGAAAAAATTATAATAATATACCAAAAATTAAAATCCTAATTTTAAAATACATTAAAAAATATTACTTTCATAAAAAATAAGTATTTTTCACTATTCACTAAAAAATAAAAATTTCCAGAAAATTATCAAAATTTCACCTTAAGATAATATGAATATAAATTTTTCAAAATATATATTATATTTATCAAAAAAATTAAAATTTATTGAAATTCATTATAACATTTTCTCACAAAAAAATAAATAAATAATATTTTTTAGGAAAATTTATTTTGGGAGAATAAAATGGGTTTACTAAAAATTCATTGCTTATTTACTAATAAATAAAAAATACATTTGTATTTATTAGAAACATTATATATAATTAAAATTTTATTTAATCCAATTCATAAATTTTAAATTAATTTCTATTTTATAATGGTCATATTTAATAAATATATTTTTTATGTTCGATTACACTCGATGTTACATATTTTGTACAATATCGAACTATGTCATTATTTTAAAATATTTAGATATTAAATTATCCCACATTTAAGAAATTTAATCCCCACAATTTTCAAATCGATATTTTTAATCTATGGTTGATATTTTGAAATTCCTTTGTTGAAATCCCTCATCATAAAAAGGGATATTAAAACATCCTTTGGAAAATAGAGAAAGGCATGTACAAATTTCATATGGGAGAACACATACTAGGTTTAAAAATGGGAAACAATAGTGGTAAGTGAAATTATATAAATGTACTAAAAGTATAACGTTGGAAAAATTATATATCTATATATAGTTGATTGATCTCATGAAATTGAATTATAGTGATAAATTCAACAACAACAAAACTATACACCAATGTTTTGTGAACAAGGGCATTGCTATATTGGAATAGAATGTAAAAGGATAAAATTTTTTATTAAGATATTTTTCCAAGAGTTGAGGAATTAATTACCATCTAGACTAACAATATAAGAAAATATAATTACTGGACAAATAGAATTTCAACCATTAATCAATTTCAATCACAATATCATCTTTTTCCCAAAATGATGAGTGTTCAAGAAGATTTGTATAATAGACTTCCATAAGATCATTTACATACCCAAAATGAGAAAAATTTATTTCTCATAACATAATAAATTAACCAAATCAAAAATTGATAGAAAAATATAATAAAATTTCCAAAATTAATAAACCTTTAAAAAAAATAATACCCCAATCTCTTAAATTCAATAATAACACAAAATTTTCAAAAAAGATCCCAAAAATTACAGTGATTTGATCATGTATTATTCGAAGATAAACTTACCATTTGTATCCAAATAACATAAATATTTCATGAAGTCTATTACAGACAATGTATATTCCCTCATCACATAATCTCTCAGATATGATAATAATTTCTATAAAAAATAAACATTTATCCCAATAATAAGATTAATAAAAAATTTAACCTCAAATTATATCTCATAAGTTCAAGATTATGTTCCCAAAAGTGTACTAGGATTTATCTAAAATAATAATTCATGATAAATCATATGGTTAGATAGACCTCAACCCCATAAATATTTCCCAGAATATTATTAGTCGCCTTAAAATTAAATCACTTAAAATGTCAAGAGGAGTGTCTAAGAATTTGAACTTATGATCACCATTAAACTAATAAACCCATGATGGAATCTATAACTATTTATGTATTCTCATATGATAAAATCATAATATCAAAAGTAATTTAAACACTTCTCAGATACCAACTTTAAAAATCCCATATTCACACTCCAAAAATCTCAGCTAAAAACATATGTTTTACATTTATATCTTTTTTATCGATATATTTGACCAAATTTATTCCATATAAACTATAAAATATAAAAAAAATATTGAATCATTTACATTCCTAAGGAACTTTTAGGATTATAGTTTCATATAATTTGTAAAAACTCTTATACAAATAAAAATTATAATATCAAGAGAATATTTCCCCCACTATACCCATCTTTCCATATTCTATAAAAAAATTTCAACATATCCTATAAAATTATTAACATATGGAAACTTTCTAGACACAAATCATTTTTTATAATTATTCATATCCTAGGGAAAATAAACATAATATGGGTCATATCAAATTCTCAGTACGGGTAAATATAAGAATTAACTATTGATTATAATAAGTGAGATAAATATTAGTATAAGTATATGATTACATAATCAATGTGCATGATAATAACATAAGAAAATTCATACTAATAAATACCTATATAATCCATTAAGAAATGTTGCATAAATATTTAACATAGGAAAAGAGTCATAAGAAGAAATAATATTGAGTAATGTGATGTCAAAAGTGATTTGAGGAAACATTCATAACTTATATAAAGAATAATGATTTTTTTTGGAACCTTGGTACATCACCATCATAGATCCCTTATAGAAACCATAAAATTGGAATAACCAGACAAACGACTTTCAATTTAATTCGATAGAAAACATAATCATTTCCTAATACATTGAAGCACTATTTAGGCACACCCATATTATAAGACATATGGTCTTACCCATGATAAATAATAGAAAAAAACTCTTTCAAAACATTTATATAGATTATTTCATGGAAAAAGTACTTGAATAACTCTTTTAAACCAATGTGAAAAATTCTTTAAAATATCAAAATATAATTTTCTTTTCAAAAAAAAATTTAAAAACTAAATCCTCCAAAATTATATAAGGATGGTAATTTTTAAACTAAACATGAAAAATTATAAGTGAATAAAAATATCAAATAATGGTTATTACAATAGGGAAATTCATTGTTTCCTTAAAAATTAAAATAGAGAATTATTTTCACAACTAGATTCACCCATAGAAATTAATTGGTTTCAATTAAAGTATCTTTTCAAAAATAATAATCCATATATACAAATTATTATTATTGGATCATAAAAAAAAACCCTAAAAGAGCATAATTAATGTCAAGGGTTACTATACTTGATGAATATAAATACCATCAAAAAATAACTTAAAACATTCTTGATGAAAATATCATTTTCACTTTAAAAACACTTTTAAAAACTAAAAATTAAAAAAACATTTTGGAAAAATAACATTATTTAAAAATAAGTATGGAAACATATAAATTAATCTTCCAATAATAAATTGGTAATGATGGTGGGAAAATCTGTTCATTTTTTATGTGTCAAAAATAAGTATCTTTTTAAACATTTTTTAAAGGGATTTAGAAGTGAACTATTTGGAAAAACATTCAAAAATTAATTTTTAAAACCATTTAAAAACAAAAACAATCACCTAAAATAAATTTAGGAAATAATTTATTTTTAAAAAGGAATATTTTTTAAAACATTATAGAAAACATGGATATAGAAGAGAAAGATCCCCAATCTAAAGAAAGATACAATATTAGTATCACTTACAAACAAATTTTTTTATGTTCATTCATTCAATAAGGAAGGACATAGAAATTTAAAATATGAACCACCTTAACATAGATATGATAAGAAAATATATGTGGGTAAATAAAATAATATCATATAATTTCCACTAAAATAACCCTTGAACATAAACAATCACAAAAAATAAAGGATACTGTGACATAAATACTTTACCACTTTAGTAATCATTGGAATCAAAAGTAATTGTAATAAATAATATGATATGACTATATAAATACCATGAGTTTACTAAATTCATATTCCAAATATCATTCATGAATTATTAACTATAATATAAATTAAATCATGGTGCACAACTTGAATCATGGCTCTAAAAAATGATATTGAGATAAAGAAACCCCTTGAATCTTTAATAACATTTGAATCAATGTCCCCAGAAATAGAGAACATAAAAGTAACATAAAATTTCATTATAGAAGTTTCATTGATGATATAATATCACAATAGAAAGAATACATACCATGTAAAAGGATTTATGTTCATGTTAAAATGAATATCTAAAATAAAGATAATTTGAGATGAATAACCAATATTAATATATGAGTGACTAAAAATTAAATTTTTTATTTTAAAACCCCCTTTTTAGAAAAATGAGAAACCTCAAAATACCAACCAAAAAACATTAAACACTATAGTATATTAAAATTTTATTTATAGTAAACATGAACCTATTAGAAGAAATCTCCCTATACAATTTCTAGAAAATATCATTTACCCTTTTATCTGGTTCATCATTGATATTATATTCAATTTGATAAAACATTTTTCACTAAGATTCGATGAACTCCATAAAATTTATATTCCATTAATTGAATTATTTTTTCATAATTATATATTTATTTTTGATCCAATAACTCTACTATTAGTTTGTATCCAGTTTAATTGGACTACCTTTTATCCTGTCTGCATCATTAAGAGAAGCATGAATAATCAAGGCCTCCCCCAACAATACTTCCTCAATGTGTAGGATAAGTTCCCTAGAATTTTCCCAAACCTCAACACCTTATTCCCATTGTGTTCCATCTATAATCTCCACTGTTGTATCCAAATTTTCAGCCTCCTTCCATAACTACCCCTGAGGAACAGATAGGATAACCTCAAAAATCATAGAACCTCCCTATATTTGTGATTGATATTCCACCATTACACCCATCTTCTCAAGATCTTTTTCTTTAGAATCATCGCCTTCTTCCATTTCACTTCAATGGGGAAATTTCAAGCTATCCTCTATCACCGTCTCATTCTTAGAGCCCTTGTACTCCATCCCATTGGACTAAACATTTTTAGTTAATATTTTTTCCATTAGTTTACGTAGGTATTAGTAATCCTAATACACCTTTGATTTCCTCCTCATTATCACAATGAAGATACCTGGATCCCTATATTCTTTCGGTCCCCTCTTCCTCCATGGGCTATTTATACCTCTACTATGTCCTCCATCTACACTATCATCATATATTTGGCCATAACTCTCACACCCTAATTTCACCCTATTTAGAATACTAGATCAATTTGATACTAGCCATGGATATAAGTTCCCATAACTTCCAAAAAATTACTGATATTAATAGCCAAAAAGTTCCTTATTAGATTTGATCTTCCCATTTCATTCATCCAACCCCTTAGAATATATGGAGATTCATTTTTTTATTCTTAAGTCACTTGGAGGCCACTTCCTCAAGTGAGCAACAATTTCTATGACAATCATATTCTACATAGGAATAATCCTTTGTACTAATGGAATCTAGTTGTAGAGTATTAGTTAAACCAATTTCCCTAGACCCCAATAGTCCATTAACGATTATATTATACCCATATAAGTCACTTATTAACCATTAAAACATGTCCACCACCTTTTGATTTTATTTTTAATATCATGACTCCTTAGGATTGGGAATAGAACCTATTAAATCCTTACCACTCAAATGGTCGAGAGTGAGGGAAACCAATGCATTTGAACCAAAAAAAATTCAATAAAACATATCAAGAACCTTATTTTTTTCTCTTTTTCCCCATTAATATAATGAGAATAGCTAAACTAGGTGTTTACAAGATGATCAATAATTATTACATAATTTGAATAGTGCCTCTTATTTACCCCAAAATTATTCCCGATCAGCGATCCTAATCTACTCTACTGATGGTATTGATAAATCAACTTCATCTCAAATACATAGTGAAATTAGATGAAAAATTGAATTATTCTTATTTTCATAATAAAAAATCATCCAATGAGATTCCCAATCATATGTAAAATAGAGGGGTTTTGAAAGGTGAGAGGATGTTTTGGACACCTTACATGTAACATTGTCATAGGAGTATAATGATTCATTTGAAAATAATATGACCATGGAAATAATTAAAAGGGACTCCCATTAAAAATTATCAGAGTTATATACTAGGAAAGAATCAAATAATCCTATGAAGAAAATCAAATCATTATATGATGTATGTTGCAAAGTCCTAAAACCACTCTATCCAAAAGACCCCAAGATCTGAAAACGTACCTATCAAAGGAGTTGACTAAGGGTCATGCTTTCTTAATAAGTCACAAATGTTATCTCAATGATACCTCACTCATCTATGAAATCTGATGTCGAGATCACAAGTTGAGGTAATACATCATTGAGATCTAAATGCTTTGGGCAAATCATGATAGAGAAGAATGATATAATATAATTTAAGTTAGAGAAAGGATTAAATAGATGGGTCCAAGATGGATAATATAGTGGATATAAATATCTCATACTCTAAAATGGAGGGGGAATAAAAATTCATGGCTATACCCACAATTGCAACCCCAAATAGGGAGATCACAGATACATTTTTCATTTTATTTTCCTTCTCCCATGTTGTTTAAACCATATAAATATCATATCATTGAATTGAGAATTAATAATTTGATATGTTATGAATAAAAATGTTAATACACATGATAATAGTTTATATACAACAGAAACAAAAAAAAAGGTAATTTCAAACATAATCTTGGCATGATATAATAAATAAATGAGTCATATAACACAATGAAAAGAAATTGAGTTAAGAAACTCTTAACACATAGTATATTTTAATTAAAATCCAATTGGATGAAATAATATGAATTGAAAAGTATATTAAAATGAATTATTAAGGATTCATGATATAAAATATAAAATGGGATGTGTATAAAACTCATAAAATAAATTAGGTTCACAATAATGAAATACACCTCAATCAAAGGAAAATAAGATGAAATCTCTTACCTTGAGTCTAAACTTGCTATATATGTCCATGAAAACCTGTATAATATACACATATAAATTATTTTATTTATTAATAAATATTTTCTAGATTAATCCCTTTTTCTAAAACCATTTTTTGATTTATTACAATGAAATATTTATTTACTTTTTCAGTTAATTTCATATTTGGTGTTTTGAGGATGGTAAATTTATAATGTAAAAAAAGGAATTGGTATGTTTACCTTGGGAAAATGGGTAATTATTCCATCATATCAAGAATAATAATAATAATTTAATTATTATTTTTATAAACAAATTATAATTTTAAATATAACCAATAAATAATTTATTGAAAAATGAAACACATTATAGTTATAGAGAGAGTAGGTTGTAGGTATGTATGAGTGACCTTTCCATTTTTCAAGGATAGTAATAGAAGTAAGTAGAGTATAATTTTTTATTTATATAGTTATCATAATATCATAAATAACACCTCAATTATGTAAATACAATTATATATACCATCCATGTGATTTGGTGTTGAAAAAAGAATTGCATCAATTTGTGGAGGTGGTAGTCTATACATACACATGAATAACGTTATCATTTTTCAATGAATAGAAGGGTAAAAAATAATTCTTATTTTATATTTTAAAAATGATAAATATTTATTTAATATCATATATATAAATTACATCCATCACTCAAAGAATCCCCGATAGGTGGTGTTGGAAAATTAATTACATCAATTCGTAAGGCAGTAGTCCTGCATACCCTGGATCGATGGTTTCATTTAACATTTGATGGAATATGAAAAGGATATAGGTTTTTCTATAAAAATAATAATATATAAATATCTTTTATACATTGATTTTATTATCAAAAATGATTCTATAATATTTTAAGGAGGTTAAAGAATAATTAAAATGAAAAATCTTCGAAAACAATTATACCACTTCTCTGGATAACAACCCCTAATTTTTCGCCTTAAGACCTCTAATTAAAGTATTATTCCACACATAAGGCCACTATAATTTGGTTATATATTTTCTAAAATTATTTGTGTAGATAATTTTGTAATCAAATTTATCTTTAAGTGTGAATAAATTAGAAGAATTGGTTTACTTTTATAATAGATTGGAGGGGTTCTCATAGAATTCCACAAACTAATAAATTATTATAAATTAATTTTGATTTAAAAATAAAATAAATGTTGATAATATTTGATAATAAGATTATGTTAAGTATAAATAATCTCTTAAAATTCAATATGGGAAATTTTGGATCAAATTTGTAACTTTATCGTCTGTCTCATCCCTTTTGAAATTAACACGAAACAATGTTCTTTACCCTTTAGGGTTCAATAAGTTTTCAATAAATAGAAAGAAGTCTCATAAATGTAAAATTGTAGATGGTTTCAACCATATCCAAATATATTTTACCAAAATAGAATTTTTGTGAGTTTTACATCATTTTAAAAAATATTTTTTCATAAAATATCAATAATGTCAATTTTAGAACTATTTATTCACTTTCAATTTTATAACATGAAGGGAACAAATGAAATTAGAATAAAATATTATAATACATACATAAACTATTATTTTTTCAATAATATATTTGGTTAAAATTAATATTCTTTATTACACAACTTTTAATATTTTTATCATCTATTTTACTTTTCCATTAATTGAATAATAAATTTACAAGTGTTGTGTAAGAATTTAATGTAATTATTTATTCCCTAAAATTTATGAATAAATTAAACTTATTGTGATATATAAATTAAATTTAAATATACTCTTTGTCTATAATTATATCATTTGTTTATCCCAAGGTTAAAAAAATTGTATTTATTAGAAACAAGTGTGTGACATTTTTTATATTTTATTAAATGAAATATTACAAGGTTATCATCGCATCCAAATAGAAAAAATGCCATACTACGAAATATTGGGTGATTCTTGATGCAATTAACTCATAAAATAAAATTAATTCAATTGTGATGGTCATTTTCTAGTCCTTATCATTTTATTTCTAGCATCAATTACCAAATTTAATTTTTCCATGGTAACAAAAATTACTAATGTTGCTATTAATATTGGAAACAATTAAAGGAAATTTTTTAACAAATTTGTAAAATCTAATTCCAAATTTTTAATACATCTGTAAAAATAAAAAACATGGAAGTGACAGAATTTAATATAAAATTATATTTCCAAAATGTGATAGAAAATATCTTTTCAAAAAAACTCATTTCCAAGTATAAAATGTATTTATACCAAATTAAACTATAAAAATCATTTAAAAACACAATTAGATTATTTTAAATCAAAGATAAATAATTATCTTATAAAAAGTTTCCAAAATTTATAATATTACATTATAAATATGTTAAAAGAAAATACAGTTTCAAAAAAATTACATTATTCTCTATTCACTGAAAATGCAACTTTTCATAAAATTATCGAAATCTCAATATAAGATAACATTGGTATGGTAATTTATAAAATGATATAACTTTTTTCAAATAATATTTCCAAAATTTTTAGAAATTAATGATAATAGTTTCTCACAAAAAGAAATAAAAATCCTTTTTGAAGAAAATTTATTTTTGTCGTATAAAATGGTTTTGGTAAAAATTGAGTTCTTATTTCCTAATAAATAATAAATAAATATTTATTAATTAGAATATAAATATTAAATATTACTTAATCATATTTATACCCTAAAATTGAACGACTTTGTAATAATGGTAATATTTAAATATGAATATTTTACAATTCAATTATGCTTGGTGTTTTTTATTTTGTATGCTGTGGAACATTGTAGGTATTTTAAAATATTGGTATATTATAGTTTTAGGAATCCAAACAACTATTTTTCTCGTATATATGATCTTAGAAGAGAAATGGTCATGTTTTGTTCGGTCTAGATGGCTCAAATGGTGTGAGGAATAGTGGAAAATATGTGTCATTATATAAGTGAGGAGAGAGGAACTCTTGGAATTATATAAAGTATTTATTCCCTTCATGAAATACCATGTGGGGTTAAAATGGTCTTTTGTTGTTGATTGTAAAACCTTCACATCAAACACATATACCTACATCTTTTTCGAGTGTTTTCCAATGCAGTTAGATCATGGGACCAAAAACACATAATGGATCTCATATCAATGACATCTCATGGACCTACTTTCCAAAAGTATGTTCTTATTGGGGAACTTGGGAAATGATACTTAACAAGTAACATTGGTTGAGAATATAGGAGTTCAAGATCAGCATACCCTTTTTGTAGAATTCTTGCATACTCTGAGACTCTCATATAGATTTAATATTGGATCACGAATCCTTCATTAATTCACATGTCTAATATATATCGCCCTTCAATTAATAATAAATTATTATCATGTACAGAATTTAGAAACTTCTTTATGTATATGAGATTCTACATTGATCGAAATATTAATATGTATATAAGGTTCTCCATCAATGGTAACCTTTTAGGTATGTATTAGAGATTACTTAGTCATTTATTAGTAGTATGCTGGTTTTGAGCCATCCAGTAGGCTGCTCTAGAGTTTATCATCATCTTAGGATAAGTGATTTATTTTGATATTAAGGTCAGACCAATAAAATTGGATTCCTACATATCCTTGTAAAAGGAATCAGATATCATGTAGTTTTGTTCTACTTATTGGGATAGAGTATAACACAAACACTATTGACTGGAGTCTAGAAAAATATTCATGGTACAAAAACATAAAAATTTGTTAGGAATGATTCTACTACTCTTCTAAATGTTTAAATTTTTCTTTGGTTCCTTACCTACATGGGTTCCCACATAACCCTTAAAATATCTTCCCATTAAATAAAAAAATTAACTTTTGAGGAAAAAAATGTTTGTTGTAAGGCCTATAATGAAGTAGACCAAGGAAAATATAAGGGATAAAGAATTATAGATTATAAATAACCCTAAAAGTAATGTGGCCTAGAGATAATTAGGGTTGATTTTTTGTTGTTGGGTTTCGATCTCTTGGATGTATCCCATTTGGATGGGAATAAAACACCACATATTTCGGTTGTAAGGTCCCACTACATTAGAGGCCCTTTGAAAGTATTTCTAGTATGGAATATGTCCCTTTGATGGGATTAAGGAATGATTTATGGTCTTACATAGTTTAGGATGATTCCCTTCAAGTGGGTCCAGGAATAATATCTCCACTTACTGAAATTTGTATTCTTGGTTGCGGAATACCACTATAAGGATTCACTTGTGTTTGGATACAAGGATTTGATGATTCGTTCTTATAGAGGCCTTCTGAAGGAAGGTAATAGAAAGTTTCAAAAAATAATCTCTAATGATACATGAATCTAACCATTCGTATTTCATGGTCATACCTAACCTATAATCCTACAAGATTCACTCTAAAATATAAAAAACCAGAGGTAGTTGAAGACTCAAAAAACCACACAATCCATCTTCCAATAGTGTAAGAGGCCAGGGATACTGGAAAAAAGAAAGGGATTTGATGTTCCCATATCCTCTTTTATTTACATACCTATGGAAAATGAAAAGGGGGAGGTGTCCAGCCTTCTATAAGAAATTTTATACTGATAACTCCAAGAGGGGTTCCATAATCCTAGTTCTAGAGAAAAGACGAGGATATGAAATTAACCCTCAAAAGGAAAAATAACATGATCATCTCCCTCCTCACCTGGAACTAGATGACCCTAGACAGAGATATGACTATGGAAAGACAAGTCCATACCCTAGTGTATAACACTGGAAGATCCCTAACACTACCTTAGCCTTTGGGTCCTTGTGACTAATGGGATACATAATTGTATACAACCCAAGAATATTAAATTTTAGGTAAGAAAATTGTGAGACACATATGACTGATAGAATAAATAACTGATTTGGTGACATTTTAATGTATCTGTCATTATGGTCTTTTAAGACTGAAGGCTTTAGTAGAGGATTTAATTTAGTTTTCCTCTGATGAGGTCCCTAAAGGATGGGTAAACATATCATTAGTTTCATTTCTTATAGGGTGACATGTGAGGAACTGGAAGTGATTCGTGTGGGGTTAGGCATGAATGAGTTGTAAGTCCCTTGGGAGATGTAAAACATGGTAAAACACACTTCTTTGAGGCCTTTCTCTAGGTACCAAGGGCTTCTTCATGTGTCCCTAGATAAGACTCTCATATGTCTCTAACATAGTAAAGGACCTTTGTGGTAGTGCTTTTCAGCTAGTACAAAATGGGTCCTCACAAAGTTTTTTTGTATTTTAGAACTAGAAATTACTTTTATCCCATAATCCAATTTAATTCACTCTTCTATCATATTTTTGGATGGTTACCTAAATGATTTTTTAAGACCTGGTGGAAGGGGTCATGTGACCGAATCTTGGAAGCTTCATCTATTTATCGAGTACATCAATTGAGAATCCCCATGGGTCTATGCATAAGAAAATATTAGACCATGATTGAAGTGAGTTTCTTGAACAAGTACCCAGTTAAGGTACCTATCTTAGTAACCTCTTCTAGGGGTGTAAAATATTTCAATGTCGTGTGAGGGAGCGTGTGCCAGCCTTCTGGATCACATGATGGGTACGCATAGGCCAGTTTAATTAGGTTCACTCAATCCTTTTAATGAATCTTCACATCTCTAATTCTTGGCATACTCTTAATAATATTTTTATCCCATGTGAAATAATAGATTTTTGATAAAATCTCCCCCCTCAGTATTGGATCTGGTCAAAAGAAGAGGTTATACTCTTGAGGTAGAGGGAGAATAGGATTATAATGGTTTTACAGGTCATCCGCTCAATTTACCCACATAGTTCAATGGGATGTGTTTGGTTCAAAAGTTCTAGTAACTAGTATTTCACATAGGCTAGTGTTGTCTATAAATATCAAGACCCTTTAATGAATCCATCCTTCCTTGTTTTTGTTCTTTCCACTCATCGTGCAGACCATTTGTGTCGTCTTGCCCTTCATGTAATTTGTTCATCTATTCTAAAGAACATAATCATTCACATAAATGGTACAAGTATGTGATAAACCATTTTTCATGGGATCACCTTGTCAAGTGGCCTATGATAGGTTCTTGGTCGAGTGGTATACACAACGAACTTGTTCAATGGTCCTGTGTGAGGTAACTCATCGATGGGCCAACATGAGGCACCTAGTCAAAGGGAATGCATGAGGCCCTTCCATTGCCAGTTTTTTTATCATTCTTTAATCAATATTTTCACATTAATTAAAATTCATGATGTATTATTTCAGGTTTTCAATGGTTGTTCTTATGTATTTCCATGAACAAGCTACAACACTTGTCTTAGAGATGATCAAATATGATGGGACAGATTATGAGGACATGTGTGGTTCCATTCCCCAAGAAATGTTGAGTCACTTGACATAGAATTAGTATAAGTATCCAAAAAAGTGACTATCTAATTTTGTATAATCATGGACTCTTGACAGATGCTCTCATCCCAAAGGATTATAGTTACACTATGAGTTCTTGTTTTGAGGAATATATCAATTTTCCAACAACAAACGGCTCCACTAAGGGTGTATATATCAAAAAAGTAATAGTTCTTAATGCATGTTTCGTGCCTCACATTTGTTTCACATTGTATCTGAGACTCACACCCAATAGTTGAAACATCACAACTGCGATTCAACCTTCCTTACTTCCTAGACAAAAAAATAATAAGATTAGAAGAAGGAATGGGGTCTTAGGCTCTAGTGGGGGAGTCATAACTGAATCGATGTAGTTATACAAGGTCTTCCAAAAATGTGTAGAATTCAAGAGGTAGATTTAATAATTCATCATTTATGAGGCTTTATGGGTGTGGAAAACAGATATTTATAATAAAACAAGAATCATCCTTAATCATCTGAGATCACGGAGTTCTTAGAAAAAAAATTCATCTAACTTATGGTGAATTTATCATTAGTCTATGGTACGTCTATAATATTTTGGGTTCCATATCCTTGTGGATATATATGATGAGTTTATCCCACTAAAAGTAATGTTGGAATATAGTGAAAGGACACCACCATTTTCCTATGAGCTTTTTAAGGTGGCTCTGAAGGTGCAGAAGAAACATCCTCCCCCAAAGAGAGGTATTCATTCTAAAATGTGGATGAATGAATTTCTCAAGATAGAATGGGAAGGTCCCACTTTATATAACCCCAGGGGATTCCCCAACGAAGAAAATCATAGAATTATCGGTAGATTATTGCCAACATTGGATCATATCCAGTATACCCATTGGGGTTACAAGGTAAATACATATGTTTCTACAAGGACCTCTATTCCATGTTTACTTTTGATTTTAAAAGTATTTACCTACTTCTTATCCATTAATCCAATGGTGGAATGAGAACAGTGACATTTTTTGAGAGCATCTACACAAGAAAAAATGATCCATACGGGGTTGGTCTCCCCTTCCTAGAAAGGATCTACTAGTATTTACTACTTGTGTACACTAAAGAGGCACCATTTATAATTTTAGGGTCATTTTTAGTTCTTCTGGGGTGGATTGTATCATAGTTCAGTTCATATATTGTACTGAGTTTTGATAGAGTCCCTAAAGGCTGGTTTCTCTAATTTCTTCTGACTCTCTTTGGAATCCATCACTTATACCAGAATCATAATGAATTCTTAATAATTATGAATGTGTTGACGGAGTTCATCTTTTTCCCATATGGTGATCCACTAACTGGGATGTTCACCAATGATGGAAAAGATAACAAAAATATGAGGGTGTACATGATTTCATTCCGAAATATTATATCGATGGCCTATATTTACTGTGCTATCATATGTGAGGAATATTCTCCATATCATTTTACCCTCTAATTCAACTGTAAACAATAGTTAAATATCTATCCCCCAATAAACATTTAGATTGAGAAATGCCCGATGGTTTCCCTAAAATTCTATATTTTGATCTCCATGAAAGTGTCCCAAATTTCAATCGACCTGCCTCATTCGAGTGCATCGATTAGGCTGGAATTTAGGTATTTTAGTGTATAGATTTCTTCATACCCCCAAGGTTTATTAATGAAATGTTTTCCTCAAATTGATGTTACTACAACTGTTTGTCCTAAAAAGCATGGAAGGAAGGTTCAAAATAAATTTTATGATGTTGAAGCCCCAATGTCTTCAAGGAGATCTCGATAAAGTTCCATGGATCAGGCTAGGGTTGAGAAAACCATATCATCTAGGCCAAGGGGTCCATTCCTCATTAGTGAGAGGAGACTCGGGTTTCGATCACTAAGTCTTCTATGAGATTTGAGGCTTAAAAGGGCGTCAAACTCAAAATATATTGGGTCTTCCTCTAAACCATCCACATCAACACCATATTATGTATGACCCCTTGTGATCCAATCTTGGTAGGGCATAAATCTTGACATAAGATATATATGGTTATTTCTCCACGATGGAATAAGAATCTTAGAGTAGGGATATATTTAAGAACCCTTCGATGTCTACACATATATTAATTTTTATGAGGATATAAAATAGGTTTGATATCTGTAAATTTTTATACATGAAATTGATGATGGAATCCTGGCTACAAAGAAACTTATTGACGAGTTGGATCAAGAAAACATTGAGGGGATAATTAGTCTCCCCAAAGAGGAATGGGATGACTATGTTGACCATAGTGATGTATCAATATATTCTCCCTTTTCTTTTTTCTACTTCATTCACCACTATAAATTTTTAGGGGTTACATCTCACAGTTTGGAGGAGAAGAAGAATAATCAACAGAAAATAAACATGACTCACTCAATTATGGGCCCATAGGTGCATTAATTAGAGTGCGATCTGAGTCTCTTGAATCCCAGGAACTATCCTTGGATTAGAGGAAAATCATTGAGGAAATGGAAGGAGGCCATTTACAACTGCCACCTCAAGTGCCTATTACAAAGAGGACTAATATAGGCTCATCTCTATATAAAGAGAAGAAATGAAATAGGAAAGAGAAATTGGGCCTGCATATGAACCATAGTAAGCCCTTCTATTTTCATTTTTCTATTTTAATGAGGCTGAAATTCTTGTTTGACCATTTTTATCCTTCACAATATCTATATCACCTTTATCTCTTATAGGTTCTGGCATTGATCCTTTAATGATGGAGGGTGACATCCTAGAGCTGATACAAACTCGTGTTATTGAATTCTTCCCCTTGATGGATAAAGTTCCAAGAGATGTAGTCATGTATTAACCCATTGTAAAAAAGGGGATATAGAGTCTTGGTAATTTCAGACACTTGTAATAATGTGTCATGTGTTGTTTCTCACTTTATTTCCATCATGATATTTCCAATCTATCACCTACACTGGAGGACTTCACAGCCATCAATTTCACTATTTATTCCACACTATAAGGGGATTACAATGATCTCAAAAGGTCTAACAAAGAATTAATTGCTAATCCAAACTCTGTAGTGTTTTAAGTGGTCTGCCAATTGAGATACTAGTATGAGATAAGGATAGAAGATTCAATTTGGGTCTAGATCCACTCACCTCAAATACCCCTACTAGTGAGGATACTACAAGACGTGGGGAATTATATATTGAAATAATGGATGAACTAATAGATATTTATGAATGGATAAAAATAATTAATATTCTGGACTCTTTGGAGGATTTTAGGGAGTTTAGTATGTTATTGAATAGATGTCAGTTTTTTATTTCATGTATTTTTTCTAATATGGGAAGCCTTTTTTTAACTTGATGTCTTGCATCAGAGCTCAACTAATAAAAATTTATCAGTAGATAAAATTTTCTTGAAAATTCAATAACATGGATTCCATGTCCATCCTAATCCTAATTTTGAGGAAGAGATAGTAGATAACCCTGATGTGTGAGATCCCTAAGAGACTATGATCCTAATTTTAAAAAAACTCAAGGGGATGTTTGTTCTCGGTATGTTATTATCCAAAATGATGAGGTCAAGAGTACTTATAAGGAATCAATCCCAATATTTGATCCAAAAATGGAGGAGTTTTATTAAATAATATGGTTACTTCAATGCCTCCACCTTCTATTAACCCCATAATGTAATGATGGGTGTCAACAACTATTCAGCTTTATCAACATCAGTGGTTGAGGATGAGGTGGAGAATTCTGTAAAAGTTCAATCAACACTATTAGGTGGAACTAATGCTAACTTAGAGGTAGCAGAACAAGATGACTCATTGAATGCACTAATCTTATAGTACTTATCACCCCCTAAAAACATTTCTAAGTTAGACATGTATATTTTTTATTCTCTTCAAACTACACACCGCATCGTTTAGAGATACATCTGGAAGATATTATTTGAGACACCTCTTAATGATCTACCATTGTGAATTCAATAAATTCACACTATGTTTACCATATTTGGGTATGGTGGGTTTTATTACCGCATGATACACCATGTGGTAAAGTTAATCATTTAGAAAAGTGAATAGGACTGAAGGTTGTAGTAGGTTGAGTCACAGTTAGTAGTCCAGTTTGAAGATATCATAATTTTTGGTTCCCAGGCAGAGCAGAATCATCCCACGGAGGTGGAGGTGAATCATCACCATCTAGATGATGAATCTATTCAAGTGATACACCATCAATAATAACTAAATTCCATAAAAGAATAGATGTTCCAAATCTACCCCTCCTTAAAAAGTGTCTTGAAACAAGTTGGGGATTCTATGGATAGAAAGAAAGAGAAGCTTATTTTCACTAAATAGGTCATATCCATACAACTTGACGGGTTCTGGGAATCTACATAAAGTGATTAAGCCGGAGTTTAGCATCTCAAATCTTATTTTAAGTTACACCTGTAGATTTGAAAGAGATACCTTAACTGGGGAAGTCCCTTAACATTTTAGAGCATAAATGGAAAGGATTTATTTTTCTAATAACTTATTCATACATTTCTATATTCATCATAATATTTTTGGTTTAATGATAGTGGTGAGGTAGCACTCTATTTTTTTACCAGTTCATTAGACATAGAGATCATAGTTTTACCATTTCTATGTTTATATAAACATCCCTATAAACTTTTTGTCTTTTGTTTCATTGAACAAATTTTTTCTTAAGTCTAATATGAAGAAAACATAGAGTATGAGACTCATATTTTAATTAGGGCACCCTTTCTGGATTTTCATCCTAAAATATTTTGTACCTTCTTGTTTTCACTGCTCGGTTCTTGACTAAACTATGTAAGGCATAGGTCTAGAGAGTTGAGACTCAACTTTTATCCATGGTTCCCTTTGTGGTATTTAAACCTTGAGAGTGTTGTGTATATTTTTTTGGTTATTTTTTATTATTCCAAGATGGGATAATGAGATTGGTTTTCTATATTGAACATCTATGACCATGATTTTTGGTATAATGACCCCAAAAATGATTTTTTTCAAGACGGTTCTGAAATTATTTAGATACATGAAGGAGAATTTTGAGAAATAATTTTTTTATTCCCAAATCTAAAACATGATATGAGAAATTTTTTTGATGAATTTCAATGTACCATGTTCTAAGAAAGGTTTCTAGGATAATATTATTGGTGATTATTGGAATAGAGGAGGTATCTCTAGAGGAAGAATGTTTCACTAGTTGACAAACCCTTTTTACAGCTGACTTCATGAAAATCCAATTGGGGTGTATTATTACATAGACAAAAAATGTAATCCTCTGTCTCATATGCCCTTTTTTGGTGTCTCACTCAAATCCAACTAGGGTTTATAAATGTATAGTAAAACAATGTTATCCTAATGAATTTCAACATTTTACTTCCATTGGTTGGGAATTTGGTAAATATCTATATTTCTTAAGAACCATGGTGGGTGGTTTTCCAATAAAAGTTTCCTATAAATATAGACAATATCAGTATCAGAATTTTCTATGAATGGGAAGCCACTACTACATGAATTCATCTTGTGTGAATGAGGAAACATTTTATTAAATGACTAATTTCAGGTGAGAAGGACCCTCACTTATAAGGGTTGAAGTTTCATGTAGTTTAATGTCATAAAATAAGGACATGGACCCTATACATTAATGTCTTATGGAGAGGATATTATACTATACAGTTTAATGTCACATAGCAAGGACATGGGGGTAAATTTTAAGGTACATTAGTTCTAACTAAAATATTGATAATTCTCCATTTCATGGTACTCTCAATATGAATTTACCATAATTTTTAGGTATTAAGGGGGGAGGTTGTAAGATATAATCTACTGGACTCTAAATCCAAAATTCGAAATGGGATGAAAAAACCTTTAGTGGTTATAGATATATAATAGGTTGTTTTTTAGAATGAATGTATCTCTGGTTAACAAGACCGTTTTATAGGAGACTTACGCAAAGCAAACAGAGGTGTGTTACTATATTGTCAAATCATGGAATCCTTTTTATGGAAGGCCCTTTATGTGGGAAACTTGTGAAAATACAACTCGGGGTTGTTACTATATAGTCATAAAAAAGTTTCTGTAGGATACATATATTCTACTGCTGATGTCTGGAAGAAGTTTATGGATATTTGGATTTACCGAGACACATGGCTTGGTTTATTGAAGGAAAGTACCTGAAAATATAAATATATTTTCAATTCAAAATTTCCCAATAATGGTGGAAAATGTTTCCTATATATATCTTAAGAAATTATAGGAAAATAGAGGGGTGTTTTATTGTGTTGGGTCTAGAATCATGGGGTATTTGTGCCTCTACAAATCTCATTTGAATGAGAATAAAGCCATAATTTTTTTATGGAAAACCATACAGTTTGTTGTCTTTATATCAAAAGTTGTTGTTCATTTTAACATCATGAAATGAGTATTATATTGTTCCTATAAATTTGTCCATTTTACTAGGACCATGGTACAATGCAAAAGATTAATAATATATGGCCAACCGGACCAGGATTTCTTTGGCATACTTCGGGCTTGAAGGGAGAAAGTTTAAACCAATATCTAGGGGGTAATCAAATTAGAAGATGTGACACAAGACAAGAATGAGAGGGATGACCTGAGACCATGGTCAGATAGTGGTTTTAACCTGATATCGTCATGTATTATAATGATTGAATATGCTTATTTTGAGGATGAGACTGATTCTAGTTGAAAACCCCCTTTGAGGGTGACTTTATATAAAGATAACTGGGGAGTGTTACTAAATTAAAATACAATGGAATCCTATAGATGGAATTCCCTTTTCGTGGATGACTCATACAAAGATAATTAGGTATTATTTCTATATAGCTAGACAAAGATGTCCTGAGGTATCAAACATAGTATTTTTGTTAGTGGGAAAAAGATTATGAAGATCTGACATTAGCCAATATTTGAAGTCTGACGTGTGTAAGGACAAATCCCAAGCATAAATTAAACGTTTTTATTGAAATTGTACATGAAGTGTAAATTCCATTTCATATATATAACTAACATATAGGAGGGTACATTTCTATTTCCTTGATGGACCCCAAATTGAGGGGACCAAAATTAAGATCTCATGTATGGATCTTTTTTCATAAGTATGATAGGGGGTATATTTCTTTAACTCATGGAAGGAACATTGAAATGAGGTCTAGGAATCAAAACATATCTTATCTGAATCATAATAATGCCACACTTTTTTCTTGTGGAACCATTTAGTTTAAATTCATGAGGTAAGGACAGTATCCATGTAGTTTAATGTCATGTGGTAAGGAAGAAGGTGACTTGACGTGAATAAATAATACTAAGTATGAGTCTAAAAATGAATTTTTGGATGTCACTATGTATCCTATATTTGTATAAATCAATCCACATGTGGTTCCTGGAGACCATGAAATTTAGTTTCATGTGGTAAGGAAAAGGTTCAATCAATGTGAAATAAAATGAATATTGTAGAGAAGGGGATCTTTTTCTTTTATAATACAAGCTCGTGAATGGGGTGAGAATCCATATTGGATACTCTTATTTAGACCCAACTCACTATATGTTTGATTGGGTCAATTTTCTATATTTCAACTATAATAGGATATATGATTTGGGTGTCACTACGTATCTTTTGGGAATGAGAATCAACAAATACATACTTCTTAAGGAACCATGCAGTTTAAATTCATGCATAAAATACC
Source organism: Viscum album (assembly GCA_963277665.1). Taxonomy (NCBI): domain Eukaryota; kingdom Viridiplantae; phylum Streptophyta; class Magnoliopsida; order Santalales; family Viscaceae; genus Viscum; species Viscum album. Next base: position 366,762,730 of record OY728119.1, on the reverse strand, counting down.
ACTAGTGTACCTTTTAAGGTATTGTGAACAAAACCATAGTAAACCTGATGTTAATTGTAATTCCTTAATCATGTGGGGAATCCATTACGGAAACTACCAACCCACGCGAGCAATGATCAGTGTGAGAAACAAGGAGTTCAAAAGGTTCCTTCCACCACACAAAGGCACTAAAAATGAAGGATACAGTATTTTGATTTTGTAGTGTCCAGATAAAAATGTAAGATCTATGCACCACTATGAATATCATTAGAGTAATAATCTTGCCATATATAGTTCTTAATGAGGCTTCATGTCTAGGTATGGCCCATATATAGGGAGGAGGGTTTTTTTGTTATGGCTAGACCCATGATTGGATATCTGGGCCTAACTATGTATCTTCAGATGGAAGGAATCAGGCCACATTTAGTTCTTGAATTATGGTGTAGTGGGAGACCGTCATCGAATATTGTGATCTACTCAAGTAGGTATTGAAACATTATGAAGTTTTATGTCGTACAATAAGTATTTGAATCATGAATTTCTATGTCATGTGGTAAGGGAATTGTTAGGCCTTTTAACATTTATGACCAATACATTAGGCTATATAGTTTAAAGTGTTATAGCTCAGACTATTGGTGATATGTAAAGTTTATGTTCATAATTCTTAGACCTTTTGAAAGAAGCTTACATTAATTTCATATAGACCAATGGTCTCTTAATTTTATGTCATTGATTTTGGATTAATATTGATAATTGCATCAAATGGATAGGCATAGTGCTAGAGTGACAACCCATTTTTTTGAATGGATAGAAAATGAAGAAATCTACCACTCAAAACATTCCTAATAAGAATTACAAATATTTTATTGTCATGATTCTTGGACATATATTCCTAGTTCATGGTCTTAGATTTGAACCTTAGTGTTATGCAGTTTAATTTCATTCAGCAAGAACGCTGGTGACATTCATTTTAACTTCTTACAATGAGGATGAAATCTCATAATGTTCAAGATAATGTGTAAAAGACCATATATGACATTTAATTTCGGGTAGTGAATACATATTTCTCTTTGTTCATACTATTTAATTTCTTAGAAACCATTCATCGGTAGGGTCCCTAATGAGTTCTACATCCATCATGTTCATAGAAGAATCTCTCTTAGAGTGGAAATTGCATATGGAATAAAATCCCTCCCACATTGGCTCAAGTTCATGAGGCTTCTTCCCTAGTATAATCAAATACCTAAGGAATACTATTTTTTTTCCTTGGAGGAGTGAATGGAGGTGGACTTCCTTATTAAAATAATGAGCTATCTAATTTTTATGGAAATCCAATTGATGTAAGGTGTGTGGTATTTTCTCATAACTTCACTTCTAGGATTTCTCATTTGTGTATTACTGATCAAATATGGAAATGCGAAGTGATGGAAATTGGAACTCAAAAAGAGGTAATTATTCTATTATGTATACATGTCAATATAGTGTCATCTATGTGGAGGTATGGTTGGAACTATGGCCAGACCACAAGGAATCAAGGAGCTTGTTAGGACAATATTTTTTATATTTATCTATATTCCTCTAGAGTATCTTGGATAGGGTCTTACTAAAGGGATCTACCTATCCATTGGCAGTTGCATGGTAGTGGGATGAATGGATGGATTTGGTATTATACTCATTATATGGCTTCTCCAACACACCATAATAGAAATTAGTGCCTTTGTCCGTCAATATTGTATGAGGGTCACCAAACATGGTAATTATTTTTTCTTTCCTGAAGCTGAAAATTATTTTGTCCCTAACTTTTTTAATGGGTATTTTCTCATCCCACTTGTAAAATAATTTAGTATTATTTAGGATATAATTGATTTATTTGGTTGTAGCTAAAGGATATATCCCTACAATATCCATTCCCCATATGGAAAATGGCCAGGAGTATTTACTTGTATGTCAGAACTCTGGGGGTTGATGGGTGAAGTTTGTATGCACTTTGCAAGAATGATATTTCCATGTGAATTCTAGGCAATATTACAACATTAAAGTCTACAAGTATCCAAAAATTCATATTTGATTCGATACATGTAACCCTAATATTTGGGAACCATGGTCTACTATGTGTACTCCATTCTTGACAACATCGTTCTCTTCTCCAAAAATTCATTTAAGAGGGACTCTATCAAAACATCATTTATAAAGTACTTTTTGATGGTTTGGGCCATCATAAAAAGTAAAGTTGGTCACTTTTTGTTGAGTCTTATCTTCTCTAGATATGACTAACAAGAGAACTATATTTTGAATGTAGTCTTCAATGGGTATCATCTAACCTATCATGGATATATCTAGTTCAAGAATAGGACTAGCCTCATTGATCTCTTCCATGTGGACACAATCAAAATGGTGATACCATTCGACAGTGAGAAATTTCGATGACTGTTACATCCCTATCAAGATCTTCCAAAGTAATAGCTTCATTTTTTAATAAATACTCTTAGTAATTATATGATCATGGGGTGTTATCCAATGTTTTCTCTAAGGGGAACTCATCTATTAAGCCTTGTACATGGTCAAGTAGGGGGGTTATCTCTTCTTCTCTCAGGGCACAGTTCATATTTACCTTTTTATTTCTAACTTCAAATCACATTTCACCTCTTGGTCTCTTACCGGTATTTTATGTCCTATTTTTATTCCTAAAATGATGGCCAGATATTCTACATCATTGTTTGTACAACCCTATAAAATAGTGATGAGTATGGAAGGAGTTTCTTTTTCCAAATATATAAACATAACTCCCGTCCCTACATTGTTGAGCTTGGGGTATTCTATTTTATTCCCAATTGTATTTCAAGATGCCCCATAAAAATTCATTTCCTATGCCTAGGGTCCATCATGAATATAAAATATCTCTTCTTTGTTAAATTCAGTATATAACGAAACTATTTTTTTAAATGGGTGTTCAATGAAAAAATCTACCAAGTTAGGGCTTTCACTACTTTCTAAGAAATTAACTACATGTAAAATTGCTTCAGAGTAACGGGAAATTGTGCAAAACATTTAGACAACATATGATAGCTGAGGATATATTTGATAAGGTAATTATGAGAGGCAAAATGAACCAGATGCTTCTAAAGGTAGCATCGTTTTTTTAACTAATATTATAAACCCCAAGTAGCTATTCTCAATAACAAAATAAATATTATCATTATCGAGCACTATTCGACTAATATAATATTGGTTTTTTAGTCAGTGTCATTCTTTTACCTGAGGAAAACACCTAGTGATCTCTATAGGGATGTCGCATAAAAAATATGTAGACTCCCATCAACGAGTGGCATTAGAATTAGTGGACTCAACATATATTTATTTAGACTATCTAATTCTTCCTGATGGTCATTAGACCACTGATATATGAACCCCTTCTTTATTAACATGGTTAGGGAGAAAAACTTATCGATGAGGTAAGACATTAAGCTTCAGATGTAGGAAAATCATCCCTATAAACCCCTAAACTATTTTTAGTTCTTATATGGTAACATAATATAGATTTAATTTCTCTTCTTTAGGTATAATTATATTCTATAATAGCATATGATAAAGATTATAAATTTCCAAAAAGGTACACTGAAATCACATTTCAAAGGGTCCATGTTCATTCTATGATGTTATAGTTTCTTGAAGATGGTTTCAACATCATTCAAGTTATTAGAATTCTATCGGGACTCAACCACCATATCATCAACTTATAATTCGACAAACTTCCCCATGAAGGGTTTGAAGACTCGATGTATGGCATAGTGGTACGTGGTGCCAAAATTCTTCAAGGAAAAGGGCATTACTCAATAGTAGAATACTCCCTGGGGGAATTAAGTTTGTGTATTTTCCATATTATATGGTAATAATTTTTTTGTTGTACCATTAATATCTATCCCTGAAAGAGATAACTTGATAACTAGTTGTTTAATCAATCAGCAGCTCTGTCACTAAAACTGGGAAGTTATCTTTCAGACAGTGTCGGTTTAAATTTCTAAATTAAATATAGACCCTAACATTCCTATTTTTCTTCTTTACCAATATGACATTGGAAAGAAATATTGGATGTTGAACCTCTCAGATTAAGTCAACCTTGATCATCATTTCCCCCTTCAGCCTCAATTTTAGACGTGTGAGTCTCATGTGTCCTTATGACTTCCTTATTACATCCTTAATGGTATTTAGGAAAGCCCAATTAGTGAATGGATACCTCATGATTGTGTCCTATAATCTCACTATAATTATATCCAAACATGTCTTGATGTATCTTCAAGAAGATGGTGTATACCTTCAACACTTTGGAATTCATGGTCATACTGATCAAATTGGGCCGTGGATCTTGTTTTATACCCATACTAATGCCTCTCAGTTCTTCAAGGGTGGTAGAGACACCTTCTTAAAATGATGGATAGGCATAACAATGGTTTTCCACCTCTCCATATTCCTCTGTATCCACTTCCTAAACCACTAAATTATTCTCATGGTAATAAGATGATGGATAATATTTCTCGGATCATGGGGAGGAGTCAATATTTTGAAATTCAAAAGCTGAATCCACAACTTCTGACCCAACAGATGATGTGGATCTATTTTTATGCTTCGAAGAGGATGTGATGGATAAATTATGAGAATATTAATTTTAAATCAGTGATGTGACAACCTACTATTATCCAGTTAATGGGGAATAGCTTTTATGAAGCTCAAGGGATAGAATGAGGGAATTTTTCGTACTTCCATCACTATCTATATATTTGATGACTTCTCTAGAACTTCTTGGTTCATTTTTCATGAGTAATATCATGAAATTCAATGACTATGTGTCTTAATTCGGACACACCTATTCGATATAATTAATGGGAAGAATGTACTCCAAACTAAGATTCTTGAATGGATTGGTTGGGGTCATTTCTAAACCATTTGGGGTCATGAATCGAGCAACATTGTTGGCCCTGGGATACTTCCCTTCCCTCTGGTTGAACCCAACGTCAATGTATTGAGTTTCATAGGATTCAAATAGGGGTTTATCCCTATAAAATGTCCCAATTTTTCTATTAATGAAATATTTGTGGAATTGGGGATGTGATGAGGTGATTTACACATGTTGGTGCAACCATGGTCTTCATATAAAAACATTGAATGTCATTTCCAATTGAAAAACCTGAAATTTTGAGTCAGACATTAGGTCCCCATATTGCGTTCTTAGCTTGATTTAGACTTATTTATTTCTGTAACTCTTTTCATAGCCATGTAGTGTCAAAGATGAAGACATTTGGTTAACCTTTTTGTATCCCATTCATCAAAGTTTCCATACTAGAATTATATTAACTCCCAAGCCATTGTAAATAAAATCATGTTAGAATTCAACATCATTTATTCTTATAGATGCATACAAAGTTCTGATGTGTCCTTATATAATATAGTGTTTTTCTTTATCTATAAAAGAGATTATTTTTTGGAATTACAGGAACTATCTCTGTTTGATAGACCATAGCAGTGATGACCTCTTCCTAAAACTCTTGGGGGTATAGAAAAGCCTCTAGAAGTGATTCCTTGAGGTCCTTTCATAAACTCGAGGCATCTAGGATTGAAAACATGGCTGGAACCAAGGATAATTTCTTCAAGATATCATACTACTGGTCTAAATTTGTATGTTTCCTAGGATAAGGATTCTCTTAATTAGTTTCTTTAGAAGATGAACTACTTTATGTTATTGGATTGTCCATTAGAATAGGAATAAGAGGTTCTTATTTCCTTTAAAGGTTGGGTCTACTAGGTCTGCCAACATGTCGAGGATATTTTTGAGATGGTATCCTCTATAATCAATCTTCAAAAATGATTGGTTTGGGGAAAACCTTAGCATATTTGGGGAGATATCATTCTCCTACAAAGCTCACTAAAGGGATATTAAATTATTTTCTTCTATGTTGATGGTTCAAGTAGGGAGAAGGATGGAGTATTGATTTATACCACGATTGCGTCTTCCCATATATAATTGACCTCTATGGCCTCTTCCACCTTTCCCTGATAGGATTTACATAACTCAGTTTCATATATGTATTCATCATCTGAGAAGGTATCCAGTAAAGGAATTAAATTAATGGAACCATAGATCAACTCCACATCTGATGTGAACTCTGTCCGTTTAGTCAACCCTTGTTTTACAGTTTAGTGGGGTGTCTCTCATGTTTCTAAGAATGAAGTAAAGATTTTAGATAGATTCATAACCAACTTTGGCCTTGTTTTAGGTTTATTATCCTTCATTTTCTCCCTGCTCTTTCATCCATGTCATTTAATGGGGGAGTGTGGTACTGACAGAGTTCATCATGTTGTAGTGGAAGTGGTCGGGGGAAATTTTGGTTATTCCATATTTTCTCAGAGGAAAAATGGGTTAATTTGATCATATTTATGACCATATAATCATGTAATATATGTTTACACTCATATGTTAATTCATTACATTCATTCTCCTCCTCTGGATTTGTGTAAGAAACATAAGAAACTTGCACGGGGGGGGGGGGGGGGGTTCCTAGCTTCCCTTTATTAGAGTCCACCATTGTCTGGTGGATGTATTTAAAAAACATTCTAGAAATTTTTTCCCTAATAGTTTAAGGGTAAATATTGTTGGATATCTTTGACACCAACTTGATTGGGATTAATCAGTTTTAAAAAACTGATCAAGTTGTTCCCCAATTCATAGATGAAGCAGTTGGGGACTTGGTCATTTTGAAAAGAATAATCATTGTTTTTAATATCCTCAATATATTGTTTTCTTTTATCCCTTTTATCATCCTAAAAATGTGGGAATTATTTCTTATGATCAGGACGGGGACTACATGATATGGTGCGAGATATAGATCTGGAGCCGGTGTAGGGGATGGATTCAGTGTAACAGTGGAAACCTCTACTATCCCCATTATCTTTCCACGTTCTAATGGAATTAATCAAGAGATATCATTGGTTTATGTTATGGAGTATTCCATTCTTTGAGAAAGTGTTGAGAGATCCTAAAACACTCTTGTATATTTCAAAATAATTAGTTGTGTGAACAAATCATCACAGTAATTCTCAATACCAATGAACAACACATCTTCTTGAAGAAGATGTGGGCATAGATAGTATGTCAATCCCATCCAAAAAGTAATGAAATATTAAACCCTATCATTATCCCACTATTTTTAGTTTTATAGGTCATGGAACAATAATTTTATAGTGTTTAACTAAAATTTAAGAGAATATTCTGAAGAATATCTTCTCATCTTATAATTGACCATGCTGGAAGAAAAGTAAACCATAAAAAGTTTGGTCCCTACAGTGTTTCCAAAAAGAACCTAAGATTAATTACTGCATATTGTGTGGGTTTCCATATCATGGGATCAAAATTGGATAGAAAATGAATCAAATGTTTCTATAGGTCCCTCAAGCCATTGAAAATTGGAAATGTAGGGATTCTGAAGTTAGAAGGGTGAAGGGTCGGATCAAACCATTAGAGACAAGGCTCCTTTTCTATATGTATCAACACATGCTGCTCCTCCATAGCCTCTAATTGATCCCTTATCCACTCAATAGTATTAATTATCCCTTGAGGAATTTCTGGATGAGAGGGGTATTGAATGGGGGGACCAGTAAGTGGGGACAACTCTGGAGGTCCTGTCGGTATATGTCGTGGGTGACCTATAGGGAAAGGCTAATAAGTATACTCTTTTTAATATTCTAGTTGTGTATATAATGGAGGAAACTACATATCTTCTTCTATGGGATCAAAATATATCGGTTATAGCTACAGAACATTGAGAGGATGTTCTAGCTCCATTTTAGTTGCTATGGTGAACCCACTTTATTGTGGTACATAGATTGGGAGTGTGACTTGTGACTTTGTTTTTATATGTATCAAACCAAAATGTTTCCTTGAGTAGTTCTATTTTTAGTATTTTCAATTCCTTAATCTCTTCCTCTTAATGATAAAATAGTTCTTCAAGTGTAAGGGGTTAAACCTATTCTAAAGTCGGATGGGGTGAAACCTTATCTTTACCCTTTTATTTGCTAGATTATATTTGAGGACGTAGTAGTGGAGTGGTTGAGTAAATTCTAAAATGTAGGGAATGTCTCCAGTTTTGAGTTTGAACACCTCCTTAAATCGTTTTAGTGTTGACCATATTATGAATTGATACATCCTCCTTTTTATCTTCTTTGTTGGCCTCAATATCTATAGGATCTATAGGGGTTGTGTTGATGACATTCACAGATGTATAGTGCAATGTAGATATTTCATTATTCTCTTTGAAAAAATAGATTTTTCCCTCTTTGAGGCCTTGTCCCCTCCTCCAAAAGTTCTCTTGGATCCATCTCATGAATATTAATATGAATCCAATCACAAGACAATTCTTTTATTCTCAGATAGGATTTCATATTAGGGGATGGGATGGACTGGGTGGATACATTCTTTCACATTCCCCCTGATTGTTAGAATAATGACTTCTACTGAGTAGGATGATTTTGTGGTAAAAAATTCTTATCCTTGTGGGTAGGGGTTGTTCCCAATACATTTTCTCAATATATTGAGACTTTTTTTCTGACCTCGAAGGTTGTGTTAAAAAATCCCCTTGCCCTATGGGCTAATTTTTCTCCTAGATTATCATGGTTGATACTTCCACAATTTCCATCTTAATCTTATGAAATCTTTTTTAAAACATGGGATGGGTTCATTATTAATTTTACACTGAAACCAAATATTTATAAAGTCATTTACACTATTTGTGACATTTTAACTATTTGAAAGTTTACTTCTCTTAAGAGGGAGTCATGGAAGATATTTTTAGATGTTTGATATAAAATTCTTTCAATAGGTTTATCTCTACCAGAACATGGTCGGTGAGAGTCATTTGTGACCCAATTTTTTTAATAATACCTTTGGTTTGGAATAGAGTTTATTTTTTGAAACCATCCTAAATTTATGGTGATGCATGATGTCACCTTTGGATGGATCTTCTAATTAGGGACTATGATTAAATGGAATGAACCATGTTCACCGCATCCATTGATATGAACATGGATGGGAATTTGGTATCATATGACACAATCCTTTTAATGCATCAAGATATAAATGGTGAAGGGAACCATGGTATTTTTCCAATTTTAAATGTTGTGAATCCATTAGATTTGCCAAGTATATTCAGTTTTGTATCACTTATATTACCTTAATGTTGCGTAGATATTCATCATAAAGTAATAATTTATATATTAAGTGATAAAGTGTAAACCATATATTGAGGAAGATATTTTTCACATAGTATTATAATAATTCCTCTTAAATGTTGTATTTTTGAGTGTATAAATGTTGGAACCTGACTAGTATATTGTCTTTAGCTACTTTTCTCCTCATATTCAACATGTCTCCTTAATCCTTTTCCAGATCCTCCTCAACCTGTTCCTACTAAAGTGGATTCTTCCCTCTGTATTTATCATAAAAATCAATTTTGGTAAGGACTTCCTATTTTATATTTGAAGGAATAAGATTAAAGGGTTTTTTAGATAATGACCATCGCCATGGTTTATCTTCTGGATGAGAAAGGATTTATCTTATAAATGAAAATTAATAAAATACTACTGGCCTCGTTTTACCATATGCCTCATCGTATGAGGTATTTATCCTCATTAAATAACCAAGTGGAGGGGCCTTTTGACAAAGTGAAATTCAACTACGATAAGAACATTTGTAATGAATACCATTATGGAAAAGGCTACCATTATATATTGACATCTAACTATAATAATATTTCTAACAGCATATTCCATGGGGAGGACCTTATGATTATATGACAATAAGTGGAATAACTTCTTTCTATTTGATCTTTTGACCATGTGGAGGGCTGTCATGGATCTCATCAGGATAGGGGCTCTTAAGATCGATCAAATAATAGACGTGAAGTAATCCTTCACGGTGATGTGTATGGGTAGGACCTCCAAAACTAATACTAATATTCCCTTAATTCAAAATGGGGGATTAGGATCTTGAGCTACTAAAAATAAGAATTTGGTGGCCTCGAGAAATCGATTATTAAGTCAAAAAGGATCATTGATCATCTTTTCAATTCCCTAAAATCTCTGATGAGGCTTCTTTTTCAATTCACTGTAGCATGTAACTAATGGATCTTACTATAGAAAGTGGTTTTTAATAATGGAATCCTGTTTAACTAGAACATATGTCATTGAATATATTTTCTAGTAGGTTTCTGAAATTTTTGCATGGGTTTCTTCTAAACATGGAGTGACCCTTATAATTGTCCAATTACCTTCAGTTTCAATAGAGATATATACTCAATCCTTTTTTCTATATACCATGGGGGAATCTTACCAACAACCCACCAAGATAATAGGAGAGGTGTGCATTTTCCTTCGAGTGACACGTTGATTATCCACCCCATTTGTGGGAATTTTTTTTTCTATTTTTCTCTTGGACACTGATGTTTCCATTATGATATCCTAGAAGTTTTGTGGGTTGTGGTTTGAAATTTGCACCCTCCCATTCATCATTGATAGCATTTACTTTATAACATCTGCGGGTAAAAAGAGGATATATTCCCACTCTGTAGACAGAGTAGGGGTGTGTTCCATCTTCTATCATCTATTTAATATTGTTTTATATGAAAAGTACTCAGGTACGGGGTTAAATATTTGGTACTTCTCCAGTTTGTCACCAAAAACTAACATCTAACATCTCTTGGTGCTTCTAGACAAGGATGATAATAGTCATAGATAGTGTGGCCAGGTGTTTGTGCTTATTCACAATTTTCTATCATGTTTTACTAATAGTATATATGGGTGTTGTTAGGTTTTTGTTCCTATCCTTTATTTTGTACCCTATTTTTTGATGGGATTCTATGGATGCCACTAGATGGGTCTTTCTAAAGGATTGATTAGTTTGGGAAGGTGTTTTTTTCTACTCATAATTTCTCACCAAATTTTATTGGTGGGATTATCAAGAGTGGAAATAGGTATATTATTATTCCCTACTAACCAATCACTACACTTTTTGGATAATCTTACATGCCTAATTTTTATGACCTAGGTTTGTCTCTTGACGATATCACCCTCATCATAATGACGGTTCACTACCACAATATGTTGGTGGAAGAGACTACAAACAATATTCCTATAAAAGGAACCTTGTATCTTCTAGGTGAGGCCATTTTCTAGATCTTCATCTACCTTTCTAAGATAAGAGAGAATATTATTTCTACATTCTAAGGATAATTTCTCAAAATATTTGGAGACATTGATTGGAACCACCTACTTTGAGATTGTTTGTTATCACTAAGTGGGAGAATGGTGGGGATTTATAAGATTTTCGGCATGTCGAGTAGCCTCTAAGGTTAGGATGGTACTATTTTTGTATTAATCTCGGATCGTTGCATTTGAGACCCTACATTGAACAATCCATTTTGGTTATAGTGTCTTATACTTAGACAATGAACTAGCATGAATGGTAGTTCATCCATATGTCTGTGAGAATTTGTGTGATGTCATTTGGATTAAAGGGAGTTCTTGTTGAGGTTTCTAGAAATATAGGTGACAAGCACATATAATAAAACCTCATACAAGAAGCATATCAATAAAAAATTCATGCATAATTGATTTTATTTTTTGGCCCTCTTTAATTTTGATAACGAAAGGGGACTAAAAATTAGGTGAAACTATCATCTTGGTCTAGGTTTCACATCAGTTTCACCTTTTTTGTTTCCTTCCTGAAATGTAGTGTGGTGTTACAATGGAGTTTTATGGTGTTGGTGGGATAAACTTCATTTTATACAAGCATACCCACATCCTTTTTTTGTGATTTCCAATGGGGTTTGTTCTTAGAATTGGAAACACCCATTTTCTCTCATGTCCCTAATGATTCAGAGACCTATTTCTTAAAGGCATGCACTTTTTGGAGAAGTTGGCCAATGATAATTTAGAACTCACATTGGTTGAGAGGATAGTAAGTCATCCTCATCACACCCTTCTGGGTTGAATTATTTTTTCCTCAACGAATCTCTTATATATTTAAGATATACTTGCGAATTCTTTATTAATTCCCAAGAATGACATAGGTCACACATGAATTTACATTCAATTATTAGCATGTGTGGAATTTAGAATCATTTTTATTTATATGAAGTTCTACATTGATGGAAATATATGTACATACATGAGGTTCACCATCTATGGTACATTTTTATGTATGGATTAGATATTATTTTGTAATTTATTATTATGATGCTGCTTTTGAGCCATCTAGTGGGGTGCTCTGGAGATTATCATCATCCAAGAATACGGGAATTATTTTGATGTTAGGGTCAAACCCATAAGATTTTTAACCTACATATCCTTTTGAAACGAATTAGATCCCACATAGGTCAATGCCACTTAATGGGACACATCATACCTTCTAAGGACGTGTGATGTAGAACAAACTAGGAAGTTTCACAACTGATGGAAAAGATGTCTAGTCATAATATAGTGCCTAGAAAATGTTTGGTGTTGGACTTATGAAAAATCAACCTAAGGAAGCGAGATGGGATTTAAGCTTTTAGATTACACATGACCCCACAGGTAATGTGGATCAGAGCAAATTAGGGATGATTTTGTGGTGTTGGATTTTGACCTCTTATAGGATTACTATGTATCATATTTGAATGGGAATCAATGATTGCATTGTTTAGTTGTGAGGGACCATGACAATGGATTCCCTCTGAAGGTTTGCCTCCTATGAAATGTGTCCCTTTGAAATTATTAAGGAATTATTTTAGGTCTTGCACCATTTAGAAGGATTCCCTTAAAGTGGGGCCATGAGGAATGTCTCAACTTATGAGGATTTAGAGGCTTGGTTGGGGCTTACACCTAGCAGTATTCCCTTGTAATTCGATATGTGGATTTAAGGACCCTTTCCTATAAAGGTCCTCAAAAATAAGGTGATAGGAAGATCTAGGAAAAATTCCTACTAAAAAATGCATCTTCCCATGTAGATTTCAGGATTGTAGCTAACCTCTAAGATCATGTGATTCATGCTCAAATGTGATAAATGAGAGGAATTGTAAAATCTGAAAAATAGAATAATATTTTTTTGTGGGTGGAATAGGTTAGAGATATGGGTCAAGAAGAAAGGGATTTCAAGTGTCCATATCTTCTTTTATTTACAGAACCTAGGTAGATGAAGAGGAGGAGTTGTGCATCATCCTCTAAGAAAGGATAAGGTCTTACTTTAGGAGTGATTCCTTGATCTGGGTTTCATAGAAGATAGGAGGATATGAAATTAACCCTAAAAGGGAAAATAAACCATGATCCTCTCAATACCCACCTGTAACTAGGGTTCTCTTGTCTTTTAGAATACTAGGTAAGGACATGGTCCATGACCTAGTGACCAAGACTTGGAGGTCCTTGTCACAAACCCCAGGGTCAGGGTCCTCGTGACCGATGAGATAATTAAATGTACGAACCCTGAGAACCCTACTGATTAGTTAGTACAAGTTTGGTACACCTCTGAGTGATGGAATTAAAAACTAATTTGGAACACACTAATGTGTCTATCTTTATGTTTGTATTTTTCCTGAGGTTCAATGGAATCTTCAAATTGGTCCCCCTCATATGATTGTTCCAAAGGAATGGTGGGAATGGAAATCTTGGCTTTAAATAGGAGTTGGAAGTTGACTCACGCAAATCATGGCTTGGTGAATAGAAGGTTCTCACATATGGTGACATGGGAGGATCTGGAAGTGCTTCTCATAGGGGTATATTTATATTAGTTGGATTGATTGGGGCGATAAATAACTTAGAAAACAACACTTGTGTGAGGCCCAGCTCTAGGATCCTAGGGTCTCCTTAGGTGTCCCTAGATGGGTCTCATGTAGGTCCTCACCTAGGGAAAGTACCTTTTCACTAATTCTTGTCAACTAGGGGAAAAGGGCTCGTTACATAGGTGTATTATGTTTCAAACCCTATGGGGACTTTGGCCCAACTATCCCCCTTAATTCTTTCTTCTCTTGGGTTTTGAAGAGCTTCCTAAAGTATTTTTGTTGACCTAAGATAAGGGGATGTCTGACTAGATCTCAGAGGCTTCTTCTATTTATTTTGTTCATTAAATAAGGATCCTCATAGTCCTTTTCATATGAAAATATGTGACCCTAATTTAAGTAATTTTTCCTCATAGGTAATTTCTGATGCAACCCTACGTAGGTACCTCACATAGGGGCTTCTAAATTTTCAATGTCATGTATAGGGGCTTGCACGAGCCTTTTGGATCACGAGATGGGTGTGAGAATATCATTTTATGTGAGTTCCCTTAATATTTGTTACGACTCTTCCCCTCTCTAGTTCTTGGGATACTCTTCATAATCCTATCATACCATGTGACAAAATGGAGTGTCGACAGTAATAAATTAATATATATTAATTTATAGGTTCAAATGAATCCAACATGATATATTTCAAATATAATATTAGGTTTAGTCAAAATCCTCCCATCCAAAAAAATGGATAAGTTTATGTGATTTTTTTACCCTTATCTCTTTGTTTTAACATCTGGTTACCCCTTTGGAAAATTACCACAATATAAAAGCTTTTTACAAATTAAGTGTTTAAATGTTATCATAAAAAGTCAAGTGACCCATAAATGGACCGTGGATAATTCTTTTCAACCATATACCATTAATTGTTCTAAATAGGTTATTTTTATGAATTTTAAGTTAAATAGTATAATATTGTTTATTATAAAACATCATTAATGGAATTTTTGGAACTATTCATTTAAATATTCTTTATCATCATCAATAGAGTTAAGTAATTCAAATAAAAAACATTCACATATCCCTGATATGTTATATTTTTATAAAACATTCATGTAGCAAAATAATTCACCCAAATTTTATTACTTTTAATATTTTAAAATTCATTTATTTTATTTTTTCTATTAACTAAATAAATATAGTGTGGATGTTGTGTAGAAATTTAAGGTAATAATTAAATTACAAAAATTAAAAATAAATTACTACTACAAAAAATTAATTCTTCTTTAAAATAAAAAATTATAACTTAAACAATCGTCTTTAATTCTTATGTAAAAATTTTAGAGATATTAATTTCAAGAGAGTGATATTATGTATATATTATATTTTAAAATTAACATAAAGGTCATAATCAAATAAATATGACACTAAGTGTCCATATATTTGAAAATTTATTTAAATAGACAAAATACACTCAAACAAATTGTATAAAGTGAAGTGTTAGTGAAATTTTAAATCCATATACCAAATTTTAAACCATGTTTTACCTATTTTACCCTTACTGAGGTGACAAATATTTACCAAGGTAACGATTCATAATGATAAAAATAAATGTTATATATTTTCCAAATTTTAACCTCTTTATTACAAATATTCAATCAATTTTTTGAGATTCAATTCACATAATTAGAAAATTTTCGTTTTATATTAAACCCATAAAAAGAAATGGAAAGCGTTTTTACAAAAAAAATATGTTCAGGAATATAAAATGTATTTAAACAATAATCCAACATAAAATAAATTAAATTTACTTAAATTAAGTTATTAATATTATAATTGACATAATTTTTATTTTAAAACTATTTAAAAAAAATGGAACATTTTAAAATCCTAAAACAAAAATATGGTTTTCAATAAAAAACAATATTTTTCAATATTCCTCAAAAATTAAATCTCTTTATGAAATTCACAGAAGTTAACTATAATTTAATTTTTTCATGTTGATTTTAAAAATGATGTTCCTTTTATCAAATATGTAATGAAATTTACACCAATAACTCTCAGTCATTTCTTACTTTATTACATTAGCATAGACACAAGGGGTCAAATCCTGAAGGACTAGTCACTTTAGCAGTTTTGGTGAACAAGATACATACTTGATACCCATTTTACATTAGGAATAAAAATATTAACACCGAATAAAATAAAATTATCTTCATCCTTGAAATTCATTCAAATATTTCTTCTTAATATAATTTGGAATGGAATGAAAATAAGGGTGAGGTATATAGGTTCCGAGCACAACAGAAGCATGTGGATCGGTATAACCAACTATAATTTTACAATTAATAAATATCAATATGAGATCCATAATGATGATAAAACTCCATAAAATCATAATATAATGAATAACTAAAAATAAAGAGAGATATCCTGGAACTATAGTGATTATCATCATATGTTGGTTATAATTAATTTAATTAAAATACAAGAATTTTCTTGATTGAATTGTCTATCTGTTGATGCTTTCAGTCATGATCAAATGTGATTCATCATTACATCGTAGAAGCCATGTGTATGATTCCTCTAGTGGTGATCCACACATGCTCCATGTATCTCTATATATCGTTAAGTGGATCTCCAAGTGTTAGTGTATAATAGTCTTTGCTTGTGATGTATGCCTTCGATCACCTTTAAAATGGATTCCAAAGCGCTCTCTTTGATCCGGAAGAGGACGATCTCTCTCGTAACATGAGATAATACTTAGCAGAAAGGAAATAACTCTTAGGTTGAGAGATTTCTCTAGATTCGTTGTGCATAACAACAAGAATTGATTGTCCTAATGAGAATATTTTAATAGGGATTTATATTACTTAGAATAATTAAAGAACAAAATAGTTACCCGAAGTCATTTATTCATTTCATCTAATTCGTAGTAAGACCCCATGTCTAATAAAAACATTTGAAAATTATTATAACTTAACATGAACTGAGTGGATTACACCAAATATTATTTAATTAAATAAATAATATTATTTCTCACAAATATCTAGAAAAACTACTCTATGTATATATTAATATACACGGCGTGTACTTTTGTTTTTCATTTTCTTTATTTCCTCCACCTTATTTATTAGACCTTGAATAATGACTATTTATTTCTTAAATTCATATCACCTCATTATTTGATAATAAAAATATTATTTTTCCCATAATATATTCTCTCGAATAACTAGTGTCAAAATAAATGCGATCAGGCATCCTTGGATAATTATTAAACCACATCTATGAATAATTATTATTAAAATTATTAAATGAATATTTAACTTAGATACTTGGAAACAATTAGTGTTTGACCCACTAGGCCTCTTTTTCAGTGGCATTAGGCAGGGCCTGCCTAAATTCCAAGGATAGTGACTAGAAAAGGAACCCATAGAGAACTAATTTAACATTGTAATGACATTCCACCTCATACGAATGCTTATCAAGTAATGTAATCCCTTTTTCTCGATATCTTGAATCATGTAGGTTGTAGGATAGTGTCATCAAACCAGGTTCTCAATTACTCTTTCTTTGACCTCCCAGAATTGAACATACCCATTCCTTACTATGGACAAGGATTTATTTAGGATTTTTAAATTTCATTAAGGGGCCTAATACATCAACTTCCATTATGGAAGATAAAGGAAAAAATAATTTCTCACATTATTTATTAATGCAATATTACTCGTGATGCGCCCAATAAATCCTACCTCACTGCAAAAATTATGTCATCACATTTTTTGTCAATACATCTAAGAGTACAATTTGTAATACCCAATAATAATAATATTAATGTCTAAGGACCAATACACATGTCCCTGGATAGGAAAATATAATGACACTATGAAATTTGGATTTCTTTCTAGCAGGTCTCATTCTCATAATATCTTCCTAGATACTACCAAGGGCGCACACCATGAGTATGTTCTTTTTCTGTTGATGTGACCTTGGTTATTTTGAAAGAGCCACCACGGTAATATTATCACAGTATAATGTGATAGGGTATCTACTACTAGGAACAACATAAAGGTCCTAGAAAAATTTCCAAATCTATAAAGCTTCCTTGGATGTATCAGAAGCCTCTATATATTTGGACATCTGCTGTAGAATTCATGACAACTATCTCCTTTGAACTCTTCCAGCTCACGGCTCCTTTGTTGACACAGAAAACATATCCTGATTGAAGCTTTAGATTATTAATCTTTATCTAAAATCCATCATGATCATACACTCTAAAGATAAGCTCTTCGTCTTCTCCATATACTCGGAAGAAATCCTTATTTATTCTCATATACTTAAGGATTGTCATAACATTTGTCCAATTTTGTTCTCCTATATCTGCTGATATCTTTATACCATGCTCAGTGCATAGGCAATATCAATCCTGGTACATAACATGGAATACATGATAGATCCTATAACCGAAGGGTATGGGATCTTACTCATCTTATACTTCTCATGTCGTGTTAGAGTTGACATTATATTAGAAAGATGTAGGCCATGTGACACTGGAACCAATCACCTCTTAGATTATTCCATACTAAATATCTTTAGTATTTGGTTAATATATGTACCCTGACATAGTCCAAGCAGCCTCTTGGATATATCATGAATGATCTTGATCCCTGTAATGTATGTTGCATTACCTTATCCATTCATAGAGAAACACTTGTTCGACCAATCCTTCACAAACTTTTAGACTGGTACATCATTTACAATAAATAATATTTTATCAATATATACTACTATGGTAATGATTGCATTCCCATTAAACTACATATAAACACATGGGTCACATTCTTTCTTAATGAAACTAAATTCATTTATGGATTCATCAAATTGAATGTTCCATGACCTAGATACTTTCTTTAATCCATAAATGGATTTCTGAAACTTGCAAACCTGTTTGGGTTCACCTATTATCACAAACCCTTCTGTTGTGTCATATAGAAATCTTCCTAAAGTTTCCCATTATGGAATTTTGTTTTAACATCCTTTTTCTAAATCCCATAGTCATGGTAAGATGCTATTGAAATTATGATTTATATAGATTTAAATATGGAAACTAGTGGGAAGGTCTTGTCATATTCAATTCATTAACATTGTTTGAATCTTTAGCTACTAGACTTTCTTTATAAGTGTAAAATTTTCTTTCCATGTCCAGATTTCTCTTGAACACCCATTTTCATCCAACATTCTTTACATCAACTAGCTCATCGGCCAAAACCTATACATGGTTCTCATACATGTAATATATTTCAAAATACATTGATTATAGCCATCTTGCAGCTAATAAACTCTCTACTTCTAACTTGTAGGAGATAGTTTCATCAATTTCCAACAATAATGATTCTCTATCCTTGGTTACTATGAAAACATATCTCTCTAGTTACCTTACCTCTCTTGATCTCCTATGCAGTACTTGTTTTTCTGGAACCTCTTCTATGGGGACTTGTGGAACTTTCTCTTGTACCAAATCATGTGTAACTTGTGTATCAACTTCTTAGAATTCAATTTTCCTTCCAATATTGTTTCTGAGGATGTGAACTCTTTATATAAAGATGGCTTGTCTGGTGGCAGTCACATTCTTGTCTAAAAGGTTATATAGGTAAAATACTTTAATTTCCTTAGTATATCCTATAAGATGCGTCTCGTGCCCCATGGTGATATTTTGTGGCCTGAAAAGGCCTTAACCAATGGATTGCATCTCCAAACATGTGTGTGCGAAAAAATGGGTTTCTTTATATTCCATAACTCAGTGGGAATTCAATTTTTAACCTTACTTGGTACTCAGTTTAATGTGTATGCTACATTTTGTAATGAATATCTCCAAAAGGATAATAGAAGATCTTCAAGATTCATTATTGACCACACTATTTCCAACTAGGTGTGGTTCTTCCATTTAATAACACTATTATACTATGGTGTATAAGGTAGACTGAGTTGAGATAGAATCCTAGACCCCTATTCAAGGTTGATGAACTCTTGGTTTAGATATTCTCCATCTCGATCCGATCAAAGCTTCTTTATCTTCTTACAAAGTTTATTCTATATTACATTATTGAATTCCTTAAATTTATCCAAGGACTCTGACTTATACCTCATTAAGTAGATATTTCCATATCTACTCAAATAATCAATAAAATAAATTATGTAAGAATATCCTCCCCTAGATTCTACTAGAAATGGTCCACATGTATCCGTGTGTATAGGTCTGAGAAGATATGGGGTCCTTTCACCCTATCCACTGAAAGGCATCTTGGTCATTTTCCCTTGTAAATAAGCCTTACATCTATCTATTGGTTTTATCTTATTAGAGTCTAAATAACCATCTTGGTAGATAATTGTCAATAACTTCTTGTTTACATGATTGGGATGGTGATTCCATAATTGGGTGTTTTATGAGTCATGTGAGATTGTTTCATTATCAATTTTCAACACTTGGTATTCATAATTTAATACATACAAAATCATATTTAAATTTACCATACCATAACATACGTTGTTATTATAAACGAAACAAACCATATTTAAAAACCTAAAAAAATCATCCATATCCACACATGATACAAAAATTATGTCATTAGTAAGACTAGTTACATAATAAAAGTTATGTAAAACCAAAATAATCTGAGTGGGCAATGAGATATGGTAATTTCCAATGGCCAGCATAGCCAACCTCATGCCATTGGTATCCTGAAGATTCGCCTCTCCACTGGAAATATTTCTAAGTCTACCTAGTTCCTAAATTTGAATATTTATATATATGTGTGTGTGTCTGTGTCTGTGTGTGTGTGTGTGAGTCCTTCTTTCTTTATCAAATATCCCATATATAGAAATGGAAGGATTTCACTTGATAATAAATGCACATTTTTCATCCCCATGCTTCTGGGTGTAATTCCTCTTCTAGTGGCCTAGCTTGCCACATGCAAACTATATTACCTCTCATTCCTTACCTTGCCTCTTGATCATCCCCCTCTTGGAGGGACGATGCTTGGGGGATTCAGACTAGTTATAAATCCATGGACTTTTTTCCGTTTTCTTCCACTTCTTATTCACTATAAGGATTACGGGTTTTTCATGCCTCGTGTCCTTATCTACTTGGTGAATCAACTTCAGAAGTTCTAGTAGACTCTTCTCATTTCTTCTAATGTTGTAGTGGTCAATAAAGCTAGATAAGGTATTGGGCAGCGATGATAGGATATGATATGTACGCCACTCATCCAGAAAATTAAACCTTAAGATGTACATGTGTTCACTGTAGCCAATAAGCTTGACTATATGGGGCCCAGCTAGTGCAGACTCTCTAACCTCAGTTGTTAACAAAGAATTGTAGATCTCATATCTCTCATGTATCTCCTTCTCTTGATAGAGATCCTTAATGTGAGATATCATTCTATACACATCCATGATTTCATGTTGCTTCAAGAGCTCATTGGACATAGTTGATAGCATGAATCAATGGATATCTCGGTAATAATCCAAATGTTTCATATAGAGAGATATTTCCTAATCACTGGACTTATTTCTAGGTGAAACTAAAATAGGCTCTTCTAGCACATAAAATTTCCTCACATGGAAAAGTATGATGCATAAACGTTGATGACACTCTTGGAAACTAGTGCCAATGTGGAGGTTTTCCTTCTTGAGTTTGGTTCACAATGATATGTTTGATTTCATTTTTCTTTCTGTTTATAAAAATTAAGTTCATAAAAGATTTAGTACTTTATCTTGATAATATTGAGACAAATAAATAAATTAATACTTATTAGTATCCCACTATTTTTTTAAAATCCAATAGCCCTCACCCTTAACATTGGAATATTCTTTTGTCTAAAAATTCAAGTGGCAAGGATCAATATTTCCCTTCACATTACCCTAACTAGGGTTAGTCAAGAAACTTGAAAGGTTTTAGGTAGGAATTCCAAATTCTAAATACATTAACTCGCACCTCTTTGATCCGCTGAGTGGACTATATTTCATAAAATCCTTTTATTTTGGATTTTCTAAACCTTTACCTCTTGGGCACACCAAGTCCTACTACGGTAGTCAACCCATGATGTGAAACAAGTAAATTCATCCCAAAACCTCAAATTATAATTCCCCAATAATTGACATCACCTCAACAAGGGTTTCTCAAGCACTTGAACTATGGTTCGATTATAACCAAGATTATGGAAGGCTATACCGACTTACTATTTCCTTGTTGGATTTTATCCTTATACACAAATTTCCATTTTATTATATTTCTTACATTCTTGTTAATATTTAATAGGATATACTTAAGAGATTAACTATGTCTCAGATAATATTTACCCATTAGCCAGTTTTATTTTAGTTCCATCTTTCATGTTTGTTTAATTGATTAATTGTGTCATCGCGACAACACACCCATAATAAATAAACCGTGAAAGTAACCTAAATATAAAAATGGAATGATCATGAGCTTTTCTATTTTTTAGTTTATCTAGTAGTTGATAAAATAACCCAAGACTAAGGGGAGGTAACACCTTGAACCTTTTGGGTTTGTGTTTACAACTTTCCACTTGTCCACATTTGTATTTCCTTAGATTGGTTTTGCCTTAAAACCTAACTTGAGGTGCCTCCACTAGCTTGGGAGCTCCATCCATTACAAATGCTTTTATCTTACCCACAGGTGAGGGGTAAAATGAGGTTTTACATTAAATAAATATTGGGCAAGCAACCCTACATATTAATGTGGAGAAGGATCACAGGCCAAAAATTTTAATTTAAATAAATAAATGAAATGAAATCATCCACATAAAAAAGGTCTCACTCAAGCTCATGATATTCCAAACATGAAATTATATTTACGCATAAATAAAACTAGAATTCAATTCTATAATAGTTCTTGTTTAAGATAAATTTCACTCAAATAAATTAATTATTATATTTAATTAATCAATCCTTTTATCTTAAAACCTTTTCTGAATTTCATTGAGATTATCATCCATAATAATTTCAAACAAATAAATTCATTTAAAATTATATTTTTACATAACTTATACCTTGGAGGAAACTCAGTGAATTCTCATTCATAACAAGCAAATGAGTAGAAATGAACATTATGCAGATGTTAAATAAAACACATATATATAAAACACATATCACATATTGTGCCACATCTTTACACTCGTTCCATGGTACATGTCTCAAGGTTTTCTATAATATAATAATAAATTTTAACAAATCTGTGAAATTTGGATGATTACACGAACTGTAGATCCTCCTACATGGAGTGTACTATCATTCATTTTCTATAATAAGTACACATCCGGGGATACGTCATGTAGATGTACTTCCAAAATTGTCGGAGTACACGGTGTATCTAGTGGGAAACATGCCATGTATTATCCGCATTACATGCTCTCCAGCCGAGAAAGACATGTACGGGGTACATGGTCCAACCCTAACCCAAAGGAAATACACACCATGTCCAGTGGTCCATAGGGTATGTAATATAAAAAATTCATGCCACATATTCCTTGTCAACACACATAGTCATTAAGACTTATAAAAACTCCAATCAAATGGCTTGGTTTGGTGGATCAGTCACGATGCATTGAACCTTGAATACACAACTTGTGAGGCTAAATACACGCTATGTGTTTTGGTTTTGTATATCTAGGAGGGTTTGGCACCTTCGGATGAGATCCTATGTTTTTATTTTAATAAAAATTAATATAATGTATCGTTTCTTTAAGGTGGACAAGAAATGAAAGAGGAGGAACAGATCTTGAGATATAGATTTATGGAATGATTAACTTGAATTGAAACAAAAAAATTATAAATTGCATAAATCAACAATGAAAAACTAAATAATTATAATCAATGATATGACCCCTATGATACCACTTATATGTTCCATGCATAGAAGAATCACGTGGATGGGTGAACCCAACTATAATATTTCCATTAACAACAATTAATAGCAGATCCATCAAGATGATAAAATGTCAGATCTTCAGAATAGAATGAAGAAAAAAATATAGGGAAGACCCATAACCATAGGTAGGATAATCATTTGTTGGTTACAATTAATTTAATTAAAAGAAAAGAAATACATTGATGAAATTCTCTCTATTTTGATGCTTCCAATCATTATCCAATGTGATCTGTCATCGCATCGTAGAATCCAAGTGTAGGTTTCCTCTAGCGATTATCCACACATGCTCCAAATATATCTGGATGTCACCTAAGGGATCTCAAAGTAAAAGTATGCAATATCCTTCTCTTTTGATATCTGCCTTCAATCTCCTTAAGAGATAATTTTATAGTACTCTCCCTAATCTAGTGGAGGGGGATCTCTCTCATAATTTGTGGTAGTTCTTGGAGGAAAAGAATTCCCTCTTAGCTCAATAGCCTTGTCCAGATTTATTGTGAACAACCATAGGGAATGTCTACACCTAATGAAAATAATGTAATTGGGATTTATATTACTTATAATAATTAAATAATAAAATAATTTACCAAAGGCATTTATTCATTTCATTTAATTCTTCGTAAGACCCTATGTCTAATAATAACATTGGACTATTATTATCACTTGACCTGCACGCAGTGAAATAAACCTAATATTATGTTATTAAATAAATTATATTAGATCTCACAAATCCATATAAAAAACATGACACGTATACATTAATATACACAAAGTGTGATTTTTTCATTTTCATTATTTCTTCCACCACATTTTTTAGACCTTGAATAATGACTATTTATTTATTAATTAAATATCACTGCATTACTCACCAATAAATTTATTTTTTTCCCATAATATATTTTATCAAATAACTAGAGTCAAAAAAATGTGATCAGGCATCCTTGAATAATTATTAAACAACAACCTAGATGAATCTTTATTCAACTTGATAAATAAATATTTAACTGAGATACTTGGATACACTTAATGTGCGACCCTCTAGGCCTCTTTCTGAGTGTCATTAGGTAGAGCCTACCTAAATTCAAAGGTTAGAATATAGAAATATTCCAAGGAACCCATAGAGAAGGGAGGTTACATCACAATGACCTTCCACCTCATACAAAAAATTACTGTGTAATGTAATCCTATTGTCTCAATATCTTGAATCAAGCGGGTTGCATGCTATTTTCATCAACCCATGTGCTCGATTACTCTTTCTTTAACCTCCAAAAATTGAACTTTCCCATTCCCCACCATATCCATGGATTTTTTTAGGCTATATCAATTCCATAAAAGGTCCTGAGATATGAACTTCCATTATGGAACAGAAGGGACAAATCCTTTCTCGCATTATCTATTAATGTTGTATTATTGGTGACGTGCCAAACATATCCAACCTTGTTACGAACAGTGGTTCACCACAATTTTCATCAATACGTCTAAGTGCATGAGTGGTAATACCCATTATTAATAATCTTAATGTATAAGTATCAATTCCCACGTCCACAGATTGGAACATCCAATGACTCTATCAAATGTGTATTTCCTACTGGCAGGTCTCATTATCATAATATCCTCCTAGATATTATCATGGGAGAATATCATGAGGATGTGCCTTAAATTTTTATGATTCCTCATCCCTAATGGAATGTATTATTTGTTCCCCTCAAATAACATCATCCGACCATAGAACATATATTCAAGAATAGTGTTATGGCACTTCTAGGTTCTCATCATAGTAGGGGTCTACAATGACCCTTTAGTGAAACATCTTTCCTTAAGACATTATCACATTAATTTTTTTGAAAAATAAAAATAAATATGTGATAAGGTATTTATTAATATTCCAATCCATGAATACAAGATTATCATAAAGCACAAACTTGTTGGTTCTAGGACACCAACTCTAACAAGCTCAAATGCTTAGTAAGGGTTACATACAGTAGAAACTATCATGAATAAATAATGAATAATCAATATGGAAAGGTAAATAAATAAGTAAAAATTATATTTAATTTATAAATTGATTATAATAATTGGATAAGTCATAATCTATATAGAAATTTATGTAACTAAAAACACATTCCATTTAACCAGTAAACTAGGATTGAAATGCATAAAGAGATAATATCAAATACAAAATCTCATAAATAATAATAATAATAATAAATGAATTATAAATAAAGTAAATGATTAATTATTGAATTTAATGATCTCAGCCATCATCATGCCTCTACAATCAAATTCTTTCACCATAAATTTTAAAACCACTAAGTAAAAAGTCATCAAATTTGGTTAACTGATTTGTCTCATGAGACCTGTCGATGCATAGAGGCGCTATCTATAACTAAGACCCACATATTACCTTATGTAAAAATTATTCCTCATATATAAAATAATATATTTAGTTCATGAATACAACTTCCTTATCATTAAATAATCATATTGACTGAAGGACATAGATTTCTTAATATTTCCCAAATTAATCAAAAAACATTCAAAGTAATAATCATATGTATAAAGAGTATACAATATAAATAATAATTATATCCATAATATAATAAATTGTATATTTAGTAGAAATATAATTTTAAATTTAAAAGTATCAATATATATAGTGATTATTTCAATATAAAATTATTCATCACAAACGAATGTGAGATTATACAATAAATTTTACCACATAATAATTTTTTTTGTAAAATACCCTTGGATGAAATAATTCAAATTGAGACTTAAAATATTATTAGATATTAGTTAATATATATTATATGTATATGTGTATGTATATATACAATATAAAAGAATTTAGGTTCATAACATTATAATAAGCCCAAATGAATGGAAATTGAGATGAAGTCTCTTAACTCAAGCTTCCTCTTGGTTGAACGTTATTTAACCTCCTAAATTATGGTTTTAAGAATATTATTAATCTATACCATACAAATATTAATATTTATAGTATCATATATTAACCCCTTATAACACTTTATCACCCTTTTGTTGATAATATTTCATTATTCTTATTATTTCAGGTGTTAATTGTCTTTTTTATCATGCCTATTTTTTCATGAAATCTATAGTTATTATACATAGGACAAAATAAATCATATATAGAATAAAAAAAATTATTAATATTTTATTTAATTAGTAGATACATTATTTATAAAAATTAATATTCTTTCATGTAAAATGAATCGCATTGTTTTGTGGATATATCAGGTTGTACATATGCTCGAGCAACGATATCATTCTCTTAATGGATGAAATGGAAAATAAGTGTATTATATATTAATTTTATAGAAATTATATAAAGTAATATATGTTAAATGTATTCATTAAATTTATCTTTAAAACCTTCCATGTAAATCATATTTCAAAAATGAATCACATCACAGCGTGAGGCGGTAGTTTACTATACACAAGAGCTGTGTTATTGTATTTTAAACAGAATGGAATGTAAGAAGGTATATATACAATTATAGTTAAAAAATAATATTTATATCATAAATATTATATATAGAAATTATTTCCATCATTATATCCAATTGTAAAAGTTGTTGATGGAAAATGAGTTAGATCGGTTCGTGAGGCGGTTTTCTGTCGTACACATGATTGAGGATTTCATATCCCATTTAATGGAACTGGATATGGATATGTTGGAGAAGATGACATAAAAACAACTTATGTGTACTATTTAATAACCTATATTCATTTTTGGAATATTAATAAACTCATTACTACATCATGATTGTTCTTATGCATGACATAGTATGTGATAATGTCCTTAGAGTAGGTGTCATACTAAAAGGTCATAGTAGTTCCCTGCTATGATGAGAACCCAGAATTTCCCTAAATGTACTCATAAATATATGCTCTATAACTAGATAAAATCATTTTAGGGACAAAAATGATTCAGGCTATCAGGGGTGGAGGCTCATTGGACTTTGAGGTAGCTTCTCATGGTGTACGCCCTTGGTAATATCTAATATAGAATATTATGAGAACGAAACCTGCCAATAAAAAATTAAAATTTATATGTTTAATTAGATTTTCCTATCTAAAGAAGTTTGTATTGTTCCTTATAATTTATTATTCTTATTAATCATTTTTATATTTTTGGTACTTTAATGTATTTATGAAAATTGTGACGAATAATGTTCGTGGTGAGGTAGGATATATTGGGTGAATCACGAGTAGTATTTCATTAATGAATAATTAAAGAAATGAATTTTAACTTCTGTTGTTTAATAGAAGTTGATATCTCAGGCCCTTTGATGTAAATTATATAGTCTAAATAAATCCATGACCATGGTGTTCTATAGGCTAGTTCAATTTTCAGAACGTAAAATAATGATACATCGAGCACATAGGTAGACAACACAAGCATGCAACCTGCTTGATTAGAGATATCATGGTAAAGGGATTGTATTACATAGTAATTTTTCGAATGAAATAATATGTCATTTTGTCATTAACAATTTTATTTACTACTGCCTTATTATATTTCTAGATTCTTACATTAGACTTTAGTTTTTTTCACGTAATGCCACTAAGGAAGGGGCCTAGTGGGACACACACTAAGTGTATCCAGAATCTATTTTAAATAATATATTATTATTAATTATTTAAAAATTTGAATAAATACTATTCTCACACATGGTTTAATAATTATTCATGTTTTCTTGATCCCAAATATTCCGTCCTTGGTTATTAGAGAGAATATTGTGTGTGGTGGATATTTAATAGATATTTATTTATTATTTACAGAATAAAATATTTATTTATTTGTTGGAAAACAATACTATTATATTTATTTATTAAATAAATAATCACAATTAAAGGAATGATAAATGTTTTGGAGGAATAGTGAATTGAGATTAGTGGTCCAATGAAAAATAATATATATTTAATATTATCTGATTAATTAATATTGAATTTATTTTGGGAGTTTAGAACATATAAATAAATATTATTATTTTTATTATTGAAATGGGGTTCCGTGGGGATTAAATAAATACTAAATGAAACTAGTGAAATTATTTATTTATAACCCTAACTATATATTAACCCAATTATATTATTTTCTTAATAGATCTAATTCCTTTCATTTGTGGTTAACAAAGAAATCCAAATAATCCTCTCGAAACCCTAGAGAGATCCCTTCTCAGAAAACGCTCCCAAGAAGAGAGATTAATCTTCCTCCACCTTCCACCCACAATTATATAGAGATCAAGGAGAATCCTTTGAAAGTGATTCTCAAGGTGATCAAAGGAAAGAAACACAAGAGATGGAATCGATCATGCTAGCATCAAGAGATTCCTAGGGAGATATTTAGTGATATTTGGAATATCTGTGGATAGTTGGTAGAGGGAATATAATTTTTAATTTTAAAATACAATTATGGTACAACTTAAATCCATTATTGGATCCATAAATGGAGAAATAATTTCATGAAAGTTAATTCTTTAAATGTTTAAATTTATTATAAATAATTCATGATGATCATGAACTTTGGATTTAAATTTTATCATTTTCTTTTGTTATTTGATTCAATTCCTATGATAACAGAATTCATCATCATTTAAATCTCGTATTAACAATCGATCATTACAAAAAGAAGATTTGGGAACAGCCCATCACATGATTCTCCTACACTTAGAACCTTCAAGTGGTCTGTGGGGGAGGTTTAGTAATTATTTATAATTACAAATATATCATTGATTGATTAATGCATTTATCCTTAGTTTTCAATTCTAGATTAATTTTTATTTAATAAAAATTGCGAGATCTTCTTTATTCCTATTTATTTCCCGTAAATATATTAATTTGATTAATTTTATGATCAAAATAAATTTTATGATCCCATAAAAAGGTACCAAGGATTATAGGAAGATAACACAATAGTACACACCTTACTACTCTGGGGGAACATTCTTTATACTAGGTTTAATGCATCAATAATTAATTCATAATTAATTCAAGTAATTCATATATATTATACAAAATGGCTTTTAATTTTACACCACATGTTGAACAGGGCAATATAGTGCACGGCTAGCTGGAGTACACTCTATGTAACTTATATACATAGAAATTTGCCTATTAGTCATAGATAGGTGGTGTATCATCTTACATGATATACATTACTTGTGGTCATGTATATCTGAGATCACACACTATGTATCCCATTAATTTATTATAATATGAAAATCGGGTAAACATGTACTTTCATGTGGTTATTAATTTGAAACGACACTCCATGTGACATGATTTATATATATATATATATAATTAATTAATATATGCATAGTGTTTGGATCTAAATATCATGTATAATTTATATTACAGTTATTACTCTAAGGGCGTTGAATCATTACACGCTACATGAAAATTAAAAAAAACATCTAAGATATATGACCATTTAGTTGATAGTATACTTCATGATATTATGTGATAATTCCTGTACGAAACATTCCCAAAGAGTAAATATTAAACAATTATAATATACATTGGGTAGTTCAAATAGGTGCTCATTGTGTTTCCTCAAAGGTAGATTTTTTACACAGTTTATTTTAAATAAATTTATTTAATTTGATTTAAATTATGATGGATGATAATATCAATTAAATTTGGATGATAATTAATATTATATAATTGATTAATTAAAGAATATAACTAATTTATTTGAGCATGAATTATCTTAAATAAGAATTATTACAATTTAATTCTAATTTTATTAAATTTTTAATTTCATACATGCATATGGACGATCATGATATTTTACCCTAGGTTTGTATGATATTGGTTTATTTTAATTTACTATTAAATTAATTTGTATTTTAAATTGGTATCCCTCCTCTTATTATGTAAGGGACTGTGTATTCAATTTTTTTTTATTTAACCCCTTTAAGAAATCCATTAGTTCCCCTCACCTCTGTGTTAGTAATTACATATGTGATAAATTGAACTCCCAATAAAGTGGATGTAGTTCGCATTTTAACCTGTGGCGAAACTAATCCAAAATAAATACATAGGTGGATAGGTGAAATGCAGTAACACAAACCTTAATTAATTCAATGTGTTTCCCCCTAGGTCGATAGTTTGTTTATCATCAACTAAATAAACTATCCATTATTAAAACATCAAGATCATACAACTTCATTATTTTATTTATACCATGTCTCATGGTTATTTCATTATGGATTTTTATCATGATCACATGAATTAATGAATTAACATGCCTGAAAGATAAAACTAAATTAAATTAGATTATTCCAAAATATTATCTAAGACATGATTAATCAATTAAGTCCGCTTAATATTAATAGGAACTTGATCAAGACAATAATTTAAAATTTACACATAAAAGATAAAAAAACTATAAAATATATATATTAATTAGTAAATCCTTCCACTAATTCACCTAAAATTGAACTACAGTTCAATGTGCTTAACCAGCCAATGTTTGGATAATTTAAATTATCGATGAATTATAACTTGAAGTTTTGGGTTGAATTAACTTACTTTACGTTAAGGGTTCACTACCAATGAAGGAATTGGTGTAATTGAGTGGAAAAGGTTGGGAAAATTCCATTTAACGATTTCAAGATAGGGGCGTTAACTCAAAAGATCAAACAACTATGAGTTAATACTGTTGGAATTTTGATTTCCTACATAAAACCATAATAATTAATGGACCCGCAAAAGTTAGGTGATGAGAAGGGTAATATGTATACATTCCACTAGAATGTCCAAGAAATATAATATTCTGAATCCAATATTAAGGGATATTGGGTTTTGATAAAATAGTGGGAGATTAAAAGTATAATATTTATTTATTTGTATATTTTTTATCAGATTAAGTACTGACCTATTATAATCTTATTTATAGAAATAGTAATAAAATTACTTCAAACATATCAATGTTATCCATACTTGAGAATCATAACCTTCTCACTAGAAATAAAATTAAAATAATGTAAAGGGTGTTAACGCACTAACCTATTCCATGAATGGAAATTTTATATGATAGAAGAAACAATTTATGATGTGTCTCGTAATGTGGCTAGTGAGTAAGAGTTCTCTCTATTTGAGAAACATTTTAGTGATGCTATATATGTTTAGTTTATCATACTATCATCCATGACCAATGATCTTTTGAATCAAAATGTTGATATGGATGTATATAACATGATATATATCCTTTAGAATCTATACAAATAGAAGGTGATACAAGAGAGATATGAGATCTTGAATTATCTATTTACAATTAATCCTATATATTTGGTGCTAGTTGGGCCTCATGTAGTCAAAATTATTAGCTACATTGAATGTTAATATATATTAGGGAGACAATTACCAAATGAGTTGTGCACAGATCTCATACTTTCCTCACTGCCCAATACCTTCTCTATTTTTATTTTTAATTATAACATATGAAATAACGGGAAGATTATTTCATAACATCTTACTATGATTGTAGAAGTGGATAATGTCATCGGATTTACAAACCCGTTATCCTTATGGTGAATATGAAAAGGAAGAACAATGAGATGTTTCTTAAGACTTATAATATGTCTAAATCTATCAGGCACCATCCTTACAATAAGACAAAGATCCAAAGGAATGGAAAGGAAAAGGATATTTTATGTTTTTCATGTGTAAATCAAGGCCACCTGAAGAAGAACTGCACCCATAAGTATGGGTAATTTAAAGGTTTATTTTTTATCGAGTATAATAATTTAATATCTTAAAATTGGGTAATATATATATCTTGTGGTGCTCACATATTTATCAAAAATTATGATCCAGTTATATTTTGAAACATAAAGAGTCGTGGATTTGTGAGCTGCAAATGGTATCATGTTGGCTTCTCTAACCATTGGTGACTACCACATTTCTTTTCTAATATAGATATATTATTTTCAAGATATTATTATTAAATACCCACAGCTACCAAGAACATAATTTTTTCATCATGCATAGAGTAATATGGGTTTATTTTCAAGTTTAGGAATAAAAGATTTTTCTTTTATAAAGATAGAATATTTTATGAATTGGTCAATTTAAGTAACAAGATTTTTTATTAAATTATGAAATATTAAAATTAGAAATAGAAAATTAATAATGTTAATATAACTTATATAACACATATTTATGTCCTCACTATCATATTCATGTATGTTAGAACTATTTGAATAATATATGTTAAGATTATTATTTAGAATATTTAGAGATAAAATAACTTAAATGATTTCATGATTGTTTATATAGAAAATGACCGAAACTCCATTTAGTGGATGAGGATAAATTGAAACTGAGTTTTTAGGATTTGTACACCCTGATGTATGTGGACCATTTCTATTATAATATAGAGGTGGATATTCTTACTTCATAAATTTTACTAATGAATTGATTAGATACAGATACTTCACCATGAGGAGGTATAAGTTTGAGTTCATTGAGAAATTAAAATATTTCAATAATGAAGTAAAGAATCAACCTATAAATAAGATAAATAATATTTTATTGGATAGAGGTGGTGATTATATTAAGAAGGAGTCTTTCAACCTCTTACATAAGTTTTGGATTCTATCTCAACTCACTCCACCATAAACACTACATTGGAATGGTGCTAGTGAAAGGATGTATTGTACCTTGTTAGAAATTGTAAGGTCAATGTTGAGTCATATAGATCTTCCATTATCCTTTTGTTGATATGTATTAAAAATTTTACTATACATACAAAATTGAGTACTAACTAAAGTATATAATGGAATTATATTTGAGTTATGTTATGGAAAGGAAAATGTTTTTTCACAAAAACATGTTTGGGGTTGTGAGGAGTTTGTTAAGGCCTTTTTAGGAAACAAATAGCACCTGAGGGAATAAGGTGTTTATTTATAGATATCACAAGGAAACAAAGGGATAAAACTTATATATCCAATTAGGGAAGAAATTGATTACTGTCAAACAATCTATATTTCTTGATTGGGAGATTTTCCTAAAAAATGACAGTGGGAGAAAGACTGATTTCGATGATTTTGAAGCTCACGATACATAAGAGTTGGAATAGGAATAGATTCCATAGATCCCCTTGGAAGAAGTAGTTCCTAAAACACAATTATTTTGTTGGAGTACTAGAGAGGTAAGATAACTAAAGAGATATGGATTCCTAGTCACTGAATATAGTGATTCATTATTGGTTGAAAATGATAAACCTCTATCATACAAAGAGAGAGTAGAAATACCAGAAACTACAAGATGTGAAAAAATCCATGAATAATAAAATGATTAAATGTATCATAACCATGTTTGGGTTCTAATCAATGTACCATTTTATGTAAAGATTATAGGGTGAAAATGGGTATCAAGATAAAATTGGACATGGAAGGTAAATCAAATACCTATAAATTCAAGATAGTGGATAAAGGTTTTAAACATCATCTAGCAATAGGATAAGGTGAAACCTTCTCACAAAATCCCATGTTTAAATCCATCAATATTCTACTTTCTATAGAAAATTACCATGACTATAATATTTGTAAAATGGATGTTGAAAAAGAGTTCCTTAATGGGAATCTTTAAGAAGATGTTGA
This sequence comes from Viscum album, assembly GCA_963277665.1. Lineage (NCBI taxonomy): Eukaryota > Viridiplantae > Streptophyta > Magnoliopsida > Santalales > Viscaceae > Viscum > Viscum album. The sequence goes on along the minus strand of OY728119.1, from coordinate 366,728,381 downwards.
TGTGACACAACCAGAAGAGTTTGTGACTCTCAGAGATACTGATAAGATTTCTCAAGTTTTAGAGATCTATTTATGGATAGAAGAAAGAATTCTTGTCATGAAACATTTAATTTGATGAAGCTATAAAATAATTTAGTTTCCTTTAGAATTAATGTGATTAATGTCTTAACTAGAGGTTTATTTGGAAAGTATTCATTATCCTAGTAGTATATGTTGATGAGGTAATACTTATTATAAAGTAAATAACAGTACTATAGTCTATTAAGGAATTTTTTACCAATTATTTTTTCCTCAACAACTTAGGTGGATCTATCTATATTCTATGAATCAAGATCATTCATGATAGATCTAAGAGGCTACTTGGAATAATTCAAACAATATAAATTGACCATATACTAAATATATTTAGTATGGAACAATACAATAGGGGATTAGTTACAATGTCACATGGTATATATATTTCTTAGAAAATATTTATTTATATACAAAAGGATAAATAGAGAATGACTAATATCCCATATGATTCAGTTATGAGAAAATAATGTATTCCTTTTTAATTAATAGGCTTGATATTTCTAATGCATTGATCATGCTAGGCTGATTAAAATAAGGTATAGGATAATAACATTGGTTTGATGTTAAATCTAACCTCAAGTATCTAGGGACAACTAAGGATACATTCCTAATGTATGGAGGAGATGAGTAGATGCTCATCTAGAGTATTACATATGTCAGTTTTAAGACATATCATAAAGATCTAATGTCATGGTCAGGATATGATTTTTTGTCTCAATAGAGGAGTTATGAGCTAGAAGTGATCAATGTAAACAGTTTTCGTTGATTCTATAGAATATTCTGAGTATATAGATTATTATGATTTATCCAAGGAATCTGTTTGGATACAAAAAATTTCTAGGATCTTGATGTGGTACGTAGAATTAAATATCATATCACAATGTATTAGGATAATACTATGGTGGTGGATCATTAAAAAGAGCCAAGGTCACACTGATTGAACCATGAGTATCAAGTGATAGCTACCGAACAGAATTTTATTAGTAATTGGCTCCAGTGAAAGTGAGGAGTAAATTAGAGATGGTTCCCTAGAACCAACTTCTATATACTTTATGATAACATTTATTCATTTTTTTATAATTAATAAATTTATTATGATATCATGCTAATTATTTTATAGGGAATAGTATGTGTTAATGTCCAAAGAATATTTGTCACACTGAAAGGTTATAGTAGTTCCTTGTTATAATGAGAACCCAAATATTCCTTGAATTTATTTTTAAATATAGGTTCTATAGCTGGGTGAAATCATTTTAGGTAGAAATATTATTATGTCTATCATGGGTGTTTACTCATAGGACTTTGAGAAACCTTCTCAGCATTTATTTCCTGTGTAGTATCCAGTGTAGGATATAATGAGAACAAGACCCGCCAGTAGGAAATCCTCATTTTTAAATCTAATTGGTTGTTACTATTTTTGTACATGTGTATTTCTACTTATACAATAAAATTATTATTCATGAGTGTTATAATTCGTGTACATTGAGGAATTTAAAAAAATGTGATGACATATGTCAGTGGTGAGGTAGGATGTGTTGGGTGTGTCAAGGGTAATATTCCATTAATAAATAATGAAAGAAATTACTTTTCCATTCTGTTGTTCAACAGAAGTTGATATATTATGCCCATTGATGGAAATGATATAGCCTAAATAAGTCCATGTACATGGTGTTCTATAGGAAAGTCTGATTTCCAGAAATTCAAAGAAAGAGACTTCGAGTACATAGGTTGATGGAACTAGTATTTAGCATTCTTTATTAGAGTTATCAAGATAAATGGATTATATTAAATAGTAAATGTATGTATGAGGTATTATTTCATTTAATCATTAACTTTGTTTTCTATGGGTGTCATTTTATTTTTCTAGATTATATCATTGTACTTTAGGCTACTTCACTAAATTTCACTAAGAAAGAGGCCTAGAGGGTCACACACTAAGTGTATCCAGAATCTCAATTAAATAATATATTATTATTAATTATTTAATAATTTGTATAAATATTATATCATCTCATGGTTTAATAAGTATTCACATTTTCTTATCATATATATTTCATCACCAGTTATTAGAGATAATATTACTTTAGAGGAATATTTAATAAATATTTATTTTTTATTTAGTTAATATAATATTTTTTAATTTATTGGGGGTAATATAGTAATATCCTTTTATTATATAAGTTTTCATTATTCAAGTCCAGATAAATATTGTGGAGGAATGAAAGAACAAGTTTAATGTTCTAGTGAGAAATATCATATATTGAATGTTATTTTACTAAATAAAAATTAAATTAAATTGTGAGTATAGTGCATGTCCATAAATATTAATAATTATATTATTATTATTATTACAGACATGGGGTTCAATAAGGATTAAATAAATATTAAATGTCACTTTTTAAATTATTTATTTCTAACCCAAAAAGAATATTAGCTACGTTATATTATTTTATTAATAGATCAAATTATTTTCACTTATTATGATAATTTAAATCTAGTGAATCCTCCTAAATCCAAAGATAGATCCCTTACCTAAAAATAATCCCAATAAAGAATAGGGATTTTCTTCCACCTTTCACTCTTGAGTCATGAAAGATTAAATAGAATCATTTAGAAGTGATCCTCAAGGTGATCACAGGCGAATGATTAAAGAAATATCATCTTCCATTATAACACCTAAAGATTCATACAGTGATGTTTAGAGATTTTTAAAATACAGGAGTATTACCTCTAAATGGAATATAATCGTGATTCTTGCAATACAATGATGGTACGATGTATATTTGTTGTCAGATCCATCAATGAATAAATAATTTCATTCAAAGTAGTAATTTAATTGCTTAAATTAATTATAAATAATTTGTGATGATCCTGTAATTTTTTATTGTTATTTATCTATTTTCTATATTCTTTAATTCAATTTTTTTATCACATCATTCAATATCATGTAAATCTTACTTTAATCATTGATAATGTCAAAAATAAAAGTTTGTCATGACCCATAACAAGATTCTTTTGTGCCTAGAAACATTAGGATATAGGTTTTGACATTAAAAAAATAACATCTCATTATAATGGATGTACTATTTTTATTAATCCATAATGACTGAATAATATTTTAATGGGTGGTATAAGAAACAAAATATAAAATATCATTTAAGATTATTCCCTCTTCTTTGGATGGACACTTTATGTTTACACCAGAAGCCCTACTAGGATAGATTTATGATCAAACAAAGGTATCAAGGATTTTGGAAGGGGATAAAGAAAGCGATATGATTAATTCTTGTCCAAGAAAAATGTATTTGGAACTATAAATAGAGAATGAGAGGATTGGCATTTTATAAGTTGTGGAGAGGACACACATTGAATTTTTAAAAGCTTCAATTACAACCACATTTGTATCATGCCAAAAGTCCCAAAAATCAGTCATTATTTACCCATATTGGTGATAAGGTAGATATATGGATAGCTAATTGTTGTGGTAAAAGTTTGTTGGTAATTTTTAACCCTTTCCTTCTTAGTTTAACACCATAGTAAACCAGGTTTTACCTAAACCATGGTAATTAATTTTTACTATTTATACTATTCGATTTGGTAAAAAAATAACTTGAAATTATATGATAATATAAATTATTAAAAATAAAAATATTGAATCCATTTCTTCAAATAAAATTCCTATAATTTTCATAATCTAATTTATAATTTAACCTGCAAACACGACACATGTTTTTAAAGAGAAATTTCTCAAAAGTATAGAAAATTTTAACATCTAAATTGAATATGAAATTGAATATAATTTCCTAGAATAGTTCAATTTTAATAAAATTAATCTAATTTAACTTTAAAAAAAATTAAAATATAATTTTACCTTGTGAATTATTTAAATTAATATGTGTTTTCAATAAAAAACAGTATTTTTAATATTCATCGAAAAATCAAACATTTCATAAAAACCCAAAACATCCCTCTATGTTAATTTTGAATTACTAAATGAAAAAATTGTTTTAATTTTATGTACTAAATTTTAAAAAATATTAAAATTTATTTATAACATAAGTGTGCACGAAGTGATGAAACTGTTGTTTTAAAAAAACAGTTTTATAGGAAAAACTTCTTTTACTTTCGAATGATTATTTTTTTATAATAAAAAAGATAAAAAATTAATATGTGTAAAATATATACTTTTTATAATTTAGTTATTCGTATTCATATCATCAAATTTAACATCTATCTTACAATGGTCATGTTTAAATAATAGATTATCATGATTCGTTAAAACCCAGTGTTGTGTGCATTGTAAGCTATCGAAGAGATTGAATTTATTTAATAGGAAATAAATCATAAATTATTAGTGTGTCTCATTATTTCCCCTTAAAAAAATTTCATCAAAAAAAATTCCTGGATATTTTCATCAAATAGACGAGGGTAGTTCTTCTTCAAAGCATCCTCTAGTTACCAAGTTGCCTACTACATTTTGTGATTTCTCCAATATATCTTTACTAAATGAATCATCCAGTTCCTTATAAATTTACCCCTAGTATCAATAATATGTATGAGTTACACAATGTAAGATATACTAGGTTTAAATTCTATTTCATTAGAGGTGAGAACAAGGATTTTATCTTGCATGTACTTCCTTAACAATGACATGTGAAACACATCATGTACTTTCATGGGATTTGGTGGAATTTAAAAGTAGTAATCCATGGAACAAATCCTTTACAAGATTTCAAAGGGTATGTTGTACGTGGGGATTCATTTCTACTTCTCATCGAACATTATAACACCCTTAAATGGGGATTCATTTAGTAATTCATGATCTCATACTTGTAATTCCAAATCCTTCCTCCAATTATTAGAATAACACTTTTTCCAACTCTGAGATGAATTAATAATATCCTGAATTGATTTACCTTTGTTTTTTGTATCATCAAAAAGTTATGGTCTTACAATTTTACATTCTCTAAAATCATCTCAGAAATTATGAGTATGAAATTTCCTACAATATAATTCCTTATAGAGTGCCATTTAAATACTTTAATGGAAATTTTTGTTATAGGAAACTCTACCAAAGGTAAATACAGATACCACATACCGTGAAAGTAAATTTATCATGACCTAAACATGTATTCTATTGTTTTAGTAGTTCTTTTAGACTATCCAAAATTTTTTGAATGGTAGGAAGTGCTCAAATTAAGCTGAGTATCAAGATCCTTTTAAACACTCTACCATAATTTCGATGTAAAATGGGGGTCACAGCCAAACATGATTGAAATAGGCGTTCCCTGAAGTATTAAAATTTTATTAATATAGAGACTTTTGAGGTGATGAATATGTAAATATTCTCTTATAATGAGTAAAATTTCATATTTGTTTAGGTGGTAAATAAAAACACATATTGAATCATTATTTTTATGAGTATTTGGTAGTCTTATGTTTACATCCATAGAAATGTCATACCATTTCCACATAGGAATAATATGGGGTTTCATTAATCCTCTAGGATGTTTTATCCTAGATTTCACTTTTTGACAACCAAAAACCTGGACTAATAATAATAAATTTCTCACTTTATGTTATCCCACCAAAATTATTCCCATAAATCCCTATACATATTTATTCTACGAGGGTGTATTTAGATAATTCGTGCTATGATCTTCATCCAACAATTCCCTTTTTATCTCAAGTATATATAGAATACATAATCTTTTTTGTAAATTTCAAGACATCAACTTCACAAATGAAGTATCCAAATTTCCAGTCATTCACATCGTTAATTTTATTTTGAAATCTCTCATCATCCGATTGATAACATTTTATCTTTTCTAATAAAGTTTTTATCACTATCATTAGAAAAATGAGTGATATATCTCTATCTATAATAATTTTCATATCCACCTTTACTAGAGAAATGAACCAAGGATCCCCCTCAATGATTATTTATGTTAGAACTCCTTGATATTTACAACTCAATGCCTAAGAATCCTTATTTTCTTTCCATGGGTGGTATTTGTTTTTAGAAATAATCATCCTAGATTAACGAGATCCATCATTTTTTTCTCATATTGAACTCTATATATGAAAACTGTATTTTAGGATTTTATGATCTATTTATATCTCACATCATTCACCATAGAGAAAATGTATTCATATCATCAAGTCAAAGATTATAGCTTCCAATACATGATCATGGGTTCGATAGTGTTATTTATAATTCTTGAATTTCCTTAAAGTATATGAAATAACATTACGATTTTTCATTAGGAAACAATAAATTCCCTTCTTTGATGCATTGATATATACAAAAACCAATAATTTCTATATGGTAGAGTAAAAATTAGAGCATTTACGAGTCTTATTTTTAGCTTAAAAAATATTATTCACATTTCTTTTTCCAAAAAAACATAACCCCTTTACATGTAATCTTGAATATCAGGTTATCCAAACGAGAAAAATTATAAACGAATCATTGATAATGACCAGAAAAACTAATTAAAATACATTACTTAGTAATATTCATTGGTGTAGAACATTCTATAACTACCTTTTTCTTCATAGGATCAAAAAATATCCAAACCATAGATATAATATGAAAATGAAAATAAACTTATTAAATCCAGAAATAACACATACTAAATTTCACATATAACTATTTACTTCTAAGAGTCTTAATAGTAATCCTCAAGTGATTCTCATGGTCCTTGTAGATTTTAGAATACACCTATATATCAACAATGAATACCACTAAAATTCATCAAGATATTCCTTGAATACAATATTCATTATATAAATAAAATCAAAGGGTTAATTAGTTACATCAAATGGAATTACTTTAAACTCATAATGTCCATACCTCATTCAAAAACTTTTATTTGGAATTTCTTTTATATTTCACAATTGATAATACCTAGAATGAAGGTATATATTTTAAAACAAATTGGGATCTATGAAGTTAATTGAAACATTCATCAATACGGGGAGCAAGATATTGGTGTTTTATTGTAATAGAATTGATTTCCCTGTAATAAATACACGATCTCATGAAAAAATATTTCCTTTTAATGAAGACAACATGGGCTCCCCATGGTAAAACACTAGGGATAATAAATACCTTATCAAAATACTCCTTTATTTATTTCGTCAACTCTAGTAATTCAATAGTGTCTGTTATATAGGGAGACATTTATATGGGTCTTGCATCATAGATTAAATTAATAGAAAACTCAACTTCATGATTTGGGTTATTTATATGAAATTCCTCATGAAATACAATAACATATTATTATACAATAGGAGAATCCTAAATTTGAATATTACTTTCTATATCCCTAGATTTTGTTTTCTCTTCTTCCTTAATAATATCATTTAGTAGGGCTACTGGGGGTGGTTTTATACATGTCATATAGGATGTTTTATCTACTCTAAAAATAAATAATACTACAATTTCATCACGAATAATACATTCCTTATTATTTTAATTAATTGCTTCATCATATTTTCAAATCTAGTTCATACTAAATATTATATTGAATTAAACCAAATGTCTCATAATAAGGTCAAAAAATAAATCACATTTATCTATAAAAAAGAGGACTAGATAACATATCCATGTTGTGGTGATATATCTACTATGAATTTTTACTAACAACTCCCTTATTAAGGTTCTTGGGAAATATCAAATTTTCTTGGAAAATATGGAATATATAAAAGAGTGTGAGGATACATAGTCAAATAAATAATTAGCTAAATTTGTAGTTATGACTAAACTATTTCCCACTACATCATTGTGTAATTCCACCTCAGCTATAGTTATCACATATAGATATCCTTTTCACATTGGCCTCTTATATGGTAGAGTCTCATGATTCATGGGCCATTAAGTTTCATAGTTACCCATTTCCCTATAGTTGAAACACTAAATAGTATCATTTCATTTCATTCCTTTTCATTTAATATCAGGATGAGAATTATCCTTATACATAAAAAAACTCCAAATACATTCAAAAATTTCCCATGATGATTTTTTCGATTGTTTTAAAAAGTTTTAAATTCATTTGTTCTTTTCTTCTTCTTCAATGCATTCCCTTTTCCTTATTGTTCATTAAGCCTATTATTTTATTGATTTTGTTTGGAAATATTGGATATAGATAATTCAGTCTCAACTTTAATGTCATAGAAAATTATCTCATCATACGACAGAAATTTTTGAGAGACTAATGAATTTTATAGAAGTGGCTTAATCCCTTCAAAAAAATAGTCAATCTTGTACTCTATATTGCGGATGTAAAATATATCAAACCCAGATAACCTTGTAAGGGTTTTCTTATAATTTCAAAAATGTTATTATTATTTTTTATTTGATATGAGGAACTTTATCTTCATTATTGTTTTTTCCTCATGAGTGAAATATTTTTTTAATAATATCTACTTGAAATATTTCCAATCTATGAAAACTATTTCCTCTTCTTATAAAGTGTTTTTGGATCATTGATCACAAATTATCTGCATCTTCTTTGATACAATACACTATAAGTGTAAAATTGTTTCCTTTTTATTGTATACCAAGGTAATAAATATATTATCCAAAGACATAACACACTACTCAGATACCATTGGATTAGTGACCCACCAAATTATGTGGCTCCTATCTCATAAAGAGATCCATCATAGAAAAATATTATTGTTTAAAAGGTTTATTAAACTAGGAAAGGTTATTTTTCATAACATAATTAATCTTCCCTAATATAGTCATAATGTTCCTAATTATGATATCATATGTATTATCTTCTTCATCATGAAAATCTATTTATTGTTTATGAGTATTGATAATCTTGTTCCTTCTGGACACCATTTCAAAAGAACAGAATCTACTAGACTATCTCCTAGAATTATGAATTTTAAATGATAACATATAATTATAAATATGGCATAACACAAAACACAAATTAAAAATTATGCATTTTTAATCATATAATCAAAAACTTTGTTTCTTTGGGAATATAATTATTTTCAATTCCTTCAAAATGGTTTGTAATTAAAATGTTAATTATTCTAATAATATACCCTTGTGAGTTTCAACTCAAGTGTGAAGTGAGGTTCTAATCATGCAATAGCTGACGATCGGGACAAACCCAATGCATGTTATTCAGATTTATTACCACAAGGTACCTCTGTTCTAAAACCACATCCACTTATAGTATCCAGAATGGTATGCACTTCTTTAAAAAACTCATAATATTTTTCTCAAAAAAATGTAAGATGGTATTCTATACTTATACTCAAATCATGTGATAGTGTTATTTTCCATGATCTTTGTTTTTCTTTAATATAGTTACAAATCCTTCTTCTTCATATAATGGGGAAAGGAAACAAAATAAGGGTGAGTTCAAATGAAGAATAAAGGTTATATTCCATCGAAGCTATCATGAAAAAATAAAGTATAATAAATAGGTAAAGTTAAATAACCAAACAAATATTCTATATTATAAATAACTTGAATATTATAATTGGATAAGGAATAATCAATATGACTCAGTAAATAATTGAAAATACAAGTAATTTAATCAATAAACTTAGAATAAAATGAATCCAAAGATAATATAATAGTGAAAATATCATGGATCATAATAATAACAAAATTTCAAATGAATAAAATTATTATTCATTATACTTAATGATCATAGTAATCATGATACCACTACCTTCCAATTATTTCATGAGACAGTTTAAAACAATTTAGTAAAAAACCCATATAATTTTAACAACTAATTTGTCTCATAAGCCGTGTTGGTACATAGAGGTGCTATCCGTAACTGGAACCTACTCAAAACAACATGCCTAATGAATTACTAATGCATAAAATAATCAACATATTTCATGAATCAATATTCCTTATCATCAAATATCCTTATTCAGTAAATGATATATATTTATCAATATATTCCCAGTTAATCAAATAGATTTCAAAGTAAAAATAATATGTAAAAATGGTATATAGTTTAGGAAATAATAATATCCATCATAAAAAAAAATTTATATTTAAGAGAAATATAATTTCTAATGAAAATGATCATAAGAGAGTGATTATTTTAGGATTAAGTTAACAATCAATAAAGAAAGTGAGATTATATAAGAAACTTTTCGACATGTTAATTTTCAATTGAAATACCCATGGATGAAATAATTCAATTTGAAAGAAAAATACCATTAATTATTAATTAATCATAATATTACATGCCAAAGGGGAATCATATACACTATATAAAATAAATTATGTGCATAACCTTACAACATGCCTCAATGGCGGGAAATTGAGACGAAGTCCCTTACATCATGCATCCTTTGGTTGGATGTGATTTAACCTGATATGTAATTGTTTTAATCATCTTATTAATTTATAATAGACCCATATTCATATTACTAATATAATATATTATCCCATTATAACATTTTACCACCCTTTTGTTAATAATATTTCATTTTTGTTTATTTTTTCCTTTAATTTCCTTGTTTTCTCATACGTGTTTTTTCATGAAAGTTTAGGTTCCTGTTCATAGGATATAATATATGACATATACATAATAATAATAACTTTATAAATATAATATTTATTTAATATATTAATTTTAAAACCATTTTTAATATTTTTTCATGGAAAATGTGTCGCATCGCTTCATGGATATGGTAGGTCGTACGTATACAAGAGTGATGATATCATTCCCTTAATCAGTGAAAAGGTAATGAATTGTATGATATACTAATTTTATAGAATTTATATCATGTAATATATATCACATATATTTATTAAATCTATTATTAATACCTTTCATGTAAATATTATGTGAAAAATAAATCACATCAGCTTGTGATGCAGTAGTTTTCCATTCACACAATCGATGTTATCATATTCTAAACAGAATGGAAGTAAAGATGGTATATACAATATTATATTTATAAATAATTATTTTTTATCATAAATATTATATATAAACATTAATTCCATTAGTATATCCAAATGTGATCGGTGTTGATGGAGAATTAGTTACATCATTTTGCGAGGCAGTAGTGATCCGTACACATGATCAAAAATTTCATTTCTCATTTGATGGAAGTTAAGATTACTAGAGATTATGAAATAAAAAATATGAAATATCATTATATATGAAATATTTTTGTTATTATTCTATCATTATTGAATAATATTTTAAATATGTGGTAGAGGAAACAAAAATGAAAATGCTCATTTAATATAGTTACCTCTTCTTCTGATAACCTCTTTGGTTTTTCACAAAAACCCTTCCAATGAAATATTTTTTATCAATAAAATGCATATAAGATTTTTTAAGGGATTAAGTAACATATTTTTTTAGTTCTAGGTCAACACAAGTGGCTTTATAAGTGTAAATAGGGGAGGATAAGGGTGTATTTTTATATTTAGGGGAGAGGGCATACAGGTATTGTTTTAAAAGGTTCAATCACACCCGTATTTCTATCATGAAAAACGCGCCCAAAATGGTCCATTATCAACCAATATAGGTTATAAGGTCTCAATAACTCCATAAAATGGGTTTTGAAAAATTTGGAATCTCATGTTAAACCCAAATCCTCTAAGTTGAACCCCTGAGTAAATCAGTTTTTAACATAAACGCAGTAATTATTTTTTACTTTTTCACAATTTATTTTAGTAAAAATTTAGGTTGAATTTATTATATAGTATAAAATATTATAATTAAAAATATTTAATACATTTATTCAAATTAAATTTATATAAATTATTGACTCCAATTTAAAATTATACTAGTAGACATCATGAAAAATGGGGTTTTCAAAGACAAAATTCTCATAAGTATATAAATTTTTAATATAAAGATATAGTATTAAATTAATTAAAATAAAATAAAATATTTATATTTTAATAAAATTGAAATAATTTTACTTAAAAATAAATTTAAATTTAAATTTAAATTTATCATTGTAATTTATTTAAATGAAATGGTAGTTTTTAATAAAAATTAGTATTTTTCACTATTCACCAAAAAATGAAACATTTTAGAAAAATCCCAAAAGACACCAAAATATAATTTATTATAAAATTATTGAAAAAATTAATTTATTTTTATCTAATAAATATTTTAAATGTTTCAAAAATTAGTTTCACCATAATAGTGTAATAAGCAACGAAATTATTCCCTTAGAAAAAATAGCCTTTTTCAGAAAACATTTCTTTTAATTTTTAATGAATCTTATTTCTATTTGTAATAAAAATATATCCAATGAATATATGTAAACTATATAATTTTTTTAATTTGTTTATTCCTATTCATATCCACCAATTTAAAAGCTATGTTATAATGTTCATGTTTAAATAATAGTGAATTGTTTTCTCATTTAAACTCGGTGTTGTGTTCATTGTAAGATATCAAAGTGGTTGAATTTAGTTAAAATAAGATAAATAATGAATTATAAAGGTGTAACAACATAAATTTTCTAATATTATAATAAATTATTGTAATTATTTTTTCAAAAATTCCATTTTTGTGGAAAAGTGTATTTTTAAATCATATAATGAATTTACAAAAAATTCATTTTCATTATCTAAACCATTATGCATATTTTTTCAAAGAGAATTTTATTCCAAATAATTACTCAAATTTTATTTCTAGATACTAATGGAAAAATATATTACAACTCATTTAAACTTAGGTTATTCAGTATTATATGCTATCAAATAAATAAAACTTTTTAATATATCTTAAAATCTCAGGGTTCTGCATTCTAACCTCTTAAATAGATTATTTCATATCGGTTTTTATCTTGATAATAAAAAGGTTCAAAATTTTAAAATACCCGTTTTTAACCCACATCATGCAAATGGATTATAAAACTTCCTCTTAAGTGTGTAATTGGAAACATAATGATTATCCCAAATTATATAAAATCACATTCTCAGATAAGAACATTAGTGGATAGTCACATATAAGAGAAAAATAACATCCAAGTACTAATAGATAGTGATGCATAAGATGGTCAGAATAATGTTAATGAACAAAAAACTATGAATCAATGTGGGGTGAAAGTCTATAAATTCATCATAAATGAAAGTAAAAGGATAAAATTTTATTTTAAGATCACATTACTAATGTTAATGGATTATTTTAATATCAAAATAGAGTGCACCAGAAAATATACTTTTTTGATTAATTTCCATTTCATTAGCACAACTCCATCCCTAGATTGTGCTTAAATCAATTATACCCCATTACATACTACAAGATATTGATATTCCAGATATATTTTTCATTCTTAAAGCACTACAATTAGCATTTAATCAATCATAAGATCCAAAATTCATTACTTAAGCTTCTAAATATTTTCCAAAACAAAAATGGTAGTGATAATTTATCTAATATGGATAAATGAAATGCCTTAATCTCTAAAACCTCGATAATAAGAGATAAAGTAAAATTTAATCCATTCAATAGATAGTAAAACTTATGAATCATCCAAAATGTGCCTGATGAAATTCAATCACAAAAATACAAAAGATTTGGTCAAATGTTTTTCAAGATAAACCTTAACATTTACCCTAAGAAAAAGTGAAGAAGTTATTAATGTGCCATACCAAATAAGTGAATACCTTGATTATCTAAAAAAACTCTTATAACTAGAATCAATATAAAACCATAGTTAGAACATATATGCTTTCAGAAAATAACAATGTCCTTATTTCTCAAATAAAATAATAGAATAATGAATATATACCATAAATCCAAAAATCTATAAACTTCATCAAAGATATCCTATATGAATTTTTCATCAAATCACTAACCAACTTCAATGATACAAATACTATTAGATTTAGTTCATAATTTTAAATCATCTCTTTATCCCAACTAAAAAACTATGTAGATATTAAGGCTTAATTTTTCATTAATCATTTATTATCTAAAAGTATCATCTTACCACTAAATCACTTTTCTTGGTTTTCATTACCACTCAAAATTTGTTCTAAATTCCTAAAATAAATAATATTATAGAACAATATTAAGATTTTTTATGATTTATATAACCATAATATTTCTTATATAACACTTGTAAAACATAATTCTTGAATCCCAATACATAATCACCTCAATCCTTTTACATAAATGATTTTAATAGAATATTTCCATCCTGGAATAGTAGTTAATCCTTGGATTATATTATAGATTTGGATAATTAAAAAATTAATCATATATATGACAAAAAATTATTTATAAATATGTTGATATATACCATTAATTTACACAAAGAAAACATATTTCACTTCTATTTAGATATTATCCTATGCGCTTCTACCCATATTCTAGACATGATGTAAATAGAACTTTCTTACCACCATGATCATTTCCACCAGAACTGTCCTAAAAGAATATTTCATTTATATTTGATATGATAAGAAACTGGCCAATGTTCATGGTGTTAGTCATTTATCATGAAAATTTATTATCCATAATCAAAAGGTTTCACCCTCATCTTCCCATCTCATTCAGTTGATCAAGAGGAAAATTATTACATTTTTTTATCACATTCATTGTCAACATTATTCATTCTGGTCCTAGTCTCTAACAAAAACTAATAGTGTGACAAATAATAATCATAGTGGGAAACCACATAATCAAGAAAAATTATTTATTGGATGTCTAATCATTTCAAATTATTTTCAACCTATTAAATTTTGTGTTTATCTTAAGCCATCAATGGTTTTTATCTACTCAAATCCTTTATAATGGTTATTAAGGAAAATTTCACTTAACCCAAGAATATCCCTCATTAGTGTCAAAAAAAATCTATAGGGAAGGTACACTCATCATACACTAGAATGATTTTTGTGATTTAATTTGACCAAATCCTTTTGGGGTCATTATCCCCAGATGAATCTATTCCAAAAACACATTCACTTAAAATCTCCATAAAGTTATGTATTTTTAGAAAAAAAACATAATATCTTCTTTATGAAAACATTATAATATTATCTTATACATAGAATTATCCCCAAGGTTCTCAAAAATGTTATCTAATCTTAATCTCTAAATATTAACAAAACCCTTTATGATACGAACTATAATGACCCTAAATATATTTAAATAAATATTACATCCTCCTCCAATGGCCTAAAGGCATTCATTTTTTTATTGATTTTGATAATCCACCTTTCAAGGGGTGAGGTGGAACCCTTACAAGGCCCATAGGTATAAGTATTACATGGCTCGTAGGACTAGAGGAATTCATTGCATGTAGGATTCAAACATTACATACAACCCACACTAACTACTTGGAATTTCTCCACCCCACCATCTTCATCATGTAATTAGCTTTCCACCTTATTAGGGTTGTTTGGCTAGGAATTCTCATGCATACACAAGCTTGTCCTGATGGTAGGTGACATACACTCTCATTATTGTAATCTGCTTAGCTTCTGTTGTGGTGAAAGCTCCTTGTCCATCCTCCTTATAGAGCTTGTTCCTTGTAGGTTGTCTATTTTTCATCTGCACTTAAGGTATCCTGAAGGCCTTGGGGTAGCCCTAACGCCTTACTGGCCTGAAGGCCTGGGTGCCCTGAAGGCCTTAAAGGAACCAGGGACCAAATTGGTGGCTCGAAGGCCCAAATGGGGGCATATTCCTAGCTACTACAGTGTCAAACAGGACCTGGTTCAGTTTCTGCTATAGTACCTACTATAGTACTGTAGAGTTCCCACTACAGTACCTAATACAGTACTGCTACAGTACCTGGAAATTCTTCCTCCACCTGGATTTGATACCTGGTCACTTAGATGCACTTACGGAGTCTTTAACAACCATGTTAAGGCTCATGTGCTACATAAATATGACATTATTTTAGATAAATATTCGTTAAATAATAATATTATACATGCCAAAACATTAAATGTCACTGTCCTTGAATACTAGGCACATAAACATATTATTTAGGTACATTCATCATAATATCTCACGATGTATTTCTCACTTTCCACCCTAATACAAATACCATCCAAAAAAACTTCTTCATAACCTAGGGAAAGGAAACATGAGAATATGTGAGATTAGATAATTGAAAAGTGTAATAGAGGAGATATCAATCAATTTTCATATGAAATAATAATATATTTTTAGGGGTATAAGATCATGACCATGACATACAATGTTCATACCCAATCTATCATAGATCATAAACAAGTGTGATTGCATAAAATGTTATCATTTAAAAATACATTAATCAAAAGGGTTATTTGTCATCACTAATCAATCATGAGAAAATATTTCAAATCATAATCATAAAAATTTGTCAAAAATATTATGGCTCCATCATAGGTATAGAAACCATTTCACGTGTCAGGTTTAACTTAAAAGACCCTAAAATCAAAGTGAATGAAGAATAAAAACTTATATCCCATGTCATAATGGATCAATAATCATCAATTATATCCCATAGTGGATGAGGAAACCCTATATTTTTTCCAAAGTAGATCAATCAATTCAACATTTTTCCTATAGTGGATCGAGTACATCAACCTATTTTCCAAATTCGATCAATAAAATATAATTTTTTCCCATAATTATCTCAATATGTATAAAATTTTTATCAATTAATTGGAGGGATATATAATTATAGACCCATCCATCATATAATATAACTATAAATATGTGTTTTATAAAAATCTTAAAACATTCATCATATCATTATAAAAGATATTTTATAAAGGAAACGAGTTTTATAAACATTTCATTATTTCATCATAACATAACCCATGGAAAATAAAAGCATTTCATAAAAATATCATAATCCTAATCATAAACCATCCATAAAAATAAATATTATAGTATCATTGGATTATTTTTTTTAATAAATAATAATTAACATCAAAGGATTTTTTTTAAAGTTGAAAATTCCTTTAAAAAGTCACAGGAATATTTCTTGAGGAAAATAAGATTTTCATTTTGATCTCTCGACTTTAAAATATAAAAATTTATTAAATATTAAGAAAAATATTTTCATTGAAAATAACCATGGAAACTTGTATAGGAAGCTTCAAATATTTTAGTGGTCATGATAAAAGAAATTTTTTCATGCTGTGTAAGTTAGAATAAATATTCATTTCACATTTTTTTGGAAAAATTCAAAGTTCGTTGTTTGAAAGACAAAAAATATATTTTACTAAATTTTTTTATATAAATTCAAATATGGGTAGAAATGAAATTAAAATTTCATAGTAAAATATTAAAATATTCAAGGAATAAATTTAAAGAAAACATGGATATGAGATCAAAATATTCACAACTGAAAATTAAAACTAAGTTAGCTTTCTTTAAAATACTTATTTCGGTCTATTGAGTACTTAAAGTGACGAAACTGAAATGAAAACATATATTCAATATAAATAACCAATATATAATAAAAATTAAATGGAATTATCATTTAAGGATCATATAATTTTCTCAATGTAATTTTAAGCATAAACAATATCAAATAAAATGGGATTGAGATGTAAATATATTACTTCAAGTCTCATCTTTCATCATACACATTCAAACATAATTTATAATAAAATAAAATTTTTTATAATTATATACCTTAAAAATATAAATAATTATAATATCATATATTATCTACTTATAACATTTCATCACCCATTTACTAATAATTCTTTAATAAAATCATTGTTTGTAGGTGTTAATTGTTTTATTTTTCTTGAGAGTTTTCATTTTGTAGTTCCAGTTCTTGTAATTTGATCATAGTTATATTATATATAAAATGTTAAAAAATATAAATATAATATATATTCATTATATATATATATATATGTTCATCCAAAAATGATACTTATATAAAACATTAATTACATTATTCATGTAGATGGTGGGTGGTATGTATGCATGCATGATGTTTTCACTTTTTTAAGGATGAAACAAAAGACAGATAAATAATAATTTAACTTTACATAATCAGTATTTTATCATATAATTTATATATATTCATTTATTTTATCCTTATTACCATCCATGTAAACTAGAAATGAAAAAAAAAATTGCATCTCTTTGTAGAGGTGGTAGTCCACATGTATGCATGAACGACGTAATCATTTTCCAACATATGGGAAGGTAAGAAGGTAGATATGATATTATAATTCTATAATAATAAATATTTCATAAATATTATACATAAAAATTCATCATTTCACAATAACCATCTGTGAAATATGGTTTTGGAAAATTAATTGTATAGTTATGTGGATGTGGAAGTCCACACATTCGCACGAGCGATACTTGCAGTTCTCATTTAATGGAATAAATGGAGGGTTATGATGGTTACATAATACAAATAAAAAATTATATTAAGGATAAATATGTTATTATCTCCTCATTTAAGGTTACATATTTTAATGAGGTAGAAGAAATAATAAATTGAATGAGGTTAGGTAAAAGGATTACCTCTTCTTTTGAAGGCATCCTTTAGATACATTCTAATGGACCCTTTGAATACTCTTATAAGAATGCTAGAAACTATAATTATTTAATAATAAAGTTTTTAAGATAAATTTTAAGGTTTTTTTCAATATAGATTGCTCAAATCGTGTGAGGTAGAGTGCAGAAGTGTTACCCTTTTATAAGTGAAGAGAGGCACACTCTTAGAATTACAGAAATTATTAAACTAGTATAAATTAATTCCCATGTTAAAGGGAATCCTAATTAATATATTTAGAATTTATTATGATTAATAATATAAATTATACCATCCAATAAAACTTATACAAGTTCTGGTGATTTTTTCACCCTTATATCTTTGTTTTAACCCCTAGTTTCCCCTTTCGACAATTTCCATATTATCAATGGTTTTTACTCTTTAAGGTTCATGAATGTTTCAATAAAAATCCAGTTGACCCATAAATATAAAATGGTTGAAACTTTAAACCCTATACCATTAACATGTCCTAATATTTTATTTTTATTAATTTAAAATCATTTAATTAAAAAAATATTATTATTAAATATCATTAATTTTATTTTTAGAAATATCCAATTATATTGTTTTTAATTTCATCAAAATAGTAATTTAACTATAATATAAACCTTTAAAATATCCCTAATATGATATATTTACCTAAAAACAATTTTAACATAGTAATTCACCCAAATTGTATTAATTTTATCATTTTTAATATAATTTATTTTATTTTTTTTATTAATTGAATAAATAATATATCGACGTTGTGTAATAATTTAGGATAATTAATCAATCAATAAAAAGTAAAAATAAATAAGAATGATAAAAAATTAATAAAAATTTCCAATTAACATTTATAAATGAACTCATTATCTTTTTTCCTTATGTAAAAATTTAGAGTTATTATAGTCAATAGAGTGATATTTTGTATTTATTCATTTCGGAAATTAAAATAAAAGTCATAATAAAAACAATATGGTATTAAGTATCAATATATTGAAGATTTGGAATGAATGTTCCCAAATATATCCATATAATAAGATAAAATAAAGTGTTAGAGAAATATTAAATCCTTACCCAAAAGTTTTAACCATTTTTTACGTGTTTTACCTTGTCGAGGTAACAAATATTTTCCAAGGTTAATATTCAAAACGATAAATATAAAAGGAAACTATTGGCCAAATTTAACACTCTTGATTTCAAATATGGAATCCATTTTTCAAGATTCAATCCACAGAAGTGGCAGAATTTAATTTCATTTTAAACCTATAAAACATGAAAAAAGGTAGTTTTCCAAACAAAAATGTTTTCTGTAAGATATAATTTTTTTATACTAAAATGGAACATAGAATTAAATAAAATGAAACTAATTGGATTACTAATAATATAAATGAGATAAAATTACTTTAAAACTCATTTTAAAATAAAATAGAACATTTTAAATTCCCGAAACGAAAATATTATTTTAAATAACAATCGGTATTTTTTAACTATTCATAAAAAAATCAATCTTCTTGGAAAATTATCAACACTTCACTCTAAAAAATTTTGACACGATGATTTCAAAAATTAAATTCATTTTCTCAAATGCATTTTAAATAATTTTTATAAATTAATTATCTTGTTTTCTCAAAAAAATCAATAAGTCACATTTTTAAGAAAAAAGGTTTTTTATAGCATATACTGAATTTGTGTAAAAATGCATTTGATTTCTCTAAAAAATATTGTATATTTAAAAAAAATGTGGTTTATAATATTAATTATAACAAATTAATGGCTATTTTATAATGTTATACTATGTTACGATTTATTTAAGCTCAGGGTTGCATGCATGGCAAGCAATCAAATAAATTAAATTTATTAATAAATAATAAAATCTATAGATATTTTAAACAATAAATGTAAGGAGGTGATGAAAATAAAATATTCCATTATTGGAGGAGAAAGTTTAAATGTTACACGAATGATGTTTTTGTTTTTATACGAGAATCGAAAAGGGTTGTTAGTGGTTATTCCATATATATAAAAAAACTTCAGTATACTAATAATATTTTTGAAATTATATTATACTAGGTAAAATATGTTTATAAATAGGTAGAATAATAAGAATGTATTATTGATTATATATGATAAAAAACTTACATAGAGTAATTTGATTTCTTCTTGGAAACCAACTTAATTAAAAATGGATTTGGGAAATTTCAATCGACTAGAAGCTCATGAATGTGGGAAAAATATTTTCAATAAAAAATAAATCTTATTAGAGGAGATAATTTTAATTTCTTATGTATATTTGAAGCAGTGGAGGATACCCCATTTCTGAATAAAGGGAATTGAATTTTTTAAAATATTCAAAATGTTATATTAAAGGCATGTCATTTCCCAAAAAAAGGTGTCTCCTAAATTGGTAAATAATGGAGAAGGGATAATTCAAGGATGATCCACCTATCTTAGACACAAATAAGGTATTAGGATTTTTATATTTAGTAATATTCCCATAATTAACCTTTTAAACATAATTTAATTTTATCACTATAACTAATTTTTTAACCTCGGTAACTTATTTTTATGAAAAAAAATGAAATTACCATTATTTTCTATTTTGAATATTCTGATAAAAAATATGAAAATAATTTTATATGATTCATTTTATAAAATTGATAAAAATTAATTTTTATATAAACATGCATAAGGTAAAAAACTAATTTTAGAAAAAAATCTCTCTTCAAATAATAAATTGAATTTATGATTCTCTTATAAATAACTATTAGATGAACGTAAAATTATTTTGTTGTATATATTATTAATTAATTTTTTTAAAGTAATTATTTTACTATGATATAATAATATGAATAGCATATAGAAGGGAAATTTTTAGTAAAATTCCTTTTATGCATGAAATGTTTTCATTACTTATTTATCTACACTGATTGAATTGTATCAATGCATTGTTATTAAAAATTAAAATTATTTTCCTTTAAATTTTTAAATTTTAAATGCATACAATACTTGTGAGATATATAAGTAAATTATTAAATAAATAATTATATATTTACATCATTTGAACTTATACATACAAAACTCTTTGGGATATTCATGTAAGACATGAAGATAAGATAAGTACTGGTTGATGTTGTGGGAGGCAGTTTAGCTACCATTGATCTTATTTCAATTTCTGTTCACTTGAACTTTTTTTGGAAATAATTTCTATCAACCATTAATTTTTGGAGTTCATCATGGTTTTGGTAGAGGGAAACCCCAAGAGAAACTACCTCCCATCAAAGGTCAAACAAATAATCTTCATAAGGAATACATCTACTAATTGATGACATTTATTCATTTTTTCTATATATATTTCATAATGTTATTACTTATATTATACCTACTAATTTAATAGTTATATTATAGTAGTAAAATTAGTTATTTTGATTTAAATTATCACATTTTTATTTTATATTGGTGTTGTGTATAAAATTGAATACACAAAATAGTATTTATTTGAAAGTAAAATAAATACTAAAAATTTATAGAGTTACAACAAAGCCATCTGCCTAAAATTCATATAATAATTTGAATGGATCTGATATATCCTCATTTACTCTTAAATCTTCTATAACTTTTCTATTTTTTTCAACTCAATTCCGACACATTAAAAAATGAATCACTAATCAACATTTAGAAAACTCTCTACCCACAGTATCTCTCATATCGGGCCACAAAAGGTTCCATATTGATAGTGGACTAGCAGTAGTAATTTTATAAAAACTCTACTAACAGTAGATGATCATCCAAAACACTACCCAAATTAACCACATAATCCCCCAATATATATTGGATAATCTAAATGGTTCTCTTAGTGTGGTCATCTATTTTGGGGTAGAATTTCATACTGAATAATAATTGGGTACCAAAAGCCTCAAAGAAGACCCTCAATAACTATAACATGAACTGAATGTCACAGTCAGGGACCACCATAAAAGGAAAAACATTCAATCATATCATCTCATTATGGTATAGGTTTCTAAATATTTTCACTCAAATACACTTTTGAATGGGAAAAATATGTGATTACTAGGTTAATCGACCAATACTCACAAAGATAGCTTCATGAACCTTCTTTTAATATGGAATTCTAGCAATAAAATCCATCAATATACTATACCAGTTCCACTTTGGAACCACAATTGGTTGGATAAATCCCATGGGAACCAAGTTTTTAGCCTTAACATTCTAACATGTGTGACATCACAATATGAAATCAAAATCACTAAACTTCATACCAACCCACCAAAATTGGATCTTGTGCTATTGGTATATATTTTTCACACTAGGATGAACTTTCAAAGGGGAAGCGTGAAACTCTATAAACACCTATTCTCACAACTCATCTAGAATCGTAGTCTTCCCTAGGAATATAATGACATGCTCGTACCTTCATATACCAATTTGGTTATATATCATTAGAATATTTATTTATATAATACCATGTAATTTAGACCACCAAGTTGGGCCTCCAAAAATCAGTGAAGAAGTGTGGGAACCACCACTATCTAAAAAAGGTAATTAATGTCTCCCTCTTACTCTAAGACCAACTGTAATGAGTCCAATTACTCATAAACCTCATACACCAACAAAGCATAGGATGTTTATCTAAGAACATAAGAATCCAAGTTTCCCATAATTAGAGCATATACTATCTAAAATTAAAAATCCTATAGAAAATATAGCTATTTAACCTCTTATATATTGATATATATCTGGGAGAAAAAATACTTGAGACTCTTATGATCTACATAATCCACCAATCACTCCCTAAAAAGATAGTGTTTTAAGTCTTCAAGGAAAGGACTAATTCTAAAAGCTTCAATTCATAGGTAATGTAGTTTGACTCATTTATCCTTAGTTTCCTAAAAACGTAATCAATAACTTTATATATTTTTATTTACATATATCAAAACCCATCTTTAGATTCATCAAAAAACACAAAATAATCAACTCATTCCTTTATAAAATATATAATCGGGGTATTGATAAACCTCTACCTTAGATCTTGGAATCTCTCTCACAATGATAAGACCAAATTAATGGATCCTACTTTTGGGTAATGAATTTTTGGGGAGCTATAATCTTGTAGAATTCCACCACTAATCATAGGTAATACTCAGATAATCCAAGAAAACTACACACCATTTATATAGCCTTCAGTGTATCTCAATACATAAATTATTAAATTTTAAATAGTCTAGCAACTACTCTACCCTATTAGATAACCTTACCTGTGAAATAAACTTCCTCAAATTAGAAAATGTATCTTTATAGTTTATAGAATTGTTAATTTCCCTAAAGAAATACTTGAAAGATACTCTAATATCAAACATTCTCCCCTATATCATGAAATAGCTGTGGATATAATCAATAAAAAGCACCGATAAATAGTCTAGGTTTAGTATGAAGATCTTGTTTTTGTTTCCCATGATCTTTTAAGGGGAATTCAATACTTTAAATGGAATCATTTGAAACTCATAGTAGTTTTAGTGACACATGTCTACCATCTTTGAGATATCCTCCTTAAGAACCATAAGTATATGATATCCAAACTAATGACTGATATTTGAGAACTAATTTACATATTTCATATATTAAAAGAGAATAGTTATCCTAGAAAGATAGTTTTTTCATTCAATTTAGCTAGATTTGATAGAAATAGTCGATGTAAAACCTCAATCTCCAAAAAAATTCATAAAAAATAGAACACCAGATTCCTTGGATGATATAGTGGGTTTGGTGAAACATTTGTCTAAAAGGTTGTCAAATTTCATTTCATGATCCTTGAGCTCAACCAGATCTATCTAATAAGATGCATTCGATATTGAGTCTTTACAATAGAATATTTCTATCTGGTCGAGCTAACATTAAAGAAACAAATACTCTCCTATAAAGATAAATGATTTCTTTTAATAACTTAAAGATGTAAATTTGTTCACAAAATGTACGTGAAATTAATTTCACGATTCTTAAACTCAACTAGAGGCATCTAATAAATTATAAAATAAATTGGTATGGTCCTATGGTGAAAATTAATTTTGAAATAAACCTATCAGTGTAGGGGTAACCTTGTAATACCTTCTAGTGAAACACCCATTTAATCCTTTATAATAACAATAAATGGATCCAACAAAGCATCTGAAAATAAAAAAAAAATCTATCAAGTTGCTAGAAAATTGGTTAAATTAACATGATGTTTTTTAATATACATCCTCCTTAAGTGTTTCACTCACCTGTGAAGGTTAATCTTGACCCCTGTGGATGATAAAAAAACCATAAAATAATCAGAATATAAAAATCTTGTATAGTTTATAACCATTCCATACCATGTATAATAACATAATGTTTCATATTATCCATAATGAGATCCTATAATAACCTCTCCCAAGTGAATGTAATCTCACACTAACAAAAGATAATAGAGATAGGGTGATTACCCCTTGTATGAGTCTTTAGATGAAAGGTTTTAGTTATGGGTCATTCTAGATATATAACTCACAAACTAATGATACATTGATAAAATATTTTGTCACACCAATGATTATAATTGTAACTTCAAAGTATAGAATACAAATGTCAGTCCTTGAACTATATCTGTTGTTGTAATATTATAACATCCCATCATATGAATAATCCCATGAACCTAGATAATATCACCATCTACTTGATGAGGATCACTTAGAGGTGGTGGTAGTAGAAGTGGATCCAAACATCACACACCACCTACTTTTCCAAATACACCACCTTCCCCTTTCCTTAATCCACTTCTAGGTGGGATGCCTTTACATATTAGGGAGGCCCCAAATCCCAATGATGCATCTGTCATTGTTTTTTTTTCATAGTTCCACATTAGTGTCTATAGTTTCTCAACAAGTTTGAAAATATTGATCCATATGACCCCTATCTATGGAAGAAAAAAAAATTGGGTCTCCCTTCTAGTAATTACCCCTATGGTATCCCTTTATTATTGATCCTTAATACCAATATCATGAGTGTCAATTCATCTAATAGAGTGATCATGATGGAAAACATGAAATAGTTTTAGTTGATTACTATACCTATGGTAGACCAAACCATTCCCCAATCCTGGGTTATGACTCCAGTAGGAACATCTCAATCAAAAAGAATCACTACCTAACATTGATATATATGGTAATTAAAAACATCATAATTATAAATTTCATCTCACTCTAGAGTCCTCTATCAAACATCCAAGATTACAAAAACTCATCACATAATAGATCTAAGGATTACCTCTCAATTTCTATAAACCTTGATTTCTAATCCACCAAAGTCATGTTCTATACAAAAGATCCAATAGCCCCTAAACATATACCATCCTCAATATCTCGAAATTGTAATTATCAATAAACAAGAAATCCAAATCCAATGAGGTTTAAATGGACCCAATGTCAGTCTAAGTGGTCAATATTTACCAATAACTAGTTATTCCCTATAGAAGTCTTGATACAAGAATAACATTATGTTCAATGGAAGACCTAACCTGATATAATACACAAATCATGGAATCATGAAAATTGTCTTACACATGAGGTCTAGTATTTCCTATAAAATTAAGAGAACATTGGAACTAAAACACATAAAGCACACTCAATATATAGGTACTTTTATCATAATCAATTGGCAATTCCATATACTTAGTGTGTGGTTCTACACTCTGTACAACGGATCAGGGGGGTTACCCTACACTCTTGGGGAAGATATTACATTCTATTAGGTCCCCATAATATCACTTCATCTCTCAAATGATCATGGTCTTGAGGACAAATTAATGACATGTGTTCACCATAGACCTGACTCTATATCTAATCTATATTTCAATGGGGTTGAAACCTACACTCTCATAAAATTAACCCATGGTTATTAAATTATATATATTTAAACTCACTAAAAATGCATTGAGAAAAATAACAAATTGACACACTAAATGAAGCATGTACCATCTTATTATGCCCTACAAACAATTCCTAAGAGGTATGTGTCAACTAAAAGATTATCATAGTCTTTTTGAATGGATAAAGAAAATGATCTCATCGATTATGGGTTTCCTAGAATGTCAAATAAACCAAAGACCCCTTAAAACCTTTTTCATGAGTTTCCTAAATAAGGACTCATAAAAAACTATAAACGCTATCCAAAAGTTATACCATCCCAAATACCACATTGGCATGGAAAGACCCATCATGATCTCATCTAGGCTAGTGGTTAGAGAGTAATTGCACCCCAAAATCAATTCTAATAGGCCAAGATCTGGTGAATAGTAACAAGAAGGAAGTCATTACACAGGAGAACATTTCATAATAAAGATTCACACATCCACATATCTCATGAATGGAATAAAAAATATAATACTACACACAAAAATCAGACATATTAGAAAACCCATGTTACACATCCTAAACATCTAAAGTATGATAAAAGAAACACTAAAAGGTTTGGTAAAACAAGACTAAACTCCCCGAAATAATGATATAAATCTAGAAATGTATAACATAAAAATATAGTATCTATAGACATGAGAACTTTCAATATTCAACAATAATGTTTGTAAATGATATTTATAACTACAATATCCTTGTCCACTAAAGTCGCCTCTAAACTAAATGTCCTTTTCTCTAACATAACATGTGTTAGAAAAAATATTTTGTATCATTCAGATAAAAATATTCAATAGGATTCCACAAAAACACAGATTTAGATAAAAAGATAATTCCTCTAAAGTCTAATAAATTTAAAAGCACAAAGTTTCCCATATTTTCTTTATGAGATTTGAAAACTAATTTCATAACCAAACCTAAGCAGATAGCCAATGTGTTAATCATTTCAGGAAAGTAACCATGCATTGTTAATGTACTAAAATACCCATAACACCCATTCCACAAAACATTTGTGATCTAACTTGACTCTTATAAATACTTGTATTGGGGTTTCATACCATATAATGGAATATAAATTTCATTTTAGGGATTACCTAACCCCAATAGAGGACCACAACTTGACACATAGGGGAGTAAAAACTCCATGAATAAAGGATCACATGTTAATACACAAGGGTAATAGAACTCCTACTAACATATTGGAGACCATTAACTATTGTGATTGTGCGTCTAGTGAGTTTAAAAAATACCATAAAACGAGGATTATTCCCTATCACCTAGGGCATTTTTGAGTCAATTTATTCTCCAACATACTCACAAGGACCATATTGTTATCTCTACAGAGATAAGATCCTTGAAAAAGTTGAAATGACTCACCCATGATATTTCATGATAAGGTGTGTTAAACCCTAATTCTCTACATATGAAAATGATCAAAACAAAATACTAACTTTCCAAATTATGACTCCTAGGAGAGAATATATGAAAATGGAATAAATCACAAAGTATATGGAATGAACAATGTTATACAAGGTCTAGGATCTTCACATTGAAGTTGGGTGTGTAAAATAGTCATTATTACATGTAGGTTTTACCAACACAAAATATTAATATAAAGTTACATGGTGTCTTTAATCCTAGAGATATCTATTAATGTTCCTCAATTTTTCAATCATGCAGAGTTTACCTACATAGTGTGTTGATAGGGTGACACACTATGTGGGACCCCAGGCCAATTGGGTGTGTATTTACATAGGATCCTGAGTTGTGTCATCGTTGAACAAATGGTGTGGGTGTATAAGGTTATTCAATAGTATACTCTAGTATAATCTAGCTAATGTATTCTTCTAAACTTAGTGGCTGACATATAGTTTCACACCATGTGTTACTATATTTTATGTTTAAATGTAACTGTCAAGCCCAAATCACCTGATGGGAACCCAAGATGGTGATACCACATAACCTCAAGCCCATTTGTGACCTAAATACAAAATCTAGGTGTTATATTTGACTCTATTGAAAATTTTAAATGACCCATCCATGTGGTTGAAAAATCAAAACCTATTGAAAAAACAAGGACCCAATAGGGTATCTGGCAGTACAAAATATAATATATTAATGGTCTACATGATGGATCTAGATAAAAAATAAATTGTAGAATCATATACATATTATTAAATAGATACAATACAATTTATATCAATAACCAACTAGAAAACATGTTGATACATGTGTTGTAAAAATAAGAAAATAAAATATAAAATAGCCTTTGGCCCAACCCACATGTCTTACTCTAGCCAAGTCATCGGCCTCAGAAATGATATGCATCCCATGAAATGTGAAAAGTTACAGAAAAATACCTATTCCTAAAATAAAAGAAGAAGTTATACCCAAAACAATAAAACATATTTTATATATCTGGAAAGGTGGTGAGTTCAATGACCCTCTAGGATTCCCCTACTCACCTCAATACAATGAGTGTTGTTGCGATGGAGATGTTGTTGATGTAGACATTGGGAGATTGAAATTCTTTCCCAATATAACCCACCAACTCATAAACATAAAAAAAGGAATACAAGAAAACCATGC
Organism: Viscum album; assembly: GCA_963277665.1. NCBI lineage: Eukaryota > Viridiplantae > Streptophyta > Magnoliopsida > Santalales > Viscaceae > Viscum > Viscum album. The sequence continues at coordinate 366,699,291 of OY728119.1, read as the reverse complement.
ATATTATTCTGTATTTAGAATATATAAACACCCCAAAGACTCATACTAAAACAACCAAACCACCTAGGAAGGACCCACCTTCCTATAATTGAATATATATATATATATATATATATATAATCTGATGAAATAATGATGTATACCACATTTCTACTCCCATATCAATAGATGTAACCATCATGTCATATCTCCAGTATCCAACTAATCACTCAACCATGTCTTACCTAGCACATCAGTCACTTCACTACTCATAAATAGCTAAAAACCATAAATGTAAATAAAAATAAAGATCCAATAAAGAATAGAAAAATGTGTAATAAAAAATGTCCAAACCATCAACCATATATAAAAAAATACTAAGATAATGTAAATCATAAAATAAAGGAAGCAGTCCAACAGCATGAAATAACATCCCCAACTCTCACACCCTTCCCTACCTCATATCAATGGTCCTCATCAAAATTATTTTTTTAAAATCCTCATTGAGAACAATTAGTTTAGTCCAACCCATCCCTAGTCATCTCAGGGTCTAGATCTCAATAAATGAACATATAATCAGGGTTTCACACTAATAACTCAGATCATACAACAAAACTATCATCAATAAACAAAAATATTGTGTCATGTCCATGGTCTTACCTCATGTGTATTCCTAGAAATATTCTGGTCAACTCACATCTAGACACCAATGTATAGTTGAACATCTAAAGTAATTCATACCTCAACTGTGAAAAAAAACAAGATATTTGACCTCACAAGAAAATAACACATTCTCTTCATGTGAATCATTATTCTTTATGTTCATCCAAAACATAACCTCCCATAGTGATTAACACTCTACCAAGATATCTATTATACAAGTCATAATGAATCTCCAACTCTATTTTTAGTCTCATAAAAATTCATAACCAAACATAAACTAGGAGAATATCATTATATTCCTCTCAAAAATATATAGTATATACTTAAAATATCTGAATCCAACTCTAGATATGTACAAATAATCCATTTGAAACTAGTTATACCTCTCAAGAATATGGATAAAACTATGACTCCAATAATCTAGGAACTAACTTCCACCTCAAAAACTAAAGTCGAACAAAAATATCCCCTCTAAGAAACTATGAAGACCAATCAAAATCACTAAAATTTAAATGACTTCATAAACTATAATGGTTAATGACTCGCCCCACACTCGATCAATCCCAATATCTCACACCCATCCAGAGGGTATCCTGAGGTCCCTAAGGACATACACCAAAAAAGAAACCCAATAAACATCACAACTGGTCCAACCAAACCATCATCTAAGGGAATATTCCTCTTATAGGTCATAATATATCATGAATCACCATGTACCCATAGGTAACAAACTAAGAAACCATGATCAGGAATGACACATTTAATTATATGAACATTATAAAATATGGTTTCACCTACATAGGGGAAAATAGACCCAAACATGTTTCATAAAAACTTATGGCCATTATATTAAATAAAATTAAAATCCCTAACTTACAAACCATTTAGAAAAGGCACCAAATTCAATAATTACTCATGCTAATCACTATTCCAAAATCCAAAAAACCTTTTTTATATAATCCCCCAATTTTTTGAAATATTATTTCAAAAAAATTCCATTGAACTACATTTTTCCAATGAAATTTCATTTTAAAAAACACCCCTTTTATATAATTTTTAAAAAGTAAAATCCATTTACAATTGAAACCCAACTCACAACATCAAAACCCCTATAAGAAAAAAAATTAGAACTCATCTAGCCAAGGTTCCACCGATGAACTATGTTGTATCTTATGTAGTCGCTGCTAATTACTAGGATAACATAACGACCCAAAAATTTCTCATTCGATGCATAACTCAGTTTTTTAGATTCCAAATTCATGAGACCTATCGGGTTTAAAATGATAAATTTAACCAAAAATAAAACCACTAAATAAATTTTATATTTTTATTGATCTCAAGATGCGATATTTACCCCCGGATTACTTGGGGTGGAATTATGATCATGTTGAATTTTAATAGATTTTTAAGATTAAAAAGATTAATTAATATTATTCATGAAAGCACAGAAAGAAATATCTCTTAAAATAGAGGTAATATAAAAATTATAACACTATAATTGTGTTTCAAATGTGTACTTTTTCAGAGGAAATGATTAAATTATATTCCCTAGGGAAATAACGTGGACCTGGTATGCTCAATCATTTTAATAAAAACATCATTTAACCTAATTATATGTTATAAATACACATTTATACAATTTCTAATACATTTTGTTGTTTCCACCAATAGAGGAACCCAAAATAGATTTAATGGGATTTTACATCCACTTCTATGGAGAGGCCAATGAATCTAAAATCATAAGTGAATTCGGTAAAATAACAACAATAATTATCAAATTGGGTGATACCAATTAAAGGATTGGTGTCACAATGATTCCACATTAAGTTCAGACTCTTCATTTTGTTTCTACCTCAATATTCATTATATGTGGTTATTGAATTTACATTAATGATTATTTCAAATGGGTTTGTCTTATTTATCATGGACTGAAATGGGAAAGATTCAATGATTGACTTATTTTGTTAATGAATTCTTCATCAAAAATTCATGAACCAATTTCTTACAATCATAGATTCTTCTCAGGTGTCAATTGGGACTCTTTTATTCATATTTTATAGTGATCATATTATTTCAAATTAAATTAGTGATATAGATGAATTTAGGTAATTCCAAGACACCCCATAATATTGTGTGGTGCCCAGATCGGTAGTATCCACGTTACCTCAAATATACCACCCCATATTCTAGAGGTTGTTTACTTGTGGTGAGGTCCTATAAGATGTTTTTGGTGAGTATATACCAATGTTATCAAAGTGTAAAATATAGTGTAAATAAAATAAATAAATTATAATATGCATATGAACATCACAACCTGGGAAAGTGTTGTTAAAATAAATACTATACCACATGGGATAATAAATGAATGTGTCATACAGAATGCAATTGATCACCCATGGAAGATCATACATAATGGGTATTATCACTATCGGCCCATCGAGGTCCTCCTAGTCAGAGAAAATCCAAGTGTAGTAAACCAAATCCCACCTTTTATAGGATAAGGGATGGAGAGAACAACTAAGAATGTATAAATAAAATGCAGGCATCAGCCTAAGTACTTTCACACATGCACCCAAACAACTCCATGAAAAAGTGCATAGGAATAGAATAAAAACATTAACATCTTGAGTAAATCCATGCATGCAATAAACTTTATTGAATACATTAGATTTTTAAAAATATATCCAAATCAAAAAGGTGAAAATTAAAAATCCCAACCATAAATGAGGACCCAACCAGACCATAGTAACAATAAAGGAATACTAAAGAGATGCGAACTCCTGATCTCCAAGTCTAACTAACCTACACAGTCAATTCCTCCAAGTACCTCTAAACTCCACTGATGTCTTCATTGATCTATATTTTATTGTACAAGACACAACATGTATTGGAAAATACCTTATAAGGATAATTATATACACACCATATAGGATTCATCAAAAATCATAATGGGATAAATAGAAAGATAAAATATAATTCATCTCAACGCATAGTAAGAGAGAAAACATAACCCAATATATAAATTCTCATAAATAAATATAGATAAGAGATAAAGGGAATATTCATCTCTGTAGCCCATGAAAGGATAATGAGTCTGACTATAGCTACAAAGTCCCAACTTTGATGGACAACATCTCATGTGTCTATCTAAGAAATTGTGTGGAGGACCCACACCTCACCACTAGGTTTCAATGTTGAGGGAGAATAATCTCTAATAGAGGACTTTCACCCTAATACGATAAGGGGTAACACTCAATAGATAGAGGACTCATGTCCTATTGCGATAGGTGGTTCCACACAGTGGATAGAGGAACAGATCTCTAGTGTTATAGGGGGTATCATTTGGTGGATAGATAACTCATTCCCTGGTGCATTAGGGGGTGTTACTCAGTGGATAGAGGACTCGTTCCCTAGTGCATCAGGGGGTGTTACTCAGTGGATAGTGGAAATACACCCTAGTGTGATTGGGGGATCCACACATCCTATATAGAATGTATGTGGATTCATACCATGATATGGAAAGAGGGTTACTAACCCTGGAATATCTCTGAGGATCCATCTTGGTCACTATTATCGGCCAACTACCTCTTTAAGAAGAATCACTCTTGAAACACCTCACATTGTATCTTGAAATCCACTATGAAGGCAACCATTACATTTACATGGAAACCCACATGATATAGACTACTCATGGTCCAAAATACTTGTTTAAATGAAGGAGATATAGAACATATAAGTACATGGAAAAGTATATGGTGTGTATTTGGGGTCACACAGCACTTGACCTTGCCTCATTACCAAGGAATGTTCTCCCATGGACATGTCCTGGGAAGCCAAGGCATGAAACATGTTTCGTAAAGGTGATACATGATGTTTCTTGGTGACTTAGACCCATATCATGCCCTTCCAATCTGTTCTCAAGTATGTCATAACATGACCATGTACATGGTCATGTTGAAGTATCCTGGCCATGTCTAAGTACAAAGTCATGCTCATGTACTCTGGTTTTGATCATGTGTCTAATCTTGTCCATGGCCATGTACTCCATGAGTACACATCAATATTTCATCAATAATCCATAAGGGGGTAGGTGGGGTATATATGATATGTGATGTTTATCTCTTCCTGAAAACATATCCACCACAACCAGCAGACTACACGGTGTGTGTTCTTCACAGTACATGCCATATAGGTAGGTTTTTTTGTAGAAACCCAAAAATGATTCATGTGCCTTTCTCACATTATCACTACCATCATTTTCACAGTGATTCTCCCAAAGGTTTTGGATTTTATGTTGTTTACATTTGATCCCTCACCAATGGACAGACTCCAACAACTAGAAACCCGAATGGCTCCTCTCATCACACCAAGCCAATCTCCTCACCACTCCAGATCCCAAATCCAGGGAGAAATCTCCCACAACCTAAAAATCATCATGATCCATAATAAAATCACCAACCCATTTATCATTCACACGACCACCACAAATTCATGGGGTTGATAATTCTCGAAACCACCCTAAAAATATCAAACCTTAACAACATGGGACAATAGGAAATAATTCTAAGAACAGTGTTAATAAATGAACACACAAAATGCTGATAAATATCATTGTATTGTACAATCCCAACCAATAGTTATAAAATTTAGGATCAATGAAGGTATCATGTAATAACAAAAGTAAACTATTTTAAACAATTTAGTTTACATTGAACTCATGTGATTAATGTATAATCACATATCATGATAAATAAGATAGTCATATCATTTATTATTCAATCAAAAAGTGCATAAATCCATAAAAATGTGCCCTACCATGATTATAAATCAATAGTTGGTCAAGAGTGTATTCACGAGCACTGAATAATATCAAATGTGTTCCCTGCCTCCATCTCAATCCACCTCAACCTAATTTTTGTTCCCCATCTTCTAATTTTTTAGCACTAGTGAAAAATGACCCCCTATCAAATCATCTTATTGTAATACAGCTAACTGAGGAAATATTCTATAAACTGGTATTTATTCAGGGAGGATTAGGTTAGGTCATTTAATAAAATTAAATTATTTATTTATTTATTTTATTAATGCAACCTTGCAATGGATTCCTTAAATAAAATGTCATATATCGACCAACCTAAGGTCGTTCATAGGGTAAACCTTGGATACCAAAATCAACTATTACCTCATATTTCCCATAAGAGGATTCTATCAATGTTAACCCAAAAATAAACCAAAATGGTGCTTGTGTGTGCTTCATAATATATTAATATTTTAAATATATTAATTTAGGGGTCCCGTGACACCCAAATATCATGCTCAATCTGTGTATAAATCCATATATATATATATATATATAATTTCAACAAAATAAATTTTCAAAATAAGAGTTGTTACATTCTCCCCTCCTTCATGTATTTTCACAAAATAAAAAGAAAAAGATATTAAAAAAATTGTGTATAATAATCCCAAATTTGGCTCTCACACTCTTAGGATATCTCTTGCATGCTCCCACATTGTCAAAGAACCTAAACCAATGGAATGGTTTATCCACACCGGATCCTCTCTTTCTGATCCTTGATTTCCATTAGTTACTAAATGAAGTTTGATCCGTCCCTGAAGTCCATCTCTCCCCATCAAATTATGTGAAAATGTTCATGCATGTATCTTCTCAGCAATAATGCATAGAAAAAATCGTCCACTTGGTCTAACTATGGGGGAAAATATAGGTGGTAAGGAACCTTATAAACCATTGTAGGATATCAAATGGCTTGATGAACCACAGGAATATATTTAATCCCCAGAAAACCCTCTAAAATCCCCATCAGTGGGAGACTCTCAAGAAAACATGGTCTCCCTTTTCAAAATCCAAGTGCCTATGATGTTGATCTAAGTAATATTTTTGTCTACTATGGGTGGTCCTCATCTTCTCACAAATCATCTAAACCTTTTCTTTGATCATCTACATCATCTTTATCGAACAAGAGATACCTCACTAATATTATTTAAATATAAGGGTGACATTCATGGTCCCCCATACATAACCTATCAAGGTTTTATATTCATAGTAGAGTGATAGTGGTTATTATAAGCAATTTTTAGCAATGGAAAGTGATCCTCTGAACTCCAAACAAAGTCCAGCATGAGGGGTCTCATAATATTATCCAACACCTGGATAGCCCTCTTGGTCTAGCCATACATATAGGGGTGAAACATCATGATCATCCTTAAATGGGTCCTAAAGAACTCCTTCAATCCTATCCATCAATGTGATTTGAATAGGTCATCATGATTGGTGATGATATTCAACGGTACCACATGAAGCCAGCTGATATCCCTCATGAAAAACTACTTCAAAATCTAAATTGATCTCTACTCTTGAATGGAAATGAAGTTTTTTGAAATTTTAATTCTTCCAAATATCACCCAGATAACATTATGGCCACTCATTGTTTTTGGTATACCCATCAAAATTCTATAGATATGTCATTCAATTTTCATTATGGAATCTTAAGTGTTTGTTAAAACCTACTATAACTCAGTGATAATCCTTCACCTACTCACATTTGAGACACTAAGAGAGAAAATATGAAATTCCCAGACTCATTATAGTCCTTCAAAACTACCACTAAAGGTTTTTGTACACTTTTTCCACAATGGTATGTATGTACATGGGGGAAATTGTAAACTAAAAATCAATCACAACATAAATCATCACCAGTTCCATAACTAAACTATTTTCAGAAAAGACATGCCCAGGAAAGTGAACCTCCCAGATCCAAAACTGGAGCATCAATAGATTTACCATAAAACGGGTACTTCTGGAGTAAGTCTCAGACCATCCTTAAGTACTCCTAATGACCCAACTCTATTTTAGAGGAAATGAGTATTTTATTAAGTAATACAAACAAAAATCTATCTATGTGTGGCTATAAGAACTGGTCCATACGACCCATGAATACTATGGGGGAATTAGTCAAACTGAAATGCCTCACTAGGAATTCAATGTTTCTATAGTGACATCAAAATTTCATCTTATGAATATCATCCTCACAACCTCTCAAATAGAGGTGGTCGAACCGAAGATAGATCATAGAGAACCAACTCACACCTCTCGACTGGTCGAATAGTTCATCAATCCTTAATAAGGGGTGCCTGTTATTTACCATTACCTAATTAAGATAAAGATAATAAATAAAAATTATCAATCACACATTTTACTTTTTCAAGAATAAAATAAAATATTATCATGTTGATTGACTCATTTTGATGAAACCCTACTCTCAAAAGTCCTCCAACTGTACCCTCAACTCTTGGATCATGGTAGGATCCATCTGATATGCCGTAGAAGATACCAATGTGATCCCCAAGTACAAGTCAATATAGACTTCCATATCCTTTTATGGAGTTTTTACCATGAAATCATTAGGAAATAAATTTTTATAATACTCCACCACTATAAAAATCCAAATTCTTGGAGTTTTCATTTCACCAAGGGCTAAGATATACAACTGATGGGTTATCAGTCACACCTTCCTACTCACAAGACCCATTCAGTTTTCTATGAGATCTATCTCATCTGAAAAAGAGATTCTCATCAAATATATCTAAATGAATCACACCCATATCCAATAATAGTAAATCTAGTCCCAAACCATGGACAACCAATCCATTCCAAGGGAAAATTTAGGATCTCACAGACAGCTATGGAAAAATACCATGTGATGCTCTATCTCCTCCCAGAGTTGAGCCAAATGTTAGTAAAATTGTGTGATCAATGATCCTCTCTGGAATATCCTATGAACATGAGGTTCAGGATAAAAAGGTTCCACCAGTGTCATTAATCATCAAAAAGGGGATACATACATTGAAATGTGGATTATGATAGTGTACCAAATCTATAACTGTAGAATAGAAAATGTATGTCATAACTCAATAAAACTTGGAGACTTGGGGTCATAAAAAGTTTCTAATTGAAGCCATATTTTAAATTTCCCACCTATCCACCATAACCATGTCCCTCTCGGACACCTTAGAACAACAAAACGACCTCAAACATACAAATCAAATGAATTTTTCCATCATAGTTCAACATTTTCTACTTTGGGTGGAACTAACTCACATGTACTTGTTTAAAACATGTCACATGAATATTTCTTACTGGGGGAACTGTCCCTCTTACTTGGATTCTCCAATACACATCAAATGTCACTAACACATGGCTATATAGATGCCTTGTGTCTCCTTGGAGAAGTCTCTCCACCAAGACCACCACCAAGAGTTGTATTATCCAAGCAGGAATTTCTTACCACAAGATCATGCCATCCCTCTACCACCTGATAAGGAGGCGCTAGATCATCAATAATATGGGTGTTTTCTATATAATCAACTAACAACTAATACTCAACATAGGTTCATCATCCACTCATTCTATCATAAACAAATATTGTTCTGTGAAGTGGAATAGTTGTGAGTATAACCATTAGATCATTCAGGGTTTTCATATGCCGAAAAATATAGACCACCGCCTTAGAACAATCCTCCACTTCCTATGGTTCTAGATCATCACAAAACATCCAAATTCTCTATTTGTAGAACTCATGAAAGTCACTAAGACTACGCATACCGCCGACCAGTATTTTCGGATCTATAAATTACTCAACAAGAGAATAATCATCTTCCAGGACCACTAGAGGTGGGACCATGCACTCCTCAATAGGAGGTAGCACTATTTGGTTCTTCTTTAGAGGTAACTCCATAGGAGAGAGGTCCCTAAATTGTGGCCTCATCACTCAATTAGTCATAATCTTGACATTGTCTCCAAATCATAGATGGCTATAATTTCTTATTCATATTCAAAGTATTCAAAACATACTTTGGTCAAAGATCATATCATGATAGCTAAATTGATAAGGATACTTAAAAGAATAAATAATATATTATGTGTGTACCATTTGTTTCTAAAAATGATGTCCTGGTGTATTGAGTCAACAAGTAGGTAATCAGAGTCCTGGTGCATGGATACATCAGTCTCTACACCAACTTAGGGCTCCCAAACCTAAAAGAATCACTTGATACACTAAAACACTATTTACATAGGTTCCCAACCAATCCCCACCATGGGTCCCACTCCAACATCAACTGGATGATGAACTGCTCGAATACCACTCTATCATGGCCCAACCCACTAGGGCCCCCTAGTCAGTGCAAGGCTGAGTTTGACTACCCCAATACCACATATGATAGGCTAGGGGTTAGATACAATCACTAAGAAGGACTAAATAAAATGGGATACCATTTCCTAATTACCTAAACACATTCCCCCAACTATCACTATAAAAATTGTAGTGGAATAGAAAAAAATAGTATCATCTAATGTACACTCATAAATTCAACAAAATATAGGGAATAAATCAGATTATGAAAAATAAATCCAATGATAAAAAAAGGGTAAAATATATACCCAACTAGAAATGACTTCACAACCCAACCACAACTGGAATAATGGAAAATTGAAGAGATACGAGCTCTTAATTTCGAAGTACAACCATCATTCACTTTCAATGCACCCAAGTACCACTAAGCTCCACAGATGTCTCTCTCAATATATCTGTCAACTTTACAAAACATGATACATTCTGAAAAATCTTGGGCAAGGTTGATTATATAAATCAACAATAGGAACACCCAAAAAAGAAAAAGGTAGAAAAATAAATATACAACATAAGTCGTCTCAGTCCATAGAAAGATGGAGATGATATCCCATATTTTATATTCTTTTGACGAAACCCATATGAGAGGGAAAGGGGATATCCATCTCTACATCCTATACAAGGATGATGAGTATTCTTGGAGCTCCTAATGTTCATATCTAATTCCTAATATCTCATGTTTCTATCTAATTAACCATGTAGAGGACCTGCGCCTTGCCATTATGTTGCAAAATAATGGGAGAACAATCTTCAACATAGGAAATTAACCATAGTATGATAGGGGTTACCAATCAATAGATAGAGGAATCACACCCTGGTGTGATAGGGGTTCCACTCAGTGGATATAGGACTCATTCCCTGGTGTGACATGGTGGTGTTGGTGGATATAGGACCCACACTATGGTGTGTCAGAGGGTGGTACTCAAGGGATAGAAGATCAGATCCTTGGTGCATTAGGGGGTGTTACTCAATGGATAGTGAAACTTAACCCTAGTGAGATTAGGTTATTCCACTCATCCTATATAGATATTATGGGGACCTATGCACTAAGGTGATATAGGGGTTACTAACCCCAACATCCCTTTTAGGATCTTTCCAGATCACTAGAATCAATCAAGCATTTCTTGAAGAAGTGTCAAGCTCACAACACCATGTATCATATCAAAAAACCCAAAATGAAGGATACCATCACATTATACACTGAAACCCACTATGAATAGGTTACTCAAAGGCCAAGATCCAAGTCCTGAATATGTAGATACATAAGGTAGAAATCCATGGGAAAAGTACCTGGTGTGTATGTGGGGGCATACGGTGTTGGACCTCATCTCTTATCCTTAGAGTGTTATCAAAAGGAAATTTCATGGAAATACAATTCATAATACACATCATGTAATGGTTGTACACATTGTGTCTTGCTCACATGATTCAAGTTTGTGCCCTTCAGACTTGGGACTGCGTACATCATCCCATGCCCGTGTACATGGTAGTGTTTGGCTATCCTAATTGTATCCAAGTACATGTTCATGCCCATGTAATATGTCATTTCTCATGTTTCAATATATGTTTGTTCCCATGTAATCATATAGTACACACCAAGTTTCCATCACAAAGTCACATAGTTTTTATTGTGTTCAACAGGGCCTGTAATATTTATCTGTACCTGCAACCTTAGTTTTAACAGGCAAGGGACTATAAATAATGTGTTATTCATAGTACTCACTATATAGTCATTTTTCACATAATCCATTAAAATATTCACACATATTTCTTGTAATTTTGTTTTCACCACCATGCCTTCTAGGGGTTCAGATTTGGGGATTTCGGCACTCGATCCTTCATCAGTGGCTGGATTCTGGCCACCGGAACCCTGCACGACTCCACCATCCACAATGCGCCAAATTGTTCACCACTTCGGATCCCAAATAATTAGATGCATCACCCAAAACCCACAAACCATCCGGATATATCCCCAAATCACCATTTCATTCATTGTTTTCAAGACCCCTATTAATTTGGGGGTTTGATCATGCTTTAACCCACAACAATAATATCAAACTTTATCCTAGTAGGACAATGATGAAGAATGTGAAGGCCATTTGGGAAAAATTAATTTAAACAAAGGTGATGAGATTAATTAGATAATTAGAACCTATAAAATTTAGTTTAGGATCAAGGGAAACATCATTCCATAAAAAATTGTTATAAAATTTTTAATTTTCATTTGGATCATCTAATAAATGAATAATAACATATCAAAAAAGAAAAGATAATCAAATCCATGAATATTCAGAAAAATTGGGAGGTAATAATAAATAATTTTCCCTAACTCAATTTTGGAACGGTCTTAGTTAAAGACCATTTTTCCTAGTGATGTAGAAGAACTATTACATCCATTTCCTACCTCTTCATCCACCTAGATCGGATCATAGATCATCATCTTCGTGTTTTTCAATGATAATGAAGAATGATACTCCTCTAAAATACTCTCGGGATTATGTGTATGACCTTATAAATCTCCCATAATATTATATTTATAGACGAAGTATTAGGTTAGGTAATTTATAGCAAAAAATAATTTAATTATTTTTTTAAACATACCCACAAATGGATGCCTTCCACAAAACATCTGATGCCAACCAATATTTGTTCACACCTTGGGTAAAACACACATTCAGTAATCAAACATTGTCTCAGATTTCCCATGATATATTTCTATCAATGGTAAACCCAAATGAAACTAAAATGATGCATACATGTGCATTAAAATATATTAATATTATTTATAAATTTATTTTGAGGTCCTGAGACACCCAAACACCACACCAAATCCAAGGATAAAACTAGATATATATATATATATATATATATATGTATATAAATATTGAATGAGATAAATATGAAACATTAGAGTAGTTATAGGTACTAATGGAATATAAAAAAATAAAATTGATTCTAAAAGATCAACCCCAACTGGTCTCGAGTCGGTCGTGGTCCCATATCCCATGATACAAGATAAGAAGCCAATCATTAAGCATCATTCCTTTCCCAAGTATATTCCTACAACCGTGTAGCATCTAATTGGATTCCCAAGTGTCATGGTCACCTGATCAAGGATTGAATACAACTAAATAGGACACCAATATAGCATCCCTATATATACCTACTTTTATAAACATATTCATGTGATTTTACCTAAATAAATTCAGGAATAAAAAATAAATAAATAGACAAAATCAATTCCCAAGAAATTTAGTGTGACCCAATGTTGGATCATGCCTACTTTATATAATGTTAGGGTGTCTCTAAGAATGTATTAATTACTTCTCTTAAATAATTATTAACACAAAATCCAATAACTCATCTTGGGATTCCCTATTATCATGAAGTATTATACAGAATTTTAACACTATTCTTGGTATTCCCAAATAATATGAGTGATCATCTTGATATTCCCAAAAATTAAGAAATCCCATGGATTCTAGGCACTCATACTAGAATTATCAATCATCAATAAATACCATGATATCTAGACACTCATCCTAAAATCACATAGTCACATGTATTAAATGGAATCCAAACACTCAACCCAAGATTCACACACATCAAGTGCCATACAAAATCCAGGCACTCATCCCTGCATTCCAAATAATCAAGTATCATTTGGAATCCATACACTCATATTGGCATTCTAAATCATCAATAAATACAATCAAATCCAAGAAATCATCCTATAGTTCCGAATCATCAAGAAATATCATGATATGGAAGTGGTTATCCTAGAATTCACTAGTCATCTCTTTTATTTATAGTCATAATTTAATTTCATAACCATTAACCATATTTATCCAAACATGTACTATGATATTTAATAACTCACATTACTATTTACACTATTATTCATGACCATAAATACTAATAATTATATCTTTCACCATTTCAGTTTTAACCATTTTAAATCCCCCACTATGGGTCCATATTTTAAACTATAAAGGCCACATTAATTCATAAAAAGATAAATTTATTATATCCATTTTACCCTTTTTCAATACATCATCCAATAATTTTTAAAGTGTGGGAATTTCATGAATCTTCTCCTTTAATTCACACAATGTCACGTAATGATCTAACACGCCATTTATCTAGTTTAAGAAGAAACAACTATCTTAAAAATAACATTTAAACAATTCACATTGCAATTGTGATTTAGTATCACAAAATAGTTTTTCCCAACAATATAAATGATTGTAAAATACCATTTCTCAATCCCCAATTAGGATCATAATTCCCCATTCAGCCATATTAAACCTATTAGAAAATTAATGATATCAACAAAAATCTAGGTTAATGTATCAATTGGAATCATCCATTTAATATTATCTAATTAATTTTTATAGAACATATACTGATTTAGTGTTTTAAAATTCCAAGTTCAATCCCACACTGAGTAACTACACTAGGTTCACCTTTTCTAATGTTTAGAGCATCCGAAATTTTCATTTAACTAAGGAAATGGAAAAAAATAGAATTTTTTTTTAATTTCATGTCCATCCTTGGAAACCAGTGATAGTACAAACATAATGACTTGAAAAATAATGCAATACCATGGGTAACTTTTAGTAACGAATTATCTTAGCAGCATATCTTTTGACTCATTCAACATCATCTTCTGGTTTGGGATAGAATAAGGGAAATTGAAGACACAAAAAATACTAAAAATAAGGAATATTCAAAATAACATTAATGAGAACACCTGATTAAGAAATAAATAAATAATTCAAGGTAGATGACTCTTAGACTCACCTCAATCCTTACAATGCATCTGATGGAAAGATAAACACCCAAAAATCTGAGGAGTCCAATGAAAAAGGGCGAGAAGAAGTGTCACAAAATAACCCAAATAACCCTATAAACATGGACATTAATTAGTTATACCATGACCCAAAAGAGAAATTATATATCCCCATGGTTTGGATACTAGTTCTTGGAAATCAGTATTAATCAAGATGGAATAATTTCTCCACCTATCACCACCAAAAGGTTAAATTATCAAGAACACCCACTACCTTTGGGGGATGCTTTCAATTTTCTTGGATTTCACATTAGAAACACTAAAAACACCCAAATAATATAATAGGGTGTGATAAAGAAAGACCAGTTCGATATCATCAAGTATTCAATAATCAAACTATATCAAATAAACCTAATATGCTCACTTTTGTGTAAAACATGGCCTGATACACTTTTCATATATCATATCAAAACAAAATATTTAAAAACGTTCTATCTCTAGTATAAAACATGTAAAAAAGTGTATTTCCTTAAAAATAATAATATATAATAATAATTTGCATTTCATTCATCAATAATATATTCTATTAAAATAGGAATGAATAAGTATTTCTATCAAACACTTACTTGTATAAATTATTTGCAATCATAGAAAGATGATTAAGAGTCTCAGAGTTAGGTTAGCTTAATGATTCTCACACATATTAGTGAAGTGCATTTTTAGGTGTGTACATGTCCAAATATCTCAATATTAGTGGAATATGGGAACACACCAAAATATAAACTCTCCTCCCTCATCATACTTTTTTCATTATTTTCATAGTAAATCCCTTACAACATAGAACTAATACATTCCTAGAATTTGTTCCTCCCACCTAACAACCTAGTATCCCTTGTTCATTAAGGAAATAAATCATATAATGCGCTATTGTACATATCACTCAATCTCAAATAATTTTAATAATTCATTTAACTTTTCCCTAAGATCATGTTTCAAAACATTAAATTTCATTTCAAAACCCAACATCAAAGGGTTTTCATCAAAAACTCACTCCTTTCAAATCAATTAATTTCATTTCCAATAATAAAATATCTCATTCCAACTCTTCATAAAATTCATTATCAAATTTATGATTAAAATAATTTATCTATTTTCAATATCATTTTCCATAAATCCACACTTTATTTCTAAAACCCATTTTCAAAGATATTTCATAACATAAACCATGTCATTTCTAAATCATTTATCAAAAGACTCAAATCTATATTTGGAAATCAATTGGAAATATATCAAAATTTAATAAAATAATAATGATTTCAAATGATATTGTTATCCTTACAAAACCACCTACCTCAATTCAAATAATCATCGACCACCAATAGAGGATCACCAATCTGAATGTTTCAAGGGCTATACTGAATCAAGAAGGGATCATATAAACACTATTCCCAAATCAGAACTCAATTCCAAAAAAATCCTAATATATTATAGCCTTCAGAGACGAATAAATATGTGGTAAAATCTAATTCATCAATATATCTAGAATACACATATCATAATAGATTCAATGCATCAGATTGTACTTTAATCCATAAAGAAATAAGGTTGGAAGATCCAAACCCTCACCAAGGGAGTCTCTAAGTAAAAATAATTGAATTAGGATTTAAAGAGATAACTTTGTAAATAAAATGATATATTGATAGAAATTTACTCCAATATTGACTCCAAAATTCTACCCTACATCGGCATAAATAGTTAGTCTCTAGCTACTATTGTCTATCCAGTGGAAATTGGTAGAATGGACAAGGTTTTGGTAGTTTCACCATCTATCTAGTGGGTTTTTTTCCAACTAGCTGGTGGGATTCTTTAGGAACACAATTCTAGAAAACACCTATCAATTTGATGGTCGACTCACTGGCCATCCAATGGGATTCCTATAGGAAGACCCTACTATAATTCTTCCACCGACCCTCACTGGTGAGACGATGGACCACCTATAGCCATTTTGGCTATAGGCTCAAGTATATTCTCATTAAAAACTCTCAAGTACCTCCTAGTATATCTCCTAAAATCTCAAATAAGAGTCAAAACATAATATTTTCCCCTCCAAATGGCCTAAAAAATAAATTCAAAACCAATATTCAATAGATATAACATGAAATTGATAACAAAAATAAGAAGATTCAAGATAAACTAAGGATTGTACATGAAATATGGTGTCTGGATGTCATAATTATCCCCACTATAAATTATTTCTACACCTAGAACGTCAAATATAAATAATCTATAAAAAGGAGGTGAGGCTACTTCTCTATCATCAATGCCTCATTCTCCCACATCTCATGAAAATCATAACCATGCTTATATAATTCCCTAAAATTATATATACATACCATGAAGAACCCTTATCTAAGAATTGATAATCCAAACTATTTGCTCATCCGTAGTAATATTTGGTTCTACATAAAGGTCTTCCCAACTCAAAATATGAGATGGAAATGAAAATATATTGCTTGATCTTTGACATGTGAAACACATCATCGATCAATGTCATTTGAGGTATAAAATTCTAATGGTAATCTACCTTTTCGATCTTCTCAATTACCTCATATATTTATACATATCTAGATTCTAAATCCCCTTTTTTTCAAGTCATTGATGACCCAACCAAGGTGAGACTCTCAAAAACACTTGGTTACTAACCAAGAATCCCAATTGGTATTGAAGATGCAAAATACTTACACTGAAAATGTTTCATTACCATTATCTGATGAATCATTTGGGTATTTTTTGTAGTCTCATGAACAAAACTATGTCTTGTAAGGAAAGCCTCCCTAATATATTAAAAAATTTAGATTTAAATGGATATCCATACATGGACTCAAAGGATTATATATTAATAGTTTACTTGTAATTATTGTTTTAGGAAAACTCAACCAGCCCCAAGTGGTAATCAAAAGATCATCTAAAGCCTAGGACCCATGTATGAATAATGTCCTCTAGAATCCATATATCCCATTCCATCTAAAAATATGTCTGAGGATGGAATGTCAAATTTAACCTGACCTAGGATCCCATCAAATCCTAGAGGCATCACCAAAAATGAGATGTAATCCATGGATCACTATCAGAAATAGGGGCAGATGGAACTTTTTGTAATCTGATGATCTCATACCCATAAAAATTTCTCAAGACCTCAAATTTATTGGTATCAAAAATGGGAATAAAGTGACCAAATTTGGCCATCCAATCTATCACCACCCAAATCGCATTCTTTACTCAAGTATTATGTAGAAACCAAATAATAATTCCCATCAATATCTCATCCCACTACCAAGTGAGCACAGGAAGTGGTTGAATAATTCTAGAAGGATTCTGATGTTACCCCTTATTCTTATAAAAAGAATAATAATGATAAACAAAATAAGCAATGTCTTATTTCATACCAGACCCCCAAAAATGAAACCTCATATAATAAACATCTTTTTCCCCATACTTATCACCCACTATTGATGATGAAAATCCCCTATCATATCCTTTCTTGTCAGTGATGGAACACCATAGTGGATCCTGAAGTAAGGGATGCCCTCAAAACACAGATACAATTTACCAATGTTCTCCCGACTATCAAAAAATTCCTTAATTCCTAAGACCTCATAATCAAGATATTGTTTCTAGTAAATCGTGTCAAGTATAGAGGATTTAAACTATATACTCAGAAAAACAACATCATTCACATCCTCTCAGACACTCAAATCTAGATGGTCGAAGAGATCTAAGGGGTTCCACTCCACATAATGTTATTTCTTGTCTTGGGAAATAAGTTTCTGAATCATAACATCTGGGAAAAAATTCCATATTCTTGGGGTGTAAGATATGTCAAAGTCAAGATATTACAAGAACTCCACCCATCACCTATGATGGAGATCCAAATATCTTCATGAGAATACATAACTAAATATTTGGTGATCAAAATAAATTTTAAACCTATATATGAAAAGTTAATTCCACTAATAATTAAGAGTTTTCCTCATAGATGTGAGATTGAGATTATGTTTGGTATAGTTTATCTCAAGAGTAAAAAGATAAAGGGAACTATAAGTCACCACATGATCAACCTCTATGATAACACATTACGAACATGACCAAAATTCATCACATAATGCCACATATCCCTATCCATATTTGAGAAGATTCAACACTATAGTAGAATTGAAATGGAACATCAACTCATCAGTAGAATCCTGAAATTTTGAATCCAAATTGAGCTTCACTTGATTCCAAGTGACATCGGTCAATGGAGAAGGAAAAATTGGTAAATATTTAATCAACCAGTGGTTATACCATACCAAACCTAAGAATCAATGAATATAAAAGATGTTTCGTGGTTCTTCTCAATATATAAAAGCTTTTTCCTTTTCAGGATCCAGAGATATTCCATGTTTCAAGACCACATTCCCCAAGAACATTACTTCTAAAATCCAAAAGTTAGATTTTGATAAATTTTCATAAATTCGGTGATTTTTTAAGATGTTTATAACTACCCTCAAATGATGCACATGACCCTCTATAGTTTTAGAGTAAAATAAGATGTCATATATGAATACCACCATGAAAAAATCTTGGAACTACTAAAAAATCATGTTCATCAACAATATAAACATATAAGGATCAATGTTCATACCAAATGGCATAACATGATACTCATAATAGACATACCTACTCTAGAAATTTAATTTTTGGATATCAGACTCCATGATCCTAAGATGAGGATAACCATGCCAAAGATAAATAATATATAACCACTTCACCCCTTTAATGTGATCAATAAATCATTGATATAGGTCAATGGGTTCTTATTATTGATCATAACCTGATTGAGGTTTCTATAAACCACACATAAGTGAATGGTTTTCCCGGACTTCTTGTAGAAAGGCACTGGTGCTTCCACCGGTGACACACTAGGTCAAATAATGTCTTTGAAAACTAATTAATTAAACTAAGTATTGAATTCATTTGTTTTAGATAGTTCAATTTAAGGAGATGGAATAGATATAGGTTGTGTATTTAGAACCATGTCAATAGAAAATTCCACCTCTCTTACTAGTGCAAAACCAAAACAATATAACAAAAAACATAGGTATATTAATTTATCACTGGAGGAAGATCACCATATGAATATTATTACTTCAAATAAAGATAAAATAAGGATATAATCCTTACCATTTAAAAACACATTTATCCTTCTTGGCTAGACCTCGGGTCCCATTCTCCCTGTAAAATACAACACTCCCCATCGATACAAGTAAAAGAAGCCTGTTAAATATAATTTCTAGACAAGGATTTATGAGACACCAAACAGTACATGTTGAGAATTTCATCTATATGTTTCATATCTAGAACTAAAAATATCCCATTAGACCCTCATCAACTATGTGATTAAGCTTGATTCCTAATGACTTTAGTTTTAACCCCTTTGTTGATTAATCATATGACTGAATTGTAGATCCCCCTGGTATTGATGATATAGAAAACCATACTTTTCATACATAGATATTACATATTAATATATTAATATTATTTACATTTTATGAATACATTCTTCAGTATAGTGAAGTTTTAGGGTCTTTGGAAACTTATATATATAAATAATTGTTTCATTAAACATCTGCAGTATCTCCCATTTAGTTCTTCATAATTAGATACCTTATCAGACATATCATACTTAATACCATTCTTCATAAACTGGGTAAAGGAAACATAATAATGTGTGAACTCATATTCTCAGTAAGGGAAAACAAGGGCGTATAAATGATCACATAAACATAATATATGAATAAGGGTATGAAAACATGATATTAACATATAAAAACCATACCAATCATATCATAAATCATATAATATATCATGATAGTTTATAAAACAATAATCATAAAGGAATCAAAAAATATATCCATGAGTGCATAATGTTGGAAAAAGACATAAGTTTATGGCATACACATAAGCACAAAAAAGCATTTTTTATTAGTACAGGCTCGATACCAAGAATATTATAGTAGATTGAGCTCATTCTCCCAAAACTATTGTATCCTTATTCAAGTTTCAATCCAAATAATGTCATAGTGGGCATATTCTCTTATTGAACTGGTTTCACTCCCTATTATGTCCCTTATTACCATGTGAGATATCCATCTTTACCCAATGAATTGGAGGGATATATAATTTTGTAACTACCAGTCACGCAATGAAATTCATTAATATTTGTGACACAATATCATAAAATTTTCATCATATAAAGACCTCTTAAATTGAAATAGGATTCAAATAAATTCATCATTTCGTCATAGCATAACTCTTTGAAGATAAATGGCTTTTACAATTTAATTAACCCTTGGGAATGAAACAAGTTACATAAAATCATCCTTAAACCATAATAATCATAACCCTTCCTAATATATAGATAGTATCATTATATCATATCCCTAGAAAATTATAAGTAACATAAAGTATTTTATAATAGATGACAAATGTCATTAAGAGGTCACTGGAGAATTTTGTGAGGAAAATACCCTTTCAATTTGAAATCACATATTTAAAATCAAAAAAATTCCCAAATATTATGGATAATATTATATTTGAGAGGAAAATTGTAAACTTTTGAAGTTAAAATCAAATAATTTAGTGGTTATAATAACAGGAAATTTCATTCATACTGTGTATGTTAAAACAAATATTCTTTTCACATTTTCAATAAAAATTCCAAAATACATCGTTCAAAAAATGAAAAAAAAATATTCAATTCAAAACATTTTTTAAAAATTAAATAACGGGTAAAAAAACTTTAAATAATAATATGAGATTTACAAAAATATTTTTTAAAACATTTTTAGAAGACATGGATAAGGAAGAAAAAGTATATTCGACCGAAGAGAGAAACAAAGTTTATTTTTCTAAAACCAAATATTATCCAAGCTTCGTAATGAGAGTCAAATGAAATGAGAAAAATTTAATATCCATATGTAACTATTGGATAATAAAATTCATGATAGTATTAATATATTTAAAATTAAATTTCAACTTTATAAACTAAATCATAAACAATCCTGGTAAATAAAGAGATAATAACATAAAACTCTTACCTTGAGTTTAACTTTCTTAAAAATCACATTAACCTAATATATAATAAATTTAAATTTAACATAATTATATTCCATTATTATTTACATATATATAATATCCTAAATTATCCACCTATAATATTTCAACACCCATTTATTAATAATTTTTTATTAAAATTTTAATTTCTGGGTGTTAACAATTTAATTTTTCTTGGGAATTTTGGTTTGGTAGTTTTGATCATTTTTATTTTATAATTGTTTAATAATATCATAAATTTTACTCATTATATAAATATAATATATATTAATTATATATATATTTATATTCATCCATTAAAGTAGAGAAAAAATTACATCATTTATCAAGAGAGTACGTCGTACATATAAATGAACGTTGTTTTCATATTTATACAAATAAAATGAAAGAAAGGTAGATAGAAATTTAAATTTTAGGCATAATTAATATACCATATATATTCATTAAATATATCCTTATTACCATATTATTAAAATATAAATGAAATAAATACATCGCTTCATAGAGGTGGTTGTTCACACATACGCACGAGCGACATTATCGTTTTCTAATGAATTGGAAGGTAATAAATTCAATATGATATTATAATTATTGAATAATAATTATTTGATAAAAATTATATATAAAAATTAAACCCATAATAATAACTATCCATGAATGATGGTGATGGGAAATGAATCGAATTGCTATGTGGGGCCAGTAGTCTACACAGACACAGGAGTGATAATTTCACTTCTCATCTGATGGAAAAGAGGGATAATAATGGTGGTTACATATTCATAATAATTTTTTTGAATATTTTAAATAATAAATTAATTTATTGATTATGAATAACACATATCTATATGAGTAAAAATAATAAATAAATTGAAATTGTTTGGGTGATATGATTACTTCTCCTTCGGTTGGCCTCATTTATATCCTTTATTGAGGACCCTTGTATTTTTATTTTAATTAAAATATTGCCTGTAAATAGTCTATAGGTAATTTTAGAAGATAATATTTTAGGTTTTGGTTGATACAAATTATTCAAATTATAGTAAATAAGAGAAAGGAGGGGTTTCCTATAAAATGTGGGGGGGAAGGACACACTTGGAATATTTTAAGAGATTAAAATATAATAAAGTTGTTATCAAGAAAAATGGTTAAAAATGTACATATACATTAATTTGGGATAATATGAGGCTGAAATATATCCATAAAATATGATTTAGACAAGTTTAATTTAAAAATTTTCACTTAGCATTTGGTTTAACCACCAGTAAACTTGTTTTAACATTAACCTCAATGAGAAATATTTAATATTTTTACAATTCATTATGCCAACAAATGAAATCCTCCTCATTATCAAAACATTAAATTATAATTATAAATATGGAAATATTTTATCAAACTTAATCCCTAAAATGTGAATAATTTAATTCTAAAATCAACTCCAAAAAATAGACAAAAAGCATTTTAAAGTAAAAAATGTTTTCTCAAGTATAAAATTTTTTCATACTAAAATCCTCATAAAATTAATTACAGTGACCATAATTAAATTATTAATAATATAATAGACTACTTTTAATTTTAAAAATATTTTTAAAAAAATAATAAATTCTAAATTCTTCCAATAAAAATACTGTATTTAATAAAAATAAAAAAAATCATTATTCATCAAGAAAATTATCTTTTCAGAAAATTATAAAAAAATCACTCTAATACAAATTTGAAATGATAATTAAAAATTTAATTTCATTTTTTTTAAAATAAATTTTCTAATATGTTTAAAAATTAGTTGTATTATTTTTACAAAGAAACAAAGAAAACCTATTTTTATAAAAAAAATATTTTTGAAGAAAATAAGAATTTAAAAAAAATTGAGAACTTATTAATAAATATATTTTATTTACCTAGAAACATTAGAAATTATTTTTAAAATTCTTTATTAAAATTTATACATCCAATATAACAACTAGGTTTTAGTGGTATGGTTCATTTAGACTTAGGGTTACGTGTATCACAAACTATCAATGAAATTTAATTTAATTTAAATCAAATATATAATAAAATCTTTGGGTGTTACATTATTCACCATAAAGTGAATTTCACCATCCAAAATCCATCACTCTGGTATATGAAATAAGGATATATATGTATATATATATATCATTTTTGGGTTCCCGTGTATCTTATTCAAATTTTTGATTCCCCTAAAAACTTTAACCATGCGAGTAGTCTTTTTCCATAGCAATTTCTCTCTATAATCCAGGATTTATAATGGTTGAACTTAAAATAAAATATCATCCTCTAGTGGTAAAAGATATTATTTCAGAATATGTGAAGGATTAAGTATTTAATTCCTTAGGAGATATACATAGAATTCATTGTGAACTAGAGATAGGTTTCGTGGAAGAGAAAAGAAATAATCTACCATAAAAACGTGATCAAGAATCTAAAAGAAACAATATAATGAGGTCTCATCTTTCCCTGAATATTAAAACCTTATTCTATGGATATATTTATAGAAATACCTTCTCACCAACTTATAAAACAATATTTCACTAACAATTATCAGCACAACTTTTTTATCGCCTTTTTGATGCCTTGATGTGTTGTTGAATGTATCTTAGTTTATTTTTTATTTCCTCATCTATCTCTAATATTAATAACTTCTTTCTCCAACTTCATCATATTACATTAGAGTTATAAAATTCTTCCCTGAAAATATTTATAAGTATTCTTCTAAATGTTTGATTCAAATCTATTATTGTAATAAAACTAAACTAGACGAAGGTATAGATCCCAGCCACATTTAAAATCAATAGAACAAGAAATCAGTATATCCTCCAGCTTTTTGAATTATTATCTCATACTAAACATCTATCTGAGGATGATAAACAATACTAAAACTCAAATTCATATCTAGATACTTCTAAATTCATCCCCAGAACATTGAGGTAAACCTTTAACCTGGTCAGATACAACAAAATGCGTTACCTCATGCAACCATTCCACTTATTTAAGATATATTCTAGAAATATGGTCAAGAGATAAAAATTATCTAATTGTATTTAAGTATGCTAACATCATAAGCTAATTTACTACAATCCAAATATCTTTATGGCCTTTAGGAATTCTAGGGATTCCAAAAACAAAATCCATTTTAATGTTTTCCTATTTCCATTCCAGAATGGGTAATAGTAATAACGTACGCTTAGAATTATGTCTCTCATTATTAACATGATGGCATACCAAGAACTAAGATACACACTCATTAATATCTCTTTTCGGGTTTTTCTATAAGAACTACTCTTTCATATCTCGATACATATTCATACTCCCAGGATTAATAGAGGGTGTTGAACTATATGTTTTATCCAACATATCAATATTCAATTCAACTATTGATGGGACACATAAACATGTAATGAAACTTATCATTCCATCATAATAATGTTTGAAATCAAAAGAATTTCATACCTTATTTGAGAAATGTAATATTTCTACCCATCCCTCAAGATTTTAAGATCCATTTTTTCAAATACAAAAATATTGGATTTTTTAGGATCCTCATCATTGATAACCTATTATAATCCTTTCAAATAAGAGAATTGACCGTCTTGTTCACTTACAAAAGGTGGTAATATATTTAGAATACATGATTCTTAATCAAATACAACCATCTTCCCTTTGGCATATTCAACTCCTTCTAAGTGAATATTGTTACGACATGACCCATGTTGGGGCTAAATCCGTAATTACCCCAAGTATGCCTCTATAACTTAGGGGTAGAAACAAGCGCTAAAGGCATAAGAAAATTAGAAAGGCCTTTTACTAATTACATGTACACATGAAAACAGCCATACATGGGTATTAGACTACAAACAATACCATATCTAGAAACCATGGGTCTATATATACACAAACTAATGCTTTATTCGAAGATTTGTCGAAGTTTTGACATATTGAAAAGTAAACAGATGCTTCTTCGGACCATCTCACTTCCTTCGGTGCCCACAACTTGAAATATCCATAGATCCATAATCCTTGGATCATGATCTACAAAGTTCTATGATATTCTCAATTATTGGATTTTGTTTCAATGTGTCAAAAATTTTATTGAAGAAGAAAATGAATAAAGGTAAATGAACACAAAGAACAAGGGATCCAAAAACAAATTATTCAATGTCTGAGTTAGTATGGCCATCGGAAAAGACTTCCAAAGCAATGAAAATGATCATGAATAAATTTTTATAATCAAAAACGTCGTTCATGAATGATGATTCCAAATGAAAAATTATTCCTAGATTTTTTGTATCTGTTACGTTTGTTGCACTCTGATCTGCTCAGATCAGTAACATCATTGCAATACACTAGAGATCTGTGTCAATTTTCTAACAAAAGGAGAGTATGAGGGTTACCACCAGCCATTGGAGAAATGAACCAAACCCTAGATCAAAACCAAAATCACATATTTATAGATTTTATAAGGTCTCCCACCAATGGTCACGGAATCCAAACATCCTATGCCCTCTCACTGCAGGTCGTGAATTGGGTAAAAACTATGCTATGAACATATCAGTTGTCTTAGATTTCTAATCTATGTACCCATTTAGAAATTATTTGAAGTTTCTCCCAAAAAATAATTTTATTTAATTATTTTATTTACAGTTATGTCCTCGATAACTTTTTCTACCGAAGGATTTATCCAACAAAAGTTATGTCCTTCTTATGGTAAGCGCTATGTTTTGTACTCTACAATGTCCTTAAATTTATAATCCGATAAAACGTTTAAGGTTTATCACATTTCTTTCACATGCATAGTATAAAATATTTTTAATATTTTTGTAAAATTAATTCTAAGCACACCAGGTCTCATAATTTCATGTCATCTCAATTCCTAGCTCTAGAAATATATATAAAAATATTCCAAATTATTACAAGTAAAAAACATGTCTCATTCAAGATTTTCATCCCCAAAAAGAAAACTAGAGAAGCACTCGAGATATTGAGCCCTCTCTTGGATCTCCCTCTCCCAGGGAAACTCCTACACATTTTTTCCTTCCATAACATGTGAACCAAATGGGATGTTCTATCTATGTATAGTGTGCTTCTGTCAATAGAATGTGTAGTATCATATAAATATCTCCCGAGCTATGCCACATGGAAAACTTCATTCACCTACAGAGATGTTCAAGGTAGTAGGAAACCTCACCAATAGTCTACACGATCTTGAACTACCAGATGATCTTCAAGGATATCTTTCCTCCCTAGAAAAAAACCTACATGTAATCCTTTTGAATATCTTCTAGCACTTGGATAGTGCGCTCGATCTACTGATTTTTTTGGTGGTGAAAGTTTGTACACATCCACAACTGTTTCATAAATTCCTCTTACATGCCAATTCACAATCATGACGTAAGCTGCATGGCATGATCAGAGATAATCATCGAGTGTACCCAACTAAGGCGTAAAATCTCTTGCATGTACAACTACCCTGAACACTCCACCAAACTCTACTCCTTGATAACAAGGAAGTTAACCCACTCCATGAGTTGGTCTACTATCAACCATATGGCTTCATGGCCCTTCACTATGCGTGGAAGCCCTTTGATGATGTTTATATATATTCCATCCCATTTCCATATTGAGCTCTCTGGAGGATTCATACAACTCAGTAAAACCTTGTGCTCAGCCTTCACCTACTGATAGGTGGGGCATCATGAGATAAAATTAGTTGCCTGTCATCTCATGTTTGACCCCAAAAACTACTACTTAATGGTAAATCTTTCCCAACCAGGTATGTAAAGCTAAGGGAGAATTGTGGAACTCTCGCATCACCTCCTCCTACAACGCAATCAAAACCAATTTTTCCACCAGGAAAAGATCTCATGATTTACTTCTTTATAATATCCATCTAATACATCACCTAGGGATATCTTATCATACAAAACTTCGTTGTCGATGCCTCTTAGTTGATACTCTTTCACACACTTAAGGAGTAAAGAGTTCAAAACCATCGAAATAAGAAATATTGCACCCTCTTGCTCTACCAGGGTTAGTTGTATGGAAGAAAACTACTTTAAAACTTCCCCCATTAAGGTTCACTAGGAATTTATGCTAAGGGAATCTACTACAAAATTTTCCTTCCCTATAATATATACTATATCAAATTTATAGTCCTATAGGAACTCTAACCAGCATATCTACCTTGGGTTCAAGATTACTCTAAGTGAGGAGGTACCTGATACTCTGGTGGTCTGTGTAAACAACAAAGCATTCATGTAGAAGGTATTTTCTCTACATCCTCAGGGAAAATACTACTAATACCATCACTACGTAGTGATTCACATTGTTTCATTCAAGGGGTCTCAATCACCTCAATCTGTATTTTTATGTTGAGCACCCAAAAGTACCCACAAAAAAGGTATGTGAGTAAATACATCCAACTACAATAATATATACATAGAAAACATGTGGAATACCCCGCATGTCCTTGCCTCTCTTGGAAGGATAGTAACCCAAATCCATACACTCCACCACACCTTCTAGTGTCATCCCAAGAAAAATGAGGTCAAATAGAAAAACTCCACTAGTTATGCTAGAACCTTCTATGACACTCCACTACATAAGCCCACTATGAATTCGCAAGTCAGAGGTAATCATCCACCACACCTTGATATTATCCAATTTGGGTGGCACTAACTCTCCCTCATAGATTTTCTCAGGTCACAAATATGTGCCTTGGTGGGGGAAGGATCCCTATTTCTCATGCAATAAAAGCAATAATATAGAGATATAAAGAACATGGAATACCCCCATGTCACCCTGGTAAAACCTCAAGCAAGAAGTAGGGAGGAAAGAGGACCTGAAAAAGTGTCTAGAAAGTTCTATTGTAAAACTTTGTCAAGACATATGGCATAACTATTATCATCTCTTTTATTGCAAGATTATAAGAATTTGAGGCTTTTAGTTATCTCGGGCCCCATCTGCTAGCTCCCCGATCATGAATTGGGATGCCCAATAGAAGTGGTAGAAAGACCTCATAGCGACATCCACCACCCACACCTCCTCCTGAACCTCTACCAGTATTGCCTCCCTATGGACCACACAGTCCCTGCCTACATGATCCCTAATCACAACACAGTTTATGCCAGGGAAGTCAATCCACTATATGTATGATATTTTCATCACGTATGGTCTATAAAATTTGTGTCATGTTACCTATCCCATCACAAGAATAGCACCGAACCTCCTAGGGTTGTCCCAGTGCTCTATGTTGTCCCCAACGAAGTTCATGAGTCTGGTCATGGGGAGGCCTCCAGCATTGAGGCCCTATCAACTAACATATGCTTGTTGTGGTAGACATCTCAACTCTATTTCATCCACAGATGACTCCTGTTAACCGGATCCCCTCTCACAGAAACCTTCATATCGCTACTCTAGTACACCAAAATAGTTAGGGATGCATGAGGGTTCTATACTAGAATGGATCTCCCTATATAGTCTTATCTCAAACATCCAGGATCAGAAGTAGATGTCATGGATCAGGTTTGGAGAGTATCATGTAAGGTCTTTTAAACTTGACACGTACTCAGCCACTTTCATCCCTCCCTATTGAATCTCTAATATATCTTGAATCTAGATAGAGAGTAAGAAGGAGGGGTAGTACACCTCACAGGACAGCTACCGAAAGTTATCCCATGAGAGTACCGACTCATCGTGCATCTTAGTAACTATAATCCAACAATGCCCAAATACTCTGGAAATGACTGGCTTCCAAAGACACCATCTGGTCTGTAGGTGTCTGAAAAATATTGAATAGGTATACAGCAGACTCTATAAAATCATCTCCTTCCTAAGGATATGTAAAACCACGGAACATCAGTGGTCTCTCATACTGGAACTCATGAGGTGAACTGATCCTTAGCACGTCCTCAGCCTTCTCTATTGGGACTAAACTCTGCTCAACATGTGGGGGTGATTCTACTTTCACAATTGGAGGAAGAGGGTCATATGATGAACCTTGAACTGTGTCCTCAAATCTCATAGGGTCTTCGTCACAAATTAGATTTGGTATCCTAGCCAGCTATTATCATGGAGGCAATTTGAAAGTTATCAAGGTGTACCGTAGTCAATGATCATATATATATAAATATATCAACTACCATGGGAAGCAGAATAAAAAAGAAGATCCAAGGATTCAATCCCATATGATTCATGAACCAAAGTTCCCTACAACAAATTTGCCAGCATTCGGAGTCAACAAGAAGGTAATCAGGGTCCTCGTAAATGGCTACGTCATTCTTTGCACCATCACTAGACTCCCTAGACCGAGATACACACTCGAGATACTTTGACCCTATTTCCTAAAACATCAACCAATAAATTTTTAGGTAAACATCTTACCAACAATCCAAGTTTAAAACCACCTCTTATACCAATTTTATAGGACCTGGCCTGTGTTGGGGATCAAGTAAAAACTACCCCAATCCTACCTCTACAGGTCATTGGGTGGTGATAAGTGCTGACAACAAAAATTACTCAAAGAGGCATTTTCCTAAGTCCCTATACACATGCACACATCCAACTCAACGCAAAAGTGTGGATGGGAAAGGAAACAAAGATAAAAATTACTATAAATAAACAAGACATGCATAGACATCTTAGTAGTATGAGTATAGTAAAGTAAACTGGATGTAAAAGGGGTAAAATACACACCAAACCAAAAATCGTGACAACCTAGAAGTAATTGAAAAAGTAAAACTGTTAAGGGAGCCCCACTGCAAGATCCCAATCTATAACAATCATATGCAGTCTAAGAACCCATATCCCTAAACTCCTTTTTAAGTCATGATCAACTTGTCCATCGTCTGTAAAAGGCATCCATAGTGCAGGTAAATCAAGTGCAGTGGTCACTATAAAAATATTTAGTTGTATGCCCTGAAGATATAAAGAGTAGTAGTAGAGATATACTGAATAGGAAAATAGATGATAAAACAAGGTATGGTAATAGAGTACAACTCACCCTAACAATATAGTGAAAGAAAACTCATTCAAACATGAGGAGCTCAAATCAATGAGAATATGAACTTTTTGTCAAGTCTTCACTACCAATAGTAGGATAGTATACATGTCCAACCATGATAATAAAGACATGGAAAGAAAGTGGAATACCTCATGCACCATCACCACCCTGAAAACGAGAGTGTCCAAAACCTATAAAGTGGGTACTGAAACTATAAATATATATTATTAGTCAAATAATATCAAATGAGAGATTAAGGGGATCTCCATCTCATAGCTCAAAATGGGAAAAGAGTTGAAAATATTTCTAGAAGTATCCACCCATGATGCCCATCATTCCCTACATCGACCTGGCCCTAAATACACAAGTTGAATAGACTAAATCAAAAAACCTTGATACTATCCCATTTGGGTGGCTCTGTCTCAGCCGCATGGTTTTATATCGCATCACAAGTATGCGTCTTGGTGGGAAAATTGACTTCTTCTCCTGAGTCCAAAGGTATGTTAAAGTATGTCTCATCACTAATATGATATTAGAGAGGTCGTGTCTCAAGGTTGAGTACCCATGTCCATCCTAGTAGGACGGTCCCACTCTAGAATAGTTGAGGACCCATTCCCATCCTGGCCAGAAGGTTCCACTCAAAATAGGTTGAGCACCCCTGCCAAGCCTGGCTGGAGGGCTCCACTATAGTGTCATTGAGGACCCATACCCAGCTTGGTTGGAAGGTGGAACTCTAGTGCCATTGAGGACCCATTCCTATACAGTCTAAATGGTTCCACTCAAAATAGGTTCGGGACCAATGCCCTTCCTAGTAGTAGGGTGTCGCACAAAATTTATTGAGGACCGATGACCTACCCAGTAGAAGGGTTCCACTCTTATGTCATCAGGGACCCGTTCCCAACCTGGCTGGAGGGTTCCACTCAGAAGGCATCAAACAACTACACTATTCATCCCTTCTATATGGTACTTTTCGAAAATCATTGACGAATGCCGCTGCCCAGCCTAGTTGGTGGGTAATATCAGAAATCTCTAATGAACCTACCTGATCATATTAATTGAAAGAAATCAATGGAAAATCCATCATGCCTCAAACATCTTGCATCATATCTCAAAATCAACAATGGATGGAACCATCATATTCTACATATAAAAACATTTAGGATAGGCTACTCACATGCCAAAATTAGAGTCCAAAAGGAGGAGATGTGAGAGGTAGATAACTCATTAAGTGTTACATGGTTCGTATGGGGCCCACAAGATATGTGACCCGGACTCCGTTCCTGGCCATGTACCCATCCACACATGGTTACTAAATTGTTAACATGTACCCTTAGGCATGCCAGTGGACTCTTAGAGTACATGGCACCTCTATCTATAAGACTGAGAAGTGCACGATGCTTACCATATATCTTGAGGAAAAAAACATAGACTCAGTAACAAACCTTTAAAATGCCCTTATATAACAAAATGGATTATGCAATTATGATCCTTAAGGAAAACTTCACGATCGACTATTCATTCACCTGAATCAAACACCTAGTGAAGAAGCTACATTTCATCGTATTGTGCACAAATAGAACCTTATGGGACCCACATCCTGATTTTGTTTCAAACACCCAAAATTGTTGTTCAAATTTCTGTATAAATTTCAGGTTGGTGACACTACTGATGGTGCATTAATTGGACATCTTATACAGTAGTTATGTTTGATACAAGATTCCTTAATAATAATAATATTATTATTATTATTACACATTGGAATTTTTTAAAACCGTTCCACAATACTAAATCTTAAAATTCTCATACCCACCTATAATGTTCCTTCTTGAAGTTAGGATCATGTATCTATAGATGGAATGTTAAATGGACAAACCATTTAGAAGTTATAGAGGTTTGAAGCCATTGTCAGAAGGCCCGCCTCGGTCTGGCCCGCTCTAACCCAGCCCAATATGCATAGGCTCTACCCACTCTAGCTTAGCCTACTCTATTCCATCCTACCCTACTCATGTCATGTCCCGTTCTCACTAACTCATGCAGCCATCGCTATCTCACGGACCACCACCATCGTGCGGCTCTACTTCCACCTTCCATGGCTGCGGCGCGCCACCGCTGACCGCCTCATGTCGGTGGTCTTTTCTTCAGACCACCAGGACTCCTATAGTGCTCAAACAATAGAAATAAGAAAATTTATCCAAACTTCTGGTCTCATTCTCCATATACTCATGCTTCCTTTGAAGATTAATCGATGTTTCGACGTATATAAAAGTAGGTGGATGGTCCTACAGACTGTTGCACCTCCTATGGTTCCTGAAACATGAAACGGTAACAGATCCTTAATCCTTAGGTCATGATCTACAAAAATCCAGGTTTTTCTCAATGTTTTTATGTCTTTTCAACAATTCAAAAAGTTTATCGATGAAGAACATGAATAATGGGCACAGAACACGAATAATGATGGAACCAAAAATAGATCGATTGTTGGTTTTTTTATGGCCATCGAAAAATACTTTCAAAGAAGAAAAAATGACCATGAACCAATTTTGAAAACCAAAAGCTTTATTTGGTAATGCAGAATCCAAAAAAAGAATCCTACCTAGATTTGTCGATCTGTTGCATTTGATCTGCTCTTATCAACAAAAATTTGCAGCTTCGTCGCTATCCGCCAAAGATCTGATGTCAATTTGACAATGGAAGGAGAGGATTAAGGTTTCCTCTAACCATGGGAGAAATGAGCCTAGCCCTAGATCAAACCATAATAAACTATTTATATATTTTCTCTGATCTCTGGCCAAACATCGTGGAATATGACCTTTTTTTGTTCTCTCACCGGAGGCCACACCTAGGGTAAAACACTGCACTACAAACTCAACAGTGGTATTAGATTCTTGATCCCAGTACCGGTTCAGAATTTATTCGAAGTAGCATCTAAATAAAATAATTTTATTTAATTATTTTTTTATGGTTATGACCTAAAAAACATTTTCTAACTAAGCCATCCACTAACAAAAGTTAGGTCCCTCCTAGGGTAAAGGCTATTCTCTAGACTCAACTGTGGCACCATATTTCTAATATGATCAACGGTTTGAGATTTATCCCATTTCCTTCATGTGCATAGTATAAAATATACCTGATATTTTTATAAAATAAATTCTGATAACATCGGGCCATGGAATTTCACATCATCTCAGTTACTAGATCTATAAATATATATATAGAAATATTTTAAAGTCTTATAAGACAAAAACTAGGACTCTAAAAATATATTCTTTAAACTTTTATGATTGGTATATATGTCACTCCTTTATCTATAAAAATAATTCCTCCTTGTATTTTATAAGAAATTTTCCATAGTTAACTCAGATCATGAGTTGGGTGATTTTTCTCAAGGACCTTCAATTTTCAAGAGGTAGAAAAAATAACCATAGCATTCTTCATGAAGACTCATCATTATCCCTTATTTTATGCATTACTATAGATCAAAAACCCTTAACTAATGTTGGAAAGTTTAAGAACACATTCACTGACTAACCATCTCTTCAATTCCAAGAAATTTTCCTCACATTAGGCTATTTAGAGAAACTTGGATTCCTTCTGAGTAAACATGGTGAGTGGATTAGTAAACCATGAGAAATGATAAATAAGAAATCAATAATATCAACCCAATCAAACAAAACTATAGTTCTCAGTCATAGTGGTTGTTCTGGTTTACCATTACACAACTTCTATCTTTTATGTATCTATTGATATACCATCGTATTAGATTATATGACCCAAAATGATAATTTCTCTAGAAAAATTTCACCTTTTATAAATTTTTCATACATGTTATTCTTCCTTAGGACCTTCATTACAATTATCAATTGATCTTCATGATATTTAACAATCATTTAATATATAATAATATCATTTACATGGACTACCACAAACTAATCAATTTAATCTTTAAATAATCCATTCATTTAATCCATGAAGATTGTGAAATAAGTCGTAAGAGAAAATATAATCACTATAAATTCATTGTTTCTAAACCTTGCATGGAATGATTCCTTGAGTATATCCTCCTTCTTGAACCTCAATTGATGATATCAATAATGAAGGTCAATATTGTAAAAGTATTAAGCTCTGATAATTTGATCAATCAAGTCATAAATATGGGGAAGAGGATACTTATTATTTATGGAGAACTTGTGAATTTATTGATAATAAATGAAGGCTAATTTTGATCCATCGTTATTCTTAACAAAAATAATAGGTGAACCCCAAGGTGACACACTTGACTGAATTAATTCCATATCAAGATTCTCTACGGGGTTATTCTTAAATTCTTTCAACTCAATCGAGTCTATTCTATATGCAGTATTTTAAAAAGTTATATCACTAGATATAATTTTAATTGAAAAATAATCTTCATTATTTTGAGGAATACTATGAAACTCTTTTTTGAAAACATAAACAAAATCATGCACAACAATAATATCATATATTTTGAGTTTCTCCCTAATAATTTGATCAAAATTCCCCATTTGAATAAAAACAAAGTTCCATATAATGGATTTAATTTCCATTTTATGTCAATATTTTTCATCGCACTGATAGAAGATCATATTTTGTTCTAGAATATCAAACATGACTTCCATTCCTTGGTAATATATGCGATATTAATGCGAAGAAATCCAATCCATGCCTTACATAACATCAAATATAACTGGTGGGAAAATAATAATATTTGTAGGAATCACATTCCCAGAGACTTAAACTGGAGAAGAATCATAGACTTGATATTTGATCTTCATACCATTAGTATTTTTCACTAGTAATTCAATATTTAATCATTAACCTGGTATTTTAATACCCTTAAAAAATTCTCTAGAAATTAAAGAGTGGGTAGATACATAATCAAATAAGACAGTAGTAGTTTTAGAATGGATGGTGAGTATACTTATCAAAACTTCATTATCCATATCAGTAATAGTTATCATATGATATTTCCCTCTATCTCTAGTCTAAAGAGGATAAAAATGTCAATCTTCATAATTATCATTAGTATTTAAACATAGCTTATAATTATTATGAAACTTGATGAATTTGAAATAATGGAGTTTAGGTGGGGAATTATTTGTTGATTTCTATTAATCATTAGATAACTTATTCTTCCCAATACTTTGGCATTAAATTATCTGATGACCATCATTTCCACACTTAACACATTTACCAGTTCCCTTAAGAAATTTCCTCTATATTTCCTTCCACGCTATTAACTTAATGTAAAGTTCAACTTCTTCTCTCTATGGTTTTTATAATTTCCATTAAATTTAAGTTTTCCTTAATTATCAATACCATGAGACTGATGGGTAACTCTAATATCTAATATCCACACTTAACATGTTTACTAGTTTTCTTAAGATAATTTTCTATATGTTACCTGCCACACTACTAGAATAAAGTAAAGATAAACTTTTTCTCCCCATGATTATTGTAATTTCCATTGGATTATATCTGTATTTAATTATATAAACCATGAGACTGATGGGAAACTCTAATCTCAATTTCTTCTCTGATATAACATCAAATTATTTATTTGAAGATACTCAAGTTCCTTGTGGTTAACTCCCTTCAGAGAATTGGTTTTAATCTATTAAATAATTGATCAACCTCACTTTCTGGAATGATGAAAATACCTAAACCATTCCTCACAAGTATTTAAATTTTCCTCATATTTACTAATGGATTCATCATCCTTTTAACATAGTTGAAGGAAAGACTTACCAATTTTTAATCAAGGAATACGAGAAAAGTACTCACTGAAAAATAACCATATAAACCTATCCCACTACATAGATACTATTTATTCTTTTTTCTTCATGTTCTTGATGAGAGTCTATCATTGATCTCTTTTTCCTTCCAATATATAGACAACCAGAATGAAATTTTCATGATCTAAACACTATAGAATAAATAATGTCCATTTACTGGTATTGATCCATTTCTAACTAGTATATCAACAAACACACTAAAAGAACGTATGTTATTCTTTATTAAAGACTCAATAGAATATATTTCAATTCAATTTTCATTTTGAATCTCATCTTGACTCATGTCTTGAGAAATTTATGTAGGCATAGAAATGAGATTTTGAATACTATATCTTATAACAACTGTTATCATGGGAGTCAAATCATTTTATTTTCTATCACATTAAGCAATAAAGTGATTCCTTTAGGTTCTAAAAATTTGATAAAATCAAAAATCATATTGTAAGCCATAAAAATCATAGTGGGAAACCACATAATCATGAGAAATAATTTATAGTATTTCTAAAGAATAAAACACACTTTTCAGTATATGATACCTTAGGCTTAACCTAAGTAATCAATGATCATATTTTACTAAAATTATATATGATCTATTATAAATAAATTGATAATGAAACAAGACAAATCCATTGGGAGTGTTTAACTAGATCACGAAACTTCATCACTGAAAACTTAATCATAAACATTCCCAATAAATAATGAGATTGTAACATAAAACCATTACTATGAGTTCAACTTGACTTAAATTGATTTAACATCATATATATCAAATTTAAATTTATTATAACTTTATACTAGATTAATTTACGTCCTTATAATATCATATATGATCCACTTATAAAATTTCAGCCCCCATATATTAATATTTCTTTAATAAAATTGTAGTTTTTGGGTCTTAATTGTTTCGATTTTCATGGAAATTTCAGTTATGTAGTTCTGGTACTCATAATTTTATTATAGTTCAATAATATATATAATATTAATTATGATATAAATATAAAATATATTTATTATATACATGTTTTAGTCATCTATAAAATATAGGGATAGGAAAATATATTTCACCATTCCTAGAGATGGTTGATCGTATGTATGCATGAATGTTGTATTAACTTTTCAATAGGTGGAATGAAAGATTGGTAAATAATAACAAAAACACCTAAATATTTTTTAATATATTTCTCAATAAATAAATATATTTCTTTATAGCTTGTTTTACACAAAAATCATATTTTAAATGAACTATGATATATAGTTAAAATATTATTGTTTAAATGTTACACTCATAACCTAGCTATTACATTTTTAGGTATAAATAGTGTTAAATGTGTTATAAAATATATATAGAGTTCATTATCAATAAAAAATTATTTCTTATTTATTAGGAAATAAGCACTCAATTTTTTTTAAATTCATTTAATTGTTAAAAAAATATATTTTCTTAAAAAATGGTTTTTATTTATTTTTGTGAGTGAAATTTATAATTAATTTTTTGGGTAATTAGAAATATTATTTTATCCAAATAATAACATATTTTAAATTTTCATATTAAAATTATCATAGGGTGAATTATTTGGATTTTCTTGAAAAGGCTGATTTTTTATTGAATATTGAAAAAAATAAATTTTTGTAAAACTGTCATTTATTTTAATTTAAAAAACCCCAAAAATATTTTACATTTTTTCATAAATTAATATAATTATCCTATAATTTTTTCATAAAAAGTATTTTTTTCTATTAACTATTTTTGATTGCATTATATGAATTTATTTTGAAATTAATTCTTCACTTATGAAAATTATATTTGATGAAATGGAATTTATTTTTCGTTTCAAAAATTCAAATTTATTTTTTTTTATTATTATTTTTCGAAATAATTTAAATTTTTGAGGAATTATAAAAAAATACATTTTTTTCGAAATACGGTATATTTTATAATATCACCAAGATATAAATATTATATAAAAATTTATAAAACTTTTTTAAAGACTAATTTATAAAAATATAATAAAAATAAAATATTAAAAATCATAAAATATAAATTATAATTATTTCCTGATATATATTAAAAACAAAATCAGTGTTGACACACTGCTTGTGTTGCACTATAAATGTAAACTTTAGTGTTATAAAGATAAAAAGGGGAAAGAAAAAATAAACTACACAAATTGTTTTGTCAATATTATTTATAAATGATTATTTATACTTATATTTTCTAATTTTTGATTTATATAATAGGAATATTATATAAATTCTTGTGTAATATTTATGTGAGGCTAGTAAAGTGAAAGTGACTTATTAAATACATAGTAATGACATAGTGGTGCTTAAATATATATATATATATATATATAATGAATATAATGGTTTATCATGAACTTAGTTAATATAATTTTTTTAATTTTAAATTATGTTTTGTAATTTATTATCAAATAATTACCTTAAAGCTTTACGCAACACTGAAATATTATTTGTACAATTAATAAAAAAATTAAATAAATTATTCTAAAATCATTAAAAATAATATAATTTGGATTATTTATTGTGTTCCATGAATGTTTTAGATAAATATAACATATTTTTGATGTTTTAATAGTTGATATTCTAATAAAAGTATTATCATGTTGTTTTCAAAGTCAAATAACTTGAATAGTTCTAAAATTGAAATTAATAGTATTTTATGATAAATATATTTTATTAAATTATTTAAAAATAAAAAAAATGTTTAAATAGATAAATTAGGATGAAAATGGTCTAAAATTTCATTTATTTTCCATTTAGATCCAATTTTTACTATATAAGTAAAATTATAATTCTTTAATATTAAAATTGCAACTACCATGATTAAGATTAAAATTGGTTAAGCCAGGGGCTAAACCAAAAGATAAGAAGTTTTGTGATATCTAAACCATTAAAAACTTAATTTATTGACTATATTAAGGACATATATTCCATATATTATAATACATTTCATTTTTGAACCATTTTACATCAGTCAAAGATTTATTATATTATAACATTTCATGTATTTCCAAAAATGACATTAATAATATTTTATAATTAAAAATATATTCTTAAATGATTTAAAATTAATTAAAATACACATTCAACCAAGTTAATGAGATTAGTCTTAAAATAAAAATCATGTTCCATTTATTGGTCAATTTTATTTTTATGGTAACTTTCTTCAACCCAAAAAAATAAAAAATATTGATATTACAATAATTATCAAAGGAATTAACAGGGATTAAAATAAATAGATAAGGATGATAATGTCACTTGAATGTGTCCAAATTTTATTATATCGGATTTTTTAGACTCAAACTAATATTATATTTAAATATATCAATTTCGATACATTTTTTCCTATAAACTAATTTATATTAATTTGATACTTTAATAAATCCCCAGAGTGTCCCTCCCCACACTTATAGAAGGGAAAATTTTCTAATTTCTTACTCACACATTTTGAGACTTATATCTCATAAAATATTTACTAGAATACTTTTTTAGATTCCTTAAACACATCTATAGATTTATGTCTTTCCAAGATGTCATCCCTTCAAGGGTCATTGTGTAAGAAAAAATAAGAGTCTCAAAGAAAGGGTATAACTCATAAGAGATAATTTCCTATTGTATTTATTTTTTACATCCTATAAATACAAGGTTTCCATTATAAAATAACTAATTAAAAACATTCAATATACTTAGTTGTTAGTATGATGATGTAAATCCATTATTCGCCTTATTTCTATCTAATGGAAATTGAAAACGTATGTACGGCTTAACATACCAACATTGAAGTGTAATTGAATTTTTATCACCACTTTACATAGATATTTATAATGATGGATTTAATAAAAAATTATTAATGATATTACTATGATTCAAGAAATTTAAATTATTTAACATTCTTTAATAACACCCATCAAAAAATAGAAACAATGTTCATGCTTACAAATAGCCTACGGTCTACAAGAATGGTGTAATTCATTTTTCAATCTATAAATCTATAGATGAATCTTAATATATATAAATATAATTTATATATATTATATTTTAATAATTTTTAACATTATATAGACGATGGAATAATAAAGAATATACAAGTATTGAAACTAACAATCCAAAACGTATATGAAAAACAACATGTTTATCTCTAGAAAAATTGATTTTAATAATGAATTTTTAATAAATTGGAAAAGATGTTATAAGTAAATTGTAGATTCATAGTCTAGTTTTCCACTCAATAGTGCTCTAGTCCATTTTTCCACAATGTATTAGGAATTCCTCTATGAATTTAGAAGGATTTCAAAAAGTAATTAGGCTCTAATTATATAATAGTGGGAGACTATACCCTCTGGTGATGATAATAATAATGGTCCATGTGTGTATATAACATAACATAAAAAGAAACACAATAAAAAAAGAAGCACAAAACAAACTCAATAGAAGCATAATAAATATTAGTAGCGATAAATAATCCCCAAGTCACAATACCATTTATAGATGATAAAAATTTCATGACTGGTCTTACAAAACAATTGACAAGAAGGGTGGCCCATGGCTGACCATATAGGTACATATATAGAAAATGTAAAAAAAAAGTTCATCCTTTTGAAGATGAACCACGTTGTCTACTACCATCCATCTCATGTTAATTGTAAAACTTCGATCAATAAAGTCAAGCTCTCTAGCATGATCCCTTACCTAATCACAAAGACATAAAGTCTACACGCACCCTGAGGGGCTCATGTAGGGTGTGATTATTAACTCTATAGGCCACCACTATTGTGTGACTATCTTATGTTCATAATTATACAGTGTATAAAAAATATAAATAAAAACTCAATGCACACGTGTTTAGTAATTAAGCTGGTCCACTTGTTCTCAACAGCCACAAGTGAGCAATTTCCTGATTCAACTAATGTCGAATTATCTCTAAACATATTCCCAATAATATATATATATATAGTATATAATACATGTACTCGTATATATATTTGTAGTGTTAAAGACTCATATCTTAGTTCCTAAGAATCTCCTATTGAAAAAGGATGTTTGGAGTTCTCTCAGGCTCCCCCCACAAACATATCACTAGAACCTCATGACATACAACACTTCTCATTCCTGCAATTAAGTATCTATAATCTTAGAGGCATCCCAAATAATAAGTCTCAGGTCCTTCAAAACTTTATTCAGAAATTCCTCACCAGCTCAATATACTGATGCCCAAAGTCATGATGATATCTATCCTACACTAATCCCGTCCCATTTGGATCAAGTATAATAGCAATCCGCATCCCCTAACCTATGGTCTCAACCCCATATCATGATGGTCCATCAACATCAACTATAGATTTCTGTGGTGAGAACCTCAAATATCACCGATGGTTAACACCATCCCCTAAGCTATAATATCTACAGGGTCCTCCGCCCATAATGAGTGGTAAACACTACCGCAAAT
Source organism: Viscum album (assembly GCA_963277665.1). Taxonomy (NCBI): domain Eukaryota; kingdom Viridiplantae; phylum Streptophyta; class Magnoliopsida; order Santalales; family Viscaceae; genus Viscum; species Viscum album. The sequence goes on along the minus strand of OY728119.1, from coordinate 366,657,200 downwards.
GAGTCTTATCTCTTTTAACATGACGCCAATGGAATCTTATACAAAAATGTTGAGTGGAATTCAACAACAATATCGAAGCCATATCATCCAACATGTTATGCCATTATAACCATGTTTCTAATTGTAAGATCCAAACCTTTCCTAGAGATGTCTCAATATTTTCTGGGTTTTATATTTTCTTTTTCTTTTTTTGAGTAATTTTTGTTTGGGTTTTATATTGGGGTGTATTCAGTTGACAATTTGGGAAAGATACAGTAAAGAGGGAAGTGCACGATTGGTGCAATATTTTCCCTAATCAAGTGCCACAACCATGAAAATTTTGCAACCCTGTATAGAGGGTATTTTTATGGATAGTGCAAGGTTTTTCAAATAGTGTTCCCTAAAAGGAGAAATCATGCACCCCCCCCCCGGATAATAGTTGTCTTGTTAAGGCGCATGGTTAGAATAAAATGTCCATACATGTTTTTAATCTATTCAATGTTATTGAAATATTTACCAAGACCCCATATTATACCCCCAAACACCCTAGTTCGTCCTATAACAAATTTCTATAAATTCTAAAGCCACCCAAAGAGATTATAATGTTGTATAACCTATTTTATTCATGATTTGAAGTCGTGATCAAAGATATGCACGCCTCCTGGTAAAAGAATCATATTATGCTTGATTTTTTTATTCCAATTCATTTCTTATCCAATCCTATAAGTGCTTATTATTCCTGTTTTGATTATATCTAGATATATGATTGTGGATCTAGATCAAGAATTTAAGGATATTGATTTTTTCAAACTTGATTTTAGATTTTAGATCTGGATATTGTTCTAAAAATTTTTTCTGGTCAATTTTTGTTAATTTCCATTGGATAATCCTTCATCAACAAATTGAGGTAGGTATTCTATTGTTCATTTCTTATATTATTTATTTAAATTATGTATATATAATTGTATAATTCCAAATTTTATTTTCAGAAATTGAAAATCCTAAATTGAATTAATTAATGTGGTTAATTAATAATTAAGAGATTGGGGATTTTATTGAATAATGTGATTTTTGGAATGTGGATAATTAATTTCAAAATTAATTATTGAGTTATGGATATTGTGAATTCAAATAATTGATTGTAAAATTAATTATAGGATACTACGATTGTGGGTTTGATTAAATAAATGATGAATTACTTATAGGATAATGAGATTGGTAATTGAATGATTAATTAATGAATTGATTATAGGATTATTCGGATATTAGATTTTGATAAATTAATTTGGAAATTAAATGGGGGAATTAATGTGATGAAATGATTTTTCAATTATTAATGAAGTAGATATGATTAATAAATTATTGAGTTAATTAATGGGATTAAAAATATTAACTAACTGTTGAATTAGTTAATAGGATTGAGATGATTAATGTATTGTTGAGTTAATTAATGGGATTAAAAATAATAATAGATTTTTTATTTAATTAATGGGATTGAGATGATTAATTAATATTTAAGTTAATTAATGGGATTAATAAGATTAATTAATTATTAATATAATTAATGGTATTGAGGTGATTAATAAATTTTAAAGTTAATTATTGGTATTGAGAATATTAATTAATTAATGAGTTAATTAATGGGATTGAGATGATAAATTAATTATTCAGTTAATCAATGGGATTGATAAGATTAATTAATTATTGAATTAATTAATAGGATTGATATGATAATTTAATTATTGAATTAATTAATGGAATGATATTTAAATGACGAATGGTAACAATGGAATTCATATGACAATTTAAATCTAAAATGGTAACAATGGATTTATGAGATATGACATGAAATCTAGAATCGTTAAAATTGAATTCTAAGATATGATATAAGATATAGAATGGTAATAATGGAATTCTACGACATGATATCCCTTGTGTATAGTGTAGACTTCAATATAGTCAGAAGCAGGTACTGAGGTTCTAGTGTCCATAGAAACTCGAAGGAGTTTATGTGATTAAATAAAGAATAATGTGATAATGTGATAATTTTATATTTATGAATTATAATTATTTATTTATAAAAATACATACACTTTTATTGACATTTTTTTATACACAATTGGTGGTGTCTTACTGAGATGTACTCACACCCTACTTAGGTTGCCCGATCAGTACCCAAATAGATTTCATGATTTCCGAATAGTATAAGGGAAATAGACTAGTGATAGGTGGCTGAGATGGGATAGAACATGGATGATGGAACCTGGCATGGTTTTACACTGGCTATAGATTTGTTAGTGTCTTTACTTTGAGTTTTATTTTGACACTGGACATGCATTTTAGCATAGCACATCTACTGTTTAGTTTTAAAGTTATATATAAAATTTTTCTTATCTTGTTATGTGGGTATTGTTCTAGTTATGATATCATTTGGTGATTAAGTTGTTATTGTTTATTTATTTTCACCAGTGTATTACTCTGATAAGAGAGGGTATAGTATCTCCATGATTGATATTTGACCCCCACTGCTAGTCGGCAGTCTTTGGAATATGGGGAGGTGTGCTTGAGGTCATGTGGAAAACTAGCTTAGGGAACCGGCGTGTGACACCCGGGTTGGGACATTAAAAAGTGGTATCATATGAATTTCCTTTTCTATTATTTTGTATTACTATTTGGTAAATATAGATAGGAGAATAGGAAGAGTCATACCTTGGTTATGAGCATGTGTATCAGAGTATCTAACCCCGGTATGGGGGAGAATTGAAGTTCCTAGTGTGGGATTTCAATTATTTATTTTTCTGTTATAGTTGAATATTATTTCACCTTCGAGGATGCTCTTGTGGTGTGATTTTATTTTTGTTTCTAATATTTTTTGGGAATTGAGCCATGGCTCATTATGGTATACGAGTTGTGTTTTCATGCATCAAAATTGGAACTCATGATTATTTTATAATATGAATCATTTTTGTCATGCACAGAAAATAGGTTTTGGGTTTGTTTTTAAACTTGAATAAGTTTTCCTTGCTATTGAAATTTAATTGAAAGTGGTGCCTAATATGAAATTATAAGTGGTAAAATGATGAAAGAAGAGAATAACTTTGTTTCTAAATGATAAACATGAATAATGAAAATGTATTACCCTTTTTTAACCTGGATCTAGATGTAGGAAGGTTAAGGGTAGTTTCAGAGACTCAATTTTGACCATGTGGTAGGTTTGGGGGGAAAGGGTTTGTTTTTCCTTATTGTGAAATCCTGTAAATTTGTTTATTTTCTAAACTATTTCATATGGATCATGCTTGTATTATATATTTCGGTCTCCTTGAAGACACATGTTGAGAGGATTATAGGAAGGCATGGCTCGAGATGTTTCTCTAATAATGGAACCTATGGCACTAGTAGTTCCATGTGAGGATGTTGGAGAGTATCTCCTGGAGAACTTTTCATGGTTCATTCAATTCATGGAAAGATAACCAAGGGGTTTTGAATAGCATGCTTGGCTTAATGAGGGAGTTTCAGTTGTAACATCCTCTAACTTTTACTAGATAGGGTGGACCTAAGAGAGATGAGTCTTGGATTGAGTCTATCGAGACTATATTTGGCCACTTGGAGACACCTTTTTAGAAGAGGTTCAAGCTGGCTACTTATATGCTACAAGGATCAGCAATGTTCTGGTGGGATAACCATGCTTTAATTATAAAGGATGATAGTATGTTATGGAAGGACTTATTAGAGAGGTTCATAGAGAAGTTCCATCTAGATATGATGAGGTAGGAGAGAGTAGCTGAGTTCATGAGGTTGACTTAGGCGAGTAAGTATATGATGGACTATATTGGAAACCTTACAAATTTTTAGTGCTTTCCTCCAGTGTTGGAAGTGGATGAGGCTAATTTAGAAAAACTATTTCAGGATGGACTTAACTGTTAAAGTAAATATTACGTGAAAATATTAAGGATAAATATCTTTTTAGAAATGGTGAATAGGGCTCTATTAGCTGAGGGGAACCTGAATGAGGCTTCTAATGCAGGACATATGGTTGATGTTGTATGATGAGGAGGTATGTCTTCTAAGATCCGGAAGGTTCATTATGATAACTTTACCTAGAGAAGTGGAAAACATAGTGTCTGTGGGGAAAATTAAGTTACATAGGACCGTTATCTAGTGATTTTCCACCAGTACTGTAGTCCAGGACACTATCAAGGACACTCTACCAGACCACCATTAGAGTACCAATCTTGAAAAAAGATTGGAAATCTGCACAAGTTTTATGGGAATCTATGACATATGGTTAATGATGGAGTATCTAGATAAAATTAGAGTGTATGAAGGGGATCATCTGCGAAATATCAGCCTGGCAGTTGGAGTTCTACAGGTAGTGGAAATAGAGGCAATAGATGCAGTACTTATAAGAATGAGTACCCATATTAGCATAGTGGTGCTGTATAGGGGAGTTAGATAGCATCACAAGGAATAGAATCTGGATAGTTGAATGCAGTTCATCCAACACTGCTGGATAGAGAGGCTAGACCATCAATAGTGGAAGGTACTATTCTAGTACATTCAATATTATCTAGTTCCTTAATTTATACTACTGCCTCTTGTTTCTTCATTTATATATAACATGTGATGGTTTTGAGCCCTGTAGTGGAGTTTTTCAGAGGGGTATTGAAAATAGATACACCATTGGGAGTGCAGTCTAGGGACATCTTCTTATGAAAGGAATGTTCTCTCAATGTTGGTGAGTATCATTTTCTGTGGGATCTCTATATTCTTTACATGTCAAACTTTGACCTAATGTAAATTATATACTTGTTATAATCATATTGGTCCCAAATATATTTTCAATGGAGGAGAGTGATTCTTATTTATCCTAAGTGTGACAATTATATTTTCCATGGAGAGTGGGATATCCCAGAATACTGGGTAGGGTAATTCGTCAGCAACTAGGATAGCTCACAGTCTAAGTTGAAAAAATATATTTGGATGATGGAGGTTTATAAGATGATATATTTAAACCTATAGTAGACATATATTAGGATGTTTTTCTTGAATAAATTTTAGGGATTCTACTTAAGAGAGATGTGAAATTTACTTTTGATCTCATTCTACAAGCTGAACCAATTTTTATTCCACCATACAGAATGGCACAAAAATATCTCCAAGAGCTCAAGAATCGACTTGATGAGTTTATGGATAAAGGTTTTATACATCTTATAACATTTCCTTTAGGATCTACATTACATCTTGCAAATAATATTGATATTAGTTTTCACTTTTGTATCGATTAATAAAATTTGAACGGGTTGAAAATGGATAAATAATATCCTCTTTTGCGAATCAAAAATATTTTTGACCTGTTGAAAGGGGATTGTGTCTTTTCCAAGACTGAATTGAGAGCAGGGTATCATCATCTGAGATTTTGACCTTTAGATACACTAAATACTTCCTTCAAAATCAGTTATGGCCAATATCAGTTCATCGTAATGCCATTTAGGTTGAAGAATACACCAACTGTGTTTATGGACTTGAGGAACAGAATCTTTCATCAGTACCAAGATCGTCTTTCGGTAGTGGTTGTGCATGACATCTTAGTGTACTCCAAGACTCATGATGATCATTCCCAATATCCTGGCATCATCCTGAGTACTCTGAGAAAGCATTGGTTATTTTCAAAGCTATCTAAGTTTTAGTTTTGGATTGATTAGGTACACTTATTTGGTTACATAATATCAGAGGAAGTTATGTTAATAGAACCACATATGGTTTATGCAATAGTTTCGTGGTAGTTTCCCAATATTATTTTCAAAATTCATAGCATTCTAGGATTATATAGACATTATTTTAGGTTTATCCTAGACTTTTTTGGATTGGTAGCACCGGTTTCTGGCTTGACCAACAAGGGGATAAAGTTATAATGATAAATATCAAATGAAAATGATTTCTAGTACATGAATAAGTTCTTGGAATTAGAAAAAATATTGATCCTACTCAATCGAAGTGATGAGTAAATAGTGTTTTGTGACACTTCTTGGATAGGGATAGAATTTATATTGATGTAGGGAGATTGATTTGTAGAATTTGGGTCTCAGAATGAGGACACATTAACAAAATTACCCTAAGCACAACCTTGAGTTAGATTTGGGGGTATATTATTTGAATTTTTTGGTTGTGTTATCTATAGGGAAATATGTTTATTATGTTCATGAATCATAGAATCTTGAATTTCATATTTTCGCAATGATATTTTAATCTTCGGCAGGTGAGATGGGTTGAGTATATGCAGCCATTTGATTTTGAACTAACATATAATACTAGGAAAGAAAATAATTTTGTTGATGATTTACATAGAAAAAATTAGACTCGGACAATTCAAGACACTATTTCCAAGTGGAAGAGGATGTGTCTACTAGCTGAGATGCATGTGGTGGTTTAGAAGAATTAGTATTCGATGACTCTGGTATCAATTTTTGTGGAGTCTATACTTTTGAGATGGATCAGAGATAGGTATTATGATAATCTATAATTTTTATCTTTAAGGTGAATCCCATGAAGGTGGGGAGACAACTTCAGACTGGTTGATAGATGAGGAAAAGATCATTTATGTCCAAAATCATATTGTTGTTCCATTGAGCATGTGGGCGGAGTTGATGTTGGAATCTCATTCCCTAAAGTGGGTGGTTCATCCAGGTGTGTCCAATATGTACTATAACAAATGATGACAGTTTTGGGGGCTGAGAATGAAAAAGGAGATAGCAGGGTACATGACATGATGTAACAACTTTTAGTAGGTGAAATCTATTCATCAATGACATGGAGGTCTTCTACAGTAATTGCCCAATCTTTAGTGGAAGTGGGACAACATAACTATGTAATTATTGGTGGTTATCCTAAGGATGCCTCAGAATAATGACTCTATTTGGGTTATTATGGAAAAATATATGAAGATAGCATATTTCTTGCCTATATGGGAGACTTCCTCAGTGGAGTAGCTAGGAGATTTGTATATTTTGAAGATAGTATATCTATATGGGGTGTTATAGACTATCATTTTAAATCATGAATCATGTTTTAATTCATTATAAAATAAGGGATTACAGAAGGCATTGGGTATACAGGTTTTACTAAGTACAGAATTCTACCTAGTAATTGATGGTTAATCAGAGTGTACAATATAGGTTCTGGAGGATATAATTCAGTTGTGTGTCCTATAATTCAGTGTATTTTGGGATAAGAACCTATATTTGGTTGATTTTTCCTATAAAAAAGTTTACTAAGATACTATTAAGATGGAATCATATGAGGATCTTTATGGTATTCCATGTAGATCACCTTTACATTGAATACGTAAAGGTGAGTTGGAGTTTTTCAGACTGATTCTCGTATAAGATACGTTGATGTACATTTAGTTGATTCTGAAGTGTATAGATATGGATCAGATTAGACAAAAGTCATTTACTAATATACATCAATGATCGCAAGAGATTACATAGGTTGATCATTTTTTCCATCAGTTTTCACCAAGGTTTGATCACTAAAGGATATAGATATAGGGAAAACAAACACCCAGGTTCATTGGAATGTTTGAGTTTGTGGAAAGAATCATCCTGGTGGCATATTGGTTGTCTCTTCCATATAAATACAGTGTTATTCATGATGTTTCTCATGAGTCACAAATTTGGAGATATCACCCCAACCCTTCTCATGTGATCGATGTGGTTGATGTTGATCTTGAGATATATGTGTCCTTTAAGGAACATCATATACGTTCATTGGATTATAGTGAGAAAATATTGTATGGAAAGACTGTGTCGAAATTTTGAGTGTTGTGGCATCATGGATGGGTGCAAGAGGAAACTTGGGAGAGGTAACTATATATGCAGGCTTAGTGACCTAATATTTTTGGCTCAAAATCTTAGAGATGCTTGGGAGTACAACTCATGGATTTGCTTTTATAAGGTGGGGAGATTGTAATATCCCAACATTTTCTAGAGATTTCTCAAGCTTGATTTCAGGTATTCTTTTTTCCTATGGTTGAGTAATTTTCATTTGTGTTTTACCTAGGGGTGTGTTTGGGTAAAAATTTGATGAAAATGGAGTAAATAGTGAATTTCTCAATTGGAGTATAGTTTTTTCGAACAATGAACCATGGCCTAGAAAACTTTTCAACCCTAGACCGAGGTTCCTTTCATGGTTGTCACACATTTTGTCAAATCATGCACACTAAAATGAGAAATAGGGCACCCCCTCCCTAGAAGAGGTGCATCATTAAGGATCACGATAAACATAAACCATGCACCCATAGTAGAAAACCTGAAATTTTTTTAAAATAAATTTATTTGAAAATAACGATTAAAACTTATAAAGGAAACTTTGAAAATCATTTTAAACACTTTTTATTCATAACAAATTTTTAAATTCTTTTTCTTTGAAAATAACCATAGAAACTTATAAAGGAATAATTTATAATAATTTTAAAGGCCTTTTAAAACTTAAAACGTTTTCAAAATATTTTTACATAAAAATTATCTTAAAATATCATTTAAAAAATTTCTATAAAACATTTTTAGAAAAAAAAAATATTTTTAAAGAAAACAGATTTTTGACCAAAGAGAGAAATAAAGTTTGATTTTCATAAAGACAATTTCTTAATTATCTTAAGTACCAAATAGTGTAAAAATGGTAAAATTACATTAACATATCATTAATGGCCATATTATAATAAAATTAATGGAAATTATTGATATTTAGGTCATGAAATTCCAATATCAGAGACTCAATCGTAAATAATCATGATAAACGATTAGATTGTAACCTAAAATCTTTACCACTTCGGTAACATTAAATCATAACCCCACAATGTAATAAAATAAAATGGATCTTAAATTATAATTAGGTTAATAAATTCATTATACTACATGTATAAGGTACTTTATATGCATCACATGAAAGAATATAGGCACATAGCAAAATATACGTCTCAAAGAAGGAATGTTTGGGTAAAAATACCTTACAGATTTGGTAACTTTTGAACAATAAACACCATGAAATAGTGGAACTAAAATTGAAATGTAAATACCCATAATTTTAATTTTATTTTTCATATTATACATTCATAGGTAGTATATACACAACCTAAAAGAAATATTTGGTAAACATGGCATGTGTCTCACAGAAAAATAATGTCAAAACACAAATCCCTTACCTTAAGTCATAACTTCATTCATACACATTAAAACCTCATTTATAATAAATATAAGTTTGTTATAAATATTTTAAATAACTATATTAATATATATTATATCATATATGATTTGATAGTGACCCTTTATTTCCCTTTTATTAATAATTCCTTATTATATTTGTGTTTTGGGTAATAATTTCATTGTTTTTCATACATGTTTTGACATGTTATTCTTGGTCACCTTAGTTAGATAGTAATTTCATATTATAAATAATGATAAAAATTATTTAAATATCATTTATAATTATTATATATGTATTTATATTACTCCATATAAATTAGTAATAGGAAATGAAATACATCATTCATGGTGATGATAGGTCGTACGTACACATAAATACGGTTTCCATTTTATTCTCATATTGAAGGAAAAGAATCTAAATTATATATATATATATATTATTAATCCAATATAATATTTATTTCATATATATCCCATATTTATATTAAACTCATTTTTAATACATTTCATGTAAATCGTGAATGAATCACATCGCATCATAAGGCGGTAGTCCGTCGTGCACACAAATAATGTTATAATATTCCAAAAAAATGGAAATCATGAAGATATATGTTATATAATAACTAAAAAAGAATAAATAATTCATATATATCATATATATCGTATATAAATAGTATTTTCATTATTATTCTCATCCTTCAATGGTGGTAATGGAAAAATGAACAATATCGATTCGTGAGGCAGTAGTCCTCCATAAACATTAATGAGGATTTCATAACCCATTTGATAAAATTTTGTGATTTTTTAGGTTATGAATTAAAAATATAAAAATATAATTATATATAATATATTTATTTTATTATATAATCATGATATAAAAATAATTTAATAGGTTTGAGGAAGAAATAAAACAAAAAATTTGTTGAGGAATGTTGCCTCTTCTTCAGATATCTCATTTTGTTTTTCACTAAATACCATTCTTGGGTGGTTTTATGACCTAAATAAGTATTCTATGATGATACTAGGAAAAGTTTTAAGTTATTTGTTCATATCATGTTGAATCCAAATGTATGGAGAGGTTTGAAGAATGGGGGAGAGTGATTGGACTTTTATAGTTGAGGAGGAGTTGAATCCTTTAAATACTCAAACATATTCACTATTGGGAGATATACAATACCTCATGTTTCTCCAAGATTAAATAATAATATATGTAAGGTTTTAGGTGGTGATAAAAACCTCTACCACACAAAAATAAATTCATTTTGATAATTTTATTCTTTATCTTATAAGCTTCCCTATTTTTACCATTTTGGTTTTTGTTAGGTAATTAATTTTCAAACCTATGTAATATATCAATTAATAACAAATTAAAGTGAAAATTATTATAAATTTATACCCACTAATTATAAATTAGAATATAAAATTTATAAAATAAAAAATCCCATACGTGTTGAAAATTAATCTTAACAGAAGCACAAGTAATGCTCAAAAACTTTACTTTAACCTGAACCGTGCTAACAAAGTTTTTACTATTTAGGAGCTAATGTGTTAATTATAAAATTTAAATTGGTACATTAATAGAATATGTATTATATTTATTAAAATTTTAAAATAACTTAGAAAAATATATTAATTTTAGTAATTTTAAATAATTTAATAAAATACCATTTATTAAAAAATAAAATTAATGCCAATTTTGACATTATTTAATTAATTTGAATATAGAAATATCAAGAAAATTATTGAATTTGAATATAATAATTTCACACATTTTTAACATGATATATTCATCCAAAATTAGTGTTATACAATAATTCAATCAATTTTACATGATCCCCTATAATCTATTTTATACTCATGTTTCGAAGATTATCTTAGTCATCTTCTCACAAAGTTGGTGAATCAAGGAAAGTTCAAACCCATTCATGCTTTCAGAGGTATTTATGACCTTTATCACTTGATTTTTGCTTATAAAATTATTCTATTATTATAAGGTACTACTAGGAATATTCATAATCTTGATAATATACTCATTTATTGTGAAAGAATTTTGTGGAAAATTGTCAGTTGAGATAAATCATTCAATTAATTTGGAAAGGTTTTCACTTCTATTAGAAATTCTTCCATTTAGGAAGATATGCGGATTAGAGAGTGTTCCAAACTCTTCATGTATTTTAGTGTTCAATTATTATAGTTAAGGCTAAATGTGAGCTATTTTTTCTATATTTCTTATCAAATTAAAAAGTATCTCTCAACGTGGAAGGGTAGAGCTCTCTTAATAGCAAGATGTATTTATCTTGTAAAATCCATAATTTTTCCCAAGATGGTACACTATTTTATTATTTATAAATATCCCATTGGGATGGTTAAAATCTTAATTTTCAACATTAGGAATTTTTTCAAGAGTGGTAGAATCCTTGATCATAATTTGTTCGCCGTTCCTTGGAAAAAAATTTGTGATTCTCTCAATAGTGGTGGAATGGGAATTAAAACAATCACACACTTCAATTAAACTCTTCAATATAAATTCTCTATGAATCTATTTAATATCGTAACTAGTCCCTTGACTTACTCAGTTGTAGATTTATTGGTATATTAAAATAAGGAAACAATACTTATATAGCTTCATCTCTATGGTCCTCAATAAAAAACTTATTTAAGAATCATGTATTGTTCTAAATAGATCTTCGGCAGGAACTATACGCTCAAAATTTGGTCATATTATTCTAAAGGAACTCATTTTCTTATTGATTTTAATTCACTGGACTCTTCTTCAGATCATCAAAACTGGATTAAAGATTTCTCTGATGCTCATCCTTTGAATTTATAGTAGGGAATGAGTGATATCATCAGGGACTACACCTTTTCCTCAAGGGATGATATTATTATCTAGGAAATAGCTAATAATGGAATTCTTAATGGTCATTTTTACTATAATTATTCTATTGGAAACTCTAATCATGATTTTTATTGGATTAAAAACTTCCACAAGGCCTGGATCAGGCATTTTCATTTTATCCCCATATAGATGTTTGCATATAATTAGCTTCTAATGGAATCATGCTAGTAATTTTTTGGAGTTTCTCTATATTTCAGGAGTCCTTTTTTCTAAAACCTAGAGAATACTCCAACCACCTATTCCTTAGCTTTGCTACCACCTCAGTACTGTGGAAGATCATTTTTGACCAATTCAAACTTCCATTACCCATTATGTCATCAGCATCTTCACTATTCTAGTACAGCAGTGATGCTCTATCTCCAAAGTTCAATAATCTGCTTCATGTGGAAATGGAAGAGGTGATACATCTTATTTGGCATGTTCATAATTCCTTAATTCACTGTAACATCCATTTAAATATTCATATGGTTATTTCTAACTTAATTATTTTTATCAAGGATTATAGTGTTCTATAACATGACTACTATAATAAAAGTATTCATGATTTCTATATTTTGTAGAGGTTAGGAATTACAGGAAATTATAAGCCTTTGATTGGAACCATAAAGGTTTTCTAGAAGCCTCCCCAGCATAGTAGGATAAAAATAAATTATCATAGTGCCTCAAAAGGAAATCCCAATCCCTCAAGATGTGGTTTTTTCTACCATAGTAATAATGGGAAATTTCTTTTTACTTTTATTTATCATGTGTTTTGATGTCATTACTTCAATATAAAATGCTTGGAGTTATTCATGCAATCCCCTTTGAAAAATACAAGGGCTAGAATCATTTTTTGGTAAGAAATGGACTCTCCTTCCATTGTTTAGGAAATTATAAATGATGTGCTACATATCTCATGGAATCTTGTGGATTCCAAGATGGAATGTATGGGTACCCTCTATGATCTCAACTACATTATCACACACTCCTATTGGGAAGTGAATCGTGTGGCGAATGGTCTCTCCAATAAAATAATTAGTTTAAATTTGACTATGATGGATGATATTTATGTTGAGTTCATCCATATTTATTATTGATATTTCTGTAAAATCCCATTTTTCAAACTCTTGTAACTTATATTTTTATCAATAAACTTTCCTTGTCCACTTTAGCTAAGGTACCAATAAAAAAGTTTAATGCATTGGTGTTTCTTAATCATTTAATGAAAATATATCATATCTAAAAAATTAAAATAATTTATCACGATAAAAAAACTCATTTATATTCCTAAATAATATTTATAACCAATCCTATGTAGTTTTTTCAATATTCTAAATATTTATACAATTTCTACAGAAGAAAGGTACATTTTTATTTTTTTCTTTACTTAACTTATTATACGGGTCAATTTCATGGAAAAGTATCCCAAAAAACTCAAAATATTCAATACTAAGGTCACATGAATCTAAATATGTCTTTATAATTGTTTTGTACAAGTGTTTTGTCATTATTAAATCTTATATTATAAGTTTGACCACTAATAAAAGTTGTTTTTCATTAATCATTGTAATTAATTTTAACTATTTTCATTAATTATTTTGGTAAAAAAACTAAGTAGGAATTATTAGAAATTATTAATTAATCTTATTCAAATTATGGAATCCATTTTCAAAAATTCCAATCACATAATTATAAATAATTAATTTAAAATTAGTCACAGAGACAATACATGAAAGTGGGTTTTTAAAGTGAAAATGTTCAAAAGTTTACAATGATTTTATATTTAAATTTAGTCTGAAAATTATAATAATAACCTCAATTGGAATAATATATGTATAATTAATCTAGTTTTACTATAAAACATTTTAAATATATATTTTAACATTATAAATATTTAAACTAAATGTTATTTTCCAATTAAAATCCATTATCTTTGAACTATTCATTAAAAATGAGACTTCTCTACAAAAAACCAAAAATTCACCCTAAGATTATTTTGATATTCTAATTGCAAAAATTAGTTATTTTTTTAAATAAAATTTATAAAATTGGTAAAATTTAATTTTAAATAGTGTGTACCATGCATAATTAACCAATATTTTAGAAAATATATTGTTTTTAAAAAAACATTTCTTTTAATTTTAAAGGAATCTTATTTTATTTCAAATCAATAGATAGATAATAAATATGTGAAAACTATATATTTTTATATTTAATTTATAACTATTCATTCCCTTAATATCAATGGCTAGGGTATAACTATCATATTAAATAATATTATTAATAGTATATTGTACTTTGGTAAAATTCGGTATTATGTGTAACCAAAGACAAACTTAGTGTATCATGTACCACATGATAAACTTGGTATTTTGTGTAGTGTATGATTAAATTGGTGTTTTCTATAAATAAAGATTAAATTAGTTTATTATTCAATGAAATCCATTGAATAAATTTAATTTATTTGGAAAAAAATTATTAAAACTCAGGGTGTTGCATTCTACCCCCATTAAAATGAATTTCTCCCTCAAAATTCAACTCAGTAATCAAAGTTTTTATACATGAAGGTTCCTTTCATAGAAACACACATTGAAAAAAAGTATAAACCATCCTCTAAAAAGTTAAATATGGAAACATAACGGTTACCCAATGTAACTCATAACTAGGTTTCCCCATTGGATAGCATGACTATGAATTTAATATTTGGTCATGGTAGAAAAAACTAACAACCAAATACTAATGAATAGTGGTAGAGAACATGGTCTAGAGATAGAGAATGATCACAAATCTATATAACAAATAGTCTTAAAAAAGGTCACTGATATCATCAAAAATGAGGATAAGGGGAAAAAATTATTTTAATATCCTTTTTCTGAAGTTGAATAATTTTCACAATGAGGTATACATACTTTATTTCATCCCATTTCATAAGCACAATATTACCCTATAGTAATGCCTTGATAAATTTCAAATTCATCTCTTACTCTACGAAATGAAATTTAAATTTTTATACTTGATTCACTAATGGATCATATTATCTATAGAAATAATTATAAGTCATTTCCTATATCTTTCATTATCATAAAATCAAAATTGTTATCATAGGTTATCCAATATGCATAAATATTCAAATGGAAAAATAATATGATAATATATAAAACCACATTCAAAGTTCAATATAAACCATTTTATAAATGGATAACCCTTTTAACTCTTATAAAAGATGAAAATCTAAAAATATAGAAATAAGTTCAATAAATTTCTCAAAATTAGTTTAACATTGATCCCCAATGTATCATAAAGTACCTCTTGATTATCACATACTGAACATGTATATTCCTACCTCGTGTATTCTATTGAAACATGGTAATAACATAAATTACAATAAATACTTATTGAAAAGATTAATTCTTACTCACTCTTTATACATATTATTGGATATATTCCATGAATTAAAAAACGTTGTAAAATCCATCAATGATAACACAAACAACTTTTTCAACGAATCCATTATCAATTCAAAGGTAATAAATACCATCCAATTTACTTTATTTTTATCCAATATTTGTTCATCCAAACTAAACACCATTTTATCAACTTGGGGAACTTATTAAGGGTTACCTTCCTTTAATAATTGTTTTTCCATAAAATGTAACATTTTTATTAAATCACTTTTCTAGTTCATCACTACCATTCACCATATTCTTTCAAATCCTTAATGAAAAACTTATATTGAAAATCCTTATCTATTTTACAAATCATAATTCTTGAGTCCAAATACATAAATACATAAATCCTTTCACTTCAATGATTGGCATGGAATATTTATTTCATTTTTCTATAAGTAAATTCTTGGGATAGGACATTTAGTTGGGTAATTTCCATGTTCTCCATATATAACACATTGAACTCATCAATAATTTGTCACTATATGACCATTTTTTCAACATAGATAATAGATTCCCCTCCATTTTAAATATTCTTTCGTTTTTTTCTTATAACATTCTTAACATGTCAGAAATTGAATCTTCCTTCCTCTATGGTCATTACCCCGTGAACTTTCAATAAAAATCTTCTCCAAATTATTGTATGTGTTGGGAATATCACTGAAGTTAATGTTATTGATAATATATCCTGATAGTTGATTATTCATAATCACCATATCATTATATACATTCATCATCCAATTTGGTATCTCATAATCAATAAATTGTCCATCATATTCCATATTAACATGATTCCTTTTGGTTATATCAATCTATTAAAACCAAAATTATAGTGTGAGAAACACTAATAATAGTATGAAATAAAAAAACATAAATATATATATATATATATTGTCTAAATCATGACACCTTGTTTTTAAACTATGAAACCTTAGTTTTATCCTTGGTTATTCATAATCATCAACTATTTCAATCCTTCATAATGGTTTATAAATAGTTTGTGAATTTCCAAATAATATCCCCCCAGGAGTGTCAAACCAATTGTGCATTAAATCCTATTGTTATGGACTAGTTCTCAATCCAGTCAATCTCAATAGAGTGTATTAAGTGTTGTTACCCTTATGTACATTTTCAATATATCCACATCTAATTGTTGTATCCAGATTGGGCTGTAATTTCATGAAAACCACTAGCTCTATCTGTTACCAAAATTATAGGACATTTTCCAATACTTTTATCCATCCTTAGACTAATCCTTAGAGACATTACTACACATATCCTTATAAATATAACTAGGGATCTTACTAAATTTTTCTCATCCTAGTTTCCAAAGTTTAACTAAACCTTTCCTTTGATACCAACTATAACGACCTAAGATATTCATACATGGATATTACATATTTTTAAATGAATATTCAATACATTACACCAACACGTGCATAAGGATCGTAATATTTTAGTGCCATTGGAAACTTGGAAACAAAATTTTTTTACCAAGTGATAGATTGTCAAGGTTTCCTATAAAGATATTCTTATTTAATACACCTAACTAAAAAAATTATTTATAACCTGGGGAAATGAAACATAAGATATAGTGACCTCATATAATATGTAAGGGTAAATAAGGGATATTCTTAAGAATAAAATGAACATATGGGTTTGAGAACAATATAATAACATTTGAAAACCATATACTACATATCAAAATATCATAATCAGGAGTCATAGAATAACTATTTTCAGTTCATAACACATGAATCAAAAGAGAATCAAAGAACATAATCCTTGGGAGTATAAAATTGGCATAAAACATTAATTTGTGGAATAAACATAAGCATTGAAAATAATATTCATGTTGATCAAGGATCACTTCCAAGGCTATAATAGCCAGAAAAATTCATTTATTATACCATGTTCACTCTCCATTCATAACCCATGAAATTAAGTTGGTATCATAAACATTTAATAATATCATAAACTATGAAAAATAGATAGATTTCATAATAATTTCATTAGAGTGTAACCATTTAAAATAAGTGGGTTTTACAAGTATTTTTTCATGGCATTGCCTGTGGAAGAGAAATAGGTTTCATAAATAACTTTTCATCTTAAATATAAACCATTCAAAGAAACAATAAGAATGGTATCCTAAAATCACATCAATTTTAAAGAATAAACTATATCAAAGGATTTCATCTTATAAATATAAATATTTTAAAAGATCACTTGGAACATTTATTAAGAAAAATAGCCTTTCTTGTAAAATTACTTTCATAAAACATTTTTATAATCCTTTTATTTTAAAATAACATTTCAAACTTACAAATAAATCCTTGAAAATTGTTTTCAAAAATTCCTTAAAGAAAATATCCTTTTTTATTTAAAAACACTTTTTAAAACATAAAACATTTTATTTTAAAATATCCTTGAAAACTTATAACAGAATCTTTGAAAATTATTTAAAACAATTTTTAAAAATAAAAAAATTAAATTCTTTTCTTTGAAAATAAGCTTGAAAACATATAATGTAAGATTTCAAAATGATTTAAAACACTTTTTAAAAGTAAAATATTTTTGAAAACCTTTTATATTAAAAACCCCATTAAATTTTATAATATAAATATTTGAAATAATTTAAAATAAAATTTAAAACATCAAAAAAAATTCAAAATATTTTTCATTAAAAATGTGCATAAAATATGATTTAAAAAAAATAGAAAATACTGTTTTGAAAGAAAATGAATTTTTACCAAAGAGATAAATAAAATTGGGTTTTCTTAAAAACATTTTATGAATAATAATTTAGGGGAGGGTTTATTTGGTTGATAAAAACCCCCACCATAAAAAAATAAATTCATTTTTATAATGTTATTCCTTAACTTCTAAGTTTCCCTATTTTTACCATTTTAGTTTTTATTAAGGTAAATAATTTTCTAACCGAGAAAATTTATCCATGAAGAATAAATTAAAGTGATACGTATTATAAATTTATACCCTTTGAATATATATTTTTATATCTAATTTATAAAATAAAAAAGACATATTTTTTGAGATTAATTTTAATAGAAGCACATGTAATATATAAAAACCTTACTTTAACCCTAACCGTGCTAACAAAGTTTTTACTCTTTAGGGGTCAATATGTTCACTATAAAATGTAAATTTTTTCATTAATAGATCATATATTATATTTATTAATATTTAAAAATCATTTGTTAGAAGATAAGATTTTTTAAAATTTTAAATAATAAATTAAAATATCATTTATTATAAAATAACATTAATGAAAATTTTGACATGATATAATTAATTTGAGTTTAACAATATCAAGGAAATGATAGAATTTGAATATATTAATTTCACACCTATGGAACATTATATATTCATCTTTAATTAATATTAATAATTAACATTACATAATTAAATTTACCTCACTTTTAATATATTTACTATAATTTATTTTAGTTAATTATTAACTAAATAATTAATATGTTGGTGTCTATTAAGAATTTATTGTAATTATATATTATCTAAAAAAATTATCGTGATAAAAAATCAATTATATTCAAAAATAATATCTATAACTGAACAAATGTAGTTTTTCCCAATTCGAAACATTTATATAATTTAAAAAGAATAAAGGTACATTTTTTTCTTTTTCATTACATAACTTATTATATGGGTCACTTTCGTGTTCAAGTGCCCAAAATAATCATAAAATTGAATAATAATGTCATATGGGTCTAAATATGTCCATAAAATGCGTTTTGGATATGTTTTGGGTCATTCTTAAACCTTATAGTCTATATTTAACCACTAAGTAAACTTGTTTTTCCTTAATTGCTGTAATTAATTTAAACTATTTCCAATAATAATATGCGTCAAAATATTAAGTTGGAATTATAATACATTATTAATTATGATGATTCCAAATATAAAATTCATTTTTGAAAATTCTAATCACTTAGGTTGCAAAAATAAAATTAAAATTAATCTTAGAGGCTTGACGAAAAAGTGGTTTTTTAAAGTGAAAATGTTCAAAAGTATACAATGTTTCTTTATCCAAATTAAATATAAATATAAGTCCGATGAACTAAATTGGATTAATATATGTAAAATTTAACTATTTATCAATAAAACCAATTATAAATATAGTTTTTAATTTTAAATAATTTAAACTTAAAATAAATTTTTCACTTAAAATTCATTATTTTTTCATTATTCAACAAAAAATGAAAATTCTTCGATAAAGTATCAAAAATTCACCCAAATATAATTTTGAAAATCCTCTTTAAAGAAGGAATTTTTTTAAAAAAAATAATAAAATTGGTATAAGTTAATTTAAAATTATGTGCATCAAGCACAATTAACCCATCATTGAGAAAATATAAATTTTTAAAGAAACATTTATTTTTTATTTTAAATAATTATTATTTTATTTCTAATCAATAAATAATTATTAAACACATGAAAAATATTTTATTTCATAAGATAGTTAATTTTATTAATTTTTACCATTCCAATGGATTTGTGATGACTATAATATTAAATAATAATATTAATAATATTTTTTAGTTTAATAAAATTTGGTATTGTGTGTAATAGAAGACAAACTTTGTGTTGCATGTACAGAAATAAAAACTCGTGTTTTTTAGTTATATATTAACTCTGGTTTTATTACAAATAAATATTAACTTGTAATAACATGCAATTCAAACCATAATATAAATTTAATTTATTTAAAATATATTAAATCATAAAAACATAAGGTGTTACAAAAACACATCTCATTAACCTTTTGTTTTTCCTCCCAAAGTATCCTAAAAATAAAAAACACAACACATGAAATATCCCCCCCACATACCTAAGTTAAACTAGATCATGTAATTTTTAATTCCATGGATTGTTGGATAGATAAATGTATCTTTTAATTTGGTTAAAGAAATATGTTATTTATGGATACTAAGGGATACGAGGATTAAATGTAAAGCTAGGCCGGAATGAATAAATTCTATTCATAGTGGGTTCTTTTAAAACCAAAGGCATGCCTCAATAATTTAAAACATAATAACCCCAAACCCATAATTTTTTATTTAAATAAATCAAATTCTAGTTAATAAACCATGGTTTGTTTCTCCAAATAAGTGAGGTGAATGTGAACTATATGTATTAAGGGTTTGAAAGCCTCGTTTTGTGTGGATTTTAAAAAAAACATTCATTAATATGTGTCATGGGATTCAAATTTCAAAAGTATTTTCATGAAATTACTAAATTTTTGAACTTGAAATAGATACTTTTTAAGTATTCATTTTAGCTTGTTTTCATGAGATAAATTAACAGGAATATCTAGGGTCTGGACAAGCCATACCTAAAATAATTAAATAAAAAGTAGAAGTAAAAAAGTAAAGAGTTACAATGGAGGTTACAAATAGAGGACTATATTGATCCCCACAAATCATCATCAACCATTATTTCACAATAATCAAGTGCCTCGAATGATCACATGGACTTTGTTTCCATGATTTCCTTCTTCGATGGTGCGTCTTCCACAAGGTTAGCTTCCTTGTAGAAATGTGAAATAGTCAAATTATATTTCCCTAAATGACTAAGGAAGATCACCTAATGAGGAATAATTTTCTATGGAACATCCCTTGTTCTTTATTTTAGTGCATTAACAGTAAGTTGAGAGTCTGATTCAATCTATATTGATCTCCAATTTTGATGCACAACATGCTTCATAGCATATATGATAGCCAAAAGCACAGCTTCATAAGAAGTTAAAAAATGGAAAATATGATTATTTGATATCAAAAGTTTCAAAATCATTATGAAATCAAAAATCATTAAAAAATTGAAAAAGATAAATAAAATTAAAAATTAAAAAGTAAAAAGGTTACCCGCCCATCCTTATTCTATTTACTACCGTATTTTTTGTTCAAATTTATAAGGACTCAACCCTAGTTTCCCAGAGCCAGTGCCTTATTTAATTAAATTTTCATATGAACAATTAAAATTAATCCAAAATTACTGATTACTCTAATATAATTATAAACAAGATACATATATATGTTTCTCATTACAATTTGAAATGAAAAAACAAAATTGAAATACCTTCGACAAAATCCATAACTACTAGGTTATTCCTGTCTGTCATTCATAATAAAAATAATCATGTCTGGGGAAAATTAAACATAAGAAAGTGGTGATATCAAATTCTCAGTAAGAGTAAGAAATATACTGGAAGATATCATAAACATAAACATTACGCATATTAAATAACTAAAAATACATGGCTTTAACAATAAACTTGAACACATTATGGCAAGAATATGAGCTGAATAAATAATGCCATAGTAAAACATAATCATGGGTTTTAAACTAGTAGAATAACCACATAAACCATCAATATATTTTTTTTAATGAGGGAATGAATAATTTGGGACACGATAAACATATCGTTAAGGTCTCGTGCCAAGACCATAAATAATCACTTTGTCAAGGCCTTGTGCCAAGAATGTAGTTTGTCTCATGAGACCTACCAATACATCAAGGGGTTACAGTAGGCCCCACATGACACATAATTTGTCCAATTAGTTTCTCGTATGAATGGGGATAAATATAAACAACATATACATTCATATTGAAACAAATAAATGAAATGTAAATAACTTTCCCCGAATATTACACGTAAACACTAACCATTCAGAGTAAATTGGTGAATGGTTTTAAGGTAGAGCATCCAATGGTCAAACTAATCATGAACCATAAAATTAAAAAAGGTAGATTATATAATAAAATAATAATCCCAATAATACAAAATGATCTACAAGAGTTTTGAAATAGATGAAAATACTCTTATAAAATCTTTGAGTAATTCTTGAGATAAATAATCTTTTACTTTAAAAAGAAGAGTTCTTTTGGAAAAATGTTTTTATTAAAATACAATTGAAGTAATATAGTATTTTAATAATAAAATTAGTAATTATATAAATATAATGGTTTCCAAAAACATATTATAGATTTCCTTGGAAAATAGGTAAGAATTTAAAAAATTCCCTTGAAACGGGATTGTTTATAGGGAAGGATTTTTGAAAGATAATTTTGAAACATATAACTCCCCATAAATGAAGGTATGATTCTAGTTGGAACACATATATATAAAATTATCATATAAATATGATTATTAAATATGAATTAATAATAATTTAATTTAGGTAAGTAGATAGAAAAGTAACCCGAATGAAAATGGAGCTTCGATTGTAAACCCCTTACCATAAGCCTGAATTTTCCGCTCTTAACCATATGGTCCTAGAATATAAAATTTGAGTAATTAATAAGTTAATTAATATCCTATTAGACATTTATTTATTTTATCATAATTTGTTTACTTCATTTATTTCTTTATTTATAAGTTATAATATTGAATTATGTCATTCAAGAGTGTTATTTTCTTGATTTTCATAATCGGTTCACTTGTTTTTAAGTAATAAAGTTCATGTGGAATGGATGTAAATATCCAGAATTGAATTTAACCATTAATTATGATCATACATAGGTGTTAATGTTAATTTATATTATTTGGTTACATATAATGATGATTAATCATTAGATGAAATATTAATGACAATCACATAGATTATTTTAGCGGTATTTTAATTATTAGAAACTAGTTTGGTCATATGATTTAATATTATGTACATATACTGGTTACTGAATATTAAATAGGTTATAATACATATATTATAGCCTATTTAAATCCTAAAAAATGTTTTTATGAATATTATTTATGGGTAAAATTAATAATGAAACTATGTCATCCACAAAGGTTGTAAATTGGCACCTCACAGACGATAATTTCATTTATAAAATAAAATAGAGAGGGAGTGAGATTAAGGATATTGATGATGCTTCTTACATTCACATGATGTTATTTCAGTATATAGATGATACTATATTTATCATGGTTATTTTCACATATGAGTTGAGTAGAGGATAACAATAGAAAAGAACTTGAAATGAAATTGAAAGAAATAGAATGTGAATTTACCTCTTGAATCCACCTCCATGAGAATCTCTTTAAAGGAAGGGGTTTTGGTATTTTTGAAATACCAAGAGCTCATGGAAGTTGGGAGTTTATAAGAAAGGGTATATAGTCAAAAAATTTAGGATATTCAAGTCTTAGAGGTGTGAAGAGAAGAGGGAGTGAGGGGGGTTATAGTGTAGGAGAGGAGTGAATTTTAAATATTTTATTCATTATTTTATTAATTCCCTCAAGAGCACCAATAGTGTTGATTCATGTGAACCATAATATTATTAAGTTAATGTGAGTTCTAACCTAGTGGGCTTATATTATCCACACATCCCTTATGTCCTAATAAATCATGTATTTAGCATTTATCATAAATTAACGTATTTTACTATTCACCTAAAATTCAAGTATTTTAGAAAAATACCATAAAATTACCCGAACCATTTTTGTATGTATAGAATTATAAAATGAAATCCATTTTTTGAAAATGATTTTACAAATATTTTTAATTTAATTTTTAAATAAAATCATAATTTATTCCAAAAAACTGACTTTAAAACTATAACTCGTTTTATAACACCTTGAGAAATTAATCCACATCCCATAATATTATCTTATAACAATAATAAAATAAAGTAAAAAACAGTTGATTGAATTTTATGAAAATACATTCCCATTTTAAATTATTAACTTAATCATAAAATTTTAATTAAAATATTTGTGACATACAAAAATAACAATACTTATACTATGATTGTTTTTTCACTTATAATATGTATAAATTGTATTTATACACTCATGGGTGAAGTTTCTATATTTTTGGATGAATTACTATTCAAAATATTAATAAGTGTATGTTACTATTCATATGAGTGTCACTGGTCTTCAAAATCTATGTTTTTCTTATCAGACGCTAAATATCTATTTAATACAACAGTGTATTTCAGTTTTTCGAAATTCAAATCATAGAGGTGGTAAAATTATTTTTCCTGGCGTAACATATTGGTGTTTTTTAGATACTTAGTATTTCATGCATTCAATATTAAATTTATTTACATAAATCTTAGGGTGTTACATTATCTCATCCTTATAAAATTATCTTCCCTGAAATTACTAGAATGTTACCTCACAAAAGTATTTGGGTAGTTCTTTATCATAAGTTACTCAGGCTCTTGTGTTGGCTCTTTGAGTTTATGATTTTTCCAAAGTATCATTCCTGGTTAATTTTTCTAATTCCTCAACACTTGTTCTTTAGTATCCTGAATCTTGATAGGCTCTTCATAGTAAGATATTTCAGGTTCCAATTCTATACCTTAAGAAGTGAGGATAATTATTGGGTCTGGCTTGTACTTTCCCAGCCATGTGACCTGTAACACATTGTGTACATTAGATAGGCTAGGTGGAATATCCAAAATATATGAAATAGCTCCAATTATCTCTAGAATTCCAAAAGGGACTATGTACCTATGGCTCAGTTTCCCTTTCTTCCCAAATCCTATAACACCCTTACATGGAGATAATTTTAAGAAAACATGATCTCCTCCTTAAAACTCTGAATCCTTCCTTTGATTATAAGAATAGATTCTTTGTCTTCTTTGAGCTGCATTGATATAACCTTGAATAGTATTTACCTTCGATGGTGTTTCCTCCACACGCTATGGTCCCACTAGCTTCCTTTCACCAACTTCATCCTAATCTGTTAGTGTATGAAATATCTTTCTGTACAGTGCTTCGTATGGTGTCATTTGAATATTGGAATGGAAACCATTATTTTTGGGAAACTCCACCAATGGTAAATACTGATCCCCCATACATTGAAAGTCGAGTGAGGATGATCTCGACATGTCTTCTAAAGGTTGAATTGTCCTTTTTGATTTCCCATCAGTTTGAGGTTGATAAGAAGTACTCAAACAAAGAACAGTATCCAAATATTTCTGAATACTTTTACATAATTTCGAGGTAAATCAAGGATCGTGATTAGACACTATTGAAAGAGGTGCTCCATGAAGTCTTAAAACTTCATTGATATAGATTTGTGCAAGCAAATATAGTGGATAATCCTCTCTTCTAGAGACAAAATGTGTATATTATGTAAGTAGATGAACAATTACCAATATTGAATCATTATCTCTTGGAGTTTTGGTTAATCTAGTGACAAAATCTAGGGTGATGTCATCTCGTTTCCATGTAGTAATAGGTATAAGTTGCATGACACCTCTAAGATGTTGTCATTCAGCCTCCACTTATTGACTGAATAAACACCTTGATACATAATCAACAATTTCCCGCTTCATGTTTTCACATCAGAAATTTTCCTTCAAATAACCATACATTTTTGTGCTACTAGGGTGTATAGAAAAATTTTAGCTCTGAGAATCATCCAATAACTTCCTTTTCAATTCGGGTTGAGAGGGAACACATATCCTCTTCCCAAATTCCAGAATTCCATCTTCACATATGAAGTCAGTCAACTTCCCATATTCACAACATTAATTTTCTTTTAGAGATTCTCATCATCAGAAGGTGAAGTTTTAATTATATCCAATAGAGACGTAT
This sequence comes from Viscum album, assembly GCA_963277665.1. Taxonomy (NCBI): domain Eukaryota; kingdom Viridiplantae; phylum Streptophyta; class Magnoliopsida; order Santalales; family Viscaceae; genus Viscum; species Viscum album. Next base: position 366,631,112 of record OY728119.1, on the reverse strand, counting down.
GGTCAACCATTTGAAAAAGTATTGATGTTTCACCTTCTTTGAAAATTCCCATATCTATCCTCATTAGATCCATGTACAAATGATCCTTGCCAATCCTTATTTTGTTGATAATTCCATGATCTTTCATACTCATCTACCTTGTTTTCCTTTCCTGAGTGGTAGTGTATCGTACAATTATAATCCTTGAGTACTTTGAGCCACCGCCTTTTCCTCGTGTTTAGTTATTTCTATGATAAGATATAGTTCAGACTCTTGTGATCTGTATAAATCTCACATAATTCACCATAGAGATAGTTTCTTCATATTTTTATAGAAATGATCACAAAAGATAACTCAAGATAATGGGTAAGATAATTTTGTTCATGAATTTTTAACTTCCTTAATTCATAGGCAACAACTCTATCATTGTGCATAAGGACACAACCTAGTACTTTCTTTGATGCATCACTATAGATCACAAACCCATAATTCCCTAATAGTACAGTTAGTATTGGTTCATTCACAAATATCATCTTTAATTCCTCAAAACATTCCTCACATTATTTTTTTCATATTAACTTAATCCCTTTAAGTGTAATATTGGTCATCGGGCTGGATAAATGGGTGAATTTCTAATTGAAATTCCGATAATAACCTACTAAAACAATAAAACTACATTCCACAATTATATTTGTTGGACTAGTCCATTATTGCACAGCCTCTATCTTCATAGGATCAAAAGATATTACATCCTTAGAGACAATGTGGAAAATAAAGGAAACCTATTGAAGCCAAAATTCATACTTTCTAATCTTCACATATAATTCATTTCTTTTAAGAGTCTTCAGAATAGTGCACAAGTAATTTTCATGATCTATGTAGCTTTTAAAGCATAAAAAGGTATCATGTATAAATACCACCACAATATCACAAAGATATTTCTTGAAAGCATTATTTATTAGATCCATAAAAATAATGTGTGGATTAGTCTGTCCAAAAGGCATTACTATAAACTCATAATGCCCATGCCTAGTTCAAAATGTTGTTTTTGGAATGTCTTCCTTCCTCATAATCAACTAATGATATCTAGATCAATGGTCAATCTTTAAAAAATATTTTTCTTCATGAATTTGATCAAACAAATAATCAATTTGTGGTAGGGGATACTTGTTCTTTATATTTGTATCATTGATCTCCCTAAATTCAATGCCTAACCACATAGATCCATCTTTCTTCTTAACGAAATGAACAAGGGATTGCCATGGAGAAACACTAGGGTGAATAAATCCTTTACTACTAAATTCTTATGGTTTTTTATTTAGTTCCAAAAATTCCACAGTGGATATTCTATAATGGGTCTTTTATATGGACCTTGAATCAAGAATTAAGTCAATAGAAAACTCAATTTCCCACTCCGGAGGAAGTCTAGGTAAATCCTCAGGAAAGCCGTAAACATATTCTTGCACAATAGGTATGTCCTCTATTTGAACATTATTTTCCTCACCCATAGTAATTGCGTCCCCGTTCTCCCAAATAATTGATTTCAGTAGATCTATTGAGGGTGGATCTAAATGAAAACCAGATGGTGCTGTTTCTGCCCTAAAGATAAGGGATTCCACATCGTCCTCAAAAATTCTAACCTCATTCTTCTTGATATAAATTTTTTCATCATGGTTTGAAATCAAATCCATACCGAGGATTATATAAAATTTAATTATGGGTATGACAATAAACTAAGTGGATAAAGTATATTTATATGACATAATGGGGATTTCCTGACACAAATTTTTTGTAATGATACTTCCCTAAATATTTTTGACTGAAAACTCCCTTATTAAATAAATTTGGTAATATCTAATTTTCTAAGAAACAATGGGAAGATATAAAAGAATGTGATGATATAGAATCAAATAAATTATTGTCTAAGTTCAAGGAAAATATTAAAGTACATGCCACCAAATGTTTAGAAACTTTAACCTCCACAATTGTGACGAGAGAAGCTTGGCTTTACTTCCTTGGCCTTCTTTGGGTAATTCTTCCCTGATGCCTAGGACATTCATGTGCATAATGCCCCATCTCCTTGAAATTGTAGAATTGAAAATTGGTAGCTTATTTATTCCCCTTTAAATCACAAGATTGGTGGTCTTTTTCTCCACACTTGTAATAACCTCTCATTCCATTTAGGAAAGTGCTAGGGTGTTTCTCCAAAAAATTACTATAGGATGGAAGTTCAACTCTTCCCTTCTTCCCCATTTTCATATTTCCTTTTCTAGAGTTTTTGGCATCCCTATTATTATATTTCTTTCCATTAAAGTCATCAGACTTATAAAATTATTTGTCCATCTTGATTACACTTGAGATTATATCTTCATATGATGAGAAACTTTCGGAGACTAGATCTCTTCATAGGACTAGTTTTAAACCATCAAGGAATCGATCAATTTTTCTCCTGGGATTATGTATGTAGTTCTCAACAAACCTTTATAACCTTGTAAAGTTATTTTCATACTTGGAAACATTTTCATCTTCCTTCTTCCTAAGATTCATGAATTTCCTTTACATATCCTCCCATTGTTTATGGGGGAAATATTTTTCTAGGAATATTTTTTTAAAATCCCTATATTCCATCTCTAATATTTCTTCCTCCTCTTTTTTTTAGATTAACAACCAACATTGATATTAATCTCCTAATAGACTCTAAAATTCCATGACAACCTTATCACTTATGTTATATCCCAATGTAAGATATATCTTCTCAAGGTAACATATCCACTGCTCAGCTACAAATGGGTTTGTAGTCCCATTGAATGATAGAGGTTGTTGTCACATAAAGTGATCCAACATAGATCCCCCATGTTGTAAATTTGGATGCTCCATATGATCATAGTTATTATTCATAACCTGAGTTATCTTTCCCAGTATTGTAAAAAGTAACTCATCACTAGTCACAACACTAGAGCCAACATCATTATCTTTCATCGTAGGGAAATCCCTACATGGGGCACGTGCATTCATAGGGTTTCTATTCCTTCCACTAGGTACCATTTCTAAATAATTTAATACACTAGATTAGGTTATCAATCATAATGTATAATCTTGACATAGAAAATTACTTAGCATAAAGTGAAATTATATACATTGAAAATCTCATAATCATAAACATGGTTTCTATGAGGAAAATTTTACATTTAAATCCTTTATAATGGATCGTAAAGAAAATGTGAATTATCCTAAGAATATCCACTTGGAGTGTAAAACTAGTTATGTATTAAGGCTTGTTTTCATATACCAGGATACCTTGGGTTAAACCCAAAACTCCTTGTATGAGTTTTCACTCCTAGGTACATTTGTTCCAGAACCACGTCCACTTGTATTATCCATACAGGGATTTATTTTCTATAAAGATCCACATAATCTATTTTTTAGAAAACAATTCAGGGTGTTCTTGTATGTTTTATCCTCATAGACTATCTTAGGGGTCTCTTCCCTAATCTATATTATCTAAATCTAGTTTCCAATCTTTCTACAAAACTTCCTCTAATTACAACTATAAGGACCAGACCCCGGTTGCCCAGAGCTGGTGCCTTATTTAATTAAATTAGAATATAAATAGAGAATATTCATCCCAAAGGACAAAGTAGTTTAGTAGAATTCGAAACAAGATACATACATAGGTTTATCATTACAACTTGAAATGGAAAAATAGCATAAATTTTCCTTTGACGACATCCATAACACCTAGGTTATTTCTACATGTCATTCATAATAAAAATATTCATGTCTTGAGAAAAAGAAACAAAAAAGGGGTGATCTAAAATTCTCAGTAAGGGTAATAAATATATCTGAATATATCATAAACATTAATGATGTTGAATAACTAAAAAAAATTCTTTTAACAATAAACTCAAACACATTATGATAAGAGAATAAATAATTCCATATTAAAACATAATCATGGGTATTCTACTAGTCGAATAACCACATGAATAATCAAAACTATTTTCATAATGAGGTAATGCATAATGCGGTACATCATAACTATATTATCAAGGCCTCATGCCAAGACCAATAATAATCATTTTTTTGAGGCCTTGTGCCAATATCATAGTAGTTCTCATGAGACCTACCGATGCATTGAGGAGATATAGTGGGGCTAACCCGACACATAATATATCCAATGCATTCCTCATATGATCAGGGCTAAACATAAACAATATAACATTCATATTGAAACTAATATAAGAAATTTAAATAACTTTACCTGAACATTAAGCATAAACACTAACCATTGATAGTAAATTGGTGAATGGTTTTAAGATAGCACATCCAAAGCCCTAAATAATCATTAAAAATTAAATTAAATATGGTAGACAATATCATACAATATTAATCCCAATAATACATAATAATCGATAATAGTTTTGAAATAGATGAAGATACTCTTTTAAAATCTTTGAGTAATTCTTGAGATAAATACTCTTTTACTTTGAAAAGAAGAGTTATTTTAGAAAAGTATTTTTTTAAAACCAGAAGTGAAGTAATATATTATTTTCATAATTAAATTATGGATTTTATAAATTTAACATTTTACAAAAAATATATTATAGAGTTCCCTTGAAACAATATTGTTTATCGGGAAGGATTTTTTAAAGAACCTTTTAAAACATATAACTAATTATTAATGAAGTTATGATTATAGTTGAAAAAAATATATAGAACATTAAAATATAAAATATGATTATTACATATGAATTAATAATAATTTAATTTATGTAAGTAGATAATAAAAGTAACCTGAATGAAAATGGGCGTTCAGGTAGAAACCCCTTACCTTAAGTCTGAATGTTTCTCTCTTGACCTTATGGTCTTGGAATATAAAATTAGACTCATTAATATCCTAATTAAGAACCTATTAGATATTTATTTATTTAATCATAATTTTTTTACTTAATTTATTCCCTTATAGATAAATTATAATATTGAATTTTGTCTTTTCGGAGTGTTTGTTTTCCTGATTTCCATAATCAGTTCACTTTTTTTTAAGTAATAGAGTTCATGCGGAATAGATGTAAAACTAAAGAATTTAATTTAGACATTATTTATAAACATCCATAGGTGTTAATGGTAATTTATTTATATTTTTACATGTAATGAAGATGAAATATTAGATGAAATATTAATGACAATCACTTATATTATTTTAGCAGAATTATGATTATTAAGAACTAGTTTGGACATATGATTTAATATTATGTTAATATAATAGTTAATAAATATTAAATAGGTTATAATACATATATTATATCCTATTTCAACCAGAAATGGATTCATGGCCAGTATTGAAGGGGAAAATGAAGAACGAAACTTCGTCGTCCATGAAGGTTGTAAATTGGAACTTCAAGGATGATGATTTCTTTTATAAAGTAAAAGAGATAGAGTAAGGATATTGATGATGTTTCTTCCATTAACTTGATATAGTTATAGTATATATATCATAAAAGATTTATCATGGTAATTTATACAAAATAGGTGAGGAAATGATAAAAATAGAAAGGAACATGAAATTAAATTAAAACAAATAGAATGTGAATTTACATCTTGAATCCACCTCCTTGGGAATCTCTTTAAAGAAAGGGGTTTTGGTCTTTTGGAAAGGCCAATAGCTCTTGGATGTGGTTAGTAACTAGGTAAGGGTATTTGGGTAGAATGTTGAGTAGATTTAAGGCATGGAGGAGTGAAGAGAAGTGGGAGTGAGGGGGTGTTTTTTTAGTGGAGTAGAGTGAATTTTGAATATTTTATTCATTATTTAATTAATTCCCCCAAGACAACCAATAACATTGATTCATGTGACCTATAATAGTAATATGTGCATGTGATTTGAAACCTAGTGGGCTTAAATCATCCTAACATCACTTATGACCCAATAAATCATTTATTTTTCATTTATCGTAAATTGTCGTATTTTACTATTCACCCAAAATTCAAGTATTTTAGAAAAATCCCACAAAATAACCCCAAAAAATATTCAATTTATAGAATTCAAAATTAAATTCTTTTTTCAAAAATAATTTTCTAAATTTTCTTAATTTATTGTTTAAATAAAATCATAATTTATTGCAAAAAAATGACTTTAAAATTATAACTCATTTTATAACACAATGAAAAATTAATCAAGGTAACATAAAATTATCTTATAACCATAAGAAAATAAAGTAAAAATTTATTATTACATTTTTTGAAATAAATTTCCATTTTAAATTATTAAATTTATCAAGAAACTTTAATTAAAATATTTATGACATACAAACATACCAATACTTATACTATGATCATTTGTTCACTTATAATATGTCTAAATTGTATTTATACACTCATGGGTGAAGTTTCTATTCTATTGGAATAATTACCATTCATTACTATACATAAGGTTATGTTAATATTAATAAAAAACTAAGTTGTATTATTAGACTCTAAATATCCTTCTGAATGCAACCCTGTTTGTCAGTTTTTTTAAATTCAAACCACAGAGGGGTAATATCATTTTTACTGGATAGGTTATAACAAAATGGTATTTTAAGGAGACTTAGTGTTTCATGAATTCAATATTAAATTTCTTTGAAAAAATCTTGGGGTGTTACAAAACCATATCAACAAACCTTTTCATAAAGAATTTAATTTTATTAGAAAAATCAAATAAATAAAAGGAGAGGTACAACGTGGTTAGTTTTTTAGTGGAAGATTTCAGTTAAGCTCTTTGATAATACCACTTTAGACTGAAGAAAGTAAGAAAAACATGAGAAATTTATTAAAATAAAAATAGAGAAAAAAAGTGAAAGAGGAAATAAAAGGGATAAATCTTGGTTTAAACCCTCTAGTGGGTGATAGGTTTTTACTACCCTTAATCGGGAAATTTTAGTGGGTTATCCATAGTATGGTGGTGGGTGGATTTTCTGTGATATCAACCACCACAAGTGACATTTCCTAGTGTGTGTGAGAGGATACCAAGAGTGGGAACCCATAAAGAAAATAAAAAATTCCATAGACCCTATAAGAGAATAAAGATAGAATTTGAGGTGCAGAGGGGGAGGGAAAGGAAGATATTGGCTCTCCCAGTTGGATTTTATAGTGTCATCATCCCCAAGGTATGAAAGTTATTGTAGAGAAGGTAGTTACGTCACCACATGCTCCTAAAAATATTTTTATTATACCTCTACTTGTGTAGAATAATAATTAAAATCTAGGGCCTACTTAGTTGTAGTTGATATATCAAAAATATCAATCAAAGAGAAGTCAGTGAAAATCTCAATTTAGAAAGAATTAAAATAATAAGAATGAACATATAACTCTTCCCATTAAAGTAAGGAATCTTGAAACTCAATCTTTTCATGAAAGGTAACAGGAAACTCACTATCAGAAGTTAAAACATCTTTGTATTCTACCTAATAAAGAGATAGGTATAGAGGTTCAGATTTTTCATTATTATGGATGGGAGAATCACATACCTTTTCATATTCTATAAAATCTAAATTGTAATCATCCAATTCATCTTGATCTCTCACAAGTATATCAATTAGCATGTCTAATTTAGAAACATCTTATTTCAATGGTTGATATAGGTTGAATCAATCTTTAAGTAATTATTTATTGTCTTCTTATGGTTCTTTAACTTGTAAAATTTGTGGGGCTACATATTCATCCACTGATTCTGATTCTGGTTTTGGTTCTAGTTCATATTTCTTGAGCTACAACTCCTAATATGTGCTAAAAAATTTAGATAAAATTTTTATTTTTCTATATAGGTGTTTTATTTTCTCTCTATATCATTAAAATTAGGATTATTAATCATTAATAACCTCTAATTGTTCTTACATCTGAGAGTGGACTTTCCATGCATACTAATTTCAATTTAAATACATCATGGAAAATAATTCTTGTAGTTTTTTAATTGATTTATCTTAATAAATGTAATTTATTTGTACAATTGTGAATAAAACTAGTAAGTAAATACCACTTCTTACCATGGAATTGGATCCAAGTTTTAACACACTTATCATAGGGTGGTGAAAAAGGTATTATTAATTCTTCCTACTGAAACACAGTGGCTAACCATTGTTGAATCACTTTCTGAGTTTCACTCTCAAGCACTCACTAGTACTTATCTTTTTTTTTATTTTATGTTTTATATATTTAATGAAAGGAAATTAAAAGAAATTTTGGTTTAATAAATTTATGAAAAATAGAAAATAAATATACAGATGCAAATAGAAGAATTTAGAAAAAATAAATTTTAAATGAAAGGTGATTTTCTAAGAAAATCATTCATTGTAAACTGTCATTATGTTTTTATTAATTATATAAATACGTAAAGAATACGCTCTATCATATGTTTGAATATCCCCTTCTACCTAGGTTGTGAGAATACAATGCACCTAAGGATTATCAAGTGCACTGCATAATCACCTTCTCCATTGAGGGAGAATATTATAGAAAGAATAAGTTAAACTTTTGGTGGAAACTGGAGACACAAATGCACCTTACCCACTAAGGTACTCCATTTTGTAACTCTAAATAAGTATAAAATATTAAAAAAAATGCATGAATACTTGGATTCATAAATTATATTAACCCCCTTGTAGATTACTTTTTTTAGATACTCATGATCATGAGAGTAAGAGATCATAGTGAAAAGAGAGTCAGGAGAAAATACAAAATAAGAACTAAACCATAAGAGTGAAATGAAGATAATATATACTAAAATTATGGAAATATAATACAAAATAAAAACACTACAAATATATGGAATTGGATATCTAAAATAGAAAATTATTTTGAGAGGAGGTGGAGTATGAATTTATAGGGAGTTGGGTGGCCATATTTCCCTCTAAAATATTTTTATAAAATTTTGAGTAGTTCAAGCCAAATAAATGATTGAATTGTTATAGTTTATCTTCTATAAAGATGTTAAACTTTTTCTACCTATCGACCCTATAAATTTGAGATCTATTTGACATGTATGTTTAATGATATTATTTAATTAATAATAATAACATTTTTAGGATGAAAAGACATTTCATCTTCCTCTAACTCAATTCATGCATTAACTAGCTTAATGAGAAAATTTCTCCTTGAAAGTTGATAGTCGTACATGCATTATATTACACTTTCATTGCCAACTAGAATCACCACATTTGAATTCTTGTATCCCAATATATACTTACTTTATTATTGAGCGATCAAATCTATCAGAATAAAAATTTGTCCACATTGCATGATTTATTTGGGACATATAGAGTTGGACTCAGCACTTATCCTTGTAGAAGGAAATGAAGCGCATAAACTAGGAAACCCTAAAAAAGTGATTTTCAAAATTTGGATATATTTGCACAGTTTTATGTCCAAAACATCGAAGTGGGAAAAAAAAAATTAAGCAATTTCACAATAAAGAAAAAATTCCACCAAAAATATAAAAAATGATATAATTCGAATCAAATAAAAATTGGTGGGGATTAAATAATTGAAATACATATAAAAATTAAAGAAAATGACAGCTCTATCACTATGGAAAAAAATGACCTTTTGAAATTGGTCATTTGTAACAGGTTGTGCACTTTTTTCAAATAGTCTTTTAGAAAGAAGTATTTGGGATGGGATTAAAATATCATCGTAAATGCTATTAAATAAACACGTATTTGTGACAGGTAAACAAACTCGTCGTAAATACTATTGGTGCGCCTTCCTGTCAAAATGTGGGAATGGGGATTTGCGATGGGAACCAAGTACCGTCTCAAATACCCTCAATCATGTTGAAGTAAATGCAATAGTATTGTTCATCCGTCGCAAATACTCTGTCGGCAGGTGAGTATTTACGACGAGACCCTCCTCAATTATCTTTTAACCACCGCATTTATTGTAGGAACTATTTGTGAGAGGCATGTCACAAATAATACTAATTGTGATGGGCTCATCGCAAATAATACTAATTGAGACCGGATCATTCACCTATAGAAAATACTCTATCGATGGGTGAATATTTGAAACAAGACCCGTTGCAGTTTGTTTTTTAATCACCGCCTCAAGAATTTATTACGGGGACTATTTGTGACGAGTCCTCTCGCAAATAGTCTCATTCCTATCAATCTAACCTATATATACCCCCTGAATTTTTTCTCCCCATTCACCAATTTAGCTCTCCTTTCTTCAATTCTCCCCTCCTTGTAGAAGTATGAATTTTTACGGGGAAAAAAATTTTGCAGTTTGCAGAACACAAAAACATCATTTTTTAGGTATTTATGTAATGTTTTAAATTTTTATTTTATTTTTTTTAATTAGAGTTTAATATTATCAATTAGTTGTAATTAGATTCAATTAGAAGTAATTACTTTTAATTAGAAGTAATTATTTATATCTAGAAGTAGTTATTTTAAATTGATCATATTTAGTTATAATTAGTAGTAATGTTTTTAATTTAAAAGTAAATACTTTTAATTTTCAATAATTGGTTTTAATTAGTAGTAAATAGCTATAATTAGTCATAATTAGAAATAATTAACGATAATGAGTAAAAATCTGTAATTAGTATTAATTAGAGGTAATTAGTAAAAAATAGAGATAAATCAAAATAATTATTTAAAATTATCATTAATTTGTAATTAATTATTATAACTATTAAAAAATTAATCAGAAGTGGTAATTAGTAATAATTGACAGTAATTATGAAAAATTAGTAGTAATTTTTAATAACTAATGGTAATAAGTAAAAAAATATTAGTAAATAGTATTAATTAGCGCTAATTAGTTAAAATTAGCAGTAATTAGAAAGAATTAATAGTAATTAGTAAAAATTAACGGTAATTAGTATTAATTGGTGTCAATTAGAAACAATTAGTAACAATTAGTAACAATTAGTAACAATTAGTAATAATTAGTGACAATTGATAATAATTAATAACAATTTGTAACAATTTGTATCAATTAGTAACAATTAGTAACAATTAGTAATAAGCAGTGGTAATTAGTAACAATTAGTGATAATTAGATGTAATTAAAAGTAATTAGAAATAATTCATAAAAAATAGTATTAATCAGTAATAATTAGTATTAATTTGTGGTAATTTGTATTAATTAGTGGTAATTAGTAATAATTAGTAACTATTTGTGATATTTAGTGATAATTAGTAAAATTTAGTAAAATTTAGTAAAAATTAAAGATAACTACGAAAAAACTGTAATAATTAGTGTCAATTAGTAATAATTAATAATGATTAGTAATCATTAGTAATAATTTGTGATAATTAGTGGTAATTAGTGGTAAATAGAAACAAATAGTAAGAATTAGTAAAAGTTAGTGGTAATTAGTGGTATTTAGTAATAAGTAGTGGTAATTAGTAATAATTATTAATAATTAAAGGTAATTAGTAATAATTAGTAATAATTAGAGTTAATTAGTAATATTTAGTAATAATTATTATTAATTAATGGTAATTAGTAATAATTATTATTAATTAATGGTAGTCAATAATAATTAGTAACAATTAGAGATAACTAGTGATAATTAGTAACAATTAGTAAAAATTAGTTATAATTATATAAAAATTGTAATAATGAATGGTAAGTAGTAATAATTAGTAGTGATTAGTAATAATTAGTAATAATTATTAGTAATTAGTAGGGATTAGTCGTAATCAGTAATAAGTAGTGGTAATTAGTGGTAATTAATAATAATTAGTAATAATTGGTGGTAATTATTAATAATTAGTAATAATTATTAAATAATAGTAATAATAAGTAAAAAATAATGGAAATTAGTTGTAATTTGTAATAAGTGGTAGTAATTTGTAATAATTAGTAGTAATTAGATGTAATTGGTAATAATTGGTAATAATTAGTAAAAATTTGAAATAATTTTTATTAATTAGTGGTAATTACTAATAATTAGTAATAATTAGTGATAATTAGTAATAATTAGAAATAATTAGTAAAAAAGTGATAATTAGTAAAAATTTATAACAATTAGTGGCAATTAGTAATAATTAGTAATGATAAGTAATAATTAGTAATAATTAGTGGTAATTAAGAGTAATTTTTGGTAATTTGTAAAAATTAGTATTAATTAATAACAATTAGTAATAATTAGTAAAAATTAGTTGTAATTAGTGGCAATTAGTAATAAGTTGTGGTAATTAAAAATAATTTGTAGTAATTAGTAGTAATTAGTAATAATTAGTACAAATTAGGACTAATTAGTAAAAATTATGATTAATTAATAGTAATTAGTAATAATTAATAATAATTACTGATAATTACTGATAATTATTAATAATTAGTAATAATTAGTAAAAATTAGTGATAATCAGAAATAATCAGTAATAATTAGTAATAATTAGTAATAGTTAGTAATAATTGTTATTAATTAATTGTAATTAGTAATAATTAGTAACAATTAGTGAAAATTAGTGATAATTAGTGATAATTAATGATACTTAGTGACAATTAATGGTAATTAATGATAATTAGTAACTAGTGTTAATTAGTGCTAATTAGGGATAATTTGTGGTAATTAGTGTTAATTAGTAATAATTAGTAACAATTAGTAATATTTAGTAATAATTGTTAATAATTGGTAATAACTATTAATAATTGGTAATAATTAGTAATGATAAGTGTTAATTAGTAATAAATAGTAATAATTAGTAATAATTAATAATAATAAGTAATAACTAGTATTAATTCATGGTAATTAGTATTAATTAGTAATAATTACTAATAATTAGTAGTAATTAGTAATGAATAGTAATAATTGGTAATAATTAGTAATAATTAGTGATAATTAAAATTCAATTCTAATTTTTTAATTTTCTTCTATTTTTTGCATCGTGATTTTCTTATATCAAACTAATCATAGAAAAATATTTATTTTATATTTGTTAGAGAAATATGGAATAAGAAAGTTGGCAACAGTACTTATTACATGATCACGATTGGATAAATATTAACAAGAATATAAATGATTTTTGTATAAATCCTCTATATATTGAGGGTGTTGATGTTTTATATCATTTTCCTCATCAAAATAAGAATTTGGTTTAGAAGGGAAAATTAAGTGTACAAGTAAAAAATGTGGTCTGAGGCTGTTTGACATATTTAAAAACATTGGGGTTCATCTATTTCATTTAGTTTTAAAAAATATTATGTTTTGGCATCTACACAGTTAATGTAGTTTCAAATAAGATACTAATAATTTGGTTCCATGTCCATCATGATTTCAAAATTTAGTACATGATGTAGCTAGTCCGTATTTTCCACAAATTGAGACTAAGGGTGGTATTGATTTAACTCTTGAGTTGGAACTATCGCAATTTTATGAGTTACTGAAGTCTATTGAGTATTCCATGTATATTGGTTGCAAGATAAGAAAATTTGAAGCGATTGTAAACTTTATGATAATTCAATCAGATAATATAATGAAAAATAGTAGTTTTGGTCAGATATTCTCTTTAGTTAAAGCATTGATATCTGAAGGAAATGTGTTGCCTACAAATTTCTATGAGATTCAGAGGTCAGTTAGTAATTTGGGTATTGGTTATTAGAAGATTCATGCATGATCAAATTATTTCTTCTTATATTATGTTTAAAATTAATCATTAGTTGTTTGTCGGACAAGTAGATAATAGAGGTACAAAGAGGCTTGAGAAGGGAAGTCCAGATTGATTCTTGTAAAATAGTTGAGGTATTTCCCACTTCACCTAGATTGCAATGTTTATTTATGTCTTAGAGCATAGCATCATTTTTTGGGATATTCCATGTTGGTTTTATTTATTAGTCTTTCACATGTTGGATGTCATAAATATTGAGAGGAACTATTTTGATAAAATATTTTATACAATTTTAGACACACCTAGTAAGACCAAAGATAATATAAAGTCATGATTAGATATTTCCAAAATTTGAAGGAAACTAGAACTTGAACAGTTTGGAAATGTGATATCATAGAAGTCAATGAATCCAAAAGTGGCATATACAGTTTCCAAAGAAAGTAATTTATTTTTTAGTCAATTGATTGAAAATTTGAGGATTTCTGATGGTTATGTTACCTATTTGGCTAGATTTGTTAGAAAATGTCATATTACCAAATTAAAAGGTCATGATTTTCATGTTATAATGCAAAGAATTATATCGATTAGATTTAGAGTTTTTTTGAATTCTATGATTTGTAATGTGCTAATAGAAATAATATATTTTTTTCTAATAAATTTTTATGGTGACAACAGACTATGATGTATTAAGTATATTGTAAGAAGATATTGTTTTAATTTTATGTAAATAAGAAAAACAATTACTTATAAATTTATATGATTCAATGGAACATTTGATATTACATTTTCTATATAAAGAAAAATGTAAAGGTTTTGTGTAGTTTCAATGGATGTACCCATTCGAGAGATACAGGCAGAAATTGAAGAAAAATGTACTTAATAAATAATATGTTGAATAATAAATTACAAAAGCTTATTTGGGGAGGATATGTCTTTCTTATGCACTCATTATTTTAAATATGAATATTCCTCAAAATATAACCACATGGGCCATAATTTGGGAAATGTTGATGATGAAATTATAAATCAATTATCAGTTTGTAATCAGCTTGAACTTGGCTTTGGTATAGTTCATGAATGATGGATTTTAGATGATGACCATCAGAGGGGTTATAAAAATATTCTTCTCAACTATAGCAAAATAACACCATTTTTACTATGAGTTCTCATATAATTTACTCTATATGTTTTTAAGTAAATTAATATTATTTATTTTTGGATTATATGATAATCATATCAAGAAATAGTTTCCATAAATTATAGTAGTTTATCTTGAAGAACATTGTCAAAATAATTATTCCAACTAGTTTCAAAAACAAGAAAAGTGAATTAATTATGTTTTATTATGTATAATCAATTTATTACTTATTTCATTGATAATTTTTTTTCAAATTTTTAGGTATCTCAACATGCTGATAAAATTGATAATTGATTAGTCGTATTGGGTAACTCGCTGTCCTAAATGGTTAAATCATATAATTTATATGTGGTAAATAGTTTCCAATTTCATACATGTGAATATGGGGAATCAGAAAAAACAATGAATAGTGTTGTTTTCTTGAGAGTGTCTCATCATAGAGAAAGTGAATTTGAATTTTATGGTATGTTGGATTAAATAATTGAATTGTGATATTTGGGATAAAATTACATAATGATGTTTAAATTTCATTGGTTAGATACTGATAGAGTCTTTTGTGTTCATCTACACCATGGAATCATTGATATTAAATATAAAATATTATTACAATAAATGAACCATTTTTATTGACTCATCAGGTGGATAAAATTTTATTATGAAAATTATTATGGTGCTTAAAGAGAGTTGATTGATTGGTGGGCCATAATAAAAATAAAATCTATTGAAAATCAATTTATCCAAAGTGAATATGGTTTCATTGAAGTGAAAGAAATTGAAATTTTTCAAGAGACAACATCAAATCCATATGTTATATGAAGAGATGAAAATATCAATGATGAAACCCCAATATTTATGGTTTAATGGAGGCGATGATTTCATTAATGTAACAAGCAGATTTGAAATAAAAAGATATGATGATGATGAAACTCACATGGAAATTGATGATACTAAGGGGGGATATAAATATATTGAAACTATCTTATACAAAGATGGGGATGAATATTGAAACAATTAAATACTAGTTATATTAATAAATAAAATATATCTATATATAATACTTATTTTCATTTACTTATTGATAATAGTCATTTTGTGTTTCAGATGGAAGGTGAACGTTTCTTTGATATAATTCAGGAGTAAGATGATGCGGTACTACTTAATGATAAACCTAATAATACATCATCTGACCCACATACTACTGGAAATGTTGACTCAGAGGGGATGTAGACTTATGAGATTGATGATTCATGGACCTATCCCCAAGCGACATCTATATCTTCAGTTTGATCCATGCATTGGGAGGTATGTTTAGTTATGTATTTTAGTTAGTTTTCATTAATTTTCATTAATTTATTTATATACTATTTTTTTGATTTTTTTGTTCTCCTTTTTCATAGATTTTTTTATATAGAAGTTGGACAGGTAAGTTTTATATTATAGAATTATTTTTCTAGAGCATGGGTTACATGGGATCAAATTCCCATTGATGTTCAACACCGCATGTTCAGCTATAAGATGGTACATTAATAAATAATAGTTATTTTGAAATTTATTTAATTAATAACTTGATATTATTAATTATTTGTAGGTTTGATGGTATCCCATCGATGATAGCATGAGAGACTCTATCTGGGAGGCATGGTAGGGTTGTATGCATGAGTGTTGCCTTCAATTTTACATAATCTAGGGAGGAAAGCATTGTGGAAAGTGGGAGTGACATATTTTGATCAGTTGTGTTGTTCCCACTGACCAAATTACATATCATCTCAGGTTTGGGATGAATTATGTTCATATTGTATGGTAGATACTTTTTGGAGGAGATCATCATTAGGTCGACAGAACTAGAATAGACATGATGTGATGAATCAAGCTGGTAGTCGTACATTCAATACGCATCAAAAACATTTGTTAAGTATTTTTTTAATAATTTATATAACTTTAAATGTAAATTTTATATTTTATTCTCATATAGGCGATTGAACAGCCTAATATTATAAAGTTCAATATTAATAGGAGGATGTACAGTGATCCTGTCTCTCGATAGATTATAGGGGATTGCTAGTATTATATTATAATTATTATTCTTTTAGTTTTAAAATTAACTATAAATAATATTTTAACTATTTTAATTTTAATTTTCCATTAAAGGAGTCATATGAGGTTGCGACCTCTCACACACAGGCTAAGAATTTTTCCAAGATTGAGGATCATACCTCTAGTGTAGTAGGATTTTTTGATGTAGCATGGGTGCAGTAAACTCAGTATTCCTTCAAAAAAGTCGGAGTTATGGGTATCGACTCCCAATTGACGTTTGAGGGTTATTATGGTACCATTTTGATATCATCATGAAGCTTGAGAGGATCTCATGGAAAGTCATCATCATATATTGCATAGTATGAGGAGTAGGTATGAGCTTAGGGTGAGCTTATAGAGACCAAGTATAAGGAGCAGGAAGAGCTCCATCGACAGTAGCAACAACAGCAAGAGGAGATGCATCGATTTTAGTAGCAACAGCACTTGTAGACGATGGCATACAAGCGACATCTCACTCATGGTTTAGGGATAAAATTTCCACCACTAGCTCCTCTAGCTCCTCTAGATGACCCCCACAGTGATTTATATACTTTTTCAGATAAACATTTGAATGTAATAATTTTTTGTAATATTTTTATAAATCCAAATATTTTCATTACTATATAGTGTATTTTTTATATTATTCTGAATATTGTGTTTTTTATTCTTTTAAATATTTTCTTATCATTTATTTATTTATTTATTTATTGTTTTTATTGTTTTATTATTTATTTATTATTTTGTTATTAAATTTTTTCTAATATTTTTGTGAATATTGTGTTTTTTATTATTTTATTATTTAAATATATAAATATATTTATATATTAATATTTTATTATTTTTTATTATTTTAATTTTAATTTTATTATTTTTATCATTTTTATTATTTTTATTATTTTTTATTATTTTTTATTATTTTATTATTATTATTTTATTAATATTTTATTAATAAATTTTTTTCATTTTTTTTGCGATGGGTAGTTAATACCGTCGCAAATAAGTATTTGTGATGGGCCATTGCAAAAAAAAATTAAAACCCCAAATAAACTATTTAAGATATGAAGGGCTCCCATCGCAGATACTTTTTTTATGATGTACCATTGTAAAAAAAAATATTTTCACCATTGTTTTCTACAAAGAGTCATTTACGACAGGACCCTGTTGAAAATGCTTCAATTTCCAGTTTTGTATCACCAATTAATGAGTCAAGAAGGTCAACCGCATTGAGCTGGGTGATGTAAAGAACTAGCTAGCTCGCCTATCCCATAATGATATCCCTAACACATGGATCGCACTGGCTAGGAGACCATACAATATGGTTGAGCAGGAGACATGACAATTTTTAATCTTCTAGAATGGCCTATGGAATGGGGAAAACATGTTTCTTGCTTGGTCACCGCACGCCCGCACACAGGGCATGATATACCCTACCTGGGTCACTATACCCTCTCTGAGCACACCATGTGGCATGCTTGAACCCTACCACATGCCTTAAACTTCACCAACATTGGTTTTTTCACACCTTTCTCTTCTTGTGTTGATTTTAAGAAAATAAATAGTATATCCTAAGTATTTTACATTTATATAATAATTTCATGGTACATGTTGTGATATGGGTCAATTTGTGAGATAATATAAGGATTATTATAATTTATCTCAATAAGGCCAATGAATGGGATCAGGTTTAGAAATCAGGTCGTTATCAAGGTTTACACCCTCTTTCGATGTGATTATATATGGGTGTGGGTCACTTATATTCATATTAAATATTAGTACCCTTCCCCTACCCCAACCTTTATTTAATATGATATGTGATTTCTATATTATATCTAGGTTCTAGGCCCTCTATCTATAGATATTAGGTTATCCTTCATCTTTTATGTGCTATTTGGAAATAATTGGGTTATATATTTATGTATTTAGGCACTCCCCAATATTTTGTGCACTACTCGATGAAGAACGGGTCCTCAATTATAGGTTCTATGAAGGGATGTAGTTTTAATCAAAGTTTTATGGCTATGATAGTAAAGGTTAGTACTCCATTAGTGGAAATATATGCCTAGTCGAGGAGTGGGTTCAACCAAGGTTTTTAGAATTGAGACTTGGTGGTTAGGGATATTTAGTGTGTTACACCTTCAACCATCATTCATGATTCATTGAAGAGTGGGACCTCTTTTAGGGTTTTGAGTGGTGATTATGAAATTTGAGAGGTTGAGAAATGCTTCAAGACATGGGAATCATCAAGAACCTCTCAATTTCTGTCAATATATGACATACATCTAGGCTATGGACTTCATAAATTGTTGGCTTCCAATACTCTTAGAATACCAAATTTCTCATGATGAATGACCTTTAAGTATTTGAGTTGAGATTATTGAGAATTATTTCTATCCCTGTGACTTATAGTGGTTGAGAATATCTAGATCCTTCTTTTATTCCTCCTATTTACTTTCTTATACATAAATTTTATTTTACATGTACCTTGAATATAATTTTTTATTTTGGGTTATCCTACTAGGTGTGTTTATACTCACCCTTTCATGAGATTCAGGCCTAGACGTGTTTCTTATATAGATGATACAATGTTTGGAGATGTTCATGGTGGACATGGTGGTGGTCTGGCGTATTTTGAACTAATTCTTAGTGATTTTAATAGATTCATGATGGATCTCAGTCGTTTTTAATAGTGGTGGTGATTTTTTATGCTGAAGATAAATGTAATGCCCCAACCCCAGAGGCCTAGAGCCGATGCATTACTTATTACAATGTCATGACTAAGAGAAATGAAATTACGAAGGAATGATCAGTTCAATAGTCTTGAAGAAACTAGATACATACATGTAACTCACATCACATTGGGAAGGTAACACAATATAATACATAACAAAAACTAAAAAAACTACATCCATGAGAACTCAATATATGGTATCCTCCTCATAACCTTTTTAAGGTAAAAAATGAAAGGGGTGAGCTCAAATTCTTAGTAAGGTTTACTAATAGTGGAATCTTGAACCAAAAATAACTGAACCATAAATAACTTGGCATAGTCAATACGGCATGGTGAATAAACAAAAAACATATGCCATTAATAAACTGAGAATGAAACTACACCCATAGGTTTTGTCATAGTGAAAATATCATGGATAGTAATAGCTGAAAATGAATAAAGAGATATTATTATTAATTGGATGTCATGTATCTGGCACATGATACCACTATACTGTCGAAATAGTTTAAGTATGTGGGTAGAAACCTGTCTGATTTTTGGAAACAAACTCCAAGGGTTCATTGCCAACTGATTTTTCTCATAAGACCTATCAATGCATCGAGGGGATATAGTGTCCTCACACATCACTACAAGTATAAATCATTCTTTATACATAGATTTATTTCATGTACAATCTTCCTTCTCAATATTCATATATAATAGAGGATACATATTCATAAATATTTATTTAGTTAAAACAACATTCCAAATAAACACTGTATGTAAAAGGGTATACGACTTCTAACAATACTCATATCCATGAATCCAGAATATGGATATATCATATATTTACAATTTCAAATAAAAAATGATCTCAAATGGGCATTGGATACACAATATAATAAATATTAGGTTCACAATACCAAGTAAATGATATTGAAATGGAAATTTAGACAAAGCCCCTTACCACATTGTAATCAATTGAGTCATATGAACAAAAATTATTAACCACCAAATGAATCATAGAATACCATGAATGTAAAGATAATAATAGTAATATATATCAAATGGTATTATAAAATACACCACATTCAAGAAATAAGCGGAGAACAATGGAAATCTCATGGAATTAAAAGTTAGATAAGCAAACCCTTACCTTATGCATGAATGTGTTCTCGTTTGATATTAATGGCCTGAAAAATAAAATTTAGCTTCATTAATTATTAATTACATAACCTCATAAACATGTAATTTATTTAGTATAACCATATTAGGTTCATTCATTTCCTTTTTTATGGGTTTAAGAGGTTCAATATTATTTTTTGGGGAACATTTTCTTCCTTGGTTTTCAAGATCGGTTTTCTTGTATTCATGAATGGAAGATCATTTTAAATGTAGATAAACATCAAAAAAATTAATATATATTATAAGTTAAATTTATATAGATATAAATTATTTTGTACGAATTTTGGTTACATACAAGGATGATTACTTGTTTGATAAATGATAATGATAAACGGTTGGTTTAAATGGAGGTTTTGTACATAATGAAATTGTTTTGTATTATTATTTTATATTATGAGTGCATAAGGATTACATAACATTTAATAAGATGAAATACTTATATTATTATCTGGGTCAACCATAATAATGGTTTCATGACCATAATTGAATATGGAAAAAATAATTGAGAACCTGTCGTCATTGAATGTAATAAATTAACACATCTCGAATGATGTTTTCATTTTTAGTATAAGAGGAGGGGGAAAAGAGATATAATTATGAAATATTACATTAGGATAATAAAATTAGAGTTCATTTAAGGTACTATAATTATCATATCATTTGGATGCGGGGAGATGAGTAAAGAAAAGGAAAGAAAGGATCTCAAAATAATGAAAAATTGAGAAATCCCTCATGAAAATTCGGCAGCCTAATGACATCACTTAAAAAATCATAAAATAGTTTGATGAGAGAAATGGGGTATCTAATAACTCTTAAATAATATGGTAATAAATGGTAATATGAAATGACATATCACAACATAATCCAATTGAAAATAAAAGCAAAAACATAAAATTAAATCTTTAAGAAAAGAGTAGGGTGGTAGATTCCCTTACCTAGTAGAGTAACTCCGAAAACATGAAGGTTGGGATCCTGGGGGATTTAAGACACCTTGGGAGGACTCATATGGAGTTAAAACTACTATAAATTCTATTATTATGGATTTTTAATGAAATAAAATGAAGGAATGAGTGGGTATTTATAGTAAATGAGAGGGATTTTTTTATTAATTTAATGGGACACCTCATTAGTGGTTTTTGCAAAACCACGGTCTTACCCATGGTTTTATCCACTTGGGACACATCATGTAATATTTTAGTATACGCAATTAGACTAGTCTTTTAAATTAATAATTACCTCATTATAATGTCATTAAACTACATAAAACTCAACACAGTATTTTTACTATTCATGAAAAATTCTAGTATTTTAGAAAAAACCAAAAAAAATCACCCTAACAATTTTATGAATTTTCGAATTAAAAAATGAACTACATTTTTTGAAAATAATTTTCTAAATATTATTAATTTAATTTTTAAATAAAATCATAATTTATTCAAAAATAACAATTTTAAATCTCTAACTCTTTTTTGAATACCTTGAAAATTAATCAGTGTCTTATTACCTTATAACCTAAAGAAAATAAAATATTAATATGATTTACTATTTATATGGGTAATATCACTATTCATATAATTATTTATAAGGGTATGTTACTATTAAAAAGAAAAAGAAGTTGGTTTTATCAGACTCCAAATAAATTACCGATCGCAACCGTAAATGACTATTTTTTGAAATTCAAAACACAAATGTGGAAAATTTATGTTTAATGGATATGTTATGACTTTCCCATTTAAATAACCAAGTGTTATTTTAGAGACACTCATTTCTTCATTCAATATAGGCTATCTAGTGAATTGATAGTATTTAATAGAAACATACCAGAAAATGTTTGGGGTGTTATATTATTCCCACCTTTATAAATTTTGTCCTCAAAATTTTTTTCATGTATAAACCCCTTAAAAAGACGTGGGTAGTTATTCTTCATAAAATCCTTAGGTTCCCATGTCACTTCATCCATTTTATGGTTTCTCCAAAGAACCATTACTAGATGAGTTCACCAATTTCTCAATACCTGCTCCCTTATTTCAATAATCTTGATAAGCTCTTCAGAGTATTACAAATCAGGTTCAAGCTCAATTTCTTCATAGGTGAGTACATGTGTTTTGTTTGGTATGTATTTATTTAACAATGACACATGGAACACATTATGAAGTTTGGAGTGACTGGGTGGCGTTTCTAAATGGTAAGTTACAACTCTGATCCTTTCCATATTTTCAAACAGTCTAATGTACATTGGGCTCAGTTTCCCTTTCTTACCAAACAAGAAGACACCCTTCCATTGATATAATTTTAGAAATACATGATATTCTACTTGAAATTAAAAATCATTTCTCCAGTAGTCAGCACAAATCTTTTTCCAACTTTGGACTGATTTAATATGGGCATGAATTTTCTTTACCTTTGCAGTTGTCTCCTCGATATGTTCTGGGCCTAAAAGCTTCCTCTCACCAAATTCATCCCAACAAGTTGGAGTTCGACGCCTTTTACTATATAATGATTCAAATGGAACCATTTAAATGCTAAAATGGAAACTGTTGTTGTATGAAAATTCCACAAAAGGTAAGTATTGACCCCACATACCATGAAAGCCAATAGAGCATGATCTCAACATGTCTTCCATTGTTTGAATAGTTTTTTTAGACTATCTGTCAGTTTGGGAGTGATAAGCAGTACTCATATGAAGCGTAGTATACAAAACCTTCAGGATATTTTTCTAGAATTTTTGTGTAAACCGAGGATCTTAATCAGATACAATCAATAGAGGTGCACCAAGATGTCTTGAAACTTCATTAATATAAAGTATTTCAAGGCACTCAAGTGGTAAATCCTCTTATAGTAAGTAAATGTGCTGATTTTTTGAGACGATAAACAATTACCCATATTACATCATTCCATATATGTGTCCTCAGTAGTCCTGTGAAAAAATCCATTTTAATGTCATCCCAATTCCACATAGGAATAGGTAGATGTTTCATCACCCCTCTAGGATGCAGTCTCTCTGCCTTCACTTGTTGACAAACTAGAAATCTTGAAATGTAGTTAGCAATTTATTGCTTCATATTACCCCAATAAAAAGTTCCTTTAGATCTCTATACATCTTAGTTTTACCAGGGTTTATAGAAAAATTAGAGATATGAGCACCATCTAGTAGTTCCCTTTTTAGCTCTGGTACTAATGGAACACATAACCTCTTCTCAAATTTCAAAACTCCTTCCTTGTACACAAAGTATACCAATTTCCCATCCTTAACCACATTAATTTTCTTGTGTAGATTATCATCATCAGATTGTGAGATTGTTATCTTCTGTAGTAAAGATGGTTTTGAAATCATTTGAAAGAGGCAGAATGTTTCCCCTTCCTTAACAATTCCCTTATCCATCTTTAGTAGATCCATGAATAGAGGATCTCTCTCAAACTTTATTCAGGTCATAAGTCCATGATCATTCTTTCCTAATCCGTCTTCTACCATATTATCATTTCCTGGGTGGTTTTGTATTGAACAATCATTATCTTTGAGTAACTCTATCCACCTCCTATTCCTCATGTTGAGTTCTCTCTGTGTAAAAATGTATTTCAAACTCTTTTGATCCATATATATCTCAGATCTTTCACCATAGAGATAATGTCACCATATTTTCAATGCAAAGATTATAGATTCTAACTCAAGATCATGATTTGGGTAATTTTTCTCATGAGTCTGCAATTTCCTTGATGCATACGTAATAACTTTATCATTTTCCATAAGGACGCAACCCAGTTCATTCTTTGATGCAATACTATATATCACAAATCCATAATTTCAATATGGAACATTAAAATTTAGAGCATTGACCAATATTTTTTTCAATTATTCAAAGAATTTTGTACATTCTTTCATCCATACAAAATGAACCCCTTTACGTATAAGCTTGGTTTGAATCTTAGCCATTCGGGAAAAATTCTGATTGAAACATCAATAGTAATTTTCTAAGCCAATAAAACTGTGTAACTCGGTTATTGTCGTTGGAGTGGTCCATTCATGGATTTCCTTTTCCTTCATATGATCAACTAAGATTATATCCTTAGAGACAATATAGATGAGAAATGAAACTTATTGAAACCCAAATTCACACTTCCAAAATATCCCATATAATTCATTTCATCTAAGAGTTTTTAGAATAATCCTCAAGTGATTCTCATGGTCTTCATATCATTTTGAGTATACCAAGATATCATAAATAAATACCATAAAACAATTATCAATATATTCCTTGAAAAAACTATTCATTAGCTCCATAAAAATATAGAGTGCATTAGTCAGTCCAAAAGTCATCACTATAAACACGTAATGCCCATACTTGGTTTGAAATGCTATCTTTGGAATATATTCCTTCTCATGATATCCAGATCTAAGTTCAATCTTCAACAAATATTATGATCCATGAAGATGATCAAATAAATCATTATTTTGTTCTAGATGATATTTATTATTTATTGTAATAGCATTGATTTCCCAATAATCAATGCATAGCCTCATGAATCTACCTTTCTTCTTGAAAAAAGGGATAGGGTCTCCCCATAAAGAAACACTAGGTCGAATAAATACTTTGTCACTCAATTCCTCTAGTTTTTTCTTTACATACACTAATTTTACAATGGCCATTATATAGGGAGTATTTTATATAGGTCCTTCACCAGGAATTAGATCAATAGAGAACTCAACTTCCTTCTCTGTAGGATGTCCAGTTAAATCCTATGGATATACATCAATGTATTATTTCACTATATGCATGTCTTAAATTTGAATATTTCTTTCCTAACACATAGATATTATTTTATCTTCCTATCTAAGAATTTTCTTCAGTGGAGCTAATGGGGGTGGATCTAGATAAGAATCAGAGGGTATGTTTTTGCTCTAAAGATAATGGATTCTACACCATTTTCAAAAAAAATTAACTTCCTTCTTGTAATAGATCTTCGCATTATAATTTGACTTGAAATTCATATTGAGAATTATATCAAAGTAATTCATTGATATGATGATTATGTTAGCAACTAAAAAATGTTTATGTTTCTTGATGGGGACTAATCAACACTCCTTTCTTGCAATGACAAATCCCCTAGGATTTTTTACTAACAACTCTTTTATTAAATAAAATCATACATGACAAATGTTCTTGGAAACTGGGAAGATATAAATGAATGTGATGATTCAAAATCAAATAATTCATTGGTTGTATTCAAAGAAACAATTAAAGTACATGCCACACATCATTGGGAACTTCAACCACCACGGTTGTAATCAGATAAGATTTCACTTGCTCTCGTGGCCTCTTCTGAGGCAAGTTTACTTGGAACTTAGGACACTCATTTTCATAGTGACCCATATCTCCAAAATTTTATCATTAAATATCATTGACTTGCTCCTTCACCTTGTATTCATTAGATTGATGACCATATTTCCACACTTATTTAAGACTCTCGTGCCTTTCAATCATTTCTCAGGATGATTCTATCCATAGTTCTCACATAATGTGAATTTCTTTGTTCCCTTATTCTTCTTTATCACTTACCTTTTCTATGGTTTTTAGAGTACTACTTCTTATCTTGGTTTCCATTGAACAAATTTGATCTGTCAAATTTCTTCTCTTTTTTTATGGCATTTAATACAATTTTATCATATGATGAAAATTTTTGAGAAGCCAGTTCCATTCAAAAATTTGGTTTAAGACCTTCAAATAAATGATCAATATTGTCTTTTGAGTCACGTACATAATCTATGGCATACCTATCTAGTCTTGTGAAGGTAGTATCATACTCTATAACACTATCTTCTTCCCTTTGCTTTAAGCCAAGTAATTTCATCTTCATTTTTGTTCGTTACTCCTAAGAGAAATATTTGTTGAATAATATTTCCTTTAAAGTCCTCCATTCCATATCTTCAATTTATTTTTCCTTTGGGGTATTCTAGATCAAGTACCACCATTGATCAACATCACCCTTGAGACAATACACTACCATCACTACCTTTTCATTTTCAATTCAGTATAATGCCTTGAATATCTTTTCAAGGGACTTGATCCACTACTCTACTACCACTGGATTAGTATTCACACTAAAATATGGGTGCTTCTGCCGCATGAAATGATCCAGCATAGGTGTATCATGGTTATTCGTCCCAACCTGAGTAAGTCATTCTAATATGGTTATGATTTGATCTTCTCCAACATTGACTTTGTTGACTTTCTTAGTTGATAAATCCCTACATTTTCCATGAGTATTGATTCCCCTTCTTCAATTAGGATCCATTTCTAAATAATGTCATACACTAGATTAGGTTATAAATCATCAGTTATAATCTCAACCAGAAAAGTACTAAGCATAAATTAAAATTCTTTGCATATCTAATCTCATAAATATAGTTTCTCTTGAGGAAAAATTTACATTCAAATCCTTAAAAATGTATTTTAAATAAAATGTGAATTATCCTAAGTATATGCACTAGGAGTGTCAAAACAAGAGTGCCGCAAGGTCTATTGTCGTGCACCAGGATACCCTAGGTCAAACCTGAAACTCCCTATTAGATATTTCACTTCAAGGTTGTAACGCACCGACCCCAATTACCCAGAGTTGGTGCATTATTACATAACATTGGCATGATATAAGTAATCATGTCTCGAAATACCTATCAATTTAGTAGTCTTTGTAGTACTAGATACATTCATAAGTTTTACATTACATCATGAAATAAAAACATCAACAAAAAATTTTCCCCTTTGAAAACAATTATTTCCTTTGCCAATCCATAAAGGTCAACCATTAAATACTTCTTCACATCCTGGGAAAAATAAAACATAGAAAGGGGTGAGCTCATATACTCAGTGAGGATAACAATATAGCAGAAACATTCATAAATAAGCATAACCATTTAAGGCAATGTATAAGAATAAAAAAAATCATTTTAAACTTAAAGTTCATCATAATACGGTAAAGATAAAATCAAATAATGAAATTTACTTATTCACATGGATATTCTACTAGTTGAATAATCACATTCAATATCAATATCCACTTTCATAATGATGAAATGCATAATGCTAGACTTTATAAACACATAGTCAAGGCCTTGTGTCGAGACTACAAATAAGATTTTGTCAAAGCCTTGTGCCAAGACACTAGTTTGTCTCATGAGACCTACCGATACATCAAGGTTAAAAAGTGGGCTCCACCTATCACTTACTAAGTCCAATTCATTCCTCATATGAAAAGGTTTAAACATAACATAAGCATTTGTATTAAAACTAGCATACGAAATGTCAATACTTTATCCATAAACCATGAATGGTATAAAAAAAATACATCCACAGTCAAACATATCAAAAAACCTTCAATAAAATATGTAAGATTTTTATCCTAAAAAATTAACTTCAAATAGGTTTAAAATCCATCAAAGAATGTTAAAATAGATGAAATCAAAAGTTTTTGAGAGAAATATCTCTTTCAATTTTAAAATCATTTATAAGTCATGTAATTATAAAAGAAAAAATTTATTTTTAAAATATTTTTATAATATTTTACGGGAAGCTTTGATGATGTTATAATGGAAGAAAATAGCCACATCTACTGTATAAGTTAAAAAAACACTTTCTTACATTAAGTTTTTTAAAAAGGTCATAAAGTACCTTATTTTGAAAATGACGGAAAGATTCCTTTAAAAACATATAAGGTCAAATAATGGTATAAAAGAATTTAACCCATTGTCTTGTAAATAGTAAAAAAAATTAAAATATATTTTTAAGAAACATGGATGTGGATGATAAAGATGTCCCAGAAGATACTTACGCAAAAACAACATCGGATAATAAAGAGATTGTGAAATTAACCCTTACCTTTTACTTTCCTTAGTCGATGGTGTGTTAACCTCTTGTATAACAGTTAAAACAATGTTATTAAATTATAAATGAACTGTATACATAAATAAAATATCATATATGATCCTCTAATATTTCTTTGTTAATAATATTTTAGTAGTATCCTCGTTTCGGGTGTTAACTGATTCATTTTACTTTATATGGTTGGTTACGTAAGCCATGTTTGTTATGGATAGGATGTATTTGATTCATATACAGAATAATATTATGTTCATAAACATTATTTTTAATCATAAAATGAAAATTATTCTTGAATGATTAAGATGGCGAATGAATCTCATCGCGTTTGTGGAGACGGTAATCCGTACGTACGCATGAGTGACAATATCATTATATTGATAGTGAAATAGTATGTAATTGGATGGTATATCATATATAAATAATTGTAACACCCCGAGCTTCCACAATATGCTTCTCATTCAATAATGCAATAGCTTGCATTGTACGCAACTTCGAGTTCTAACACACCGCAACCAATCAAAGTAGTCGTTATGAATAGTAATACCCACTTTTTGAAATTATATAAATTTTATATT
This sequence comes from Viscum album, assembly GCA_963277665.1. NCBI lineage: Eukaryota > Viridiplantae > Streptophyta > Magnoliopsida > Santalales > Viscaceae > Viscum > Viscum album. Next base: position 366,601,989 of record OY728119.1, on the reverse strand, counting down.
TCAAAATGGACTTCATTTTTGTATTTGGAATATTGAAATTATCCTAAGTTGAATTGTTTGTAATTTTCTGAGAACTTCAATTTTTTTATGAATTGGGAAAAATACTTAAAAACAAATTTTTTAATAAAAATAATTTATAGTGATAAATTATAATATTTAGTGGTTTTAGAGTATAATTAGAATATATTTTTACCATTTCATTCAATTGTGTTTATTGGAATTTATTTAACATTGAAATAGGATATAAACAATTGTCAATCTTTTGATATATATTGTTTCTTAAAAACACGTTATTTGTTATGACAGTGGTAATTAATTATAAAATTAATTAATTCTACTTATATGTTTGGAATTTTTTAAAATAAACATCATTTTTGAATTTGGAATATCAATTATAGCTTAGGGTTAAATTTTGGCATTTTCTGAAAAACTTCAATTTTTGATGGATAGTGAAACCACTAAGTGGTAGTTAAAAAACTGATTTTTTCCGTTTAAATGAAACATTACCACTTATAGGATTTGATTTTCAAAAATCCGACATAAATTTTTGTCATTAGATAGTAAAATTTTGTTCAATGGGATTAAAATAATTTTTTTGGTAAATAGTAACATTTATGTTTAATTAATCACGATTAAAGGTAATTAGTGAAATTTAATGTAAAAATGGTATTATAAAAATATGAAATGAAATTTACACTTGTCCTACCCCTATTGGATGAGTCATGGCCGACCAAGATAATCAATGCGTCAACTTGGGGACCCCATGGAGCCACTTTGGTAGGAAAAGGACATTAAAAACTTTTTATTTAATGTTAAAATAAAAATGTCACAAACATGAGTTATTTTACTAAACTAATTTTTAAATGGGGTTATACAAGTCATCTTTTTTACTATAAATATTCATTAGAAATCTCAAACAATTTCCTACATCATGATTTCTTTTTTATAATTTTTATACATTAAATAAATTAAATTATTTATGACACCATGATGATGCAGCGATTACTACATTAATTAACGATTCAAATAAAATGAAAAGATAATGTAAATTACAAGGCTTAAACTTTTCAAAAACCTATTGGATGAGTGTATTTATAACCCTTATCACCTTTTCCTCGAAATATATCCATGTGGGACCTTTATAATCCGAAAATAATTTCATAATAAAGTAACATTTTAATCTTTCCAAGAGTACCCCTCCTCTCCTATTATAAAAGGCCCCCACCACTACCAACTTACTCACACCTTAAAAGCCATTTGGCTTGGCCAAACTCTGCCCCAATACTCTCCCAACTTCCCTCTATTACTCCTAGAATCATCACTTTGGGCAGAAGTCTTCTCAAGGAAGCCTTTGGCTCAAATCAAAAAGAGTTACCTGATTTTAAGGTAATGTCTTCTCTTATGTTATTTTGTTTTATTTTGCTTCTCCAACCCCCTAAACTCTTTTTATTAATTTATTTTGTAACAAAACCAGTATAAAAAATATACTAGGATATTTTTATAAGAATATTTCGAGCTAAACTTACACACACCTATATCTAATGGTTAAAGAACATACTGTTTCTGCGGATGGTGAAATTCTGCCTCACGAAACGATGATTGTTCAACACTCATATAACACATTAAAATGTGGTCATTAAGATGTCACTATATTTATATATGATATATAATATGTTTATGTTTTACTTAAGCTTCTTTATTTTTCATTTATTTCATACCATTATGGTTTCCATTATTGGTAAACGCGATATTTTCATTTTAGGAAGTGCAGACTACCGCCCCCTCAAAGTGATTTGAATTGTTAATGCCATATGTGGGATGTATAAAGGATGGAGTAAATTGTATTATACATTATATTATACTGGAATTATATTATACCTATATATAATTATAATTTCATTCCATTAAATATGAAATAGAAATGAAAGTAGCGTGCATGCGTACGTACGGCTTACCGTCTCCATGAACAGTGAAATTTCATTTCTTACCTAAAAATGTTATGTAATATTATACATGCATGTATATACTAGATATATATGATATATATGATATCTACATCATTAATATAATTCTGCATATAATGGATATTTCACCACATTAACAACTTGTAATTATAAGAAGTTTATTTTTGACTCAAGTACCAATGATCGACAAAATGACCGTTATTAACTTAAATAATTACATAATGTCAATAACATGGTAATAAGTGATATAAGTGGAATAATGAAACTAAAAAGGTTCTTAATCAAGTATAAATTAACTATAGTTTATTATCTATGAGGTTAAAGAATGATCGAGTCAAGTCGGACACGAGGTAAGGGAACTTCTTAACCTAATTTCCATTCTTTGGGTTAATCTCCTACTTTCAAATTATGTCATTATATTATTATGTCCTATCTTTTATTTGTACTGTATTTATGTGTAATTATATTGAATAAACATAATAGATCTATTTTATTTAAAACAAATGATCTTTTTAAAGGACTTTGTCTCAATCTCCTTTCATTGAGGCATATTTTGTTTTATACACAACATTATTTTATACGGTGTATAAACCCCTTTGACTTCTACGTTTATTCAAAAGGAATATTTTTATACAAAGTGTTTTACTAAACAACAAAATGGAATGTTTTTCTTGTTGTACGTATGGGGTGACAATGAATTCTCCGTCGCCGTGACCATTATTTGAGTTTCGGCTTCCTCTACAAGCCATAACTTTTTTTAAAATGAAAAATAAATACAAAGTTTTAATTTTCCTTTATTTTGGTATTGAAAATGGTTTTGAAAGTGTTTTTATTATATCAATATGTTGTATTGATATCTTTTGATTGAAATGTGGACATTTTATGTTTCCTTTATGCTTGTTTTATGTGATACAATTATGTTATGGTTTAGGATATGTTTAAACCTATTCATATGAGGAATGCATTGGACTTAATAAGTGACAGGTGGAGACTGCTATAGTTCCTCGATGCATTGGTAGGTCTCATGAGACAAACTAGTGTCTTGGCACGAGGCCTTGACAAAATCTTATTTGTAGTCTTGGCACGAGGCCCTGGCTACGTGGTTATGATAGTCTGGCATTATGCATTCCATCATTATGAAAGTGGTTATTGATATTGCATGTGATTATTCGACTAGTAGAATATCCATGTGAGTAAGTAAATGACATTATTTAATTTTATTTTTGCCATATTATGCTGAAGTTCAAGTTTAAAAAGGATTTCGTTTTAGTTATACATTGCCTTAAATGTTAATGTTTATTTATGAAAGCTTCCGCAATATTGTTATCCTTACTGAGCATCTGAGCTCACCCCTTTCAATGTTTTAATATTTTCCCGGATGTGAAGAAGTATTTTATGAATGACCTGCAGGGATAGTCATAAGAGGATATGAGTGTAGACTTTGGAGACTTTGTTATTGTATTTTTTCACTTTATGATGTAATGTAACATCTATGAATGTATCTATTGTTTCCAAGGCTACTAAACCAATCGGTCTTTCGAGACTTGATCTTTTGTGATCATGCCAATGTTATGAAATAATTCACCAACTCTGGGTAACTGGGGTCAGGGTGTTACAGTTGGAATCAGAGGCAGTTTAGTACTAACCTTGGAAGATAGATTTAGAAAAACTCTGATTAGAGAACACAGCCCTAATATAGACGTTGAGGATTAGTATAGAAGAACATCCTAGAATTTTGGTATTATAGAGATTTTATGAGTTTTCCGTGCAATACATCCCTGTCTAGATATGAGCAGGTAGAGGCGGCTCTGGCACAGATGTACCTAGGGGTAAAACCCGAAAACACCGCTTTGAGCTAGAGTCGTATGGGAACTATTGTACGACAATGGGCCTTACTGTACTCTTGGTTACAACACTCCCGGGGGATATTCTTAGGATAATTCTCATTTTTTTTACAAACCATTATGAAGGGTTTATGAGTATACACTTCCTCAAAGAAAATTTTTTTTATGATTGTGGATTATATCCATAAACCGTTCAATTTACATTAAGTATTCTACATGTTTGGAATTATTCATTACAATTCATAAACTTACCTAGTTTATGCCATTGTATAGAAAAGGCACCCAGTAGAAGGAATGTGGACTCCATCAATACGTATGATCCAAAGAGTAAGAAGGATCATATCTTTTATGGTATTAAGCCAACATTTAGAAGGGAAATACTCTCCCATGTGTTCTCAACATATGACGAAATTGTATCATGTGTTAATAATATAAGTAAATAATTCTATGAGTCTTACGGATTTGAAGGGACGAAAGAGAAGAAAATGATGGAAGAGAGAATGATGGATAAAGGGACGAGGGAAAAGAAGAATTTTCCGATATGTGATAACTGTGGGAAGAAACACCTTGGAGCTTGCCTGAAGGGAATGGGAGTTTGTTATAAGTGTGGAGAAAAAGGACACCAAGTGCGTGACAACAATGGTAAGAAAAAGGTTTCAAATGTACAATGCTTCATCTGCAAGGAGTGGGGACACTACGCAAACCAATGTCCAAATCATCAGAGTAAGCCCCAAATGATGTTATTGGATAATAATAAAGTTATGATACTACCACAGATGAGGAGTAATGATTAGAGTTCTTATGTTTTCATTAAAAAAATTTGTCATTTGAGTGTTGTATCAATGATGTACTGGTTATAATAATTATGGAGTATATAAGGATTATACTACATTACTATTTCATCAAGGACTTCAGATTATATGGAACCAAGAAAAGTGACTCCACTATAGGTTAAATTTTTGGAAAATATATGGTTGAGAGAAAGATAAACCATAATATGGTTCTGATACCGAGATAGTAATTTAAGAATAATACATGATTGATTTGGATAAATTATATTGTATATTCTTAAAACAGATTAATGATTTGTATACATTTTTGGATAGAAGGAGTATATCTAGTATTCTATAAGGAATAAGGGATCATGAATGCAATCAATAAGGATTTATGGAAATTTTGGATGTTTCAGTGTTTTAAAAGAATACATGATAAAGGTGTTCACATGTTGTTACGCGGAAAAAAAGGATCTTCATTATGTTTACCTTCCTTATAAAATTTGGACTATGAGTTGGAAAAAAGTATTTTGGATAACTATAAAGGTTGGAATGGATTAAGTTGAAACTTGTATAGTATTGTTTAAGGTTAAAACATTTCTTAATATTATTTTTGGAATATTAGAATACTATAGTTTTGGGAAAAGGACAACCTATAGGTCGTAGGATAACTCGTTGCGTCGGACAAAGCTGTAGGAATCGAACCCACAACCATAGTGCGACAGGACTTTATTACCTACCACTAGCCTACAATAAGTCCCTGGTTGTTAAAAAATAGTTTTCCTAATCTAAATGGTATGTGTTAATATTTAGAACCTTATACAATTAGGATAAATAGAATATTTTTGAGTTTTGTTACCATTTGGAGTGAAAGATGGGTTTGTGGTAAAAATTTATTAAGGAATGAAAGTCTACAGGAAAAGTAAATATATTTCCTTACATTCTTAATAAATCTCTTAAATAAATTCCTCAACTTTATGAAAGGTAACTTAAAACAAAAACGTTGCTGTTTAACTTTTCCAACTGGGGATTCAATGATCGTTTAACCAATCACAAGTTTGTGATTTTCTTATTGTTAACTTTCTCCTAATCCTGTTTTCTACAACTCTCTATCAGACCTTGCTGGTTTTTTTTCTTCCATATCCATATTTTCATAGAATCTTAGTATGGGCTATCTCAGGTGACCTTTTTACTTCTCTTTCTTTATTTTAATGTTATATTTTTATTAACCTTATTTCCGATGTGGGTTTTCCACAAAGGTATTTTCTATTTTCAACCTTTTATTTTCAAAGAAAAATTTCAAATTACGAGGATGCAATTTATTAAAGGATATGAGAATGTAACACCCCGAGCTTCCATGATACGCATCTCATTCAATAATGAAGTAGCTTGCATTGTACGCAACTTCGAGTTCTAACACACCGTAACCAATCAAAGTAGCCGTTATGAATAGAAATACCCACTTTTTGAAATTATATAAATTTTATATTTCAAAATGGAATTCATTTTTGTATTTGTAATAGCAAAATTATCCTAAGATGAATTTTTTGTAATTTTCTAAGAACTTCCATTTTTATGAATAGTGAAAAATACTTAAAAACAAATTTTTTAATCAAAATAATTTATAGTGATAAATTATACTATTTAGTGGTTTTAGAGTATAATTAGAATATATTTTTACCATTTCATCCAATAGTGTTCATTAGAATTTATTTAACATTGAAATTGGACATAAACAATTGTCAATCTTTTGATATATATTGTTTCTTAAAAACACGCTATTTGTTGTGATAGTGGGAATTAATTATATAATTAATTAATGCAACTTATATGTTTGTAATTTTGTAAAATAAAAATCATTTTTGAATTCAGAATATCAAATATATCTTAGGGAGAAATTTTGGCATTGTTCAGAAAAACTTCAATTTTTGATGAATAGTGAACCCACTAAGTGGTAGTTAAAAAACTAATTTTTCTGTTTAAATGAAACAATAACACTTCGGTGATTTGATTTTAAAAAATCCAATATACATTGTTGTAATTATAAATTAAAATGTGGTTCAATTGGATTAATATAATTTCTTGGTGAATAGTAACTTTTATATTTAATTAATCGCGATTAAAGGTAATTAGTGAAATTTAAGGTAAAAATGGTATTATAAAAATATGAAATGACCTTTACACTTGTCATAACCCTATTGGATGATTCATGGCCGACCAAGACAATCCATGGGTCAACTTGGGGACCCCATGGAGCCACTTTGGTAGGAAAATGACAGTAAAAACGTTTTATTTAATGTTAAAATAAAAAGGTCACAAACATGAGTTGTTTTACTAAAAAAAATTTAAATGGGGTTATACAAGTCATATGTTTTACTATAAATATTAATTAGAAATCTAAAAAGGGTTCCTACATCATGATATTTTTTTTATAATATTTATACATTAAATAAATTAAATTATTTATGATACCATGATGATGCAGCGATTACCTCATTAATTAACGATTTAAATAAAATGAAAAGTTAATGTAAAATCCAAGGCTTACGCTTTTCAAAAACATATTGGATGAGTATATTTCGAACCCTTATCACCTTATCCTCGAAATATATCCTTGTTGGACCTTTAGAATTCGAAAATCATTTCATAATAAAGTAACATTTCATTCTTTCCAAGAGTGCCCCTCCTCTCCTCTTATAAAAGGCCCCCACCACTACCACCTTACTCACACATTCAAAGACATTTGGCTCAGCCAACCTCTGCCCAAATACTCTCCCAACTTCCATTTCTTACTCCTAGAATCCTCACTTTGGTCAGAATTCTTCCCAAGGAAGCCTTTGGCTCAAATCAAAAAGAGTTACCCGATTTTAAGGTAATGTCTTCTCTTATGTTATTTTGTTTTATTTTGCCTCTCCAACCCTGTAAACTCTTTTTATTAATTTATTTTGTAACAAAACAAGTATCCTAAATATACTAGGATGTTTTTATAAGAATTATTCTAGATACACTTACACACACATACATCTAATGGTTAAAGAACATACAGTTTCTGGGGATGGCGAATTTCTGCCTCACGAAACGATGATTGTTCAACACTCATATAACACCTTCAAAGGTGGCCATTAAGATGTCACTATATTTATATATGATATATAATATGTTTAAGTTTCACTTAAGCTTCTGTATTTTTCATTTATTTCATACCTTTATGGTTTCCATTATGGGTAAACGCGATATTTTCATTTTAGGAAGTGTGGACTACAGCCCCCTCAAAGTGATTTGAATCGTTAATCCCATATGTGGGATGTATAAAGGATGGAGTAAATGGTATTATACCTTATATTATACTGTAATTATAGTATACCTTTATATAATTATAATTTCATTCCATTAAATATGAAATAGAAATGAAAGTAGCGTTCATGCGTACGTACGGCTTACCGTCTCCATGAACGGTGCATTTCATTTCTTACCTCTAAATGTTATGTAATATTATACATGCATGTATATACTGGATATATATGATATATATGATATCTAAATCATGAATATAATTCTGTATATAATGGATATTTCACCACATTAACAACTTGTAATTATAAGAAGTTTATTTTTTACTCAAGTACCAATGATCGAAAAAACGACTGTTATTAACTTAAATAATTACATAATGTTCAAAACATGGTAATAAGTGATACAATTGAAATAATGAACTTGAAAAAGGATCTTAATCAAGTATAAACTAACTCTATTTTATTATCCAGGAGGTTAAAGAACGATCGGGTCAATTTGGACAGGAGGTAAGGGAACTTCTTAACCCAATTTCCATTCTTTGGGTTAATCTCTTACTTTCAAATTATGTCATGATATTATTATGTCCTATCTTGTATTTGTACTGTATTTATGTGTACTTATAGTGAATACACATAATAGATCTATTTTATTTAAAAAAATGATCTTTGTAAATGACTTTGTCTCAATCTCCTTTCATTGAGGCATATTTTGTTTTATACACAACTTTCTTTTATACGGTGTATAAACCCCTTTGACTTCTATGTTTATTCAAAAGGAATCTTATTATACGAAGCGTTTTACTAAACGAAAAAAAGGAATGTTTTTTTTGTTGTAAATATGCGACGACAATGACTTCTCCGCCGCCGTGACCATTATTTGAGTTTCGGCTTCCTCTACAAGCCATAACTTTTTTTAAAATGAAAAATAAATACAAAGTTTTAATTTTCTTTTATTTTGGTATTGAAAATGGTTTTGAAAGTGTTTTTATTATATCAATGTGTTGTATTGATATCTTTTGATTGAAATGTAGACATTTTATGTTTCCTTTATGCATGTTTTATGTGATACGATTATGTTATGGTTTATGATATGTTTAAACTTGTTCATATGAGCAATGCATTGAACTTAATAAGTAACGGGTGGAGCCCGCTATAACTCCTCGATGCATCGGTAGGTCTCATGAGACAAACTAGTGTCTTGGAACGAGGCCTTGACAAAATCTTATTTGTAGTCTTGCCCTGAGGCCTTGGCTACGTGGTTATGATAGTCTGGCATTATGCATTCCATCATTATGAAAGTGGTTATTGATATTGCATGTGATTATTCGACTAGTAGAATATCCATGTGAGTAAGTAAATAGCATTATTTATTTTTATTTTTTTTATATTATGCTGAAGTTCAAGTTAAAAAAGGCTTTTGTTTTAGTTATACATTGCCTTAAATGTTAATGTTTATTTATGAATGATTCCGCAATATTGTTATCCTTACTGAGCATATGAGCTCACCCCTTTCAGTGTTTTAATATTTTCCAGGATGTGAAGAAGTATTTTATGAATGACCTGCAGGGATAGTCAGAAGAGGATATGAGTGTAGACTTTGGAGACTTTGTTATTGTAGTTTTTCACTTTATGATGTAATTTAACATCTATGAATGTATCTTGTGTTTCCAAGGCTACTAAACTAATCGGTCTTTTGAAACTTGATCTTTTGTGATCATGCCAATGTTACGCAATAATGCACCGAATCTAGGTAACTGGGGTCGGGGAATTACAATAATAATTAAAATGTTTTTTTATTATTTACATGAGTTATATCCATTATTATACCCATCCAAAATAACAAAGTGTTTGAATAACAAATTATACCACGACGTGGAGACTGTAAGTCGTGCGTACGCATGTATGGTGACTTTGTCATTGATAGGATTGATAGAATAACGAATATTGTTGTACCATATTTATAATAATATCACATTATATATAAGATAATGTATTTATTATTTTATAATGGAAACAACAAATAAAGAGGAAGTGGAAGAAGAAAAGAACTCGAAACTGGTGATGAAATATTTACCTCTTCTTCAGGTTCTTCCTTTTGATTTGATCAAAAGGGCTCCTTAGGTTGGATTTTAGAACAAAGTAATACCTCTAAGATGAAGGTAGGAATGTTTCGAGGATGTTTGGTCAGATTTCGGCCAAGAAAAATGGCTTTTGAGGTGTGAAATTAAGAGAAGGGGGATTACCCTTTTATAAGAGAGGTGAGGGTCACTTTAGGAAAATCTTAAAATATTATTTTATAATAAAATCATTTTCGGTTTCTAATGGTTAAAAAATGAATTATTATGAGGATAAGGTAGGTATGGGTCAAAAAAATCTCAACTAATAGGTTTTACACAGGTTTAGGTCACCATATTAACCTTATCTTTTAGATTTAACTCTTAGTTAAATTGTTTCACATTTACCATGTCTCTTTGTATTTTTTTTATTATATGGTTAATAAACTTACTATAGCAAGCCAATAAAACCCCATGTGGTTCACTATTAATATATATAACCTTATCTAAGTCTTTTTCCGAAACCTTATATATTAGTAATATTATATCAATTAATAATATAGTATTTGTTTTTAAAAAATCAATGATGTCAATTTTGATACTATTTATTATTTGGTTTTTGTAAAAATCATAACAAAATGATTAATTATAAAAAAAATATTTTATCAACCCTAAAATGTCATATTAACCTATAAAATTATCATAATTCATCAAAAGTCTCAAATTACATTTATTTGGATATTTATAATATCAATTATTTTAATCTTTCATTAATAAGGTAATTACTGTATCATCATTGTGTCATAAATAAAACAAATTATTTAATGTCTAAAACTTATAAATAAAATGCCATTATGTAGGAAATGCTTTTATATTTCTAATTAATATTTATATTTTAATTTATCTTATGTATTACCTTATATTAAAAATGGTTTAGTTATTAAATTTGAATTTAACTCTTTTAACACTTCTTAAAATAAAATAATAATAAATGTCCTAATCTAATCCAAGTGGACCAAAGGGGATCATATTTTATTCCTAAGGTTTTTTTTGGTCGAATTACACTTATCCAATAGAATTCGGACATGTGTTAGGGTAATTATGATATCATTTTTACCGTTAATTACCCTATTTACTTTTAATCGTGGTAAATAAAAGTCAAAAGTTACTATTAACCAAAAATTATTTTCATCTTATTGAACCACATTTTACTTGATGATATCAACCATGTCTCTCGGATTTTTGAAATTAAACTCACAGAAGCAGTAAAATTAAGTTTTATGCAAATTTTCAAATGCTCATAGGAGATGGGTAAAAGACGGTAAAAAATTCAATAAACTTTTTATATATCTAAACTTATTATAAAATGACTCCAATTAATTAAATTGAACTTATATAGGTATTATGTAACTATATTTACCTAAAATAAATAATTATTTAAATAAAAAATTCTGTTTTAACCAATAACGCAACATTTATCACTATTCACCAAAAATTGCAAGTCTTCATAAAAATACCAGAACTTCACCCTAATCTAATTTCGATATTATGAATTCAAAAATGAAGTCCATTTTGAAAAATAAAATTTATATATTTTCAAAAAGTGGGTATTACTATTCATAACGATTAGTTTGATTGGTCGCGGAGTGTTGGAATCCTGAAGTTGCGTATAATGCAAGCTGTTGCATTATTCCAAGGGAATCATACTGTGGAAACTAGGGGTGTTACATAGGTACATATTTTCCAGATCCACCTCTACTTGTTTGTATCCAGACATGGTTGTATTTTCAATAAATATCCACATAATATATTCCTTACCAAAATAATAAGATTCTTTTTTATTTTTATCCTCAAATAATATCTTAGGGGTTTGATCCCTAATCTAAGTTTCCTATATCTGGTTTCCAAGTTTGCTACTAAACTTCCTCTAATACTAACTATAATGCCCCAACCCTAGAAGCTTGCAGTCGGTTTATTACTTATTACATTAGCATGATTAATAGGAATGAAATCCCAAAATAATGATCAGTTTAGTAGTATTGAATAAACTAGATACATACATGTAACTCATTAGTGGTTTTTGAAAAACCAAGGGCTTTCCCATGGTATTTTCCCATGGTTTTAGCCACTTAGAATGTATCATGGCATATTTTACCTTAAAAAAGTATACCGTCATTTTATATTAATTATTACATCATTATGATTTCATTAAACCATGAAAAACTCAAAAACTGTTTTTTTATTATTCACAAAAAAATCAATTATTTTAGAAAAATCCCAAAAATCACCCAAACCATTTTTTGATGTGTAAAATTAAAAAATGAACTCCATTTTTTGAAAATAATTTTCTAAATATTATTAACTTAATTTTTAAATAAAATCATAATTTATTTATAAATAACAATTTTACATCTATAACTCTTTTTTAATACCTTGAAAAATTAATCAACATCACATTACCTTATAACCGCAAGAAAAAAAATAATAATGTGATTTACTATTTATAATGGTCATATATCTATTTATATTAATATTCATAAGATTATGTTATTATTCATCAAAAAAACAAGTTAGTTCTATGAGACTCCAAATAATTAACTAATCACAACCATAGATGACAGTTTTTTGAAATTCAAAGCACAAATGTGGAAAATTTATGTTTAATGGATAGGTTATGACTTTTTCCTATAAATAAACAAGTGTCATTTCAAGGAGACTAAGTCCATAATTCAATATAGGTGATCTAATTAATTTATAGTATTTAATAGAAACATACCATAAAATGTTTGGGGTGTTATAATCAATCTCAAAGTACACAAGGTGTGGAGGATCTTTCCAAAGTCCTTTTCTTTTTAGATTAGGAGGCTTGTTTTATGTAAAGATCATTTAGTATTTACCAATATCGTATTATTATTTTATTTTATGCCCCATTCATATATTTGTGATATTAACCATCCCTTAACCTATTTGACGATGTCTTAGGGTGTCATACTCAAATTACTTTTAGCCAACGTAGGAACCCAGTGGGCCAGCTCATGTTAGACAATTTGAGATCATCCCATTTTTGAGGTGTATATCACACAAGGTCATGAAATATACTATTTATAATAATAATGATCACACAAACATAATATAATCAAATTATTCCAGAGACTTGATAATTTAAAGACAACTTACCTATATTAGCAATCCATTATAATCATACAGGATCATGATGAACACCGCCTAGACCCTAAGAACAAACTTCATTCATAAACACCATCCCATTAATAAACCAATAATTAAAATTTAAAAAATAACATAGGATCTACTAACACAAAACTCATTTTTAGGCATAATTGTACCAAAACTATAAGAAAAGGGGTGTGTTCCACACCTGAAAGGCACTAATATCTAAGCCAAATAAATTCCACTATTTACCTACTCAATTTAATGGAACATTATAGCCAAAATTACAATAAACCAAAGTAATACTCACTAGCTCACATACCTACACTCAAACATCACACAATAAGAATATACCTTACTTCTCAAGCTACCTATACACATTGTACATCAATGTACCATGATCTTAAAGTTATTACACCACGATATGAGGTAATATCAATTAAAAATACTAAAATTATCTAAAAAATTTGAAGAGAAATAATATGAATGAAGAATTAGATAATAAGATACCAACCCACATCAATCTTACATGAAAAATGCCTCTGGAAACACCTTTTATTAAATAGGAGGCATAGGGGGTTAAGGGAGGGGAAATAGTGGAGGAGAGACAAACCAACCCCCCCCCAATTGGGTTAGCCCCTTCAATTGATAAATCAAAGTGGGTTACCATAAAATAATAGTTCTTTTCACACAATAAAAATGGGGAAACCACCACTAAGTACCTGATCTACCCTCACTAGGTACCTAATGACTCCACTTAGTACCTGGTGCAAGGCATTGTCCACCCTATAGCTCAGTATAGTCACCCCACCACAAAACCCCCATGGGCTACCTAGTGATATCAAAATGGGTTTCTATTTTCCATTAACCTCTACCTATTAACCTTTTTTCCTCCACCAAAACTCTAGATATCACTTTAGGTGTTTTCCTCCAAACTAATACCCATAAAACAGAACTTAAAACATTCTGAAGGTGATCAAAATAACCCTTAATCTATTCCGATCCAAAAAATTAAATTCAACCATCCACTAAATCATTTGTAAATTAACTGATCCTCTGGTTCAATAATAATAAAATCCATGGTTCATTAAAAATTCTCCACTATAGTGCTTCTTATCCATGAGAATTCATGACAATCCTTTGACCACAAATCTATTCCTACAGTAGTCATTAATTTATCACTAACCCTTTGTGTTCTATCTTCCAATATGAATCATGCATCAGATATGTGTCTTCAAAACCCACATACACCATTCACTGAAAGTATCACTACTTAATAAATGATACTTCCATTAAATTCTCATAATTTCCATCATCACATTGGAATCCTCTCAGATTTCAAAACCAATCATCTAACCACCTAGTACATACCCATCACCACAACACCAAGACAACACTCAAGCACACCTACTAACTCCCAAAATACTAATATCATCAATAAATAATAAAATATGGGCTCATGGAACTCTTCCCTATATGAACCTACTACTAATAGCTATTTCCAACTAATGGTTATTCCATCTATAGGAATTAATTAGCAAAATCATCCTAAGCGGCCCAATCCACAACAGCATCAAAACTCGCATTAAATCACTCGATCCAAACACCAAAACCCAATCTAAAATCCTAAAACACATGTATTTATAAAATTATTTCAATACAGAAACACAAATTACACAAATTAAACTCCCAGGTCAGTCTCATTATAACCATTAAAAATTAATATAACAAGTTCAAATAGGAATGAGTTGTGTATTTAAAAACTTTCTCAAATCCATTTACACACAAAAAAATGCACATATTTTTTAAAAATCACTTGGTTACAAAGTATTTATCAATAAAACCATAAAAACAATAAATAACTATCATAGATAGTTTTTTTTTCAGAAATCAAATTCATTTAAAAATCCATTTTCAATTCCATTTACTAAATAATTTTCCTCATATTTCTCAAAAATTCCAAAATTCCAAAACATTTACATAAACTTCATGCCACCACATGATTTTCCACTTCAAAACTAGGTTTTTCTCAAAAATCCCAAAACACCCCAAAACCATTGACCAATATAAGACACAAACAACAATAATACAAAAAATTTCCTCAGATCAATATTAATCAAATATCCCCTTAAAATGAATTCAAGAAACATCAAATATATTTTTGTTTCATTAATTAATAATAAATTTCGACAATGAACCATCTTGAACAACACCACTCATAAACACATGTATCATACCCAAAGAATGTCATTATCATGATTATTAAACAACTTGTATGCTCTTGACTAATCCCTATGATAATTTCCAAGTCTCGTATATTCCACATTTAGATTCTCATTCCAACAACTCACTCATACCAAGACTTACTAATCCCAAACAATGGACATCCCCTTGAAACATGGTTTTTAACTGAATATATGTTGTTAAGATATAATTTTATTCTATTAAAGAAGCCTCGATATCTTATATCCAACACTAAAAAACTTTATCCAAACCCAAAACATGATTTGATTCCACTTTTCTATTCCCTAACCCATATTTCGAGAAAAACAAACATGAGAGAGTGATTCCATGTAACCTCTAGCATTCCTTCTAAACTATCAATGGGGGATAAAAAAGATATAGGGAGACTATACCCACAAAATCAAACCCGTGTGGTCATTCCTAAATCTACTAAAACTTTAGCATGGGTCATCCATATAGTAGAAAACCTAAAACTAATATCAAAGAAAATAGATATCTAAGATGGTATCCCACGATCTAGAATACAAATTATCAAAGGTTTACATGATTCATCAAGATAAAAAATAATAGTAATAGAATAATATAAATAATAGGTAAAAAATAAAACATAATTCATAGTAATAACCAACTTCCACAATAAACGATACATGTACAATGAAAATAGAAAAGTAAATATGTAATGGAATTTGACCCGGCTCGCATGTATAAATCCTGATAAATCATTTCCTTTAATATGATACTTATCTTGATCAATGTGTCTTACTCCAAGATAAATCTTATTCCTGGAAGAAAAAATTAAGGACTTTTCATCTATATTAAAACCAATGGCATGTGCATGGTTAGGGGTTGAGTCCAACTATCCATTAGAATTCACCCAATCTCTTTAACACACTGAGTCATTTTTTGATCAAGTGGGTGTGTATACTAATCTTGGTAGAGTAAAATATGTGCTCTATAAAACTCACCAAACTAGAAATAAAACATATAGAGTACATCAAAATAATACTTGTGCCAACATGACTAGAAGATTAATTCACCCAAAATACTCATACTCAAACTAACCAACCCCTTAGTAAAGACCCACTTTCATGTATATACCCTCACGAAAAAACATGGTATACCACACATCCACTCTTATATCAATAGATGTAACTACATTGAGATCTCAATGGTATCTATAAACATACTCAACCAAGCCCCATATAACCCATAAGTTATCTCACTACCCATCAATTTCCAACCCCCTAAATATATTCAGAAATAATGTTCATATAAGAATAATGTGATGGGAAATTAAAAATGGACTATCCATCAATCATATCCAAAAAATAATATTCAGATAAAAAAATATAAAAAATAAGGAAGGTTCCCAATTGCATGAAATAATAATGTCATCTCCTGTACCCTAATCCATCTAATCTCTCTAGTCCTCACCAGAACTATCTTCCAAACAACCCATTGAGCATATCGGGATCGATTCCAAATATTACAAGCCATAATAGGGTCTATATCCCACTACACAATCAAAAAACTTGATTTTCACATTTATTGATCATATCACACATCAAAACCATCATAAAAAATTAACAAGTGTGTTCCATTTCCATGGTCTTATCTCATGTGGTTCCTTGGGAATATTGTGTGTCGCTATCTATGCTTTTACAAAACTGATTTTATGAGCACCAACGCACCTAAAACTCATCTGAACCCCTAATTAACATATGTAGAGTTAAAAACCTTCTAAAATAAAGTTATTGGGTAATTAAAACTCTTGAAATTAGGTTCTTAATCTCAAAATAAAAGTTCTCCCACTCACCAAACTCAAAAATTAAAAATGGTTGAGGAAATTTGACCTCCTTAAAACTCATGATGTTACATTCTCCCCACCTTAAAATAGCTCATCCATGCACTATTTTGATTTTCCTAGAGATGTTACCAAAAATACCCATTTCGTACGCAGGCCATACATGACACCCATCAAGTCTTTCATCTCATCTGATTCCCAAAGATCCTGCATCACAAATGATGCTCAAAAATAAATCCTACATCATTTATATATAATACATAAACCACAAAAATTCAAAAAATTCTATCAGATCCATATTAATCTAACATCCCCTTAAAATTAATTTAAGAAACCATCGAATATATTATTATTTTCTTTAATTAATAATAAATTTCTGAAATTAAATATATTGTACACCACCACCCATAAACACATGTATCATGCCCTAAGAATGTCATTGTCTTGATGCTTAAACAAATTTCTAGCTCTAGGATGATCCCTATGATACTTTCCATGTCTCATATATCCCACATTTTAGATTCTCAATCCAACAAATCAATAATACCAAGAGTTACTAATCCTAAAAAATGGAAATCCCCTTGAAACATGGGTTTTTACTGAATCTATGTTGTTAGGACATATTTTCATTTTATGAAATAGGCCTCAACATCTTATATCCAACTCTAACTAACTTTATCTAAACCTGAAACCTGATTTGAAACCACTTTTCCATTCCCTAACCTATATTTCCAGAATAATACATGAGACAGAGATTCCAGGTGACCTCAAGCGTGTATTCTCAAATATCAATGAGGGATAAAAAATTATATGGAGACTATGCCCTCAAAAAAAACCATTTGGATATGCCTAAATGAGTTCAAATTTGGCATGGGTCATCCATATAATGGAAAAACCTAAAACTAATATAAAATAAAATAGATATCTATGATGGTATCCCATGACCTAGAACATTAAGTAGTAAATGTTCAGATGATGCATCGAGATAAAACATAATAGTAATATAATCTTATACATAATAGGTAAAAAATAAAACATAATCCATTGTAATAACCAACAATCACACTAAAAGATACATGAACAATGAAAATATAAAATTAAATATATAATGGAATTTTACCCAGATCACATGTATAACTCCTTCTAAATCATTTCCTTTGATATGATACTTATCTTGATCCATGTGTCTTACTCGAATCTAAATCTTATTCCTGGAAGAAAAAATTAAAGACTTCCCATCTATATTAAATCCAATGTCATGTGCATGGTTAAGGGGTGTGTCCAACAATCCATTAGGATTCACCCAATCTCATTGACACACTAAGTAATTTTTTGATCAAGTGGGTGTCTATAATGATTTTGGGAGAGTACAATATGTGCTCTATGAAACTCACCAAACTAAAAACAAAACATATAGTGTACATCAAAATTGTACTGATGCCAATATGACTATGAGAGAAATTCACCCCAAATACTCATACTCAAACTAACCAATCCATTAATAAAGACCAACTTTCATGTATATACCATCATGAAAAAAATGGTATTCCACCCTTCCAATATTATATCTATAGATGTAACCACATTCACTGGTATATATAAACATACTCAACCAAGATCCATATAACTCATGGGTTATCTCACTACCCATCAATAGCCAAACCCCAAAATATATTATGAAATAATTTTAATATAAGAATAATGTAATGGGAAGTAGAAAATGGACCATCCCTCAATCATGTCTAAATAATAATATTTATATAAAAAATACACAAAATAAGGAAGGTTCCTAACTATATGAAATAATAACCCCATCTCCTGTACACTAATCAATCTGATCTCACTAGTCCTCACCAAAACATTCTTCCAGACATCCCATTGGGCATATCAAGATCAATTCCAAATATTACAAGCCATAATAGTGGATAGATTCCACTTCACAATCATCAAATTTTAGTTCCACATTTATTAATCGTATCACACATCAAAAAGATCATCATAAATTAACAAGTGTGTTCCATGTCCATGGTCTTATATCATGTCGTTCCTTGGGAATATTTTATTGCACTATCTATGATTTTCTGAAATAGATTTGCCAAGGTAAAATGTACCAAAAACACATTTGAAACCCTAATTTACATATATAGAGTCAAAATAGATCAAAAAAAAAGGTATTGGGTCATGAAAACTCTTGGAATCAGGTTCTGAATCCCAAAATAAAGGTTCTCCGACTCACCAAACTCAAAAATTCAAAAATGATTAAGTAAATTTGACCTCCTTTGAAACTCATGATGTTACAGTATCCCCACCTTAAATAGACCATCCATGAGCTATTTAGATTTACCCAGATATGTTACCAAAAATACCAATCTCATTTACGTTAACCTGGTATACCTCCATTGTTAGTCATAGTTAATTCCCTTGGTGGTGCTCCCCACCTTAGGAATTACCTACCTAGCCACTTACCAACCCAAAATCTAAATATTTTATGGTTCTACCAAAAATCACTAGACATACAAGTCCTCCCATGATGTATAGTCATTCGTACACCTCATAAGGTTTTAAATTCATCTCGATGTCATACCTGACACCCATCAACCCCCCCCCCCCATCTCATCATATTACCATTTCGTATGTAGGCTATACATGACACCCATCATGTCCTATATCTCATTATATTCCCAAAGATCCTGCATCATAAATCATGCTCAAAAATAAATCCTACAATATTTATATATATATTTGTTTGTGTGTTTGTGTTCTCATCATAGTATGGATTCCTAGACACCTCATATGATCCACGCATCCTAGATGATGCCAATAATAATTCCTGGTGCCTATGCACCTAATATATATATATATATATATATATATATATAACACATCATAACAATTTCCAACATACTAACCACCTCCTAGTTAGTCCAAAAACAACACACATTCACCTCTATCACCAAACCTGTACATCATAACAAAACAAATCACACCAAGATCAAGGCGTACCACTAATTATCATTGGATCATCAGCCTTCTCTGACCCTGGAATCTCAATAGCATGAACCTAGATAGAAGGGTGATTACCCAAGTCTTGGATTCCTTATGGATCTAAACTGGCCACTAACCATGATGTTTGTTTTCTCAATCTCTTCCATGACCTATGTGTGTAGATGAATCCCAATAAACATCCCCTGGTACCACTCATATCCAAATATAAGATAAATGAGTATGACCTGGTCCTCAAATCCAAGATATCTTAGAGGGATTCCTATAAAAACATTTCAAAATTCTCATATGAACACATGTGTAGCACTCCTTAGGACCCAATCACAATTGGTATGAAATTTCCATGGCTTACCACACTGGATGAAAATTGTTGATGATAAACTCCTTAGTGGTCTTCAAAAATATCTAGATCAACATCCCTATTGAGACTCCTCATGGTCTCGCATTCAGATACCTGAAGCACCACTGCTAAACTAACCTGACGTCATAACCCATCTCGAACATAATCAGTCTATCAAGTTTCCCTTATATATGAGTGCCTTTTTCTACCTCAAAAATGATTTCATCGGGAATATATTCATCTTCACAATGATTATATGTCGTAATACATCCTTGAATTTTCTGACCCAAGTGATGTTGTCGCCTAACATGGTAGGTGAAAATGGGATAGGTCCTTAAATTTCACCTTGTAATCCATAATGGATGTGTCTCCCTATTGGACCTTCATGAACTCATGGGATTGGTCTACCCTCATAGTCATAGGGAATAATTTCTCAAAGAACATAATTTCAAAACCCTTCTAAGATAGTCCCTCATGTCTACATGTCAGAACATGCACATCCCATGATCATTTTTCCTATCCTCTGAGCATGTAAGTAACCAGCTTCAACCTCTAACCAAGGGGTGTCTCAAGCTGGTCAAAGATGGTCTACACTGAATCAATCTAGTTCTCCAATTCCTATGGTCGACCCTCGTCCAGAAAAAATGGTGGGTGTTAAGACTAAAACTCAAAAGTCAAATACGCCGTGGATGGCTCAACTCTCTTAGCACCCCAGTCAATGATCAGTATAAACTGAACTAATCTCGTCCTGAGATTCTCATAAATCCATGTCCAATAAGCTTCCATCTGATGTGGTTTTTCTACCTGTACTTATATCTCATGATTTTCCTAGCCCTTTGGGGCCTCATCTCGACCATTTGGGGGTTCATCTCATGCTTTCTCTATCAACCCCATATCACTAACCTCCTAATGCTTCACTAGAAGTTGTCTTAGTGGAATCACATTGAATACCAAATACCATGGTCAAAAAATGAAAATAGTATATATAAACATATATATCGTGGATAGAGAAAGATGTAATAGATAGTGCATCTCACCACCCTTACACTCCCCTACCACACCCATGTCACATGACATCTAGCCTTATAGACACTTACCTACCCATAATAGAGTCAATTATCACATATAATCTAGCGCTACAGCCCCTTCCCTACCCAAAATAGAGTCATTAATCACATATCTTATATCATCAATCTTAGGTAGATGAGTATAATGCCACTAAAAAATCTATATAGGAAAGCACATTTTAGTTTCTTTGATGAAACAATAACCAACTCACCCCCTTTTACCATCCCTAACTACCCTTGTTAGATTTATGCCCAGATATCACATATCAGTCTTAGCAAGAACTAAATACATGGGGTGGATGAGTAGAATGTCACCAAAAAGGTTTTACATGAAAACATTTTTTAGATTCTTTTTTGATAGTTCAAACTATCAAACCCCTCTTAGTGTATTCTGAGTTCCAAGCAATTATTTACAAGTCAGATAAATATATCATGTCACTCTATGTTCCAACCATGATGCATAACTAATCAAACCTTTCATTATCAGACCAAGGGTCAAAACCATATAATTCAATAACATCACATCCAATTGTGCCTCTCAAGGTGGAAACTAGTTGACTATAAAGGTGAAAACCATAACATAAATTCCCCACCCCTATAAACTAGGTATGTCCTCTATGCATGGGGTTGCAAACACCCAAACATGATATATTTACCCAGTTTTGACTACATCCTTGCCTCTAATCTACCATACCCAAAAAATCAAGAACAAAAGGAAAAAAACTCCTCTGATACCATTTGTATTATCCCATCTCATTTTCCACTCAATAGTGTGTTGTATCAACATTTCAATGGGCGTTAGACCCACCTCCCCATATGAAAAAGTTCATTGACTAGTATCAAGGGTATAATTAGGTTATAGTGGGTAGAATATACTTTATGTTGATGATAATAATAATGTTCCATATGTATATATATATAACACGGTGGAAGAAGGACCAAAAACAACATAAGCACAAAACAAACATAGTAGAATCATAATAAATAACAATAGTAAAATAATAAACCTAATGGTATAATAACATTTGTAGATGATAAGCATGTCATGAAAGTTCATACAAAATAATTTACATGTACAGTCACCCACGATGAACCATATAGGTATATATATAGATAATCCCAAAAGAATGTTCATCATAATGTATAGGAGCCACCTGGAACACTAAAATCCATCCCATTCCAAAGGTACACCTATGATCAATAAGTTCTAAGTTTCTAACCTAATCCCTTACCTGATCTCAAAGTAATATTTTATACATGTTTCCTGAGAAGTCCAGTGTGGGGTGTGAGTATGAACTCAGTAGAACACCACCAATGTGTGCCTTTCTTGCAGCCATAATTATACAATGTATGCAAAATATAAATAAAAAATGAAATGCAAACATGTTTAATAATTTACCCACTCCAATTATGCTCAACAGCCACAAGTGAGATTTTACATGATTCATCCAATGCTGGTATATCTTTGAACACATGCCACCAAATATATATATATAGCGTACAAAAAAGTTTTTCCTGTATATATTGGAAATGGAAAGGACTCATGGATTAGTTCACAAGAATCCATTAATTAATTATGATACATGGAGTTCCCTTAAACTCCTCCTATAAACATTCATGCAATCTAACATCTCTTTTCAACCAATAAAGTATCTATCATCCTAACGGTATACCCAAACAATAATTCCTAGGTCCATCAGACCAGCACACAAAAATTCCATGTCATCTCAACTACCCAACGTCCCAAGTAATGGTGATATTCGTCCTATAATAATCCCATCCCATTTTCCTCAAGTATACCAGATAGAAACATCCCCAAACCAATGAACTCTAGTCCATCTCTTGAAGGTCCATCACCATCCATCATGGATTTCTATAGTGATAAACACCAACATCTTTGATGTTCAATACCATCCCCTAAGCCATGATATATATGGAGGCCTCTACCCACTACAAGTGGTCAAAACCACCTAAATTGGGTCTTATCTTTTTCACACAACCCCAACAGCATGTCATCCAACAACTATGAGAAACAATATCCAAAAATACCTAATCCACATCCTCTGGAACCTGATGCCCCTATGACCACATCACTATGTCCCAATGGTCAACACATTCTCAAGTCCCATGGAAAATTCCCTCAACATAATGACCCCATCGCCTTAATCCCAATGAACTATGATAAATTAACCTTGTGATCATCATCACCCCATATATCAGGGACCATTTACTCAGCCATATAACTTTGTAGCCTTAATTCTAGTGATCAACATCACCTTAATTACCTTATGTAATTCCCATTAAATTCACATGAAATAATTACATTCATATAAAAATTTAATTGATTTAAAATAGATAACCAGATTAACCTTCCCAGTTGGTCAAAATTTCCTTACGCATCTTTTCATGCATAGAATATTCTTTTTTATGGTCAACAGAATCCCATAATATAAATTTGAGTAGTTACAATATAATAATTAATTAACAAAATTTATCCATCATACAACCCAACATTCATATTCAATAACTCAACCCAAAATTAAAGAGAAGTCTAGGCACCACCTACATTACACTAGTAGGCTCTCGATCATTGAATATCAATCTCTAATTTGAGTCATATCAAGAGAAATTAGAGTTTCAAACAAATTCCCTAAAAATTGGTAATACGGTATTTTTTGGATTTAACATATAGTATGGTGATTTAAAAAATAAATATAATTAATGGGATTTAATACCTTACTTCTATGCTTAAAATACACCTAACGATGTTAAATTTGAACCTCATCTGATGGAGGAAGGCCAAACCCTAGGTGAGGAATGAAAACATGAGGATCCCCTTCTATGTTCAAATCAAATGGAAGATAAAGGAGAATAAAAACCTAAAATTGGGGGGTGTTACTTTGGTCATTTTTAGAATTTTTAATTACATTCATGGTTTTCCTAATAGTGCACCAACCGTATAGTGCTCATTTCCCAAGAAACACATCTCACATGGACAGGCCTAGGGTTTTCCAAACCATGCCCATCCCATGTGTATCCTCTATTAAAAAGGTTTCATAGACTCACATAGTTTTTAACACCCACTTATATGGTTTTAAAAACTTTCTCTAGAGAAAAATTGGGCTGCACAGTTTCCCCTTGCAGGCTTCATAGTTTGAACAAACCATGCACCTCTATGTGTGCATTTCTGAAATTGATTTTCAATGGCCCAACATGCCTGAAATTCATATAAAAACCTGAGGAACTTACTAATCCTTATAAACCATATATAAACAAGTTATTGGGTCAAAAAAACTCTCACAAGTAGGTTCTAAATCCCAAAATAAAATTTATCTCCTTCACCAAACTGAAAAATTCAAAAGGGTTGAGGAAATTTTAACCACATAAAAATTCAGGATGTTACATAAATAATATATGTTGTAATATATATGAGTATGATTTTGAAATTGGTGTATAATAAATTTATATTTATTATAAATGATGTTTGAATATGTGTGAAGAAATTCATATCTAACATATGTTTTTCTCATCTCACTGTTGTTTCTGGGAGACATGTCATATTCACCACTTGTTCCTTTAATGTGGTGTATCTAATACTATTTTAATATGATATATCTTGATTCTATTTATATTAATGGTAGATAAAGTTTTATTTGATGTTATTTCTCTAATGGAAGTTATGATTCAAAAGGTACCAAAGTGGTAAGGATTTATCTCACAATATCATCATTAATCAATAATTTTTATGTCTAAGTCTCCATTAGGGGAATTATATGATATTTTAACTTAATTCTAGTCTATTTTATTTTTATTCTAGTTATTTATGAAAATTATAGGTTTTCCTTCCATTTTTATCTTTTAAGTAATAAATAGACTGAAAAAACATTTTTAGGAAAATCGGTATTATTTTCTATTCTATTGGGAATATTTTTCTTCTATGGACATATTTTCATTAAAATGTTATTAAGAATTCTTTGACTATTATATAGTTATTGATGAAATATTCTTTTAACCATATTTTAATTTCTATTAAAAAAATTTAAAGGAATATTCTTGTAATTTTTTAATAGACTTAATTTTTGAATTCTACAGAAAATGTGAAAGGAATATTTATTTTAACATATTAGGAAGGAACAAAATTTATTGTAATTGTGACTAATAAATGCTTTGAAACTTTCTTTACAATTTTTCCTGGTAATTTTAGATATAAATATTTTTCAAATTATTCTAGGAATTTTTTACTTTTTAAAAGTGATTTTCAGACTAAAAAATTTATTTCCCTTATTAATATTTTTAATGGCCTTTTTATGGTATTTCTATTCATCAATGAAAACATCCAATTAGTTTACTCATAATTTACTTTGGGTATATTGTAATGATAATATCCTTATTCTTGATTAGTATGGTTTATGATTAGTTTTACTGGGAAAAATATTGATATTCTGTATGTTATTATTCTTATACTGATAGTGTTTTTATTTTTAAGACATGTTTTTTAAGTTTAATTTTTTATTCATATAATGATTGCATTAGAATTATTAAGTGACTTTTGGGCCCTAGAATTATATATCCCCTCAATGAATTGGTATGTATTCTTAGAGAAAATGGTTTGGGTATTTAGATGAGGCCCTACCCATTTATGTAAGATGTATTATAATGAGACCATGATGGTATGTTTATGATTTCTTGGCACGAGGACTCAATAGTATATTTAAATTCTTCAATATTATGAATTCCATCATTATAAAATCAATTATTGTTTTTCATGTGATTTTTTTAATAGTTAGGATATCCATGGATAATTTTTAATATCATGCGATTATTTATACGGAATTATTTGATCATCATTAAATCATTATATATTATTCTTCATTCTAAATTTACTAATTAAATGGAATGTTTTTTTATTAATTCATCATATAAAATTAATAATTTTTTATTTACTCATGATGTCTTTCATTGTATATCTAAACTTTTTATAAAATGACTCCAATCAATTACATTGAACTTATATAGGTATTATGTATCTATTTTGACTTAAAATAAATTTAAAGTAAATAAAAAATTATTTAAATAAAAAATTCAGTTTTAACCTATAACACAACATTTTTCACTATTCATCAAGAATTGAAAGTTTTCAGAAAAATACCAAAACTTCACCCTAAGCTAATTTCGATATTCTAAATTCAAAAATGAAGTCCATTTTGAAAAATAAAATTTATATATTTTTGAAAAGTGGTTATTACTATTCATAACGACTTTTTGATTGGTCACAGAGTGTTAGAATCCCAAAGTTGCGTACAATGCAAGTTATTGAAATATTCCAAGGGAATCATACTGTGGAAGCTTGGGATGTTACATAGGTGCATCTTTTCCAGGTCCACCTCTACTTGTTTGTATCCAGACACGGTAGTATTTTCAAGAAATATTCACATAATATATTCCTTACCAAAATAATAGGATTCTTTTTTATTTTTATCCTCAAATAATATCTTAGGGGATTGTTCCCTAATCTAAGTTTCCTATATCTGGTTTCTAATTTTTCTACTAAGCTTCCTCTAATACTAACTATAATTCCCCAACCATAGAAGCTTGGAGTCGGTCCATTAATTATTACATTAGCATGATTAAAAGGAATGAAATCCAAGAATAATGATCAGTTTAGTAGTATTCAAGAAACTAGATACATACCTGTAACTCATATTACATTGGGAAAGGTAACACAATACAATACATAACAAAAACTAAAAAAACTTCTCCATGAGAACTCAATATATGGTCTCCTCCTCATAACTTGTTGAAGGTAAAAAAATGAAATGCGTGATCTCAAATGCTCAGCAAGGGTTACTAATAGAGGAATCTTGAATCAAAAATAACTGAATCATAAAAATTTTGGCATAGTCAATATAGCATGGTGAATAAAAAAACATTTTCCATTAATAAATTGAGAATGAAACTGCATCCATAGGTTTTGTCATAGTGAAAACCTTATTGATATTAATAGCTGAAAATTAATAAAGAGATATTATTATTAATTGTACTTCATGTATCTGGCATATAAAACCACTATTCCATTGAAACAGTTTAAGTTTGTGGGCAGAAACCTGTCTGATTTTTTGAAACAAACTCGAAGGGTTTGTCACCAACTAATTTGTCTCATGAGAACTATCAATTCATAGAGGGGCTATAGCATCCCCACCCATCATTAAAAGTCTAAATAATTATTTAAACATAGATTTAATACAATTACAATCTTCCTTCTCAATATCCGTATAGAATCGAGGATACAGATTCATAAATATTTCCATAGTTAAAACAACATTCCAAATAAACTCCGTATGTAAAAGGGTATACGAATTAAGGAAATACTCATATCCATGAAACCAAAATATGTATATATAAAATATTTACAATTTCAAAGGAAAAATTATCTCAAATGGTAATTGGATACACCACATAAGAAAGGTTAGGTTCACAATACCAAGTAAATGATAACAAAATAGAAATTTAGACAAAGTCCCTTACCACGTTGCAATCAATTGAGTCATATAAACAAAAATTAAAAAACCACCAAATGAATCATAGAATACCAGGAATATAAATAGAATCATAGTGATATATATCAAATGATATTACAGAATAAACCACATGAAAGAAATAAGTGGCGAACAATGTAAATCTCACGGAATTAAAAATGAGATAAGAAACCCCTTACCTTATGCCAGAATGTGTTCTCGATTGATCATAATGACCAGAAAAATAAAATTTAGATTCATTAATTAATAATTCCACAACCTCATAATCATTTAATTTATTTAGTATAACCTTCTTAGGTTCATTCATCAAATTTTTTTTGTTTAATAGGTTCAATTATATTGTTTGGGGAACATTTTCTTCCTTGGTTTTCGAGATTGGTTTACTTGTATTCCTGAATGGAAGTTCATTTGAAATGTAGATAAACATCTAGAATTATTAATATATATTATTAGTGACAATTATAGAGATATAAATGATCATATAATGATTATTTACACAATATTAGTATTACTTGTTTGATAAAAGATAATGATAAATGATTTGTTTACTTGGTGGTGTTGTGCATAATGAACTTGTTTTGTATTATTATTTTATGTTATGAGTGTGTAAGGATTATAGAACATTTAATAAGATTAAATAATCATATTATTATTTTTTTAAACCATAAAACAGGTTTCATAAACATAATTGAATATGGGAAAAATAATTTACAACCCTTCATCCGTGAATGTGATAAATTAACACATCACAAACTGTGTTGTCATTTTTAGTTTAAAAGGAAGAGGGAAAGAGATATGATTATGAAATATTACAATAGAAAAATAAAATTCAAGTTCATGTAAGTTTCCATAATTATCATAGAATTTTGATGAGGGAGATTAGGAAAGAAAATGAATGAAAGGAACTCGAAATTAACAAAAAATTGAAAAAATCCCTCATGAAAATTCGGCAGCCTAATGATGTCATTTAAACATTCATAAAATAGTTTGATGATAGAAATGGGGTCTCTCATCACTCTTAAATAATATTTAATGAAAGGGGAATATTTAATGTCATATCCCAACTTAATCCATTTTAAAATAAAATCAAAAACATAAAATTAAAACTTTAATAAAAGAGAATGGTGGTAGATTCCCTTACCTTATAGAGTAACTCCCAAAACATGAAGGTTGGGACCTTGGGGGGTTAAGGACGCCTTGGGAGGACTCCTATGGAGGTAAAACTACCATAGATTCTTGGATTATGGATTTAGAATGAAATATAATGATGAAATTAGTGGTAATTTATAGTAAATGAGAGGGAGTTTTTTATTAATTTAAAGGGACACCTTATTAGTGGTTTTTGAAAAACCAAGGGCTTTCCCATGGTATTTTCCCATGGTTTTAGCCACTTAGAACGTATCATGTCATATTTTACTTTAAAAAATTATACCATCATTTTATATTAATTATTACATCATTATGATGTCATTAAAATACCAAAAACTCAAAAACTGTATTTTTATTATTCACAAAAAAATTCAAGTGTTCTAGAAAAATCCAAAAAATTCACCGTAACCATTTTTTGACTTGTAGAATTCAAAAATTAACACCATTTTTTGAAAATAATTTTCTAAATATTATTATTTAAATTTTTAAATAAAATCATAATTTACTCATAAATAACAATTTTAAATCTATAACTCTTTTTTAATACCTTGAAAAATTAATTAACACCTCATTACCTTATAACCTCAAGAAAATAAAATATTAATATGATTTACTATTTATAAGGGTCATATCGCTATTTATATTAATATTCATAAGGGTATGTTATTATTCATTATAAAGACAAGTTAGTTCTATGAGACTCCAAATAACTAACTAATCACAACCATATATGACAGTTTTTTGAAATTCAAAACACAAATGTGGAAAATTTAATTTTAATGGATAGGTTATAACTTTTGCCTATAAATAATCAAGTGTCATTTCAGAGAGGCAAAGTTCTTAATTCAATATTGGTGATCTAATGAATTTAAAGTATTTAAGAGAAATATACCATAAAATGTTTGGGGTGTTATAATCAATCTCAAAGTACACACGGTGTGGAGGATCTTTCCAAAGTCCTTCTATTTTTAGATTAGAAGGCTTGTTTGATGTAAAGATCCTTTAGTATTTACCTATATAGTATTATGATTTTATTTTATGACCCATTCATATATTTGTGATATTAACCATCCCTTAACCTATTATAGGATGTCTTAGGGTGTCATACTCAAATTACTTTTAGCCAACGTAGGACCCTAGTGGGCCAGGTCATGTTAGCCAATGTGAGATCATCCCATTTTTGAGGTGGATATCAACCAAAGTCATGAAATATACTAGTTATAATAATAATGATCACACAAACATAATATAATCAAATTATTCCAGATACTCGGTAATTTAAAGACCACTTACCTATATTAGGAATCCATTATAATCATACAAGATCATGATGAACACCATCTAGACCCTGAGAACAAATTTCATATATAAACACCATCCCATTAATAAGCCAAAATTAAAATTTAAACAATAACATAGTATCAACTAACACAAAACTCATTGTGTGGCATAATTGTACCAAACTATAAGCAAAGGGGTGTGTGCCACACCTGAAAGGAACTAATATCTAAGCCAAAAAAATTCCACAATTTACCTACTCAATTTAATGGAAAAGTATACACAAAATTACAATAAACCAAAGTAATACTCACTAGGTCACATACCTAAACTCAAACATCACATAAAAATAATATACCTTACTTCTCAAGCTACCTATACACATTGTTCATCAATGTACCATGATCTTAATGTTATTACACCACGATATGAGGTAATATCAATTAAAAATCCTAAAATTATCTAAAAAATTTAAAGAGAAATAATATTAATGAAGAATTAGATAAAAAGAAAATTACCCACATCAATATTACATGAAAAATTCCTCTAGAAACACCTTTTATTAAATAGGAGGCATAGGGGGTTAAGGGAGGGGAAAAAGTGGAGGATAGACAAACCACCCCCCCCCCTATATTGGGTTATCCCCTTCAATTGATAAATCAAAGTGGGTTACCATCAAAGAAAAAACAATTTACACAATAAAAATGGGGAAACCACCACAAAATACCAGATATACCCTCATTGGGTACCTATTGACTCCACTTAGTACCCGGTGCAAGGCATTGGCCACCCAATAGCTCAGTATGGTCACCCCACCACTAAACCCCCACTGGCTACCTAGTGATATCAAAATGGGTTACTATTTTCCGTTAACTTCTACCTCTTAACCCTTTTTCCTCCACCAAAACCCTAGATATCACTTTAGGTGTTTTCCTCCAAACTAATACCCTTAAAACATAACTTAAAATATTCTGAAGGTGATCAAAATAACCCTTAATCTATTCAGATCCAAAAAATTTAATTCAACCATCCACTAACTCATTTGTAAATTAACCGATTCTCTGGTTCACTAACACTAAAATCCATGGTTCATTAAAAAATCTCCACTATAGTGCTTCTTATCCTTGAGAATCCATGATAATCCTTTGACCACAAATCTATTCCTACAGTAGTCATTAATTTATCACTAACCCTTTATGTTCTATCTTCCAATATGA
Source organism: Viscum album (assembly GCA_963277665.1). Classification (NCBI taxonomy): domain Eukaryota; kingdom Viridiplantae; phylum Streptophyta; class Magnoliopsida; order Santalales; family Viscaceae; genus Viscum; species Viscum album. The sequence continues at coordinate 366,570,255 of OY728119.1, read as the reverse complement.
ATCTTGCATCTAATATGTGTCTCCAACACCCACATAATCCATTCACTGAAAGTCTCACTACTTGATAAATGATACTTTTGTTAAATTCTCATGATTTCCATCATCACATTGGAATCCTCTCATATTTCAAAACCAATCATCTAACCACCTAGTACATACCCATCACCATAACACCAAGACAACACTAAAATATGCATACTAACTCCAAAAATACTGATATCATCAATAATTAATAAAAAATAGGCTCATGTAACTCTTCCCTATAATAACCTAAAATAGCTATTTCTAACTAATGGCTATTACAACTATATGAATTACTTAGAAAAATCATCCTAAGTGGCCCAATCCACAATACCATCAAAACTCACATTCAATCACTCGATATAAATACTAAAACACAATCTAAGATCCTAAAACACATGTATTTATCAAATTATTTCAATACAAAAACACAAATTACACAAATCAAACTCCTAGGTCACTCTCATTATAACCACTAAAAATTAATCTGACTAGTTCAAATAGGAATGATTTGTTTATTTAAAAACATGCTCAAATATCTTTACACACAAAAAATATACACATATTTTTTTAAAAATCACTTTGATACAAAGTATTTATCAATAAAACCATAAAAGAAAAAAATAACTAGCATATATTGTTTTTTTCAGAAATCAAATTAATTTTAAAATCCATTTTTAATTCTATTTACTAAATAATTTTCCTCATATTTCTCTAAAATTTCAAAATTCCAAAACATTTACGTAACCTTCATGCCACCACATGATTTTCCACTTCAAAACTAGGTTTTTCTCAAAAATCCAAAAACACCCCAAAACCATTGACCTATATAAGACACAAACAGAAATAATACAAAAAAGTTCCTCAGATCAATATTAATCAAATATCCCCTTAAAAGGAATTCAAAAAACATCAAATATATTATTTATTTCTTTAATTAATAATAAATTTTGACAATGAACCATATCGAACAACACCACTCATAAACACATGTATCATACCCAAATAATGTCCTTATCGTGATGCTTAAACAACTTGTAGGCTCTTGATTAATCCCTATGATAATTTACAAGTCTCATATATTCTATATTCATGTTCTTAGTCCAACACCTCACTCATACCTAGACATACTAATCCCTAACAATGGGAATCCCCTTGAAATAATGGTTTTAAAAGAATATATATTGTCAAGATTTAATTTTATTCTATTAATGAAACCTCTATATCTTATAACCAACTCTAAAGAACTTTATCCAAACCCTAAACATGATTTGATGCCACTTTTCTATGCCCTAACCCATATTTCCAGAAAAATAAACATGAGAGAGTGATTCCATGTAACCTCTAGCATTCCTTATCAACTATCAATAGGGGATAAAAAATTTATAGGGAGACTATACCCACAAAATCAAACCAATGTGGTCATTCTTAAATTAACTAAAACTATAGCATGGGTCATCCATATAGTGGAAAACTCCAAAACTAATATCAAAGAAATTGGATATCTAAGATGGTATCCCATGATCTAGAATATAAATTAGCCAAGGTTTACATGATTCATCAAGATAAAACATAATAGTAATATAATCATATACATAACAGGTAAACCATAAAACATAATTCATAGTAATAACCAACTGCCACACTAAATGATACATGTACAATGAAAATAGAAAAGTAAATATGTAATGGAATTTGACCCGGCTCGCATGTATAACTCCTGCTAAATCATTTCCTTTAATATGATACTTCTCTTGATCCATGTGTCTTAATCCAAGATAAATATTATTCCTGAAAGAAAAAATTAAGGACTTTTCATCTATATTAAAAATAATGGCATGTTCATGGTTAAGGGTTGAGTCCTACTATCCATTAGAATTCATCCAATCTCTTTAACACATTGAGTCATTTTTTGATCAAGTGGGTGTGTATACTAATCTTGGTAGAATATAATATGTGCTCTATAAAACTCACCCAACTAGAAATAAAACATATAGAGTACATCAAAATCATATTTGTGCCAACATTACTAGAAGATGAATTCACCCAAAATACTCATACTCAAACTAACCAACCCCTTAGTAAAGACCCACTTTCATGTATATACCCTCATGAAAAAACATGGTATACCACACTTCCACTCTTATATTAATAGATGTAACTACAGTGAAATCTTAATGGTATCTATAAACTTACTCAACCAATCCCCATATAACCCATAAGTTATCTCACTACCCATCAATTGAAAACCCCCTAAATATATTCAGAAATAATGTTCATATAATAATAATGTGATGGGAAATTAAAAATAGACCATCCATCAATCATATCCAAAAAAATAATATTCAGATAAAAAATATAAAAAATATGGAAGGTTCCCAACTGCATGAAATAATAATGTCCTCTCCTGTACCCTAATCCATCTAATCTCACTAGTCCTCACCAGAACTATCTTCCAAACAACCCATTGAGGATATCAGGATCGATTCCAAATATTGCAAGCCATAATAGGGTCTATATCCCACTACACAATCAAAAAACTTGATTTTCATATTTATTGATCATATCATACATCAAAACCATCATAAAAAAATAACAAGTGTGCTCCATTTCCATGGTATTATCTCATGTGGTTCTTCGGGAATATTGTGTGTCGCTATCTATGCTTTTACAAAACTGATTTTATGAGCACCAACGCACATAAAACTCATCTGAAAACCTAATTAACATATCTAGACTTAAAAACCCTCTAAAATAAAGGTATTGGGTAATGAAAACTCTTGAAATTAGGTTCTGAATATCGAAATAAAATTTCTCCCGCTCACCAAACTCAAAAATTCAAAATGGTTGAGGAAATTTTACCCACTTAATACTCATTATGTTACAGTCTCCCCACCTTAAAATAGCTCATCCATGAACTATTTGGATTTACCTAGAGATGGTACCAAAAATACCCATTACATATACATCAACCTGGTATACCCAAGTTATTAGTCATGGCTAATTCCCTTGGTGGCACTCCCCACTTTAGGAATTACCTACCTAGTCACTTCCCAACCCAAAATTTAAATATCTGATGGTTTCACTGACCATCCCTAGACATAAAAGTCCTCCCATCATGTATAGTCATTCATATACCTCTTATGGTTCTAAATTAATTTCTATGTCATACCTGACACCCATGAAACCCCTCATCTCATCATATACCCATTTCATATGCAGGCCATACATGAAACCCATAAAGTCTTTCATCTCATCAGATTCCCAAAGATCTTGCATCACAAATGATGCTCAAAAATAAATCCTACATAATTTTTATATAATACATAAACCGCAGTAATACAAAAAATTCTGTCAGATCCATATTAATCTAACATCCCCTTAAAATGAATTTATGAAAAAATCGAATATATAATTTTTTTATTTAATTAATAATAAATTTCTGAAAGTAAATATATTGTACACCACAACCCATAAACACATGTATCATGCCCTAAGCATGTCATTTTCATGATTCTTAAACAAATTTCTAGCTCTTGGATGATCCCTATGATAGTTCCAAAGTCTCATATATCCCATATTTTAGATTCTCAGTCCAACAACTTAGTCATACCAAGAGTTACTAATCCTAAAAAATGGACATCCCCTTGAAACATGGGTTTTTACTGAATCTGTGTTGTTAAAACATATTTTAATTCTGTGAAATAGGCCTCGGCATCTTATATACAACTCTAACTAACTTTATCTAAACCCAAAACATGATTTGAAACCACTTTTCTATTCCCTAACCGAGATTTCCAGAATAAAACACGAGATAGGGATTTGAGGTGACCTCAAGCGTGTCTTCTCAAATATCAATGAGGGATAAAAAATTATAGGGAGACTATGCCCTCAAAAAACCCATGTGGATATGTCTAAATGAGTTCAAATTTAGCATGGGTCATCCATATAATGGAAAAACCTAAAACTAATATAAAAGAAAATTGATATCTAAGATGGTATCCCATGATCTAGAAGATTATGTAGAAAATGTTCACATGATGCATAAAGATAAAACATAAGAGTAATATAATCTTATAAATAACAGGTAAAAAATAAAACATAATTCATAGTAATGACCAACAATCACACTAAACAATACATGTACAATGAAAATATAAATGTAAATATATAATGGAATTTTACCCAGATCACATGTATAACTCCTTCTAAATCATTTCCTTTGATATGATACTTATCTTGATCTTTGTGTCTTACTCGAATCTAAATCTTATTTCTGAAAGAAAAAATTAAGGACTTCCCATCCATATTAAATCCAATGTCATGTGCATGGTTAAGGGGTGTGTCCAACTATCCATTAGGATTCACCCAATCTCATTAACACACTGAGTCATTTTTTGATCAAGTGGGTGTGTATAATGATCTTGGGAGAGTAAAATATGTGCTCTATGAAAGTCACCAAACTAGAAACCAAACATATATTTTACATCAGAATTGTACTTATGCCAATATGACTACAAGAGAAATTCACCCCAAATACACATACTCAAACTACCCAACACCTTAATAAAGACCCACTTTCATGTATATACCCTCATGAAAAATTGGTATTCCACCCTTCCAATATTATATCTATAGATGTAACCACATTCACTGGTATATATAAACTTAATCAACCAAGCTTCATATAACTCCTAAGTTATCTCACTACCCATCAATAGCCAAACCCCAAAATATATTATGAAATAATGTTAATATAAGAATAATGTAATGGGAAATAAAAAATGGACCATCCCTCAATCATGCATAAATATTGATATTTAGATAAAAAAAATACACAAAATAAGGAAGGTTCCTAACTATATGAAATAATAACCCCATATCTTGTTCACTAATCCATCTCATCTCACTAGTCCTCACCAGAACTATCTTCCAGACAACCCATTGGGCATCTCAAGATCAATTACAAATATTAAAATCCATAATAGGGGATAAATTCTACTTCACAATCATCCAATTTTAGTTCCACGTTGATTAATCGTATCACACATCAAACCCTCATCAGCAATTAACAAGTATGTTCAATGTCCATAGTCTTATATCATGTCATTCCTTGGGAATATTTTGTTCCTCTATCTATGATTTTCTGAAACTGATTTTTCAAGGTCAAATGTACCAGAAACTCATTTGAAACTCTAATTCACATATCTAGAGTTAAAACCCATTGAAAATAAAGGTCTTGGGTCATGAAAGCTCTTAGAATCAGGTTCTTAATACCAAAATAAAGGTTCTCCCACTCACCAATCTCAAAAATTAAAAATGCTTGAGAAAATTTGACCTCCTTTGAAACTCATGATGTTATAGTATCCCCACCTTAAATAGAGCATCCATAAGATATTTAGATTTACCCAGATATGGTACCAAAAATACCCATCTCATTCACGTAAACCTGGTATACCTCCATTGTTAGACATAGTTCATTCCCTTGGTGGTGCTCACCACCTTAGGAATTACCTACCTGGTCACTTACCAGCCCAAAATCTAAATATCTGATGGTTCCACCAAAAATCCCTAGACATACAAGTCATACTAGGATGTATAGTCATTCATACACCTCATAAGGTTCTAAATTCATCTCTATGTCATACCTGACACCCATCAACCCCCCATCTCATCATATTCCCATTTTGTATGTAGCCCATACATGATACACATCAATTCCTACATCTCATTAGATGCCTAAAGATCCTACATCATAAATGATGCTCACAAATAAACCCTACATCATTTATATATATATATATATATATATATATATATATATATATATATCTCTGTGTGTGTGTGTGTTTGTGTGTGTGTGTTCTCATCATAGTATGGATTCCTACACACCTCATACGATCCACGTATCCTAGATGATTCCAACAATAAGTCTCGATACCTATGCACCAAAAATGTGTATATATATATATATAACACATCATAACAATTTCTAACATACTAACCACCACCTAGTTAGTCCAAAAACAACACACATGCACCTCTATCACCAAAACTGGATATCATAACAAAACAAATCACACCAAGATCTAGGTGTACCACTAATTATCTTTGAATCACCGACCTTCTCTGACCCTAGAATCTCAATAGCATGAACCCAGATTGAAGGCTGATTACCCAAGTCCTATATTCCTTATGGATATATACTAGTCACTACCCCTCCTGTTTGGTTTCTCAATCTCTTCCCTGACCTATGTGTGTTGCTGAATCCCAACAAACATCCCCTGGTACCACTCCTTCCCCAATATAAGATAAATGAGTATGACCTGGTCCCCAAATCCTAGATATCTGAGAAGTATTCCTATAAAACCAATTAAAAATACTCATATGACCACATGTGAAGCACTCTTTAGGACCCAATCACACTTGGTATGAACTTTCAATGGCTTACCACACTGGAGGAAAATTGTTGATGATCCACTCCTTGGTGGTCTTCAAAAATCTCTAGCTCAACTTACCTATTGAGACTCCTCATGGTCTCGCATTCTGATACCTGAAGCACCACTACAAAACTAACCTGACGTCATAACCCATCTCGAACATAATCAGTATATCAAGTTTCCTTTATATATGAGTGCCTAATTTTCTACCTCAAAAATGATTTCAGTAGGAATATATTCATCTTCACAATGGTTATATATCGTAATACATCCTTGAATTTTCTCACCTGAGTGATGTTGTCGCCTAACATGGTAGGTGAAAATAGGATAGGTCCATGAATCTCACCTTGTAATCCATAATGGATGTGTGTCTCTGTTATAATTTCATGAACTCATGGGATTGGTATGCCCTCATATTCATAGGGAATAATTGCTCAAAGAACCTTATTTCAAAACCCTTCTAAGATAGTCCCTCATGTCTACATGTCAGACCATGTACAACCCATGAGCATTTTTCCTATCCGTTTAGCATGTAAGTATCCAGCTTCAGCCACCAACCTAGGGGTGTCTCAAGCTGGTGAAAGATGGTCTACACTGAATCACTATAGTTCTCCAATTCCTACGGTTCACCCTCACCTAGAAATAAAGGTGGGTGTTAATACTAAAACTCACAAGTCAAATACGCCATGGATGGCTCAACTCTCTTAGCACCCTAGTCAATGATTAGTATAAACTAAACTAAGCTCATCCTGATATTCTCATCAATCCATGGCCCATAATCTTCCATATGATGTGGTTGTTCCACATGTACCTATAGCTCATGATCATCCTGGCCCTTTGGGGCCTCATCCTAACCATCTGCGGCTTCATCTCATGCTTTCTCTAGCAGCACCATATCACTAACCTCCTAATGCTTCACTAGAAGTTGTCTTAGTGGAATCACATTGAATACCAAATACCATGGTCAAAAAATAAAAAAAGTATATATATATACATATATATCGTGGATATAGAAAGATGTAACAGATAGTGCATCTCACCACCCTTACACTCTCCTACCACACCCATGTCACATGACATCTATCCTTATAGCCCCTTACCTACCCATAATAAAGTCAAGTATCACATATAATCTAGAGTTATGGCCCCTTTCCTACCTGAAATAGAGTCATGTATCACATATCTTATATCATCAATCTTTGTTAGATGAGTATAATGCCACTAAAAAGGCTATATAGGAAAGCATATTTTTGTTTCTTTGTTGAAACATTAAGAAACTCACCCCCTTTTACCATCCCTACCTACCCCTGTTAGATTTAGGCCCAGATATCACATATCAGTCTCACCAAGAACTAAATACCTGGGGTGGATGGGTAGAATGTCACCAAAAAGATTTTACATGAAAACATTTTTTGGATTCTTTTTGGACAGTTCAAACTGTCGAACCCCTCTTAGTGTATTCTGAGATCCAAGCAATTATTTACAAGTCAGAAAAATATATCATGTCACCCTATGTTCCAACCATGATAAAAACCAATCAAACCTTTCATTATCAGGCCAAGGTTCAAAACCATATAATTCAATAACATCACATCCAAGTGTGCCTCTCAAGTTGGAAACTAGTCGACTATAAAGGTGAAAATCATAACATAAATTCCCCACCCCTAGAAACATGGTATGTCCCCTATGCATGATGTTGCAAACACCCAAACATGATATATTTACCCAATTCTAACTACATCCTTGTTTCTAATATACCATACCCCATAAATCAATAACAAAAGGAAAAAAACTCCTTTGAAACAATTTGTATTATCACGTCTCAGTTTCCACTCAATAGTGCACTGTATCAACTTTTCAATGGGCCTTAGACGCACCTCCCCATATGAAAAAGGTCATTGACTAGTATCAAGGGTCTAATTAGGTGATAGTGGGGAGAATATAATTTTTGTTGATGATAATAATAATGGTCCATATGTATATATATATAACATGGTGGAAGAAGGACCACAAACAACATAATCACAAAACAAACATAGTAGAATCATAATAAATAGCAGTAGTAAAAAAATAAACCCAATGGTATAGTAACATTTTTAGATGATAAACATGTCATGAAATTTCATACAAAATAATTTATAAGTATGGTCACCTATGGTGAACCATATAGGTATATGTATAGAAAATCCCAAAATAATGTTCATCATAATGTATAAGAGCCACCTGGTAAGCTAAAATTCATCACATTCCAAAGGTACACCTATGATCAACAAGTTCTGACTTTCTAACCTAATTCCTTACCTGATCTCAAGTTAATATTGTCTACATGTGTCCCGAGAGGTCCATTGTGGGGTGTGAGTATGAACTCAGCAGAACACCACCAATTTGTGCCTTTCATGCATCCATAATTATACAATGTATGCAAAATATAAATAAAAAATGAAATGCAAACATGTTTAATAATTTACCCACTGAAATTATGCTCAATATCCCCAAGTGAAGGTTTATCGGCTTCATCCAATCCTAGAATATCTTTGAACACATGCCACAAAATATATATATATATATATATATATAGAATATAAAAAAGTTATTCCTATATATATTGGCAATGGAGAGGACTCATGGATTAGTTCCCAAGAATCCCCTAATGAATTATGATACGTGGAGTTCCCTTAAACTCCTCTTATAAACATTCATGCAATATAACACCTCTTTTCTACCAATAAAGTATCTAGCATCCTAACGGTATTCCCAAACAATAATTCCTAGGTCCATTAGACTGGGGCTCAAAAATTCCCTGTCATCTCAACTACCCGACATCCCAAGGAATGGTGATATTCATCCTCCAATAATCCCATCCCATTTTCCTCAAGTATAATAGAGAGCATCATCACCCAACCAATGGACTCAAATCCATCTCTTGATGGTACATCACCATCCATCATGGATTTATATAGTCATAAACACCAACATCTTTGATGTTCAACACCATCCCCTAAGCCAGGATATCTATGGAGGCTTATACCCACAACAAGTGGTCAAAACCACCTAAACTAAGTCTTATCTTTTTCCACACAACCCCAAAAACATGTCAGCGAACAACTATGAGCAGAAATCACCAACAATACCTATCCACATCCTCTGGAACCTCATGCCCCTATGTCCAAATACCTATGTCCCAATGGTCAACACATTCTCAAGTTCTATGGGAAATTCCCTCAACTTAATGACGTCATCGCCTCAATCCGAATGAACTATAAGAAATTAACCTTGTGATCATCATCACCCCATGTATTATGGACCGTGCACTTAGCCATATAACTCTGTAGCCTTAGTTATAGTGATCAACATCACCTTAATTACCTTATGTAATTCCCATTAAATTCACATGAAACCATTAAATTCATATAAAAATTTAATTGATTTAAAATAGATAACCAGATTAACCTTCCCAGTTGGTCAAAATTTCCTTAACCAACTTTTCATGTATAGAATAGGCTTGTTTATGGTCAACAGAATCCCACAATATAAATTTGAGTAGTTATAATATAATAATTAATTAACAAAATTTATCCATCATACAACCCAAAATTCATATTCAATAAATCATCCCAAGACACCAATAAAATTAAGGAGATGTCTAGGAACCACCTACATTACACTAGTAGGCTATCGATCATCGAATATCATTCTCTAATTTGAGTCATATCAAGAGAAATTAGACTTTCAAACAAACACCCTAAAAATTCAGAATAAGATATTGTTTGGATTTAGCATGGAGTATGGTGATTTAAATAAGAAATATAATTAATGGTATTTAATACCTTACCGCTACACTTCTAATGCACCTAACGATATTCAATTTGAACCTCATCTGATGGAGGAAGGCCAAACCCTAGGTGAAGAAAGAAAACAGGAGGATCCCCTTCTATGTTCAAATGAAATGGAAGATAAAGGAGAATAAAAACCTAAAATGGGGGGGTGTTAGTTTGGTCATTTTTACAATTTTTAATTACCTTCATGGTATTCCTAATCGTGCACCAACCGTACAGTGCTCAATTCCTAAGAAACACATCTTGCATGGCTAAGCCCAGGGTTTTCCAAACCATGCCCAGCCCATGTGTATCCCCTATTAAAAAGGATTCATAGACTCACATAATTTTTAACCCCCACCTATATGGTTTTAAAAACTTTTTGTATAGAAAAATTGTGCTGCATAGTTTCCCCTTGCAGGCTTCACAGTTTTAACAAACCATGCACCTCAATGTGTGAATTTCCGAAATTGATTTTCAATGGCCCGACATGCCTGAAATTCATCTAAAAACATGAGAAACTTACTGATCCTTCTAAACCATATATAAACAAGGTATTGGGTCAAAAAAACTCTCACAATTAGGTTTTAAATCCCAAAATAAAATTTATGTCACTCACCAAACTGAAAAATTCAAAAGGGTTCAGGAAATTTGACCCACATCAAAATTAAGGACGTTACATAAATAATATATGTTGTAATATATATGAGTATGATTTTGAAATGGGTGTAAAATAAATTTATATTAATTGTAAATGATGTTCGAACATGTATGAAGAAATTTATATCTGATATAAGGTTTTCTCATCTCACTTTTGTTTTTGTGAGACATATGTCATATTAACCACTTGTTCCTTTTATGCAGTGTATGTAATACTATTTTAATATGATATATCTTGATTAAATTTATAGTAATGGTATATACAGTTTTATTTGATGTTATTTCTCTAATGGGGGTTATGATTCAAAAGGTACCATAGTGGTAAGTATTTATCTCACAGTATCATCATTACTCAGTATTATTTATGTTTAAGTCTCCATTAGTGGAATTATATGATATTTTAACTTAATCCTAGTCTATTTTATTTTTATGCTGGTTATTTATGAAAATTATAAGTTTTCCTTCCATTTTTATCTTTTAAGTAATCAATAGGCTGAAATAACATTTTTAGGAAAATCGGTATTATTTTCTATTCGATTGGGAATATTTTTCTTCCGTGGACATATTTTCATTAAAATGTTATTAAGAATGCTTTGACTATTATATAGTTATTTATGAAATATTCTTTTAACAATATTTTACTTTCTATTAAAATGTTTCCAAGGAATATTCTTAAAATTTTTTAATTGACTTAATTTTTGACTTTTACCAAAAATGAGAAAGGAATATTTATTTTAACATATTCAAAATGAACAAAATTTCTCATAATTGTGACTAATAAATGATTTGAAGATTCCTTTACAATTTTTCCTGGTAATTTTAAATAAAAATATTTTTCAAATTAATCTATGAATTGTTTACTTTTTAAAAGTGATTTCCAAACTAAAAAAATTATTTCCCTTATGAATATTCTTAATTCACTTTTTATGGTATTTCTATTCATCAATGAAAACATCCAATCAGTTTACTTATAATTAACTTGGGGTATATTGTAATGATAATATCCTTATTATTGCTTAGTATGGTTTATGATTAGTTTTACTGGGGAAAATATTGATGTTCTGTATGTTATTCTTCTTATACGGATAGTGTTTTTATTTTTAAGACATGTTTGTTAAGTTTAATTTTTGATTCATATAATGATTGAATTAGAATTATTAAGTGACTTTTGGGCCCTAGAATTATATATCCCCTTAATGAATCAGTATGTATCCTTAAAGAAAATAGTTTATGAATTTAGAGGAGGCCTTACCCATTTATGTAATATGTATTATAATGAGGCCATGATGGTATGTTTATGATGTCTTGGCACTAGGCCTCAATAGTATCTTTAAATTCTTCAATATTATAAATTCCATCAGTATAAAATCAATTATTATTTTTCATGTGATTTTTTAAATAGTTAGGATATCAATGGATAATTTTTAAGATCATGTGATTATTTATATGGAATTATTTGATCATCATTAAATCATTATATATTATTCTTCATTCTCAATTTACTAATTAAATGGAATGTTTTTTTATTAATTCATCTTATCAAATTAATAATTTTTTATTTACTCATGATATCAGTCATTGTACATAGCCCTTACTAGGCCTTTGAGCTCACCTTTATTTTTTCCCTTTACTCATGATATGAAAAATATATATCTAAATAAGTTAAATGATTCACATTGTTTACTAGTATAATGTTTTATTTACAAAGTAATATGATATTCAAGTATGTATCTAATTTACCATGACTAATAAACTATTCAATCCTTTAGGATGTGATCACTTGTATCAAATACCAATACCATAATGTAACCACTTGATCAGGGATTCAAGGTTTGGGTTATTTACAATAATTTACCTCTTTAGAATAATTATTAAATATATATATTATATATATTCATTAAATATATCCTTATTACCATTTAAGTAAAACAAAAATGAATAAAAATCACATCACTTCATGGAGGTGGTTGTCCACACATATGCATGAGTGGAATTATCATTTTCTAATGAATTAAAAAGTAAGAACCTAGATATTATATTATAATAAAATAATAATAATTATATCATAAATAATATATATAAACATTTAATCCATTATAATAACAATCCATGAAATATGGTGATGGAAAAAGAATTGTATTGTTATGTGGAGGCGGTGGTCCACACATTCTCATGAGCGATAATTACAGTTCCAATTTGATGGAAAATATGGTGAATAATGGTGGTTCCATTATCATAAAAAGTATATTTATAATACTAAATTTATTAATTCATCATGAATACCATATCTTTAGAGGAGGAGAAAGAAGAAATAAACTGAATAAGGTCGAGTGAGATGATTACCTATCTTTTGGTTGAACTCAGTTGTATCGATTATTAAGTACCCTTATAATGGTCATTTAAGAAGACAAAAACATCTAATTCATGGATATTTAGGTTTTGAAGATAATTTGGTATGTATTTTTTTATCTATAAGTCTAAAAGTTGAGAAAGTTAGAGTTTCCTTTTATAAGTGGGGGATAGGAGATTCTTGGAATTTCACAAAAGATAAAAATATAATAAAGTAATTCTTAATCCAAATGATTCCAAACATATATATATTTGAATAAGTGATAGGTTTATATCTAAATATTTCCATATAATATGATTTAGAAAATTTTAATTGTCAAACCTACCCTTATCTATTTTTAACCACCAAGTAAATGTTTTTACCTTAACAACGATAACAAATTTTTAATATTTTTACTATTTATTATGACGAAAAATGAAAGTGGTCTCATTAAAAAAATAAATTATGTTTAGAAATATGGAATACATTTTCTCAAATTCAACCTCTAAAATTTTTTAAGTTATTTTTAAAATAAACTCACAAAAGGAGACAAAATGCTTTTCAAGGAAAGAATGTTTTCTTAAGTATAAAAAGTTTTTATACCAAAATCCATATAAAATTAATTACAATTACCATGATTGGATTATTAAAAATATAAATGGAATAATTTTACTTTTAAAATAATTTTAAAACAAAATGTAACTTTGTAGAGTATAAAAATTTAAATACAATTTTCAATAAAAATCAGTATTTTTCACTATTCATCACAAAATCAATCATTTTATAAAATTATAAAAAAATTAACTATAATATAATTTTGACATGATGATTTAAAATATTGATTTATTTTTCTAAAATAAATTTTCTAAAATTTTAAAAATATATATATATTATTTTTTCATAAAAAGTAATTTTAATCATTTTTGAGAAAAAATATATATTTTGATGCTTATTAATATTTTTATAAAAATTGAGTACTTATTTATAAATATATTTGATTTATCTAGAAAATTTATACATATTTTTTAAAAAAATTATTCATATTTATAAATCTAATTTAACAGGTAGTTTATAATGAAATGGTTTATTTAGACCCAAGGTTGCATTTATTGTAAGCTATCAAAGAAATTAAATTTATTTAAAATGAAATATATCATAAAATCATGGGGTGTTACTTTCTAGACCGTACCACTATGAGGAGTGGTAAAAACATTGAAAACCCATTATAAGTGCCAAAAAAACTTTTCGATCTGTAGATATTCGGTGCTTTCATGCAGCATGCAATGAGTTCCCATTTTTTTGTATTAGAAACAAGTCAGTGGTACTTTACCAAATACTACATATGATTTGGAAAAAGTTTATTATTGAGGACCACCACTACTATTTACACTATGAGACACATTTTGATTTTTCTTCCCTTTAAATGAACCATTAATGTTTCTATAGGGAGTGGGAGGAATTCCAACAAACCCTGAATTACCATCCAAGTAAATTTCCACCATCAAAAACCTATAAAGAACATCAGCATACAAAGTAAGATTCATCATGAAGTCTAAAAATGGATATCTAGTCGAAGACCCATATCAAACATCATGCCTTCAATTTCCCATTTGACACTACCTATGGTCAAGTTCATCAAAAATATTGTCATACCGAGTCATTATCCAATCACCTTTTTTAAGAATAAGGAACTCTGTGTACTTAGAAAATACCATTCAATATTGATATAATTTCTCCATGAAAAGTGTTCTAAATTCATTCTAGTCAAAGTCCCATTTTTTATTCTTCAAAACTATAGCATCCCACCACCTCCTATGAGAACATTAATGTTTAATAAGGAAACCTTTCACCTTAATGCCATTTTACATCTCTAAAAACTCAAAGAGTTTCTTAATCCTTTTCAACCAATTATCTTCCTCCGGGGGATTTTTCATTCTCTATAAAGATGTTGGTTTCTGATGTATAAAATTACAATCATGATCTCTATTATCGCCCCTATTAGCTAAAACCTTTATATATTGAATGGTAATTGGTTAATATTCTTTTCCCAAAGAATGGACAACATGCATAACATCCTCTATAGGGTTATGATCAACTGGAGGGTTCACCTATTGGGGTTTATCAGTATATCCTTGATAATGTCTATTAAAACATCTTCTTGGGGGTATGTTACTATACAACATCAATAGATAATAAGGAAACATCGGTAATAATACATGATATTATCAACTCTGTCAATCAAAATTTAACTTGGGACTAAAAATCTCATTTTAAATATTGGTAAAAGTTGGGAATCAAACTAAATAACTCCTCAATGACAAATTTTACCCTTAAACTATGGTAACTTAAGGCATGTTACGATGAAATGTTTCTAGTAAATCACTCATAAACAACCCCTTAAGTCACAAAAATCATATCTCCAATCTACCGAGACATATTAAAGTACATATTGGCATTAAAGAAATGACACAACAAACTTTGATACAAATGTTTTGTAAACCAACAGGAATAAAATAATAAACTGGAACACAAATTAGTTCTGACATGACCCGAAGGGCATTATCAATCCCCAAAGGTCGGGGACTATCACTTAGGAAAAAAATATTATCTAAAAGGCATTATTTATCTATAAGAATAACCAATCAGTATAAATATAAAGATAATAAACCATAAATAGATGGTAGGCCAAAATAGTTATTAGAGAAAAAATTCATAATGTACACAAAACAAGTCCTAAAAACAAAACATCAATCGAATTCATCACATAACCATCAAACACATCATCACAACATCTCCTTGAAATAAGGGGATCACATGCTCCACCATTCACTATAATCTCCCAATGTCCCAATATTAAGAACACCCACTGCCACCGAGCAGTGTTGTCTATTTTCATGTACGGAAGGGGAAAGTATACAAACATCCAAAGTTAAAAATATATCATGAGAAACGAATCCCATTAGGATCTCACCATGTATTCTATAAGAAATCTATATAAAAAAACAAATACGCTCAATTTATGGAAACATGGAAGAGTAATCTTTTCATAGTTCATATCAAAACATTTTATTCAAAACATTTCAATGGATACTATAAAATTGGTAGAAAATTTAATTTCCTTTAAAAAAGGTATATATAAGCTTCTTGGTAAAAATAGGAATGAATAATCATTTCTATCAAAATAGGTGTGAATAAGAATTTAGGTAAAATATTTTCATTTATAAATCATTCATAATCACAAAAACATGGTCAATAGTCCTAGGGTTGGGTTACTACATGGATTCTCATACATCTTAGTGAAATATGGCCCCACGTGTACACACATCCTTAGATATCAATCATAGGGTAATAAGAGAACAGTCCAAAGGATGAACTCCCAATCCTCATCATAGTTTACTCATTATTTTCATCCTTAATCCATTTCTAGGTAGATATAATACATCTTTATAATTTTTCATTCAAACCTAACAACCCAGGATCCCTTTTGATTAAAGGAAATCAATCAAACAAGGGGTTATTATTCATTTCAATCAATATCAAATCATTTTAATCAATCGGTTCAATCAACCACAAGTTCAAGTTCCAAAACATGTCATTTGATTTCAAAAACTAACATCAAATTGTTTTCATCAAAAAACCATGCCATTTAAATTTATTGATTTCATTTCAAATAAAAAACAATTCATTCTAACTCTTCTCAAAATTCATTATCGAATTAATTCTTCAAATCATTTATTTGAATTCATGATCATTTTCTATATATCAAAATCTTATTCCAAAATCCATTTTCAATGATATTTTATCTCTCATGCCATATCATTTCAAAATAATTTAACAAAATACTCAAATAAATATTTATAAATCAATTATACTTCCATTTCAAACTACTTAATCTAAAATATTTCCAAATTAAAGGAATTTCCTTATGAAACAACTTACATTGATTCATGGTATCATCAATCACTAACACAATGTCCTCAATATGAAATTAGAAATAGATATAATAAATCAACCAGGGAACCTAGAAAAACAATTCCCAAATCAAAACTAAAATCCAACAACATACTAATATTTCACAACCCTCAAAGAAGAATAAACAAGTTTGAAAATAGATTTCATCAGTTGATCTAGAATACACTAAATAGAATATATACAATTATTGAAATGGTACTTTAATTTATGATGAAAAAAGTTTGTAATATCTAAAAACATCAAAAGGGAGTCTCAAAGATGAAATGGTCAAATTATGTTTGAAGGAGATGAGTTTAGAAATAAAATGATATATTGGTAGAAAATAAATGTGATACTTTTATTCCAATTATCACCCATATTGGTTTCACTGGCTAGCCATTGGCTCCTATCAGATTTCTGGTGGTGCTTGATTATCCACTAAATGAGGATAATATTCATTGTTAATATACATAATATTCATGTTCTTTGTTATTAATAAACACCATTTTAGTGCATTTTACACTTTGAACATCATTTCACATTATGATTGTAATACCTTCTTAAAATGCACTATTATGTGGTACATTTTTGAACATCATTTAAAGTACCCAATGATTCATCTGATTTTAAGGAATTTAATTATACATATTTTAATTTGATATTTTTGGGAATTTATCTACACTTAAATATGAACATGTTTGATTCAGGGATCAGTGGAGAATTCATGGAGGATGATGGAGATATTTGGAAATGAAAGGAAGCAATTCTGGAGAAGGCAGATTGGAAATCAGCCCACTGATTAGGCTATGGGGCCCAACATACAGGCCTAATTAATCCCAAATTTCATGGGATGATAAAATCCCTGTACAGGAACAAATCACTCTTCAGGAGTTAATGCTAATTCGGCCTCCATGTTGGTCATTTAGGCGGCCCAAGTTAGAGATACAATTCTGGGCCAGATTCTACGGCCCAGAAAAACAGTCCACCAATTTGATCATATCTCTGAATCCACAACTCCAAATGGTCCCACATTTTACAGCCGGTTATCCTACATCCGGAGATCCATTTTCTTCTTCTATTGATCACCATGATTAGGACTTCTAGAAGGTCTTCCAGACGCGTCTGTTCGGTGAAGGAAAGCTGGCTGCCACCTCGGGTCAAATGTGGAAAAGTTCAAATTCCACAAGCCTTCCACCACATATGGCCTACCAAAATTAATTGAGATTTTTTGTACTGTTGGAGGCTCGACCCAAGGCTCCCAAAATGCCTATTTAAGGTAGTGGTGGTGAAGGAGTTTAAGATCTTGGATGCTTTGTTCAATTGTAATGTTATGCTGCATTTTTGTTGCCTCAATTTTGTCGATCACATGTAAGTTGTTCAATTCACTTTAGTTTCTTAATAAAAGTTCTTCTTCTACTCTTATTCTGTTGTTCTTAATATCACTTTGATACCGTTGTATCAAGGTGTGAATTTATTCACACCAACCCTTGTGAAATTATTCACACAACGGTGGAGTGATCATTTTATTTTTGTTGTTTTCTTTACTTCTACATTTCCTCCCTCATGAGTCTACTTTCCACTTCCATTGAAACCATGGGATCAATGTAGGGCTAAACCACTTATGGGTTGATCCAAGGGAGTAGAAAGGGTCTGGATTGGATGTTATTTATCACCTAATCAATGTATAATCACTTCTTTAATTGGGATTTTTTATTTGATGATTTTTAAACTCCATCGTCCTTGTTGAATTTAAGGCCACACACTTCAAGTACTAATACGATCCTTTACCTGGAAGTGCTCAAAACTTTGATCCTTAAAGTGTATAGGTGATTAGTATTAGAGGGTGTAGGAATTAAACCAGTAAGTGATGATGTTTTTTTATCTCCTTATATGAAACCATCTCAAATTTAAGAAATTGAAATCATTAAAAAGAAAATACGTCCAATCCACCCCGAGCGATAACCTTGGATCAACTCATTCTTTTAAATTGAATCCACTTAAATCTATTAGATATCTTTAAAACCCATCCAAAATCAATCCAAGTTGGCCACTTAATAGCCAAAAATCCATCCCTTAGGTTGTGTATCTTAGGTATCTTCTTAGGTCTCTGTGGAATCGACAACCCAAGCTACACTACAAGGACTGTTCTACCCTTCTTCTCTTGGGTAAATTTGGGCGTGAACCAAATTTTGGCGCCATTTACGGGGACCAAGTAAGTACCTTAGATCCAAAAAAAAAACCTTCTTTCCTCACCTCCATTCTTCTACTCTCACCCAAGATCTCTTATCTTGTCCCTTTCTCGCTCTTTTTTTTGGCGCATGTCCGCCTACACCCGTGATTTCTCAAACAGACTAGTTAGGGTGGAAAGTACTAGAATAGGGGAGTCGAGTGCACCTAAGGGATTGTTTAAATCAGATTCAAATATTCTTGAAACCCCAAAGTCAGAACTTGAAACAAGTCCAATGGAAGGTCATCCACAAAATCAAATTGTAAACCCTGGGGGGAATCAAATGGGAACCCAAAACCAAGAAGCTCCAAACTTAGGGAATGTAGTTGATCAAACCATGAACGACTACCTCACTCCAGCTTGGACCAATGCCCCCTCATGCATTAGACACAATTCTATAGGAGACACCAACTACATATTCAAACCCCATGTCCTAAACCACCTTCCAACCTTTCATGGGATGGAGTCAGAAATGCCATACCTTCATGTCAAAGAGTTCAACGACATTGTTGAAA
Organism: Viscum album; assembly: GCA_963277665.1. Classification (NCBI taxonomy): domain Eukaryota; kingdom Viridiplantae; phylum Streptophyta; class Magnoliopsida; order Santalales; family Viscaceae; genus Viscum; species Viscum album. The sequence goes on along the minus strand of OY728119.1, from coordinate 366,550,297 downwards.
CCATGTGTCACCCACATCAACTAGAATCTGCTAAGATGAGGCTATTTCCTTTTTCATTAAAGGATCGAGCTAAAAATTGGATAAACAACTTGATACCTGCATCAATCCAATCTTGGGACCAACTGCAAAGAGAATTCTACAAAAAATACTTCCCTCATCACAAAACAATTGCACTTAAAAAGAGCATCCAAAACTTTTTTGAAAAAGAGGGAGAGTCATTTTATGAAACATGGGAGAGGTTCAAAGACACCCTAAACATGGTTCCACACCATGGGTTTTCCATACCTGAACCAGTGAGAATTTTCTATGAAGGGTTGGGTCCGGGGAACAAACAGTTCATTGACATGATGTGTAATGGAACCTTTAAAAACAAGGCCCCAAATGATGCTTACGAGTATCTCGAAAGTCTGGCTGAACAAAACCAAACTTGGAGAACTTCACCTTATTCTGAAAAGACACAAAGAACCACTGGAATTTATACACTTAGAGAAGAGGAAAGCCTTAGGGCTAAACTTGCAGCACTCTCTAGGAAGGTTGAAGAGATAGACCTTAGGAAAGTCCATGAAATCAAAAATGTAGACCTTGTTTTCACAATTTGTGACAAACATGACCATAAAACAGACAACTGCCCAACCATTCCATCCATCAAGGATGTTCTTCTAGGAGGACCCCCAGCGGAAGTCAATGCCCTAAACTTTCAAAAGCCCCAATACCAAAACACCTTCAATCCAAGGTACAACGACCACCCAGGCTTCTGCTGGAAAGATAACCAACAACCTAGCCAACCACAGGGACAAAATCCTTACCCCCATAAGAACTACCAAACCCATAACCAGTTCCAAACCCAACCTATCCAATACCAACAACCACCGGTCCATTTTCAACAAACCATCCCACCTCCAAAATATCCCCCTAGGATAAACCACCCTACTCAAGCACCCACCCAAACTGTTCCACAAAGCCTACTAGAACAACTGTGCAAACAAATGGAGAGTATGAAATCGGAGGTATCTTCCCTAAAACAAGCACTTCAAACCATCAAAACAGGAAAGGCACCCATGCCTACTCAGGCGGTTCCATCCTCAACTTCAAGGGGAGAGTCAAGTTGTGCTCAAACAACTCATGAACAACTAAAGGCTGTGACTGTTTTAAGAAGTGGGAAATCAATTGAGAAACCTGAACAACTAATTCAGAACCCACCTGAAGATTCAAACTTGGATGAATATTCAAATGAACCACAAGATCAAATTGAGGAAACTGATAACATTTTCAAGGAAACAACTCTTCAACAAACAACCCCACAACCTGCACCATTTCCTCAACGCATGAGGGGGAAACCCAAGCCTAAACTGAGTGAAACATTGAGGGAAATCTTCTCACAAGTCAAGTTGAACATTCCTCTTCTTGATTCAATCCAAACCATACCTTCCTACTCAAAGTACCTTAAGGACTTGTCCACTTTTAAAAGAAAATTTTCACATAAAAACCAAGTCCTTTTGGCTGATAATATGAGTACCACCATTCAAGGGACCATTCCTCCTAAGTTGAAAGACCCAGGTTGCCCTTAAATCAATGTTGAACTAGGAGAAAGCAAAGTTGTCAAGGCCTTGTGTGACCTAGGTGCTAGTGTCAATCTCATCCCATATGTTGTGTACTGCCAGTTAGGCCTAGAAGAGCTCCAACCCACATCTGTCACACTTCAGCTTGCTGATCGTAGCATTAGGGTTCCCAAGGGGATTTTAAATGACGTTCTAGTAAAGGTTGAAAACTTCATCTACCCTGCTGATTTCATTGTCCTTGACAACCATCCAAATTTAGGAAATAAAGAACAAACCCCAATCATCCTTGGTCATCCTTTCCTTGCAACAATCAACTCTGTTATCCGAGTCCGAAATGGGAACATGACCATCACCTTTGGGAACATGAGTCTAGACTTGAACATCTATAATGCAAGCTCACAAATAGGGGATGACGAGGATATTCATGATGTAAACATGATAGGAAGCATTGATAATTAATCCATGGAACATCAAGGAATATTTGATGAATGTTTAAGTCAGAATGACATTGATTTCCTTTGTTCATATGAAGGAAGTTTATCTCCTTGGCTTGAATCATTTTCAAATTTCTCTTATGATGAAGTCTTAGGTCCAAAAATCAGTGAAACCTTTCAAGAAACCACTTTCATGGAGACCACTCCAATTTCCTACCCTAAATCTGATCAATCCAATCTAGTAGCTGAAACTTCCACATGTGAGGAATCAATCCTATCTGAACCTCTAAAAAAAGAAATTGATCTTGATCCAATGTCCCAATCTTCTGCTGAAATTCTGAACAAACCTGATCTTGAATTGAAGGAACTTCTTGCTGCACTAAAGTATGCCTTCCTAGGGGAAAATCAAACACATACTATTGTCATTTCTTCTTCTCTTGAAGCCAATCATGAGAGTATTCTTATAGATGTCCTTAGGAATCATAAGAAATCCATTGGTTGGACCCTTTCTGATATTCCTGGGATTAGCCCACTTATTGGGACTCATAGGATTGTTCTGGAATCTGATTCAAAGCCATGTCGTCAACCTCAATGGAGACTCAATCCTAATCTCATGGAGGTAGTAAGGAAGGAACTTCTGAAATTGTTGAAAGCTGGTATCATATATCCCATAGCTGAGAGTGAATGGGTGATCCCCATCCAAGTGGTTCCAAAAAAGGCTGGAATCACAGTGATAAACAATGAGGATGGAGAGATTTTTCCAACAAGGGTGAGTAGTGGATGGAGGGTCTGTATTGACTATAGGAAACTAAACTCATTCAACAAGAATGACCATTTCCCATTACCATTCATTGACCAAGTCCTTGAGAGAGTGGCATGTCATGACTTCTACTATTTCGTAGATGGGTACTCGGGGTACAATCAAATTGAGGTCTCCCTAGAGGATCAAGGGAAGACTACATTCACATGTCCTTTCGATATCTTTGCCTTCAAACGCATGCCCTTCAGGTTATGCATTGCCCCTAGAACCTTCCAGCGGTGCATGATGGGAATCTTCTCAGACATGGTAGGGGATTTTCTTGAGGTCTTCATGGATGACTTCTCTGTGTTTGGGGATACTTTTGAGGGATGTCTGCAGAATGTGGAGAGAGTCTTGTCAAGATGTGAAGAAAAAAATCTGGTCCTAAACTGGGAAAAATGCCATTTCATGGTTAAAGAGGGACTTGTTCTAGGCCATCTGGTCTCGAGTAGGGGGATTGAAGTTGATAAAGCAAAGGTTGACATCATTCGTCACCTTCCATCACCCAAAACTATCAAGGAAGTGCGGTCTTTCTTAGGACATTTGGGTTTCTATAGAAGATTCATCAAGGAATTTAGTTCAATATCCCGTCCCCTTTGTGCTCTCTTAGTAAAGGATGCTCCATTTGTTTGGACAGAAAGCTGTGAGGGTTCATTCTCAACCCTCAAATCCTCTCTCACCTCTCCTCCCATTATGAAATATCCAAATTGGAGCCTTCCTTTTGAACTTATGTGTGATGCCAGTTACTTTGCTGTTGGATCTGTGTTAGGACAATGTTGTGATAAAACTCTGTATGTCATTGCTTATGCAAGAAAATCCTTAAATGATGCCCAAATCAACTACACCACCACTGAAAAGGAGTTACTTGCTATTGTGTTTTCCTTAGAGAATTTTAGGTCCTACCTCTTAGGATAACCCATCACTGTGTTCACTGACCATTCTGCACAAAAATACCTCTTCCAAAAACAAGATGCTAAGGCTAGACTGATTAGGTGGGTCCTTCTCTTACAAGAATTTGACCTCACAATCAAGGATAAAAAGGGAGTTGAAAATGTTGTAGCTGATCACCTCTCTAGGATGGAATTCAAAGACAACTCAAATCACCTTTCTGTGTCTGATTCGTTTCCTGATGAACACTTATACGCTGTGAGTGACTGCCCTTGGTATGCTGACATAGCAAATTTCTTAGTGACAGGAGTCATTCCAAAATTCTTAGGGACTCAAGCTCAAAGGAAATTCCTTTCTGATGTTAGACACTATGTGTTTGATGATCCATACCTCTATAAGTTCTGCCCTGACCAAGTCATTAGGAGGTGTGTTCCAGAATCTGAACAAGAGTCCGTCCTTAAATTTTGTCATAGTGAGGCATGTGGAGGTCACTTTTCCTCTAAGAAAACATCTGCTAAGATTCTTCAATGTGGTCTTTTCTGGCCCACCCTCTCAAGGGACTCCTACACATTTTGTCAAAGCTGTCCTAGGTGTCAACAAGTAGGGTCCATCACAAAAAGGAATCAAATGCCACTCACTCCCATCTTAGTGGTTGAAATCTTTGACTTTTGGGGAATTGATTTCATGGGTCCCTTCCCAAACTCTCGGGGATACCTCTACATACTCTTAGCTGTTGATTATGTCTCAAAATGGGTTGAGGCCATTCCCACAAAATCCAATGATCATAAAACTGTGATTAGATTCCTAAAAGAAAACATATTCTCTAGATTTGGAATTCCTAGGGCTATCATAAGTGATCGTGGAACCCATTTCTGCAACCGCCCATTCGCTTCACTCATATCTAAGTATGGTATTTATCATAAAGTGTCCACTGCATACCATCCTCAAACCAATGGTCAAGCTGAGTTAGCGAATAGGGAGATTAAGCAAATTCTTGAAAAAACTGTCAACCCCTCTAGGAAGGATTGGTCTGAGAAACTCTTAGATGCTCTTTGGGCCTATAGAACTGCATATAAAACCATTTTAGGAAAGTCCCCATATAGGTTGGTTTATGGTAAAGCATTCCATTTGCCAGTGGAGATTGAACATAAGGCATTTTGGGCAATTAAGAAATTGGATTATGACCTCTCATTGGCCGGAACAAAAAGGATATTAGATCTCAATGAACTGGAGGAACTAAGGATGGAGGCTTATGAAAATTCAAGGATCAATAAAGCTAGAGTTCAAGCCTACCAATCTAGGAATATCAAGGTCAAACATTTTGAACCAGGAAAACTTGTGCTCTTGTATAGTTCAAAACTTCATTTATATCGGGAAAAGTTAAGGTCTAGATGGTCAGGACCTTTCATAGTGCATCATGTATTCCCCCATGGGGCAGTAGAGATTCAAGATCCCACAAGTGGTCACATTTTCAAGGTCAATGGTCAAAGGTTAAAAACATTCGTTGAATCATTCAATAAACAGGAAATAGATGTTGAGTTAATTGATCCAATCTATGAACCAGGAAAAAATTGATAAATTTGGGATCTATGTCGGGCTAACGACGTTAAACAAAGCGCTGCACGGGAGGCAACCTGTGGTTTTTATGTTTATAATATTTCTGAATAATCATTATTTTTCAAATAAGATTACTTAATCATTTTTATATTTAAAAATAAAAAAATAGACTTTTGACCTGTTCTTCTATTATGAGTATTTATGGGTACGAAAGAGGAGCACCATATTCATCTGTGTCACGTGGTGTGATCCTTGAGTAATACCTTACCCAGAAATTTAAAAAGAAGACAATGTATCATCAGTTTATTTTGTTTTTATTATTCAATAGGTTTAGAAAAAAATATATAATAATACAAAAAAAATTCTACGCCATAGGCCATGGGGCAAACCCCGTCACAACCGGCGAAGCCGCAGGGACTCGAACCCGGGACCGAAGGGAGACAGGGGCGCGCGCTTACCACTGACCTGCGGCTTCTTGTGCTACCTTATTATATAATTTTTATATATATTCTTATATTTAACTTCCTTTATTATATAAAGATATATATCTATTGTTTGTTTTTTTTGTTTTTTTTTGTTTTTTTTTCCTTTTTCCACTAGGGAACTTTGCAAGCGACATGGATATCAAAGGAATAAATTCGAGCGGCAAGAACTTCAAACTTAAACCACCAGGTGACTTCATTCCATAATCCTCATTTTCAATTTCCTTTTTAAATTTTTATTCCCTGCCTCTTCTCCTTCTAATTTTTCATTTCTTCAAACACTGGGGATAGTGTTGTTTTAAGTTGGGGGAGATAAAATAAAAAAAATGCTTTTCTGTCAAAAAAAATGAATGATTTGAAAAAATAATTAAATGGAAGGAAAAATTCCTTTAACTTTGAACATGGTAATATGCATTGCACACTTTGAAACTGAATATCAAATAATTTAGCATACCCTAATTCAGATTTTAATCCTTGTATAATTTCATGAGCATAGATTTTGGAAAGTGTGGCTGTCCAATGTGATATTTCATCGTTTATATTTTCATCCAAATAAAAAATGCCACAATGCGCGTCCTCTAGACTGTGGGGTACTAATTTGAATTTTTTGGGTCCCATAATAAATAGAATAGGCTGGTTTTATTTTTATGAATAATATGAGTATTCAAAAAAAAACTAAAAAAAAAATTATTAAAAAATAAAAAAATAAAAAAATAAAAATAAAAATTTGCGTGTAGAGCAATGGATTGATAAAATGCAAGGCTTTCGGCACTTGGGGATCGTGACTCCAAAATTTTCTAGCCCTGAGTTTTTTAATATATCTCTATTTATGGTAATATGACTTTGTTTTTGATTAAGTTAACTCGAGACGATGCCCGAGTATGTGGGCTTCACTTGGTTCCCTAAGGCCTTTGAGTCTGGGAGTCATCGGCAAAGTCTTCCTACATGGGTTAATTTGATTAACTGCAATCTCAATTACTATAGCAATATTGCAAAAAAAACAAAAAAAAAAGGATGAAGAATACTCATATTAGGATTAAATGTGATTCCACCTAGCGCTTCCATGATTTCCCCCTTCAATGAAAATGAACCCCCATATCATTACACCTAATTGAGTTGGATGAAGTATGATGATGGATTTGATCAAAGGAATGGGCTTGGGATTGGAATCTGCTTATGAAACTATATTGTATTAAAATATTTTAATGGGTTTCATGATTTTTTGGTATAAGTTTTTTTTGTGATCATTGTGTATTAAAATGTTTTTGGAAAAGGGAATTCGAAATTCATATTGTTGAGATGTATTTTGCTCGGGACTAGCAAAACTCAAGTTGGGGGGTGTGATTAGCCACTAAATGAGGCTAATATTAATTGTTAATATACATAATATTCATGTTCTTTGTTATTCATAAACACCATTTTAGTGCATTTTACACTTTGAACATCATTTCACATTATGATTGTAATACCTTCTTAAAATGCACTATTATGTGGTACATTTTTTAACATCATTTAAAGTACCCAATGATTCATCTGATTTTAAGGAATTTAATTATACATATTTTAATTTGATATTTTTGGAAATTTATCTACACTTAAATATGAACATGTTTGATTCAGGGATCAGTGGAGAATTCATGGAGGATGATGGAGATATTTGGAAATGAAAGGAAGCAATTCTGGAGAAGGCAGATTGGACATCAGTCCACTGATTAGGCTGTGGTGACCCACATACAGGCCCAATTAATCCCAAATTTCGTGGGATGATATAAGACCTGTACAGGAACAAATAACTCTTCAGTAGTTAATGCTAATTCGGCCTCCATGTTGGTCATTTAGGCGGCCCAAGTTAGAGATAAAATTCTGGGCCAGATTCTGCGGCCCAGAAAAACAGTCCACCAATTTGATCATATCTCGGAATCCACATCTCCAAATGGGCCCAAATTGTACAGGCGGTTATCAGACATCTGGATCTCCATTTTCTTCTTCTATGGCCCACCCTGATTCGGACTTATAGAAGGCCTTCCAGTCGCGTCTGTTCGGTGAAGGAAAGCTGGCTGCCACCTCGGGTCAAATGTGGAAAAGTTCAAATTCCACAAGTTTTCCACCACCTATGGCCTACCAAAATTAATTGAGATGCTTTGTACTATTGGAGGATCGAGCCAAGGCTCCCAAAATTCCTATTTAAGGCAGTGGTGGTGAAGGAGTTGAAGATCTTGGATTCTTTGTTCAATTGTAATGTTATGATGCATTTTTGTTGCCTCAATTTTGTCGATCACATGTAAGTTGTTCAATTCACTTTAGTTTCTTAATAAAAGTTCTTCTTATAATCTTATTCTATTGTTCTTAATATCACTTTGATACCGTTGGATCAAGGTGTGAATTTATTCACACCAACCCTTGTGAAATTATTCACACAACGGTGGAGTGATCATTTTATTTTTGTTGTTTTCTTTACTTCTCCATTTCCTACCTCATGAGTCTACTTTCCGCTTCCATTGAAACCATGGGATCAGTGAAGGGATAACCCACTTATGGGTTGATCCAAGGGAGTAGCAAGGGGCTGGATTGGATGTTATTTATCACCTAATTAATGTATAATCACTTCTTTAATTGGGATTTTTTATTTGATGATTTTTAAACTCCATCGTCCTTGTTGAATTTAAGGCCACACACTTCAAGTACTAATACGATCCTTTACCTGGAAGTGCTCAAAACTTTGATCCTTCAAGTGTATAGGTGATTAGTATTAGAGGGTGTAGGCATTAAACCAGTAAGTGATGATGTTGTTTTATCTCCTTAAATGAAACCATCTCAAATTTAAGAAATTGAAATCATTAAAAAGAAAATACGTCCAATCCACCCTGAGCGATAACCTAGGATAAACTCATTCTTTTAAATTGAATCCACTTAAATATATTAGATATCTTTAAAACCCATCCAAAATCAATCCAAGTTGGCCACTTCATAGCCAAAAATCCATCTCTTAGGTTGTGTATCTTATCTATCTTCTTAGGTCTCTGTGGAATCGACAACCCAAGCTACACTACAAGGACTGTTCTACCCTTCTTCTCTTGGGTAAATTTGGGCGTGAACCAGTGCTTGACATAAAGGCCAAGTTTATAAAAGTCCCACTGGATTTCCAGTGGGTTCCTACCATATACCATTGGGATTCCTATAAGAATTCAATTAAATCGGTCACCCATTGGAGGGTTGGTGGACCTCACCAGTGAGCTGGTGGGATTCTTGTAGAAGAAACTACTACCAACCTTATAGAAATTGGTCGATGGCCATAATTGGTGAGATTATAGGCCTCATTTATCCATTTTGGATTTAGGATCTAGAATACTCTCATTCTAAGCATTCAAGTACCACTCGAGATATCTCCTGACCAATCAAACTAGATTAAAAACACTCTTTCATCCCCTCGGAAGGATCAAATAAGAATGATATGACAAATATTCAATTTATAAAATTAGATATCAACATTAAAAATAAGGATAGTCAAGATAAACTAAGTACTATTACAAAAAAACTGGTGTTGGGATGTTATAGGAAGAGAGGGGAGTGAGGTGGATGCTATTGGGGGGAAATGAGGGTGAGAATTGGTGGGGGGTTTTAAGGGAAAATCGGGGAAATGTATAAAATACACCATTTAAAAAAACTAACCAGTAGATCACTAGATATCTAGTGACCAAAAATCCCTTCATAGATCTAGTGTGCCCATCGGCTAGCTAGTGGACCTATACTAACTAGCCAGTGGGACAACCAAAAAATGTCATAGTCCCAACTTCTCCCCCTTAGGCCCCTAGTTTACTCATGTGTCCACTCTAAACCCTAGAAACACCTCTAACTCAAAGAAAAACACCCCTTGATGGAATTAAACAAGTATTATCCATAATATTAAACAAAACGACACCATATAGATATGAGGGTTTAGACAATATCCTTGTCATATGACATCTCATCCCCAAGTTTTATCACCAAGAAACACTAGGACGCCTATAGAAAAAAATCATCCACCGAGACTATATAATAGAGCTAAAATATTAATGACATGGATGAAAAATCAAACACACCCATGTAACAAACAAAAATTTATAATTACCACCATAAGCCTCTATATTTTCTTTCTAAGAAAAACCAAGGTCATCAAGCCCTAATAAACCAACTAGAACTATAGTCCACATTGATCATGTTCATTCCAACACATAACTAGCCTAATTCATTTTATAAAACCCCTAATGGAACATATTCTCCAATGAAAATAAATAACTCAGTTTCAAAACAATGCCCCACTATTAGTGACATTCCTAAATTCTAGATTCACCAACATCAAACTTCATTGGGTGATGTAACTAGTATAAACCCGGCCATTCTCACCTGAAACCACATCCAAAAGTGCACTCCAACTTTTGATAAAATTTAAAACAGGAAAATTTGCCTCGATTTTTTTCTTGAAATACCATTTCTGAGTACTGAAGTCCCACACAATCATTCACCTTAATATCCTTCCTACCAATGACTACACTCAGTCAGAACACTTGATCGTCATCCCATGACTATCAGATCTCAACTTTGAATCATCAACTCCTTATAATTCTAATCAACTAAAATTCATACCTGGGTGTTCTTGTAAAAATAAACCCTTATTGGGTTGGGTTTTTCAACACATCATTTGGGATATTTACTGAGAACTACTTAATGAGAACCTACTAAACCAGTCCACTATGTGCTCCAAACAATAGGACTTCCTTACCACTGATATTCGAGGATGATCCTATATGAAAATCACAACCATCCCAACTCTATTATTCCAGATTCCAATACAACACTCAGGCTCTATATACCACTATGAGGACCCACTCAACCACTTCCCAATTTTATCAAAAAACTACCAACATTCACCCATTCACGATGGATTTATCTCATACCACATGACTAGTTTTACAAGAACCATGATTTTTCTAACATATGGATCACACTTATTGAGAAATATATGACACACCCCTCCATGGGAGTGTCCCCATCATCGCTCCATTGAAATCAAAAGTTTGGTTTCCATAACCAATGTAATGTCTATCACTAAACACAAAGTTCGGTCTCAATTTTCCATTTATATTATAGTTTCAAAATAAAATTTTGATCATAAATAGATCTTTTATCCCTGGAATGTATCTTATGGAATCTGTAGAAACCTTACTCACAAAGAGTAATATACACTTAAATAACTATTGGTGCACACCCCACTATACGGATTTACTTCAATACTCATCAATAGTAATCCTAACTAGATTAATCATATAATTAGTATATTGTCTCCAAATATCCACACTCAACACATTCTAACAACACCTCATACTCTTTTAAAATTCAACCCAGTTCAACCATGTTATAGAGATTGATTCATCCTTGATTTAATCCCCAATATGGAGGAAAAATAATTCCTTCTCACTAATGCTCATGGACACCATTCTAGAAAGTACTATCAAACTTTTGGTGATCCCACTTCAAGGGGGAATTATTAACCAAAACCCACTATAGCACCCTGAATATCTCCCAAGTAGTTGTGGACTAATTCTCATTATGGAACCACTTCTAACACATCACTCGATCTTCTTTAAGAACCTAAACACTTCTAAAAAAACTATAGATAATAATATTTAACAATCCAAGGAAAATCTATATTTGAATATATATAAATGTTTATCACCTCAACCTTACTAAAAAAATGTTCCTACTCCTAAGTAATTTGTTCACATAACTCAAAAAAAATAAACATATCTAACATGCAGCTTACACCTCAATATCTTCAAAACATAGGGGTTTCACACTCCCTTTAAAACAACCCTGATCAAGGTCCTTTGAGTCATGAATCACCAATTCTAGTCACACATACCCACTCAATCAGCTGACCCTACATCCTGGCATGTTAATGTCAACAAACTCGAGGAATCCTCAATTATTTCATTCAAAAATTATAACATTTCTCATGAGTTAAATTTAACTATAAAATCACCTATCATCTAAGAATCGTTCTATAAAAAAATCATCTACCCATGCCCCAACTTCCTTAAACCCATCCATCATGGGTTAGAAATGAATACCGTATCAAAAAACTCATCAGAAATAGTAGGTTAAGGAATCAAAAAAATAATTCCCTTTAAAATAATTATTGAAACTAATATGTTATCACTCATGGTACTTCCATTAGAAAAGATTGAAGTAATAACCATTACTTTACCAAAAACTCAATAGAACCTCACATGCATCAATCCCTCAAAACAAAGAATCTACTCATGGTTCATGTATCCAAAACATCCATAAGACTAGGTTAATGCATCTCATGATCACCTATGATCACTAGACTCACTGAATTGAAATTATTATAATTCATATTCTAAATATCATTGGTATATCACTTTGAGATACTTAAATTAGGACTCACACAAGACACTACTCATGAGTGGAACTTACAACCCTGTTATAAAACAAATGTTGTTTAATGAGCTAAGGCCAACCACTTACTATGGGTATCACAACCCCATCATTATTAGAAATATCTTCTGAGAAACATTATCTAGGGTTTAACACTTATACGGGTTTTAAATTAACAACTCTACCCACTCTCGGGTCAAATCTAGAACTACAAGGTTCAAAAACAACACGGTTTGTCACCATATATTAGGTATTATGCAATAGTATCACCACCTGGGCTCTCTCTCTCTCTCTCTAGCCTCATATATCATGTCAATGTATTTTTATATACGTAAATGATACATATCAGCATATTCCCAAAATCATCCATCTTTTCCTATTTCACTTTAATTAAGGCTTGAAAATTTAAATTGTATATTTTAACCAAATTCATTAAGAAATGTAGCACTATACTGATCCTTGTTCACTATTCAAATCCATATATCATTTCCCCTATAGGATTCACATTTTAAGTCTATAAATTATTTATCATTTTAAAATTTTCCAAGATTTATCATGTAACACATTTTATTTCATGGCCAGATTACATTTGATTCACAAGATTTAATGGGAAACACCTTGTAAGTTGCTTAAGGGAACATTATTTAACCAATACAGTCACTTTAATAACTCATTTATATATTTCTAACTAACTATAAGTAATTTATTAGTTTTTCAAGTAGAATTCCACCATGGTATAATATGATAAAGTTCTATATAAATCTTTATTTGAACATTAAATACCAACTGCTCTAAATTATTTAAAACCATAGGTAGATATAAGTTACCAAAAAATATAAACAACATAAATTAAATAAAACACAAAAATATTTTAATCTTAGGAATCATTGAATCATAGGAAACATAAAGATGATATATAAATCATATGTGCCTAAAATGATGCATGAATGTAAACACCCACTTTTCATGTTAGGAAAGAGTAGAAATCCCATGAATTAATAACATCACACTCGAGTGTACCAATTAAGGTGGAAATCATTAAACTATATAAATATAAATCAAGAACAAAAATTAATATCCCAAGGAACATTTATTTTACCTTTTATGTGGGTATATTACTCCCAGGCATGAGCTCATTACCAAACCCCAGCACGTCATATTCTCCTTCTACCATTCCCAAATAGGAAAACAAAACAAAAGGCAGCTCTGATACCACATTATAACATCCCACTATCATAGAACATTGTACGATGCCCAGATTGGGAGTCACCACATGATCTTGGGTGCACCTCCCTGTACACCATAGGTTTCCAACTAAGAGTGAGATCCTATGAGGTTATTATAAGGAAAATATTCCCTCATTATTAGAGTTCACAATATAGAGTAAATAAAATAAATCAGTTACAATATTCAAGTTAACATCACAACTAGATAATGTTTTATTAAAATAAATAAAACATCACATGAGATATCAAATGAAATTTTTATACATAACATAATTGATTCCCTATGGTGTATCATATACAAGTTTTACTAAATGAAATAATAAAAATAAAAATTGAGTCTAAAATTTCATCCCTATATAGTCCTGAGACTGGCACAGTCCAATATCTCATGATCCAACCTATAAATCCTAACATAAAGAACCAGGCCTTTCCCAAGTCCCATCTTATAATAAAGTAACATCTACTCAGGTACCCATGTGACATGGTGGAATGATCAAGGTCTGAGTATAACTTAGTAGACCACCACCAATGTTATCCTAAAACATAACCAATCCAATAAAAAATTATATATGAGATTATCTAAATAATGTAAGAAATGTAAAATAAATAAATATTCAACATTAATGCTTGGGATCTACAATAACACCTAGGGTTAGATCATACCTACTTCATCCAGTGTCTGAGTGTCTCTTAGCACATCACAATGATCGTGCCACACCATATAATCTTAAAGAATCCAAGTACTCATCCTAGAATTTCTTAGCATCATGATCTTTTATAAAAAATATAAGAACTCTTCTTTAAATTCCTATGGAATCCAAGCACTCATCTCAACATTCAAAATCATCAAAAAATTCCATGGAATTCAGAATATCATCCTATAATTCCTAATCTATAAGAAATTGTATAGAATCCATAGAGCATCCTAGAATCCCAAAGTCACATGTATCATATGGAATCCATGTGCTCATCCTAGAATTCCCATGTATCAATCATTATAAAAAATCCAAGAACTCATCCAAGAATTCCCTAGTATCAAGCATCATGTGGAATCCAGATGCACGTCCTGAAATTATTAATCATCGATAAATACCAAGTAATATAAGTGCTAATACTAGCATTCAAAATCATTAAGAAATCCCATGGAATATGGGTTCTCATCTTGGAATTACCTAGTCATATAAATTATTTAAATTCATAATTTAATTACATAACCATTTACAACATTAAGACCATCCCAAGATATGACATCTACCTACTCACTTTAATATTTACACGTTGATTTGCAGCCATCAATTTCATTCATGATATATATTACCATTTAAGGTTAAACCATTTTAATTCCCTCTATATGGGATGCTATTTCAACCTAAAAGGGCCACTTTAATTCATAAAAAACATTAAATTACCATATCTATTTTAACTTTTTTCAATATATTTCTCACCAATTAGAAAATTGAGGAAATTTTATAAATCTTAAACTTTATTTCATTAGAGTCTATATCATGATCTAGAACACCACTTATTTTGTTCAAGAAGATACAACTAGCTTAACCATAACATATAATCCATTCACTTTTAAATTTTGATTTTATAAAATATAACCCATTCCTTTTTATAATATTCAATATTGTGGAATTACATTTCACAATAATCAATTAGGTTCATAATTCCAGATTAAACTACTTTAAACCTATTAGACAATTAATGATATCAATAAAAATCAGGGTTAAATTTTCAATTCAAATCCTTCCTTTAATATTATCCACTTACTTTTCATAAAAAATATACTACCATTTAATTTTTATATTCAAATGTTATCCCCACACTAAGGAACTCCACAAGGATCACCTTTTCTGAAGTTCAAATCAAGTCAAATATTCATTTAACTATGTAAAAGGAAAAACTAAAAAATTTAATTTATTTCATGACCATCACTCAGTAAATTGGAAAGACCACAAAATAATCCACTTGGAAAATAATGTGAGATGATGGGTAAAATTTAGGGACCACCTACTATAGATTTATAGGAATTTACTCATCCAATATCAAATTCTGGTACATCCTATAATAGAAGAAATTAAATAAGCTGATAAAAGCTCTAAAAATAAGGAATATTAGAAAAAAATAGTGTGGGAACACTTGATAGAGAAATAAATGAATAAATGAAGGGAGAGAAATATTATATTCCCAATAATACTTTCAACGCATCTGACGATAGGCCAACACCTAAGAATCATATCATAATAATGAAGAAGAGAGATGAAGAGAGGGGAATGAAAGGGATACTACTAGGGGAAATGAGGGTAAAAATGTGCTAGTATTGTCACACCCTGACCTTGTATACTTAAATATTTTATCCTTTAGTTAGTATTCGATATTTGGGTGGACTTTCGGGTTTGAGTCCCATTCAAAATTTTGAGTCTTTGGATTTTTTGGGAATTTCTTCAAGGGGAGCACAGTTGTCGTATGGTTACTAGTAACTGTGCAGACACCGTGGGGTCATTGCAAGCTAGACAGAATTTAATTCATGGCCTGCGCATGACCATATGATATGTCCCATGTAAGAATGTGACCTCTCCTTTTTAGGCATAGGTACCCACAAAGTTATTGCATGGCTTTTAAAATCAAGCATCCAAACTGTGTTGTTGGCCCATAATTATTAAAAATTAATTTTCCTATACTTCCCTCCTATCTATTTAACCCAAAAAATGAACCCCTCCACCTTGGTTTACCCTAGTGCATGAATGGAACCCCCTGGGTCTTCTTTTATGGCTTCCCCTCCTTCCAAGGGGTTTCCTCTTTTATACAAGGTGAGTTTTAGGGTTTCTTGCCCATTTTCTCTCCTCTTTCTCCTTCCATCTTCTTCTACTAGGTTTTCCTTGGGATTTTCTTCTATTAGACAAACCAAAATACCTATGGTTTTATTTTTATTTGATTTTCTTGATGTTTAGGGCTTGTGGATCATTCAAGGGGATTATATCTCCCCCTCCTTGAAGTTTCGTGCCATCATCACTTGATTTGAGGTAGGTATTTCTAATTTTTCCTTTCTAAAACACTCCATGAGCACGTATGTATTTTTATTTAATTCTTAAATGTCATTCATGCCTATAATAAGACTATTTCATGATGCAAATGGTGGTTTCATGTTGTTTAAATTTACTAAAAATTGGGTTTTAAGGACATTTATGTGAAATTCTTAGGTTTTTGGATCCCAGGGTTCTTAATTGAAATGCCTTTGTTCTTTTAAAGTGAAATTGGGGAGTTTTTTATGAAACATATAGCCTTGATTATAGTGTAATGGTAATTTCTTTTTGGTGAACTTAGTTTTTTGTTTATGGTTTCGGTGTGGTATATCTTGTTAAATGTGTTAAAAGGTTTTGAAAGGGGGTTTTGTGGTTCTAAAGTGACGAGTTTTGTTTTATAAATAATGTGAGTGGTTGGGTTTATTTAAAGAGAATGTATGAATTGCGTAAATGGTTTTAAAATCTCTTCATGGATTTTGGTGTGCCATTGGATGTTAGCACATCCATGGGTTCACTATGTGCACATATGGATGTGCCCTCAAATGAAGATAGTGCTTTGAATTAGTGTTCTTCCAAAATCATTGTTTATCAAATAGATTTTGGTTTTCAAATTAATTTAGTTTCATTGGGAGACTCCAAAAGTAGGTTTTAAATGAGACTTTGATAAAGTGTTGAACAAAATGTTTTGGAAAACATGATTTTAAATGTGTCCTGCTTGGTTTGTCCTGCATGGACTTGAAACAAGTTTTGGTGTGAGTTTGTAAAGAGTAAATTCATGTTTGGTAATCATGAAGATTTTGGGGTGCACGTTTGGAACATAAGGGACCGTTTGGAATTGTAATTGTAAAACTAGTGTTTGAGTGATGCTTGGTAATCATTTTGGACATGTCAAGTTAAAGGGCCGTTTGGAACTTTCAACTAAAAAGTAATGTTTGTACTGACACGTATAAAGGATTGTGTTTTGGAAAATGTATATATATAGGGAACCTTTTTATAATGTATTTAACTTAGGGGTTATTTTATATTGGTTTTCGTGTTTGGGGTAGGCAAGTGCAGTGGAAACAGTTGAGTTAAGTCTCGTCTGCGTTGGACTCCTACTTACACAGTATTCTTACTATCACCATGGGTTCTTGGGCATCCTTTAGATGATCAAGTGATGGTTGCTTACCAACCTCGATTAAATAGGTTAGTACCCACTAGTAAATATAGAGGCCAGATGGGAAGTTCCACTTGTTTTGTCACGAGGGTGATCAGTTGGTTATAGACTATGGGGCTTCACCATATGTCAGGAGGTGGTCTCAAACCGAGTATGACCAGGGGTCGTCTAGGGGTGTTTAGAATCACCCATGGTTATTCTTATATTTCTTGTTTATGTTCTGCTATATTAGTTTATTTTCTTCTTGTATTGTTTACCTATTCCGTTTTAGCACAACATTAATATGATATGTCTTAGTTTTTATTTATGAAATGAAAATAGGTTTTGGAAATGATCTGTAGTGTGTGTTGGATTTTTAGAATGGGAAATCATTTTGATTATTTAAAATTTCAAAACCTTATTTTCATAACTACATATCAAACTTGTGTTAAAGGTTTGTTTTGGGAATAGAGTTTCTTGGACTTAATGGTTTATTTCAAGAATTCATATTGATCATTTCAGTGCCCAAACATATCTTATCATTCTAGGGTTACGTTTAGCATTTGGTTTAGGTTTTTTATTAAGTTTTCATTATTATATTTGATTTATTCTTGTGGTTGTAGGTGACCAAAATTTTACATGGGGATCACGTGGCAGTAGTTCATTTTTGCTCCTTTTAGTATTTAGTCTTCTTAGTTGTATTTTGTATCTAGACCAACTATTTATTTATTTATGTTTAGTTACTGGTTCATGTGGATTTTTTGGTTCTATTTATTTATCTGTTCCTAGTTATTTTATTTTGGGATAAATCATTCCCTTATGTATATTTTGATGCCTGGTACTATTTTCCATCCCAGGGGGGTTGGGAACGTCCTTCGAGCCTTGTCATGCATTGGGTTAGGTTGCCGTTTTAGGGTTGACTTGGGATGGTTGGTGAAAAAAATAGTGTCATAGGAGGCCCTTATTATTTGAGATGTCTGGTATAAAGATATTAAGACTATCGGGGCTCAGTAGGTAGGTTGTGTGTTGGTTCCTGATCACCACCACCCATAATGAAACCTGAGTCACCAAGGGTAGTCCGAGTTTTGAGTGTATTGTCTTGGGTTGTTTTGGATTGAGGGATTAAAATTGGTCTAAGCCAGTGTCATGTTGAGGCCTCACATGGAGTAGTGACCCATGTGGAGTCTAAGTTCCTAGTTCAATATACTCTTAGTGTTATGTCTTACTTGGGGCATGTCCCACTACTATGTCGGTGAGTTAGACATAAGCAATAGTTCCTCATTCCAGGTTAGTTTGGTGTATGTTGTTCTTTGTCCGGGTTTTGGTGGTGTAAGCGGTTTTGAAAATGAAAATGGTTTTGGGAATGAAAGTGCTTTCTTAAAATGATTTTAAATTGATAAAATGAATTTTAAAACAGCAAGCATTTGGGGTTCGAAAATTTGGTGGATGTTTGGGTTTCGAAATGTTTGGGGAACTTCTCTATGAAATATGTGGATGGAAATGGATAGATGCACATGTGATGATTCATAAGATGCCACGGGTGACTTTTTAAAACGAAAAGAGGTTTAGAAACAGGTTTTCCCTTAGGAAGTGGATTTTTGGCTTGTCTAAAAATGGAATTTTTTTGAAAAATAGCCTTGGGATAAGGTAGTTTTGGGATTTAAATTAAATATGGTGGTTTTGAAAAATGGTATTTTGGTTTTGTTTAATCTTTTTTGGGATTCTGGTCCAGTTTTTTCATCTCGGGGTTTTTCTTTTGATTGATTTTTGTCTTGAAGCTAGTCACAGTTTTGATTTTTGTGTTGTTTAGAAAGTATCACTCAGAAAGGTTTCTAATGTTTCTAGTGATTCATGCCCACTATCTTGTTCTTATTAGGTGTTTATTTTCTTTTGAGGTGTTTGAGGTCCTTTGGAGGTATTTGTGTGGTTTTTGGAAGTAGATCATGTATTTGGGTTGTTGGGAACTCATGTGGTTGTTAAAGTATGTGTCATCTCAGGTTTGACTAAGGTTCTAGTTTTGGACCAGTAGATGTTAGTTGTTCCAATATCATTGGAATGTGGGGTGAGGTAAAATGGTGGTAGGATCTTGTGAGGGTTACCCATCTAGAGAGGAGCACATATCATAGGAACCAGACTTTAGGAAGTTATTTGTGTTGGCTCTGACATCTATCTCATCAGATTGCTTTCTAGTGTGCCATCAGTATGCCCAATTAGGGAATTCCAAGCTGTTTTGTTATGTCCCTTTGAATTATTTTCATCTTTGAAGTTGTTTAGGTCACTAGGGAAAGTTTTTTGAGAATTTTTGTTTGAGGATGAGTTGTGATTGGGGGATTCTCATGCCTTACTGTGAGGTAGGAGATAATTTTTCTATCAGAACCCCAGCTGTAGGTCTTAGGGTAAAGCCCACGCACAGTCAGGAGTTACCGGGGGTGTGTTGAACCTCATCATACTTCTCGTTCCATAATGAGATGGAAATTTTTAAGTTTTCTCATTCTTATCTTTCATCCATCATAGTTACTTAAATCCTTCATTTTCTTAAGGTGGGTTTGGATTTTTGTGGGTTGTTTTAGTGTTGCTCATTTGGGGATATTTGGGTTCTGTGAGGTGGGTTGACGATGTTTTGGGTCTAGTTTCATAAATAATTTAATATTGGGGGTTTCCTGCTAGTTTTTTGGGTTTCAAATAGTGTGGAGGATTTTTAATTATGGTGGATTTATGTTCACCCCTGTTCATAGGGTCGTTGGCTCTTATATAATGTTTGACGATCTAGCATCCTAGTGTGCCAGGTTGTTTTGTAGCAGGTTCCACATTTGGGTCATTATGGTGGGATATGTTCCTTCAAAATAAAGGGGCATTCATAGCTCGTGTTAATAATTTCTTGGTTTCTATATGTGTTAAATCCACTGTTTAGTTAGTAATAAGAAGTTGGGTATTTTGGGATGGGGGTTCTCGCATTTCCCCTCCCCCTTAGGGTGGTGTTTTAGAGTTATGAGGCTTTAAAGTTGGTTGAGTTCTTGTGGTGGGGAGAACCCTCTGGTGTTCTCCCCTTGTTTTTTGTTTTGGTTTTTTATTGGTTAGGTGTGACTTGAGTAATGAGTAGTCACACTGAGGTTCGTGGTCTTCTTCGATTTTGATCGGTCATGAACTTAATATTTGGTCTGTTTATAGCTTAGTGAATTTCTAGAGTAGAAAGTGTTTTGGTGGGGAGAATTGTCACACCCTGACCTCGGATACTTCATTATTTTATCCATTTTTTCTTCTTAGATCTTTTCTTCAAGGTTCAGGTTTGATTCCCGATCAAAATTTGGATTTTTTGGAGTTTTAAGGAATTTTTCCAAGGGGAGCACAGTTGTCGCACGGTTAGTAGTAACCGTGCGGACACTATGAGGTCATTTCTTGATAGACAGAACTAGCTTCATGGACTAGGCATGACCATGAGGTAGTTCTTAGGTAGGTTTTTAGCCTCCCCTTCATAGGTATAGGGATCCACACAGTTTAGAAAACCAGGCGGCCAAACAGTGTAGTCAGCTCATAATTTTTCAAACTTAATTTTCCTATTCTACCCTCCTACACATTTAACCCAAAAAATGACCCCCCCCCCTAGTCGACCCTATCACACTAAGTGAACCCCCTATGTCCCCTTCCATGTCTTATCCTCCTTTAAAGGTGTTTCCCCTTCGATCAAAGGTGTGTTTTTAGGGTTTCTTGTCAATTTTCTCTCCTCTTTCTCATTCCCTCTTCCTCTTCTTGGTTATCCATGGTATTTTCTTCTCTTGGAAAAACCCTAATACCAAGGGTTTTATTTTGGTTTGATTTTCTTGATGGTTAGGGTGTGAAGATTGTTCAAGGGGAATAGATATCCCTCTCCTTGATGTTTTGTCCCATCCTCACTTAATCTAGGGTAGGTGTTTCCATTTTTTTTATGAAACACTACATGAGAACTTGTGTGTTTTTATTTAATTCTTAAATGTAATTAAAACCTATAATATATCTATGGAATGATGAAAATAGTGATTTTGTTTTGTTTGAATTTACTAAAAATATGTTTTTAAGGATATTTATTGGTAATGCTTAGGGTTTTGGCACCTAGGGTGCTTAATTAAAATGACTTTGTTCTTTTAAAGTGAAATTGGGGGTTTTTATGAAATGTTTATTCTTGATTATGGTGTAATGGTAATTCAATTTTTGTGAACTTAGTCTTGTTTGTATGGTTTTGGTTTGGTATAGCTTGTTAAATGATTTGAAATGGGGTTTTTTGGTTCTAAAGTGATGAGTTGTGTTTTCTGAATAATGTGAATGGTTCAGTTTGGTTTGAAAGGAAAAGATGACTTTGCATAAATGGTTTTCAAATATCTTCTTGTATTTTGGAGTGTCATTATATGTTGGAATATATATGGGTTCACTATGTGCACACATGGATGATCCCTCAAATGAATATGGTTCTTTAAATTGAATATTTCCCTCAATATTGGTTTCTCAAATGAATTTTGGTTTTAAATTAAAGTTAGTTCCCTTGGGAGACTCCAAAATAATGTTTTAAATGAGACTTTGATAAATTATTGAACCATGTTTTTTTCTAAAAGATGGTTTTAAATGTGTTCCTCTTTTTTGTCCTCTTTTCCTTGAAATATGTTTTTGTTTGAGTTTGTAAATATTAAATACATTTTTGGTAATTGTAAATAGTTTTGGGTGTAACACCCCGACCTTAGTTACCCAGAGTTGGTGCATTATTACATAACATTGGCATGATCACAAAAGATCAAGTCTTGAAAGGCCGATTAGTTTAGTAGCCTTGGAAACACTAGATACATTCATAAATGTTACATTACATCATAAAGTGAAAAACTACAATAACATGGTCTCCATATTCCACACTCATATCCCCTTCAGACTATCCCTGCAGGTTAGTAATAAAATATTTCATCACATCCTGGAAAAATAAAACATAGAAAGGGGTGAGCTCAGATGCTCAGAAAGGATAACAATATAGAGGAAACTTTCATAAATAAACATAAACCTTTAAGGCAATGTATAACTAAAACAAAAGCCTTTTAAACTTGAACTTCAGCATAATATGGCAAAAATAAAATGAAATAATTCCATTTACTTATCCACATGGATATTCTACTAGTTGAATAATCACATGCAATATCAATAACCACTTTCATAATGATGGAATGCCTAATGCCAGACTATCATAACCACATAGTCAAGGCCTTGTGCCAAGACTACAAATAAGATTTTGTCAAGGCCTTATGCCAAGACACTAGTTTGTCTCATGAGACCTACTGATGCATCAAGGAGCTATAGCGGGCTCCACCCATCACATACTAAGTCCAATGCATTCATTATATGAAAAGGTTTAAATATATCATAAACCATAACATAATCGTATCACATAAAACATGCATAATGGAAACATAAAATTTCCACATTTCAATCACAGGATATTAATGCAACACATTGATATGATAAAACCATTTTCAATACCAAATTAAAATAAAAGTAAAACTTGGTATTTATTTTTCATTTTAAAAAAGTTATGGCTTGTAGAGGAAGCCGAAACTGAAATAATGGTCATGGCGGCGAAGAATTCATTGTCGCCGCATACGTACGAAAAAAAACATTCCTTTTTGTTGTTTAGTAAAATGATTTGTATAAAAATATTCCTTTTGTAAAAACATAAAAGTCAAGGGGGTTTATACACCATATAAAAGAAATTTGTGTATAAAACAAAATATGCCTCAATGAAAGGAGATTGAGACGAAGTCCTTACCTCGTGTCCGACTTGACTCGATCGTTATATAACCTCCTGAAAAAATAAACTAGAGTTAATTTATACTTGCTTAAGAACCTTTTTAAAGTTCATTGTTCGTTTTATATCACTTATTACCATGTTATGAACATTATATGATTATTTAAGTTAATAACGGTCGTTTTGTCGATCTTTGGTACTTGAGTCAAAAATAAACTTCTTATAATTACAAGTTGTTCATGTGGTAAAATATCCATTATATCCAGAATTATATTCATGATGTAGATATCATATATATCATACATATCCAGTATATACATTCAATTATAATATTACATAACATTTAGAGGTAAGAAACGAAATGCACCGTTCATGGAGACGGTAAGCCGTACGTAAGCATGAACACTACTTTCATTTCTATTTCATATTTAATGGAATGAAATAATAAAGGTATATTATAATTCATGTATAATATCATATATAATATCATTTAATCCATCCTTTATACGTCCCACATATGGCATTAATGATTCAAATCACTTTGAGGGGGTGGTAGTCCGTACATCCAAAAATGAAATTATCGCGTTTAGCCATAATGGAAATCATAAAGGTATGCCATAAATGAAAAATAAAGAAGCATAAGGAAAACATAAAAATAATATATATCATATATAAATATGGTGACATCTTAATGTCCACCATGAGAGGTGTTAAAAGAAGATTGAACAATCATCGTTTCGTGAGGCAGTAATTCACCACCCATAGAAACAATATGTTCTATAACCATTAGATGAAGGTGTGTGTAAGTATAAATCACATCCTTCTCATAAAAACATCCTAGTATATTGAAGATACTGTTTTTCTTATAAAATAATGAAATAAAAAGAGTTTAAGGGGTTGGAGAAGAAAAATAAAACAAAAGAACATAAGAGAAGATATTACCTTAAAATCGGGTAACTCATTTTTATTTGAGCCATAGGCTTCCTTGGGAAGACTTCTGCCTAATGTGAGGCTTCTAGGAGTAATAGAGGTAATTTTAGAGAGTATTTGGGTAGAGGTTGGTGGAGCGAAATGGCTTTGAAGGTGTGAATAAGGTGGTAGAGGTGCGGGCCTTTTATAAGAGGATAGGAGGGGCACTCTTGGAAAGTCATGAAATGTTACTTTATTATGAAATGATTTTCGGATTTTAAAAATACCACAAGTATATATTTCGAGGATAAGGTGATAAGGGTAAGAAATATACCCATCCAATAGGTTTTAGACAAGTGTATGGCTTAGATTTTACCTTATCTTTTCATTTTATTGAAATTGTTCATTAATGAGATTTATTTATTTAATGCCTAAAATTTATAAAACAATTACCATGATGTAGGAAATCTTTTTATCTTTCCAATGAGTATTTATAGTCGAAAAGTTAACTTATATAACCCCATGTAATAATTTTTTTGTAAAACAACACATGTTTTTGACAATTTTATTTTTACTTCAAATAAAAAGTTATTAATGTCATTTTCTTACCCAAGTGGCTCCATGGGGTCCCCAAGTTGACCCATGGATTGTCTTGGTCGGCCATGACTCATCCAATAAGGGTAGGACAAGTTTAAAGGTAATTTCATATTATTATAACATTATATTTACCTTAAATTACACTAATTACCTTTAATCGCGATTAATAAAACTTAAAAATTACAATTCACCAAAAATTATTTTCATCTCATCGAACCAAATTTTACTTACTAATGACAAGCATGTATGTTGTATTTTTGAAATTCAATTCACAGAAGTGGTAAAGTTTCATTTAAATGAAAAATTAGTTTTTTAACTACCACTTAGTGGTTTCACTATTCATTAAAAAATTGAAGTTTCTCAGACCAATAGCAAAAATACACCCTAAGCTATAATTTATATTCAAAAATGATATCTATTTTAAAAAATTCCAAACATATAAGTGGCATTAATTAATTTTATAATTAATTCCCGTTGTCAAAACAAATAGCGTGTTTTTAAGAAACAATATCAATCAAAAGTTTGACAATTGTTTATGTCCAATTTCAAAGTGAAATTAATTATAATGACAACCATTCGATAAAATGGTAAAATTATATCCTAATTATACTTTAAAACCACTCAATAGTATAATTTATCACTATAAATTATTTTTATTAAAAATGTTGTTTTTAAGTATTTTTCACTATTCATCAAAAATTGGAAGTTCTTGGAAAAATACCAAAAATTCAACATAGGCTAATTTAGATATTCCAAATCCAAAAATAAAGTCCATTCTGAAATAAAAAATTTATATAATTTCAAAAGGTGGGTATTATTATTCATAACGGCTACTTTGATTGGTTGTGGTGTGTTAGAACTCAAGGTTGTGTACAACACACGCAGCTCTATTATTCAAAGAGAAGCGTACCATGGAAGCTTGGGGTGTTACATTCTCCCCTCCTTCAAATAATTTCTTCCTAGAAATTTCTAGAATAGTACTACATAAAAAGACTTGGGTGGTTCTTCATCATAAGTTCCTTGGGTTCCCACGTTGCCTCTTCCATCCTATGGTTCCTCCATAGAACTTTTACCAGACGAGTCATCCGGTTTCTCAGTACTTGTTCTATCATATCCTAAATCCTGACAGGCTCTTCACAATAAGACATATTGGGTTCCAGTTCTAATTCCTCATAGGTGAGTACATGCATTGGGTCAGGCATGTATTTTCTCAACAGTGATACGTGGAACACATCGTGAACTTTAGAGAGACTTGGAGGCATTGCCAAATGGTAAGATACAGCCCCAATTCATTCTAGAATTTCAAATGGTCTGATGTACCTGGGACTTAATTTTCCCTTCTTACTGAATTGTATAACTCCCTTCCATGGAGATACCTTCAAGAAAACATGATCTCCTACCTGAGATTCCAAATCCTTCATTTGTTTATCAACATACCTCTTCTACCTACTTTGAGCTGCTTTGATGTGGTTTTGGATTACCTTCACCTTTTCCATCGTTTCCTCCTCATGTTCTAGGTCTATGAGTGTTCTTTCACCAACATCATCCCAACAGGTTGGTGTGAGACACCTCTTTTCGTATAACGCTTCATATGGTTCCATCCGAATACTTGAATGGAAGTTATTGTTATAAGAAAATTCTACCATAGGTAAATATTGATCCCACATACCATGAAAGTCAAGTGAGAATGATCTCAACATATCTTCTAAGGTTTGAATAGTCCGTTTTGATTGTCCATCTGTTTGAGGGTGGTAAGCAGTGCTCAAACGAAGTTCAGTGTCCAGGGATTTCTGAATACTTTTCTAGAATCTTAATGTAAAATGGGGATCATGATCTGAAACAATCGATATGGGTACTCCATGAAGTCTTACAACTTTGTTAATATACAGTCTTGCTAAACATTCCAGTGGTAAATCTTCTCTTATAGCAAGAAAATGTGTTGAATTGGTAAGACGATCAACAATGACCCATATTGCATCATTACTTCTAGGAGTCTTTGGTAGTCCCATGACAAAGTCCATCATAATATTATCCTATTTCCACTCAGGTATGCGAAGAGGTTGCATAACTCCTCCAAGAAGTTTCCTCCCATCTTTCACTTGTTGACAAACTATGCATCTTGACACAAAATCCACAATCTCCCTCTTCATGTTGTCCCACCAAAAATGTTCCTTTAAATCTCTATACATATTAGTTCTACCAGCTTGTATAGAGAAATTGGAACTATGGGAATCATCCAATAATTCCCTTTTTAGACCAGCTATATCGGGAACACAAAGTCTCTTCCCAAATTTCAAAATTCCATCTTCATACACAAAGTCACTAAATATCCCATCTTTCATAGTTGTAATATTCTTTTGAAACTCTTCATCATCGGTCCGAGAACTCTTAATCCTTTCTAGTAAAGATGGTTTGGCAAACATTTGAAAAAGTATTGATGTTTCACCTTCCATAGTTATTCCCATGTCCATATTCAATAGATCCATGATAATAGGATCCCTTTCAATTCTCATATTATTCAAAACTCCAGGATCTTTTCCGCTCAAAGAATATGCCACCTTATTTGCCTTCCCTGGGTGGTAGTGTAACGTGCAATCATAATCCTTGAGTAATTAAAGTCATCTCCTTTGCCTCATGTTGAGTTATTTTTGTGAAAAAATATACTTCAAACTCTTGTGATCAGTATAAATCTCACATTTTTTACCATAGAGGTAGTGTCTCCATATCTTCAAAGAAAATATCATAGTTGCTAACTCGAGATCATGAGTAGGATAGTTTTTATCATGAATTTTTAACTGTCGTGACGCATAAGCAATAACCCTATCATTCTACATGAGGACACAACCAAGTCCTTTCTTCGATGCATCACTATAAATAACAAACCAATCATTCCCTGAAGGTAGATTCAATATAGGAGAATTGACTAATCTTATCTTTAGTTATTCGAAAAATTATTCACACTCTTTTGTCCAAACAAACTTGACCCATTTACGTGTCAGCTTTGTTAATGGGTTATCCAATCGGGATAAATTCTAGACAAAATGTTAATAATAACATGATAAACCAATAAAACTACATACCTCAGTTATACTTGTCAGTTCTGGCCATTCGTGGATTGCTCTTGTCTTATAAGGATCAACAAAGATTCCATCCTTGAGATAATATGTCCATGAAAAGAAATCGCATGAAGCCAGAATTCACACTTGCTAAACTTCCCATATAATTCGTATCTTCTAAGAGTCTTTAAAATAATGCGCAAGTGATTTTCATGATCTTCATAACTTTTGGAGTATACCAAGATATCATCAATAAATACCACTACGAATTCATCAAGATATTCCTTGAAAACTCTATTCATTAGATCCATGAAAACGGAGGGTGCAATATTCGGCCCAAAAGGCATTACTGTAAACTCGTAATGCCCGTACCTAGTTCAAAATGTTGTCTTCAGAATGTCTTCCTTCTTTACACACAACTGATAATATCTAGATCGAAGGTCAATCTTTGAAAAGTATTTAGCTCCATGTAGTTGGTCAAATAAATCATCAATGCAAGGTATGGGATACTTTTTCTTTATTGTTACAACATTGATCTCCCTGTAGTCAATACATAACCTCATAGATCTATATTTTTTTAACAAAAAGAACAGGGCCTCTCCATGGAAAAACACTAGGGAGAATAAATCCCTTATTACTCAATTCCTCTAGTTGTTTCTTTAGTTAAAATAATTTCACAGTGGCCATTCCATATGGGGTCTTCGATATGGGTCTTGAACCAGGCATTAGGTCAATAGAAAACTCATCTTCTCGTTCTGGAGGATGCCCAGGTAAATCTTCTAGAAACACATCAATATATTCTCTCATAATAGGTACATCCTATATTTGAACATTACCTTCCTCACCCACAGTCAATTCATTCTCTTCCTCCCCAATAAGTGAATTTAGTTGAGCTACTGGGGGTGGATCTAGATAAGAATTAGGTGGTGACGATTCTGCTCTAAATATAAGGTGTTCCTTATCATCATCATCAAAAATTGTAACCTCCTATTTCTTACACTAAATCTTTGCATCATGGTCTAAAAGCCAATCCATACTGAGGATTATATCAAATTCAATCATGGGTATGACGATGAGATCAGCAGATAAATAACATTTATGTGCTTTAATGGGAAATGATTCACAAAACATTGTTGCAATGATATTTCCCTTAAGAATTTTTTCTGACAACTCCCTTGTTAAATAAAATTGGAAATTTATAATTTTTTTAGAAAACTAGGAAGATATGAAACAATGCGATGATCCCGAATCAAATAATTCATTTGCTAAACTTGAGGAAACCATTAAATTACCTGTTACCACGTCTTTCGGAGCTTCTACCACAACAGTAGTGATATCATAAGCTTTTCCTTGATCCCTTGGCCTTTTCTGAGCTAAGTTCCCCTAACGCTTAGGAAATTCATTTTCATAATGTCTCATCTCCCTACAATTGTAGAATTGAACATCGGTAGCTTCTTTCTTCCCCTTGCAATCACAAGCTTGGTGGCCTTTTTCACCACACTTGTAACAGACTCACATTCCTTTCAAGCAAGTACTGGGGTGTTTCTTACAACATTTACTACAGGATGTATAATCAAATTTTCCCTTCTTCCCCTTATTTCCATTTCCAGAGTGATCAGCAGATCTCTTCTTCTCTTTCTTTTCTTTAAAGTCGTAAGACTTAGAGAATTCCTTTTCTGTCTTAAAAGCACATGAGACAATGTCTTTGTATAACGAGAAGGATTGTGATACCTATTCTCGACGGAGAAATGGTTTTAACCCATCGAAGAAACGATCAATCTTACTTCATGGGTTACATATATAATCTTTAGCATACCTTTCTAACCTTGTAAAGTTGGCCTCATACTTTGCGACATTATCATCCTCCTTTTATCTCAAACTCAGAAATTTCCTTTTAATATCTTCTCGATGGTCATGAGGAAAGTATTTTTCTAATAAAATCTGTTTGAACTCTCTCCATTGCATATTTGATACTTTATCATCTTCCTTTGTGTTTTGAATCAATGACCACCATTGATCAGCATCTCCAGTGAGGCGGAAAACTACCATGATAACATTTTCCCTTTCACTACTCCCCAAGGCACGAAATATTTTTTCTAAGGAATTTATCCATTGCTCAGTTACTAAGGGATTTGTACTCCCATTGAATGCCGGTGTTTGTTTCCTAATGAAGCGGTCTAACATTTATCATCCACGTTGCGGATCAGGGTGCTCCATAGGAGTAAGGTTATTATTCATAACTTGAGTGAGTTGTCCCAGTATGGTGATAAGTTGATCAGCACTAGTTGTATCACCAGCTCCAATATAATTATCTTGAGTAGGAGGGAAATCCCTACATGGAGTGTGTACATTGATACGGTTTCCATTCCTTCCACTAGGCACCATTTCTAAACAATGGCATAAACTAGATCAGTTTATGAATCAAAATACATAATTCCATACTTGTGAAACACTTAACATAAATTGAACAATTTATGGATATAATCCATAATCATAAAAAAAATTCTTTGAGGAAGTATATACTCATAAACCCTTCATAAAGGTTTTTAATGAAAATGATAATTATCCTAAGCATATTTTCCTAGAGTGTCGTAACCAAGAGTGCAGCAGGGCCTGTTATCATGCACCAGTTCCCGTTCGAGTCTAGCTCAAAGCTTTGTTTTCAGGTTTTACCCCAAGGTACATCTGTGCCAGAGCTGCCTCTACCTGCTCATATCCATACAGGGATTTATTGCTCGGAAAAATCACAAAATCTCTATAATACCAAAATTCTAGGAAGTTATTCTATACAAATCCTCAAATTCTATCTTAGGGCTATGTGCTCTAATCAAATTTTTTCTAAATCTAGCTTCTAAGGTTAGTACTAAACTACCTCTGACACCAACTATAATACCCTGACCCCAGTTACCCAGAGTCGGTGCATTATTACGTAACATTGGCATGATCACAAAAGATCAAGTCTCAAAATACCGATTAGTTTAGTATCCTTGGAAACACTAGATATATTCATAAATGTTACATTACATCATAAAGTGAAAAACTACAATAACATGGTCTCCATAGTCCACACTCATATCCCCTTCAGACTATCCCTGCAGGTTAGTCATAAAATATTTCATCACATCCTGGGAAAAATAAAACATAGAAAGGGGTGTTCTCAGATGCTCAGTAAGGATAACAATATAGCGGAAACTTTCATAAATAAATATAAACATTTAAGGCAATGTATAACTAAAACAAAAGCCTTTTAAACATAAACTTCAGCATAATAAGGAAAAAATAAAATGAAATAATGCCATTTACTTATTCACATGGATATTCTACTCATCGAATAATCACATGCAATGTCAAGAACCACTTTCATAGTGATGGAATGCATAATGCCAGACTATCATAACCACATAGTCAAGGCTTTGTGCCAAGACTACAAATAAGATTTTGTCAAGGCCTTGTTCCAATACACTAATTTGTATCATGAGACCTACCGATGCATCGAGGATCTATATAGGGCTTCACCCGTCACATACTAAGTCCAATTCATTCCTTATATGAAAAGGTTTAAATATATCATAAACCATAACATAATAGTATCACATAAAACATGCATAATGGAAACATAACATTTCCACATTTCAATCACAAGATATCAATACAACACATTGATATGATAAAATCATTTTCAATACCAAAATAAAATAAAAGTAAAACTTGGTATTTATTATTCATTTTAAAAAAGTTATGGATTGTAGAGGAAGCCTAAACACAAATAATGGTCACGGTGGTGGAGAAGTCTTTGTCGCCGCATACGTATGACAAAAAACATTCCTTTTTTCATTTATTAGAACGCTTCATATAAAAAGATTCCTTTTCTATAAACTTAAAATTCAAAGGGGTTTATACACCGTATAAAATAAAGTTATGTATAAAACAAAATATGCCTCAATGAAAGGAGATTGAGACGAAGTCCCTTACCTCGTGTCTGACTTGACTTGATCGTTCTTTAACCTCTTGAATAATAAACTAGAGTTTATTTCTAATTGATTAAGAACCTTTTTCAAGTTCATTATTCCCTTTATACCAATTATTATCATGTTATTAACATTATGTAATTATTTAAGCTAATAACGGTTGTTTTGTCGATCTTTGGTAATTGAGTCAAAAATAAACTTCTTATAATTACAAGATGTTCATGTGGTAAAATATCCATTATATCCAGAATTATATTCAGGATGTAGAGATCATAAATATCATACATATCCAAAATATACATTCATTTATAATATTAAATAACATTTATAGGTAAGAAATGAAATGCACCGTTCATGGAGACGGTAAGCCGTACGTAAGCATGAACGCTACTTTCATTTCTATTTAGTATTTAATGGAATGAAATCATAAAGGTATATTATAATTCCAGTATAATATCATATATAATATTGTTTACTCCATCCTTTATACATCTCACATGTGGCATTAACGATTCAAATCACTTTGAGGGGGCGGTAGTCCGCACCTCCTAAAATTAAATTATCGTGTTTACCCATAATGGAAATCATAAAGGTATGACATAAATGAAAAACACAGAATAATAAGGAAAACCTAAACATAATATATATCATATATAAATATAGTTACATATTAATGGCCACTGTGAGAGTTGTTAAAAGAAGATTGAACAATCATCGTTTTGTGAGGCAGTAATTCGCCACCCACAGAAACAATATGTTCTTTAACCATTATATGAAGGTTTGTGTAAGTTTAAATCAAATAATTCTCATAAAAACATCCTAGTATATTTAATATACTAGTGTTGTTACTAAATAAAGTAATAAAAAGAGTTTATAGGGTTGGTGAAGTAAAATAAAACAAAAGAACATAATAGAAGACATTACCTTAAAATCGGGTAACTCTTTTTGATTTTAGCCAAAGGATTCCTTGGGAAGCCTTCTGCCCAAATTAAGGCTTCTAGGAGTAATAGAGGGAAGTTGAGAGAGTATTTGGGCAGAGGTTGGCTAAGCCAAATGGCTTTGAAGGTGTGAATAAGGTGGTACAGGTGGGGACCTTTTATAAGAGGAGAGGAGGGGCACTCTTGGAAAGTCATGAAATATTACTTTATTATGAAATGATTTTCAGATTTTGAAGGTCCCACAATAATATATTTCGATTATACGATGATAAGGGTTAGAAATATACCCATCCAATAGGTTTTAGACAAGTGTAAGTCTTATATTTTACCTTAACTTTTCATTTTATTTAAATGTTTCATTAATGAGGTAATCGTTGTATCATCATGGTGTCATAAATAAATTTATTTATTTAATGCCTAAAAATTTAAAAAAAAAACCATGATTTAGTAAATCTTTTTATCTTTCCAATTAATCTATGTAGTCGAAAAGTTAACTTATATAACCCCATGTAATACGTTTTTTGGTAAAACAACACATGTTTGTGACCATTTTATTTTTACTTTAAATAAAAAGTTATTAATGTCATTTTCTTACCCAAGTGGATCCATTGGGTCCCCAAGTTGACCCATGGATTTTCTTGGTCGGTAATGACTCATCCAACATTGGTAGGACAAGTGTAAAGGTAATTTCATATTGTTATAACATTATATTTACCTTAAATTGCACTAATTACCTTTAATCGTGATTAATAAAACTTAAAAGTTTCTATTCAACAAAAAAAATTCATTTCATTGAACCAAATTTTACTTACTAATGATAACCATGTATGTCGGATTTTTGAAATTCAATTCACAGAACTAGTAAAGTTTCATTTAAATGTAAAATTAGTTTTTTAACTACCACTTAGTGGTTTCACTATTCATCAAAAAATGAAGTTTCTTAGAACAATACCAAAAATCCACCCTAAGATATAATTGATATTCAAAAATGATTTCTATTTTACAAAATTCAAAACATATAATTTTCATTAATTAATTTTATAATTAATTCCCATTGTCAAAACAAATAGCGTGTTTTTAAGAAACAATATCAATCAAAAGATTGAAAATTGTTTATGTCTAATTTCAAAGTGAAATTAATTCTAATGACCACCATTGGATAAAATGGTAAAATTATATTCTAATTATACTTTAAAACCACTAAAAAGTATAATTTATCACTATAAATTGTTTTTATTAAAAATGTAGTTTTTAAGTATTTTTCACTATTCATTGAAAATTGGAAGTTCTTGGAAAAATACCAAAAATTAAACATAGGCTAATTTAGATATTCCAAATACAAAAATGAAGTCCATTATGAAATAAAAAATTTATATAATTTCAAAATCTAGGTATTACTATTCATAACGGCTACTTTGATTGGTTGCGGTGTGTTAGAACTCGAGGTTACGTACAACACACGTTGCTCTATTATTCAAAGAGAATCATACCATGGAAGCTTTGGGTGTTACATTGGGTGTTTTTTTTTAACATAATGGGTCATTTGGAATTGTAAATGTAAACTTAGTGTTTTATTGATGTTTGGTAATGCTTTTAGACATGTAAATTTAAAAGTCATTTTTGGGACTTCTTACTCAAGAGTAATGTTTTTTTTGACCCTTAGAAGTGATTGTGTTTTGGAAAATGTATATATATGGGGAAACATTATATTATGGATTTCCCTTTGGGGTTATGGTATATTTATGTCTATGTTTGCGGTATCCAAGTACAACGGCGATGGAGGATCTATGTCACGTGTGTGTTGGCCCCCTACTTACACAGTATTATTACTATCACTATGGATTCATGGGTTTCCTTTAGATGTTCAAGTAACAAGAGCTTACCATCCCTGATTAGTTGGGTTTGTACCAACTGGTATATATAGAGGCCAGGTGGGAAGTTCTGCTGGTTTTTTCTTGAGGGCGATCAGTTGGTTATAGACTATGGGGCTTCACCATATGTCGACAGGTGGTTCTGAACCAAGTACGTCTAGGGTTTGTCTAGGGGTTTTTAGTATCAACCATGGTTATTATTATTTTGATCATTTATCTTCTACTAAACTATTTTATTTCCTACTTTCACTATTTACCTATTCCATTTCAGCATAGCCTTAATATTATATGTCTTGGTTTTTGTTTATGTAATGGAAATTGGTATTAGAAATGATTTGTAGTGCGTGTTGGATTTTTAGACTAGGAAATGAGGTTGTTTATTTAAAATGTGAAAACCATATTTTCATAACTGTATTTCAAAAAAAAATAATGGTTTCTTTTTAGAAAGAATATTCTCAGATTTAGTGGTTTATTTTAGGCTTCCCTATTGATCATTTTAGTACTGACACATATCTTATCACTCAAGTTGTAGTTTTATCTTTTGGTTCAGGTTTCTTTGTAGGTGATCATTGTTGGAGCACAGTTAATCTTACAATAAGAAGTTACCAAAAGGAAACATGGATATCATGTGAAAGTGGTTGAGTTTTTTCCATTTTATTTTTCAGTCTTCTTGGTTGTATTTTGTATCTTAATTTACTATTTATTTATTTATTTTCGTTTTTTCTTCATGTGGCTTGTTTGTTTATATTTAGTTATCTGGTCTTAGTTATTTTATTTTGGTCTAAATCATTATCTCATATATTCTTTGATGCTCAGCACTAATTGTCATCCTGAGGGAATCAAGAACACCCCTCAGGATATGTCGCGGACCGGGTCAGGTGACCCATTCAGGGTAGGCTTGGGATGGTTTGTGATAAGAGTTCCTAAGGAAATGTGGGGTAAATGGCCAAAATACCCTTTAAAAACTACCAAATAGTGCACTGGCTAGTCGATAGACCTGTAATGGCTAGCTGGTGTGACTACAAAAGCATGTTATAGTTATTATTCCTACCCTTGGGACCTTAGTCTACACATGTAGCCACTATGGACCCTAAAAAACACCTCTAACTCAGAGAAAAACATGCCTTGACAAGCTTCATCAAGGATCATCTAGAATTTTAAACAAAATTTAACCTTTAATAAGGGATAGGATTTATAATACATATCAAACATCATTTTTTTCTTATATCTACTTTCCCTCTCTCCATGTTATTTTTCATGGAAAATGATCATATATTTCCATGCATTGGTCGGCGTCTTGATGAGTAGTGGTGCAGAGTAGTAGAAAAAACATCAACAAGTGGAGATGAATCTAAATGAAAATAATAGTGAACATGGTCTTATTTTATTATATATTAGTAGAGGATTATATTTTTACACTAAATGATAAGGATGTAGAAATTGATGGTTGTGATAGGAGGGGGTTATAGTGGGTATCAGTGGGCGTAATGGTGTCGGTAGTGTGTGACTCCAAATGACAGTGGGTCTGGCATACCATAGTGGATGTGAGAAATTATGAAGATGTAGTTTCCAGTAGTTCTTAAGGGTGGAATTCATGGCCTAGATGTAAAAATTCATGTGAGAGAAGCTAGTTCAATGCCCCTAGACATCTAATCCTTCATTGGTCAAATGGTATCCCACCTGCCATATAGTGATTGGGGGTCATTGAGGGTTGGAGGGATTATCCCACTGGAGGTTCAAGAAGGCCTAACCAAGCTGGGATTGGTGATGTAAAGGCATGGCTAACCATCCTATCTAAGAATACAGGACCAAATTCTCAGACCTTGCTTTCTAGGTAACCAGGGCATTTGGCTAGGCTTGTGATAGGATTGAGTCAAATATGCCTGGCATTACGCAAGGAAAGAGGAGGAATTAGGTGAAAAAACATGTTTGTGTCCCCATAACCTAAACCCTATTCCCATCAGGTTCACCACCATGCCTCCCTTGAGTGCTTTTATCATCATCCATCATCATTATCTCTGTCAAGAAAAGATATTGTGCATGAACCACTACTTCCTACTAAACCTTCCATGTCTACCATGTACTAATGATTATAAACCATTTTCATATGATATCCATTCCTTTTTCACCTCTTTTTCATCCAGCCTGCTGTACGAGCTTCCATCACTAAACCACTATCCATTGTAAATGCTTGTGATGTTTGTTCTTCATAAGAGAGGAAAGATTCATAGAAACTGAGGGAAACTAGAGCCAACGTAATTCTAGCTACCTAAAAAATCATTAAAAACACATCCTTTTATGAACATGTATAATAAAGGAATTTATAATGATTTTTAAAGGGATTTAAAATTCTCAATTCAACACATAAAAAATATTTCATTAAAATATTCATTAAAGCCACTATAACTCATTTAAATGGATAAATCGAGAACTTATCCCATAAAAAACGATCAAATTGATTAAATTCTATAAATTTTTGAGTAATTTGGATGTGATAATTATAAATAAAACCACATAAGTATGGGTTAATTAAAATAACAATTTTTCATACTTCATGGTGGATCACTGATGCTTCAACGGTTCCTCCTCATTCTCATGAACTCATCATCTCTATAAAGAATAGATTATCCAATTCTCATATAGGGTTTAGGTATTATAATAGCGTAACCATATTAAGAAGTATAATTGTCATATTTATAGTATAAAAAATAATTCAACTAATATAAATATACATATACTCAAAAAGGCTCAGTCCCTAGTCTAAAGCCAAAAAATTTAGATTATACATATCTTAATAAAACATCACATTCCTAACATAGTCATGATATCAGAATTTATATACAAGGATATTTTTAATAGATATTAATTTT
The DNA here is from genome assembly GCA_963277665.1 of Viscum album. NCBI lineage: Eukaryota > Viridiplantae > Streptophyta > Magnoliopsida > Santalales > Viscaceae > Viscum > Viscum album. The sequence goes on along the minus strand of OY728119.1, from coordinate 366,512,789 downwards.
TCATTTGTGTGTGGACTAAAAATATTATTTTAAAAAAATACTAAATATTTTTTGAAGGCCCACGAATCTTCCAAAAATGAACTAGTTACACAATCACCTTTATAAATTTTACTAAAAATATTAAACGGGATTAAATGAAAAAATTGGTTGCTACATCCTTCCCAACATCAAGTAATTTAATCATGAAAAATAGAAAATCACATAAATATGCATGGTTACCAATATTTCATATGACTCTATGAATCCCCAAAACTATATTGAATATTCCTATAATGCTACCTGACACACGCTAATGGAATCACTCTCCCATGAAGGATATTCGATTTTCCATCCCCAGACGTCAATGGGTTCTCTAAAAAGGTGATCTCATACTTGATTTCACACTCAACCCAATAGATTATGTATGATGTATCATGAACATACCACCTTAGTTTTGATATGTGGATTATGTTATGCACTTCTTCCAACTATGAGAGTAATTCCAATTGACACTCCTACCTTACACAATACCCAGAATATCTTAATGAAAATTAGATATATATTTCTTCTTAGATAAAATAATTTCAAGTTTTTCATGTATGTACCTTCAGGAACACATGATCTTCCTCCTTGAACTCTAAATGAGGAACCCCATGCCAACACTCCAAGTTCTAGTGCTAAAAACACTTTCTTTACACATAGGATTTGGTTCAAGCTAAAGCAAACCAAGATAAATAAATACACTTATTCCATTATTTAACATGAATATTTATTTTATCTCATTCAATTTCTCAAAAAATTTAGGAACCAAAGGTTTAGTGTATTTAATGATTAGATATATAAATAACTTATTTTACAATACTTTTGAAAATTTCTCCGTAATTGAACTGCACTAGACCTCCCTGTAGACTTCTCATAAGTTATACTCATCTTCGTAACCCTATAATGGAACCATAATAAATGGGTGGTATCAATTTCTTAGTAAGGAAAAAACTCTTCAATACATCAGAAAATGATAGATTATAAACATATGAGAAAACTTAAACATGGGAGAAATATCATATTAAAAATAACATATAACAATAATATTTTTCCATAAATTATAATATAAGCATATGTAATCCCAAATGATCAAACATATACCATAGAATAATATTTCCTATTTTGAAATAATCATCATCATCCATGGATTGTAACATAGGCATCTAACTTAGAGATGTAGAATAAGAATAATCATAGGAAATAATAACATTATGAATATATCTATTCACATCATGTCCATGATCAATCTTGTGAAGATATATAACCACATCATTCTCATGCTCAATAATGTGATCATAGTTTATTTCATCATGTCCACATTCATTATTTTGAACAAATATAACTAAATCATGTTCACACTCAACATCATTATCCTTTGTGATATAAAACCTTACCCAAAACATTATTTGGTGATATAGGACCCCAACCATCAACATCCATAAATATATTTTCCAAATGATACAAAAAATTTATTATTTCATTAAAACTCATGGGAAAATGGGATTCATATCAAATATAAATGGCATCGCAACGCATGATATTAGAATTACATAGATTGATGGAAAAAAATCAATCACCCAAAATGGGTATTTAATAAAGACATTTAGAGAGTTATTTATGAAAAAATACACTAAAGTTGATGGATATCATTGAAAAAAGATGAAAATGGAATAGAAATAACGAAAAAATATTTCATATAACATTTTCGGCATTATTAATGAAGTTATAAGTTACATTAAAAACATTATTTCAAGAAGTTGATTTTTTTAAAGAGGTTATTTTAAAAGGAATCTAAAAAATAGATCCTTGAAAATACATAAAGGATTATTTAAGTAAATGTGTATTAGAAGATAAAATGTATGATCGGGAAAGGAAAAACCTTTTCAAAATTTAAAAAAAATATTTCTTTATTAAATCACATGTCCTAAAAATATTGATAAATCACCACATTAAAAATGTGTAAAGAAAAATTTAAAGATCACTAGAAACAATAATTAATCTAATTTCAAAATAAGAAGTATAACATCGATGATAATTGTTAATATAAATATGAAATATAAGGATCTTATAAAGAGATGATGAGAATTATTCTTAACATCGTCAAATTTTATAAAAAAACATTATAGAATATATATTTTCAATGAAATTATAATTATATAGAAAATAAGGATTAAATTAAATATAATATCATTATAGGATATAATAAAACAATTTTTTTAAAACTATATTCAATGATGAATAATTATGAATCTAGAAAAGAAGTTGAGTCAAAAAAAACCATACCATTTACTACTGAATTACATGAAATATAATTAAAATATTATTTAATAATAATAAAAATAGTAATAACATGTTTAAATACCTTATTCATATCAATTACCCAATATACTCTTCAATTATAATCATTTTTTATATATTTATTAGTTAGTTATAGGTTAGTTTTTTCATCAGATTTTAGCGATTTGGATTGTTTCATGCATGCATTAAAATGTATATGTTGATTCATGTTTTCTGATAATAATTTAATAATTACTATATTAAATATTATGCTATAAAATTTTATTTTTATTTTTTTATAAATTTTTAATTTGATCCCAGGAGAGTTTTATTCCCGATTTATGAAGATGAAATCGTTAACGAGCATGATTTAACTATTTTTTATAAACAAAATTTTATATATTGATAATGATTTAAATATGAATATAACATTTATAGAACCTTAATAATTTCACTAACATAATTTTAATTAATCATATAAAAAATTATAATAATCCAAGTATGGTGTTTATAAAAAATAAATGTGTCTTTTCATTGAGGAGATAGTCTATACATACACATGAATGACATTTTTATATCTATTGTATGGTAAAAAGATTCAAATTGATTTATCATTTCATAATCTTAACTATGTTTTAAGTATAATATTTATTTATTAAATACAAATTTTTAAAAATTCATGTAATGTTTTAATGAAAAATAAATCTCTTAATTCATGGAAGTTGTAATCCAAACATAACATGAATGATATTTTCAGTTTTCTAAGAAAAATGGAAAAGTTCGTTAAGGGTAATTTCAAATATATAATGAAATTGTATTATAATAATAATATTTATTTCATTATCTTCTAATGGGTAAAATATATTAAAGAATATTTATAATAATATTAAATGGAAGAATTATTATAGAGTATAGAATACTTATGTAAAGGGATTTGATTTTTTCTTGGAAACCTTCTTGATTTATAAGGTATTTGGGAACAATATAGGGAATAGAACATGAAAATTGTGGGAAAGGATAATTTGGAAAGGAAATGAAGAATATTATAAGCTATAATTAATTTTTTTGGGGACTCTTTGATGGGGTGGTGGGTGGTTCCTTTTATAATTGAATGGAATGGAATTTTGGTATATACCCATAACTTTATATTAAAGGAATTTCATTTTCAAAGGAATGTTGATCTTAAAGAGGAAAATAATAGATTAGTGATCATAATTGGTCAATACACCTCTCATACAAATAAATAGCGGGATGTTTTTTGAGATATTTAGGCTTTTTTTAATTTAACTTTTTACCATGATTTTATTTTACCATGGTAACTTTTTTTAGCCACAATAAATAATTTGTGTGATAAAAAATGAAATTAACATTATTAACTAATTTGAATACACTAATTATAAATATGAAAATAATTTTATCTATTTCTTTTTCTAGAATTGATAAATATTAATTTTAATGTAAGTGCACATAATACATAGCAATAATTTTAAGAAAAATATATCTTCTAAGAATAAAATGAACTTATAAATTTCATAGTAATAACTATTGGGTGTATATTAACTAGTTTTATAGTTTATATTTTAAAAAATAATAATTAAAATAATTACATAACCCTATTATAAAAAAATAAATATCATATAAAAATATAAATTTTAATTAAAATACATTTTTATGCATAAGTTGATTTTATAAGTTATTTGTCTAAACTAATTGAATTTAATAAATGTATTTGTATTAAAAATGGAGTTTAATTTTATTTAAAATTAAAAATGTGAAATGTTTAAAATACATTTGAAATATATAAATGACTTATTAAATTGAAAATTAAATGTTTTTTTCATCCTTACTTCCACTAACATACCCCCTTAATATATTTACGTAATACCAAAGGTTAAGATAAGATCTGGTGGTAGTCACAGGTCTAAATTCAACTATCATGGATCTTTCATCAATTTCAATGGTAATCAACTTCTCTCAAAAATGATTTCAATCAAACTATAATTGTTGGTATTCATCTTGGGCTTGGTCTAGGGAAATCCCTAAATAAGATACCTCTCATCCAAGTATAGAAAAATTATCTTCATAAGGAATACTAATACTACCTGATGCCATTTTAATAATTTTTTTACATATATTTAATAATTTCATTAATTTTATTTATACTCGATAATTTAAAGGTAATAATATAATAGTAAAAATAAATAATTATATTTTAAACAATCATAGTTTCATTTTAGTTTAGTGTTGTGTGTGAAATAGTAGATTCAATATAGTATTTATTTAAAGGGAAAGTTAATAAATAAAAAAATAGGTCATTACATCCCTCCTCTTAAATAAATTGTAACCTAATAACTTTTGTTATCACTTGATTTTTTAAATAACTAAGGATATAAAAAATATATACTCGAATAAATATATAATTTTTGGAGAGATATCAACCTTAAAATATTAGTTAACATGTATTTTTCCTCAAAACATTATCAATAATATTTTACTTTTCTCTTAACATTTAAGTTAACCTTCCCCCATGATTGGGTATCATGACTCTTATAATAGAATTAGTTTCCCTAGTGATTTTACAGTTAACCTTTCATTAATAGATGATTATAGGTTTGTTTTGAAGTATTATATGTGATTTACCTATTTTGGTAATTAATTCGGAATCTATAGAGATAAAAAAATCCATTACTAAAATCATATCAAAATCATCTAAAGGAATAATTAAAATGATTTTCAAGAAAACCATTCCTATAAAGATAATCTTGGGATATAATAAACATAAAATAGGAATTTTTCTATGATAATGAAATCATCAGGTTGGTTATTTAATAACCTTAGAAACAACTATAGATATACTAGGGTGCCTAGAATAAAAATCCAACAAGGAATCCCCAAATATATAGTAGAGGATAGGTGTACCTTAATTATCATGATCCACTTTAAGTGATTATCATAGTGTAAGTTGTTCCTTGTTCCCAAGGTCTAGGAGTTTATTTTTGCATATTATCCATGGTAGTCAAGGTTTATGGCATCAATTTATTTAATTCCTAAACTCAATGATTTTGAAGCACTTATATGAGGGTGGTGCATAGTTGGTACCTTGATACCCTATATTATATTAGTATACATATTATATATCTTTTAAAATCAAGAGCCTAATGTACAATACATTCACTCTTGAAAATTTTAGTCCTTTTAGATATTCCACTAGGTAATTATTCCCACATTTTTTATACTTAGGAAGTTAAATCATTTTTCCTCCATGATATTTATCCTAACAGCATCCATCAAACTTAAACATTATCTCATTTAGAGTTTTATTAAATTTCACTAGGTTCAAATAGATAATAATAACTTAATATATGTGGTTATTCATAACCACTATATGTATCACTCCATCTCTTATCTTGTTCGGTTGCTCATTCAAAAAAATTATACATTGTCCAATGCATCCATTATTTACCCAATTTCTCCTTAATCTAGCCATTAATTTATCAAAATAAAGTTAGGGTATAATAAGATTAATAAATTCATAAAGGGAAACTATAAATATATAATAATTAACTCATAAATGGAATTTAAAATATAACTTATGAATATCAAAGTTTCAATCTTGGTTATTCATGACCATAATCTTATTAGGTTCTATAACCTAACTAGAAAAATATTACATTATAAAATTCCCTCTAAATCCTTTATAATGGTTTTTAAAGATCATGTGAATTAATTAAAACATATCCCCTAGGAGTGTCAAACCAGTTCTGTAGTTATGTTTCTTTTTTATGCACCATGTACATATTGAATTAACACTCAACCAAAATTTTCATGGTGAGTAACCCTAGAAGGATCTACATAATATCCTCCATACAATTATTTATATCTAGAAAGGTATTTCATGGATATGAAATGGAATAATCCTTTAATGAAATTTCAATATTTTATCTTGTACTTAGACTTATCCTAATGTTTCTCACAAATTTTCTCTGATCTTAATCTAAAAAAACTAAACTATCCCCCAAAAATAACTAAACCCCTCTTTAATGCCAATTGCGGTACCCAAGACCCATACTCATGGGTGTGGTACCGAAAACATTTTTTTCATAGTTTCTTTGATACCAACAGACACAACAAAAGATAAATAAGAACACTTAATCAATTATTTTACATGAATGACCATTATATATCTCACATTTCAAAACCCTGAGAATTAAATATTTAAGGTCTTCAAAGACTTATTTTACCACACTTGTGAGTATTTCCCTATAATTAAACCACCCTAGACCCCTTGATAATTATATGAATTTATACTCATGTTTATAAACTGGGGAATGGAAACATAAGAAGGGGATGACCTCAAATTCTCAGTATTAGATAATTCATCAACATGTCATCATAAGCATTTGAGAAATCATAATCACAAGAGAAATATCACATTAAAAAGAACATGGAACAGTAATATTTTTCAACAAAGCATAATATGAGTAAATACAATCTATATTGATCAAACGCATACCATAGAATTAGTGTGCAACATCATGAGACAATAATCATAATCCATGGATCATAACATAGGCATGTAACATAGAAATGTGGATAATCATAAGAATAATAAATCATAACATTCTGATCATACCTAACCACAATATTACCAGGATAATTATTATTAAAAAATCTAATTGTATCGTGTTTATACTTAATCCTGTGAACATAGATAATTCCATCATTCCCATGCTCAATCTTGTGAACAAAGTTAACTGCATCATGTTTACACTCAAAACCATTATCTCATATAGCATGATTCCTAAAAAAATAAATTGGAGTGATATATAAGACACCAACCATCAAAATTAATAAATTCTGTTTCTATAAGATACTATTCATTCATAATTTCATTAAAACCCCTGGAAATAAAATGGGTTTCATATAATTTACAAATGGTATTACATAATGTAAAATCCAAAGTAGACTGATTAATACAAAAAAAATCAATCACCCAAAAAATATAATTCATAAAGGAATTTAGATAGTGATTTATGAAAAATTACTCAAAAGTAGATGGATATCTTATAGATAATGAGGAAAATTGAAGTGACATCATGAGAATAGATTTCATAAAAAATTAACATTATCTTAAAAATAAAAATTTAAAAGTTACTTTCAAAACATTCTTCCGAGTGGTAGATAGGAAAAAAATTAAAATAATATTTAGAAAGTAATTTCTATATCTGATAATTAAAAATAAGTAATGGTTTACCTGATTAAATTTAAAGTGGATGATAAAATATAATATCGGGAAAGGAAAAAAACCCTTTCAATATTTTTTCTTAAATACCTTTGTTGAATCCCACATCATAAAAAGAGTGATATATATTTTATTATAATAGAGATAAAGAGTAGTATAAATATAATCACAAATAATATTTATTTAGATGTCAAAATAATAAGTGGTACATTAGTATGAATATTGGATATGAATATATAATATAAAACACTTATATTTAGAGAAGGTAAATTATTTATAACATCATCAAATTTCATGGAGAAAGAAATCCAAAAAATAAGATATATTTGTTGTGAAACTTTAATTCCACAAAAAATAAGTAGTAAATGAAATATAATATCAAAATTTTATAAACTAAAATAATCTTGTAAAACCATATTTAAGAAGGAATAATTATGACTCAAGAAAACAAGTTGAGTCCAGAAAACTCCTTATCCTTTACTCCGAACATCCATGAAATATCCTTAAAATCATATATGATAAACATAACTATATTATTAACCTACTTAAAAAAATTATTTATATTCAATACCCCATATACTCATCAATTATAATCATTTAATATTTAGTTATAGTTTATTTACATCATCAGGTGTTAGCAATTTTGATTGTTTCGCGCATGCAGTAAAATTTCATTGTGGATTTCTATTATTTGATACCAATTTAATAATAATTATATTACCCAAGGTACTATTATGTATTATTTAAAATGGTTTATAAATTTCTAATTTCATCCCATTATAGTTTTAGTCATTTTTCTATGAATGAAAAATCAGGGATGATCTTGATTTGGTAATTTTTAACAAAAAAATTGTATATATATTTATAACAAGTTAAATATTAATATAAACTCTAATGACCCTTAATAATGTCATAAAATATTTTTAATTCATTATATAAATTTATATAATCATTCAAAAATGGTTTTTATAAAAAATCAATACGTAATAACATTGAGGTGGTAGTATACATATACACACAAACTAGGTTTTAGTTTCCAACGAATCGTAGGAAGGTAGAAGATAATTTATCTTTTAAGAATATTATTCATGTTACAAATATCATATTTAATCATTAAATACACATTTTTTACTATCCATGTAAAGTAGTGATGAAAATTAAAATATGTTTCTCATGGAAACAGTACTCCACACATAACATGAAAACTTTTTTTCTTTTTCTAAGAAAATGGGAAAACATAGTAAATTGTTATTATACATATTAAAAAACATTTCAATATATAAATTATAAATTTTTCATTATATTTGAATGTGTAAAATATATTTATTAATTGGTAGAAGAATAATAAATTGAAGAATGATTATATATGAGAAAATACATATATGGAGGAATTTGATTTCTCCTTAGAAACCTTCTTGATTTAGAAAGGATATGGGAAAAATCTAGGGACGAGAACATAAATAATGTGGTATAGAATTATTTAGTAAGTAAATAAATCATATTATATGGATGTATTCTAATTTTTTTTGTATATTTTATGGGGTGGTGGGAGTCTCCTTTTATAATTGATGGGATTGAAATTTTATAAATATTTAAAAACATTATATTAAATACAAGTCAAGTTAAAATGAAGGTGTATCATAAAGTGTAAAATAATGGATAGAGGATAAATATTGGTAAATTAACCTATCATATGAAAAAATAAGGGATAAGGTTTTCATAAATTTAGGTGTTTTTCCTTTAATTTAACTTTTTATCATAATTTACTTTAAACATGGTAACTATTTTTTTAACCTCAATAACATATTTTTATGATGAGAAATTAAATTTACCTTTTTTATTAATTTCAATATTCTGATTAAAAATATGAAAATAATTTTATTCATTTCATTTTCTAAAAGTGATAAAAATTAATTTTAACATAATCACACATAACGCAAAAAAAACAACTTTAGGGAAAATATCTCTTCCAAGAATAAAATTAATTTATGAATATCCTAATAATAACAATTATATGTATGTTAAATTATTTTATTATGTATATTATTGATAAATTTTATTGCAAAAATAATTTGAAAAAAATATAAAAAAATCACAGGGTGTAAAAATAAATTTTTTAATAAAATAAATTTTTATACATAAAATGTTTTTATTAGTTATTTTGATACACTAATAGAATTTATCAATAATTTGGTAATAAAATGGATTTTATATTTCATTAAAACATAAAATGTGAAATTTATAAAATATATTTGATATATATAAATTTCATATTACATTAATAATTACATGTTTATATCATCGTAACTTTTATATACATAACCCTTCAATAACTTTTCATAATACCTAAGGATAATATAAACTTTCATGGTAGTCATGGGTGCAGGTTCAGCTAGCATTGATCTTGTGTAAATTTCAATGATATTGAACTTCTCTTCAAAATGATTTATAACAAACCATAATTTATAGAGTTCATCTTATACTTGGTCGAGGGAAAATCCTAGATAAACTACCTCTCATCCATGCTCGGAAAAATTTGCTTCATAAAGAATACTTATGCTTCAAATACATTTTTCTATATATATTTCATTATGTCTTTACTTCTATTTATACTCACTAATTTAACACCTATATTATAATGGTAAAAAATTAAAAAATGTATCACGTTTTTATTTTATTTTGGTACTGTGTGTGGAAAAAACTATTCAACAATGTATTTATTTAAAATAAAAATTAATAATAAAATTTTTGTGAATTTTACCAAATTCCATTATATTACATTCACATTGTAATTATGATGTATCAAATATATCCTCATATACTTCTTTATCACCTTTAACTTCACTATTTCCAAACACACAAGTGTTGGTCCCATAAAAAATGACTCATCACTCTCTATTTAGAAAGGGGGATACCTAAATTATCACACAAATAGGGCATAAAAAGGTTTTATTTTGATATTGGAGTGGTAGTATTTATTTTATAAAAACTCTACTAATAGTATATGATCAATCCATCTCCTACCAAAATCAACCACATGAGCCCACAACATATCTTAGTGATCCATAAATGGTTTTATAATTCTTATCATATTTCTATAGGTGGAATGTCATACTAAATCACAAATGGGTACCAAAATCCTTTAAGAATCCCATTCATGGCTGGGAAATTAATCAAGTGTCACAGTCAAAGATAATCATCGAAGGATCCTTATTCAACTATATGATCTCATTAGTGCATAGGTTTCCTAAGTTTTCTACTAAAATCTATTTTTGAATTGGATGAAAGTGTGTTGACATGGTTAATTAAACAATGATCACCTAGATAGCATCATGAACCATATCAAAATGTGAAAACTTGTTCAAAAAATTCATCAATGTACTATTCCAATTCTACTTTGTAACCAAAAGTGGTTGGCTCAAACCATAGGGAACCTAGTGTTTAGCCTTATCCTACTAAAAGGTGACAAATCATAATATGAAATTTGAAACACTTCGCTTCATACCTAGTCCCCAAAATTATAACATAAAATCTTGGTACATCATCATCACACTAGGATACAATGATAAAGGGTGAGTATAATATACCCTCAGTACCTCTTCACATAACTCAACTAGAACCATGGTCTTCCCCTATAAGAGAATAACATGCTCTATACCTTTATAGAAATCATTACGTGCATTATGTGATAATATCAAATCATGAAATTCATTGAAATTTATAGATCTAAGTTGGTCCTCCCTCACTCTATTAATAAGTTTGAGAAACACCACCATGGAAAAAATGTAATAAGATTATCTCTCTTCCATAAAGACAAACTAAATTGTGGCTAGTTACTCATAAACCCCATGTACCAACAAAGCATAATATTTCTAGCTAAGGGAATGAGTCACTATGTTTACCTTCCCTGGATTATAGACAATATAAATTTTATAATCCTGTAGGAACAAAATTTATTTCCCCTACCTTAGGTTAAAATCTCTGTAGGTGAATAAATACCTAAGAATATTATAACACACATAAAGAACAAATCACTCCCTAAGAAATTATTGTCTCTAAGTCTTTATGGAAAACACTTCTGCAACATGATTTAAATAGTGATTCATATATTTCTACTAATTTCACCTCATTTTCATGAAAAATATAAGAAATCACTAACTTCCTTTTCATTAATAAATATCTAACCAAGGCTCTAGAAGCATATTAAAACACCATATACTCAACTCCTTCCAATGGAAAATGTAAAATACTGGTGTTGGTCAGCCTCTACTTTAGTTTTTCAAAATATCTCTAATAACTCTTAGACTATATGAATGTATTCCCCTTTTGGGAAAGGTAATTCATACAACATACAATCATAGTGAAGTCCATCACTAATTTCTGGTAATATCCAGATAACCCAAGGAAAATTCACACCATGAAATCAATCTCAGGTGTCTATCAATACAATGGTTATTTAATTTTTATGGGGTTATCTAATACTCTACCCTCTAATATAAAATTACATGGCAAATAAACTTACTAAATTTGGAATTTTTACTTTAAGATTTTCCCTAATAGTTAGTTCTCTTGAAGAAATATTATATCTATCCTCAGATACTTGATGTTCTCTCCCTCTATCTTGAAATAGATGAGCATATCATATATATAGAGTGGAACAAACTCGTCTAGGTCTTATTAACATCCATCTTTTCTATATCCACCTTCAGAGCCTAAATAAAATGATATCTAGACATGAGATCAATATTTTAGAATTGCTTCACATCTTTTATCTAGTAAAAGATATCATCGATCCTTGTAAGAAGGTATTTGTGATTAATATCCACCAAGTTCAAATTAAAAGAGTAAATGAAAAGCCTAAATCTCTCATATGTCTTATTAAAAAACAAAACTTGTGCTTACTATGGGGATAAAGTGGTTTTGATGAAAATTTTCTCCAAATGTCAACAAATTTTATTTTAATCTTCTTAAGCTCAATAAAAACCATCTGATAAACTGCAAAAGAAATTTGTATGCTCTTGGGGTGGAAATAAATATTGAAATAACCCTATAGGTGTAGGGGGGACCTTAGAATATATTATATGAAAACACCCATGAAATTATCTATAATATATATAAGTGTATCCATTAAATCAATTTAAAATTCACAAAATCAATATCTCAAGTTATTAGTAAATTATTTTAATTTTATTGAGGGTTTCCCACACACATCCTTCCAAAGGGTATCAATCGTGAGTAAAAGTGAATATTTACCCATATATATGATAGGATAAAACCTTATAATAATATAAATCTAAAAAATCTTGATATTGGATAACTATTCCATACCATGGATAATATCATAAGGTTTCCATATCTTTAAATGATGAGATCCTAGGACAACCTTGCATTATTGAGTGTAGGTTCACACTAATGGAGGATAGGATTGAGAGAGTTATTTTACTCTTTAAGAGTCTCTAGTTGTAACACCTCATCCTGGATCACTCGATGAACTATAACTAGACTATAATACTACAAGGCCTCTCGCATTCCTCCTCATACACCAAAGGTTGCCGAATAGCGGTGAGGGCTTATGAAGACAATGTTTGGTGAATATGCCCACATATTAGAGTACTATAATAGTGGAAATATAATTACATTGATAACATATAGATATAAATATCAAAACTATGGTTATATCAAATATATAAATACAATACTAGATACAATAATAAATAAATGTTTCACACATACCAAACCAGATCCTATTTGTATGGATCATATATAATATGTACCAAACAATAAAATAAAATAGATGTTCATAGACTATCCCCCATATGGTCATGATTCCTACCCAGTCCTATCATCAAACTCTTATATAGGATGCCAAATAATATGCATGAAACAATATCAAGCCTTGACCAAAACCTGTACCTATTAACATGAATCGTGTACACTCGGGTACCCAAGTTTCCTGGTGTCTTGAGAAGGGTGTTAGTACAACTTAGTAAACCACCACCAATTAAATCCCTAAAATAACCAGTGTGATAATAGTGGATATAACAATTATCAAGGTAAATAGTCATAAAATATCCATTTAAGCATTTAAACTAAATTCATAACATAAATGTTGAACCTAAGGGTCATATTTACTCCAATAATGGTACATACCAACTTCAACCAATGTCGGGGTGTCTCTAAGAAATTAATGAATAATGTACCAATTGTCTCCCAACTGAGGGTGATATACCCATCCCTAGTCCAAAAGAATCATCTAGTGGTAATATACCCATCCCTGGCACCCCATCATCCACTTGGGGTTCGTTTTCACCATGGGATTAACTATTAGCCCCTCTATCCCACTAGGGTCATATTAAAAATGGGTTAACCATTAACACTAGCATCACCCAGGGTCTATTTTCACCATAGGATAACCATTAATACTAGTATCCTCTAGGGGACATGTTCACCATGGGTTGTTTCCCTCGAAATCTGGGGATGAACACATTGATGGAAGGTTCAAACGTTCTGATCGGTTTCTAACGGGTTTGTTCGTAGAACCGGAAACATCCAATGATTCCACATCCATTCGGACCTACTTTCCAAAGTTAGGTGCTCATTAGTTTGTGGACTGATGAGGCTAAGGAATTTTCATTGGTCGAGAGGATGGGAGGTCGGACTCATCACACCTTTTTTAGGGGAATTATTGTCTACTCCAGGACTCTCTTTATAGATTTAAGTTATGTTCGTGAATCCTTATTACATTGCCAAGTATAAAATGAGTTTTCCTTTCAGATCTAACAATCAATTATTAAATATATAAGAAATTTAGAGAATCTTTTGTATGTATTCGAGGTTCTTCATCGATATAGAATCATTTGTATTTTTTAGAGATTCTTGGTCAATGGTACCCTTAGACACATTTATACAGAAGTATTTGGTCATTATGATGACCATGCTGGTTTTAAATCCACTCAGTGGGGCACTTGAAGCTTATTATCATTCAGAAGGACATTGATTATTTTATAGTTGGGATCAAACCCATAGACGGGCTACCTACGTAGCCTTTGTTTAGAAAAGGAATCATAACCCACGTAGTTCGAGTAAGGGAGTATGATTTTTATTATTGATGGATCAAATAAGGATGTCACAATTACTTTTACACTCTAAGCTCACATGAGTCATGATCTGTGTGAGAAACAAGAGGTATTGGTAAAAATTAGACAATTGTGCCATAAAAGATGCAATCATAAGAAATAATGTGGGGCTTATGTATGTATGACTTCCCAGGTAAATGACGGTTTAAGGAGGCCCAGGTTAAGGGCTTATGACTGGGACTTACTCCTGAAAAGGAGGTCCAGGTTAAGGATTAAGGTTTGGGGCTTACTCCTGAAGAGGATGCCCAAATTAGGGGACTGGGGCTTACTCCTAAGGAGGATTCCCAGGTTAGGGGATCTGGGGATTACTCCTAAGAGGATGCCCAAAAATTGAGGAACTTGGGGCTTACTCCTAAAGAGGATGCCCAGATTTGGGAACTTTAAGAATTGGGGCTTACTCCTAAGGAAGATGCCCATATTTGAGATTGGGGATTAGTCCTGAAATGGAAGCCCAAGTTAGGGGATCTGGGGCTTACTCCTAAGAGGATATCCAAAAATTGAGGTACTTGGGGCTCACTCCTAAAGAGGATGCCCAGATTTGGGAACTTTAAGAATTGGGGCTTACTCCTAAGGAAGATTCCCATATTTGAAACTGGGGATTAGTCCTAAAAAGGAAGCCCAGGTTAGGGGATCAGGGGCTTACTACTAAAAGGATTCCCAGAAATTAAGATACTTGGGGCTTACTCCTAAAGAGGATGCCCAAATTAGAGGACTTATGACTGGGGATTATTCCTGAAAAGGAGACCCAAGTTAAGGATTCTCTCATCTTAAAGGATGAGGTTGAATGAATGAACTCGAAATCTTTAGTGACATAAAGATATGTAAATCACTAGGTTTTGTGATATATTCTACATAATTCCGTTTAGATAAGGAAGTCAAATCAAGAAATCATGCCAAAAATGGCTTTGAAGAGTGTCTTGAATACTGAATCTTGAATAGGAAAGGTGTAATGGCTTAGGAGGGGAAAAATAGGCAAGAAAGGCAACCAAAAAGGCTGGGGGGCGCAAGTCCTGGCGGGTGCGCAGGTACTAGCGGGTGCGCAGGTACTGCGTGGGCGTGCAAGTCCTAGTCGCACAGGTCCTCGTCACACAGATATGGTTGTGCGACACATGGTGTACTTGCACGACGGTTAACCAGCAGGGTAATACTTGAGAGACTCTTCATTAAAGCCTTTAGAATCCTCTTGAGGTTCTTCCAGAAGAAGGGCACGCAATATCTATTGAAGGAGTAAGTCGTCACACAAGTGTGGTCCTTTTCCCTTAAGGGCTGGCCACTCAGGCACGCAAGTGTTGATGAGTTTCAACACTTAGGCCTTCCTCCCCCTCTTTAGATCTTCCGTTCTAGGTAAGAAATTACCTTAGAAGTGTTTTGGAAGCTTTGAGAAGAGACTAGGGCGCCGAGAGCTCAAATCTGAGTTTCTGGAAAAAAATCCTTGTAGAATGGGGGGGCCCACAGGGTCTATTTATAGGCCGGAGAAGACCTCGGGCGGTTACCGGGAAGTTATCACTTAGGTCGCGCAAGTCACTTGCACGACCATAAGGCGTCGCGCGAGTGGACTTGCACGACAGTGATAGAACTTGCACAGCCTATGGGCGAATTTCTCCTTGTTCATCCCTTTGTAGATTTTTTATGTTTCTTCAAAGGATGAATTACTTTGGACTTAATTTATTTCCCTTTCCATTCTTTAGATTCTGTGATGAAAGGAGCGTCAACAAAATTCCCCCCTCAGAGTTGGATCCGAAAGAATTGAGAATTTGACTCTAAGGAAATCGAATACATCCAAAGGAAAGGTGGCGTGCAAGTCTTGATGGCGCAGAGGGAGGCACGCAAGTGCGCATCACGCAGGGCCTAGGCGCACTGGATGTAGGTGCGCAGATAGGACGCCTGGCATATAAATATGCGGTTATTGGTCATGCTTCACATCTGATTCTAAATTCTCGAGATCTTGCCGCGCAAGTCTCTTCTTTCCGCTGTTTCCTTGCCACCGTGCTGCTGTCTAGGTATCTGTACTAGCGTAGTTTAGATTTTCGCAGTAAAAACTAGCACGAAAAAAGAACACTTGCGCACCAAGTTTAGACTTGCGCGCCTTAGTGCCTTTGCCATTTTTTCGGATTTCTTCACAAAGTTTATGAAAAATCAATCCATTTAAGAATTTAATTTATTCAACTTTTGTGCAGAATCAATGGCTCTTAGACCCGGAATAGTTGATGAACTTGCTAGCAAGCAGATAGATGATATGATGGACATCATTGGCCATGATTATTATGATATCTGCGATAGCACTCTCCCATATTTGGCTAACCACTTGAAGAAATATCATCTTAATTTCCCACAGAGAATCTACCTGCCTCTATATGGTCATGGTCATCTGCAAGGAGTCAATGTTCCAGATGCAAAGAACTATACACCTGAAATGCAGCTTCACTGCTACTCCTTCATTTCAGTTATGTTGTGCATTAAGAGTAACAACAATGGTGTGAACTTTCAAATTCTTCCTCCATGTCATTTCCTTGCAGATATGAAAATGGTAAACCCATGGGCTGAAATGTTTTCCACTGCCGGTTTTTGGAGGGAAGACAAACATGGTATTAGAGCAATATCTGAAAAGATCACTCTCTCCAAATGGATCTTTACTTCCAATGCTCCATTCTCAAATCCATGTATCCATCTTCCAAGTCTCTTGGATAGAAACATAGTCACTGTTTGATCAGCAGAAACTTTTCTCAAACCGCACTCAAGAACATCCTTTTACAATTGTTCCAAGAAGGGCTGGTAGCACTGTATCTCTTATTGTATCTAGTTGAATGAATGAATTCCAGGTGGTTGCTGATGAAGCTCGGGATGCCGTAAATCAAATGAAGTGTTATGTTGAAAGCCTCTTGTAATTCTTGAAAAAGAGAAGAGACTCCAGTCTGTGGATGTCCTTCTAACTCTTATGTATCAATGAAAAACACTTGCGCCTTCACTCATTTGTACCTGCATTCTATTTTATTACATGATTTAGATTTTACCTAAGCCAATGGGTCTAGTAAGCATAGTTTTATTTTTACTAGGATTAATGTAAATAAACCTACAAACTTAAAACCTTTCAATTGCTCAATGTTACCTAAATCATACAAAAATGTATGTTTAGTGAGCTGGGAACTTGACTTTTATTCATAGTTCCCCTATATTTTGTGGGCAGTTTAAAGTCATGCACGTCGTACATACAAAGGCTAATGTTTAAGGTTGAAATAGCTTTGACCGAAATGGATTAGAATTGACTCAATTCCCTGACAACCCATCTGAAAACATAGTACCATACTCAAGTATGAGGGAAAATATGTAAGCTATGACTTAAGAATATTTGAATCTGAGGAATGATATGAAAAAGAGCTAAAAGGCATTAGAATAAGTAGTTCCCAAGAATGAAGTTACCATTATTTAACAAACCCGTTAGGGGGTTGAATTACACAGGGCCACCTAAGGGCATTGGCTGCATAGTTAAATAAAATAGTATCTTTTGGCTAACAAGTCTGTTATGTAGATTGTTTATGCAAGGCCACCTATGGGCACGTGCTACATAGTCAGGCAAAAGAACTCTCAGAAATTTACTTTCCTAGTGCTAAAAGCCAGTGAAAGTTTATGGGGATTCAAATCTTCTAAATTATAGAGTTTGCTATATGGAAGGAGGTACTTGAATATGGAGAAGATATTTCCAAACAAGATTATCGAAGAACTGGATGAATATCACTCCTACAAAGGTCTGACCCAAACATAGGGAAGGAGAATATAAACCATAGACTTGAATGCTTTCAGATCATGAAAAATGATATGCGACAAATATGTTAAGGATGGATATTTTTGTGGATCCCTACATAATGTCATTTGAGACAAATAAGGACAAAAGAGGCATTATTCCAAAGAATGAAGTTACCATTATTTAACAAACCCGTTAGGGGGTTGAATTATGCAGGTCCACCTAAGGGCATTGGCTGCATAGTCAAATAATAGTATCTTTTGGCTAACAAGTCTGTTATGTAGACTATTTATGCAAGGCCGCCTATGGGCACGTGCTGCATAGTCAGACAAAAGAACTCTCAGAAGTTTGACATTTTTGTGACTAGAAATCATGAAAAGGGTTATGAGGATCTGAAAATATTTAAGGTTAGGATTATAACACATAAAGATGGGTATTGTTCAATGTGTACAGAGATACATAGATCAATGTTAACCATAATCATGTTGTGGCTGGGTCCTGAATTGAAATGTTGGACTTCACTACATATCCCATAAAGATGAGAATCAAGCCATACATAGTTCTTAAACTACAGTTTAGGGTCATAGAGATTAGACCATTGTAAGAAATACACAGTGTGTGTTTTCATGGGGACTTTTCAGCCAAGGGACTGAAATTGGAATTTGGGGTTAGGCCCAAAGACTTGGGACTGGATTCGAGGGACACTCGAACATTCCTATGTATCCCATAAGGATGGGAATCAAGCCCACATAGTTCTAGAACTACCGTTTGTACAAATTTGGTTTGTACATGTGAAGGGTGAAAGGGGACTTTAGTGCAATGATGGTTTAACCCAAGATAAAAGGTTTGGGCATTTCCATGCATGTACGTAGTCTTTGAAATGAAACATGATTGAAAAAAATCAATGAAAATAATGGTTCCCTCTAAGGTGAGGGTATCAAAGAAATTTGTAGTTTATTGTCATACTGGACAAAAGTGTTGTATATTTTAACGTCGTATAACAAGGACGAAAGTGAACCAATGTAAAGATATTGATTCTAAGGGCGGTTTCATGAATTATCATCGTATGAGATAGAGATTAACCGACGTGAAGAGATTGGTGTTGGTATTGAACCTTGGGAGGTTGCCTACATACCCAGCCTAGAAGGCAAGGATCAAAGTCCATGTAGTTAAATTAAAGAATGAATTAATGATCAAGTTGTTCTTGGGGACAATGACCTAAAAAAATGATGTTAGGACTTACACATGGTTAGCGACCCAGAGAGAGTGTTATGGTTGAGGTTTGCTCTAAACTCATGTGAGTCATACTCGGTGTGAGAAACAAGAGGTAACAACAACCTTAACGATGCATAGTTTAATGTCATGTAGGACATAAAAAGGGACTATGCAGTTTAAAGTCTTGCAGTTAGGACTATTGGTGCTGCATAGTTTAGTGTCATGTAGCAGGGACAAAATACAGTTTAATGTCATGTAGGACGTATCACGAACTTTCTGTACAGTTTAGTGTCATGTAGTTAGGACGATGGGGACAATAGAGTTTAACGTCATGTTGGACGAAAGGTGGGGACTGTGCAGTTTAATGTCATGCAGTGAGGACAAATGAGTGCACCATTTTAACATCATGTTGGATGAATTGGGGTTTTTTCCACAGTTTAACATCATGTTGGATGAAAAAGGGAAGATACAATTTAGCGTCATGTTGGACGAAATTGCGAATAGTTTAAGGTCATATGCATGGACCATGGACGGTGCAGTTTAATGTCATGCTAGACGGTGGTGTAGTTTAAGGTCATACAGGACCTTTGATGATCATGTAGTTTAACGTCTTTCCGGACATAAGGGACTTTTATAAAGTTTAGCGTCATGTAGTTAGGACATCACAGTTTAACGTCTTGCTAGAAGTAAGGGACATGCAAATATTTTAGGGTCATATGAATGGACCATTGATGATGCAGTTTAAGGTCATACATGACCTAGTTGCAGTTTAAGGTCATACTGGACCATTTAGGGAACTTTTTCATAGTTTAATGTCGTGTGGGATGAAAGTACAAATAGTTTAAGGTCATATGTATGGACCATTGCTATATAGTTTAACGTCATATAACAAGTAAGAACTGGTGCCGCACAGTTTAGTGTCATGTTGGAGGGACATAATACAGTTTATTGTCATGTAGGATGTATGTAAGGACTTTTTTATAGTTTAGCGTCATGTATCTAGGATGATGAAGGTGACATAGTTTAATGTCATGTTGGACGTATGTGATAAATAGTTTAGGGTCATATGCTTGGACCGTTGATATATAGTTTAACGTCTTATAGCAAGGACGAACTGGTTCCGCATAGTTTAGTGTCATGTTACAGGGAAAAAATACAGTTTTTTATAGTTTATACCAAGTACTTCTTCAAAAATCAGGTATTGGTTGGAGTAGTGATGAGTTCTCCATCCATTGAGATTAATAAATAAGCTCCATTAAAGTAGACCCTATGTATTGAATAAGGTCCTTCCCATTTTGGCTCAGGCTTGGGAGGTTTTTTTCCTGGTATCATTGGAGTTCTGAGAAATAATACCAATTTTCCCTGAGTGAATGAACGAAGACGAACTTTTTTGTTAAAAGCTCGTGCAATTCGATTCTGATAGACTTCCAAGTAGTGCAAAGTGCACAATCTTTTCTCATCTAACTGTTTCAATTCATTCAATTGCTTTTGAGATTTTTCATCTGTAGATGATTGATCACAAATGGAAACTCTGAGCGAGGGTATTTGAACTTCAATGGACAAGACGGCTTCCGTTCCATATACCAATGAATATGGAGTTGACCGAGTTGTAGTGCGGGTGGTAGTCTGATAAGCCCATAAAGCATGAAAGAGTTTATCAGGCCATGACCTCTTATCTTTATCCACCATCTTTTGCAGTATATTTGAAAGAGTCTTGTTAAAGGATTCTATCTATCCGTTGGCCGCTGCATGATACTGAGATGAATGGTTGGATTTGATTTTTTATTCTTGATACAACTTCTTCATCTCAGATGAACAGAAATTGGTGCCATTGTCCGTCAATATGGTATGAGGGACACCAAATCTGGTAATGATGTTTGACTTGATGAAGCTAACAATGAATTTAGAAATGACTTCCTTGAGAGGTATTGCCTCTTCCCATTTGGAAAAGAAGTCAGTAGCAGTAAGAATATACTTGAACTACTCAATCGTAGCCGAAAGGTAAGGTCCCACCACATCCATTCCCCATGTGGAAAATGGCCATGAGTATTTAGCTGTATGAAGTAACTCTAGAGGCTAATGAATGAAGTTGGAATGTACTTGGCATGAATGACACTTCTTTGTGAAATTGACACAATCACGTATCATTGAAGTCCAAAACTATCCAAGCCTTCGAACCTGATCAGACAGTCTATGTCTATACTGGTGGGCACCACAGACTCCTGCATGCACTTCTTTCATGACAGCCATTGTCTCTTCACCATGAATGCATCTGAAGAGAACTCCATCAAAACCACATTTGTAGAGAATTTTCTCTAGGTGATATGGGCTATCATAAAGAGTAAAATTGACCACACGTCACCGGATTTGTTTTTTCTCAGCTCTATCAGGTGGAAGTGTTCCATTTTGAATTTATTCCCTGATAGGTGACCTATATCCTGTAGTATGACCATACGGTTCAGGAATGGGACTAATTTCATTAATTTCCTCTATTATAATTCTAACATAAGGTGAAATTGCACGACGGTGGGAAATACTGATGGTTGTCTCGTCCTAATTTGGATATGCCAGAGTTGTGGCTATATTAGCCAGTGCATCAGCTTGATCATTTTGTGATCTTGGGACATAATAAAATGTCAGTTCCAAAGGGAATTTTGACGTTAACTCTCTAACGTAATCATATAAAGGGATTAGTTCTTCTTTTCTGATGGCATAATCCCCATTGACTTGTTTGATTACCAGGTCTGAATCACCCTTCACCTTTAAGTGATTCCCTTGTGCTTGAAGTGCTAATTTCAAGCCTATGATAAGAGCTTGGTATTCGGCTTCATTATTGGTACCACCTTCCCACAATAAGAAGGAATAAGGTAACACTACCTTTTCTGGAGAAATGAGTACAATTCCTAAGCCAACTTTGTTGAATTTAGGATTTTCCATTTTCTTCCCTATTGGACTTGTGGAAACACCATCAAAATACATTTCCCATGCTTGAGGACTTTCTTGAATAGAGAAGACTTCCTCATCATAGATTTCAATATCTGAAGATGTGTCTTCCACTAAAGGGTGTTCGTCTAGGAAATCAGCCAGAGCTTGGCCCTTTATCGCCTTTTGAGACACATACTGAATGTAAAATTGCTGCAAAATAACTGCCCACCATGCTAGACATCCTATAAGCATTGGACGACTAAGGATGAATTTGAGTGGGTTATTGTGAGATACCAATTGGACCTCGTGATGTTGTAGCTAATGTCTCAACTTCTGAACTGCAAAGATTAATGCCAGGCAGCACTTCACAATACTTGAATACCGGGTTTCTGCTTCAAGCATAGTTCGATTGAGATAGTAGAGGCTGTTTTCATTCCCAGCATCATTCTTTTGAGCAAGAAAGGCACCCAATGATCACTCTAGAGCTATTACGTAGAGGATAAGTGGTCTTACTTAAACAGGTGGCATGAGTACCGGTGGACTCAAGAGGTATTTCTTGAGAATATCGAATGCTTCTTGACATTCTTCAGTCCACTGGTAAGTGACTCCCTTCTTCATCAATTTGGTAAAGGGTAAACTTTTTCCTGCCAAATTGGCGATGAAACGTCGAATATAGGCTAAGTGTCCTTGAAGTCCTCTTAATTCTTTCAAATTTTGATGAGTTGACATACTAAGGATTGACTTGGTCTACTCATGATCGACTTCAATACCACAATGGTGTACA
The DNA here is from genome assembly GCA_963277665.1 of Viscum album. Classification (NCBI taxonomy): domain Eukaryota; kingdom Viridiplantae; phylum Streptophyta; class Magnoliopsida; order Santalales; family Viscaceae; genus Viscum; species Viscum album. The sequence continues at coordinate 366,489,450 of OY728119.1, read as the reverse complement.
ACAAAGCTGAGAAATTTTCCTGAGGTTACCCCAAAAGCACATTTTAAGGGGTTCATCTTCAAATTATGTTGTCGAAGCTTGCAGAATATGACTTCCAAATCAGCCAAGTAATTAGAACATTGTTTGTATTTAACCACCAAATCTTCTACATAGCATTCAACAAACTTCCCTAAGAAGGGTTTGAAGATATGATGCATGGTGCGCTGATATGTTGCACCTGCATTCTTTAAGCCAAAGGGCATTAGCCGGTAACAAAACACACCCTGAGGGGCTCTGAAGGCTATGAATTCCTCATCTTATGGGGAAATTTGGATCTGATTATATCCAGAATATCCATCCATGAAGGAAAGTGCTTCATAGCTAGCCGTTGCATTAATTAGAAGTTCTGTAATCGGAACTGGGAAATCGTCCTTAGGACAATGCCGATTAAGATCTCTGAAATCAATGCAAAATCTAATTTTTCTGTTCTTCTTCTTTATAGGGACAATATTATCCAACCACTTGGGATACTGAACTTCTCTGACTAAGTTATCTTTGATAAGCTTATCCACTTCAGCTTCAATTTTAGTAGCATATGATGGGTGTGTTCTTCTCGCGGCTTTCTTAAATCCTTGATGTTCTTCTGGTAAACCCAAATGATGAGTAGAAACATCAGGATCAGGCCCGGGAATTTCTGTATAGTTCCAAGCAAAAATATCTCTATTTCTCTTTATAAAAGAAATATACATCTCTTGCTCTTCAAGGGTCATGGCCACACTAATTAAAGTGGGGCATGGATCTTCCTTTGTACCCAGATTTATTTCTCTGATTTCATCCATAATGGTAGAGATACCCTCTTCAAATGTTGGAGGAGCATCTCTGAGATCTTCCTCTTATTCTTCATCATGTGTTATTTCTTCCATTTCTACTTGCATAGTAGATGACAAAGCAGAATTCTCATGATCTGAAGATATGTCAAAATTTGCATATTTTGAAGAAGAAGCTTCCATTTCCAACCCGATTGATGATGAAGGGTCTTCTTTGGGTAATAAAGAGGAGATGATGGATTGAGAATCGACATCAGTGTTCACCTCCGATGTTGCTATAACTTCTTATGTCCTAATTGGATAAGCATAGACTTGTTGAATTTCATCAGATGAAATGAATACATCACCATTTGTTCTTTCATCACTGCTTGGTAGATTACCAATTTCTCCCATGTTGTCTGGCTCGATTACCGCAATTGACATTATGGATTTTTCCATAATATTATTTTGATTTGGGTCTATCTTTTCAATTTGACTAATAGGAAACACATAATATGTACTCACATGTGTAAATGTATTTACTGGAATTTTTTCCAAACCATATGGAGCATTAACTTTGGTGATCTCCTTTGTTATGAATTTCTCCCTTTGCTTCATGTGATAGAATTCTGCCTCAATGTATTGAGACTCACATGTCTTGAATGGGGCCTTATCACCATAAAACGTCCCAACTTGACCATTGAAACAATATTTGATACATTGATGGTATGAAGAAGGGATAGCTGCATGTTGATGTAACCAAGGTCTTCCAAGAAAAATGTTGAAAGCTGAGTCTTGATCAACAACCCTGAAATCTGAATTGGATACAAGATCTCCAAACTGAGTTCTGAGTGTAACTTCACCCAGTGGTTCTTGTTCATTTTTATTATATCCCTGTATCATCATGGTGGAGGGAGATAAATTAGATTCCGTGAGGCCCAATCGACGAAGTGTATGAGTGGGCATGAGGTTGACTCCTGAACCATTGTCAATGAAAACTCTTCAAACATCCACGCCATTGACTTTGCCAGACAAGTACAATGGTCTAATATGTCCATTCACAACATCATCTTTATCTTCATCAGTAAAGGATATTATTGCATGGCATTTTGCAGGATTATTCTCTATGTGATAGACTTCAGCTACAGAAATTTCAGTTTCAAACTCCTGAGGACTTCAAAAAGCCTCGATGAGTGCTTCCTGAAGATCTTTTGACAGATTCAAAGCATCCAGTATTGATAACTTGGTTGGTACTTGGGCCAAGTGTTTCAATATATCATACTTTTGATCCAGAGGTCTGCGTTTCCCAATAGGAATATGTGGTTTAACAGGTACCTTGGAAGCAGATTCTTTGGAAGTTGATGCATCTTGTATAGGAGTTGGAAATATTCCTTGTTTTGGAATATTAGACCGATTAGATCCATTTACTTGCTGAGAGAAAGAAGATGGAACCTTCAACTGATCTTCCAAAATAACTATGCCAGGACTGAATTTGCTATTGGTAGAAGAACTTGCTTGTTCTTGCTGAGCTCGCTGAAGGGCTCTACCATGAGTTTCTGTTGCGTACACAGTTCTAGCAGGGGTAGAATTGGAATAGTGGCGTGCGTAATTCGTCATGCAGATTTTCCAAACATATTGGCAACAATTATTCTTGAGGGAGTGCTAAACTCAAAGAATATGTTAATCCCTTCCATCAAGCAGTGAAATCAGAGACCCTTTCATTCTCCCTTTGCTTACAGTTTGTAAGATCGAAAACTGTTGTATTTGGAAAAGTTCAGCTAAACTGAAGGAGGAGTTTTTGGCGAATATCCTCCCATCCGGTAATTGACCAGGATTTCAAGCTTGTATACCAAACAAAAGCTAGTCCTTGCAAGGTTCGCATGAAGCATCTGAGTTTCACTGCTTCTTGTTGCTCCGGAGTTCCCATCATAGGATCGCAACAAGACACGTAATGTGTCAAATGTTGTTCTGGATCGCCCGATCCATTGAAAATAGGGAATACAGGGTTCCCAAAACTGGATGGAGGAGAAATTGAATCTACCCATTTAGGGTAAACTTTCATTACTGGTTATACATGCACACGCTTCCCTTACGTAGTTTCTAACCGAGCTGTTAATGACTCAATAGTAGTTATTGACTTTTGAGAAACATCCGGTTGAACTTGGACTTGGGTAGGTGCAATGACTGGAGCTTGCACAGATGTGGTGATTGGCGCTGCAACTGACGGTAGCACTGCCAATTGTTGTTGCACTTGCCCGTAGGATTAGACCTGTGAGGGTGTACTGATAGAGGAGGATATTATTGATCCATCTCAGTAGCTGCAACAAATTGCTTTGGCTGACTGACTCCAGCATGCTTAAGAAGAAGACTACTCTGAAGTAGTTCTGCATTCAACCTTCTTAATTCCTTCATTTCTTCCTCCTGTTGTGCAAACCTCTTCTCTAGTGAGAGAGATTGAACTTTTCCAGAAGAAGGATATGTAACCTGGTTCTTTCCCTTCCCTTTGTTGGATACTTTTTGGAGAGGGGGAAGTGGGTTACTCGAAGGATTACTTAAGTTTTGAGTAACCCTTTGACTTCATGTACGCACACCTTCTTCAATTGTGTCGGTGCGTACATCTTCTTGAGCAGGAACCTCTTCATCTGAGTCCCCTAAGTGAGGCTCATCTGGTGGATTAGCAACAACGGCATTGATGACATTAATCGATGCATAACTCATTGCATCCCTTTTATCAGCATTTCTGTGATATTGTCTTCTTCTATGTCTTTGATGAGACATTGCCTTTTGTTGATTCAATCCCTCAGGAACTTCTTGATGAACTGTAATTTGGAGGGAATCTCCTGGTAATTTGGCTCTTCGTTCCTCTTGAGATTTCTTCCCCAATCAAGAAAAGACCAACTTTATCTGAGGATGGGATTGATGATTTGAAAAATTCCCCAGTCCAGTGGACTGGGGCTATTCCTACTGTTCTCTCTCAACTCCTTGGAACCTATTTGTTGATTCCGAGGGTTGGTTTAAAAGAGTCCCCAGTCTGGTGAGTTGGGGTGGTTCTTGACATTCTATGTATGAGACTTTCTTGAAATTCCTCCTGATCTTGCGAACCTTAGTCCGGAAATTATCTGTATGCATTAATCTGTATCCTCTTTTATCACCCAATTCAAAAGACCGTTGGATGATTTCCGATACTTCTTTCATTTGGTGATGTGCTTGCTCCAAACGAGAGGCCTGTTCGATATTATCGTTTGCTTGATTCAAGAGTAATTCAATAACTTGTTATCTGTATTCTTGATTTTGAGAGGAACTAGTTGAAGCTTGTTCTTGGGCAAGCATTTGATTACAAACAAACCCCATTGACTGTGGTAGTCCATGGGAAATAACATTGCATGAGACCATTTTCGGCGGGCTTTGCTGACTAGAGAGCACCATGAAATGCAGTGCTCCATGAACACCCCATCCTTTGACATGAATACAAGATGGGGCATTGGAAATTAACTGACACAATCTTCTTAGTGCGCCAAAGCATGAACGTTGAAGGGCTCTCTGCTGCTTTTCAGCTTTTGGACATTGAGAGACTGATAGAGACGCCAAATCAATCTGACATTGTAACCCTTCTATTATCTTAAGATGATTTTCATATTCATCATATGATAATACTTTCTTTTTCAACTGACAAATAGTTTTACATATATTGAGATGAATATCATGAATTTCATCTTCCGTCAACATTTCTGGAATATTATACTGAGAGTCATCCAGAGGCCAAAACATAACCGGCACCTCACCTTTCGCCAGTTGTTTTCTCATGTTCATCATTTCCTCTTTATCATTTGATGAAGATTCTTCTACCTGATTTGACCAGAGTTGGTGTTTCCTTGTTGCTTCATTGGATTCAACAGTATTGGTAGAGAAATCATTGATCAAACTAGAAGATGCATGACTTAGGGGTGGTTTGGAGAATGACCTACACCCTGGGCTATCTTCTGATTGAGAAAGTATTTCACCTTCTAGCGATGAAGCTTCAAACATGACTGGTTTCGCATTTTCAAGTGCCTCAAGATAAGAGGGATTTATATGAACTACATTGTACACTGGAGCATTTTCCGGGAAATGTGGATCACTACTGCAGAGAGGACTTTTGTAGAAAAATTCATCATCATGGGGAGGACCACCATAATGGGTTACAGCAAAAGATGAGATCCCTTGCTCCTTGGTCTTCTGACCACACAGAGGGTTCCTGTGGCTCTCATCTGAAGTTGAAACTTCGAGATCGACTGAATTGTCATGAAGAAAGCCTTCATGAGGAAGTGTATGTTGAAGACCTTCGGAATTAATGTTCCCACTATTTGGAACTGAGGGAGTAGAATCTTTAATTCCAATAGATAATTGTCTGAGGGCTTCTAGAACTCCAGCATCAAGTAAGGCCTTATTACAGATTGGCACTTGATCTCCTGACAGTACTGGGTGGGTCTTTTTCTTAGATGCCTTCTTACTCGCCTTGGAAACCACTTGTTGATGAAAGTGGTTGCTCTGAGCAGGTGTATGTGCCTGATCAAGAAAGATGGTCAGGTTAGGCTAACGATCTCCTCTCAAATCTGGTGTATGTGCCTGACTTGGTCGTCTGTATGATATGGGGGAGTATGCGCCATAACCCTCTTGGACTGGAACAGATGTGTGTGTCTGTTCTGGAGTGAATTGTTGATGTATCACTCCACTGGTAGGGATAGATTTATGTGTCTTTCCCTGAGATGCCGCTGAAGTTATTATAATATCCTGGCAGGCATCCAGAATATGAGCAGGGATTTGCTTCTGCTCTTTCACCATTGATAGAATATGCTTGGTGACTTCAACTGCCGGAACGGGAATATACATCCATTCCGGGCATGGAGTAGGTGTATGTTCCTACTCCTGTCCTCCTTTTCCTGTCAGTGAATCCTGACAGTACTCAAGTGTGGGGGCAAAGAGTTGAGTCTACATCCTATTTGTTTGACGGGGCTTTCCAACTAACTTCTCCGAATGCTACCAAGCGAGACTGTTGGTAGGATTGATTAATAATGGCAGTTGTATGTGCCTGCTGATTTCACTTCGCCAAACGTGGTTGACGAGATCCATCATATGTAGTCAGACGAGCCTGCTGACTAGCTGATGATGTATAAACAGGTGTATGTTCCTGCCTATAGTACTCCGCCGGAATTGTCTGGCGGGATTGGCGTGATGCTGCCAGACAAGTCTGCTGGACAGCGGGATTAAAACGGGCAGGTGTATGAGCCTGCTCGTTTCTTGCCACCAAGTTTGGTTGGTGGACATCTCCAGAGATGGAAGATATGAGAACCTGCTCACTGTTGACCGGATTCTGCCTCTGGTTGTTCGTCTTTCTTGCTCGGGTTCGAGGAACCTGAGCCGAACGCCTGGAGTTGGTACCCTCATCATGTTGAGGGCGCACTGCCGCACGAGTCTGGCGGTGATTGTTGGTGGGATCCCTCGGGAAGGAATCCTGTCTGTTTGAATTAAGGTCCTGAGAGACCTACTCATTCACCTCCCTAGAATAAGGGAGTAAATGGTGATTACGTTCCGGGGATAATGACCCGAAACGGTTGGAGACGGTAGTCAGCACTGCCTGCTTCTTGATCACTGGTCGTCGTTGTCCGGATGACCGATGTGAGTTATTTACTTGGAGGGCTTGATGGGAAGCCTCCAGAGTTGGGATGGTACCGTTTTGATGGTACTCATTAACCAGTGAGTTTGATACCCAGTGTTGAAGATGCTAAGTAGGTGATATTGTCCTAAGACCGGACGATGACCCATCAGGAGTACCAGTAGTGGCATTTACAGCAGCAGTATTCACAGGTGTGAACTTGAGAGCAGCCATTCTAGAAAAGCAGAATATCTTGGAAAAGAGTGCCTGTTTGATATAACAGACGTAATCAAGATAAATTCAGCCACTACATCTTTTGGATGATCACATATGTCAATGATTGGTTTTGTTGGCCCTCTCATTGAGTTTTAAATATGGGACTAACAAATAGGTAAAACATCATTTTTAATTTGGTTAAGGATTCATGTTGGGTTCACCATTTTTTGTTTCCCTCAGAATCCGGGGATGACCGCCTCGATGGGAGGTTCAAATGTTCCGATCGGTTTCTAATGGGTTTGTTCGTAGAACCTGAAACATCCAATTATTCCACATCCATTCAGACCTACTTTCCAAAGGTAGGTGCTCATTAGTTTGTGGACTGATGAGGCTTAGGAATTTGCATTGGTCGAGAGGATGGGAGGTCAGACTCATCACACCTTTTTGAGGGGAATTATTGTCTACTCTGGGACTCTCTTTATAGATTTAATTTATGTTCGTGAATCCTTATTACATTACCAAGTATAAAATGAGCTTTCCTTCAGATCTAACAATCATTGATTAAATATGTAAGAAATTTAGAGAATCTTTTGTATGTATTTGAGGTTCTTCATCGATAGAGAATCATATGTATTTGTTAGAGATTCTTGGTCAATGGTACCCTTTGACACATTTATACAGAATTCTTCTGGTCATTATGATGACCATGCTGGTTTTAAAGCCACTCAGTGGGGCACTTGAAGTTTATTGGCATTTAAAAGGACATGGATTATTTTGGAGTTGGGATCGAACCTGTAGATTGGCTACCTACGTATCCTTTGTTTACAAAAGGAATCAGAACGCACGTAGTTCGAGTAAGGGAGTATTATGTTTATGATTGATGGCTCAAAGAAGGATTTCACAATTACTTTTGAACTCTAATCTCATGTGAGTCATGCTCGGTGTAAGAAACAAGAGGTATTGGTAAAAATTAGACAATTGTTCCATAAAAGATGCAATCATAAGAAATAATGTGGGGTTTATGTATGTATGACTGCCCAGATAAATGAAGGTTTAAGGAGGCCCAGGTTAAGGGATTATGACTAGGACTTACTCTTGAAAAGGAGGTCCAGGTTAAGGATTAAGGTTTGGGGCTTACTCCTGAGGAGGATTCCCAAATTAGGGGAATGGGGCTTACTCCTAAGGAGGATGCATAGGTTAGGGGATATGGGGCTTGCTCCTAAGAGGATGCCCAAAAATTGAGGGACTTGGGGCTTACTCTTAAAGAGGATGCCCAGATTTGGGAACTTTAAGAATTGGGGCTTACTCCTAAGGAAGATTCCCATATTTGAGACTAGGGCTTAGTCTTGAAAAGGAATCCCAGGTTAGGGGATCTAGGGCTTACTCCTAAGAGGATTCCCAAAAATTGAGGGACTTGGGGCTCACTCCTAAAGAGGATGCCCAGATTTGGGAACTTTAAGAATTTGGGATTACTCCTAAGGAAGATACCCATATTTGAGGCTGGGGCTTAGTCCTGAAAAGGAAGCCCAGGTTAGGGGATCTGGGGCTTACTCCTAAGAGGATGCCCAGAAATTAAGGGACTTGGGGCTTACTCCTAAAGAGGATGCCCAAACTATAGGACTTATGACTGGGGATTATTCCTGAAAAGGAGAAGCAGGTTAAGGATTCTCTCATATTAAAGGATGAGGTTGGATGAATGAACTCTAAATCTTTAGTGACATAAAGATATGTAAATCACTATGTTTTGAGAGATATTCTACAGAATTCCTTTCAGATAAGGAAGTAAAATCAAGAAATCATTCCAAAAATGGCTTTGAAGAGTGTCTTGAAGATTGAATCTTGAATAGGAAAGGTGTAATGGCTGAAGAGGGGAAAATGGGAAAGAAAGGCACCCAAAAAGGTAGGGGCGTGCAAGTCCTGGCGGGCGCGCAGGTACTGCGTTGGCGCGCAAGTCCTAGTCGCGCAGGTCCTAGTCACGCAGATATGCATGCGCGACACATGGTGTACTTGCGTGACGGTTAACCAGTAGGGTAATACTTAAGCGATTCTTCATTAAAGCCTTTAGAATCCTCTTGAGGTTCTTCCAGAAGAAGGGCGTGCAAGATATATTGAAGGAGTAAGGCGTCGTGCAAGTGTGGTCCTTTTCCCTTAAGGGTTGGCCACTTAGGCGCGCAAGTGTTGATGAGTTTCAACACTTAGGCCTTCCTCCCCCTCTTTAGATCTTCCGTTCTAGGTAAGAAATTACCTTAGAAGTGTTTCGGAAGCTTTGAGAAGATACTAGGGCGCCGAGAGATCAAATATGAGTTTCTGGAAAAAAAATCCTCCTAGAATGGGGGGCCCACAGGGTCTATTTATAGGGAAGAGAAGACCCTAGGTGGTTACCAGGCAGTTATCACTTAGGTCGCGTAAGTCACTTGCGCGATAGTGATAGAACATGCACAGCCTATGGGCAAAGTTCTCCTTGTTCATCCCTTTGTCGATTTTTGATGTTTCTTCAAAGGATGAATTACTTTGGACTTAAGGTATTTCCCTTTCCATTCTTTAGATTCTATGACGAAAGGAGCGTCAAAATGGGTTAACCATCATAACCAAGAATCACCAAGGGCCATGTTCCCCTCTGGTTAACTATAAACCTTAAAATCCATGTACACTAAAAATAAAAGTTAAACATACATCATTTCCATAAAATAAAAATAAAAAAATAAATGAAAAGGGTAATTTCACATTTACATTATGAAAATAACTCAATTAAAATTAACCAAAAAAAAATTCAAAATATATTTCCAACATCAAGGCAATTTTACCATTTTAAATCCTTTTTCCAAAATACCATTTTCAATTCTCAAAAAAAATCCACTAATACCATTTCATATTCCCCTAATAAAATCCAAATCAATTAACCATTTTCAAACCAATTTTAATTGACCTTCTCAATCACTTTTTCAAAATACATTTTTCATTTATAATTTCAGAATACCAACCCACAACCATTTCCAGAAATTCCATTTTTAATTTACATTTCAATAGATAGTTTCCAAAAATAACATTTCTAATTAAAAAAGATTTATTAATTTCTAAATAATTCACTTAGTAACTAGTGAAATTTTCTACCACACACACTAAATAGATAAAAATTGATTATGGGTGAATTTAGGGAGCTCCATCTTTATTAATGCTTCCAGTTATTTCCTAAATGGATGGAATTCTCTACATAGGCTCTCTAAGCCTTGACAAGTCCAAACTAAGACTGTTTCAATGCATGAGCCTCTAACTCAAGCCCAAGAACCCAATATTATTAATTATAATTAATTAAAAACTAATTAAAAACTTATAATCAATTTATAAATTAAAAAAAACTTGGCATAGTTGATGATTAACTCACTGGGTACATGTTGTTCAATGAAACATTAAGAAACCACCCACAGAAGGTCAACTGTAAACTCACAAAACCATTATTTATTAAATACCTAAAAGTAAACACCATTAAAAAAGTTAATTAAAAAAATTATGTAAAACCAAATAAAAATAACTATTTCCTTGTACCTTGATGAAATGTTGGAAAAAGGCATACAGAATTCATCTCAGAACCTTCTCTACATAATCCAAGTCAAAGCCACATCTGAAATAGGTGATTCCACCATGGTCTAGGGATTCACTAAAAAACAAAATTATACAGATTATAAACTAGGTAGGAGGAAGGATAAAAATAAGGTAGTTAGTAATTGGGTGATACTAACCTCAAACCATTGAAGAATCACCCTAACCAAAGGGGTGTTTAAGGGAGGAAGGGAGCACAGTCAGTTGGGAGAGGGCATGTGTGAGGGTGAAGAAAAAATAGAATGGAGTTTTAAAGGATCAGAGGATAAATGTATTTTTACAAATTTTAAAGGGAAAACATTTTTTCTGTAAGGTTTTTCAAACCATTCTCTAATATTGCATCCAACATTTCCTAAAAACTACCCACCCCACACTATTAAGAACATGGTTTGGAAAACAATGCACCATTTTTGTGAAATGTATTTGGAATTTGCTACTAAATTTTTACAATGAGTAGGTCTTCCTCATATGCTTTAAAAATTATACTTCAAACAAACCAATCACATAGTTAGGGTCCATTATTAGAACAAATCATGCACTAACTATGTGACTTTTCTCATTTCCAAAAAACATGAAAATTTTGATTCCTAAACCCCTAGGAACTCCTAATACCTCTGAACTCCCAATAGAGCTTCATTCCCAAATCGGTTCCTTCAAGGGGTCCAAACCCTTAGGATTATATTCAAATGATCCTTTAAAAACTAATATATCCACTAATTTTAATATTCAAAATTTCTTCAAATTCTAAGTACCCATACATAACTATGGCCTTACAAACTCCCCACTAAAAGAAATTCATCCATGATAAATCCTAGAGGTTTACCATTCCTACCTTCTGAACTACATCAGTCACCCATTCAAATATAGAAGGCCTCATTTCATTCCCAAATACCTAACCCATGTTTACGACACAACTGCCAACTCAAGGCACTCGACCCAACAAAACCCTATCCAACTCCCATTGTTGAGACCAAAACTCCAATATGGAACTTACCCAACCACATCTACCTTGAGACACCAATAATGTTGTTTTATAGACACTCAATGGCCCTATAGTTCTCCCCACCATAAGTTTCATCTTATAATGGACAAACTTTTATGCGTGACACCTCCACCATCAGAAATCCGATTGAAACCTTGAGCCCACACTCCCACCATGTGGCTAACATGGTTCCCAACTAACCATGCCTGAGTATACATTAGAACTCTGGTTGGACTTCCCTACCAATCCTCATTACCAAAAAACTAAGAATGGATGCATAACCACTATCCATTCATAATCCAAATACAATTTATCTTTTCCTCAAAATTCTAGTTTAACTTAGGAATTGACCTCTTATTTACAAAATGATTTTCTAGATATTGTTTAAAACTTATCACATACAATTTAATATGAGAATGTAAATTGAACCATATTCAGATGACTTGTCTCAAAAAATTCCCATATCTAATTGTTGTTGTGCTGCCAACTTAATCATTCATGATTCCTTTATTCCCTAAGGCATCTTATAAACAATAAAACATGATAATCGAATTCCATACTTGAATTGGAGTGAGAATCCATTATTAGATCCTTAACCATATAAAATCACCCTCATGCCCTATTTCATACATTTATGCACCTCTGATCCAAGAATCCATGGACTACATAATTCTGACTCGAGATCAAAGCCAACACTTGATCTCAATCCACCACCATCTTAATAATTTTATTTACAATTCCATGAGTAATCATGAAATGCATCTCATTTGTTCACATTAGCCTCCCAAGGCCACTACAACCAATCCATGGCCTATTCTAGATTCTTATTACCCTTTCAGAATTGGGTTTCTATTCACATGACCAATATGTCACTCCCCACTATAGGAGTGTCACTATTATCACTTCACTCAAGAAACTACCAATTTTCATGGAACATCCTTTATTCATCGCTGAATTCAAAATAAAATAATGTTCAGATAGCTCTCACTTAAGTGAAAAAACAAAAAATTAACTATTCCATGTTCTCAAAATCTAAGATAGGTTCCCACGACATTATACAATAACCAGACCATAATGGGGACCTATCTCTCTAATGGTTGATGGTTCACTCCCCACCATACAAGTTTAATTATAACACCCCTTGGGTATAACTCAATAATAGGACCTAACTCAACATATGTGTTTTATTCATCCTAATACATACAAAACACTTTACACAAACACCTGACACTACATCTAGTTTCAGCCCAGGTCAATTATTCCATAACATCTTTACCATCCATGGAATTATCCATAGTTTCATAATCCTAATAGGGAAGACATCTTCCAATTCTAGTAGAAGTTTCAGATACCTTCTTGAAAGCATCTCATAAAATTCCACCCACCTTACTCTAAGAGTATCTCATTAACTAAGGCCCACTACTACCCCATGACTATTTATCAAGCATATATGATCTAAAACACATGGTGGTACTATTGTAACCACACTACTAAAGTTCCTCCAAGACCCGCAGATTTACCCATGGGATAAAAATGGTAAATATTTCTAATCTAAGACCTTAAAGGCCCCATACATAGCCTATGTTCATCACCTTGATCTTATCAAAAAACAATGGGTTTTTGGTCTTAAGTGACCTAATCACATAGCCCTAAATGAAATTAGGCATCTCCCATATGTTCCTTTCACCACGATCTTAGAAAACCCCCAGGGTCTTACATTGCCATTTGGTCATTTACCGAACCTGATTCAAAATCACAAGAGTCATTAATTACATATCCTAGGCTCACACACCCACTCAAGAAACTTACCATTCATATTGACCTATAAATCTCACTATAATTGAGGCATCCTTGATGCTTTTATCAGACATACCTCACTTTTCTCACAATTCATGCCAAACCAAGTGACCATCCGTCATCCTAGACATCATTACATGATTAAAAGTGTTTTCCAATAATTTATACTCACTATAAACACCTACACATAGTCAATACTAATTACCACATCAATATATCATTTAAACAATAAGTCTAGACATCTAGATGATCTATCCCCTTGAAACAATCCTTAAAAACAAAAAAAATAATGACAATGATTTCCTTAAAAAGGATCCACGGCATAACCATGCCTTACCAAAACTTCAATAGAGCCCTCTATGGAATAAATTTCACATACCAAAGCACCAACCCATTCCTTTTGTATCAAAAACATCTACAAAACCAGGGTAACCTCTCTTACGATCATCTCTGATCACCGAACATACCAACTCTTCACCAAAATTATGAGTCATTTATCAAATATCATTGGGATCTTGCACATAGACCCTTATGTCAGGTCTCACACAAGCCACTTCTCAAAATTTTTATTCTTACCCCTAATCCATAACAATCAACATCAATCACACCAAAACTAACCACGTTCACTATGTCCCACACCCATAGATATATAACCATAAAAATAGCACAATAAGCTAAGACACCCACTCTAGGGTCTTAGACAACCACAAGGGTCGTAAACCCTATGAGTTTAACAACCAACCACATTATAAAGAGACACCTTATAACCAAAAATTCACATCCAAACTGTAGTAATTGTAGGTAATATCCCAGTATCCCATACACTAAAACCCATCAGGATCTCTCAACCCATAACCAAGAGACCCAACAATTGATCTCTCTCTAACCCCAAACTATCCATATAGAGTTTCAATAAATAAACATAAGGTATAATCATCACCATGATACCTAATTGTCTCCATATTTATTATTTCATTTTATTTAAATTTCAAAATTAAAATAAAAATGATTCACATCTTTAAAACCATTTATTAGCTATCAATTGAAAATTCTCAAACTTTAATTTTTTTCACATTATAACGTTTTGGATAGATAAAATTATATTCACAAGTTATAGGGGGAAACACATTATAAATTTCTTACTAACACTTTATTTAACCAAAAGAATCCCTTTATAGTTTATTTATATCTTCCCATTACCCATAAGTCACCTGAGGATTTGTTCAAGTGTAATTACACCATATTCTTTTATGTAAAACATATAAATAGTTGTGGAAACTTTAAATAAAAACCCCTATAAATAATTTGAAACCATAGGAAGACATAAATTACCAGCATATATAATCCACATACAGTAATAAAAATACTAGCACAAATGAATCCTATATAGCTATAAATCATAGGAAACATACATATGACACATGATCTTATATTCCTCGCATGATTCACGAACACACACATGATCAACCATATCAGTCCAAGAGTAAAAACCACATAAAATAACAAGATCACACTCATGTTCAAAACTTGTGGTGTATATAATCCAATTGTAAGAGCTTAAATAATTTTCATCAATTCTCATTATTGAAAACTTAGTCTTCCCCAACATGTGGGGCTATAAGTACTCTGGAAAGAGCTTACTACCATACTCTGAAAACATCCTAATCATTATTCTAACATGAAAAAATAGTACCAAAAAATAAAAACCATATAATTACATTTTATTAACATACCTACCTAGATCACTTGATGAATAGTAATTAGGCTGGAATACTACAAGACCTTAGGTACACCTCTCTATATGATAGAAGATGCAGCAATGTGAAGAGACTGTGCCATTATATCAGAGTACATCAATAGTGGAAATAAAATGGAATGGATAATTTTTTTATACAAACATCACAATTAGAGATAGAGATAATAAATAAATAAAATACCATATGTAATAATAAATTAATATGTCACATATAGTTAACTAGATCCCTTGTGGGAGGATCATACACAATTAGTACCCAAGAATAAAACAAAATATAGGCTCAAAACCTATCCCACATCTGGTATCAAGTCATAAACGGTCCCATAATATAACTCTAACCTAGGATTCCATATAACATGCATGAAATAAAATAAAACCTTTCCCAAAACATGAACCTTCAAACAAGAAAAATGTTTTCTTGGGTAGCTAAGTGTCATGGTGTCTTGAGTAGGGTTTGACTATAACTAAGTAGGCCACCATGAATGTTATCCCTAAAATGACTTGTCTAATAATAATTCAAGAAGTAATGATTAAGGTGAACATTTAAAAAATATCCATTTAAACATATAAACCAATGAAATAATATAAATAATGAACCTAAGGGTTAGGTTCACCCCAATAATGGTACATAACTACTTTTTTTGGTGTAATGGTGTCTCTGATCACATCATGAAGACCATACCAAATATCTCTCAACTAGAGGTAATATACCCATCCCTGCCCTAGACCATTATCCAATGTTAATATACCCATCCATGAAGAACCAATATCTGTGTGGGGTTTGTGTTCACACGAGGTTTAACCATCATTATATGCGTACCTTAGGGTCAATGTTCACCCTGGGTTAACCATCATAACCAAGAATCCCCTTAGGTCCATGTTAACATAATATTAACTATAGACCTTACAATCCAAATACTTTTAAAACATAAGTTAAACATACATAATTTTTATAGCACCAAAATAAATATAACAAATCACAATGGGAATTTAACATTTTTGCTCCAAAAACAAATCAATTACGATTAAAAAACCAATAAAAAATATATTTCCAACATCAGTACCATTTTACCATTTCCAATCCAATTTCCAAAATACCATTTCCATGTACAAAAAATATTTCATTCATACTTTTTTAGATTCCCATACTAAAAACCAAACTCATTAACCATTTCCAAACATTTTCATTACCCTTACCAATACTATTTTCGAAATACCATTTATGTTTATCATTTAAAAATACCAATACAATACCAATTCTGAAAATACCATTTCAAGTACCATTTCTCGTTTACACTTCAAAATATATTATACAAAAAATACCATTTCTAATTTAAATCATTTTATTAATTTCTTATTCTATCACTCAACATCTGGTTAGACCACCACCACATACACTAAAATAATAAAATTAAAATATATTTGAATTTAGGGACCTCATACATATGTTAATGTTTCCAAGTATTTTCCAAAGTTATTATATTTTTCACCTAGGCTCTCCAATATTTTCTAAGCCCAAACCAAGACTGCTTCAATTCCCTATCCTCTATCTCAATAAAAATAACCCAATATAATTATTTATAATTTATTAATAACTAATTAAAAACTTAAAAATGATTTTTTCAATATAAAAAAATCTGTATAGTTTTCAATTAACTCATTAGGAACATGTCATTCAATGAATCCTTAACCAACAACTTGTGGGGGTCCACCATCGAATCTCGACATCATTCCTGGGTAAATCCCTAAAAGTAATAATTAAAAACCAATTTTATGGAAGACATATAAAGAATCACTACAACCTCATACCTTAACAAAACGATGAGCAACGATGTGCAGAAGTGAATTTGGTATCTCTTCTATGAAATCAAAATAGAATCCCTATGATAAACTAGTTATTAGACAATAATTCAACATAATTACCAATAAAAAACTAAACCAAATAACTTATAAATTATAGATGATGAATAAGAAGAGGATAAGAGGTTTCTCGAGGGTGATAATAACCTCGAAACACTAAAGTATTACCCAAAAACTCACCCCAAACCAATAAGTATTGAAGAGAGGAAGGGACCTTGGTTAGATAGGATAGGGTATGTGAGATGGATAAGGAAATAGGGGCTAGTTTCTTACATTATCAAAGTGGAAAATAGTATTTTTCTACTTTTTAAAGGATTAATAGTTTGGTTTCATGGTTTTCTAAATCATGCACTTGATGTGCATATAACATTACCTAAAAAATCCCCACCCCATATGGTTTTGAAAACCGTGAACTAAACAAGAAAAATGAATCTAAATTTTCTTAAATTATTTTCATGGTTAGTAGGGGCCCCCATAATTGGTTTAAAAAAGAGTGATCCTATATAAACATAGAAATGCAATTTGGTTCCATGGTTAGCACAAACCATGTCTTAACTGTGTTCCCTATTATATTTCTCCATAACCTAAAAATTCCATGATTGAACCCCCAGAAATTATGCGACCTTAAAACCACATTGATAACTCCATTCACACTCCAAATCGGGTCCTTTTAGGGGACCCAACCCTCAAGATTCCATTTCGACACTCTGTTTTAAAATTTTCACACCTACCCATTTGAAAATTAAAAGTTTCCTTAAATTTAGAGTACTCATATGGAATGGAGGCCTTATACTAGCCAAATGTATAGGGATAGGGTCACTTATGGGTTCTATAACTCCCTAACTAATGATACAGTGTGAAAAAGTATCTCACACCAATTTCAATAAGTACGAATTCTAAAGTATATAAGGCATAGATCGTTCCTCGAACAATATTTGGTGCCAAAATATTATAACTTTCCATATCATACATATTCCCAAAGCTCTAAATGTCAGTACCATATTCCTAATGAGTAGTATTTAGATGTGGTCGAGGTGGAATTGGATAAAAAATCACCCATCTCTAGCTCTTATTATCACCTCACTAACTCCGCTATAGAATTCACCTCTATGTGAGACACCAAATTTATCTTGGGGAGGCCCCTGATCCCAATGATGCATATTTGATGGTGGTATGTCTATAGTACCACCTTATATGTCCTTAGATACTCATATAGTTATTAAATCCAGATCCATAATAACTTTTCCACCATAATCAAAGATAGTCTTGTATCCCATCTAGTTACACCCCCTATGGGATCCATCCATTGTTGATTCATTGTACTAGTAACATGAATGCTAATTCCTATGATGATAATATCATGATGGATGAAGTCAAATAGTAAAATCTTATTACTCTACAATAGAGAGACCATAACATTCCTTGATCTTGTGATACGAGTCCTACAAGAAATTATCGATCATAAAGGGACTCCCCATAAGTTTGATGTAGGTTGAAATGCATGGGAGTATAATATTATCTTGAATATCCCTCTAGAATCCTCAATCAAACTTCTAAGATTAAAAAAATCATCGCTTATCATGTCTAAGGAGTACCCCCATTATGTCTATAAACCTTTATGTGTACTCTACCATAGTCATGTTACCCAGCTAAATATTCAATATAACTTGAACATGTACCATCCTAAATGTATTCAGATAGTACTCCTCTCTAAATAAGCACTCAAACTTCAACAAGGGTAAAGTGTCCTCCTTGTGAGTCAAAGTGATCACTACCCACAAACAACTATTTATTCCCTATAGAAGGATCAATGAAAGAATTGGTATTTTTTCAATGGATGATCAAAACTGATATAATACACATATAATAGACTCTAGATAATCTTCCACCACTTCAGGATCAATATTTCTTCAAAACATAAGAAGAATTTGGAGCTAAAACACATAAAGCACACTCAATTTATGGGTATTCTATTAATAATCAAAGGGTACTACCATATCCTCATCGGCTGGGTCTTCTAAATACATATCTTATTAGAGGGTCTACCATATGATTATGGGGTATATATTTCGTTCTATTAGTTCCCTAAACTAATACCTTGTCTCTTAAATGGATAGTGAGTGGAGGCTAAAGCATTGACATATTCTCCCCAAGACCCTACCTCTATATTTGAGCTAGATTTATATGGGGTTTTATCGTATATTTTTTTAAGATAATACTATTTTTATTTAATAATATCTAGTTAAACTTATAAAATTTATGGAACATTTCATAACATAGCACACTACATAAAGCTTATACCATCATGTTGTACCCTACAAATAATACCCTAGAGTTGTGTATCAAATAATATATTATCAAAGTCTATATGAAAGTATATATTTAATAATCACACCTATGATAGTATTCCTTGACCATTAACCAAACTCAATACCCCTTTACACCTTTACTCAAAGTTTACCAAACCAATCCTTAAAAAACATTTAACTTAAAACTATATCCCTATGTTAGACCATATTTGATACCACTTTGACATGACCAGAACCAACAGGATCTCACCTAGGCAAGCGATAAGACAAGAATTATTCCCTAGTCTCTCTTATAATGGGCCGATGGTAGGTGAATATAAATAAGAAGAAAAATATCACATGGGATTACATAAACTAACAAACTTTCACAATTCATCATATCTCAAGAAAGGAATAAAAAATATAATACATGGAACAACAACCATACATAGTGTAAAATGTATGCGACAAAGACTAAATATATATATAGTATGAAAAACTAAATACTAGAAGTTATGGTAAAAACAAAGTTCAAACATCATAGAATAAAGATAGACATCAAGAAAATCAAAAATGAGAGCACCAAAACATAGTATCTATAGATAAGAGAATGAAAAATAACCATTACCACAGTGTGTCAATGAGATTTGAAACCAATAGATCCACATCCAATGAAGTCATATCTAAACTAAATTTCATTTTCCCTAACACAACATGCATCAACATAAGTCATGTGTAGGGGTGAGTATAAAAATACCCAATATGATTCCCCAAAAACACAAAGAAGGATAAAAATATAATATATTTGAAGTATAAGAAAATTAAAGCCAAAAAAATTCCCATGTATTCTTTAAAAAATTTGAAAACCAATTTCATAACTAACCCCAAGATTACAGCCCATAAGTTTTTCATGTCTTGAAGGAAACTATGCATGTTTGATGTATCACAATACTCATAACACACAATCTATATAAATTTTAATCTACCATTATACTTCATAGTAACTATGGTGGGGGACCATACCTCATTATGGAATATGAATGTCACTTCAAGGATAAACTGACCCTAATGGAATACCATAACTCAACACATATGGAATTATAAACTCTAAGAATAAAATCTTTCACCTTGACGCAAATAGGAGTACTTAAAATCAAACTATCATATTATAGATCATTCCCTATTAAAAGTGTACCACCAGTGGAGTAAATAAATACCATGCATAGAGGACTATTTCTTACTACATGGGGGACTTATAACTCATTGTATGCTCCAAATTACTCACCAAAACCAAGTATCATCTCTATAGAGATAGGATCATTAAATAAATCAAAATTCATCACTCAAGGACTCTGATTATAAAGATTATTACCCCATCATGATTTATATGTGAAAATTATCACAATAGACTCTTCACTTATCAAATTATGACACTTGGGTAAGAATATATGAAAAGTAAAAAAAGTCACATAGTACATGGAATGTACTCTGCTAGATAGGTTGTATGATCCTCGAGATGAAGTTAGGAATGTACATCCATTATTCTTCCATGTAGGTTAAAACTACATGACATATCTATATAAAGGTACATAATGAGTTAAACCCTAGAGTTATCCAATCATATACCCCTATTGTTAAATAATTAATACTTATCCTAGATGGTGTGATGATAGGGTGACATAATATGTGGGGACCAGGGTTAGTCAGGCATGTTTTTTCATAGGATCTTGATTTGTGTCATCATGGAACACAATGTGTGGGTCTAGACAGTTATTCAATCATATAATCTAGTTTATCCTAGGTGATGAAATATTCTAAACATAGCATGTGACACATAGTTACACATTATGTGATACTTTATTTTATTTTTAAATGTAACTCTCTAGATCAAATCATGGGAAGGGAACCCATGTAGGTGATACCGTGTGACCTCAAGTTAATCCATGAACACAAAATAAAACACAAAGGTTCATGAATAACTCTACCAAAAAAAATTCATATCCCATCCATGTGGTGGAAAAACTCAAGACCTCTAGAAAATAGAATAACGATCAAAAAGGGAATCCCCCAATCTAGAATATAATATAGTAATAGTCAGCATGATGGATCAAGATAAAATTAAGTATCAGAAGAATCATATATATAGTAGTATATAGATACAATAAAATTAATAACAATAACTAAATGTCACATTGGCTGATACATGTGTAGAAAAAAAATAGAAAAGAAAATATAAAATAGCTGTTATCTTAATTCATATGTCTTACTCCAACCAATTCATCAGCCTCTTATATGATACTCATCGCAAGACATGTGTTAAGATCAAAACTAATACCTAAGCCTAAAATATAATAATAAGGTATACCCATGTACTTTAAAACCTATTTCATATATCTGGTTAGGGGTTATCCCAATGTCTATGTAGGATTCCCCCACTCACCTTGACACACTGAGTGTTTCTTTGATTATTTTAGTTTGTATATAGTTATTGTGAGGGTAAAAGTCTTACCCAGTGTAACTCACCCACTAATAAACATAACATAATGAGTTCCTAAAAACCATAGCTATTCTCATGCGCTAGAAGATGCATGCACCCCGAATACTCATACTAAAACTACCCAACCACTCGAGAAGGACCCACCTTCCTGTAACTAAAGATTTATATACTCTCATGAAACAATGAGGTATAAAAAATTTACACTATCATATTAGTAAACATAACCACCATGAGGTCTCATCAAAATCCAAATATTCACTCAAATGAGTCCTACCTAACCAATCAATCACCTCACTACCCATAAATATCCCCAAATCATAAATATCATGCAAAATGATGATCACATAAAGAATACAATAATGGGTAATCAAAGAGGTTGTAACCATCAATCATATCCACAGTAAAATACCATGATAAAACAAATTGTAAAAATAAATATTGGGCCTAAATGCATGAAATAACATCCACAACTCTCACGTCCTTCCCCATGTCATCTCAAAAATCCTTAAAAAACTTATCTAACAAAATTCCAATAGATCGCAACTTATTTGATCCCACATACCACAAGTCATAACATGTGTATGATATCAATGCCTGATCAAAAAAAATATGTGCACATAGATCACTCAGATCACACATCAGAACCATCATCAACTACCAACAATAGTATGTCATGGACATGGTCTTACCATATGTGGGTCCTTGAGAATATTCAGGTAAACTCTCTCACATGTATCTAACAATCACCTCCAAGGGGTTATTTATGATCCTACCTAGTGAATTATCATCCATCACTCCACATTCAGACACCAATGGGGAGGAGTATAAATAAAGAGAATCATATCTTAACTAGGTAAAAAACAAGATATTTGACATATTAATGAAAAAATATATGATCCACATTCCAGATGTTAATATCAAAGTTCATCCTAAACATAATATCCTAGGGTATTAATCACTCCACCAAAATTTCTATCAAATAATTCCTAATTCCTCTCAAACTATGTTCCTAGTCGGATAGTCTCACAAAAAGGCATTATCCAACATCAACTAGGAGGGAAACTCTCTGTCCTGCTCTCAAAAAAATAGAGTATATGCCTTAAATAACTTCAATCCACCTCTGTATTCATACCAAGAATCATTATGACACTAATTATACTTCTCAAAAACATTTAAAATGTTATAACTCCAAGAATCTAGGGAATAACTTCTGCCTTATCCACTAAGGCTAAACCCAAATCCCCCCTCTGAGGTGTTGTGAAGACCAAACCAATGTCACAAAAACATAAACAAATTCATGAAGTATAATTATTAACAACTCGCATGACAATCAATCAATCACAATATTTCACATGTATCTCAAGGGTATCCCATGGTCCCAATTGATCTACACAAAAAGGAAACCTAATCAATATCATAATTGGTCTAATCGACCCATCACCTAATGGAAGATTATTCCAATGGGTATTATTATATAATGAATAATCATATTTACATAGATAATAAACTAAGAAAATATAGTTAATAAGTACATATGAAATTATACGAGCTTTGTAAAATAAGATTTCACCCACATTTGTCTAAACATACAAGATAAGTTTCAAAAAAACCTTACAGAAATCATTTTAAATCCTATTAAAATAACCCCTTCAAAAAACAATTATAAAAGGAACCAAATTCCATATTTACTCAATATAATCTCTTTTCTAAAATCCCAATGAAAAATTTCTTAAAACCCATCTTTTTTTTGTAAAACTATTTGAAAACCAGTGCTTTAAACCACCATTTTCCCTTGAAATTCCATTGTAAACCAAAACCCCTTTATATCAATTTTAAAATGGAAAATACATTTAATTTTTAAATCAAACACACTCTACCAAAACAAACAATAAAATGGTCCATTGGAACTAATCTAATTAAGGCACCACCATTGAATTATTTTGTAAGTTATTTAGTCCTTACTGACCATTAGGTTGATGTACTGACCTAGATTTTTCCTGATCAAGTCATAACTCAATTTCAGAATTTCAAAGTCTCAAAACCTCTAAAGGGTAAAATTATAAATTTAACCTAGTATAACAACATATTAAAAAAATTGAGGCTTTAATTAATATCAGGATGTAATATTTACCCCTATGATGAGTTTGAGTGTATTTTTGAGCACGTTGAATTTTAAAACATTTTTAATAATTATTAATTAAATCAAATATGTATCTTTCAAGTGTGGATGAAGATATGCTCTAAATGGGTGCTCAGATGGAACATATGACACCATGGTTTTGTTTTTAGTGGTTCATTTGATTTTAGTAAAGGATTAAATCACATTCTTAGGGGTCAGTCTATGGACCATGTATTTTTTAGTTTTTTATTAAAAACATTATTTAACCTAATTATGGTTATAAATACCCATTAATATTATTTTTACTAGGGATATATATTTCTTCCAATGGAGAAATCATATAGATGTTTAAATATAACTAACATACACTTCCAAGGAGGGTCAAACCAATCATAAAGCATAGGTTAATTTGGGAATGTGGCAATAATAACGATCTAATTATGTGGCATCAGTGAATATATTGAAATGACAGTGAGTCATCATCAATGTATGACTTTTATTTTGGTGTCTACCTCATTATTAATGAAACGTTGTTATTTAATTTGTTTTCATGATTATCTTAAATGGGTTTTTCTTGTTTCATATATATTACAAAGGGATCATCTTGGATTATTAACTCATTTTATTAATGAATTCTTCAATGATGAAAGGCAAATCACTTTCCTATAACCATGGATTTTTTTTCATAGATTCAATTGGGACTCTTATCTTGATATCCAGTAGTGATTATATTATTTCATATTAAATTAGGGATGTTTGGGAATCTAAACTAAACATAACTTGTTTCCCCCCTCACCTCACCATCTATCTATGTTTTTTATCATAGAAAATGATCAATTATAGTCATGAATTGGATTATGGATTGATGTGTAGTAGTGAAGAGAAGTAATATAAATATTGGTAGGTGGGGATGACCCCAAATGAACATAATAGTGGATTACGTCCAATAATATTATATATTAGTTTCATTTTAGAGTGTGACATTGAGAGATGATGCCGGAATAGTCAGCAATGGTGGTAGGAGGCAGTTGTGGTGGGTATGA
The DNA here is from genome assembly GCA_963277665.1 of Viscum album. NCBI lineage: Eukaryota > Viridiplantae > Streptophyta > Magnoliopsida > Santalales > Viscaceae > Viscum > Viscum album. The sequence goes on along the minus strand of OY728119.1, from coordinate 366,464,878 downwards.
GTGGGTGTAACGGCAACAAAAACTTGAGGGGCCTAATAGAAGTGGTCCTGAAGTACCATAGTGTTGGTCATAAACAATGATGATGGAGTGTCTAATAATTATTTGTAGAGATATTTATATCCTAAAATTGTAAAGGCATGTGATGGTGGAAAGGTCATTTCCCCCAGTAATTTGATCTTCCCCTTATAAAATGGCATCCCACCAGCCACATAGTGAGCAGGGGTTGTAGAGAGTTGGTGGGACTAGCCTACTAGAGGTTCAATAAGGAATATCACTATTGTTCTTGGGGACATATGGGATTTTCTACCCATCCTGGATTAAAGTGAGGGACCTGATTCATAGGCCTCATTGGCTAGGTAACCAATCCATGTGGTTGAGTGGGTAACAAGACTAAGTCAAGTCCACTATACCAGACCCGAGGAAGGTGTAAAACGCATGTAATACATGGTCACCACACTTATTTATGTTACTCTCACATGGGTAATGACATTACAAGTTGGAAGTACCCTTCCATCTCACATCACACCATATAGAATTCCCAAAGGCTTCCACGTTCCTTGGTCTTTACTTATGTTTTATTTTCCTAAATTTAGCAGGGTTTAGTGGTTTTCATTAAATTAATAGCATATCATAAGTTTTTCTACATAAAATATGATTGAATTATTTTTATTTAGATCTAGAGATGTTTTGTGGTGAGATAATAATTATTAGTATTTATCTCTTTATCTCCAACAATAGATATTGGGCATGGAGATCAGATAATCCATAAGGTTGTTACCCCTAGAGGTGTGTTTATTTAATAGAATGGGTCCTTTAAATTCATCATAGAGTTACTCTAATAATGGTTCCTGTATCAATAAAAAATATAGCCTCCCTCATATATTTTTAAAGACCAAAGTATAATCTCTGTGATCATTGAGAGGGAGAGGGGTTTAGTCTATTATCACTTTTTCTTTTAAAATTTTGTTCTTATGTAACACACTTTACCTCCTATTAAATATTTATAAATTTTTCGAAAAAAACTCACAATCACCACTATAGGAACACAAGTATTTGTAACTTTCACTACTCAATAATAGTAGCTAGTCCTTTATATGGTTTCAAAATAATCAAATATCACACAATACACTAGAAAACAATCCTTTTATGTGGTTATGTTAAGGAGGAAATAATAATACACTTGCATTACACTATGATCACAACAACAGTTCATATTATTTATATATAGATAAATATGTAACAAATATTTTTTAATTAATTTTATAAACCTTCACTAACTTTATCAGAATATTTTCATCATTCTTCTTGTACACACTTTACTTTTTCTATTCTTAAAAAACAATTATTCTTCACTTTCTAAACTAGTTTATGGTAATTACTTATTCAGTAAGTTAGGTATCTGTCCAATAATTTTTTTCAAAAAATTTTTTTGGTGAATTCATCTAGAAAGTTCATCAGGTTCCCTGTGAAAACTTATAAACATCCTTATAACCAGTTCATCTAATTATACCTAATATAAAAATTTTTCTAGTGGTTGATGAATACAAATTCTATATTCATCACAAACTTCTTCTTTTTATTCAACGAAGAGATTTAAAGGTTATAAAAATCCACTCTCAATACTCTAACTAACAAAATTTTATCTGTTGTCTCAATATGAAACCAATTCTACAACACTACAGATTCTTCACAAGCATGAAAAATACACCACATACATTGTACATTCCCTATTTATATGGTAAAATTTAGGGAAGAACAAGCAAGAAAACAAATTTAGTTCCCCACATAGTGAAAAAATAAATTTAAAACTACCACCCAGACAATTTCCCAAAATATTCTAAATAATCCCATAATGTTCTTGAACACATACGATAAACTTTAGTGACATCTTCATTCATAAAAATTTATTAAAACTTGATGAGTATCATGATTTTACTCAATGATAATTTCAACATTAGAATACTTGTTTAGAATCATCAATTTTTATTATCTTCATGAAAACCTCATATTGAACTTAAATTCAAAAAAGTTCATATGAACATTTTTATTTCGGAACAATTTAAATGAGTTTATCTATATTTAGAGACTTCATCCAATGAAACTGTGTGGGTACATTTTAGAAGAATTATTCTAGAAACATTCTTTGTCCAGTTCCTAGAATAAAAAAACTTTTACAGATGACTTTATATATCTGATGGACTTTATACATTTAAAGTATTTTACCAAAACAATGTTTCATATATCTTCAGAAACCATGATCTACTAGATTATCCTTATATAAAAGTTTATTCATTCATCTTGTAGTAACTTAACTTCAAAACTTGGTAAATTTTTATCTAATGGACATTATAGAGAAGTATTTTGTGGATTCTTTCTGAGAACATTGTGTGATGTAATTCATCCATAGACATCATTTGATGAACTTCTTCAAAATATTTGACCAATGACATTATATATATGATTGATTTCTTATATATGATGGATTTTTTATGAGTTAAAATGTGTAATCTTCACTATAATCCTCCACACCATAGTGATGTTCCTCTGTTAAAAAAACCTCATGAATTTAAAACTATTTTTCTGATTGAAATTATTTATAGAGTTTATACAATGAAATTTGTTTGAAGAGTTTTATCTGATTGTGTAATTTCCCAGTCAAGATAGTTATATCACTAAGAGGGGGAGGGTGAATGTTGACACTAATTATTAAGGGAAGAAATATTTATAAATATATCATTTTGATTTTTCAAAGTATCAAAGAAGAAGCTAAAGGAAGTAAAAAAGACATAATGTGAAAGTGACCTACGCGGAACACCTACACATTAAAAAAACTAGTGTACATTCTACTTGTACAGCCTAGTGCACTGCCCCTATGCTACATACCTATACTATAGAGTTGCGCAAAATACCTACATGGTAATATAATTTATATAAACCAATGTGGAGGAGCTACATTGAAGAGCTATGTGGTTGACCTCTACGGACAACCTCTTTTCGACCATCCCCCTTCCTTACCTATAAATAGTACCCTTGGTATCCCCATTTCAGGATTGAAATAAAGTTGGAATAACTCTCGAAGCTACCATTTCATAGAAATTTCACCCAGGTCCCCCAAATTTTCTCAGTTTTCTCTCTAAAACACAATAGAATATATAATTAGATGGGATAAGAAAGTTTTATATCCTTTCAAATTTTGAAATGCAAAACATCTTATTAAGGACCCTTCTTCCATAAATAAGGAGATAGAAACGAAAGGCCTATTTCTTAATGACCTGTGTGGGGATCTTCCAAAGACACCAAAGGAGACCTAGGATATTTAGATTTAAATATCACCCAAGTGTTGTCTTCTAGGTTGTCGTTTTTAAGCCTTCATAGTCTTGGTTCTCCTATGTTATGCCTTTTTTTAGTCATTCCTAGGACCTGTGTGGTACACCTACTTCATATACCTACATGGCAGAGCTAGGATGCATTGATATGCATAGGAACTACACATATCACCTTCTAAACACTCTTCAAATACACTCATGGCAGGTTATCTCCTTCCTTGGTTCCCTTATCTTAAAGGAATTAAGTTGAAGCTTCTACCAAAACCTATTGACTTATAAAACCTTTAAGAAAGGCATATTATAGTGTATCCCATTTGGGTTTGTATATCTACAATTAAAGGTTTCTCACATTTTTATTATAAGGGATTTAGGATCCTTGAAATGTCTATAGGTCTGTATATCTACAGTCACATAGACCCTGACTCTAGAGACAGTGTTGGGATGTTCCCAGTCTTGGATTCCGGGGATAGGACTTTATCCTCATTTTTTAATCTCTAATATCCAGATCCTACATTTCCCAATAGGGAGAGTGAGGATCACACTTTCTTTTACATTCAACAAAAGAAAAGGCTCCATCCTCTCCTAGGACCCATTCAAGGGCATCCCTACTATAGAAATCCCATAGTCATTTGGGCCAGACCCAATAACCTTCACATTAATTTCACATGAATGGTTCATTACTCATCACCCTCTCCCACCATCACCTCATCTTCTTTCACCATAGGCATGGCCTCTTCCATCAATGGATTAGATTGTGTGTTCCTTTGTTGAATATTTCAAATCCTATTGTTTATCACACTGAGCATAACTCATGTGATCTTAGATGTTTTCAATGATCACAACATCCGCACAATATACCCTTTTTTAAACTATGAGAACTCTAATTCCCACTATAATTGGGATACATAGGAATCCTTCACTCAAGTCCCGAGCTCACTGGATATCCTCTTTAGGAATCTAACCCTAATTCCCTTAATCTACGCATCCTCCTCAGGAGTATGCCCTGAATTAAGCCACCCTAAATATCTATGAGTTAAGACATATCTTATAGACCTTGTTACAATGGCATACTCTTTAAGAGTAAACCCCAAACTATTTCTTTCCAAGGTTCATACAACCCTACAAGACTTACCAAACTATGTGGGATTTGATTCCCATCTGAGTGGGATACATTAGAAGCCTCCCTGAGGTTCAAACTCAACACTTCAAATCAAACCTGTTCTTTCTAGGCCATATTCCCAATTGAGTCTAATCCAACTTGGAAACTCATATCCTTTCTACGTTCCTTGGGATACTTAGGCATAAGTCCCACACCAAGTTTTGACTAAGCACCATCCCCTTAGATTTCCTTACCACATGACATTAAACTGAAGGGTTAGGTCCTTATTACATGGTCTTAAAAGGTTTTATGTGTCCAATTAAGTGGAACAGAACTATGAGGTTTATGATTCCTTTCACAAGGATACATAGGTATCCCATTTATTGGTACAATACCAACATCAAAACAAATTTTTTCTACCTGTATGACCATAAATTATAGATTTCCCCATTGAGTGGCTTAAAAACCATCATCATCATAATAATGACTTAAAGGATATCAAAGTAGTATATAAGAGGATTCCATTGATGGATAAACTTAAATATATATGGATATATCCATTAATGAAGAACCTCGAATACATACAGATGATTCTAAAATTTCATACATGCTAATAATTGATTTTAAATTTCAAGGGAAACCTATGTTAATCTTGGTAGATTAATAAGGATTCATGAACATGTCTTAAATCTATAAGAGACCCCAGACTTAGAAAATAATTCCCCCCAAAAGGGTGTGATGAGTTCGACCTCCCATCCTCCTGACCATTGTGAGTTCTTAAGTATAGTAAGTCCAAACCTAACAAACACCTGCCTTCAGAAAGAAGGTCCCTTTGGATAAATAACTATTGGATATTTCTGGTTCCATAAATAAATCTGATGGAAACTATCCAAAAGTAGTGATTCTTAACCAGTACACATGTTCTGAGTGTAAGAACAAAATGGTGAACCTGACTTGAATCCTTAACCAAGTTCATAGTGTTACCCATCTGTCAAGCCCATATCAATTAATAAAGGAGGGTCATATAAGGGAATAAATCATGCATGTGTTCATCTAAAAGATGATGCTTTAATAAAGTTAATTTTTTGTATTTTTCATATATATGAGCACTTTCTTTTCAAGAACTCCCTTCATTCCAAATAGATTAGTTAAAGATTTCACCAATGAATGCCCCAATTCCTACTCAAGTTGAATCATTGTTCCCTCAAAGGAATTCATTGCTAACTCAGCATCGTCAATACTAGTTATCCAGTATATCGGTCCAAGCATACCATTGACATAGTACTATACTGACCTTGAAGGATTCCTATATAGCCCTCCAAATCAAGAATAATCCCCAGTCTTCTGTTCAATGGAAACTAGTGGTTCAGAAGCAGACAGTGGAAACAACCTTCTTCAATGTTTTGGGAGTTTATCCCTAGAAAAAAATCTCCAATACCTCCCTTATTCTATGGAGGTCGAATATGGGGCCATCCATTACCTCATCATGAAGACACAAGGGTCCATCATGAGGTCCCCTTATAACAATCAACATTGCTAACACCACGTGGTAGCAAACCCCCAACATGATAATGGTGTTATCTTTGGTTGTTCGGCCCAGGTACCTCATACCTGGGCACGCAAGATGAACCAACGAGGACAAAAACTGGTCAACATGGATTAGGTGCCTACCTTTTCCCCTCTATAGAAATCCATCAACCCAACTTGGTTGGAAACAATGAATGGGCACATAAACCTATCCATCTTAATTCCTCAAACCAGCAGACTCGTCTTTCGGCACCCAAAAAATCATGATATTCAAATCAGGTGGAGTACCATGAGCAGGAACATACACTTGCTTACAATCTATCATCCAGTTAGTAGACCCATTTGGCTGCATTCAAGGAATCTCATCAATCAAATGTGGTGGCAACTTGTAAGTAGAAACATAGACCTTCCTATACTCACCAATCTTGCCAGTAGTCTCGTCTGTTGGCATTGAAATAAATCTGTTGATTGTATTTTGTGGAAAATAGTTATTAAGAACATACACCTGCCTACACTCACCAATCCTACTAGTATTCTCGTCTATCATCATTGAAATAATTCATTCAACCATTCTTGGCAGAAAACAGACAGCAGGCACATATAACTTCCAGCATCCATCAAGCCTACCAACAGTCGTATTTGGCAGTACCCAGAGAATTCGATCAGAAAGCTCCAAAGACAAACCTAGGGTAGAATAAACTATAATCCCCCACACATTATTACTATCAATATCCATGGATAGTAAGGGTAGGATAGTAGTAGTTACATACACCTACTCCAGATATGGAATGGACATATATTTCTGTTCCATCCACTGAAGTCACCAAACACATTTTAGCAATGGTGAAAGGGAAGACACAAATTCCAACCCATATCTTAGAAGCCTACAAGAATATCAAAATGATAACTTCAGTAGTAATAGAGGAAAGGAAATATAATTCTGTCCCCACGCCTTGGAGGACTTGTCAGCATGACATCCCAGAGCAGATACATACCTATGTTCCATCCCAAGAGGGTTATAGGGAATATTATCCCCTATCATATGGACAACCAGATCTGGGACCTACACACTTTCAAATTGGATATAATAATCCTATTCTGATGACCACTCCAAGGTAGGCACATACACATGCTCGTGAAAACCACTTATCCCAGCAAGTATCCCCAATTATGTGTAAGAGAGCATCTAAAAAGAATTCTCACCAGGAATAGTTGGAAAATAAAGAGTTAATATGTGATATGGTTCCTCTTAATTCCAGATTTCTTGAAGCCCTCAGACATTTATCTATTTCAACTCAAGATCCTACCCTCCCATTACCAAATTATGGGATTAGTAGCAGTAATTCTAAAGTTTCCCATCGGACACTTCATCATAAAGGCATGCTTCATGACATGTCAGTCAATTTTGAGAATCTATCTCTAGATGAAATATGAAATAACCCTCTATGTGTCCATATAACCAGGGAGAAATAGGATTTATCCTTTACTGTAATCCACCATGGTGGTCCTCTCTATGATGGAATTCGCTGGGAATATTCTCTCCACAGCACTGTTTCACATTGTCAAAATAATTCTCCAATTGACAATGTAGTTAAAAGAAAGTCGTATTATCTCGAGGAACTTTCCAACATAAAGCTAGTCATGCCTGAATACTTGTTACTAATAGGTTAATTACTTTCTAAACTAGAAGATAGACCAAGGAAATAGGCATTCTTCAAACCTCCCTTGGGTCATTTTCCTTCTAATATGGAAAAGGAAAAAAACTAATCCTATTGTTTATGATAAAACAATTTAGAACTTCCCACTCTAGTCAGACCAAGTTGATAAAACTCTAGAAAAATATGAGGAGGATATGTTGAATATTATAAAATAATAGGATAAGGGTAAAATACCAATCATGTTATAGCCTTTAAAAACTCTCAATACAACATTCTATAATTGATGGTAGAATATTGAATTCATGATACCTACCTCAACATATGGAAGAATATTAATCATTTGAAAGACAATTTATTACCATGTGATGAATATCAAAGTCATGTTAAGGTAATATAAGGGTTATAGTTCCAAATTGACTTGTCATCTCTCTAGGTTTCCCTACATCCAAAGGTCGAGAAGCAATAAGTATCTCTTCAATGTGAATTCCTTAATGCATTAAATAAGTTGAAACAATTGATTGCAAAAAACCCATATAGTGTTTATATAAGAGGATGGGGTGCACACAAAGCATTTCATTTAACTTTAAACAAAAATAAAAAAATCCTTCTAAAAATGGTCTCATGAAATATTATTTTCCCAGGCTAGCTACAACAAATAAATTTTGTCCATGACCAAAGAAATTGTTAGAAAGAACAGGCCAGGATCGGTTTTCACCAAAGTCGGTCCCAAAGAGAGAATTATATTGAGATAATTTTTTATCAAGAATCTAAGAACATTAATCAGGCTTCCCTCTTAGAGGATTCCATCCATAAAATTGCCCAAATGTTTTAAATAGCATAATGGTCTTCCAAAATAGGGGATTTATGTGGTTTCCAGATAATGCACCCAGCTAATGTTCATACCAAAATTCGTAAAATTAAAAGAGTAGCTGCATTGATATTAGTTAAAGCAGTTCAGGAACCACCCACGCCCATAGGGATGGGGGATTTTTGAACAAAACCTTTGAGTTTAACAAACAAAGTATGACGGTTTGAAGAAGAAGAATATGAATAACCCCAATCAGTAGGGCTGGGGGATTTTTCACATCCATAATCCCTTCCTCAGCATAAGTAACTTTTCTCCTGATTAAGGAAGAAGCCACAAAGTGAAAACACAACTGAACTATCCAAGGATTCCCTTCATGTTACCTTACATCAAACAGTTCTTGGGAAATCATCATATAGGAGAAAAAAGTCTCATGGAGGGCACAGAAGGAGACGATCATACAAAGATACCGATTGAATGTCGTCAATGCATTATGCATCGATGAATGTAATTAATGCTATTATGGAAGATCTTCCCAAAAATTAGTCTAGTTCCGGGGATTCAGATGAGGAAGTTATTATTCATAATACGGTACACATCAGAGAAAATGAAGGAGTTGTGCATACATGAAATTAGAGGCTTACCCAAAATCTAGGTATTCCCTCAAGTAACCAACTCCAACCTCTTAGAAAGGCATCTAATAAGAGGAAAGATGAAGGTTAGATAATGTCTCATTTTTTCACTAGAGAAGGTCAATATGTTTTTCTTGAAAAATGATTTTCCCAGAAATAGGAGGAGACAAAGCAGTTGAAAAGAAACAATGTATAGTTACTCTGAAGCCGCATTCCTTCCAAACATTCTCCAAAAGAAGATCTTTAACTTGCACATCCAGTAAGAACTCCCCAGAAAAGAGGGTTTGTTGAAACTACATATGTGGATAATGAATTTCCTCCATTGGTTACATAGATAGAACATTATTAAACATATCCTTGAAGTCCTGTCTCCATGGGATTTCCAAGAAAAATACCAACATAGCCACCACTAGTAGTTTTACCTATCATCGCGCCAGTTTAGGCTCCAGCTGTTGTACCTATACAGTCCCAGCTCAACCAAAAAATCCCCAAACTATTATGAATACAATTGATCCATTGACAACTCGATTGGAATCTAAGGAAGAATGGAACACAGCAGTACAACCATAAAATAAGGTTTACCCTGAATGGGTAGATCTGATCCCTCCCCCACTAAATATTCTGAATACCATATTTCCAATCTTCAATGGTTCAGGAGATCCGAAGAAGCACTTAACACATTTTATTTCTTGTTGTGATCCCATGATGGGGACCCCTCAACAACAAGAAGAAGTAAAGATCAAATGTTTTGTGCAACCACAATAGGGGTCGGCCTTTGTCTGGTATAAAAGTTTGGAGTCTCAATCATTTGTTATATAGTAATATCACCATTAGAAATTCCTTTTCCAATTTATCTCAATGCTGCAGAAGACAACAGTATTTAATTATAAAATCTTCAAACAAAGGTAGAATGAAATAGTTTCATATTTCATTTCTCAATGGAAAGGAATAACATATTACTTAAAATTACCACTCCCTTAAGAAGAGTTTCCACCAATTTTTTAGTAAATCTCCCTGATTAGTTGCATACACTACTAATCCCTATTAAATACATAGGAGGGTTTCAGGATCTTACTTCAATCACCCAAAAAGTGGATACTTCCATCATGGAAACCAAATCTAAGTCTTGTGTAATCACATTATATTTGGGAAGGAGAACAAGAAAAGTAGATGATTCTATAGTTACACACAAGTAAGAACTTGAAGCTTCTTTTAATTCAAATCCCTTATCAAACCGTAAGTCTCCTCCTCCTGAGCAACAGAAACAATCACCGCTTCTTTAATATGATAAAAAAGATCAGAGATGAAGATAGTTTGAGGAGTTAAAGAATAAGGTTTATTCCTTTCAGAATGAAAAGGTTCCCGATTACTTCATTTCATCCTTATAAAACAACTTAGTCCAATTTCTAAGGCCTAAGAAACCAAACAAATAAGGGGATGAAGACCTCCCAATTTATTTCCCCTTTCATCAAATGTTAGGGAACCCCATTCAGGAGTGTTTTTTAAGGGTATCCTACAAAAAATGGTGGAGTTTGGAAAAATTAAACAAAAAATTCCTTAGCCCAAGTAACATGTGTTACTACTACCGATCCAGAAGAATAAGGTGGATGGAAGGAAGTCAAAAGAAAAAATGCATATAAGTATAATGATTTCATGGTTAGGAAAATGATCAATTGAACTCATGTAATTATAAGAACATAGTTGAAACAACCAATTGTGCCTCCTACCACTTTCACTGCAGTAAAGTCATCTTCATCAAAATATCAGTCCTCTAATGGCCAATCTTCAAAGATGCAACATAGTCATAAAGATAAAGAGAAATCAGAAGAATATAAGCTTGTGTCAAGGCAAAATTTATAATTTACTTGGGCATATTTCATGCCAACTGTCTCAAAAACATGAACACCACCCCACCAAATGGCACAACAAGAACTGACTTGTCAAGTAGAATCTTCATCAGATGAGGATTTGATCTTCAGTTCTGTCAACATTATCCACTAAACAGACCCATATGAAAATGATGGTTCTGGTTATGAAACTGATTTCTCTATACTTGATCGGGGAACTAGGTGAAGAATTCAGGGTCAAGGATATAGGGGAAGACATGGATATGATAAAATTCATAATTTTAATTTCACCCCAGTTCAAACCATTTATACAGTAGAAACACATGGGAGAGCCCTTCAGTAGGCTCAGCAAGAATAAGGGAACTCTCCCACACATGATAGGATCAACCCCGACATGATCATATTTAAAGAAAAATTAGAGGATATACCACCACTATCTCAGCAGGTAGATAGACCTAGTCAGTCTAATCCACCAAGAAAAGATGTATTTCTAGCTTCTTCCCCGATACATTCTCTATCTACATCAGGACCATCAACTTCTAAGGCACTAGAAAAATCGCATCTCCATGTTAGAAAACGTAGGCCTTTAGACCAGAAGTATAAAGTTTTGAAACAACTGGCCCTTGTAGTGGCCAATATATCAATCTTGGATTCTCTGAATCTGTCAAAATATCTTCAAGAAGCACTTATTGAGGCATTTCAAGTTCTCAAGAATTTGAAACTGAGGTTGATACTGATATGGTTTACCGTATATAGAATGATCTAGCATAATTTCATATAGCTATATATTTCATGTATCAAGATGATGATGATGATGTACATGGAAACATTAGGCCCTTGTACTTAATTGGAAAGTTTAACTACACAAATATCTGATGAGACTTCATTGATAATGGCTCATGAGTCAACCTCATTCCCATCTGTACACTTCATCGGTTAGGTCTCACTGAATCTGACCTATCTCCCTCCACTTTGATATTTCAAGTTTATGACAATAATGAATAATAACCTCTTGTAGAGATTACACTCAAAACTTAGTTTGGGGATCTTGAATCTAATTTAGATTTCATGGTTGTATGATAGGACACAACTTTCGACATTCAGATTGGAATGCCTTTTCTACATCAACATGTGGTCATTCCTTCATCATACCACCAATATATCATGTATTTATTCAATGGAAAAATTGGTACACTTCATGGTGACAAGGTCCCATTAAAACATGTGAATCTCATTATATTGAGATAGAATTATATCACACAAAGGGAACATAGTCTGTGGAAAAAGATAAAACAAGAATCAATGTTCTAAATAGTCTGGAAAAGATTCCAGCTAACCCATTAAAACATCTTAGTGTAGATTGTGATTTCCTATAAATCAAATAGAAATTATAGACCCAAATCCAAGAACTCTACTAGTGACTTCCATAATTTCAGTTGTGGAAATAGATCCTGACCGCATGGGAGAAATTATTGATCTACCAAGTAGTAGTGAAAGCATAAATGGAGATGTCTTCATTTCATCCAATGAACTTCAGAAAGTCTTTGATTCATCACTCTAGTTAGAATAATTTTTCACACTAATAGAGAAAGATATGGATGTTGATTACCAACCCATAATTTTCTCTTAAAAGCTCCAGGAAGACCCTTCATCATCAGTAGGGTCAGAAATGGTTTCCTCTTCTTCAACATGTCCAAATACCGACTCCTCTAATAGCTCTAAATGTCTTGCTTCATCACCTACCCTTCAAGAAGAAACATAAGGGGAAACACATGAGGAATAAAAATAATAAGATCTCATGGATTCCCCTCCATCATTTGAGGAATAAATCTCCACTATGGTGGATGACTCAAACAAATAAATCTAGGTACAGAAGAAGATCCATACCCCAATTTAATTAGTGTGGCCATGAATTATGAAGAAAAAGAGGAGTAAAATTCATTTCTAAAGTGAAACTAATATGTGTTTGTGTGGAACTATACTGAGATTCCAGACCATGACCCCAGCATAGCCACTCATTATTTGGGTTTTATAGAAGATCATTGGGGATTTAAGCAGGCAGCAAGAATAATGCATCAAACTTATGCCTCTAAAATTGAGGTTGAATTCGACAATATTATCAAAGAAAAATTTTTCAGGGAGGTTCAATATCCCAAATGGATATCCAAAATTTTCCCCATGAAAAGGAATAATGGGAAAAATATATTTTTCATTGATTTTAGATATCTTAATAGGTATTTTCCCAAGGATGTATTTCTGATTCCAATCACAGAACTTTTGATTGATGCAACAGCTGAATACAAGGCTCTATCCTTCGTGGATGGATACTATAGGTATAACCAAATTATAATGGCCCCAAAAGATGAGAAATATATAGTTTTATAGACCCTCAAGGCATATTATTATATTGGGTAATTCCCTTTGTCTTGAAGAATGTTGTTGCGACATATCAACATGAAATGCACTATATTTTAAAACCCTTCTTGAGAAAATTTATAGAATGCCATGTAGATGATCTAGTAGTTAAGTCCAAACAATGTTATAATCACTTGGATGATATGGAGACCATATTCAGTAATCTTTGACAACATAATTTGAATATGAACCACTTGAAATGTGCTTTTAGGGTAACCATGGGGAAATTTCATAGTTTTTTTGTATGCCATCACAGCATCAATGTTGACCCTAAGAAGACCAAGGATATCATTGGAATTCTACATCCTCGAAAAATGAAATAAATGAGGGGACTTCAAGGACACATGGCCTATATCTAGAACTTCATAGACAATTTAGAAAGCAAGTGTTTTCCCTTCACCCAATTAATGAAGAAAGGGGTCACATATCAGTGGACTAATAACTGCCAAGAAGAATTTGATATCTGCAAGAAATACCTCTTGAGCCCAATGATATTGATGCCACCTATTGAAGAAAATCCACTCATTCTTTATTTGATATCCTTGGAGCGATCATTGGGTGCCTTACTTGCAAAAAAGAATGATGCAGGAAATGAAAACAACCTTTACTATCTCATTCGAACCATGATCGATGCAGAGACCTGATATTCAGATATTAAGAAAAATCTTTATATCATTAATCTTTGTAGTTTATAAATTGAGACACTATTTATAGCATCATGAGGTCCACATGTAATCTCATAATAACCTACTCAAATTTATCCTTAGTCATCCTATGCTTATATAATGTCTAGTACGATGGGCAGTTATTCTACAACAGTTTGATATATAGTTTATACCTCAGAAAGAAGTAAAAGGCCAAGCATAGGAAATTTCATTACTGAGCATCCATATGCCAAAGCGACATCATTTAATATTGAAATTCTTGACGAAGAAATATTCTATGTTCAAGAAAATCTCCGAATAAGGGAAATGTACTTTGATGGTTCTTCTATAAGTCTGATGGGAAAGAGAATGGAAAACCCTAAACATAACAAAGTTGGATTAGAAATTGTGATTATCTCCCCAGAGAAGTCAGTGTTTCTATATTACTTTTTTAATTATAATGTGGTTCCAACAATCAAGAAGAATATCAATATCTCATTGTAGACCTTGATTTATCACTCCAGGTACCATTAGACAACATGAAGGTGAGAGGTGATTCAAAATTGGTAATCAAACAAATCAATGAAGATTACGCCATCAAAAAATAAGAACTAATTCCCCTTTTTGATTATGTTCGAGGATTAATGGAAGAATTTCCCTCGAATCTAACATTTCCTTAAAACCTATGATCACAAAATTCCTATACTGATGCATTGAAAAATGTATCCATGACCTTGGTAGTTCCAAATTGAGATGAAATAATCATTAGCATTGCTCACCATAGAGTGGTTTCACCTTTTTTAATAATAATAGAGGAAATCAATGAAATAAGTCCAATTTTTGATCCATATGGTCATACCATAAGATGGATGACACCTTTCATGGAATATCTCCAAAATGGGGTACTTCCACCAGACAGAATTAAAAGAGAATAGATCTGGTGATGAGTAGTTAATTTCACTCTTTATGGCAGCCCATATCATCAATATATCCTTTATAGATGAGAATTTGATGGAATTATTTTCAGATTCATTGATGGGGATGAAACCACGGTTTTCATGAAAGTACATGCAGGATCATGTGGTGATCACCAGTCTGGGCATAGGCTTTCTAATAAAATTTGAAGGCTGGGATACTTTTGGCCTTCAATGATACAAGATTTTACAGATCTCACCAAGAAGTTTCATCCATTCCAGGTGCATTCCAACTTCATTCATCAAACCCCGATGTTGCTACATATAGATAAATACTTCTAGCCTTTTTCTATATGAGGAATGGATGTAGTGTGATCTTATCCTCTATCTATGACTAAGTAGTTCAAGTATATTATTACTGCTACCAATTTCTTCTCCAAACTAGCTGAAGCAATACCTCTCAAGGAAGTTGGGGCCAAAATCATTGTTATCTTTGTCAAAGAAAATATCATTAATAAATTTGGTGTCCCTCATACCATATTGATGGAAAACGGCACCAATTTCTATTCTGTTGAGGTAAATAAGTTATATTAGGAGCATAATATCAAATTCAATCATTCATCTCGCTATCATGTAGTGGCCAATGGAAAG
Organism: Viscum album; assembly: GCA_963277665.1. NCBI lineage: Eukaryota > Viridiplantae > Streptophyta > Magnoliopsida > Santalales > Viscaceae > Viscum > Viscum album. The sequence continues at coordinate 366,449,360 of OY728119.1, read as the reverse complement.
ATAGAGGCTTTTGACAAGACCATATCAAATATACTCTAGAAAATGGGGGAATAAGATAAGAATTTTTGGCTTCATAAACTTTTGCATACTTTATAGGATTATCGGACTACTACCTATACTGCAACATGGACAACTCTATATTCATCCATGCAACATGACATTAAAATGTGTAGAATCTTTGTCCTTGTCGGGTGGTGTTAAACTCCACGACATCATTTTTCCTCACTACATGACAATAATTTGTACAATTAACGTCTCCTTTATTTGACATTAAGAAATCCCCCAAGATACCAGAAATTAGAATTCATTGATTTTCTTTAAAAAAATGAGTATCTTTTGTGTGCAAGCATTACTCACATCATTGTTACTTCTTAGTGGCACATGAGTCCCATTTCTCCCTATGTTTGAATCAAATATTTATAGAGATACTCTTTTCAAGAACTGTGTTTGGATTAATTCTTTTTCTAATGAGATATGTAGAGATTCCTAGATCTCCAATCTTGGGCCCATTAATGACAAAAAAATCCCCCATTCCATGTGTTTATGAGTTAGATCTACACAGGGAATACTATTTTCAAGAACTATGTGTGGCTTGATTCTCATTTCAATGGGATACATAGTGACACCCATATCTCCAATCTTGGGCCCAACCATAACCATAAAGAAATTGTTTTACCATTTTCCTTTTGTATATGAACCAAATCTATACAGAGTAATCTTCTAGAATACATGGTTTGATCTTAATACCATCTTGTATTTTAAGTTTAACCATTATTCTGGAATACATTAAAATCCCCCATCTCTCAAATCAAACCCAATTAGTGTGGTGAATGAATCTTTTAATAACTTTGTTTGTCTTGATTATCATTCCATATGAGATATTTATATATGCCTAGATCTATAATATTGGGCCCATCCATGAAAAAAAAAACCCTTTATTCCATGTGTGTATTAATCAAACTTTCATAGGGAATATTTCAAGAACTATGTATGGATTGATTCAAATCCTATTGAGATGCATAGTGAAGACTAAGACTTATCTCTTAGTTCTAGCTATGTGATAAAATAAAATTCCCTATCTCCTTCATACTTTTAAAAATCCATGTAGGAGCCCATTATTTTGGGTCCTCACCTTAGATATCCCACTAAGGAAACAAAATATTTTCCCATTATACATATGAGTCAGATCTATGTAATGGAATCCAAACTCATGGCCAATATTAATTCAAATATTTATCCTATTCATTTAACATTGTACCTTTCACATTTTCCACTCTTAATCTTGAATACTTTCAGATATTCATAATATTCTTCAGTTTATTTTGGCAGAATTTGTGATATAGAAGAACTCTTTTTCCTGACTATGCAGTATGTTCCCCTAGGTGGCCTTGCATAAAATTGGCCTACATAAGGGTCTTGTCATCCAAAGGATGACACTGTTTGGATATGAAGCACATGCCTTTACTAGACTTGCATGATACAACCTACATAACAGGTTTTTCAAACAAATATAACTTCATTCTTGGCATAATCCTCTTCTGTCCCCTTCAAAATTTGATGTTGATATACAGGAACCTGTATTTTAAAGTGGTCATCCATTATATATTTGCCTCATATCCTTTATCTTGACCTGAAAGTCTCCAAGACCATGGTTTATATATTTTCCCTCTCCATCTGTTCAAAACATTTTGAAATAACCTTGGATCATTTAACCTCATATCATCCATTGTTTCCATGATATTATGGTCCTAGTCGTATGACCTAAAAAACTACATAAACCATTTTTCATACTTTCAGATGAGACCTTCATAGAAAGTCTATTCCTGTGTTTCTTTGGAAATCATGATTGTAAATACTCTTTCTGTGTTCATGTAATTTTTCCCATAAACCAAAATTTGTTCTTTGGAAAATATGAATCTCCATAAATTTTCTTAATATTTTAGAAAAATAATGTCTAATACCAAAGATCTTTTTTCCTGATTATGCAGTACATGCCCAAATGTGGCCTTTCATAATTCACCAACATAATAGTATTGTCAGTCAAAAGATTCCATTGTTGGGATATGCAACATATTCCCTTGTTTGCCCTGCATAATACAACCCCCATAACAGGTTATTCAAATAGTGGTAACTCCATTCTTGGAAAATACATCCTTTGATTCCATTTTCCCTTTTCCCATGTCATTATCTAGATCCATAAATTCCCAAATCATAGTTTACAATTATTATTTTCCATACCTGAACATTGTAGTATGATTCCAGACAAATTATCTAGAAATGGGAGACTTGTAATCCTTTTGTAAAATCTAAAGACCATAAATTAAATCCCTTAATTTTCTTGATGCATTACTTAAAACTGCACAATATAATGTCCTTACTGCAAGAATTTAAACTATATAGAAAAATATTAGAAAACCCCTTTCTAAAAAATATACCCTCTTTTGTACACCAAATTCAAGTAGGGGTGGTTCCTCATTCATGGTCTATATTTTCATGGATGACCCCTTATATTATCAAATACCTTTCCTTGGAAAATCCACCCAATGGGGTCTTGAGGAATCCAAATTTTAACCCAATTAGTTTATCAATAATAGAATGTCAAAATTCTTGAGATATCTTTCGCCTAACTATGTAGTTTGTGCCCATATTTAGCCTTGCATAATTCACCTACATAGCAGGCATGTCAATCAAAATATTTTACCATTTGGTTACACAACATGTTCCCTAGTTGTTTGTGCATAATACAGCCCCTATAATGAGTTTTTCAAATAGTGGTAACATTTTTCTCAGAGGATAACTCCTCTATTATGATACTTCAAATTCTAGATTTGATTACCATAAAAAACAACCAATCAAAACATAACCCAAGATTCCCCTTATAAGTACCTAAGAAAATTTTGGGACATTTATAGCCATCAATATTTGATTAAATTTTAATCTCAAAATTCAAGTTTAAAGATATTCGACCTAAAACATTAGCCTTATTAGTCATACATGCATGACTGTAAAATGCCTACTAAAAAGATACAGTGCTCGCCAGGTTGAAAACCCACAAAGGGAACTCGGGACAAAATTAAAGTCTCATTTCTCTAGACCTACAATTTTTATGGTTTAGGAAATATCAAGTAATAAAAAGTAAAAGGACAAAATTTCTATGGGGTTGTCCATACGACCCTAGAAATAGTCAAACAATGATCACTATTCCCCTTGGAATAGATAAAAGTTAAAGCACCCCATCCCTATTAATGTAATTATGATTATCTGAACTAAAAATTTCTTGTTATGAAATCAACTTTGATTTTAAAATTATAGAAAGAAAGCTAGGATGATGATATATATATGATTGGATACAAAATCATTTTCATTTTATGTAAAAATTGGAGAAACATCCATAGAATGGATACTCTCTATCATCTATTACAAAAATCTTTTAGCTAGTATCTTTATTTGTTGAATAGCCTTATGGGACCTATCACAGCTTGTTGAAGCTTAGTAAGTTGAGAAGTTTCAGCCTCATCAGCCTGACTAAGTGCCACTTTGGAAATTGAAATGGAAGTTACACCTTCTACGTGGACTTCTCCCAAATATTATTTCAGTTTTTCGAGATTATTTTGAACAACATTCATTTGTTACTGAAGATTTGCCAATTCCTTCATTGCCTCCTTAATTTTCTGATTAAATTCCACTAACTTTTGGCTATGGTTGTATTCTACCTAGGAAATTGTGTCTTAAAAAATCTAAACATTGGTGAGTAGTTTGGAATTTGAAAGATCTTGCTGAATTTTGTGTTCCTACTCCCACTGGAGAATTATTTTTCTCACCACATTATAAACTAGATGATAACCAAATCCACAAAATCCCAGTGTGCTAAAAAGTTATATAAGTGGGCCAAAATGTGAAGGAATCTAATCCAAATGATTCTCAGATATTATATCCCAAATGGTTCAAAATGTTTTCTTATGCGTAATATAGAGAGCACACTGAATCTCTAAATATGAATTAAAATCACTACCATGAGGCTGAAAATATTCTGGAATCAGAACACTTAGGGAGGTGCTTAGCTCTGGTCCTTTTAAAGCAGTAGGTTCTCCATCTTCTGTTGTTGGTTGAGCCAACGTAGGAGCTTCACCTTCAAACTCAATCATGGGAACTAATAGCCCAAATTGGTGTATTATAATGATTGTTATATCCAAAAGTATATGAAGAGAAAATCATTATTAGTACTGTTAATGAAATTTACCTGGTAATAATTTGACTACTTGAGTAGATTCCCCCTTAGTATTCTCAGTTTCATTAGTTTGAGTAAGTACATATTGGGAAGGATAATTCTCTTCAGCTTGCCCAGTCTCCCTAACCATAGTCTCGAGAGAATCTCTCAATATAGGATTTTCAGTTGGTGTCTCTTCAATGTTATTATAAGAAGGATAGAGAGGGATTCCTTGTTCTTGAAGGGACCTCTCTATGTTCTCTATATATAAAGCTGCATAAATTGAGTTTTAATATGAATTAGTAGATAAAACAATGATTATGAATGACAAATGCAAGAATGGGAACTTGCGTCCTTTCAATTCCTCATGGAAGTCCCCAAACTCCTTAATGGAACCTAGAATATCAATAATTAGATTAAGGGTGTCCATAATTGCAGTGTATATGGATTTTTATGTTATAGAATCATCACCATTTATGGTATCCAATAAATGTTGGTCGATGCCAAAATTGTCTTCGTTGACATTCTTTTCCATCAATTATTCAACTGGTATGATAGTATCAGGTCCTTCCAACCAGGAATATCAGTATTGATTATCATAGGATCAATCAGCATGAGCCACTGATCTGAAATATTATAGAGAAAATAATGATAGAAACAACATGTGATACCTAGAAGAAATTCATTTGATATTACCATATCACTTTTCTCTTTGTGTAGTAAGAGAAGAACATGCATCCATATCCCTTGGTACTTTGTCTTTTAAGGTAACAGATTCATCAGTGGAAATTTTTATTCCTCCTGGAGTTTCCTTCTTAGTTCCTTGAAGGATCAATTTTTAGTCCCTTAAGAGAATAAAGAGATGAATATCCTATGAGAAGATGAACTTGGTCACCAAAGTGTGTCAAGAAAGTCATAATACTATAGGAAAACATGAATACTCACTTTTTAGATCTACACTTCTGATCAATCTCAATGCTCTCCTGTGTTTCGTTTCATAAGATAGTGGCGAGATTGAAATACTCTTAGAAACAGAGACCTGAGGTAGCTGTTGAGAATTTTATGTTTTCATCACCTCCATAATGGTTTTCCTTCCTGTAGAAAGTCCTAGAGACCTATGGGTTTCATCTAATGTATCAATAGGGGAGCTCGTGGGTCTGTATTTTGGGGACACAAGAACCCTTCCAGAGTTTCCTTCCCTAAATTCAAGTTGCAAAGAGAAATCCCATCAAGATTAATGATGTGGGATGACATAGCAGAATTGAAATAAAAGAAAATGGAAATAAATTCTCAATATTAACATAAATGTCCCATTCCTCTTCTGGGTAAACAATTACCCCTTCTCATATCCCTCAATCCATCATATCAGATACTCGTTTTGAGTTCGGGACTTGGTCATCAGTTTCATATATAAATGTCTCCAGCTCCATGATATGTTCTCATACTTCAGTTAGATTACTATTCAGATGAAAATTAGAATGTTCTTTAATATCACCCAAATTCATTATTCTATGTCCAGATTGGATAAATTCCCATGCATCCCTTATTTCATGAGTAATGTTTTCCCAGTACTAGATTTCTAAAGGTCGCACATAATTCAAATTTGATATGATTGGCTATGGAGAAAAATCAACACCATCTAGTTAGAAGGACTCTACAGGTCTATATTCTTCTTCAGAATAATCATCTGTTGGGATGGTAATCTCTTTTTGATGATAGTGACTAGATCTCCTCAGTGCTAGAGGTGTTTTTTCCTTATCCTTAGTCTTTTTTGGTTATTTTCTATGAGGATGTTTTGAAGGTTCTGAAGCTTCTAAAGCCTCTTCGTCATCTTTTGCTTTAGGCCTTTTACCGCAGTTGCTGAGAACAACAGTTTTCATGGATGCTACCTGATATATTTATTTTGTTAAATCCCCCTAAGGGTATGAAGAATCCCAAGCTTTGGAATATCCGGCCTCTAATCCAATTGATGCATCTTATGTGGGTAACATAATTGTTAATTTGGATGTCTCTAAATCCATCAGAATCCACAATTTTCAGGCTACCATTGGATGTTTCTCATACCTAAGATACATGAGATGAAAATTTATTTATTTTGAAGACATTTGAATTGGTGAGCAAACCAATAAGGGACATAATCCTCATAGATTATTTCACCATTAATCCTGGTTGATAACATGTTATCCCTAAATTCCATCATATAGACCCTCAGCTTGTAATTTTATTCCTTAATATCATCAAAAAATATTCTATTTTGTGGGTTACTAAAACGAAAGAAGATGAATTCTCTCGATGCATTCAGTGCCCTCAGCACATCAATTGGTTTTAGGTTCAAAGGCTAAATCCTGAAGACTTTCTTTAAAAATGGGTAAAATCGACCATTGGGGACTCTAACTAAATTTGACATTGAATATAAACAAAATTGTGCCACAATCCATCCCCACAACACTTGAAATAGTCTTTCAAGTCTAAATGGATCTTTCCCAATGTACAAATGTAGTAGGGAGTTATAGATTCTTTCTAATACAAGGGATTCCAACCCAATATATTTCTCCTCTACCAACTTGGCTGCAATAAAAAAAATTCAATGTCCTTACACCACCACCAAACTCATGAACTTGAAGCAAGTAAATACTTATCCACATGGAAAGGAAGATAGCTAAGCAAACCTTTTCATAAATATCAAACTTGACTTTATAACCCTAGTGCTTATAGTCACCTCTCTTCAATATGGGATAGAATGTGCCTGAAATACCCCAATTATCTATAGTTGGGAAATGTTAGGATGTCCTTAGGTAGGAAATTTTTCTTTTATTGGTTCTAAAAAAGATTCTATCCACAATATTTCATTAATATCAGCTCTAGATCAAATATCTTTACTTTACTTCAAAACATTATTTTCAATTTTGAATAATACATGAGCCAATGGTGGCATCCTTGTAACATCACCCAATGTTGTTACTGGTGGAATGAATTCATCATACATCTCCCCAACAATGGGAGCCCCAGATATTTGGTAGATATCCCATAGACTAATTCCAACCTCACCATGCATCAAGTGGAAAGAATTTGTTTGTAGTCTCCATCAGGTCAATAATTCAAGAATGAAGTCATTTTTGTAAAGATAATTTTTTCCTATCTAAACAACTTCACAAATTTGAACATCTGTTAGTTCTTTCAAAAATTATACACAATTATGGTGTACCCAAAATTCCCACATCCATTTACGTTTAACTCCTCCTCCATAACGAAGGTCCAAGTCTTCTTTCCATCCATTAGACTGGTCTTTTTTTAATAACAAAAGTGTGATTCATAACCATGATACATTTTCTCTACAACATGATATTTCATATTAGAATTACAACCACTATGGTCTATGATGCATCCAATTGGTATTGTTCCCTCATGAATAGACATACACTTCATAGTAATATTCATACAATGATAGTTAGAGAGTTGGAAAAACCAAGTCTTTGGAAAATATCTCTTATAAGCTAGAATGTGGGAATCCTACAAAATCACATGTCCTTGGAGAGTTTTATAGTAGATTCTTGTATATTCATGTTGGTATGGAATCAAGACTTTCAGCAACCTAGGGAAGGTACTCTCAACAACATCGTAATAGCCTAGTCAAAAAAAAATCATCATCTTGTTTTGAAAAACATTATATTCCTCAGTTTAAGTCATCAAGTGATCCATTTCCTACAAAATAATTACAAAATTTTCTCCATTAAGTTGGAATTTAAACTTAAGAAAGTTCAAATTTTAACTTAAAGGAATTTAAGAATTTAGAAAAGGAAAATCTTCACGTAGCACATTTGATGAGGTCATCTGTGTAGATACTTCAACAAGGATCATTACACAAGTCCTTCGATGATGTCCTTCTATGTAACTCCATCACTAAAATGGTTTTACCTTGATAAATTTTTAAGGGACCTACACGAGAGCACAACATGGTAAAGCTGGACGAATGAGCTACACAATGAGAGAAAAAAATTAGAGATTCTGAGTGAAGAAAATTGAAAATGAATAAGGGTATTTATAGACACTGACAGCCTATTCCACCAACCTACATGACATTGCTACACCATAGACCTGCACGACATTACTACACCCCCGACCTACATGACATAGTTGTGCTGCAGACATGCGATGTTCATAATTAACTCTCCAAAATCTTTTCCCCATAATCTTGCCTCAGGACTCAACCCTCTTTTCAATCAAATCCAATCTTGAGGGGGGATTTTTTTGACACTCCTTAGGAAGGAAAAAAACATTATAAAGAAATAATTTTTACATTTCAATTTATCAAAGAAGAAGCTAAAGTAAGTAAAAAATACATAAAGTGCAAGGGACCTATATAGAACACCTATACATGTAGAAACCCAACACATATTCTGCTCATACAGCCCAATACATAGTCCCTATAGTGGAGACCTACACTGTAGATCCACTCAGAAGACCTATGAGTCAATATAATCTCTATACACCTACGTAGGGGAGCTTCACTAATGAGCTACGTGGCCGACCTCCATGGAAAACCTTTTTTTGACCAGCCCCCTTCCTTGCCTATAAATAGGACCCTTGGGCTCCCCCTTTGAGGACTAAAATATTTTTTAAGAACACTTGAAGATCCCATTACATAGCTCTTTCACCCAGTCCCCCCAAATTTTCTTAGGTAGCTCTCTAAAACATGATAGAAGAGATAATTATATGGGATAAGAAAGTTTGAAATCCTTTTAGATTTTGAAACAAAAATATCTGATTAAGGATCATTCTTCTATAAAGAAGAATCTACCTACACAAGGCCTATTCTTTAATGACCTATGCGGGGGTTTTCCAAATACCCCAAAGGAGACCCAGGGTGTTTAGATTTCAATACTAAAAATGTTTTGTCTTCCTGGTAGTCCTTTTTAAGCTTTCATAGGCTTTGTTCTACTGTGTTAAGCATTTATTTAGTCATTCCTAGGACTTGTGTGGCACACGTACATGACATACCTATGTAGTAGAGCTACGATGCATAGTTATTCCCTCGACCAATGCATATCACCTTATAAACCCTCTTTAAAGACACTCACAGTAGGGTATCTCCTTCCTTGGTTTCCTTATTGGAAAGAGACTAAGTTGAAGCCTCCACCTAAACCTCCAAACATATCAAAAATTTAGTAAAGTCACGTTAGTCTGTCTCTCATTTGGGTTTGTATATCTACAGTCATAGGTTTCCAAAATTTGTCTTATAAGGAAGTTAGGATCCTTAGGATGTCTTTAGGTCTGTATGCCTACATTCGCATGGACCCTGACTCTACAGACAGTGTTGGGACGTTCCTATTATTGGATTTCAAGGATAGGACTCTATACTCCAATTTTCATCTCTAAGATCCAGATCCACCAATTCCCAATAAAGATAGTGAGGATCACACTTACTTTTCCATTCAACAAAAGAAAAGTCTCTCTCCTCTCCGGGACCCATTCGATGGAATCCCTCATGATGTATGCCCCTGGTCTTTCAGGATAGACTCAATGACCTTCAATTTTATTTCACATTGAAGGGTTCATTGCTCCAAACCCTCACCCATTGTCACCTCAGCTTCTTTCTCCATAGGACCAACCTCTTCTATCAATAGAGGAAAAATTGTGTGCCATTGTTGAATCTTTCACATCCTCTTATTTCTCACACCGAGCATGACTCATGTGGGCTTAGAGGTTTGAAATGATCATAACAACCACACAATCTACCCCTTTTTTAACTACGAGAACTCAGATTCCCACCATAATTAGGATTTGTAGGAAGCCTTCACTCAAGGCCCGAGCTCACTCGATATCCTCTTCAAGAATCCAACCCTAATTCCCTTAATTCGGGAATCCTCCTTAGGAATAATCCTTGAATTAATCCCCCATAAATATTTATGATTTAATACATATCTTATGGAACTTGTTACAAGGGAATCCTCTTTAAGAGTAATCACCAACCTATTTCTCTTTATGGTACATACAACCCCATGAGACTTACTGAACTACGTGGGCTTTGATTCCCATCTGAGTGGGATACGTAGGAAGCCTTCCTAAGGTTTAAAATCCACACTTAAAATCAACCATGTTATTTTTAGTCCATATTCCCAACAGAGTCTAATCTAACTTGGAAAATCATATCCTTTCCAGGTTCGTTGGGCTGCTTAGTCATAACTACCCCATAAAGTTTTGATTAAGCACTTTCCTCTTATATTTCCTTACCACATGACATTAAACTTTAAAGTTAGGTCCTTATCACATGGACATAAAAGTCATGATGTACCCCATTAAGTGGCACTGAAATATAAGGGTTCTCATTCCTTTCACAAGGATATATAGGTATCCCATTAAAGGGTATGATCCCAACATCAAAACAACTTTTGTCTACCTAGATGACCATAAATTCCATAGTGCCCCACTAAGTACCTTAAAAGCCAGCATCATCATAATAATGACTAAAATGATCTCTAAGTAGTATATAAGAGGATTCCATTGATGGAGAACCTTGAATATATATGGATATCTCTGTCAATTAAGAACCTTTGATACATACGGATGATTATAAAAATTCACACATTCTAATAATTGATTAAAAATTTCAAGGGAAACCTACATTAGAATTGGTAAATTAATAAGTATTCATGAACATATCTTAAATCTATAAGAGAGTCCCATAGTAGGAAATAATTCCTCCCAAAAGGGTGTGATGGGTCAGGACTCTAATCCTCTCAAATTATGTGAGTTCTTAAGTATCATAGGTCCAGTCTAAATTAATGCCTACCTTTGGAAAGTAGGTCCTATTGGATACATAACCGTTGGATTTTTATGGTTCCATAAATAAATCTGATGGAAACTGTTCGGAAGTAATGATTTCTTAACTAGTACACATGTTTTGAGGGAAATGAATAGTGAATCAGTTATATATTTTTCTTTTATGTTTCCTTTTTCATGAAACAACCTTTACCTCATATTAAATAATTATTTATCTACTGAAAACAAAAAAAACACAAATTTATAGGAACACAATAATTTACAAGTTTCACTATTCAATAAGAGTACCTACATCCTTAGTATGGTTTAGAAACAATCCAATAACACACAATCCAGTAGACAAAAATCTTTTTGTGTGGAATTCAATGTATAGGATATTCCCTTAGACTCATGTAGCACTATGTTAAATACAATAGTCTGTGTGATTCAATTATAAAAAATATGGAATAAAATGTTTTTGTAAAAAACATGTTATGGTGTTTCTTGATCAACTTTCACAAATATGTTCTTAAAAAAAGTTCTTCAGTTTCTAACCTGGCAGAAAGAATGAACTTATTATGGAATTCCAAATGATACTCAGTCAAAATTCCCAGTTTGGTTCCCAAATATGATTTCTCAATATGATAATATTGATCTATCAGAATACCACTAAGACAATTTTAAAACACTTATATCTAAGTTTGTAAATCCCAATCTAATTCCCAGTCTGATGATCTAGCCTAATACTATGATTAGATAAATACGATCTTGTCTCTTCTCCTTTATTTTTTTTTTCATCAAACTTCCTCAGGTAAGACAAATCCGAAAACTTCTTCTCTCTGAGAAATTATTCATTGCTCCACCTTCTCTCTACTTTTTGTGAAAATTAACCATGTTAGAAATTATAAAGTACTTTCTCATTTTATTGGTGCGCTGAAAAAGGTTTAAGTGGGATTCAAAAAACATTTCCCGCTCAACCAATTTTCCTGAAATATTGATTATATTATAATTTTTGGATACATTTATGACTTATTAAATGCTTCCCAACTCTTCTTGAATCTTATTGAATATTCTATTAACTTTATCTCACTTCAAACTACTTAAAAAACTTCAATCTAATTCTAATTAAAATTAAGATTATTAATGCAATTTCATCATTATGATAAAGGCATTTAGTCATTCTACACTACAAGATAAATAGGTTTTGAAGCCCCCTGACATGGGTGACTGCCTTTGGTAGTTGCTATTAGTGGGCTATAGGAACTGCCAAAGGTGGTCGCTCGGCTTTGCAAAAAAAAAACCTTCGGTGCCCCCACCCCCCTGCGATTCCCCTACCCCCTCATGATTCCCCTACCCATCCCCTCGTTGCTACCCATCCATCACCCCCTCACCGCCCTCCACCTGTCTCACATCCCCCATCCCATTGCCGCCATCCACCCCCTTGCTCATCCCCCATCCCTTGTCCCCTTGCCTCCCTTCACCCCCAGCCCATCCCTCATCCCTTGTCCCCTTGCCGCCCTCTACCCCCCCCCCCCCCCCCGCTGCCTATCCCCTATCACCTCACCACCCTCCGTTCTGGCTCCCTTCCATCCCCCATCCCCTCCCTCTTCATCCCCTCCCTCACCGCACCACCACCTCTCATCCCCTCCCTCACTGTCCCCTCCCTTTTCGCACTGCCTCCGCCCGGTCCCCTCCCTCCCTGCACGGTCGCTGCTTGTCCCATTGCTATTGTTGCCCGTCCGCTCCGGCTCCTCACTATCCTCCATCCCCTCCCTCGTCATCCCACCTCACTCCACCATCGCCACCTCACCTCTTACTCCTTCGGCTCACCGCTGTCGTCACCGCCCATCCCCTCCCTCACCACACCACCTCCAGCTTCGGCTCCCCTCTTCTGCCTCTCCTCTCCATCGCAGCACCGCCTTCGACTCCCCTCCCTTCCAGGTTTATAGTGCAATTAGTTATGCCCTAATTTTCATTTAAGATTTTTGATTTTGGTCAATTTATAGCACAAATTTTCCATGCATGAATATTATATGAATATTGTGTGTGAATAAAAAGTTTGGAAATGGAATTTCGTGTCTATATGGGCTTCTATGCATATGAAACAATGTGTTTTGATAGTGTGTGAATGAGAGACTTCGCACTTTACTTGAGGTTTGGAAGTTACATACAATGTTTGAGTCCATGTATATGTTGACTGAATTAATATTAAGTTGTGTTGTTATTTGATTTATACCATTCTTGAGTTTTATTACATGTCTCTATGTGTGTGTATCCCATGAGAAAATGTTTGAGGTTTAACCACATGTGTGTGCTTGCATTGCCCGTGAGACATATATTTGAGTTTGATCACATATGTGTGTTTTGATACTATATGTTATTATTAATATTATATGTTATTCCTCAATATGATATTCTATGTTTCAATGTGACGTAATTTTTATATATTTTATATTGTGTTGTTCTATGCATGGTACCAATGTTACTGGTGTACTTATTATGGCTCAGTAGGGAGAGTATGATAAGATGATGTATGTTCCATGAAGATTGGATTGAGATAACACAATTCCTGATAGATTGTTATTTTTTTGTTCTGGAATTGTATATATTAGATGTCATCCAAGATATAGATTAGTTAGTTTTCCATAAATTAAAGATTGATTGTTATCATTGATGGTTACTCTGTACTACCTCTGATGGAACAAAGGTAAAAGAGGTAGTGAGACATTATTTGTAAAGAGATACAGTTTCTCTGAGTTTGAGAAGACTGAATATATTCTTTCATGAAATATTCACTATTTGATCAAAATATGATTAAGGACTCTTGAATATAGAATCATCATTAGATTTACCATACCAAATGACGATGATGACATGGGATTTCACTTAAATTAGATTATCTATTCTCTTGTTTATTATTCAGAGATATAATTTGATTATTTTATCAATGTTCTACAAGAAATTGGTTAGTATTTATTTTAAATATATTTGATATGAAAAATTCATATTATAAGTCTTGTGTAAATGTTTTTTATATAGATATTATTATGGATAAGAGTTGGATTGATCTTCCAAATAGAAAATCTAGAGAATATTTCAATGGAATTATGAAGTTTATTGAGTTCACTGGAGGATTTGAAAGTGACTGTATTAGTTTTACATGTAGAAAATGTGCTAACAGATATCAATTCACACGAGATACTCTGAGGGATCACCTATCCTTTAACAGATTTCTGAAAAATTATAAGAGTTGGACTCATCATGGATAAGAATATGTTCATTTTAAAAATATGGATGTATTTCAGATGGATGTTGATGCAAGTATGAATGATCTAATGCATGAAATGCTTACTGAAATGGTATGTGGGTTGGATCCTGAAGGCATTGACATCTTGAATCTTGAGACCAGTGAGATAAATCTTCTCTCTGGTGCAGATCGAGATTCGAGGTGGTTTTATGAAGCACTTCATGATGCAAAAATAGAATTATATCTTAGATATACTTATTACAGTAAATTATCATTTATCATGGAGTTTTTGCATTTTAATACATTGAATCAGTAGTCAGACACATCATTCAATATGTTTTTGGTGTTATTGAAAAAGGTTTTTCCTGTCAACACTAAGATTCCCAAGTCATATTACCATGCTCGTAAGTTGACAGAGAACTTAGGTTTTACATATGAGACCATATATGCATGTTCAAACAACTGTATTTTGTTTAGAAAGGAAACTTCCCATTTGGATATTTGTACAGTTTGTGGCACTTCCAGGTGGAAAGAGAATAGGGGAAATTAGACTCATCAAAGTTAGATTGCGATACAGGGGAAACTTATTGCTGTAAATAAAATGCATTACTTTCCCCTTAAACCGAGGTTGAAAAGATTTTTTATGTCATCTAAAGTTTCTAATTTAATGAGATGGAATGCAGAAAGAATTCATTAAAGTGATATTTTAACCCACCCGGCAGACTCTCATGCATGGAAGGATTTTGATAAGAGATATCCCTACTTTCTAAAGATTTTTGTAATGTCCGATTGGGGTTGGAAGTAGATGCTTTCAATACATTCAAGTATATGGTTGGTGAAACTCATAGCACATGTCCTGTGGTGTTGGTTCTGTATAATCTTCCTCCGTGTATTTGTATGAAGCAAATATTTATATTACTTTCCACTCTTATTGAAAGACCTAGAAGTCCAGGGGATAAGATTGATGTTTACCTTCAACCATTGACTGATGATTTGAATGAATTTTGGGGAGATAGTGTGATGACTTATGATTGTGAAATGAATGAAATGTTCAAACTATAGGCTGTTTTGTTGTGGGAAATCAATGACTTCCTATCTTATGAAAATTTATCAGGATGGAGTACAAAAGGGGAATTTTGTTTCCCTTGTTTCAATAAAAGTAAAAAAAAATCGTATGGCTTAAACATTCCAAAAAATGGCCATACATGGGTCACAGACATTCCCCCCCCCCCCTCAGCATAGGTTCAGAAAGGATAGAGTGGCATTTTATAGTTCTAGAGAGTTCATCCCAGCACAAAATATCATGACAGGAGTCAAAATATTATCACAGATTGAGGAAGAAAACATCTGCATGGTATATGAAATTCAGGATTTGGTGGCTCATCCATTACGTAATATTTGTGTTGCAGGTAGGCAGCACAGTCATAATTAGAAAAATAAAAGTATTTTTATAGTCTTCTGTATTGGAAAACTAACATTCTAAGGCATAATTTGGATGTCATGCACATTGAAAAAAAAATTGTGATAATATATTGTGGATTATTTTAGGTTTCAATGGAAAATAAAAGGACCATGTTAATGAAAATCATGATTTGGAAGAAATGGGTTTAAGGAAATAGTTGCATTTATAGTTAGCTGAGGGAAACCGGGCATATATTCCTGATGCATAGTATACGATGACTACAAAGGAGAAAGAGAAATTTCTTTCCATTTTGAATATTCTCAAGGTGGTTGATGGTTACTCTTCAAATATATCAAAGTGTGTGAATCTGACGAGCAGGACATTACAAGGATTGAAAATTCTTGACAATCACATACTGCTTCAGCAGTTGATTCCAATTACAATATGTGATTGTTTATCCCCCAATGTTGTTCATCCATTTATTGAGATGAGTAATTTTTTTGGATATCTTTGTTTAAGAAATCAACGAATTAGTGATTTAAAAACTTTTCAGGACTGAATTATACTTACGCTTTGTCACTTTGAAAAACTATTTCCCCCCTCATTTTTTGATGTTGTTGTTCACTTGACAGTGCACCTAAGTGATGAATTAATTGCTACTGGTCCAGTTTAATTCAAGTGGATGTATCCTATTGAGTGGTATTTTAGTACATTGAAAAGATTTGTATGCAATAGAGCTCATCCAGAGGCATCAATAGCTAATGGTTATTTGATGGATGAGTGTACTACTTTTTGTGCAGAATATCATATAGATGTTGAAAAAAATTAGATAAGCCCTCTCATATTCATGATGGTCCAGTTGGAGAGGGAACCATATTTGATATGGACAAAATCAAGTGGATACAAGTGCATTGATATATCATGTTCAATACTCCATCAGTTTCACCATTAATACAGTAAGTGTCTAATCACTTTTATAGTTTAATTTTTACATTTTTTGTTTTTATAAGTTTATCATTTAAACATTCCATTATCATTTGCAGGAAACACATTAATGAGATAAAATAAGAGATGTATCATGCGACTGAGTATCAAATTCAACAATCTCATTATGCATCATTTCATGATTGGTTCAAGGATTTTGTATGTATAAATTAATTTTATTTATGAGTGAAGTATTATACTAATTTTTTTCTACATAAATCATTATTGATTTCTATGAATTATGTAGGTTCATAAGCTAAGGGAGTTAGATGACCCCACACTAACTTAAGAATTTATACAACTGGCTGAGGGTCCATCTATAATGGCTAGTTGTTATAAAGCTATATATTCTAATGGTTTTCGATTTTGCATTAAAGATGTTGAAGACAAACAAGCAACACAAAATAGTGGCATTGGTTGTCCATTCATCGATTCTGGTTATTACTATGGTCAATTGATAGACATCATTGAAGTTGTATACGCACACGGGTTTAAGTACATATTGTTAAAATGTAATTGGGTTGATCTAGTTCATGGATGTAAAGTCGATCAATATCAGTTTCCATTGGTGAATTTTAACTATATGTTATACAGAAATGAACAAGTTGATAATGAACCTTTCATTTTGACATCACAAGCGGAACAAGTATTCTTCGTTACTTCACCTTCGAATCCAAGTTGGAAATTTTTTGTGAAAATGTCCCAGTGAGGAGTGTTTTTATTTGAACAAGATGAACCCAAGACTATTCCCTTTGATTCCCAACATCTTGATAAACATACTGTAGTTCAACGTGAAGAATATATTTATTGGGTCAGAGCAGATATTGAAGGAGAAACACTCAATTTTAATGTTTAATAAAAGGTATAATTGTTTTCCTTCTATTCAGTAATGAATGTCCCAGGATATCATAAATTATATAACCATTTTATAAATCCATGTGAGTTTTAATCCTCACTTTTGGAAGTTTATTCATTTGTAAATATTTAGGGTGATTTCTCTTTTGGTATCTTCATGTTATTGTTGGTGTATCTTCCCATTAAGGTATTCTTCATTTGGTTCATGTGCTGCTTGAATTTTTATTAATTCAATCTGAAGTTTGTCTATGCATTGATTAGTTTTGTACATAATTTTATATATGTTTTGTTAACTTTTTGATTTTTTAAAATCCATTTACAACTAATTATTCAATAACTTTTTGTTTGATTAACAACTATACAAGTTTTATTTTTTAAAAAACAATCCAATTTATCTTTTGGACACTTTGGATAGTCTCTTTACTAATGTTTTCTATGACTGCATGCATGTTAGGGAAAGAGCCAGCAGATCCACATCATTCATCTGATCCATCTACGTCTCAGGGTTGAGGTATGTTTGAATGTAATTCTGTTTATTTTTTATGTAATTTATAACCATATATATATATATATATATAACATCTATCAAATTATATATAAAATCTTTTTCAACAGGATCATACTCGACTGGTTCTTCCTCTAGTAAGAGAGGCCCTGGTCATGGCATTTTATCATGGAATTCTGACACGACATTTGATGTTTCCTTTGATGAGATATTTCATCCTATGGGACTGAATGTCCCTGCATTTATTCATCAGCTGGGTCATATCATATGTGACCCACATCTATTTCCATTGACCACACGTGACTGGGCTTCTATCCCTCAGGACACATTAGATCATCTTTGGAGGTAGATTCAGGTAAGAAGACCATTTTAATTTCTTCCCTATGTATAAAAAATACTAAAATATGTGATTTTTTCTTAAATAGAATAATCTAAAAGTATGACCTGATGAGTTTCAGCCCGTGTGTATCAGAAAATTTCATAAGATGTGGAAAGATTATAAAGCCAAAGTCAAGAGGGACCACTGGGTACCAAATGTGGGTGCCCCATACATTCTGGAAAAAGTCCCGAGAGGTGTTCTCCCATCTCAGTGGTGTGACTTAGTTTCATATTGGTCTACTGAGGGTGTTGTGGTTTGTATATTTATTTTGGTATATATATTTTCAAGGATGTGTGATTTTTTTCAAATTTGAATAAATTAAATGTAGGAGGTATCAGCACGACATTATGAGAATCGAGCATTGCAGGGACCACCTCACAGGCTCGGGACTCATCACCTATCTCAGATCTGACAATAGGTATTTATTATTCATTTTTTAATTAATTAATAAATATGGTTATGTGTTTATATTCAATTCATATATAGTTACGGGAGAAATGTGCACCGACTGATAAAATGTCAGTATGGATGAGGACTCATGATCGAAATGATCTAGAGGCTGCAGCATTGATAGTAAGAGCTTGTACTCATTACCAATACTTACATAAATCTGTATATTAACATATATATGTATATATATTTAAATATTGTTAGGATCAATTTGAAGATGAGTTAGAACATCTGCTAGAGGACCAACAACAATTTCCCATGCGAAGGGATGTGATCTCCCATCGCATTATTGGTCAGGATGGGCATGGATATAGTTTGACCTATGGAATAGGGATTCCTCATTCTATAGTATCATGCACTATGGTCGTTGATCCTTCTGTTGCTCAGATAACACCACAGTTGTCATATTTCAAGGCATGGTTGTGCGCTTCTGAGGAGTTAAATGCGCAATTGATCACTGAGGTTAGAACACTGTGGGAATATGTGTGTCCAGGTGATGTTGCAAGGGATCATATGACGCAGGTTTATACTGAATTTATTTATTTACTTTATTTTATTTTTTTTACGAAAATATTCATAATTTTTATTTTTCGTAGGCCCCTGGCCCACTGGATGGAGATAGCGGTCATGACCACACATGACGCATCATATTCACGAGGTGTGTTTCTTTTTTATTGGTGGGGTTGTTATTGATGTTTCAAAAGGTAAATTTACTTTTATTGGTGATGATCAAGAAGAATTTAATGTTTTTAGGAATTCCACACTTTTGGTGAGTTTCAAGTTAATTGATGTGGTTTAATATGTCTTTAGAGCCAGGATAAGAAAGGATACTCATGGAAATTCTATCTGGGGGTGTTGAGAGCTGTCTGGGCATATAGAGTGGGATGTTCTAGCGGTTGGGGGGTTGGGAGCTATCTGGGTGGGTTGGGAGGGGGCTGTTCAGGGTGGGGGCTGTCTGGGGGGGTTGGGAGTTGGTTGTCCAGGAGGCGGGAGGGGGTGTTTAGGGGGGTTGAGAGTGGCGTGGGTGGGGGCTGCAAATTAGTGTTGTCCTGTGAGAGGGGTCTGCAGAGGGGGATGTCTGGTGGGAGTTTTTTGGGCAAATTATCCATTAGACCATTAGGATAATTTTACATTAGGTCATTGTCCATTATGCCATTAGGCCTATTGACCAATTAGTCATTATTCCATTAGGCCATTAGGCCAATTGGCTAATCAGGCCATTAGAAAAAATTTCCATTAGGCCATTAGGTCATTGGATGTTTTTCTATTATGTTATTTATCAATTAAAACAATTTCCTAAGAGACTATTAGACCGATTGGAAATTATATCCTTAAGCCATTTTTACAATAGTTTATTAGGTCAACTGACCATTAGTTCATTAGGGAAATTGTTCATTAGGCTGTTAGGCCATTAGGGAAATGGGCCAGTGGGCCAATTTTCCAATTAGATGTTATAAAAAATATCCATTAGGCCATTATTCCATTATTCCAATTGTATAACTAGACAATAGGACATTATTCCAATTGTACAGCATATGTGTTGTGCGCGGTATGACTGAATATATTGTTTTTAACAGTTTGGTGTGCTCTAAAATGGTGCATTGGGTGGTCAAAACCAGCTGAACAACCTCATAATGTCCTGAAATCGTATGAAAACAATCGTGGGGTGAAATTTGAATTGTTCGGGCAGACGGTATGTCAATCGGAGGTGTCGTTTGACCGCAGTGACCGGAAATGCATTTTTGGAGTCAGAAAACACCAAAACGACGTGTAATGGATAAATTCAGAGACACATTCTCAAAATGACTTTAAATCACACAAAAACAATATAAATATTATTTTTGACATGTAGGAGGAGACGGAACGTCAATAGGCCATGCGGTGTGCGTCGTATGACCGAATATGTTGTTTTTAACAGTTTGGTGCACTCTAAAAGGGTGTGTTGGGTGGCCAAAACTAGATGAATGAACTTGGAATGCCATGAAATCATACGAAAATAACCTTAGTGTAAATTTTTAAATGCTTGGGTAGATGATACATCAATCGGAGGTGTCGTTTGACCGCGGTGACCGTAAATGAAATTCTAGAGTCATAAAACACCAAAACGACATGTAACGATCAAATTCAGAGAAAACATCCTCAGAATGAATTGAAATCACAAGAAAAAAATAAAAAAATTATTCGTGGCATGTAGAAGTATATGTCATGTCAATCGGACGTGTGGTGTTCCCGATACGACCGAATATGTTGTTTTTAACAGTTTGGTGCGCTCTAAAAGGGTGCGTTGGGTGGTCAAAACTAGTCGAACGACCTCAGAATGTCATGAAATCAAACAACAACAATCGTGGTGTGAATTTGGAAATGGTTGGTCAACGGTACATCAATCGGAGGTTTCGTTTGACCACGGTGACCGGAAATTCATATCCGGAGTCATAAAACACCAAAACGACACATAACAGTCAAATTCAAAGTAAACATTCTCAGAATGATTTGAAATCACACAAAAAAATATAAATATTATTCATGACATGTAGGAGGATACGGAATGTCAATCAGACATGCGGTGTGCGTGGTATGATCTAATATGTTGTTTTTAACATTTAGCACGCTCTAAAAGGGTGCGTTGGGTGGTCAAAACCAGCTGAACTACCTCAGAATGTCATGAAATCTTACAAAAACAACCTTGGTGTGAATTTTGAAATGGCCGGGTAGACGGTATGTCAATCAGAGGTTTCGTTTGACCGTGATGACTGGAAACGCATTTCTAGAGTCATAAAACACAAAAACAATGTGTAATGGTCAAATTCAGGGAAAACGTTCTCATAATGACTTGAAATCATACCAAAACAATTGAAATATTATTCATGTCATGTAAGAGGAGACGATATGTCAATCGGACGTGCGGTGTGTGTGGTACGACCGAATATGTTGTTTTTAACATTTTGGCACGCTCTAAAAGGGTGTTCTTGGTGGTCAAAACCATCCAAACAAACTTGTAATGCCATGAAATCATACTACAACAATCTTGGTATGAATTTTAAATTTTTCGGGTAGACGGTATGTCAATCAGAGGTGTCGTTTGACAGCGGTGACCAGAAACGCATTTCCGGAGTCATAAAACACAAAAATGACATGTACCAGCCAAATTTAGATCAAACATCCTCAGAATGACTTGAAATCACATGAAAGTAATAGAAATATTATTCATGACATTTAGGAGGATACGAAACGTCAATCGTACATGCGGTGTGCGCGGTACGACCGAATATGTTGTTTTTAACAGTTTGGCGCACTCTAAAAGGGTGCATTGGGTGGTTAAAACCATCTGAATGACCTCTAAATGTCATCAAATCATAATACAACAATCATGGTGTGAATTTAAAAATGGTCGGGTAGATGGTATATCAATCGGAGGTGTCGTTTGACCATGGTGATCGAAAATGCATTTCCGGAGTCATAAAACACTAAAACGACGTGTAACGGTCAAATTCAAAGAAAAAATTCTCATAATGACTTGAAATCACATGAAAACAATAGAAATATTATTTGTGACATGTAGTAAGAGACACTACATCAATCAGATGTGCGATGTGTGCGGTACGACCGAATATGTTGTTTTTAACAGTTTGGCGCACTCTAAAAGGGTGTGATGGGTGGTCAAAACCATCCGAATGAACTCGGAATACCATGAAATCATACAAAAAAACCATCGTGTGAATTTTGAAATGTTTGGGCAGATGGTACATCAATCTGAGGTGTTGTTTGACCGCGATGACTGGAAATGCATTTCTGGAGTCATAAAACACCAAAACGACGTCTAATGGTCAAATTCAGAGAAAACGTCCTCAGAATGACCTAAAATCATTCAAAAACAATATAAATATTATTTGTGACATGTAGGAGTATACTTCATGTCAATCGGATGTGTGGTGTGCACGGTACGACCGAATATTTTGTTTTTAACAGTTTGGCGCACTCTAAAAGGGTGTGTTGGGTGGTCAAAACCAGCCAAAAGACCTCAGAATGTCATGAAATCATACAACAACAATCGTGGTGTGAATTGTAAAATGTTCAGGCATATGGTACATCAATTGGAGGTGTCGTTTGACCGTAGTGACTGGAAACGCATTTCTAGAGTCATAAAACACCAAAACAACATGTAACGGTCAAACTCATAGCAAACATTCTCAGAATGACTTTAAATCACAGGAAAATAATAGAAATATTATTGGTGACATTTATAAGTATACTTCATGTTAATCGGAAGTGTGGTGTGCGCAGTATGACTGAATATGTTGTTTTTAACAGTTTGGCGCACTCTGAAAGGGTGTGTTGGGTGGTCAAAACTAGCCAAATGTCCTAGAAATGACATGAAATCATACGAAAACAACCATGGTGTGAATTGGGAAATGTTGGGGTAGATGGTACATCAATCGGAGGTGTCGTTTGACCGCAGTGATCAGAAATGCATTTCTGAAGTCATAAAACACCAAATAGTATAATTCACAAAAAACATCCTCAGAATGACTTAAAATCACATGAAAACAATATAAATATTATTTGTGACATTTAGGATGATATGGAACATCAATCGGACGTGCAACATGTGTGTTACGACCTAATATATTGTTTTTAACAGTTTGGTGCGCTCTAAAAAGGGTGTGTTGGGTGGTCAAAACCATTCGAACGACCTAGAAATGTCATGAAATCATATAACAACAACCATGGTGTGAATTGTGAAATGTTCGGGTAGAAGGTATGTTAATCGGAAGTGTTGCTTGACCACGGTGACCGAAAATGCATTTACAGAGTCATAAAACACCAAAACGATGTGTAACGGTCAAATTCAGAGAAAAAGTCCTCAGAATGACTTGAAATCACACGAAAACAATATAAATATTATTCATGACATGTAGGAGGAGACAACACATCAATTGGATATGTGGTGTGTGCGGTAACACTGAATATATTGTTTTTAACAGTTTTCTGCGCTCTAAAAGGGTGCATTGGGTGGTCAAAACCATCCGATTGACCTCAAAATATCATCAAATCATACAACAACAACAGTGGTGTGAATTGTAAAATTATTGGGTAGGCAGTATGTCAATAGGAGGTGTCGTTTTACCACGGTGACCATAAACTCATTTTCAGAGTCATAAAACACCAAAACGACGTGTAACGGTCAAATTCACAGAAAAAGTCCTCGGAATGACTTGAAATCACACAAAAACAATAGAAATATTATTTGTGACATGTAGGAGGAGACGAAACGTCAATCGTATGTGCGGTGTGTGTGGTATGACCGAATATTTTGTTTCTAATAGTTTCACGCAGTGTGTGCGGAGAGCATTCCTTTTTAGACCACAAAACACTTCCACAAGCTAAACCAAAGACTCCGAAATAAGAAAAAAAATCCTAAAATGATAAAATTTCTTAAATTGGGTGTTTTAAATTATTATAGCACCCATGATTATATGTCAGACTTAATTTTATTATATATATACAAATAGAATAAATATGTCTAATTTACATTTGTTTTGTTTAGTTGTTTTTTTGTATCTTATTGTAGGTTTATTGAAGCCAAAGATAGAAATGGATTAGACCTATTTGGATTGTTGAATATGAATCACGTCTTTCATTTATTGTTTATGAGGATCCTGATGTTTATGCTGTTTGGAATTGTTTTCTTTTTTATTATGATTTTTACCCTGTTTCTACTATTTGAGAACCATTAGTGAAATTTTTTTAAAAAAAATCTCCAGGATAGAGACCGCCATTAGCAGTCACTATAGGTCGGCCAGGCAGTAGGACAGCGACTGCCATTGGCCGTCGATTTAGCCCGACTGAGCAGCCGGCCAGCGACCTCCAATGGCGGTCGCTCTTGCTCAGCCGAGCAGGAGGTCACTGACCGTCTGGCAGTCATTGTAGGCCAAATTTTCATCCCCCTTCAGTGACCACCATTGGTAGTCACTATAGGCCTACAACATCGGGCCTAATGCGACCACCATTGGGCGTCGCTGAGCGGTCTCTAAAGACCATTAGTGACTTCCAATGGTGGTCTCTAATGCCCAAATTTTTAGTAGTGTTGATTTTCTTGAACCACTTCTAAACAAATTAGAACCAAAGACATCTCATTGTGTCTCTATACACCAATTGAAAAAAAATATGACCCTTTTGATTTATTCATTATGATAAAGATAATAGATTCTTAAATATATTTCTCTTGTGCTAAATGTGAAAAATGTAAAACATATGTCTTCCCATTATGATTCTTTATACCAAATGATGAAAACAAACATACTCTTCTTCCAAATATTCAATCTACCTATCCCATTTTGACAACACATAAAAAAATCTCCAAGAAAGATTATTCTTCTTATTTTCCTTAGACCGATTATCCTGAATCCAATGATGTTATTGGTGTTAGGTTATTTCTGTTTATTATTCTCATCTACACTCTGATGAATCAGTGTCTCCTCCATTCTGATGGCTCTTGATCCAAATTTTAAAAAAATTAGAGAAACACTGAATATTTATGGTTCTTTCAACTTGATACTAAAAAAAATACTCAACCAACAATTCAACTTGATTTAAATGGTTGAATAAATTTTTTATCAGTCTCTAATTTTATTTTTGTAATGTACCCCAATAATTTCTTTTCCTATTTATTAATCACAACAACTCTCAAAGAAAAATATTCTTCCACTAATTATTATGATAGCATACTGAATATGATGTACCATTATCAAAAACTTTTTTTCTTTTATGAATACAATAATTATCAACTTCTTTCTCTAAAGATTTAAATATTTTGGTTTTTTTGACTGAAAACCATCACATTCATTTTCTCTCTTTATGATCAAGAAAACCTTCCCAGTCTTTAAACAAATATGAATATGATGATCTCAAACTGAATATCTGATACTGGAATGCTACAGCTTCCAAAACTACATTTTTTTAACAAACTTCATCTTTTATCATGACTTTATTCATGACAATGAATACATTAAGTATTAGGTTTAGCATTGTCTGACTTATAATGGAAAGTGTTATAAATTCCCATCCTTCCAGTAGCTTCTTCCTTTCCTTTCAACCCCTAAATATACTTGTCAACACTCCCATTTCCTTCATCAAGATAGAATCAAAATTATTGAAACTTTCTTATGATTTATGGGAAATACAAAACAACAAATCATCATTAGATTTATACTGGATCCATGAAGAGTTTTATCCCCTTGTTAAAATCTTCCTTACATTATAAACCCAAGGTGGGTCTGATAAACTTTTTCTTCTAGAAAAAACCTTCCCAATATGTTGGAATTTATTAAGTAATGTGATTCTAATTTCTTGAATTAGATGGTGAATCTGATTACCCTCTTTTAAAAAGTGAGTTGATTTATTTTATTCTTAAACATCCTTGAAAACAAAAGAAAACTCATGAATATGAACATATTCCGTATCATATTGGTCCTAACAATCTCCCCATTTTTATTTTGTTGTCAACCATGGTTTATAAATCACTGAACTTTTTAACCTCAACTTATGGATTACTTAAGAACAATTCTAAGCCTGTGTGAGATAACTAATTATTGGAAATAATAATTATTGATAGAAAAACCATGATTTCCAAAAAAAAAAGTGATCATAGGAACCTACTCATATTTTATTCACATCTTTATTCACTTCTTCACTTACCTTCTTAATAAAAGTTACCTACAACCACTCCCAAAAACAGTTAGAATAGTTCACACATCTACAACGATGAAATCATATCTTACATAAAACTCCTCCTTTTACATGTTATTATAAGGATAGATTTATGAAACAATTCTCCCAGTTGAAAACACTATCTAAATATAATATGACATAGGGGATAAAAACCCATACCTCAACCTTGATGTGAAAGAGGTTGGATGCCCACAATCAACCTCAATTTTAAAAGAATCTTCCTTCATAAAATGTTTTATGAAAATATCAACAACTTATTCTCATATATGAACATACTCCAACTTCAATTAATTATTCTTTTAATGTTATTTGATGAAATGATATTTCATATAAATATTTTTTGAATTAGAATATTTTATCATATTCCATGTAAGGTTGATTTCACTTTGGTTATCACAACCCAAGATAAAGAGTAACTTCGCTTCAACAAGTAAATCATACAATTGAGTCTCTATCCACATAAGTTGGCTAGCGGCTTGAGTAGAAGCAACATACTCAGCTTAAGTTATTCTAAGATTTACTAAATTCTATTTCTTTTTATGCCATCTAACACATATTTTCCCCAAAAAGAAAACTCCACAATATGTGGATCTTTTATCATCAACATTTCTTGCACAATCTACATCTGAATACCCAAACAATTCAATACTTTTTAAGAAATCATACCTGATTCTAAAATTTTTTGTACCATTAACATATCTAATAATTATTTTTCTATAAAATAAATGTGATTCTTTATGATCGCTCAAAAATATATCACGTAAGGTAATGGTATAAAAAATTTCAATTCTTGAGGCAGTCAAATACAACAAACTTCTAATAATCTTTTGAAACTATTTCTGATAAAAATCCTTATATTCACTATATTTGGACAACTAGGTTACCACTAAAATTAGTGCAGAAACTGGTTTCAAATTTTCATTGTTGGACTTCTTAAAAATATACTTAGAATACTTTTCTTGGTGAATGAAATTTTGCTACTTCTTTTTTAATATTTATAACCCAAGAAACCATTCCATTTCTCCCAGTATAGACATATCAAATAAATTTTCATCTCTTCATTAAATATTTCACAAGATCTTACATCATTACTAGTAAAGATAATGTCATCAACATAAAAAATTACAATGATGGAAAACTCCCATCTTTCCTTGATGTAAATATTGTTATCAAATCTTCCTTTTTAAAATTCATCTTTCACATGAAAGTATCCAATTTTGAATTCAATTCTCTTGGATCTTGTTTTATCCCATACAAGGATTTATTAATCTTAGACACATCACTTTCATCTTTCCTAACAAAAAACCCACAATTTTTTCAATGTAAACTTCCTCATCAAGATCCCCATTTATAGTTTCAGACTTCACAACAATTTGAAAAAAAAATAATTCCATTGTACAGTAATATAAAGAAATATTATGATTTTTTATAACTTTTCCATTGGAGAAAAAGTCTCATCAAAGTCAAAACAATTAATTTTTGGGTAACCTTTGCAAACTAATCTTCTTTTTTTACTTATCACTTCACATTTTTATTCATATTTTTTCAGAACACCTATTTTGTACAAATAACATTATTGTTATCTATATTATGTATAAGTTCCCCTGTATTATTCTTTTTTATCTGATCCATATCCCCATTCATGGCCTAAATCCATTCTGGATGCTCAAAAGCTTCATTCACATCATTCAGATCAACTTTTGAATACAAAGAAGTATGTGAAAATTTGTTTTGATATTCTTCTTGTTTGAACCTTCTAATATTGATCACCAAAAACGTTCTAAGCCTCTAATTTCATCATCATCCTTTGACGAGATTTTTGATTTTCATCTTCATCACTAAAAATAGCTTATTCATGTTCTTATTCTTGAGTAGGATTACTATTTTCATTATCCTTATCAGGATTATTAACAATAAAATTGGAATGCTCAACTTTCCTATCATCTCCTGTATGTTTATATTTATCAACCTTTTTCATAACATTCACATCAATAGAATAGAAAATTAGAGTTATTTGTTTGTTTAAACATATATATTCTATTCCTCCCAGATCATATCTAAGAAAATTTTCATTCTCACCTTTCAGATCAAACTTAACAATATTTTCACTTTTCTTCTTTATGATTCATGGACTCCCAAAAACTCTTAAGTGTTTCAAACTTGGAGTTTTATCATAAAATATTTCATATGGATTTATATATAAACTTGGCCTCTAAAAAATAATTTTATATATATATAATAGTAATAATGGATTTCATCTAAAAGTATTGAAAAATATTATGTTCAAGTAACATAGTTCTCCCCATTTCCACCAAACTTCTTCTCTTTCTTTCAAAAACCCCATTTTATTAAGGAGTGTATAGTGAACTGAACTTATTCAAAATTTTATAATTCTCAAGATAACATTAAAATTAATTATTTTTTTACTCACCACCATTATCATTTATCAAATTATTCACAGAATACTCACATTCCTTCTTAACTTTCCTCTCGAAAATTTGAACATTTTCAGAGCATTTGACTTATGTTTCATATAAATAATATAAGTAATGTGAGTAAAGTCATCAATAAAAGTTATGAAGTACTTGTCTCTATTAGTTTATTGTTTTCTAATTGTCCCATAGATATTGGAATGGATATGTTCCAAGTATTTTCTAACAAATCTCAACTTTTTTAGTCATTGAAATAGTAATTTTTCCTTTATGGCAAATTCTGCAACACCAATCACTTATTCTTAACATATCAGCAATATCAAGGACACTATATATTTTTGATAACTTTATCATGTTTATATGACACATGATTCCCAACCTTTTATGCTGTAATATATTCTCTTCTACGATAACTAAGTAATAAGAGTTTTGTATTTCACCAACTTGAAATAAATTTCTTTTTTTACATTGGCCTCTTATAATAATCTTTCCATATTCCTCACTTTTCAAGAAAAATCCATATTTTATAAAAATTACTTTTTTTAATTTATCAAAAAGTTTTGAAACACTTATCAAGTTGTGTTTCATCCTATCAACATGCAAATATTTCTTGTATTTCAACTTTTCTTTCCCAATGATGGTTGATCCAACACCTTTGATTCTAAGAGATTCATCATTGTCAAATGTAATTGTTCCTTATTTTTAGTTGTTTATATTCTTTAACAAATTTAAATATCCCTTCATATTCATAAAACACCCTCTATCAATAATCCCAGTTTGTTCTCCTTTTTTAGATTTCAGAGTGGTTTCTACAATAATATCATTTTCTTTCCCTTTATCTTTTTTAATCTCTATCTTTTGAGTATTAAGAAACTTTTTTTTGAGTATTAAGAAACTTGTTTTGTGCTCATAATAAAATAAGACATAATTTTTTAAGGTTTCTAGGTTTTTCATATCTTTCAAAAATAGTTTCAAGAGGTTGGAATCTATTTTCAACTTTTACTCCAACCTTCTCAGGTTTCTTCAAAACAACCTTCTCATACTTCTTCTTTTGAGGATATTAACTCCCCCTAAAACTTTTACTTCTATAACCTATAGAATATTTTTAATAGTTTTGATTAAACTAAAATCCATTTATTATATGCCTAAATCCACCACAATATTATCAGTATCCATATAAGTAATATATTCCTCTGAAACTTCTATATTGGCCAGAGTTATAAACATGTTTCTCGGCAACCTTCTTGTCTTTCTTGTCAGAACTTTATTGGCCACCAACATTCTTATTCTCAATCAGAATATTTGTTTTCAGCTCAGTTTTCTTTTCAAACTTATCAAAATTAGAAGTAATGGAAACTTTTTTGGGCATATAATGTATAGTAACTTCTAATTTCTCAACTTCGTTCGTCTTGGACACATGCATAATCTTCTCAGCTTTCTTCTTCTTAGAAATAATTACATATTTATGTTCAACCTTTGAAGGTAAATTTTTTTAATCCTTCTCAATTTAATCCTTATGATAACCTTAAACAAATTGAAAGATAAAGTTTTTAAAACTTTTATCTCTATTTTAATCTTTAGAAAGTTTTTATTTGATAAGTTCCATCTCCTATTATTTTTTCCTTCACCTTAACTTTTAGATCTTAATTACAATTATTTTATTTTTTAAGATATTTTATCAAATCATTAATCTCTTACATCATCTTGAATTTATCTTTAGGAAAATATTTTTGATTTATTGATTAGGAATTTTCATTTCTTATCTTTCTGATTTCCTTTTCAAGCCTCCCAATCATCCTCAGACATTCTTTTAATTCTTCTTTAAGATGAAATTCTAGTTGGGTTTCTTCTTCTTCATAACTAATACTTCTAAACTCTTCATTATTAATTAATGAAATATTATTACTCTCCCCAGCATGCTTAGTAGATATTTTAGATTCAACTTCATTACTTTATTTTTCCCAATCATTAGAAAAGAAACTTCTCCTTTTGTATTTGGAGAATTTTCTATATTTCCCTCTGGAAAAAGAGTTACCCTTATCACCCTACTTCTTCTATAACCTTCTTGGAATTATTTATTATTCTTCAATATCCACTCCTTTCTTTCTTCAAATACAATTAGATTTAAAGTGCCAAAATCCTCCAAATTCAAAAAACTTCAAGAGAAGTCTCCCATTATTCTTTCACATACATATTTTTACATTTTTAGAAAAGAACGACAAAAATTAATCAAGATTTTTACATACTAAATTTTTATATTTGGGGTTAGAAACATTATCTTCATTAGAACTTTATTAAACTTTTTTTCCTTGGTGGCTTTGAAATACATTTCTCTATCAACTTTTATTTTTTCCTTCATAAATTTTTCCCTTCTCATTTCATAAGTAATGAGGGTACTATGAAGATCATCCAAATATAGAGTTTCAAGATCTATATCATCTAATAAGGATACTTTAGCAACAAAATTTTCAAGAAGAATTATTAAGATCTTTTCAACAACTATATAATCCTCCAATTTTTACCAAGACATCTGATAGTGCTAACAATGTCATTTACCCTGGTAAAGAAGTCCCCTAAATATTCATACTTATCCATTTTTAGATATTCAAAAATCAAGCTCTGTATTTTTAATTTTTCATTCTTCACTTTTGTATTTCTTTTGTATATGTTTTTCATCTTATCCCATATACCTTGGGTAGTGAAAACACATTTCACCCTCAAAAACTCACTTTCAGAAAGTGATGAGAGTACGTAATTCTTAGCCCTTTCATCATTCTCAAGATTCTTCTTGTCAATAGATGTAAGAGTAACTTTATCATTAATAAGAGGAAATTCATCTGTTTTATATTCATGAACATCATATCCAAGAGACATAAGATAAAAAAATATTATATCATTCCAAATATGATATTTATTACCATCAAAAATAATAATACCTTAAATTTTGAAACAATTCATATTCTCCATAAAATTATCTTCAAAAATTTAGCAAATAATAAATAAAGGGAACCTTTGGTTCTGATACCACTAGTAATTTCCTAGTCAAGATAGTTGTATCACTGAGAGGGGTTGGGGTTGAATTATTGATAAATGTTTCTTTTAAGTTTCCTTATTCTTGAAATAAACTTCACCTACTGCTAAATATTTATTTCTCTGCTGAAAAAAAAACACACATCCATAGGAACACAAGAATTTACAAGGTTCACTACTTAACAAGAGTGGTTATTTCCTTAGTATGTTTTGGAAACAATCCAATACCAAAAAATCCACTAGAAAAAAATTGAATAGAATGAGAAGGATATTCCATTATACTTGTGTAGAATTATGTTCAATACAATAGTGCATGTGCTTCACGTAGCATAAATATGTAATAAAATGTTTTTTTTTAAATGTTATGGTGATTTTTGATCAACTTTCACAAATATTTTCTTCAAAAATATTTCTTTACTTTTTTACTCAATAGTACGAAATAACTTCTTCTAGACCACATAATGATAATCAGTATGATTTCCCAATCTGATTCCCTAGTCTGATTACTCAATACGATAATATTTCTCTATCATAATACCACTAAGATAATTTTGAACCACATCTATCTAAGTCTGGAAATCCCAGCCCGATTCCTAGTTTTATGTTCTAGCCCAATATGATGATCAAATGAACTCGATCTTGTATATTCTCTTTTATTCTTCTGTTCAGAAAAATTTCTCAAGTAAGAACAATCTATAAAATTATCCTATGTAAGAAATTATTCAGTGCTTCTCCTTCTCTCTACTTTTTTTAAATAGTATTTTTTCCAAAAAGTAAAAATTACTTTCTCCAATTATGGGTGAGAAAAATGTGGTTTAGGTGATATTCTTAAAACTTTTCCCACTCAACCAAATTTCCCAAAATATTGATTTATATATAATTTTGGATACATTTATGACTTCGTTAATGGTTATAAAATCTTATTAAATCTTATCAAATCTTTTCTTAAATTCATCTCACTTTAAACTTCATAACAAACTTAAATCTAATTTTGATTCCTATTCTGATTTCTAAATACGATTTATTCATTGTGATAAAGGAAATTGGTCATTCAAATTTTCCCTTCTCACTAGAAAACAAATCATAACTGAATACATCTCATTGCATTGTTCTCCATTACATTAAAAAATATATACCCATTTTAGTATCTTCATTATAATAAAGATAATAGAATATTCAATATGTTTCTATTGTACCAAATGTGACAAATGTAAATACATGTTTTCCTATTATAATGCTTTGTACCAACTGATGAAAACAAACATATTATTCTTTATACTCTTAAATATTTCTGTCCTATTTTTACAACACTTCCAAAAATCTATAAGCATGATTCTTCTTCTTTTTTCTATAGACTGAGGATCCTGAATTTGATGAATTTATCATTGTTAGGTTAGATCTAATTATCAGTCTTGTATTTACTTCTTTGAATCAGTGCCTCCTCCATTCTGATGGATCTTGACCCAAATTTTAAACATATCAAAGAAACACTAAATATTTTCATTTCATTACACTTAATAAAAAAATAAAATGATTCAAAAAAAATTCATCTTGATTGAAAACATTGACTAAATTGTTGATCAGCCTCTAATTTTATTTTCATATCAGCCCCAAAAAAAATCTTTTTCTATTCATTGGTTACAACAACTCCCAATAAAAAAATTTCCTCTGATGATTATGATATCATACCGAATCTAATGGACTAATATAATCAACTACTTTCTTTCCTGAATAATATTCTTATCAACTTTTCTCTCCCAAGAATTAGATCTGTTGGGTTTTTTTATGACTAAAAACTAGCACCTACTATTTATCTCATTACGATCAAGAAAAACTTCCCAACCATTAAAAAAATATAAATATGATGATCTCACACCGATGATCTGAGACTGGAAAACTTTATCTTCAAAAACTACCTTCTTCAACAAACTTCATCTTGTATCATAATTTCATTCATGAATTTGAATACCTTATGAATCATCTTCTACATCATCTAACTTATAATGAGAATTATTTCAACTTTCCATCATTCTAGTAGATTATTCCTTTCCTTTCAACCTTAAATATAATTGGAAGAACTCCCCATTTCCTTCATCAAGTTAGTATCACATTTTTTTCAACTTACTTATGATTTTTGGGGAAAACAAAATAGAAAAGAATCATCATATTTATATCATATTCATGAAGAGTCTAATTCCCTTATTTATTATGATATTCCTTATATTTTGAACCCAAGGTGGGTCTAATAAATGTTTTCTTACAGAAAACCCGTTCCTAATATGATGGAAATTCTTAAGAATTTT
Source organism: Viscum album (assembly GCA_963277665.1). Taxonomy (NCBI): domain Eukaryota; kingdom Viridiplantae; phylum Streptophyta; class Magnoliopsida; order Santalales; family Viscaceae; genus Viscum; species Viscum album. The sequence goes on along the minus strand of OY728119.1, from coordinate 366,415,079 downwards.
GACTTGGATTTCCTAAATTATATAGTGAATATGATTACCGACTTTTACAGTGTGGGGATTTTTTTTCTTCTTAAACTTCCTTGAAAAAACATAAAACTCCTAAATATGATCATCTTCATAATTTTCTTGGTACTAATAGATTTGAATTTGTACATATTATTATATTCTTCAAAATATTTCCTCTATTTTCTAAAAATTACAAGAATCCAAAACAAATTTCATAAATCTACAACTTCAAAACATCTTTAATTTTGAAGACTTCATGAACGTTGTAAACTTTATAAAACAAATTTCATCTACCAAAAGTATGTCTAGTATACTTTTATCTAATGAAATTCTTCCAAATTCCACATGATAATATTTATATGATCAAACAAGTTTATACACCTTCATAATAAACACTTGTATCATGAGATATTTGTAACTCATGAGGTAAGAAACTTATATAGAAAAAAATCATCACGAAATTTTTTATCTAACAGTCTATCCGTAGAAACTTTGGAAACATTATAATATATACATATATAACTAAACCTAATTTGATACCCCTAGTTAAAAAAATCATATGATGAGATAGGGTTATAAAACCTTCATCCAATCCTCTTCTTCCAATTTCATCTCCCTCTGATTTAATTTGTAATAAAACATTACAAAGTTCTATAATTTTTATTAAGACAACAAAACACAATCCATCCTACAAAACATCTCATGACCAGCATCTTCATAACTTCTTCAGCCTCTTTAAATAAACTTCTAACATTTGTATAAAATCCTTCATCCAACTTGGTCCCAATAATCTTCCCATTTTTATTTTTTTCCAACCAAAAATCATAAATCTATAAAAATTTATAACTCAATCTATGGAATACAAAACCAAAAATTCTAAGACTATATGAAAAAAATAAATGTCGGAAATAAGAATAGTTGAATAGAAAAATCATGTTTTCCATAAGAAGCGACTTAAGAAACTTCTTCTTATATGATTCTTTAGAAACTTATTCATTAAAACGTGAAATTTTAAAAAAAATCACTTTTTCTTAAAAGAACAATGTTTCCTAGATCCACTTAAACAAAATTTTAAAAAAATTCACACATGATGAGTTTACAACTTAGACCATTTAAAAAGTCACCCTTGATATATGTCTTCCCTAAAAGGTTAAGAACATACTAATGGATAGATTTATGTAAATTTTCCATGCCCTTGGAAACACTATCAAAAGACAAGATGGGGAGGGGATGGAAATCGCATACCTTAGACTTGAAAAAAGGGAGGTTGTACACACACATTCAACCTCAGTTTGTAAAAATTTTCCTTTGGAGATGGTTTTGTGAATATATCTGTAACTTTATCCATTGTAGGAAAATACTCCAGTTTTAGTTAATCCTCCTCCACATGTTATTTTATGAATTGATATTTGATATAAATATTCTTTGAATGATAATGTTACATTCGATTCTAAATGATAATTATATAAATTTGATTATCATAACCCAAGAGTAGGGGTAACTTTACTTTTAATAACAAGCCTTCCAACAGAGTCTACATCCACATAAGTTGTGTTAGAAATTGAGTGGTATCTATATACTATATTTCATCTATACTGATAGTTACTAAAAAAATTATTTATATGATAACTCACATTAGTGTCCACCAAAAATATGACTCCACCAGATATGGATATTTTATCACCAACACTTCATACCCAATAAGCATCTGTGTAACTAAACAAATCAATATTTCCTAAGATATCATATTTTTTAAAAAAATTTGTTGTACCTTTGATATATTTGAGAATTATTTTCTCTTCCATGAGATGAGATACTTTTGGAAAACTTTGTAATATTGTACACAAAGTAACATCATATACAATATGTTTCTATGATGCTTCTAAATATAGATAACTTACAACCAACTTCTAAAACTTATTATGATCCACCCCCTTACCTTTACCATTTTTGGAAAACTTGGTTCCCACCAAAATCGATGTGTAAAATGGATTTGAGTCTTTTATACCAAACTTACTCATAAGTTCCATAGCATACATCTCTTGAAATAAAAATTATACATTTTCTTATGTAAGATTCCTAAGCCAAGAAAATATTTAATTTCTCCTAGCATGGATATTTCAAATAACTTTTTCATCTCTTTATAAAAAATTTCACAAGTTTCTTCATCATTCCCAGAAAAGATTATATCATCAACATAAATGATCAAAGTGAAGAAAACCTCTTCATTTTTATTGATGTAGATGTTTCTATCAAATTTTACTTTCTTGAAGTTCAATTTCCTTAATAAAGGGTCCAATTTGGAATACCATGCTCTCATATATTTATTTAACAAATACATATCCTTCTTCAACTTTCACACATAAATTTCATCTTTTCCAATCATAAAGCCGCATAGTTGTTCAATAAAAACTTCTTCATAAAATTCTACATTATGAAAAACTAAATTTATATATATATGAAAAACTTTATAAATTTATTTTGCTATGATAGTAAGAAAAATTATTATAGTTTACATAGAAGAAAAAGTATACTCAAAAACAATGATATCAATTTTTTAGTATCATTTACCAACCAACCACACCTTATTTCTTATCACATTTCCATCTCCATTAAACTTATTTCAGAATACCCACTTTGTACCAATAAAATTTTTATTATTTATTTTGGGTATAATTTCCCATGTATCATTATTCTTAATACAATACAGGTATTTATTCATATCATCAATCCACTCTTGATGCTGAAAAGATTCATTAATATCTTTTGGATAAATTTTTGAATATAAGGAAGTATGTGAAAATAAACTCGATGTTCTTCTGGTTTGAACTTGTTTTTTTATCACTAATAATTTTATAAACTTCCATATACTTTATTAACCTGTGATGAGATGTATAAATTTGTTCCTAATCAATTAAATTAGTTTATTCAATGTCTTAATTTTGAATAAATTTTTAATTTTTCTCAACTATAATATCATCATTTTTCCTATCTTCCACATATGTAACTATTTTTGAACTTTTATTATCATATTTTTCAATAACTTTTACATGAATAGAAAAAAAATATTTTTCTATCTTATTTATTACAAAATATGAATCCTCTACCATTGGGATCATAGATAATAAATTTTCCATAAATACCTCTCTAATCAAACTTCTAAATATTTACACATTTCATTTTTATAATTTGGGTACTTTTAAACACCCTTAGATGCTTCAAACTTGGGGTTTCATTATAGAATGTTTCTTATTGAGTCATATCAAAATTTACTCTATAGAAACATTGATTCTAAATATAAATTTTTACACTGATGTCACACCTCTACAAAATATGAGAAGTTTTATCCTCAATTAATATTTTTTGCCCCATTTCCATGAGACTCATGTTATTCCTTTCAGCAACACTATTATTATATGGTGTGTAAGGTTAACTAAAATAATGAAAAAATCCATGTTTTTCAAGATAAACTCTTAAATCTTATTCTTTATATTCACCACCATTATTAGTTTGTATCATCTTCATAAAATAAATGCATTCTTTCTCTGTACTTTTCCTAAAATTCTTAAACATTATGAGAGACCCTAATTTACATTTCAAAAACATAATTCTTATCATTCAAGTAAAGTAATAAATGAAATAAATAAAGTACTTAAATTCATGTGTTTATTTTTGACTTATCATCCCATAAATATTAGAATTTTTGAGCTCAAGGGGTTGGGGTGAAAAAATCTTAACTTTCTTATGTACTAATTTTGTAATATTTCATTTTTTACAAATGCAGTAACACCAATTACTTCTTCCTATCATGAAAGTAATATCATGAATACTATATATATATATATATATATTATATTTCTCATATTACTTTTGAAACATGTGTCCTTGTATTTTATTTCCTATCTGATTTTGTTCCATCATGCTAAAATAGTATGAACTTTCAACCCAACCAACTTGACATAAATTTCCCTCTATTTTTTGGCCTTTGGTAACAAATTTCCCATGATCTATTAATTTTATAACAAAACCATATTTCCTAAAAATTAATATATTACCTTCATCATAATGTTTTTAAATACTTAACAAATTATGTTATAACCCATAAAAAACATGGCTCTTTTGGTATTTTAACTTTTATATCCCAATGATGGAAGATCCGACACCTTTTATTCTAAGTGACTCTTAATTACCAAAAGTAACTATACCTTCTTTAAAATATTTCACATTCTTTAATAAATTAAAATATCATGTCATTATCCAAAATCCAATTTCATTCCCCTTTTAAATATTTGATATAAGTTTCAATAACAGGAGCAGTTTCCATGACTTTTTCCTTTTTCATGTATGGATTTTGATATTTTTTATACAAAGTGTTTCTTATAGTAACATAAAAAGACACAATTTTTTAATATTTACAAGATATTAAAATCTTTTTGAAATAGTTTCCAAGGATTGTGATATATTTTCAACCCTCATACTAAAATTATCGGGCTACCTTGGTAGATTTGGTAGAATCCCCATCAAACTCTACTTCTAGTCTATCATGAAATTATTGTAATATTGATAATTAAACAAATTAATATTCATTGTATAGAAAAATACCCCATAATAAAAGTAGTAACCATAGAAGTAATATTTCCCTTTATCACTTTCATTATGTCTAAATTTTTTTACCTTCTCTTCATAAACTTTCTTACTTTACATTTCAAAACATTGTTCCATCCCAATGTTTTTATTTTCTTATAAGATATTATGTTTCAGCTTTTACTTCCTTTTAGCAACAAAAAAAATCAAAATTAGTATCAATTTTAGGTTAAAAAATAAATGTTTTGGAAATTTTATATTTTTTAAATTTGTTTCTTTTGGTTGCAAACAAGATTTTCTGAACTTTTATGTTTTTATAAAAAACTTCATATTTCTTATTAACCTTTGCAGATGCATTTTTTTAATCCTTATTATATTTACACATCTCATAAAATTCACTAACTTGTGTAGTTATTTTTTATAAATTTTAAATTCCATTCTCATGTTTAGAAAGTTTTTAGTGAGAAAGTTATAACTCATCCTTATTTACCTTTAATTTTTATTCAAGTTCAAAATTGATTTTTTTATTTATTCTCATCAGAATACTTATTTTGATTATAAATATATCTTATGAACTTATATTTTTCTTCAATAATAGATTCTTGATTGTTTTTTTAAATATTTTTATTCTTCTAATTCTTGATCTCGATTTAAATTATTATAATCTTTCAAATACATTCCTTAAACTCTATTTTCCAAGTAAATTCCAACCAAATGTCTTCTTCTTTAGAAATACTAATTTCATTAATGGTAAATTTTTCATCATTAATTATTTTAATAAAAGCATTTTTATTAGCTTTATCACTAATATTTTCAAATTCTTCATCACTATTTTCATCTTTATTATCATTAGAAAAAAATATTCCCTTTTATATTTATATAACTTTTTATCCTTTCCCTTGAAATAGAATTTATATTTTTATGCCTTCTTATTAAAGTATTTTCTTGATTTTCTTTCATCATAACTTTCTTTATCTTCCTTTAATTGAGGTAAATTTGAAGCAAAGTGCCCTATATCTCTAAAAAAACATTTTAGAGGTAACTTCACTTCATACTTTCTTACTACCATTTCCACATTTTTTGAAAAGAAGAAATAAATTTATCAAAAAATTTATTAACCTCATTTATAGTGTCAGATTCACTAACTTCTTCATCTTTAATAACCTTATTATATGTTCCTTTCTTATAAACATTGAAGTAAATTTCTTGACCATTCCTTACTTTACTCTTGATAAATTTCTCTCTTCTCATTTTATATGTGATGGGAGTGATATGTAGATCATCCAAAGATAGAGTTCTGGGATCTCTATCTTAAAAGGATTAAACATTATCATCAAACTTTTGAGTAAGAATTCATAATATTTTTTCAACTATGGATGAATGTTCCAACTTATCACTAAGAAATATTATGCTGATAACAATGTAATTCACTCTTGTAAATAAATCAGCAATAGATTCATAAACCCTCATTTTGATATCTTCACACTTCAGCCTCCATATTTGTAAATTAGCTTTTTCAACTTTCATATTTCTTTCATAGATGTTATTTAAATTCTCCTAAATTCCTTTAGTAGTTAAAACTCATTAAATTATAAGAAACTCACTTTTAGAGAGTGAGGTTAAAATATAATTTCTAGACCACCCAAAATTTTCCAAATTTTTCTTATCATTATTTGTTAGAGGAATATTCTCAGCATGAGGATGAAACCCATATATAAAAGATTCAAGAACATAATAACTAAGATACATAAGATATGTAAATATTCTATATTCCCATATATGATAGTTATTTACATCAAAAACTAGATTCCCTTTATTTTTCATAGAATTATGGACATTCATAGAAACTTCTCTTTTCTTCCAACTTTAGCAAAGAGTTAATGAAGGGGACATTTATTCTGATACCAATTGAAATGTTCAATAAGAATATTTATGATCACTAAAATGGGGATGGGGTGAATCCATGATCTCTTTCTCTTTTATATTTTCTTTCTTATAACAACCTTCACCACTGTTTAAAAAGTTTCAAATTTTCTGAAAAATAAACTTACAAGAACCAACATAAGAACATAAGTATTTAAAATGTTCACTAACCAGTAATCATAGAAAGTCCTTGGAATGGTTTTTAAATAATCCAATACCACACAATCCACTAGAAAAAATCCTTTTATATGGGTAACCAGGTTTTAAATATTGATACACTATTATTTCACTACAATCAAAAACACATTGCATGTGGTTTCCGCATAGATAAACATGTAACAATGATTTTTTGACAAAATTTATAAACCTTCAACAACAGGCTCAAAATGTTTTCATTGTTTTTATTTTTCAGACATAACTTTTTTTATCTTGTAAAAAACTCTTTCTTAACTTTATTACTCATAAGTGTGTAATAATTTCTTCAGTAAGACGGTCCTCCATATGATATGTTTTTCTGTAAATTTTATCTAATGAGTTCATCCAGTAATTTCATTTGGTGCCTTTTAAAAATTTATATAGCATAATTATGACCAGTTCGTCCTATTATACTTGATGTAAAAAAAGTTCAAGAGGTTTTTGGTCGCAACTTCTTTATTCATTATAAACTTATTTTTCTTACTCTCCTTCTTCTTCAACTAAGAGATTCTTTAGTTAGAAACATCCATGCTCAATACTCTAGCTGATAGAAATTTCTTTTGGGTCTTTATAGGAAACCAATTCTGTAGAACTTTAACATTTTCACATGAATAAATAGTACACCACATACTTTTTACTTTCACCCTTTATATAGTGAAATTTTAGGGATAAAAAATGGGAAAACCAATTTAGTTTCCCTCTCAATAAAAACTAAAAATTCAAAACTCAGGCTCAAATTGTTTTTTGAAATATTCCCAAGAATTCTCTAATGTGATTGAATGCATAATAGAAACATTTTTAACTTCACTCTTCTTTAAATATTCTTAAAACTCGATGATTTTAAAATTTTCCTATATTAGCATTTTCACTTTTAATTATCTTGAAGAAAACTTCATATATAACATTAGTTCAAAAAACTTCATCTAAAAAATGTTTTTTTGAAAGAAAAAAATAGAGTTTCTCTATTTGAATAAATTTCATTCCAATGAACCAACTGAACTACATGGGAGTATTTTGAAAGAATTCTCATAGAAAAATTATTTGACTGATTACTAGCATCATAAAACATTTACCAATGAATTTTTACAACAAATAGAATTTTAATGTCTAAATTAATTTACCAAAACACTCTTTCAAATATCTTTATATTGGGAAAACATTCCTCAAGGCATCATTGAATCATTTTTGGGTTGGTTGTGTTTGTTGACAAAGTGGGCCTACATGTTGTGTTTTTTAACAAAGTAGACCACGATGTTCAATTTGTTGACAAAGGAGGGTTTTCATGGTGATTTTTTGAGTTCAAGGGATTTTATTGACAATAAATAATTTAAATAATAACCTCAAAAAAGGAATAGATGGTCTGGAGTGGTACAAAATGACCAGATACAATGTGGCATCATTTTCCAGTGTTTGCAAAAAAATTTGGGCCTCAAAATCAAAAAATGAAAAAAAGAGCTTTTGGAAAAGGTACTTGCACGCCAGTTTATTAGAGGCTTGAAAATTTTTGCACCATATGTTTTTCAATATTATAAAATCAAAATATGTCAAAGGAAAGAGATGCACCCATGTTTGGTTTGGGTGCAAAAGGTGACTAGGGCGACAGAGGCATAGGCGGCTGGACTTTCGTGCTAGGAGGAGACTTGCGTGCAGTGCTCAGGGTATCCAAAATTACTATAAATAGATGGATAACCCTTATAATTTAGGGATGAAGCACAATAATTAGATATAATTATAGCTCCATTATTGTAAGTAGGTTTGGTCACGCAAGTGGTGGTTTAGTCATGCAAGTATAAAGATATTCAGAAGTTGCGAGCCAGTTGATATTTGTGTGCCAATACTGTTTTGGGTATAAAAGGGTGTGGGTAGCCCAAGTTTTGAGTTGGAGATGGTAGTGTTGCGCAATTAGTTAGTTGAAACTTGCACTCCAGGCATAGAGAAGTGCACCAGACTTGGATAAGTGTTCCAGTCTTCCCAAGGCTATGAAAAAGTTAGAAGATTGCCCGGTACATCCATTGTAAAGTTGTATTTATTAGTGGATGAAAATTAGACTTCAATAGAGAATTTAAATACATTTTAGGATTCATTAACTTGTGATAATTAAGGGACCTAAAATTATTTAAAAATTGATTTGATCATTTTCATATTAGTGAGAAAAGGAAGAGGAAGAAGGTGATCCTCTCCACCGACAATGAGCTAGAGAGAGAGACATAGGGAGTGACCCTTGGAAAAGTAGTGACCTGACCCTAAACTTTTTAATGGAAATAACCCTAGGCATAGAAATGATATATAACAGATATTGTAAATTGATAGTGATCTTTAGTGGATTTGGTACATTGGCACATTATTGTTGTATGCTCCTTGGACGTGGCCCAATGAGGGTGAACCAATTAAAAATCCATGTGTCAGTCTTCTTGGTTTCCTGCATTGCATCCAAAGAATCATCATTAGATAAAGAAGGAAATAATAAGATCAACACTAAAACATAAGTGAAACTAAAGTGACCTTTATAAAAAAAAGTTCAAGATCCAGTGGGGTTGGGATAATTTTGAAAAGAATATGTATACCCTTATTCACCCCCCATCTTAGGGTATCTAGGCTGATTTTGGTCCTAACACTTCATAAACCATCATCTCTCTGATGAACTGTATAAAAAACTTTAGTCTAATCATCTTATAGAAACTTCTACTTCATACATGTTTATTTTATAGACATTGTATAATATTTTTTAGGATATATTTCATTTGATAATTTTTTTATGGACTTGTTCTATAGAATTTGTTCAATGACCTAATTCTATATCTTTGATCGATGATATTGTACACATGGTGGATTTATTATGTTCAATAGATATTTTCAGAGTTGTAATTCATCTACTTCACTATAATCCTTCAACCTTAGAAACTTTCCTATATTTGAAAAACCTCACAAATTTAAAACCATTTTTTAAATTAAAATTGTATTGAGAGTTCATACGATGAACTTTGTTCGAAGAGTTTTATCTAATTGGACTTTCTATATCTGATTGTATTCTTCAAAATATTTCCTCTATATTCTAACTTTAAAAGTATTCATTAGAGAACTTCATAAAGTTTCTACCTAAAAACTTAATAAACATTAAAAACTTTGTATACTTTTAGAAAAACATTATTCTACCAAAATTCTATCTAATATACTTGTTTCCAATGAAATTTTCAAAACTCAATATGAGAAACTTTGTACACCCTAACAATTATCTACACATTTCTACTAAATTCTCATATCAATAGATTTTTGTAACTCGTGATTTTGGAAACTTATAGAGAATAAAATTATCACTATATTTTTTTTATTGAAAAATCCATCCAGTAAAACTTTTGAAACATTATAAGATAAACATATGACACAAAATATCATATGATATCCTCATTTATAAAAAAATTTCCTGATGAAATCAACTTAGAAAACATTTATCTGATCCTATATATCTGATACCATCTCTATTTTATTTCCTTTTTAAGTAAACATTACAAAGTGATGTGATTCTTTAAAGATGAAAAAAAGAAAATCCTTCCATGAAAATTTCTTATGACTAGTATCTTCACAACTTCTTCATCCACTTTAAATAAACTTCCATAATTTATAGAAACTACTTAATTCAACTTGGTCCCAATGTTTTGTTCACTTCTTGGAAATACATGGGTCCTATATCTATATACTTTGGTACTCCCTCATTTTTTTCATGCTACATGATGTTGTACAGGTCCTTCACTATAATATTTGTGAGGTGAAATGGGATTTCTCATAACTTGGTATTTATAATGGTAGGATTTAGTACTAACTTGGATGACACCTATCTTGATTAAGGCATGGATTCCCCTATGGGTTTCTATAATAGTGACATGGTGATTATGGATGGTAAGGTTTACTACCACCTTAACCGTCACATATGATTTGGTGAAGTGAAGTTCCCCCTTTATGGTGTCTAATGGTTATCAGGAAATTGGATAGATTTATCATATCATATTCTTTGATAATTCTAACTACTCATGAACCAATTAGTATAATTTGAGATGAGATGTACTACTAGTATATTGAATTTAAAATTTTTAAGATTTATGGTACTCTAAGAATCCCTAGTTTCTAATGCGGGATGGCCTTTAAGAATTTGATCTAAAATGACTAGGGATTCTTTGCATACTTTTGACTTTTAATGGCTGAATCCTTATTATCTTTATTGTGATTAATTTATTATACAATATTTTTAGATGACATATATCTTTCATTTCCTTTATGGTTTTGGGGAATCTTACTAAGTATTATTGTACTCACCCATGCATTGGATTTGTGACCACATGTTTTTTGTCTATACAGATAGATATGGTCTTGGTGGATATAGAGATAGTGTGGGTCCTTTATAGATAACACCTAGTGATTATAGGAAATTCATAAGAGACCATTATGGTTAATTATGGTGGTAGTGGTTATTAAGAAAAAAAGATTAATCCAAAATTACATGTAGTGAGGAGTATATTTCCAAAGTCATATGCCTATTATATGTAGAGGCATGTAAGATATACCATTCATTTAATATTTTTCTATGTGTCACTATGCTTATATTTTATGTCTTAAGAATATATTTTATCCATTTTAGTTGTTCATATACATATATATAGTTGTTGTTCTTTTTTTATTTTATACACTAGAGATATGTGTTTATTATATGATGATATAGGTTGATTCCTCCCATATCATGTCATATTACTACTTGGTTCTAGTCACCATCCACTAGGTTGTTAGATGTCTGTTTGGAGAAACTCACTCTTCTTAGTTTCATCCTAAGGGAGGCCATGGTGGGTCAGGTCATTTTAAAGTGTTATCAAAGTAATGAAGTTATAGGGATAGAGTATAGAGTTATTAGTCATGTAGGGACTAGTTTGGGTATTTAGGGATATGATGAAAAAGATGGTATTGATTTTAGTTATCAGAATCAGGAGACCATCATAGCTGTGGTGGCTGACATATCCTTTCTATCAGACTTTGATAGCAAATTAATCAATCTATAACTCTAAGACATCATCACAGGGTACAATAAAGTTGGTATATGCATCATATAGTGGTCAATTTTGATCTTTCACATCCTTTTCATGCCATCTTAATTGGATATACTATAATATTTGTGGGTTTACCCTATCAAATGAAGGGTTTTACCAGATGATAGCCAAATTGGGTGTAGAGGTAGTATCATTGCAGTACCATGAATATAGTTGGGTCTCTCACTACTGATTAGTGAGTGATAAGGTGTTATTTTAGGGACTTCGTTGAGATATATAATTTCCCTATCATTTAAGGAAGTTTATCATCCCTTTTTCCTTAGTTCATACATTATTTTATAGTGAATGTAATTTCCCATTAATTTGGAATATACTACCCAGAGGTTTTATATGTTTTATGATTTTTTATGACAGAGGCCTCATTGGTTTTTAAAGTGAGATTATTCCTTAGGAAAGAGATGATTTTCTAGAGTCTAAGACTCCTGTCATCATCAGGTTATAATTATCACTAACTATATAGTGATTCTTTATTTAATATCCATGTATGGAACAGCAATCTATAAGTGGGTGATTACTTTATCAAACTCATAATAAGACTGCTCTACTATGGTTGTAATTTGAGTCATTTTTTATGATAGAGTTTAATTAAAGGGTGTTCGGACATTTGTTTGCATCAAGATAATTTATGGAATTTTTTTGAGGCCTATAAAACTTGAAAGGCATTCCTTGTAAATATTTCATAGTGGAATTATTTGATCTCAATGGTTCAATTTTATATCCCAATGAAAGAGTTATCAATTTGTGGTTTTTTTCTATACTACACCACCAATGTTAGATACCCCCAATTGAGCATTAATAGTTGATTATTTTTTAAAATGATGAACCTTGGATTTAATATCAATCTATCTTTTCTATTAAAGATAGAAATGGTACTTTTTTATACATGCCTCCATATGGGAGACAACATTGAGATTAATGAATTTCCTATTATAAGACTAGTTACTACCAAGAATATTTTTTGTGGAAGTGTTAGTGGTTTGAGAGAGGTCAAAAATGGAAGATTCATTGATCTAATATCATTATTAATACCTTTGGTTACTTCCTATCATGAATGAAGGGTTTACAATCATAGTTTTGGGAAGATATATGTCATGTGCTGGTATGTTCAAGCATCGATGGGTGTGGTTTATAGTACAGTTCAAGACCTCTCGTCATATGCTCTCATAATAGATAACACAGGAATGAGATATTATTTATGTATCAGATATTTAATTGTTATAGATTTCAATAAAACCCCTAGAAATACCCTTGTTGGTTAGAGATTTTCCACCAATAAAGATTTTATTTCACTCACCCCTTCTAGTAAATTGAATTTATCCTTACTCGAGAAAGAGGTTTTCATTGATATTACTTCATGGTGGATATGTGATCTAATAGTACCCACATTATCTTGGATTGGTTACCCATATTGGTACTACATGGTGATATGAATTTGAGTAAATAAGGTGAGTTCCACCCCCATCAATGAGTGGGACCCACTCAGGTGTCTCGAGCAGATCCCACCCTCATGAAGTTGTGGTCATCTACCCATCGTAGGGTAAGCATGAATTTATGTACTATGTGCATGGATTAGAATTATATTTTGGTTAAAGTAGAGAAATGTATGAATTATTCAAAATTGTGGTGGAGGAGGTGAGTGCTCATATAGCATTATATTAGTCGATTATTTCATAGATATGAAGATATTTCTGACCTTAGATCAATATAGGTAGCCCCACACTCTTTCCTTGGTAATAGAGGTCTAGAATGGTGATGTTAACATAATAGTCCTATATGAATCTATGCTCTAATACGATGGACCAAAAGGTTTTTCTTGAATTTAGGGTGAACATTACCCCAACTTCCCCAATAGGATAGTGTTTTTCTATTGATGTTTGTATTAAATACTATGATAGACATCCTAAGAAAAGATCTCCCTAGTGAAGTATAGCCATCAAGGTGGTATGTCTAGTGGGATTCTGTTGGTGTAATAATCACATGGAAACTCTTAATATATGGTTTAGGAAGACATTTTCTCTTAGTGTTATGGTTCTTGGTAACTCGAGACTCGGCTTCCGTTATCTTGAAGTTTATAGCTGATAGAGTAGGGTCATCTGAATGTTTCAAAATTCGCACATCATATTTTGGTGGATTGGGCCATTCATTGGGTATTAGTGTGATACTGAGCTGTTTAATGAGGTTGGTGTTGTTCTTAATGTGATCATCAGTAGTTTTCTTGAAAAATAGATAAAAATAGTTATATTTCATCTGATTTGGAATATAGGATTATTGTAAAATGGGATATAGATAAAAATTTATTGTAAATGGTTTTTAGTATATTGGGAAAGAAGGTTTGGGTTGATTTTGAGCTATAAGATAGCGACATAAGAGTCTTTTTCTGATAGGTGGGATGTGATAGAGAAGCTGATGGAGGTCCAAAGGATCATGATACCATATATCTTTCTTGGTTCTAGTTTGAAATCATGTGAAGAAATCAGTGATAAAGGGTAGCGTAGATAGTTTATATGCATAAAAAATCCATTTAAAACACTCTCCAAAGGGGGGGAGTGAATCACTCACAATAGAGGTAACCTTGTAAATAAATAATTCTAAGGACGATGATAGTGGTTTATAGTTTCATTTTATTCTGTATAGTTAGACGGCCTTTGAGTGTGGATTCATGGAAAGAATCACATAGGGTGAAATCATTTTTCTATTAAGGTATTTATTTATGTTATGGTGGAGTTGATAGCTTTAGTGATAGTAGTGGATGTTCCCTTTCTAGGTGGTTGTGTATCGAGTTCATTTAGAGATTGAACCTTTGAAGATGAAGGAAGTGTGTGTGAAGGTGGTTTGTTTTCCATAAGGGTTTATTTTATGAGATTATTTATTTATACAACTCTAGTTATTTAATTTTTAGGGATGAAAATGTTTAAATATGTAGATAATGTAGTGACTTGAGTTTTTTTATCGACACATAACTGAATTTTGTGATTTAAAAGTTTCGGAACCTCTCTAAGGGTAAAATAGTAAATCTACCCTAACAGATGACCTTAAAAAAATTAAGGGTTTAATTTATCTTGTGTTGTGGTGTTTTACCCTAGGCTGAGTTTTGGTGAATTTTTTATAATGTTGAAATATATAGGGTTTTTAATATTTATTAATTAAATGAATATTTATCATGAAAATACGAATAGTGATATCTTCTAAATGGGAGCTTTAAATGGAAATTCTTTCACTGAAAAGGTATATGGAATGAGTCATTTTATCTAAGAAAGGTGTAAACTTTTATCCTAACTATTTGGCCATGAACTAGTTAACCAAATTTTATTAATAGTGATATATCCTAAATGGGAGTTTTATTTTCAACTCTTTTATTAAAGACTGGTAAACCTAATTATAGGATATAAATACCCATTTATATTATTTTTCATAGGGTATCCATTTACACTAATGGTGAAACCCTAGAGATATTTAGGAACCACATATCCTCTTTTGAGGGTCTTCCAATGTATCAAGAAGTGGAGGTGTACATGGTAATGTTGTGACAATGATGATCGGATTTTTTGACGCCAATAAACGGATTAAAGAGATGATGATTCACCATAATTTTAAGTCTTATCTTTAGATTTATACCTTATTTTTTATGATGTGTGGTTATTAAAATTATTTTTATGATTCTTGAAAACTATTTTATCTTATTTCCCATGAATTACAAAGGGACCATATTTGATTTTTCTGACAGAGAGAGGAGAATCCCCCTTTCTTATTTAATCAAACAAACCCTCTTACAGTTCTGGGTAGAGGTAACCCATCACATGGATAGAGGCCTAGTGGGTATTAAACCTCAAGATATACTGGCCTGAAGTCCCTAACCATAGATCTTATGGTGTACCCTAGCACACTTTTATCACCCTATGATCTCGTCGACATCCACCCATTAATCTCACTGACCTGCTCCTACTAGTGCATCGCACTCTCCATCAAAAGCCTTATTATCCTTCTCCCTACCAATGTATCATGCTCAATCAAAGGAAATTGGTGGAACTCTTACCGTAATCGCACCAATCTCCCATCAAAGCCCACTTACGGCGGTTATGCCTGTCTTAATTACACATACTTGTTGTATCCCATCGTCCCTAATACCCTAGGCATCCTTGTTTTCATAAATCCAAAGGACTCATCTTGCACCTTTACATAGTGATGAACCATGGTTCTTATTGTGCTCCATGCACTTATACAACCATCCCAAAAATGGGATAAGACCACTGCCCCAACCAAATTTGGGAAAATAATTATGTGTCCAAGATTTGATCCACTGTTAACGAATTCTTCATCGATTATTCATGGAAAGTTTTCCTGAAAAAATGAATTATTTTCATAGATCTAATTGTGACTATTCTATTTAAATTTTTTAGTGAAAATAAATCTTTCATATAAAGTTAGGGGTGCTCTGGAATTCATAATGAACATTTTTTGTCCCCCCATCCCTCATCCAAGTTCCTTCTCATAGAAAAAAAAATCACCGCCGACCTTGAATTAGTTAGTGGCTCAATAGGAAGTGTTGTAGAGAAGTAGGAAAAATATCAGTTAGTAGGGATGGATCTGAATGAATTTCATAGAATCCAAGTGTCATTACTAGTATATATTGAAATTATCTTAGAACATAACATCAGAAGATATGGATGGGGTGGCTGGAGTTTCCATTTAGAGGTGGCCATAGTCAACGGTAGTGCGTGTAATGGGGGTGGTTGTGTGTGTGGAAAAATAAAATTGGGTTTTGTATTCCATATTAGAGGAGTAAATAAAAGTTTATTATGATAATAGTTGTTTTAATGAAGGAAATTATGTCCTATAAGTGGAAAGACAAGTTAGGGAGACTAGGTCATTGCCCCTAATCGTATGATCCTCCCTTAATCAAATGGAATCCTTCGAGAAACATAGAAAATGAGGATTGTAGAGGGCTATGAAAATATCCCATTAACTCACCTTTCATAGGGTGGTGAAAAAGATACAATTTATTTTCTATAGTGTACCACGGTGGCTATCTAAGGTTATCTCACTTGAGCATATTAACAATCAATCACTCACGAGTCTTAATCATTAATTATATATTTTTTATATATTTTATGAGAGTACTATAAAATATATGGGGGTTTAGAATTGAAAACAAAATATAAAATTAAAACACATATGATAAAAGAATGAATACGGTAGAAATTAAGTTAGAGAGAAATGATATTCTCTCAAAAAAACATTCAAAGTGAACCTTCAAGGTCATTTTATTAATTATATAAATACTTAATGAAAACATTTAATTGTATGTTTGAAAATACTATTATTTTTGGGTTGTGAGAATATAATTCACTTAACAGTAATCAATTTCATTGAGTAATCACCTCTTATATCAAGGAGGAATATTAAAGAAACAATAATTTAAAATTTAGATGGAAAGTGGAGACACAAAAGTACCTTATCCACTAAGATCCACCTTGGACTAACTCTATATAAGTATGAATATTAAATATAAATTCATGAATACTTGGGTTCAAACACTAGATTAAACCCCTAGGATATTGCTCGGGTCAGCTAATCATGATCATGAGCATAAGAGATCATAGTGAAAATAGAACAGGGAGGAAGCACAAAATAGAAAAAAAATGAAGATAATATATATTAAATGTATAAAAATATACTATCATGGAAAAACATGAAAAATATTGGGATATGGTTAATGAAAATAATAAACCCCTTACAAAGGATTTAGATATTAAATTTATTGTTATAGGGGTGTCCATATTTTCATCCAAAATCCTTTTATGAAAGTTTGAGCAGTTTTGGCCATATAAATGGACAAATCAATATAGGTTATATTCTAGAAATATGTTTAAAATTTTAATATAAATCAATAATACAACTTTGAGATCCATTTGACTTGATTATTTAAATATATTATCAAAATACTAAATCTCCCTTTTTCTACGTAAAGTTACTCTCTATATTCCTCCAACTAGACAAGTGTATCAACTCGATTAATGAGCATATATCTCTATGAAAGTTCATGTTCATGAATTCATCAAAGTAATATTTCAGTGAAAAATAATAATGACCTCATTTTAATATTTTAAGTCCATGATATTCCACAATGAGTAGTGGTCAAATCTATCGGCCCAAAAACAATTCCACATTGGATCATTTATTTGGATCGCATAGAGTTTGATTCAACACCTGGCCTAGTTGAAGAAAATAAAGTACATGAATTAGGAAACTCAAAATAATGAATTTTAAAATGTTGATTATTTTATAAAAAATTATGGCCGAAATATAATTGTGATAAAAATAAAAAAATAATAATAAATTAATAAATCTTTAAAATAATTCCAAATATTCCCAAATATCCAAAATTAATAAAATTAAGCTCAAAATGAAAAAATTGATGTGGATAAAATCATTGAAATACATAAAAAAATTAATGAAAACAACAAATCTATCAAATCCTTCACACTTAACACTTGGAATCCTAGAAAAGTAAACATCATAATCTTAACAAAGAAATTTTTAATCACATACCCATGAGATTAACTAATTTAACACAAATAAACAAAACATAGCATTACTCCTCAAAAACCATTACTTCAAGCTCTCCATTAATCTCACTCAATTCATTCCCACTTCATTTCTCCTACCATGAACCCAAAACACTTACCTAATTGATATTTTCCCACATCACATAGATATAATTTTTCAACTAAGAATTTTTCATTAGAACACTTGATAGGGTTTTTATAGACTTAATAAATTCCTAAATATATGCTCGATTTGAGTTAAGGAATTTTTTTATTATAAGGAATTTCCAGGGTATATTCAGTGGATTAGATATGATAGGTTTTATATATCCACAATATTTGAGGCAAAATAAGAAGGGTTGGATCTTTTAGAAATGAAAAGTGAATGAATATACCTTATAAACAAGAATAGTCCTCCTCCTCACTCCCTAGTAAAAAAATAGCATCAATAATCATGAAAACTTCAAGGAAATTTCACCGCATTTATAATAACATTATAAAAATGATATCAACCAGATTTCCATTACCATAATTAAATTTTTTTGTTGATATTTTAAAATTATATGTAAATTGAATTTTTATGGTGGTGAGGGTTCTATGAATTTCAACCAGTTGGTGTGACTTTAATCCCTTTACTTGAATGGTAATTTTTCTTTTTTTTTATTTTCAAAAAATTGATTTTACTTTTATTTTTCATTATATTCCCCAAAAAATATTATTTTTTAATTCAACATTTTTTTTAGAAATCTACTCAAATAACTTGAGTATGTAAATTTTAGTATAATCGTTTTTTTAGAATCAAACATATAACTAACCAAGATTTTCATACATGGATATTACATTTTTTTATATGAATATTCATTACATTACACAAACACATTCCCAATGACCAAAATATTTTAGTTCATTTAAAAACTTGGAAACATGATATTCTAATTTGGGGAAAGATATTTAATATTTCCCAAAAATATATTCCTATTTAGTACTCCTAATTAAAACATTTTATCATGAATTGGGGAAAGAAAACATAATAAAGGGTGATCTCATATCCTCGGTAAGGGTAAATAAAGGAGATACAAATGTATAACATGAATATAAGGTTATGAGAACATGGTAATAACATTTGAAAACTATACCCTACATATCAAACATCATAGTCATGAGTCATGGAATAAATATTGGCAGTTCATAATACATGAATCATAAGGGAATCAAACAACATGAGAAATGAGAGCATAGAAATGGAATAAGACATGAATTTTTCACATACACGTAAGCATAGAAAATCATTACCATATTGTTCAAGGATCACAGCCTAAGCCATTATAGCAGACAAAGTCCTTTACTATACCAATTTCACTCCTCGTTTCAGCCCTTTATTACTGTACAGTGTTCACTCCTCCTTCTACCTTGGTATTACAACATCGGGTCCACTCCCTACTCAGGTCATGTATATCTCATGATATATATAAATATTTACCCAATTAATTGGATGGAGTTATAGTTCATACCTATCACATAATGATATCATGAATATCTATTCCATAATATCATAAACATTCATCATATCATAATACATGAATGAAATGGATATCATAAACATTTCTTAATATTATAACCTATTAAAAAGAGATAGATTTTATAATAATTTAATTATAGACTAACCCATTAATAGAATATGGTTTTACAATCATTTTATCATTGTATAAATCCTATAATATAAATGGGTTTCATAAAAAACTTTTCATCATAAAAAAATCATTCAAATAAATAATAAGAATGGTTTACATAAATCATGTCCCCATTAAATCATAAACTATATCAATGTATTTCATCATATATGGAGAGTCATTTTCAAATATCACTTGGGAATTTTCTTAAAGAAAGTATCCTTTCTTGGAAAATAACTTTCATAAAACATTTTCAAAATAATTTCCTTTGAAAATAACATTGGAAAATTATAAAAAATCTTTGAAAATTTATATGAAACATTTCTCAAGGAAAATATCTCTTTATATTTGAAATATAATTTAAAAAACAATTTGGAAACCTTTTATTAGAAAATAACCTTGAAAACTTATAAAATAATCTTTGAAATCATTTAAAACACCTCTTATACATAAAACATTTTTTAAATTCAATTCTTTGAAAATAACCTTGAAAACTTATAAAGGAATATTTTAAAGTAGTTTAAAACACTTTTTAGACCTGAAATTTTTTTCAAATAATTTTATTTAAAAATTACCTTGAAAACTTATAAATTATTCTTTGAAAATCATTTAAAACACTTTTTAAACATAACTAATTTTTGAATTCCTTTTCTTTGAAAATAACCATTGAAACATATAAAGTAATCTATTGAAATTATTTAAAACACATTTTAAAACATAAAACGTTTTAAAAATATTTTTCCATAAAAATTATCTTAATATATCATTTAAAACATTCTATAAAACATTTTTAGAAAATAATAATTTGAAACAAAATAGATTTTCGACCAAAGAGAAAAATAAAGTCATATTTTCTTAAAACATTTTATTAATTATATTAATTACCAGAGTGTAAATATTGTGAAATTACTATTAAAAACCATTAATAAACATAGGAGAATACAATTAATGGAAACTATTGAGAGTTAGGTCATTATATTCCAATATCGGAGACATAATCATAAATAATCCCAATAAATGATTAGATTGAAACCTAAAATCTTTACCACTTTGGTAACATTGAATCATAATACCCAAAAAGTAATAAAATAAAATGGATATTAAAGTATAATTAGGTTAATAAATTCATTATATTACATGTCAAATGGACTTCGTATACATCTCATGAAATAATATAGGTGCATAACATAACGTATGTCTCAAAGAAGGAAAGTTGAGACAAAAAACTCTTACCGATTTGGTAAATTTTGAACTATAAACCCCATTAAATAGTGGTACTCATATTTACATGTAAATAACAATAATTTTAAGTATAAATTTCATATTTTACATTCATAGTTAGTATATACACCACATAAAATATATCTGTGGTAAACATGGCATGTGTCTCACTGGAAAATAAAGTCGAGACGGAAATCTATTACCTTAAGTCTTAACTTCCTTCATACATGTTCAAACCTCATATATAATAAATATAAGTTTATTATATATATTTTTAAGAACCATATTAATATATATTATTTAATAACCTGGATCTTCATTTCAGGTATATTTTTCTTTTCCTAGAGTTTTTGAGAAAAGAGGAGTTTCTGGAAATTTTTGAAGTACACGTCGTATACTTTATGAGTACACACCATGTACTTGGTTACCACGCATAGTCGTGTGCTGGCCGTGTAGCAGCCTTACACATGTCCATGTGCGATGAACTAGAGGCCACCTAAAGCGGAGTATGAAAATAGTGATTACACGTCATGTACTTCAAAATTACACGCCGTGTATTTTGTTTTTTCGTTAAACGCATCGGGGTCACGTCTGACAGATAGAACTATATCCTTATCAACCTAGTTTGTTCGAGAGTGTCGAGAAACCATGGATATTTGATGATCCCCCATTCGAGCATCCATCTTTTGAATCAAACACTGATGGTTGCGTTGGAATCACATCGTTGAGTTCTCTCTTATCCTAGAGAACCATCTCGTAATTTCTCCTCTTTCTTGAGTTATCGTGGGTTGAATGTTTTATACTTTTTTGTAGATAAACAGTTTTTTAAGGAAATTCAAGCCTCGTGGCTCAATTATGTTGATCTCCCAACACTGAGGTAGGTGGTTTGTGCCTTTCTATTGAAATTCTTTGACTTTTATGTGCAAATTTTCCCAATACCCATGAACGGGATATTGTGTGTTTACCGTTTTAGCCCTATTGTTTCTCTTCTATGCTTGTAAGCTTGATTATATGATATTTTATTGTAAATAGGGTGAATTTTTGTGCTTTGGATGTGTTTCCCATGCATGTTTTGTCTGTTTTGACCTTTGGGTATAGTCGCCTGTTAGGCTACTGTTTCCTTTCCCATGCTTAGTATTGTAGGATGGTGTGGCTGTTGTTCTGACATTTTTATATGATATATAATTCTAGCCAACTAGTTCTTGAGGTTTACTTTTTTCGATAAACGATGCTATACTTGTTGATTTACACAGGTCTGTGAGAACCTAGTGTAGTAGAACATAGGGAGAATGGACGTAAGGGATTCTCCAGAGTGTCTTTTATAAAATTAAGATGCGAGACCACATGGGGAATTGATGTTGAGTGTTTCCTTAGAGAGTCTGTAATTCCTCTACATGGGCCACAGAGGGAATGTGATGTAAGTACTTCCCTATAGCACCTTTAGTACCGATATGAGACTATAGGGGGAATTGACGGTGAGTGATTCCTCAAAGAGTCTATACTTTAGTTGAACCAGAGGGGTGAAACTGTGTGTAATGCCCAGAGGGTTGCTTGTACTTATTATATAGGACCAGAGGGGTTAGACTGAGTGTGCTTCCCAGAGGGTTACCTATTGTGTTTATCTTCTTGTTTAGTTGTTTCTTGATATTGACATTGTGGATTGGTTACTATTAAGTACTTCCTTGTTTACCACTTTCTGCACTTTTACCTTCCATATATTCACTGACTGTTAGGCATAGATCTTGTGGTGGTTGCCTACTGGGATTCATCTCACAACCAATTTGGGCAATGATTTTGGTCCCAAACAGATTATATTGTTGTAGTTATAGACAAGGGAAATCTCTCTTCTACCTCAGGTTCTTGATTTCATTGGATCTGGAGAGCATGGGACCAATCTGAGGCTTGCGATGCTGAGGAGTTGCTTATATGTTTTCCTTTTGTAATTTGGTTTAGTACTATATTCATCATTATGACTTGTTTGGATTCTTTCCAAGACATATATGTATCATGCATCATTTATATATGTTTACTCCAGTTGTCTCTTTATCAGTCTTCCACTATTACTATTGTTTGGTATTATTACTGCTTCTTCTATTGTATATCTATTTAATTCTATTTTGTACTCTACCAATGAGGGCATAGTTTTCCCACTATCACACTCAAGGCCCTTACTACTAGTTGGCAGCCTCTGGCATTTGGGGAAATACGGTTGAGGCCAAGTGACCAACCGGGTACGGGGAACCTCTGGGGGGGGCTTCCGGAACCGGGACGTTACAAAGTGGTATCAGAGGGACTCTTTTCTCTTGACTTACTGTTTGGAGCCTATAGTCAGTGATAGGATGGAATATGTACTTGGTAATAAGCTATTCTCGAGAGTAGCTAACCTGTGTACAGGTAAAATCCAATCTACCTCGTTTATTGTAATTTTTATGGTTTTCGATTTTACGGTTGATTTGATTTCCACCATTAAGTGACTCACATGTACTGTGCTCTTATCATTGATATTATTGAGGTTCTATTTCTATTGAAACCTTATGAGATAATGGTATGTAGTCTCATGCATCATATAGGCAATTGATAAAATTCACATGTCATGCATTCTTGCCATGCCATCTACTATCTAATATCAATTTTATGTTGTTATGATAGATGTTGTGTAGAATATGCATGTTGTTCTGATAGATGCCTTGATAAAAAATACCTGCTATTTGATAGGGTATTTTTTGTGTAAGGTTTTGTTTGAATGAATGCCGAACTTTGGTTCTTGAGGTGTTATGGGCCCTCATGGATCGGAATTTGGTGGATCATTGCCTTGTTTTCCTTGTTATAACATGTATAAGATGCCAAGCTTTGATTTTTGGGGAGTATGGGCCCCCACGGATTAGAATTTGGAACTTTCAAAGTTTTTTTAGTGTTTTCGGGGTCTCGAAGTAGTTTCTGAGGCTTACTGTCTAGAAAAACCCAGAATACATGTCGTGTAGTTTTGACTACACGCCATGTGTTCTTCTGTTCGGGAAGAAACTGTATTCTAAAAGTACACACTGTGTACTATAAGTACGTGTTGTGTGGTCTCTAACCATGTTGTAGGTCGTGTGCGAAGAGACACGGGACGAGGAATTTCTTTTGGGAACACATCGTATACCAGTTTAACACACCATGTAGTCTAACCTATGTACCTGGCTGTGTCACTAACAACACGGGTCAGTGTTATCCTTCCACATACACATCGTGTCCTCTTGAAAACGTTGTGTAGTGTTTGCCATGTGTCAGGTCGTGTCACTAACAACACGGGCCCAGTGAAGCTTGTCTAGTACATGCCATGTCTGCCTTGAACATGTCGTGTAGTATTGTCTTAGGAGAACCATGTAGCTTGACCATGTAGAAGGACTCGGTCAGAGAAAGTGGATTCAAGTACACACCTTGTGTTAAGACAACACATCGTGTGTTTGGGAGTTACACGACCAGTTGTGGCAGGAGTACATGCCCATGTGAATGACTTAAGGGAACACATCGTGAAAGAATTGAACATGTTATGTAGTCATGTTTTGTAAAATATGAATGATTTATTTCTCTTGTTCCCTTATTATGCTTCTAGTTTTTAGTCCTTCATGATCTTGATCTAAGGTGTGTGCTTGACCTTGCAGATTCATGCCATCTAGACATCTTCTGGTTGTACGCTAGTTGTTAGGTAGTGATCAGACACCGGACATGGCTGATCAGGGACCTCCCACAGATCCCCATGTTGTGTCAGTCTTGGCACCAGCAGTTATACCTGATACCAGTGCTAATTCATATTTCAGGGAAGGATTTATGAGAATTATTTAGACCTTTCAGGGGGCACTACCTCTTGCCCCGTTGATAGATGATTTGATTCGGGTTTTCGAGCAGCAGCATCCTCCTACTTTCTTAGGGGATGGAGGACCCCAGGCTATGGAGTCATGGCTAGAAGACATTCTGATGATCTTTGAGTATTTGGAGACACCTCTGGAGAGGAGGGTCAATCTCACTACCTATATTCTTTGGGACTCCTCCAAGAGGTGGTGGGATGTGATCTCACAGGGGGGATTCTAGCAGGTTATGGCGTGGGAGGATTTTTAGTGCATCTTC
Organism: Viscum album; assembly: GCA_963277665.1. Taxonomy (NCBI): domain Eukaryota; kingdom Viridiplantae; phylum Streptophyta; class Magnoliopsida; order Santalales; family Viscaceae; genus Viscum; species Viscum album. Next base: position 366,389,738 of record OY728119.1, on the reverse strand, counting down.
TATGACTACTTCTATCTAGAGACCTTGAGGGCCGATCGAGGCTGAGAGTTTATGAGTCTAGAGCAGGGTACTTTTTTTGTTATGGAGTATTCCTTCCACTTTACTGAGCTATAGCGCTTCATGTCTATTTCAGGAGTTGATCAGTTATTCATGGAAAGGAAGTTCAAGGATGGTCTGAGGAACGAAATTCGATCACAGGTGAACATCTTCCAGTTGACTTCTATCACTTCTATCGTCAACCAGGCGCTGATCACGGAGCGCAATCTCAGGGATTCCGGAGTTGTGAGCTAGGACGTCTCGGCATTTGGAGTTAGCATCCCTCCTACTGACAGTAGGAATCACCGCAGGGAGTCTTTGCACAGTGATCCAAGGGGGTGAGAGACAACTTCAGGTAGCCAGGTGGTATGCTACCAGTGTAGAAGGGTTGGATATATGAGGCCACAGTTCCAGAGAGGCCCAGTGGAGTACCGATATTGTGGCAAGATGGGTTATTTTCAGCACTTCTGTCAGATCTTCTCACAAGAAGATGGTGATAGGACTTCTTCTATGACTCTGCATTCAGGAGCAGTACCACTAGTTTCTCACCTGTCAGGGAACTGGAGTTCTTTCGGCCATTCAGGCCGAGGTGGAGGTTGTGGCTGTGGTGGTCAGTCACCAGACTTTCAGCAACAGCAGAGTGGATTAGCTTAGAGTGGTCAGGTAGGGTCATAGGTCCATGGAGCAGGCCAGTCATTTGCAGTAGAGTAGACCCAGCATGAGCAGGATCCTAGACCTTCTACAGTTTGAGGTATGATCCTAGTTTCCTCAGTTTTATCTTCAGCTCTTTTTGATACAGGGGCTTCCCATATCTTTATATCGATTGCTGTTATGGAGAGCCTCAGGCTCTGTATATTTTCCTCTATCTATATCTTAACATTAGACACTCCGTTGGGGACTAGGAAGGCTAGTGTACGTCAATACAAGAAGTGCCCTCTAGAGGTTGGTGGGTGTCACTTCTTATGGGATCTCTATGTCCTAGATATGACAGGCTATGATGTCATTCTCAGAATGGACTGGCTAGTTCTCTTCCAGGAATTCATCGACTGTTATCGCCGAAGGGTGAGTTTCATATCACCAAAGGGCGGTTCTTTTCTTCATAAGGGTGAGTGGAATGTCCAGGCAAGCAGAGCGGGTCCAAATCATCATGAGATGGGAGGAGTTATAGCCCAGATTGCTAATCTATATCTGGATGATTCAGGGACTTCATAGTTAAACATTCCTCCATTGGTGGATCATTTCAGAGATGTCTTTCCAGAGGACTTTTTAGGTTTTCCTCCAGAGCATGAGGGGGAATTTTTGATTGAGCTTGTGCCAGGAGTGGTACCAGTGTTCATTCCTCCTTATAGGATGGCTACACCAGAGTTGCAGGAGCTCAAGAAGTAGTTAGAGGAGTTGCAGAAAAAGGGTTTCATTCGACCCAGCACTTCTCCTTGGGGTTCTCCTATGTTTTTTGCGAAGAAGGAAGATGGTACTCTCAAGCTTTGCGTAGATTATCAGAAGTTGAACTAGTTGACGGTTAAGACCCGATACCCCTTGTCGAGGATTGATGATCTATTTGATCAGCTTCGAGAAACCCAGGTGTTCTCGAAGATTGACTTGAGGTCTGGTTACCATCAATTGCACATTATAACATTAGATATACCTCTTACAGCCTTCCAGAGAATGTATGGTCTATACGAGTATATGGTTATGAGGTTCGGTCTCATGAACACGCCAGCAGTTTTCATGGCACTAATGAACCGAGTGTTCCATCCAAACTTGGATTCCTTCATGGGGGTCTTTGTGGATCATATCTTGGTGTACTCTCACACTCAACACGACCATGCTACCCATCTTGAGATCATTTTGAGTACACTGAGAGAGAATCAGTTAAATGTTAAGCTCTCAAAATTTTCCTTTTTGATGGATTAGATTCACTTCTTGGGTCATGTTATCTCAGAAACAGGAGTATTAGTAGACCCATAGAAAGTGAAAGCTGTAATTTTTTGGGAGCAGTCAAAGAATGTCTTTGAGATGCGGAGCTTTCTAGGGCTGGCTGGATACTACAAACGTTTTATACAGGACTTTTCACACTTATCAGCACTGCTGACAAGTTTCACTAAGAAGGGTGTGTAGTTCTTATGGTCAGATTCTTGTGAGTCAGCCTTTCAGGAGCTGAAAGGGAGGTTGACTTGAGCACTGATACTAGTATTTCTAGAGTCGGGCAAGAGTTATACTATTTATTGTGATGCCTCAAGTATTAGGTTGGGATTTTTACTTATGTAGGGAGATGGAGTCATTGCGTAGGGGTCTCGGCAGTTGAGGCCACACGAGAGGAATTACCCGATGCACGATCTGGAGTTAGCAGTTGTTGTTCATGCCTTACGATGTTGGAGACATTACCTTCTGGGAGAGAATTTTGTGGTTTTCACTGACCACTAGATTCTCAAGTACATATTCACTTAGTGTGATCTGAATTTGAGACAGAGAAGGTGGGTAGAGTACCTTCAGTCATTTGACTTTGATATTTCCTAAACGCCTGGGAAAGGCAATGCAGTGGCTGATGCGTTAAGCAGGAGGACTCAGATACAGGTAGTTCAGGAGGCCAGTAGTGAGTGGATTCTTATGGCTCTGTTCTCAGAGATTCATTTGGAGGTGAATGACAGATAGGGGCGGACCATTCTTTCTTATGCAGCTGTTACCTCTACCCTTCTTGATCGAGTATGAATGAGGTAGTTATCAGATTCTGAAGGCTTGGTCCTGTGAGAAAGTGTGTCAGGAGAGGACCCTATTCTTAGATGGACCATAGGCAAGGATGAGATCTTGAGTTTCCAGGGATGCTTATGGGTGCCAGTAGAAGTACGTGAGGATTTGATGTGGGATTTTCATTCATCAGTTTGGGCAGTTCACCATGGTGTCACCAAAATGTATCATGATATACACTGTCAGTATTGGTGGTCAGGTATGAAGAGGGATGCTGCTGGTTTTGTCATGAGGTGTTCCAATTTTCAGTAGGTGAAGGCAGAGCATCAACAACCAGCAGGGCTTCTACAACAGTTACCCATTCCCTAGTGGAAGTGGAATGACGTCGCGATGGATTTAGTGACAGGGTTGTCGAGGTTTCCTCGTGAGAATAATGCAGTATGTATTGTCATTGACAGACTTACAAAGGTCGCTCACTTCTTTCCGATCAAGGAGACCTTCAATTTTGATGAGCTAGGATGGTTGTACATCCGAGAGATTGTGCACTTACATGGATTTCCACATTCCATTGTTTCAAACAGATATGTTTGTTTTACATCTCGGGTCTGGTAGGGGCTCCAGAAGTCGTTGGGTACATAGGTACATTTGAGTACAGCTTACCACCTCTAGAAAGATAGCCAGTCTGAGCATATGATTCAGGTTCTTGAGGACATGCTCTGAGCATGCATCTTGGATTTTGGAGGTTCTTGGGAGAATCATATAACTCTTGTAGAGTTTTCCTGCAACAATAGTTTTCAAGAAACTATTCAGATGGAACTCTATGAGGCTTTTTACGGTAGGCCATTCCGATCTCCCTTATGTTGGCTGGAGGCAGGAGAGACAGCTTTGCTGGGACCTCATCTTGTTCAGGAGACCACAGAGTAGAGAGTGTTGATTTGGAAGAAGATAGCTACTGCACAGTCTCAATAGAATTCTTAAGCTGATCAGCAGAGATGACCTTTGGAGTTTGGGGTCAGGGATCAGGTTTTTCTACGTGTCACGCTGAGGTTGGGACACATGAGGATTAAGAGATAGGGTAGTCTTTCACCAAGGTATGTTGGGCCATTTGAGGTGTTGGAGAGAGTTGGGTCGGTGGCCTATAAGTTGAAATTACCTCATAGGTACCAGGATGTGAATGACATTTTCCACATTTCTCATCTTTGACGTTACTTTTCAAACCCATCTCATGTTTTCCAACCAGAGAAGGTTGAGTTAGTAGGGGATACGTATTTTGAGGAGCATCTTATCCATATTTTTGATCTAAGTATGAAGGTTCTTCGTGGCCAGTATGTTCCTCTGATATGGGTGTTATGGAAGCACGGGCGAGTACAGGAAGAGACATGAGAGAGGGAGGCTGATGTATGATCGCAGTGGACGGAGTTTTTTGGGGTTTCTTCTTCTACGCCACCTTTCTCGGGAAATTCAGGGATGAATTTCATTAAGAGGGGAAGTTTTTAAGAACCCAAATCTTCTTTTCATGTATGTTTTTCTTTTCTTGGCCGTGTAGTGGCCTTACACACGGCCATTTTTGATGACCTGGAGGCCGCCTAAAGTGAAGTACGAAAACGGTGAGTACACACTGTGTATTTTGTTTTTTTTATTAAATGTGCCAGGGTCACGTCTGACGGACAGAACCATCTCCTTCTCAACCTAGTTCTTCCAAGAGCACCGAGCAGCCAAAGATCGTAGACGAGCCCCCAGCTGAGCATCCGTCCTCCAAATCAAAACCTGACAGTTGCGTTGGAATCGCATAGGTGAGTTCTCTCTTCTCCTAGAGCACCATCCCTTGATTTCTCTTCTTTTGTGAGTTATCGTGGGTTGAATGTTTTATACATTTTAATAGATCTATGGTGTTCTAAGGCAATTCAATTCTCGTGGCTCAAGTATCTTGATCTCTCAACACTGAGGTAGGTGGTTTGTGCCTTTCTGTGGAAAGTCTTTGAGTTTTATGTGCAAATTTTCCCAATACCCATAAATGGGGTATTGCGCGTTTACCGTTTTAGCCCTATTGTTTGTCTGTTATGCTTATATGCTTTAGTAGATGAAATTTGATTGTTAATAGGGTGAATTGTTGTGCTTATAATGTGTTTCCCATGCATGTTTTGCAACGCCCCAAGATTTTATAAGAATTATTCTTTTTAATTTCTTTAATGTATTTTGTTGTACGCTTCACCAATATTATCTTGCACTATACGCAACATCGTATTATCTTGTAGTATACGCAACACTATTCTTGGCTTGTGATGCACACAATTTCAAGTTCTTTTGAATAAAATTCATTTTACACAACACCAAATATAGATTTTAATCAATGTATAACTGAACTATATTTTGACTATGTTATACACAACACCAAATGAATCTTTCCCCACATTCAACCCTGACTTGGATTTCATTAAACGTAAGAGCAACCTTCCTCAATATCTTGCGTTGTACGCAATACCGAGTTTCACTAAACAACGATATGTGATTAAAATATTATATAAACTAGTTGTTATGAATAGTAATACCCACTTTTTGAAATTTTATAAATTTTATCTTTCAAAATGGACTTCATTTTTGGATTCCGAATATCAAAATTAGCCTAAGGTGAATTTTTGGTATTTTTCTGAAAACTTTCAATTTTTTATGAATAGTGAAAAACACTGAGTTATAGTTTTAAACCGAATTTTTATTTAAATAATTATTTATTTTATTTAAATTTATTTTAGGTCAAAATAGTTATATAATAAAAGTTCAATTTAATTCATTGAAGTCATTTTATATTAATTATATATATATATATATAATTTTTATTGAACTTTTTACCGTCTTTTACCCACCTCCTAGGAGAATTTGCAAATTTACATAAAACTTAATTTTACCGCTGCTGTGAGTTGAATTTAGAAAATCCTAGAGAAACGGTTAATATCAAGGAGTAAATTGTGGTTCAATAAGATAAAAATAATTTTTGGTGAATAGTAACTTTTTACTTTTATTTACCACGGTTAAAAGTAAATAGGGTAATTAAGGTTAAAAATTATATTATTATTACCCTAAAAGATGTCCTAATTCTATTGGATAAGTATAATTAGATCAAAAACAACCTTAGGAATAAAATATGAACCTCTTTGGTCTACTTGGATTAGATTAGGACACTTATTATTATTTTATTTAAAGAAGAGTTACAAGAGTTAAAATCAATGTTTAATAAATAAAACATTTTTAATATAGGATTGTACATAAGATAAATTCGGCTCTAAATATTAATTAGAAAGATAAAAATATTTCCTGCATAATCGTATTTTCTTTATATTTTTTAGATGTTAAATAATTTAATTTATTTATGACACAATGATGATGCAGTAATTACCTTATTAATAAAATATTAACATAATTGATATTATAAATACCCAAATAAATGTAATTTGAGACTTTTTATGAATTACAATAATTTTATAGATTAATATAACATATTAGGGTTGGTTGTATGAATTTTTTTCGAAGTAATAATGCTGTTATGAATTTAGAAAAAAACAAAATACCAAATAGTGTCAAAATTAACATAAAAGAGTTTTTAAAACAAATATTATATTATTAATTGATATAATGGTTATAAAAATCTAAGTTTCGGTAAAAAGACTTATATAATAATATATATTACATTTATTAACCAATCGGGGCTTGATTGGCAGTTTATAGTAAGTTTATTAACCATATAGTGTACGAATACAAGGAGACACAGTAAAAGTTAAATTATTTAACTTAGAGTTAAATCTAAATGGTAAGGTTAACATGGTAACCTAAACTTGTCTAAAACCTATTGGTTGAGAGTATTGCGACCCATCCCCACCCTATCCTCTAAATAATTTACTTTGGAACCATTATAAATGGAATATAAATTTATTATAAAATAATATTTTATGTTTTTTCTAAGGTGACCCTCACCCTTCTTATAAAAGGGAACTCACCTTTCTATCTAATTTACACCTCCAAAGCCATTTGTATCGGCCAAAACCTGACCACATACCCTCTAAACTGTCCTCCCTTAATCCTAGAGGCTTTTCTTTAGTCATAAAGCCAACCTAAGGAGCCCTTTTGATCAAATCAAAAGGAAGAACTCGAAGAAGAGGTAAATATCTCACTACCTATTTCAAGTTCCTTTCTTCTTCCACTTCCTTATTATATATTGTTTCCATTATAAAATAATAACTCTAGTATCTTATATATAATTTTATGTTATTATAAAAAATTACAACCATATTAATTATTTTATCCATCCTATGAATGAAAAAGTCACCACACGTGCATACGTACGACTTACTGTCTTGACGTCGTGGTGTAGTTTGTTATTCAAACATTTCATCATTTGAATGGGTGTAATAATGATTATAAATGATATAAATAATAAATATTAAATTATTATTATTATTTATATATGATATACCATCCAATTATATACGGTTTTAATATCAAAAAATGATATTGTCACTTGTACGTACGTACAGACTACCGTCTTCATGAATGCGATGAGATTCATTTTCCATGATTAACCATTCAAGTATGATTATAAATTATATATAATAAATAATAATTAAATATATTATATAATAATTATACTGGATTTAGGTACATATATGTTTCATTTAATCAATTCCATTCAATTAAATAAGGAAACGAAAACAGCGTTCATGCGTACGTACGGCCTACCGTCTCCATGAACGGTGTATTTCATTCCGTTTATCAATCCATAATATATATTTATATGATGAATATATATTATATATAAATAATGTTTTACATTATGGAATTAAGTAAATCAGGATATAAGTAATAATATCAAGAACAACACGTCGAAATACGTATGATAAATGAAACGATTTTACCCAAAACGCTGCTTTAACATTGAATTTAAAAAATAATGGGTAATATAAGGTCATAATTGAATCATATATGATATAATAAATATTATTATGGTCATTTTACAAGTTAATAATATGTTTAAACCCACTATACAGGATTCTCAGACACATAAGGAAGAAATTGGACATAAGGTTAGGGATAATTTTGCAACCTCATTTTTTTTCGAGATTGCTTATATATAAGTATTTACTAGGTTTATATTTTTCATCCATGTCCATAAAAATGTTTTTTCATAAAGTGTTTAATATTCCTACATGTATTTTTAAAGTCATTTTTACCCCTCTTTGACTTTTACATTGTGTTATGGAAGGAATCTTTCTTTTGTTTACCATATGAGGAACTTTTTGACTTTTTCGGCAAAAGTACGAGGAGAATGTTTTTTTTTAACTTATACGGCATGAACGAAATTTTTTACGGTTTCATAATGAATTATTTACATGAATATTCCTCTAAACTATTTCATGATTATTTTCAACAAAATCTTTTTCTTTTAAAATTTCATGGTATTTTTTGAAAATAAAATGATTTTGAAGAATAAAGGATATTTTCCTCAAGAATTCATTTCAAGTGTTTTATCAAAACTATTTTCCATCTAAGATGAAATTATTTAGTATGTTTGTGTTTCAATTATAATGTCTCTATTATTTACATGGTTTGATTTTTCTTATGATGAAATGATATTCATTTATTTTTTATGGATTATGTTATGATGGGATGATGTTTATGAAACCCATTTTATTCTTTGGGTTATGATGAATGATTTTTGTTTATTTTTTGGCACACATAAGAATGATTTCATTATGATATGTGTGGTACCTATATCTCCCTCCAATTCATTGAGTAAAGATTTATATCTCATGAGATATACATGACTGGAACGGCAAGTGAATCCGGTATAGTAATATAGGGCTGGAACGGCAAGTAAACCCGGTTCAGTAATGGACTTTGTCCACTATGATGGTCTTGGCAGCAATACCTTGGCTATTATGGAAATCATAACATGTGCTTAATGGTTTCAATAATTACATGTTTTATTCCCATGCTATTTTATCGTGATTAATGTTCCTTTATGATCTATGCCTTAGGTACTGCCAAGATTTATGTCATTGCTCAAGATTTTGATGTTTTATGTTCATGTTTTTACGTTCAAATGTTTATGGATTGTTTTTATATTCTCCATGTTTACCCTTACTGATCATTTGAGCTCACCCTTTTTGTGTTTTATTTTCCCCAGGATATAAATAAAGGATTTAGGTAAGAAAACAAAAGGTGAAGATATTTATGGGATATGATGAAGATCTTTCACCATGATTAGAATATTATATTCCGAGTTTCCAAAGATGCTAAACTAATATGGACTTTGGGATTTTGCTTTGTAATGTAATAAGTATTCTGCAAAAATAATGTAATGTCCATGTACTTCAAGCTTGGGTCTCTACAGTTGGTATCATATCGAAGGTTTAGTCAACCTTTGGAAACTAGGATGCGAAAACTTTAGTGATATCCCAAGAGATATTTCTAAGGTATGTCTAGAGGTGTCTCTAAGGTTAAGTATAAGTATATTTTATAGTCCTAGAATTACAGTAAAGGTCTTAGAATTAAACCTAAGATGTTATATATTGAAGGTACTCTCCCTTTATTATATTGTTTCCCTAGCTTGATTTTTTCCTCTCATATTATTTTCTTTGGGTTTTAGACGACGGTTGGAACCCAAAGGAACCATATTGATCAATGTAATGGAAAATGCAATGATTTTCCTCCTGAACAAACCAATGTTATGAGAGATGGAGTGAAAAATCTTATTGTTATACTTACACAAGCTATGAATCATTCTGGACTTCCAAATGAGCAGAGAAGGGAACAATATTCTATTGAGTCCTTCATGAGGAAACGTCCACCTTCTTTCAGTGGGTCTTATGATCCACTTATTGATGAAAAATGGATCAGTACCATTGAAAAGATATTTTCCATACTTTGTTATTCGAAACATGAAAAATTCATTCTGGCTATTTTCCATTTAGAAGGTGAATCAGACAAGTGGTGGACTCTAATTAAGAATACAAGGCCCCAATATGAAATTGAATCCATAGAATGGGATGAGTTCAAGAACATATTTTTCAATAAGTAATTCCTTCGTATTCTTCAAAAAAATATGGAAAAAAGTTTCTTGAGCTTAAGCAAAAGGATGATGAATCTGTTGGTATATACGAGGTGAATTTTACAAGGATTTCAAGGTATGCATATAGTTTTATCATCCAACCTGAGAGTAAAGTTTATCTATTCATCAATGGCTTAAAACCAAGTCTTCGAATGGAATTATCTATAATAGACTTCAGTAGATATGAAAAAATTGTGCATTGTGCTATCAAGGTAGAACTGGATGTTGGTGTTACATATCCATCTCATGGTTTTGATAAGAATTGAAAGATGGAGTTCAAGGAAAAATCTCAAAACAATGGTGAAAAGAAGATGAATGTTTCTTTATGCTCAATGTGTGGAAAGAAGCATGGTGGAGATTGTCTTAAAGGGACCAGAAAATGTTTTAAGTGTGAAAAAGAAGGTCATTGAGTAGTTGAGTGCCAAAGTAATGGGAAAAAGGTATCTAATGATGTGAATAGAGAAAAGACTACAGAGAATGCACCACCAACACTTAAATGCTTCAAGTGCAAAGAAATGGGGCATTATGCTAACCAATGCCCTAATCCAAGGGTTAATGATGATCAAAATCAACAACCTCTTAAGGAAAAGGGCAAAGGGAAGTCACATGCGATCACTATTGGTGATGTTGAATATGACACTGAATTGGTGGAATGATTATGTTTTTATGTAACGGGATTCCAAAAATAGTAGTGTGGAATGTCATTTTTAGTATCATGTAATATTGGAATATCTATGTACTGGTTTTTTTGTGGTTTTCAATAATTGTATGGTACCAGTAACCATGAAAAGTGATTGAAATATTTTTATAAAGAAGATGATATGCACATAATGAAGGTATAAGGAGAAAATAATATGTTTGATAGTATTAATGAGCTCATGAATGATATAAGGACAAAGTGATATCATGGTTTGAGTATATAGAATTTTTAGAGTTTTTGGTATGTGGAAAGAGTTAACTTTTGACAGAATTCATGTTTTCACTAAAGTTCAATGGGTATTCATTTTTCAAGAGAATGCATGATTAAGGTATTCAAATGTTTGTAATTTGACCAACAAGATATATCTTATGATATATGGGGAATAAATGATGGTATTCACATGCTTGTTTGATGACATTTCTAGTAATTGTTTTCTTTATAGTATGATCTTGGATAGAAGCATTTTTGATAAGCCTAAAGATTTGAAATGGATTTTGTTGGACATATGATAATATTGTTTAAGGATAGAACCTTTTTTAGATATTATTTCTGGAATATTATAATAGTGTAGTTTTAGAAAAAGGAAAACCTGCAGGACGGGCGACAACCCGTCACGTTGGACAAGGTTATGGGAATCAAACCCACAACTGAAGTGCGACAAGATTTTATCGCCTACCTCTGGCCTACAGGAAGTCCCTGGTTAGTCGAAACTGGTTTAATTTTATTAAGCGGTATGATAGATGAAGTATAAGTCCATTTTTGGAATCATATACGATTAATCTCACCATAAGATGGATTTATGTATATAACTTTTGCTAACCTTATGTTTGAGACAGATGGAATGACCTATCATCCTATCGTATGATTTTCTAAAACTTCACGGAAGACAAATTCAACTTCATTTCTTTAAGAGATGAAGTGGAAATTGTTCAAGGCATAAACAATAGTGAGATTGTACCAAAATCAAGTAAGTATTTCCTTTAATTCAAAAAGTCTTCAACATTAGGGAAATGATCTTGAAAACCAAAAATGTTGTCATAGTGCCCTTATATCTGATGAATTAGATGGTACCTTATATTATCACAAATTTATGGCTTTGTGATTGTTGGCTTTTTCATAGTCATGTTCTCTACCACTCTCCATCAGAACTTGATGGTTAGATTTCTCTTCCATGTCCATATTTTCACCTATATTCCCCAATGTGAAACCCAATCATGAGTTACTTGGGGTATCTGTTATGTTTCTAACATCCCTTTTTTAAAATGAAGTTTTAGTATTCCTTTTTATGATGTGGGTTTATATGAGAGAAACTTTCAAGTAGAAAACCATTTATAACCCTGACGAATTTCGAGGACGAAATTCATTTTAAGGGGGTAGAATGTAATTCCCTGAGATTTTATGAGAATTATTCTTTTTAATTTCTTTGATGTCTTTTGTTGTACGCTTAACCAATATTATCTTGAGCTATACGCAACACTGTATTAGCTTTTAGTATATGCAACACTATTCTTGGCTTGTGATGCACACAATTTCATGTTATTTTGAATAAAATTCATTTTACACAACACCAAGTATAGATTTTGATCAATGTATAATTGAACTATATATTGAGTATGTTATACACAACACCAAAGTAATATTTCCCTACATGCAACTCTGACTTGGCTTGGATTACACGCAAGAGCAACCTTCCTTGATAGCTTGCATTGTACGCAATACCGAGTTTCACTAAACAAAGATATGTTATTAAAATATTATATAAACTAGACGTTATAAATAGTACTACCCACTTTTTGATATTTTATAAATTTTATCTTTCAAAATGGACTTCATTTTTGGATTCGAAATATCATAATTAGCCTTGGGTGAATTTTTGGTATTTTTCTGAAAACTTTCAATTTTTGATGAATAGTGAAAAACACTGAGTTATAGTTTAAAACCAAATTTTTAATTAAATAATTATTTATTTTATTTAAATTTATTTTTGGTCAAAATATATATATAATACAAGTTCAATTTAATTCATTTGATTCATTTTATAATAATTTTAGATATATAAAAAAAATTGAAATTTTTACCGTCTTTTACCCACCTCCTAGGAGAATTTGCAAATTTACATAAAACATAATTTTACCGCTTCTATGAGTTGAATTTCAAAAATCCGAGATAAACGGTTAATTTTAAGGAGTAAAATTTTGTTCAATAAGATAAAAATAATTTTTGGTGAATAGTAACTTTTTACTTTTATTTACCACGGTTAAAAGTAAATAGGGTAATTAATGGTAAAAATGATATTATTATTACCCTAACACATGTTTTAATTCTATTGGATAAGTATAATTAGATCAAAAACAACCTTATTAATAAAATATGAACCTCTTTGGTTCACTTGGATTAGATTAGGACACTTATTATTATTTTATTTTAAGAAGAGTTAAAAGAGTAAAAATCAATGTTTAATAATTAACTTTTCTTAATATACGGTTATACATAAGATAAATTTGACTATAAATATTAATTATAAATCTAAAACTATTTCCTACATAATGGTATTTTATTTATATTTTTTAGATATTAAATAATGTATTTTATTTATGACACAATGATTATGCAGTAATTACCTTATTAATGAAATATTAACATAATTGATATTATAAATACTCAAATAAATGTAATCTGAGACTTTTTATGAGTTAAACTAATTTTATAGGTTAATATAACATATTAGGGTTTGTTAGATGAATTTTTTTCTAAGTAATAATGCTGTTATGAATTTAGAGAAAACAAAATACCAAATAGTATCAAAATTGACATAAAAGAGTTTTTAAAACAAATATTATATTATTAATTAATATAATGGTTCTAAAAATATAAGGTTCGGGAAAAAGACTTATATAATAATATGTATGACATTAATGAACCAATTGGGGTTCTACTGATAGTTTATAGTAAGTTTATTAACCATATAGTGTAAGAGTACAAGAAGGAATGGTAAAAGTTAAATAATTTAACTTAGAGTTAAATCTAAATGATAAGGTTAAAATGGTAACATAAACTTGTCTAAAACCTATTGGTTGAGATTATTTCAACCCATACCCACCCTATCATCTAAATAAGTCACTTTGGAGCCATTATAAACCGAATATGAATTTATTATAAAATAATATTTTAAGTTTTTCCTAAGGTGCCCCTCACCCCTCTTATAAAAGGGTCCTCCCCCTTCTCTCTAATTCACACCTCCAAAGCCATTTGGCTCAGCCGAAACCTGCCAAAATACCCTCTCAACTGTTATACCTTCATCCTAGAGGCTTTCCTTTAGTCAGAAAGCCAACCTAAGGAGCCCTTTTGATCAAATCAAAAGGAAGAACCCAAAGAAGAGGTAAATATCTCACCGCCTATTTCAAGTTCCTTTCTTCTTCCACTTCCTCCTTTTTTGTTGTTTCCATTATAAAATAATAAAACCAGTATATTATATATAATTTTATTTTATTATAAAAATTTTACAATCATATTAGTTATTTTATCCATCCTATGAATGAAAAAATCACCACACGTGCGTACGTACGACTTACCGTCTCCACGTCATGGTGTAGTTTTTTATTCAAACATTTCATCATTTGGATGGGTATAATAATGAGTATAAATGATATAAATAATAAATATAACATTATGATGATCCTTTATATATGATATACTATCCAATTATATATGATTTTAATATCAAAAGAATAATATTGTCGCTCGTGCGTACGTACGGACTACCGTCTCCACGAACGCGATGAGATTCATTTTCCATGATTAACCATTAAAGTATGATTATAAAGTATATATAATAAATAATCCTGAAATATATTATGTAATAATTATACTGTATTTATGTACATATATGTTTCATTTACTTAATTCCATTCAATTCAACAAGGAAATGAAAATGGTGTTCATGTGTACGTACGGCCTACCATCTCCATGAACAGTGTATTTCATTTCGTTTATCGATCTATCATATATATTTATATGCTGAATATATAATATATATAAATCATGTTTTAAATTCTGGAATTAAGTAAATAAGGATATAAGTAATAATATCAAGAACAACAAGTCGAAACACGTACGATAAATGAAACGATTTTACCCAAAACACTGCTTGAACATGGAATTTACAAAAGAACGGGTAATATAAGGTCATAAGTGAATAATATATGATATAATAAATATTCTTATGTTTATGTTACAAGTTAATAATATTTTTATACCCACTATACAGGATTCTCGGACACATACAGAAGAAATTGGACATAAGGTAAGAGATAATTTTGCAATCTCATTTTTGTCTGAGATTGCTTATACATAAGTATTTACTGGGGTTATAATTTTCATCCATGTCCATAAAAATGTTTTTTCATAAAGTTTTTAATATTCTTACATGTATGTTTAAAGTCATGTTCACCCCTATTTTACTTTTACAATATTTTATGGAAGGAATCTTTATTTTGTTTACCATACAAAGAAATTTTTGACTTTTTCAGAAAAAGTATGAGGAGAATGTTTTCTTAACTTATACGGCATGAACGAATTCCTTACGGTTTCATAACACCTTATTTCCATGAATATTCCTCTACAATATTTCAGGATTATTTTCAACAAAATCATTTTCTTTTAAAATTTCATGGCATTTTGTGAAAAGAAAATGATTTTGAAGAAGAAATGATATTTTCCTCAAGAATTCATTTCAAGTGTTTTATCAAAACTATTTTCCATCTAAGATGACAATATTTAGTATGTTTATGTTTCAAGTATAATTTCTCTGTTATTTACATGGTTTGAATTTTCTTATGATGAAATGATATCCATTTGTTTTATATGTATTATGTTATGATGGGATGATGTTTATGAAACCCATTTTATTCTTTGGGTTATGATGAATGATTTTTGTTTATTTTGTAGCACACGTAAGAATGATTTAATTATGAGATGGGTGGGTCCTATATCTCCCTCAAATGCATTATGTAAAGATTTATATTTAATGAGATAGACATTTCTAGAACGTCAAGTGAATTTGGTTCAGTAATACAGGGCTGGAACAGCAAGTAAACCTGGTTCAGTAATGGACTTTGTCCACTATGATTGTCTTGGTAGCAATGCCTTGGCTACTATGGAAATAATAACATGTGATTAATGGTTTCCACAATTACATGTTTTATTCCCATTCTATTTTATCATGATTAATGTTCCTTTATGATCTATTCCTTACGTACTGCAAAGATTTATGTCATTGCTCAAGATTTTGATGTTTTATGTTCATGTTTTTACATTCAAATGTTTATGGATTGTTTTTATGTTCTCTATGTTTACCCTTACTGGCATTTGAGCTCACCCTTTTTATGTTTTCTTTTCCCCAGGATATAAATAAAGGTTTTAGGTAAGGAAAAAAAGGGGAATATATTTATGGGAGATATTGAAGATCTTTCACCTTGATTAGAAGATTATGTTCCAAGTTTCCAAAGACACTAAACTAATACGGTCTTTGGGTGTTTGTTTTGTAATGTATTAAGTATTCTGAAAAAGAAATGTAATATCTATATACATCAAGCTTGGGTCTCTACATGTTTTGCCTATTTTTACCTTTGGTTCTAGTCGCATGTTAGGTTATTGTTTCCTTTCCCATGCTTAGTATTGTAGGATGGTGTGACCATTGTTTTGACATGTTGATATACTGTAGAATGCTAGCCAAGTAGTTCTTGAGGTTTACTTTGGCCGATACGCGATGCTATAATTATTGATTTACATAGGGCCGTGAGAACCTAGAGTAGTATACCATAGGGAGAATGGACGTAAGGGCTTATAGAGAGTGTCTCTTTATAAAATTATGATGTGAGACCATAGGGGGAATTGATGTTGAGTGATTCCTTAGAGATTTTGTAGTTCCTCGACACGGGCCATGGAGGGAATGTGATGTAAGTGCTTCCCTAGAGTGCCTTAAGTACCGATATGAGACTATAGGGGGAATCGATGATGAGTGATTCCTCAGAGAGTCTATACTTTAACTGAACCAGAGGGTTGATACTGTGTGTGTTGTCCAGAGGGTTTATTGTAATTGTTAGGTAGGACCATAGGGGTTATACTGAGTGTGCTTCTTAAAGGGTTACTTGTTGTGTGTATCTACTTGTCTAGTTGTTTCTTTATATTGAGACTGTGGATTGGTTACTGTTGAGTACATCCTTGTTTACCACCTTCTTCACTTTTACCTACCATATATTCACTGACTGTTAGGCACAGATCTTGTGGTGGTTGCCTACTGGGATTCGTCTCACACCCTATTTGGGCCATGATTTTGGGCCCAAACAGATTATATTGTTGCAGGTATAGACAAGGATAGGCACCCTTATACCTGAGTTTCTTGATTGCATTGGAGCTGCAGAGTATGCGACCAAGCAGAGGATTGCGATGCTGAGTAGTTGCTTATCTGTTTTCCTTTTGTACTTTGGTTTAGTACTGTATTCAGAATTGTGACTTGTTTGGCTGTTGTCCTAGACATATATGTATCACGCATCATTTATATATGTATGCTCCATTTTTTTCTTTATCAGTCTTCCATTGTTACTGTTATTTAGTATTGTTACTACTTCCACTATTTTATATCTATTTACTTTTTTGTGTACTCTACCAATGAGGGCATAGTTTCCCCACAATCACACCCAAGGCCCTCGCTGCTAGTCGGCAGCCTCTGGCGTTCGGGAAAATGTGCTTGATTCCTAGTGACCAACCGGGTACATGGAGCCTCTAGGTGTCTTCCAGAACCGAGACGTTACATATTATATCATTTATGATTTTATTATGACCCTATATTTCCCTTTTATTAACAATTCCTTGTTAAAGTTGTGTTTTGGGTAATAACCGCTTTGTTTTTCATACATGTTTTGACATGTTATTCTCGGTCCCCTTAGTTAGATAGTGATTTCATAATATAAATAATGATAACCATGATATAAATATCATATATATTTATTATATATGTATTTATAGTAGTCTGTATAATTTAGTGATAGGAAATGAAATACACCATTCCTGATGACGATAGGAAATACGTACGCATGAACGTCGTTTCTATTTTATTGTCATATTAAAATTAAAAAAAATTAAATTAAATATATATATATATATTAATATATTAGAATTTTTATGTCATATATATCACATATTTATATTAAACTCATCCTTAATATGTTTCATGTAATGTGTGAATGAATCACATCACATCCTGAGGTGGCATTCCATCATGCACACAAATGATGTTATCATATTCCCTAAAAAATGGAGTGCATGAAGCTATGTGCAATATAATAATTAAAAAAGAATAAAGACATCATATATATCATATATATCATATATATCATATATATCATATATATCATATATATCATATATATCATATATATCATATATATCATATATATCATATATATCATATATATCATATATATCATATATATCATATATATCATATATATCATATATATCATATATATCATATATATCATATATATCATATATATCATATATATCATATATATCATATATATCATATATATCATATATATCATATATATCATATATATCATATATATCATATATATCATATATATCATATATATCATATATAATTAGTATTTTCATTATTATTCCCATCCTTGAAAGAAAGTAATGGAAAAAATGAACAATATCGGTTCATGAGGCGATAGTCCTCTATACACATGAACGATGATTTTATTACCCATTTGATGGAATTGTGTGTGTTTTCAGGTCATAAACTTAACATAAAAATATATAAGTATATATAATATAATTAGGTCATTATATAGTCATGATATAAAAATAATTTAAGAGGATTGAGGAAGAAATAAAACAAAAACATTTGTTGATGAATGTTGCCTCTTATTCAGGTATCTCCTTTTGGTTTTCACTAAAAGACTTCCTTGGAAAGATTTATGACCAAAATAAGTATTCTATGATGAGAATAGGAAATTTGTGAAGTGATTTTGTTATATCTTGGTGAATCCAAATGGACTGAGAGGTGTAAATAATGGAGGAGAGTGAGTGGCCTTTTATAGTTTAGGAGGAGTGGAATCCTTGTAAATACTCAAACGTATTAACTATTAGGAGGTATCCCTTACATAATGTGGCTCCAAAATTGAATAATAATGGAGTTAATTGTTTATGTGGTGATACAAACCTCCACCACACACAAATAAATTCATTTTCAGAATTTTATTCCTTAACTTATATGCTTCCCTATTTTTACCATTTTGGTTTTTATTAAGGTAACTAATTTTCTAACCTAGGTAATTTATCCATTTATAATAAATTAAAGTGAGAATTATTATAAATTATACCCACTAATTATAAATTATGATATAAAATTTATAAAATAAAGATCCCATATGTGTTGAAAATTAATCTTAACAGAATCACATGTAATGCTCAAAAACACTCCATCAACCCTAACCGTGCTTACAAAGTTTTTACTATTTAGGGTTTAAAGTGTTCATTATAAAATTTAAATTTGTCCATGAATGGAAAATGTATTATATTTATTGAAATTTAAAAATAACTTTGAAAAATATTATATATTTAGTAATTTTAAATCATTTAATAAAATAACATTAAGGTCAATTTTTTACGTTATTTAATTAATTTGAATTTAGAAATATTAAAAAAAAATTGATTTTGAATATATTAATTCCACATGTTTTTAATATGTTATATTCATCCAAAATTAATGGTATAAAATAATTTATTCAATTTAACATGATCCCCTCTAATCTCTTTTATACTCAAGTGTTGAAGAGTATCTTAGTCATTTTCTTACTCAGTTGGTGAATCAAGGAAAGATCAAACCTATTCATGCTTAAAGAGGTATTGATTCACCTTATCACTTGATTTATGGTTATAATATTATTCTATTATTATAAGGTACCAATAGAAATATTTAGAATCTCAAAAATCTACACATTAATTATGAAATCATTTCATGGAAAATCGTCATTAGGGATAAATCGTTCATTTACTTTAGAAAGGTTTTAACATTTTTTAGAGTGTATTACATTTAGTAATAGATGGGGATTAGAGAGGGGTTTATACCCTTCACTTATCTCAGTGTTCCATTAATCTGGGGAAGGCTAAAAGTGAGCTATTTTCTCAATATTTCTGATAAAATTAAAATTATCTCTCAATGTGGAAGGGTGAAGCTCACTCAATGGCTGGATATATTTATCTTATAAAATACACCATTATTTACAAGATGTTCTACTCTTTTATGATTTATAAATGGCCCATGGGGCTGTTTAAAATCTTAAATTCCTGCATCAGGAATTTTTTCTGGAGTGGTAGCATCCTTGAGAATAATTTGGTCACCATTCCTTGGAAAAAATGTTGTGACACCCTCAACAGTAGAGGCATTGGTATTAAGATCATCGCACACTTCAATTAAACTCTTAAATCTCAATTCTCTTGGAATCTAATTAATATCACATCTATGTCCCTTTAATTACTTAGGTGTAGATTTATGGATATATTAAAGCAAGGAAACACTATCTATATAGCTTCATATCTTTAGTCCTCAATAAAAAAATCTTATTTGAAAATCATGTCTTGTTCTATATAGATCATCAGCAGGAACTCTACTCTCAAATTATGGTTGGATAACTAAAAATAAACTTGTTTTATTACTGATTTTAATCCACTGGAATATTCCTTGGATCCTCAAACTTGGATTAAGGATTTCTCTGATGATCTTCCATTGAATTTATAGGAGGGAATTAGTGATATCATCAAGGACTACACCTTTTCACCAAGGGATGATATGATTATCTAGGAAACAGCTAATAATGGCATTATTAATAGTCTTATGTACTATCAGTATGATAATGGAAACTCTAATAAGGATTTTGATTGGATTAAAAACTTCCACAAGGCATAAATTAGGCCTTTTCATTTTATCCTCATATAGAGGTTAGCACATTAGCAGCTTACAATGGACTCATGCTTGTAGTTGTTTGGATTTTTTATCTATTCCAAGTTTCCTTTCTGTCTCAAACTTTGAGAATACTCCGACCACCTATTCCTCAACTGCACCACCACCTCAGCACTATGGAAGGTCCTTTTTGGCCTGTTTAAACTTCCTCTACCCATTATGTCATCAGTAGTTTCACTGTTCTAGTGCAATAGTGATGCGCTATCTTTGAAGTTCAACAGTCTGCTACATGTAGAAATGGAAGAGGTATTTCATCTTATTTAGTATGTTCATAATTCCTTGATTCACTGTAACATCCCTTTCAATATTTAAATAGATATCACTAACATAATTATTTTCATCAAGGATTCTAGTGTTCTACAACATGACTACTGTAACAATAGTATTCATGATTTCTCTACTTTTTAGAGGATAGGAATTGCAAAAAATTATAATCCACTGATTGGTACCATAGAGGTTTTCTAGAAGCTTCCCCAACATAGTTGGATAAAAAATAAATTCTAACAGTGCCTCTAAAGGAAATCTTTCACCCTCAATATGTGGTGTTTTCAACCATGATCACAATGGGAAATTTATTGTTTAATTTTATAGATCATGTGGTTTTATATCATCGCTTGAATCTAAAATTATTAGAGTTATTCACATAGTCTCTTTTGAAAACTCTAAAGGATGGAATCATTTTAGGGATGGAAATTGATTCCCCTACCATTGTTCAGGAAATTAAAAATGTTGTGTTACATCTCTCATGGAAGATCATGGCTCTCTAGATGGAATGTATGAGTTCTCTATCTGATCTCAACTAAATTATCACACACTCCTAATAGAAAGCAAATCGTGTAGTGGGTGGTCTATCCAAAAAATGGAATTGGTTTGAATTTGACTGTGATGAATGATCTTTATGTTGATTTGATCATTATTTATGATAGATATTACTGTAAAATCCCGTTTTTCACACTCTTTTAACTTCTATTTTTATTAATAAAATTTTCTTGGACACTTTAGCTAATAGACCATCAAAAAAAAGTTTATTGCATTGGTGTTTCTTAACCATTTAATGCAATTATAACATATATAAAAAATTAAAATAAATAATCATGATAAGAAAACTCATTTATATTCCAAAATAATATTTATAACTAAACTTAGTAATTTTTTCCCTATTCCAAATATTTATACAATTTATAGAGAAGAAAGGTACATTTTTTATCTTTTTCTTTACTGAACTTATTATATGTGTCAATTTCAAGGAAAAGTGTCCCAAAAACTCAAAATATTCAATACTAAGGTCACAAGAATCTAAATATGTCCATAAAATGGGTTTAGACAAGTTTTTTTCTATTCTTACACCTTATATTCAAAGTTTGACCACTATGTAAATTTGTTTTTTCCTTAATCATTGTATTTAATTTTAACTATTTCCACTAATAATTTTGGTTAAAAACTAAGTATGAATTATTAGATATTATTAATTATTATTATTAAAAATATAGAATCTATTTTCAAAAATTCCAATCACATAACTGTAAATGATTAATTTAAAATTAATCTCATAGACAATACGAGAAAATAGGTTTTAAAAGGGAAAATGTTCAAAAGTTTACAATGATTTTATATCAAACTTTAGCATGAAAATGATTACAATGACCTAAATTGGATTAATAGATGTATAATTGAACTATTTTTACTATAAAACATATTCAAAATATAGTTTAACATTATAAATTATTAAAACTAAAAGGTAGTTTTGATTTAAATTCAAAAAATTTCTCTATTCATCAAAAAAATGAAACTTCTCAGAAAAAATACCAAAAATTTGATAATTTTGATATTCTGAGTTCAAAAAATTAATTATATTTTTTCAAATATAATTTATAAATTTGGTAAAATTTAATTTTAAATTATGTGTGTCATGCACGATTAACTTGTCTTTTAGAAAAGATATATTTTTTCAGAAGACATTTCTTTTTCTTTTAAATCATTATTATTTTATTTCAAATCAATAGATATCTAATAAACATGTGAAAACTATATATTTTTATAATTTAGTTAATCATATTTACTCCCTTCCTTTTAATGGTTAGGGGATAATTATCATATTAAATAATATTATTAATAGTATATTATAGTTCGGTAAAATTTGGTATGGTGTGTAACACAAGACAAACTTAGTGTATCATGTACCACAAGATAAACTCAGTTTTGTGTGTAGTGTAATATTAACATGGTGTTTTCTAGAAATAGAGATTAACTTGGTGTATTATTCAATGCAATCCATCAAATAAATTCCAAACATCTATTGATGAAAATATCCTTTTTTCTTTGAAAAATACTTTTTAAAACAAAAAATATTTTAGAAACATTTTCTTTGAAAATATACTTTAAAACTTATTAAGTAATCTTTGAAAATAATTTAAAACACTTTTTAAATATAATACATTTTTGAAATACTTTTCTTTGAAAATAACTTTGAAAAATTATAAAGGAATATTTAAAAATCATTTAAAACAATTTTAAAACATAAAACAATTCTGAAATACTTTTCTTTAAAATTACCTTAAAACTTATAATATAGGATTTAAAAATAATTCAAAATACTTTTTAAACATAATAAAAATTTGAAATCATTTTCTTTGAAGAAACCATTAAAATTTATAAAATGAAGATTTGAAATCATTTTAAAAACTTTTTAAAACATAAAAAAATTCAAAATATTTTTCCTTGAAAATGAGCTTAAAATATAATTTAAAAACATTTTTTAAAATATTTTTAGAAAATATTATTTTGAAAGAAAGGGATTTCTTACCAAAGAGAGAAATAAAGTTAAGTTTTCTTAAAAATATTTTCTTAATTATCTAACGTAAAAGGAGTTGGAAAATGTTACCATTACTTGAAGATATCGTGAATAACTAGAGGATAATAAAATTCATGAAAATTATTTATATTTATATCATGAAAATTCAACATTTGATACTTAATCATAAACAATCTCGATAAATGATGAGATTATAACATAAAATCATTACCACTTGGGTAACATTGAATCATAATCCCCACAAAGTAATGCCATAAATGGATCTTAAAGTATCATGAGGAAAATAGATTCAATATATTACAAGTCAAAGGGGTTTTATATACACCTCATGAAATAATGTAGTTTCATAACATAACATACATCTCAAAGAAGGCAAGTTGAGACAAACATCCCATAATAATTTGGTAACTTTTGATCCGTAAACCCCATGAAAGATAGATCGTAAAATTGATTTTTAAATACCATTAATTTTAATTATATGCATAATATAATATATTTATAGGAATTATATACAACACATAAACGAAATATGTTGTGAGAATGGCATTTGTCTCGTAGAAAAATAAAGGTGGGAAAGAAATCCCTGGCCTTAAGTCTTGACTTCTTTTGTACACAATCAAACCTCATGTATAGTAAATATAATATTATTATAAATATATTAAATAACAAAATTCATATATATTATATCATATATTATTTTATTATGACCTTTTATTACCCTTTTATTAACAATTCTCTATTAAAGTTATGTTTTGGGTAATAACCACTTTGTTTTTCGTACATATTCTGACTTATTTTTCTTGGTACTCGTAATTAGATAATTATTTAATAATATATATAATGATAAAAATCATATAAATATAATATATATTAATTTATATTAATTTATATTAATCCATAAAATTTAGTGATATGAAATTAAATATATTGTTTATGGAGACGGTGGGTCGTACGTAAGAATAAACGCTGTTTCTATTTTCTTATCATATTGAAAGAAAGAAAAGTAAATGAAATATATATATATATATATATAAATTATCATTCCATTATAATTTTTATCTCATAGATATGAAATATGTATATTAAACCCAACCTTAATACATTTCATGTAAAACGTAAATGAATTACATCACTTTCTGAGGCAGTAGTCTACCATACACACAAACAACGTTATCTTGTTCCCATAAAATAAAAAGAATGAAAGTATGTGTTATATAATAATTATATAAAAATAATACATCATAAATATCATATATATAATATATAAATATTATTTCCTTCGTTATTCCCAACCTTTAAAGGTGGTAACGGAAAAACGGACGACATTGGTTCGTGAGGTTGCAGTCCATCGTACACATGAACTACGATTTCATAACCCATTTGATGGAAGTGTGCATGGTTTAAGGTTTTAAACTTAACATAAAAATAACTAAGTATATTTAATATAGTTATGTTATTATATAATCATTATATAAAAATAATTTAATGGGTTTGTTGAAGAAATAGAACAAAATATTTTGTTTAAAGAATGTTACCTCTTCTACAAGTATCTCATTTTTGTTTTCACTAAAATTCTTCCTTGGATCACTTTTTATGAAAACTAAGGTATATAGGATAAGAGTATGGAATCTAGTAAGTGATTTGGGAATATATTAGTTTATCCAAATTGTTTTAGAGGTGTGAAGAATAGGGGAGAGTGAGTGCCCTTTTATAGTTGAAGAGGAGTGACATCCTTGTAAATACTCAAAAGTACTCAGTACTGGGAGATATACCTTACCTCATGTAGATCAATATTGAATAATAATGTAAGGGAGGTTTTATTTGGTCAAAAACACACCTCCAACACACAAAAATAAATTCATTTTTATAATATTATTCCTTAACTTCTAAGTTTCCCTATTTTTACCATTTTGGTTTTTATTAAGGTAACTAATTTTATGACATAGGTAATTTATCCATGAAGAATAAATTAAAGTGAGATTTGTTATCAATTTATACCCACTGAATATAAATTATTTCAACTAATTTATAAAATAAAAAAACTCATATGTGTTGGAAATTAATTTGAATAGAAGCATATATAATATGTAAAAACTTACTTTAACCCTAACCATGATAATAAAGGTTTTACTATTTATGGATCAATATGTTCGCTATAAAATGTAAATTGGTCCATTAATAGACCTTTAATTATATTTATTAAAATTTAAAAATCACTTGGTAGAATATATTATTTTTTTAAATTTTAAATAAATTAGTAAATTATTATTTATTATAAAATAACATTAATGACAATTTTGATATGATATAATTAATTTGAATTTAAAAATATCAAGGCAATGATTGAATTTTAATATTATAATTTCACACCTATGAAACATGATATATTAATCTATAATAATATTAATAATAAACAATATATAATTAAATTCACCTCACTTTTAATATTTTTAGTATAATTTATTTTAGTTAATTATTAACTAAATAATTAATATGTTTGTGTTTATTAAGAATTTAATGTAATTATATCATATCTAAAAATATTGTCATGAAAAAAACTCATTTATATTCAAAAACAATAATTATAATTGAACCTATTTATTTTTTCTCTATTCCAAACCATTGAAGAATTTAAAAATAAGAAAGGTACATTTTCTGTCTTTTTCTTTACTTAAATTAGTATATGGGTCACTTTTATGTAAAAGTGCCCCAAAAATTATAAAATTGAATAATAATGTCATAAGGGTCTAAATTGTCCATAAAATGGGTTTTGGATAATTTTTGGTCATTCTTAAACCTTGTAGTATAAATTTAACCACTAAATAAACCCATTTTTCCTTAATCGCTATAATTAATTTAAATTAATATCATGAATCATTTGGGTCAAAAAATTAAGTTGAAATTATAATACATTATTAATTATTAAGATTCAGAATATAGAATCCATTTTTACAAATTCCAATCACATAATTTGAAAAAATAAATATAAAATTAATCTCGGAGGCATGATGAAAAAGTGGGTTTTTAAAGTAAAAATGTTCAAAATTTTACAATGTTTTTATATCAAAATTAATAATAAAAATGAGTAAAATGAATTCAATTTGATTAATATATATACAATTTAACTATTTGGATATAAAACCAATTAAAAATATAGTTTAACATTATAAATAATTTAAAAAAATACAGTTTTGAATTAAAATTTAGTATTTTTTCATTATTCATCAAAAAATGAAACTTCTCTGATAAAATACCAAAAAAGCACCCTAAGATAATTTTGATATTACTATTTAAAACATGAATTTTATTTTTTTTAACAAAATTATAAAAGTGGTAAAAGTTAATTTAAAATTAAGTGCATCAAGCATGATAAACCCATCTTTTATAAAATATATTGTTTTTAAAAAAACATTTCTTTTTATTTTAAATGATTATTATTTTATTTCTATTAACAGATAATTAATAAAAATATGAAAAATATTTTTTTTCATAAGTTAGTTAATCCTATTAATTCCTGCAATTCCAATGGTTGTGTGATAACTATAATATTAAATAATATTATTATTAATATTATATTGTAGTTTGGTAAAAAAAATTATTATGTGTAACACAAGAAAAACTTAGTGTTGTGCATACCAAAATAAAAAATCATTGTTTTTTTAGTTAAATATTAACTTCGTGTTTCTTATAAAAAAATATTAACTTTGTTTAGCATGCAATTCAAGCCATATTATAAATTTAATTTATTTGAAATAAATTAATTTTGTAAAAACATTGGGTGTTACAAAACATATCTATTTAACATTTTTGTTTTCCTCCCAAAGTATCCAAAAAAATAGGAAACACAACACAAGAATTCCCCCCCCCCCAACACACACCTAAGTTTAACTAGATCGTGTAATTTTTAATTCCATGTAAGTTTGGATAGTTAAAAGTGTCTTTTAATTTGGTTAACAAAATAGGTTATTCATGGATACTAAGGGATACAAGGATTAAATGTAATGGTAGGCCAGAATAAAAGGATTCTATTTGTAGTGGGTGCTTTTAAAACCAAAGGAATTCCTCAACAATTTAAAACATAAGAACCCCAAACCCATAATTTTTTATAGAAATAGATCAAAGTTTAGTTAATAAACAATTGTTGGTTTCTCTAAATAAGTGAGGAGAATGTGAAGAATATGTGTTAAGGGTTTGGAATACTTCTTATATGGTGATTTTAAAAACATATACATTGAGATGTGGCATGGGATTCAAAATTCAAAATTATTTTCATGAAATTATTAAATTTTAAAACTTGAAACAGAGTCTTTTTTAGCATTCATTTAAGTTTTTTTCATGATATAAATTAGCAAGAATATCTAGGATCTATACAATCCATACATAAAATTATTAAATAAAAATTAGAAGTACAAATTTAAGTATTACAAGGGGGATTAGAAATATAGGACCATAACAATCCCTGAATATCACCATTAACCATCATTGCACAATAATAAAATTCCTGGAATGACCACATGGTCTTTGTTTCCATGATTTCCCTCTTCGATGGTGTATCTTCCACTTGGTTAGATTCCTTGTAAATATGTGAAATATTCAAATTAAGGTGCCACACATGACTAAGTCATATCACCTAATAAGGGATAATTTTCCATGGGACGTCCCTTATTCTTGATTAGAGTGCATTAATAGAAAGTTGAGAGTCTGATTCAATCCATATTGATCTCTAATTTTGATGCACAGTATGCTTGATATCATATATGATGGCCCAAATCTCAGATTTATAAGAAGTTCAAAAATAGAAAAGATAATTATTTGATATCACAAGTTTTAAAAACATACTAAAATTAAAAATTATAAAAAATTGAAAAAGTTAAAGAAAATTTAAAATCCAAAAGAAAAAAATGTTACCTCCACCATGCTTATTCCATTTACTAACTTATTTTTAGTTCAAATTAGATCAAGAAACCTTTTTATAAATAATTTAAATTTATTAAAAAAATAAAATAAATAAAAGGATATCCACAAGTTGATTTGTTTTTTAGTGAATGATTTGAGTTAATCTCTTTGCTGCTAACACTTTAGACCAAAGAAAGTAGGACAAAACATGAAACTTTTATTAAAATAAAAATAAAGAAAAATAAATAGTAACTAAAAGGGATAAATCTTGGTTTAAACCACCAAGTTGGTGCTAGGTTTTTACATCCCCTAATCAGGAAATTTTAGTGGGTTATCCATATTATAGTGGTAGGTGGATTTTATTTGATATCAACCACCATAAGTGACATTTCCCAGTGTCTATGAGAGGATACCAAAAGTGGAAACCCATAAAAAAATAAAAAGTGCCCCATAACCTATAAGAGAATAAAGATATGATTTTAGGTGATGAGGGGGAGGTAAAATAAGGTAGTGGATCTACCTATTGGCTTTTATGGTGTTCTCATCCATATAGTATGCAAGTTATTATATAGGAGGTAGTTTCATCACCACATGCCCCTCCAAATATTTTTATTATACCATTACTTGTGAGGAAGATTACTTAACATCCGGGGCATACTTAGTTATAGCTGATATATCAAAAATATTAATCAAAGGGAAGTTAGTGAAAATCTCAATTTGGATAGAATTAAAATGAGAATAATCAAAATATAACTCTTCCCCTTCAAGTAAGACATCTTGAAACTAGATCACTTCAAGAAAGGTTATCGGAAACTCGGTCTCGGTAAGTAAAACATCTTCTTATTCTACAAAATAAAGACAGAGGTAGAGAGGTTCTAGTTTTTCATTACTATGGATGGGAGAATCACTTACCTTTTAAATTTCTATAAAATCATAAACATAATCATCCAATTCATCTTGATCTGTTACATGTATATCTACTAATTATATATTTTTTATTATTAAGAAAATGAAATTTTAAGGAAAATTGGGAAACCAGTCAAGATTACAAAATGAGATCACCAAACCTGATATTAAATAGCCAAATCAATGAATTGTAATTTAAGCCTATTATAGATATTACCTCTAAGAAGACTCTATTGTAGAGGTGAAGCCTTCTTGTCCGGATCATTGTTGAGAAAGATATCAATGTTGTTTTCAATCCTGTCCTAAGTCTAGATGAGCTCTTCCACAGAAATATTCTTCCCATTGAATCCACGTGCCAGTATGCCAAGATGTTTTTGGATCCATTCACCTTGCTCCTTGGTGTAAGTAGCCTGAATACACCTTCCCACCAGCCTGTAAAATTCATCTTGTGTAGCAATGACCTGAATACCCTTGTCACAGAAATATTCATTACAATTGATGATGTTTTCCCACTCATCACATTCAATCAATTACTTGCCACACGGGTGGATATAAGATTCAGAAACCACCATAACAGTATGTTCCAGGTCATAGATAGAAGAATCCCCTACTGAAGAGTCAAGCTCCTTAGTAGATTTTTCCTATACCTACTTAGAGACCTTCAGAGGTAGCTTGAGTTTTCTTGAGGATCGAGTAATAGGAGGGATAAGTAAGAATAAGTCATATTTATTCCTACGTGGCCTCCGAGAGTGTTGGATAACCCCTTATTAATCGATTATAGTGTTTTTTCCTTCCTTGAAGAGGATTTAATATATTAATCCACTATGTCATCTTACTTGGACCCAACAGGCATGTCCGAATCAGAATCCCTATCCTCATTGGGAGCTGACAAACTCTTAGGGAGGTTGTCATCATGGGTAACCTCCATAACATTCCCTTCCTTGAATGTATGACCTTCTTCTTCTCCTAGCATTGAAAATGAGTTTTGAGAATGATAACCTTACCTCCTGACTTAACTGTGTCATCGTAGGATAGTCTTGCCTATAAGACTTGTACTAGAAATTTTGGACCTGTGGGATGCTTGTATCCACATCCCACATTTATATCAATTATCATGTCTTATTTTGAAACATTTTCTTTTAATGGTTGATATAGGTAGAATGGATCTTCAAGTAATTATTTCTTGTCTTCCTCTGGTTCTTCAACTTGAAAAACTAGTGGGGCTACTTATTCCACCACTGGTTCTGGTCTAGGTTCTAGTTTAGATTTCTTGAGAAACAACTCCTAATATGTGAGAAAATATTTAGATAACCATTTTATTTTTCTCTCCGGGTGTTGTATTTTCTCTCTAAATCATTACAACTGGTATTCTTCATCATTATGAACCTTTAATTGTTATGATATCTGAGAGTGGACTTTCCATCCATACTAATGTCAATTTGAATACATCATGGAAAATAATTCTTCTAGTTTTTTTTAATTGTGTTTTTTAAGAAATAAAAGTATTTTATTTATAAAATTGTGAATAAAACTAGCAAGTGAAGACTAGTTGGATCCTTGGAAATGGATCCAAGATTTAACACACCTGTCATAGGGTGGTACAAAAGGTATAATTAATTTTTCTTAGTGAAACACAGTGGCTGACCATGGTTGTATAACTTTCAGAGCTTCACTCTCAAGCACTCACTAGTCATAATCATTTTTTTAATTGTTCATGTTTTATATATTTCAAAAATGAAAATTAAAAGGATTAAGGTTTGATAAATTAACATAAAAAAATAAACATGCAAATGCAATTAGAATGAATTCAGAAAAATATAATTTTTAAAAGAAAGGTGATTTTTCTAGAAAATCATTCAGAGTAAACCATAATTGTGTTTTTATTAATTACATAAATACTTAATGAAAACACTTTATCATATGTGTGAACATCCTATTATACCTTGGTTGTGAGAAAATAGTGTACCTAATTATTATAAAGTGCACTGCATAATCACCTCCTCCATTGAGGGAGAATATTATAGAAAGAAGAAGTTAAACTTTGGGTGGAAAGTGGAGACACAAATGCACCTTACCCACTAAGTTTCCCCATGTCCTAACTCTAAATAAGTACGAAATATTAAAAAAATGAATTAATAATTGGGTACAAATACTATATTAATCGCCTAAGAGATTCATTTGGTTAGCTACTTGTGATCATGAGAGTAAGAGATCACAGCGAAAATAGAGTCGATAGGAAATAAAAAATAAGAACTAAAGCATAAGAGTGAAACAAAGATAATATATAATAAAATTATGGAAATATAATATAGAAGAAAAACACTACAAATATAGGAAAAATGGAAAACTAAAATGGAAAATTACTTAGAGAGGAGGTGGAGTGTGAATTTATAGGGAGTTGGGTGGCCAGATTTCTCTCTAAAATCTTTTAATGAAATTTTTAGTAGTTCTTTACAAGTAAATGATTGAATTATTATAGTTCAGATTCTATAAAGATGTTAAACTTTCCTACCTATCAACCCTCAAATGTTGAGATCCATTTGACATGTGTGTTTAAGGATATTATTGAATTAATAATGCTAACTTTGTCAGGCTAAAAAGAAATTTCTTCTTCCTCTAACTGGATGCATGCATCAACTAGCTTAATGAAAAAATTTCTCCTTAAAAGTTGATATTCATACGTACATTATATTACACTTTAAATGCCAACTAGAATCACCACATTTGAATTTGTGTATCCTAATATATACTTAATTTATTATAGAGTGATCAAATCTACCAGAATAAAAAGTTATCCACATTGTATTATTTATTTGGGCCCTATAGAGTTGGATTCAGCACTTGGACTTATAGAAGGAAATAAAGCACATAAACTAGGAAACCCTAAAAAAGTAAATTTCACAACATGGATATATTAGGAAAATTTTATGTCCAAAACATCGAAGTTATAAAAAATAGTAAAAATTTCAAAATTAATCAACTTCATAATAATGCCTAAAATCCCCCAAAAATACAAAAATGATATAATTTGGATCAACTAAAAATTATTGGGGATTAAATAATTGAAATACATATAAAAATTAATTAAAATGACAACTCTATCACTACGGGAAAATGACCTTTTGTAATGGGCTCTGTGCCTGCCACAAATAGTCCATCGGATGGAACTATTTGAGACAGGATTACAATCTCGTCACAAATACTACTAAATAAACATGTATTTTTGATGGGTAAACAAACTCATCGCAAATACAATTCGTACGCCTTCCAGTCAAAATGTGGGAATGTGTATTTGCAATGGTAACCAAGTCCTGTTGCAAATACCCTCGATCATGTAAAATTAATTGCAATAAGATCATTCACCCATCTCAAATACTCTGTCGGTAGGTGAGTATTTACATGGAGACCCGTCGCAATTAGTTTTTAATCACCGCATTTATTGTGGGGACTATTTGCGATGGGAACATTCACCAATAGAAAATACTCTATAGGTGGGTAAGTATTTACGACCGGACCAATTGCAATCAGTTTTTTAACTTCCACCTCAAGCATTTATTGTGGGAACTATTTGCAACGGGTCCCGTCGTAAATAGTCTCATCGCTATTAATCTAACCTATATATACCCCCTGAATATTTTCTCTTCATTCACCAATTCCCCTCTCCTTTCTCAAGTTCTTCCCTCTTTCAAGTAGAAGTATGAGTTTTATGGGGAATTAAATTTTTAAGTTCGTAGCACACAAAAATTTCATTTTTGAGGTATCTATGTAATGTTTAAAATTTTCATTCTATTTATTTTATTTTTTATTAGATTTTAATATTATTAATTATTGGTAATTAGATTCAGTTAGAAGTAATTATTTTTAATTAGAAGAAATTATTTTAAATTAGAAGTAATTATTTATATTTATCACCAGTTATTTTAAATTGGTAATATTTAGTTGTAATAAGTAGTAATGTTCGTAATTAAAAAGTAAGTACTTTTAATTTGCAATAATTAGTTTTAATTAGCAGTAAATAGGTATAATTAGCGGTAATAAGTAATAATTAATGGTAATGAGTAAAAAAAGTAGTAATTAGTATTAATTAGTGGTAATTAGTAAAAAATAGCAATAAATCAAAATAAGTATTTAAAATTAGCATTAATTAGTAAAAAGTTGTTATAAATTAATAAAAAAAGTAATAATAAGTGGTAATTAGTAATAATTACCAGTAATTATTTAAAATTAGCAATAATTATTAATTACTAACGGTAATCAGTAAAAAAAATAGTGAAAATGGTATTAATTAGTGCAAATTATTTAAAATTTGCAGTAATTGGTAAAAATTAACAGTAATTAGTAAAAAATAATGGTAATTGGTATTTTTTTTAGTAATAATTAGTAATAATTAGTAAAAATTAGTAACAATTAGTAACAATTGGTAACAATTCAAAAGAATTAGTAATAATTAGAAACACTTAGTAACAATTGGTAATGATTAGTAACAATTAGTAATAAGTAGTAATAAGTAGTAGTAATTAGTAATAATTAGTAATAATTAGATCTGATTAGAGGTAATTAGTAATAATTAGTAATAATTAGTAATAATTAGTATTAATTAGTAACAATTAGTATTAATTAGTGGTAATTAGTAATAATTAGTAACAATTGGTGATAATTAGTGATAATTAGTAAAAAATAGTAAAAATAGTGATAATTACTAAATTTTTTGTAATAATTAGTGGTAATTAGTAATAATTAATAATGATTAGTAATCATTAGAATGAATTAGTAACAATTAGGGGTAATTAGTATTAATTAGTGGTAAATAGTAAAAATTAGTAATAATTAATTAAATTTAGTGGTAATTAGTGGTTAATTTGTAATAAGTATTGGTAATTAGTAATAATTAGTAATAATTAGAGGTAATTAGTAATAATTAGTAATAATTAATAATAATTGTTGTTAATTAATGGTAATTAGAAATAATTTTTATTAATTAATGGTAGTTAGTAATAATTAGTAACAATTAGTGATAACTAGTGATAATTAGTAAAAATTAGTAAAAATTAGTGGTAATTATTAAAAATTTATAATAATTAATGGTAATAGTCATAATTAGTAATGCTTAGTAATAATTAGTAATAGTTAGTAATAATTATTAGCAATTAGTGGTAATTAGTCATAATTAGTGGTGATTAAAAATAATTAGTAAAAATTAGTGGTAATTAGTAATAATTAATAATAATTAGTAACAAATAGTAAAAATTAGTGGTAATAAGTGGTGATTTGTAATAAGTAGTGCTAATTTGTAATAACTAATAGTTACTAATAATTGGTAATAAATAGTAAAAATTTGTAATAACTAGTATTAATTAGTGGTAATTAGTAATAATTTGGAACAATTAGTGATAATTAGTGATAATTAGAAATTATTAGTAAAAATTAGTGATAATTAGAAAATTTTGTAATAATTAGTGGTAATTAGTAATAATTAGTAATGATTAGTAAAAATTAGTAATAATTAGTGGTAATTAGAAGTAATTAGTGGTAATTTGTAAAAATTAGTAATAATTAGTAATAATTAGTAATAATTTGAAAAAAAATAGTTGTAATTAGTGGTAGTTAGTAATAAGAAGTTATAATTAGTAATAATGAGATATAATTATTGGTAATTAGTAATAATTAGTAATAATTAGTAACAATTAGTAATAATTAGTAATAATTAGTAAAATTTATTATTAATTAATAGTAATTAGTCATAATTAGTGATGATTAGTGATAATTAGTAATAATTAATAATAATTAGAAAACATTAGAAAAAAATTAGGGATAATTAGTAATAATTAGTAATAATTAGTAACAATGAGCAATAATCAGTAATAATTAGTAATAGTTTTTATCAATTATTTTTTTTCACATAACTTCTTAATATATTTTTTATTCAAAAAGGAAAGGTCAAGGGAGACCACACCCCTCAAGGGGGTCGAAAATGGTGGAGTCCAAGGGCATCCCCCAGCACAAAAGAAGCACATTCTGGAGGGAGGGAAGAAAGTGAGTCATAAATAATGAGAGGCACATCCTGCCTACCCAAGCGGGCAAGGGAGTCCGCCGCAAAGTTAGCCTCCCTCCAAATGTGATGAACAATCTTCCCATGTGAGGTTCCAATCTTTCACCTTCTAATGATGTAAGTGAGCTCCCAAGGAACCCCACTAGTCCCATTCATGATCTTCGCAAGGGTTTCTGAGTCCGTCTCTATTTCGGACATTGTCAACTTCTTCCTTCTACACACCAACAGACCCGAGGCCAGTGCATGGACCTCTGCACTCAGAGAATTTCCTGGCCCATAAAAGGCACTAAAGGTGAGGAAAACCGATCCTGATGAATCTCGCAGGACCCCTCCCCCTCTCATGATTCCCCCCATGCATGAACCATCAACGTTGAGTTTGAGTCCCATAATCGGCGGGCGCCATTTAACCCACTGACCAGTACCTTTTCTCAGAAAACAGGGGCGATTGAACAGGTTGTTGATGGCAGTTGACATTGAACCACCTTTGATCTGGGAAGCAAGCTCGGAGATGTGGGATTTGAGACTAGCCTGGAGGAACAACAGTGAACGATCTTCTCCCCTCCTGGCTTGATTGCGAGCCTCCCAAAGCACCCAGCACAAGGCCACAAGGATGATCATTCTCACCGTCCGCTCCTGGCCAGAAGATCCTGATCCAGAGAACCAGCACTCCATATATTCCTGGAGAGAAGACTCTCCATCATTTCTGCATGGGTTATGCGTGAACAGTGACCAGAGGTGAAGGGCCCAATGACTTTGAAAGAAGAGATGCTTCGCCGACTCACACCTGTGAGTAGTGCAGCAGGAACATCTAGAGGCCAAAGCAACGCCCCGGCGTTGGATGTTGTCCTCTGTAGGAAGCGCCTTGTTCCTGATTCTCTATAGTAAAAAAATCATTCTGATCGGTATTTCATTGCACCAGATTACTGGAGCCCAAGCGTTGGAGGTGCTTCCTGGAAGAGAGATACTTCTGAAGCCTTGCGCGGTGAATCTACCAGAGCTAGTAGCCGAGAAGCAACACCTATCGGGTTCCTCACTCATAACAATATTTTCAAACACAGACCTCTGATTGGCGTTCAAAGAGGTATTGATCAAGCCGAACTCCTCGCATGCACTACTGAAGGTGATATCCGGAGAAGGGCAGTCAGGGTATCCCAAGGGGTCCCCGGACCAATTGGTGTCCCAAAACCTAATCTTCCCAGCACCGATGATCCATCTCGCATGACATGATAACGTGTCCATAAAGGTTAACATGCACCTTTCCAGTCGCGTGGACCTGTAGAGGCCCCGTGCTTCTAGCCCCGGGTACCGTGCTCTAAAAAATTTCACCCACAACAAATCCCCGATGATAACTTCCCAAGAGAGTCGAGCCTGGAGGATTTGAAGATTACCCTGAATATCATGGAGGCCCACTCCTCCTGCCTCCACTGGTCTGGCGAGGCGCTTCCAGGAGGCCCAGTGGGACCCTCCCTCCTCCTTGGCATCCCACAGAAAATAATTGAGGATAACTTCCATTCTCTCCACAGTACCCTTAGGAGGGTGGATCACCGAGAATACATGCATGGGGATGGACGTGAGGACGATGTTGATCAGCGTAATCCGTCCACCGAAGGAGAGAAGCTTATTCTTCCAGTTGTAGATTCTGCCCAAAATGCGATCAAGGGTCGCAAAGAAGTGCACCTTCTTGACGCGGCCACAGGAGATGGGCACCCTGAGATAAGAAATGGGAAACGTCATCCTACAACAACTAAGGATTTTTTGTATCTCCTTGTTCCTTTGGGCCAGGCATTTATCTGAAGTGAAGAAATGTCTTTTAGTGATAATGAGCATTAATTGGTGATAATTAGTGTTAATTAGTGTTAATTAGTATTAATTAGTAATAATTAGTAATAATTAGTAATAATTAGTAATAATTGTTAATAATTAGTAATAATTAGTAATAATTGATAATAATTAGTAATAATTAGTAATAATTAGTGGTAATTAGTAATAATTAGTATTAATTAATTATAATTAGTAATAACTAGTATTAATTGGTGGTAATTAGTAGTAATTAGTAATAATTAGTGATAATTACAAGTCAATTTTAATTTTTAAATTTTATTCTCTTTTTTTACCATGCTTTTCTTATATCAAAGTAATCATAAAAAATATTAATTTTATATTTTTTAGAGAAATATGGAATAAGGAAGTCAACAATTGTATTTATTACATGATCTTGATTAGATAAATCATCGAAGGAATCCAAATAGTTCTGGTATAAATCCTGTATAAATTGAGGGTGTTAAATATTTTTATCATTAGCTTCATTAAAGCTAAAATTTGTTTCAGAAGGGAAAATAAGTGTCCATGTAAGAAATGTGGTCTGGGGATGTTTAACATATTTGACAACATTAGGGTTCATCTATTGTGTTTTGTTTTTCAAAATTTTATTTTTTTGGTATCAACATGGTGAATATAGTTTTAGATAAGATACTAATAATTTGGTTCCTGGTCTATCACAGTTTCAAAATTTAGTATATGATGTGGCTAGTCCATCTTTTCAAAAAACTGAAACTCAAGATGATATTTATTTAACTCTTGAGTTGAAAACATCCCAATTTTATGAGTTACTGAAGTCTACTGAGGATTCCTGGTATATTCGTTATAAGATAAGAAAATTTGAAGCGGTTGAAAAAATTATGATAATTAAATCAGACAATAGAATGACAAATAGTATTTTTGATTAGATATTATCTTTAATTAAAGCATTGTTACCGGAAAGAAATGTGTTTCCAAAAAATTTCTATAAGATAAAGAGGTTGGTTAGTAATTTGGGTCTTGGTTATTAGAAGATTCATGCAAGTTTAATTAATTTCATCTTATATTATGGTGAAAAATGAATCACTAGTTAGTTTTCTGACGTGTGGACAGTCAAGGTAAAAAGAGTCTCAACTAGGGAAGTCTGGATTGATTCATGTAAAATAGTTGAGGTATTTCTGACTTACACCTAGATTGTAATGTTTATTTATGTCTCAAAACATAGCATCATTTATTGGGATATTCCATATTGGTTTGATTTGTTGGTCCATCACATGTTGGATGTTAGGCATATTGAGAATAACTATTTTGATAATATATTTTATACACTTTTGGACACACCTAGTAAGACCAAAGATAATATAAAGGCACGATTAGATATTTCCCAAATTTGCAGTCGACCAGATCTTGAACAGTTTGAAAATGTCATATCACATA
Organism: Viscum album; assembly: GCA_963277665.1. Taxonomy (NCBI): domain Eukaryota; kingdom Viridiplantae; phylum Streptophyta; class Magnoliopsida; order Santalales; family Viscaceae; genus Viscum; species Viscum album. The sequence continues at coordinate 366,351,288 of OY728119.1, read as the reverse complement.
AGTTAATGAAGCCAAAAGAGGCTTATATAGTTTTCAAAGATAATCGTTTATTATTTTGTCAATGCATTTAAAATTTAATGCTTTTGGATGGTTATATTTCCAATTTAGATAGATTTTTCAAATATGGTCATATTACCAAATTAAAAAGTCATGATTGTCATATTATAAGGGAAAGACTTATAATAATTAGATTTAGAGTTTTTTTGAATTCTATGATTTGGGATGTGCTAATAGAAATAGCATAATTTTACGAGACATTTGTATGGTGACAACAAACAACGATGCACTAATTAGACTACAAGAAGATATTTTTTTAATTTTATGTAAATTAGAAAAACAATTCCTGCTAGATTTATTTGATTCGATGGAACATTTGATATTACATTTTCTATACAAAGAACAATGTAAAGGTATGGTATAGTTTCGATGGATGTGCCCATTTGAGAGATGTGTATAGAAATTGAAGAAAATGTACTTAATAAATCATTTGTTGAAGGATCAATTGCATAAGATTATTTGGAGGAGGAAATTTCTTTCTTCTGATATCATTGTTTTCAATCTGAATATCCCTCAAAAAGATAACTGCATGGTCCATAATGAGGAAAATGTTGATGATAAAATGAGAAATCAATTATCAGTTTTTAATCAGCTTGAAATTGTCTTTGGTGTAGTTTATGAATGATGGCTTTTAGATGATGAACATCGTAGGGGTCATACAAATGTTCTACAAAATTATGAAGAAATGACACCATTTTTACTAGGAGTGCCACTATAATTTACTCTATATTTTTTAAAATAAATTAATATTATTTTATTTTTATATTATATGATAATCATATCAAGAAATAGTTACTATAAATTAAAGTAGTTGATCTTGAATAACGTCAGCAAAATAATTATTTCTACTAGTTTCAAAAAATGGTAAAGTAAATTTCTTATGGTTTAACATATAAAATCAATTTATTACTTATTATATTGATAATTGTTTTGAACAAATTTAGATATCTCAGCATGCTGGTAAAACTGATAACTGGTTGTGTGTATTAGGTAACCCACTATCCAAAATAGTTAAATCTTATAATTTATATGTGGTGAATAGTTTTCTATTTCATACATGTACATATGGGGAATCAAAAAAATGAATAGTGTGTCATTTTCTTGAGAGTATCTCATCAAAGAGAATGTGAATTTGAATTTTACGAAATGTTGGATGAATTAATTGAACTGTGTTTTCTAGGATAGAATTATATAATGAAGTTTAAATATCATTAGTTAGATACTGATAGAGTATTTTGTGTTCATCCACAGCATAGAATATTTGATATTAAATATAAAATCCTTCTTGCAGTAAATGAACCATTTTTATTAACTCATCAGGCAAAAAAAATTATTATGAAAATTATTATAGTGCTTAAAGAGAGTTGAGTGAATGGTGGAGCATAATAAAAAATAAATCTCTAGAAAATAAATTTATCAAAAGTGAATGTACTTTCGTTGAAGTGAAAGGAATTAAAAATTTTCAAGAGACAACACCAAAGCCTTATTTTCCACGAAGAGAGAAAAATATTTAGGATGAAACCCTATAGTTATGGTTCTATACAGGTGATTATGTTGTTAATGTAACAAGTGGTTTTGAAATAGAAAGATGTGATGAAGATGAAACTCCCATGGAAATTGATGATACTGAATAGGAATATAAAGTTATTGAAACTGTCACATACGTATATGGGGATGAATATGGACACAATTAAATACTAGTTATATTCATAAATCATATATATACATATATAATACATATTTTAATTTATTTCTTGATAATAGTAATTCCATGCTTTAGATGGATGATGAACGTTCCTTTGATATAATTCATGAGTTGGATGGTGCGGTACTACCTGGTGATAAGCCTGATGGTACATCATCTGACCCTCATACTACTGGCAGTTCAACGATGACTCAGAGGGGTTGTGGTCTTATAAGATTGATGATTCCTGAACTTATCCTTGAGCAATGTCCATATCTTTAGTTCGATCCATGTATGTGGAGGTATGTTCAGTTGTGTATTTTAGTTATTTTTCATTAATTTTCATTAATTTATTTATAAAATAATTGTTTCATTATTTTTTCTCTTTTTTTCACATCTTTTCTCATATAGCATTTCGACAGGTAAGTGCTATATTACAGAATTACTTATCTTGAGCTTATGCTACATAGGATCATATTCTCATTGATGTTCAATACTGTATGCTCGATCATTGGATGGTACGTCAATAAATAATAGTTATTTGAAAATTTATTTAATTAATAACATGATATTATTAGTTATTTGTAGGTTTTATTGTATCCCATCGATGATAGCATAAAGGACTCTATCTAAGAATCATGGTAGGGATTTATGTGTGAGAATTTCCTTCAATTTTACATAATATATAGAGGATAGAAATGCGGAAAGTGGGATTCACATATTTTGATCAGTTCTATTACGACCACTGACCAAATTACATCTCATCTCAGGTTTGGGAATGATTATGTTCATATTGGATGGGAGCTACTTTTTAGAGGAGAGAATCATTAGATCGAAAAAACTAAGGGAGATAGGAGGTGATGAATCGAGCTGGTATTCATACATTCAATACACGTCGACAACATTTGGTAAGTAATTTTTTTAATAATTATTATAACTTTAAATGTAAATTGTTTATTTTATACTCATATAGGCAGTCGAACAACCCGATATTACAAATTTCAACATTTATAAGAGGATGTACAGTGATCTTTTCTCTTGAGAGATTAGAGGGGATTTCTAGCATCATATTATGGTTAGTATAATTTCTTTTTTAGTTTTAAAAATAATTATAAATAATATTTTAACTATTTTAATTTTAAATTATAATTTAAGGAGTCATGTGAGGTCATGACATTTCAGACACAGGTTGAGAGTCAGGACAAGACTAAGGATCAGACCTCCATTGCAGTAGGATTTGATAATGCAGAATAGATGCAAGCAACTTAGTATGCCTTCAAGAAAGGTTGATCTGTTGGTATCGGCTCTCAATTGACATCTGAGAGTTATTATGGTTCCATTTTGATATCGTCATGCAACTTGAGAGGAGATCATGGAGAGTAATCATCATCCACTACACAGTATGAGGAGTAGTTGTGAGCTCAGGGTTTGCTTATAGAGACCATGCATAGGGAGCAGGAAGAGATCCATCGATAGCTGCAACAGAAGTAGGAGGAGATGTGTCGATGGTAGCAGTAGTAGCACGACTAGACAACAGCGTACATGCAACGACTCACTCATGGTTTAGGGATAAAGTTCCCACCACCAAATCCTCTAGCTCTTCCAAATGACTCTCCCCCTTAGTGATTTATATACTTTTTCTGATAAATGTTTAGATGTAATAATTTTTTTAATATTTTTATTAATTCAAATATTTACATTTCTTTATAGTGTGTTTTTTATATTTTTGTGAATATTGTGTTTTTTATTATTTTAAGGTTTTCTTATTTTCTATATTTTACTATTTTATTATTATTTTATTAGTTTTATTATTTTATTATTTATTTATTTATTATTATTATTTTATTATTTATTTACAATTTTCTTATTATTATTATTTTAATAATGTTTTGAATATTGTGTTTTTTATTATTTTTTTAATTTTTTTAATTTTTTATTTTTTTAATTTTTAAATTTTTTTATTTTAATTATATTTTGATAATTTTTATTATTTTTATTATTTTTTACTATTTTATTAATTTTATTATTTTACTATTTTATTATTATTATTATTATTTTATTAAATTTTATTAATATTAATTTTTATTTTTATTTTTCATTTTTTTAAGGTTTTTATCATGGGTAGTTAATCTTGTCACAAATAAGTATTCGTGACGGGCCATCACAAAAGAGTTTGTTTAAAAACCCATATAAACTATTTACAACAATAAGGGCTCCAGTTATAAATAGTTTTTTTTACGATGGACCATCGCAAAAAAAACTATTTTCAAGGTCATTTTCTATAACGGGTCATTTACGACGGGACCTCATCGTAAATGCTTCAATTTCCAGTTGTGTATCACCTATTAATGAGTCAACCAGGTCCAACCCCATTGGGATGGGTGATGTAAAGGCATAGCCAGCTCGTCCATTCATACATGATATCCCTAACAAATGGATCATGTTGGCTAGGCGACCATACAATATGGTTAAGCTGGAGATAGGATTGTTTTTAGACTTCTAGAATGGCCTATGGAATGTGGATGACATGTTTTATGGATGGTCACCACACACCCGCACATAGGGCATGATGTACCCTACCTGGGTCATTATCCCCTCTCTGAGCATGCCATGTGGCATTCTTGAAGCCTACCACATGCCTCACTCTTCACCAACTTTAGTTTTTTTCACACCTTTCTCTTCTGGAGTTGGTTTTAAGTAAATGGATATCATATCCAAAGCGTTGTTACATTTATATACTAATTTCATGGTTTATATTTTTATCTGGGTCTATTTATGAGATAACATAAGGATTATTAGAATTTATCTCTATGAGGTCAATGAATGGGATCAGGTATGGAAATCAGATCATTATCAAGGTTTATACCCCCTTTTTGTGTGTTTATATTAGGGTGTGGGTCACTTATATTCATATTAAATTTTAGTACCCTTCCCCTACCCCTACCCCTATTTCATTTTATATGTGCTTTCTATGATCTATTTAGGGTCTAGGTCCTATATCTATAGAGATTAGGTTATCCTTCATCTGTTATGTGATATTTGGAAATAATTGTATCATATATTTATGGATTTAGGTTCTCCCTCATCTTTTGTGCACTACTTGATGAGGCATGGGCCCCCAACTATAGTTTCTATGAAGGGATGTGTGTTTACTCGGAGTTGGGTGGCTATGATGGTAAAGGTTAGTACTCCCTTATTTAACACGTATCCCTAGTTGAGGTTTGGGTTCCACAATGGTTATCTAGAATTGTGGCTTAGTGATTATGGATATTATGGTGTGTTAATCCTTTGACCATCATTCATGATTCAGTTAGGAGTGGGTGCTTCTTTATGTTTTTTAGTGGTGATGAAGAAATTTGAGAGGTTGAGAAGATCAGATGCTTCAAGACATGTGAATCATCAAGATCATCTTGGTTTCCTTCAATATATGACATACATCTAGGCTATTGAGTTCATAAATTATTGGATTTTAATTCTATTAGAATTCTAAATTTTTCAAGATCAATGACCTAAGTATTTGAGTTGAGATTACTGAGAATTATTTCTATCCTTGTGATTTATAGTTGTTGTGCATATCTAGATCCTTCTTTTACCATCCCATTTACTTTCTTATACATAAATTTGATTTTACTTGTACCTTTTTTTTAATTTTTAATTTTGGGGTATTCTAATAAGTGTGTTTATACTCACCCTTTCATGAGATTCAGGCCCAGATGAGTTTTTTATATAGATGATACAAAGTTCAGAGATGTTCATGGTGGACATGGTGGTGGTCTGAAATATTTCTAACTAATAGTGATTCTAAGAGATTCATTATGGATCTCAGTGGTTTTTAATGGTGGTGGTGACTTTTTATGCTGAAGATCAATCTCAAAGTACACATAGTGTGGAGGATCTTTCCAAAGTCTTTTTCTTTTTATATTAGTAGGATTGTTTGATGTATTGTTCCTTTAGTATTTACCTATGTGGTACTATGCTTTTATTTTATACCTCATTCATATATTTATGATAGTAACCAACCCTTAAACTATTATAGAATGTCTTAGGGTGTCATACTCAACTTACTTTCAGCCAACGCAGGACCCTAGTGGGTCGAGTCATGTCGTCTAACGTGAGATCATCCCATTTTCTAGGTGGATATCACATAAGTTCATGACATATACTAGTAATAATAATAATTATCATAAAAACATAATATAATAAGATTATTCAAGAGACTCAGTTATTTAAAGACCACTTACCTATATTAGCGATCCATTATAATCATATAGTATCATGATGACCACCACTTAGACCCTGAAAACTAATTTCATTTATAAACACCATCCAATTAATAAACCAATAATTCCAATTAAAATATTATATATGAACAACTAATACTAAACTCAATTTGCAGCATAGTAACACCAAAAATATAAGTAAAGGGGTGTGTTCCACACCTGAAAGGCACCTAAATCTAAGCCAAATAAATTCCATAATTTACCAACTCAATTTAATGGCCAATTCCACCTAAAATGACAATAAACCATAGGAATACTCACTGGGTCACATAACTACACTAAAACATCACACAACAAAAATATACCTTCCTTTTCAATCTACCTCTACACATAATATATTAATGGACCATGATCTTAAAGTGATACCACCTTGATATGAGTTAATATCAATTCAAAATCCAAAAATTATCCAAAAAATTAAAGAGAAAGAAAATGAATGAATAATTAGATAAGAAGATATCGACCTACATCAATCTTCCATGAAAAAATCCTCTAGAAACACAATTGATTAAATGGGAGGTATATGGGGTTAATAAAGGGGAAACAATGGGGGTGATTCCACCCCCCCCCCCCCACACACACACACAATTGGGTCAGCCCCTTCAATTAAGAATTGAAATGGGAATTACCATCAAATAACAGTTTTTTTTTTCACACTATAAAAATGGGGAATCCACCACTAAGTACATGATCTACCCTCACTGGGTACCTTATGACTCCACTAAGTACCTGGTGCAAGTAATTATCCACCTGATAGCTCATCATAGTCACCCCACCACTAAACCCCCATTAAATACCTATTGATATCAAATTGGAATCCTATTTTCCTTCAACTTATACCTCTTAACCCTTTTTCCTCTACCAAAACCCTATATATCACTTCATGTGTTCATCCTCTAAACTAATACCCTTGAAACATATCTTAAAAAATTCTAAATGTGACAAAAACAACACTTAATCTATTCAAATCCAAAAATTTAAATTCACACATACACCAAATCGTTAGTAAATTAACCCTTCCTCTAGTTCACTAACACTAAAATCCATGGTTCACTAAAAACTCTCCATTATAGTGCTTCTTATCCTCGAGAATCCATGATAATCCTTTGACCATAAATATATTCCTATAGTAGTCATTAATTTATCGCTAACCCTCTATGTTCAATCTTCTAATATCAATCATACATCGGATATGTGTCTCCAACACCCACATGCACCATTCACTGAAAGTCTCACTACTTGATCAATGAAACTTTCACTAAACTTATCATGATTTCCATTATCACGTCGGAATCCTCTCAGATTTCAAAAACAATCATCTAATCACCTAGTACATACCCATCACCAAAACACCAAGACAACACTCAAGCATGCCTATTAACTCCAAAAATACTGATATCATCAATAATTAATAAACCATAGGCTCATTGAACTCTTCACTATAAGAACCTACTACTCATAGTTGTTTCTGACTAATGGTACATACAACTATAGTAATTTCTTACCAAAATCATCTTAAGTGGTCCAATCCAAAACACCGTCAAAAATCACATCCAATCACTCAATCCAAACACTAAAACCCAATCTAAGATCCTAAAACACATGTATTTTTAAAATTATTTCAATACAAAAATACAAAATACACAAATCAAACTCCCAAGTAAGTCTCATTATAACCACTAAAAATAATATTCTTAGTTTTTTTCCCTATGGAATCGGGTATGACCTCATTGATTGAAGGTTCAAACATTCCAATCGGTTTCTAACGGGTTTTTTTGTAGAACCGGAAATATACAATGATTCCATAGCCATTTGGACCTACTTTCCAAAGGTAGGTGCTCATTAGTTATGGACTGATGAGGCTTAGGAATTTTCATTGGTCTAGAGGATGGGAGGTCGGACTCATCACACCTTTTTTAGGGGAATTATTATCTACTCTGAGACTCTCTTTATAGATTTAAGTTATGTTTGTGAATCCTTATTACATTACCAAGTATAAAATGAGCTTTCCTTTAGTCTGACAATAAATGATTGATATGTAAGAAATTAAAAGAATCTTTGATATGTATTCGAGGTTCTTCATCGATGAGGAATCATCTGTATTTGTTAGAGATTCATAGTTGATGGTATCCTTAAAATACATAAAATTATCTTGGTCATTATGATGACCATACTAGTTTTAAAGCCACTCAGTGGGGCACTTGAAGTTTATTTTCATTCATAAGGACATGGATTATTTCAGAATTGGGATCGTACCCACTGATGGGCTACCTATGTATCCTTTGTTTTGGAAAAGGAATCAGAACCCACTTATTTCGAATAAAGAAGTATGATATTTGTGATTGATGGCTCAAATAAAGATGTCATAATTACTTTTACACTCTAAGCTCACGTGAGTCATGATCGGTGTGAGAAACAAGAGGTATTGGTAAAACCAGACAATTATGCCATGAAAGGTGCAATCATAAGAAATGATGTGGGGCTTATGTATGTATGACTTCCAAAAATAGATGAGGATTAAGATTTACTTTAGGGAATAAATCCAAGAACAGGATCCATAAAGGTATATGTACTTTATAGAGATTTGGATACTCTAATCTTGGGACTTACTAATAGGGAAGATTCCCAAGTTAGTATGCGACTTATGATTGGGTTTTATTCCTGAGAAGGAAGCCCAGATCAAAAGGAAATTAAGACTGGGGATTACTCCTGAAAAGGAGGCCCAGGTTAAAGGGATTTTAAAATTAAAGGGACTTGGGGCTTACTCCTAAGGAGGAGGCCCATATTTGAGACTGGGACTTACTCCTGAAAAGGAGGCCCAAGTTAAGGGAATTATGGTTGGGGATTACTCCTGAGGAGGATGCCCATATTTTAGACTTTAAGACTCGGGCTTACTCCTAAGTAGGATGCCCATATTAGGGGACTTGGGGCTTACTCCTAAAGAGGATGCCCACAGTAATGAGAATTTTAACTGGGGCTTACTTCTGAAAAGGAGGCCCAGGTTAAAAGAATTAAGGTTTGGGGCTTACTCCTAAGAAGGATGCCCATAATTTGGGGAATTATGACTGGGGATTACTTCTGAAAAAGAGGCCCAGGTTAGGGGATCTGGGGCTTACTCCTGAAAAGGAGGCCCAAATTTGAGAATTATAACTGGGGCTTATTCTTGAAAAGGAGGCCCATATTAAGGATTCTCTCATCTTTAAAGGATGAGGATGAATGAATGAAATCTCAATATTTAGTGACATAAAGATGTATAAATCACTAGATTTTGAGAGATGTTCCATGGAGTTCCTTTCAGATAAGGAATCCAAATCAAGAAATCATGCCATAATGGATTTGAAGAGTGTCTTGAATACTGAATCTTGAATAGGAGAGGTGGAATGAAATAATAGGGGTGAAATGGGCGGAAAAGTCACCCAAAAAGGTAGGGGCCCGCATGTCCTGGCAGGCGCATAGGTACTGCGTGGGCGCACAAGTCCTGGTCGCGCAGGTATACCTACGCGGCACATGGTTACTTGTGCGATTTTCAACCCTTAGAGTAATATTTTGGCGATCCTTGATTAGAGCCTTTGGAATCATCCCTAGAGGCTTTCCAGAAGATGGCGCGTATGTTCTGATGAAGAAGTAGGGCGGCGCGCAAGTGTGTTCATTTCCCTTAAGGGTAAAACACTTAGGCACGCAAGTGTTAGTGAATTATAACACTTAGACCTTACTCCTCTTGTTTATACCTTCCATTATAGGTAAAGAATTACCTTAGAAGAGTTCAGAAGACCTGAAGAAGATAATTGGGCGTTCAGAGATCTGTATGTGAATTCTGGAAAAATTACTCTTCAAATGGGGGGCTCATAGGGTCTATTTATAGGCTGGAGAAGACCCCGGGCGGTTATCCTTTAGGGCACGCAAGTCACTTGCATGACCATTAGGTGGCACACAAGTATACTTGCACGACAGTGAGGGAACTTGCACGACCCTTGTGCATTTGAAGCCTTTTTCATGCCTTTGTTGATTTTTGATGATTTCTTCAAAGGATGGATCAATTTGTGCTAAGTCATTTCCCTTTCCATTCCTTTAGACAATGTGACAAAAAAGGAGCATCAACAAAAGTCCCCCCTCAGAGTTGGATCTGGAAGAATAAGGATGTGACTCTGAGGAAAAGAAGAAAACCAAAGGGAAAGAGGCGTGCAAGGTATGGTGCGCAGGTAGTGGCGCGCAACTTCCAGCTGGACAGACTTCAGCGCGTAGGTTACGGTTATGGCCTATAAATATGTGGCCACATTTCCATACAAATCATCCAGATTTCAAACTTTTGAGCTCTCGTCGCGCAAGTGGACTTCGCCATGCAGATTGCTCTATATTCCGCTGTTTCTTTGTTGTCACGCTGCTGTAGAGGTGTTTGGACTTGCGCGGTTTATACTTGCGTGTCAAAAACTAGCGCGACACATTAACACTTGCGCGCCAAGTTTAGACTTGCGCGCCTTAATGCCTTTTCCATTTTTCTGAATTCCTTTATAAATTTTATGAAAAATAAACCCATTTAAGAGTTAGTTTATTCAAATTTTGTACAGATTCAATGGCTCTTAGGAGAATCGGAACAGCTGATGAACTGGCTAGCAAATAGATTGATGACATGATGAACATTTTTGGCCATGATTACTATGATATCTACGACAACACTCTCCCAGATTTGGCTAAGTACTTGAAGAAATATCATCTTAATTTCCCACATAGAATCTATCTGTCTCTGTATGGTCATGGTCATCTGCAAGGAGTCAATGTTCCATATGTAAAGAACTATACGCCTGAGATACAGCTGCACTGCTACTCCTCTATTTCGGTTATGTTGTGCATTAAGAGAAACAACAATGGTGTGAACTTTCAAATTTTCCTTCCATGCCATTTCCTTGCAGATATGAAAATGGAAAACCATGGGCTGAAATGTTTTTCACTTCCAGTTGATGGAGAGAAGACTATCATGACATTAGAAACAATATCTGAAAAGAGTACTCTCTCCAAATGGACCTTTACTTCCAATGTTTCATTCTCAAATCCATGTATCCATCTTCCAAGTCTCTTGGGCAGAAACAGAGTCACTGTTTGATCAGCAGAAAATTTTCTCAAACCGCACTGAAGAACATCCTTTTAGAATTGTTCCAAGAAGAGCTGGTATCACTGCATCTCTTATTGTATCCAGATGAATGAATGAATTCCATGTGGTTGCTGATGAAGCTTGGGATGCTGTAAATAAAATTAAGAGTTATGTTGAAATCCTCTTGTAATTTCTTGAAAAAAATAGAAGAGGATCCAATCTGTGGATGTCCCTCTAATTCTTATGCATAAAATGGAAAGAACACTTTCATCTTCAATCACTTATGCACATATTTTCCTTTTCTCCCTGCTTTAAATTTTACATAATCCAATGGGCCTAGTAAGAATAGTTTTATTTTTACTAGGATTATTATAAATAACCCTACAAACTTTGAATCTTTTAATTGCTCAATATTACCTAAATCATACAAAATGTATGTTTAGTGAGCTGGAACTTGAATTTTATTCACAGTTCCTTTGTATTTTTTGGTCAGTTTAAAGTCATGCACGTCGGACATAAAGAGTCTAATGTTTAAGGTTGAAATAGATTTGACCGAATGAATTAGAATTGACTCAATTCTTTGACAATTCATCTGAAAACATATTACCATACACAAGTATGAGGGAATAAAATATGTAAACTATGACATAAGAATATTTGAATCTGAGGAATGATATGGAAAAGAGCTAAAAGGCATTAGAAGAAGTAGTTTCTAAGAATTAAGTTACCATTATTTAACAAACTTGTTAGGGGGTTGAATTATGCAGGGCCACCTAAGGGAATTGGCTGCATAGTCAAATAAATAGTATCTTTTGGATAACAAGTCTGTTATGTAGACTGTTTATGCAAGGCTGCCTAAGGGCACGTGCTACATAGTCAGGAAAAATAACTCTTGGAAATTTACTTTCCTAGTGCAAAAAATCTAGTGAAAGTTTATAAAGATTCAAATTTTCAGTTTTCTGTATGGAAAGAGGTACTTGAATATGGAGAAGATGTTTCCAAACAAGATTATCAAAGAACTGGATGGATATCACTCCTACGAAGGTATGACCCAAACGTAGGGAATGATAATATAAACCATAGACTTGAATACTTTCATATCATGAAAAAGGATATGGGAAAAATATGTTAAGGATGGCTATTTTTTGGATCCCTACATACTATCATTTAAGACCAATAATGAAAAAAGAGGCTTTATTCCTAAGAATGAAGTTACCAGTATCCAACAAACCCGTTAGGGGGATTGAATTATGCAGGGCCACATAAGGGCATTAGCTGGATAGTCAAATAATAGTATCTTTTGGCTGACAAATCTGTTATGGAGACTGTTTATGCAAGGCCGCCTAAGGGAACGCACTACATAGTCAGGTAAAAAAACTCTCATAAATTTGACATTTTTGTGACTAAAAGTCAAGAAAATGGTTATGAAGATCAGAAAATATTTAAGGTTAGGATTATGACACATAAAGATGGGTATTTTCCAATGTATACAGAGATACACAAATCAATGCTAACCATAATCATGTTGTGGATAGGTCCTGAATGGAAATGTTGGACTTCACTACGTATCTCATAAGGATGGGAATCAATCCATATGTAGTTCTTGAACTACAGTTTAACGTCATGTGGGAAAAAAGGATTAGAGATCTTAGTTTAGGGTCATAGAGCTTGGACCATTATAAGAAATACATAGTGTTTGTTTTCATGGAGACTTTTCAGCCAGGGGACTGAAAGTGGAATTTGCGGTTAGGCCCAAAAGACTTGGGGCTGGATTCGAGGGATACTCGAACGTTCCTATGTATCCCATATGGATGGGAATCAAACCCACGTAGTTCTAGAAATACCCTCTGTACAAATTTGGTTCGTACATGTGAAGGGTGAAAAGGGACTTTAGTGCAATGATGGTTTAACCCAAGATAAAAGTTTTGGGAATTGCCATGTATGCACGTAGTCTTTGAAATGAAACATGATTGAAAAATAAATGTAAATAATGGTTCCCTCTCATGTGAGGGTATAAAAGAATATTTGTAGTTTATTATCATACCGGACAAAACAGTGCTATATAGTTTAACGTCGTATAGCAAGGACGAAAGTGAACCAATGTAAAGATATTGATTCTGGGGATGGTTTCATGAATCAACATCGTATGAGATGGAGGTGAACCGATGTGAAGATATTGATTTTGGGCTTGAACCTTGGGATGTTGCCTACGTACCCAGCTCGGAAGGCAAGGATCAAAGTCTGCTTAGTTCAATTAAAGAATGAATTAATGATCAAGTTGTTCTTGGGGACAACGACCTAAAAAATGATGTTATTGGGACATACACATGGTTAGTAGCCCATAGAGAGTGTTATGGTTGAAGTTTTCTCTAAGATCACGTGAGTCATACTCGGTGTGAGAAACAAGAGGTAACAACAACCTTAACGATGCACAGTTTAATGTCATGTAGGACACATAAAGGGACTATGCAGTTTAAATTCTTGCAGTTAGGACTATTGGTGATGCACAATTTAGTGTTATGTAGCAGGGAAAAAGTACAGCTTAATGTCATGTAGGATGTATCAAGGACTTTCTGTACAGTTATGCGTCATGTAGTTAGGACGATGGGGACAATATAGTTTAACGTCATGTTGGACGAAAAGGGGGACTGTGCAGTTTAATGTCATACAGTGAGGACAAAAGAGTACACCATTTAATGTCATGTTGGACGAATTAGGGAACTTTTTCACAGTTTAACATCATGTTGGATGAAAGTACAGATAGTTTAAGGTCATATGTATGGACCGTTGCTATATCGTTTAACGTCATATAGAAAGAACGATGAAGGGGACACAGTTTAATGCCTTGCTAGACGTAAGGGACTTACAAATAGTTTAGGGTCATATGCATGGACCGTTGGTTATGCAGTTTAACGTCTTGCTAGACAGTGGTGCAGTTTAATGTCATACCGGACCATGATGATATATTTTGTGTTTATACAAAATACTTCTTCAAAAATATGGCATTGGTTGGAGTAGTGATGAGTTCTTCATCCATCGAGATTAATGAATAAGCTCCATTGGAGTAGACCCTATTTATTGAGTAAGGTCCTTCCCATTTTGGCTCAAGCTTGGGAGGTTTCTTTCCTAGTATCATTGGAGTTCTGAGAACTAATACCAATTCTCCCTAAGTGAATGAACTAAGATGAACTTTTTTGTTAAAATATTGTGCTATTCGATTCTGATAAACTTCCAAGTGATGCAAAGTGCACAATAGTTTCTCATCTAACCGTTCTAATTCATTCAATCTCTTTTAAGATTTCTCATCTATAGATGACTGATCACAAATGGCTACTCTGAGCGAAGGAAATTTAACTTCAATGGGAAAGACGGCTTACGTTCCATATACCAATGAATATGGAGTTGACTGCGTTGCAGTGCGGGTGGTAGTCTGATAAGCCTATAAAGAATGGAAGAGTTTATCAGGCCATGATTTCTTATCTTTATCCACCATATTTTTCAGTATATTTGACAGAGTCTTATTGAAGGCTTCTATCTGGACATTAGCTACTGCATGATACCGAGATGAATGGTTGGATTTGATGTTGTATTCTTGATACAATTTCTTCACCTCAGATGAACAAAAGTTGGTGCCATTGTCCGTCAATATGGTATGAGGGACACCAAATCTGGTAATGATGTTAGACTTGATGAATCTAACAATGCATTTAGAACTGACTTCCTTGATAGGTATTTCATCTGCCCATTTGGAAAAGAAATCAGTAGCAGTAAGAATATACTTAAACTGCTTAGCTGTAGCTGAAGGGTAAGGTCCCACCACATTCATTCCCCATGTGGAAAATGGACATGAGTATTTAGTTGTATGAAGAAACTTTGGAGGTTGATGAATGAAGTTGGAATGTACATGGCATGAATGACACTTCTTTGTGAAATCAACACAATCTTGTATCATTGAAGGCCAAAAGTATCCGAGCCTTCGAATCTGATCAGACAGTCTATATCCATACTGGTGGGCACCACAGACTCCTGCATGCACTTCTTTCATGACAGCCATTGTCTCTTCACCATCAATTCATGTGAAGAGAACTCCATCAAAACCACACTTGTAGAGAATTTTCTCTAGGTGATCTGGGAAATCATAAAGAGTAAAATTGACCACAAGTCGCAATATTTGTTCTTTATCGGTCCTATCAGGTGGAAGTGTTCCATTTTGAAGGTATTCCTTGATAGGTGACATCCATCCTGTAGTATGACCATACGGTTTAGGAATGGGACTAATTTCATTAATATCCTCTGTTCTACTTCAAACATAAGGTGAAATTGCATGACAGGGGGAAATACTGATGGTTGTCTCGTCCCGATTTGGATATTCCAGAGCAGTGGCTATATTAGCCAGTGCATCAGCTTGAGCATTTTGTGATCACGAGACATAAGAAAATGTCGGTTTCGAAGGGAATTCTGCCATTAACTCTCTGACATAATCATATAAAGGGATTAGTTCTTCTTTTCTGATGCCATAATCCTCATTGACTTTCTTCATTAACAGGTATGAATCACCTTTCACCTTTAAGTGATTCACTTGTCCTTGAAGTGCCAATTCCAATCCTGTGATGAGAGCTTGGTATTATACTTCATTATTGGTACCACCTTCCCACAATAATAAGGAATAAGGTAACACTGCCTTTTATGGAGAAATGAGCACAATTCCTAATCCAACTTTGTTGAATTTATGATTTTACATTTTCCTCCCTGTTGGACTTCTGGAAGCACCATCAAAATACATTTCCCATGCCTGAGGACTTTCTTGAATAGAGAAGTCTTCCTCATCAGGGAGTTCAATATCTGAAGATGTGTCTTCCACTGAAGGGTGTTCAGCTAGGAAATCAGCCAAAGCTTGGCCCTTTATTGCCTATTGAGACACATACTAAATTTCTAATTGCTACAAAATAACTTCCCACCTTACCAGACGTCCTGTAAGCATTGGACGACTAAGGATGAATTTGAGCGGGTTATTTCGATATACCAATTGGACCTCATGATGTTACAGGTAGTGTCTCAACTTCTTAACTGCAAAGATTAATGTCAGGCATCAATTCTCAATACTTGAATACCGGGTTTCTGCTTCAAGCATAGTCTGACTAAGGTAATAGAGGTTGTTTTCATTCCCAGCATCATTCTTTTGAGCAAGAAATACACCCAATGATCGCTCTAGAGCTGTCACGTAGAGGATAAGTGCTCTTCCTTCAATAGGTGGCATGCGTACTGACAGACTCAAGAGGTATTTCTTGAGAATATCAAATGCTTCTTGACATTCTTCAGTCCACTGGTAAGTGACTCCCTTCTTCATCAATTTAGTGAAGGGTAAACTTTTGCCTATCAAATTGGCGATGAAACGCTAAATATAGGCTAAGTGTCCTTGAAGTCCTCCTAATTCTTTCAAATTTCGAGGAGGTGACATACCAAGGATTGACTTTGTCTTCTCAGGATCGACTTCAATACCATGATGGCATACAACAAAGCTAAGAAATTTTCCTGAGGTTACCCCAAAAGCACATTTTAAGGGGTTCATCTTCAAATTATGTTGTCGTAGCTTGTGGAATACAACTTCCAAATCATCCAAGTGATTAGAATGTTGTTTGGATTTAACCACCAAATCGTCTACATAGAATTCAACAAACTTCACTAGAAAGGGTTTGAAGATACGATGCATGGCACGCTGATATGTAGCACCCGCATTCTTTAAGACAAAGGGCGTTAGCCGGTAGCAAAACACACCCTGAGGAGCTTTGAAGGCTGTGGATTTTTCATCTTATGGGGCCATTCAGATATGATTATATCTGTAATATCCATCCATGAAGGAAAGTGCTTCACAGCCATCTTTTTTATCCATTAAAAGTTCTGTAATCGGAACTGGGAAATCATCCGTAGGACAATGCCGATTAAGATCTCTGAAATCGATGAAAACTCTAATTTGTACATTCTGCTTCTTTACAGGGACAATATTAGCCAACCACTAGGGATATTGAACTTCTCTGATGAAGTTAGCTTTGATAAGATTATCCACTCTAGCTTCAATTTTGGAAGCATAAGTTGGGTGTGTTCTTCTCAAGGCTTGCTTAAATCCTCGATGTTCTTCTGGTAAACCAAAATGATGAGTAGCAACATCAGGATCAAGCCTGGGAATTTCTGTATAGTTATAAGCAAATATTTCTCGATTTTTCTTTAAAAAGGAAATATACATCTCTTTTTCTTCAAGAGTCATGGCCGCACTGATTAAAGTGGGGCATGGATCTTCTTTTGTACCCAGATTTATTTCTCTGAGTTCATCCACGGTGGTAGAGATACCCTCTTCAAATGTTGGAGGAGCATCTCTGAGATCTTCCTCTTCTTCTTCAACATGTGTTATTTCTTCCGTTTCTACTTGCATGGAAGATGATGAAGCATAATTTTCATGATCAGAAGAGATGTCAAAATTTTCACATCTTGAAGAAGAAGCTTCCATTTCCGACCCAATTGATGATGAAGGGTCTTCCTTGGGAAATAAAGAGGAGATGATGGATTAGGAATCGACATCATTGTTCACCTCCGATGTTGCTATAACTTCTTCTGGCCTGATTGGAAAAGTATATACTTGTTGGATTTCAGCAGATGAAATGAATACGTCACCATTTGGGCTTTCATCATTGCCTGGAGGATCACCAATTTCTCCCATGTTGTCTGGCTCGATTGCCATAATTGAAATTATGGATCTTTCCATAAGAGTATTTTTATTTGGGTATATCTTGTCAATTTGACTGATAGTCAACACATAATCTATACTCACATGTGTAAATGGATTTACTGGAATCTTTTCCAAACCATATGGATCATTAACTTTGGTAATCTCTTTTGTTGTGGATTTCTCCCTTCCCTTCATGTGATAGAATTCCGCCTCAATGTATTGAGACTCAAATGTCTTGAATGGGGATTTATCACCATATAATGTCCCAACTTGACCATCGAAACAATATTTTAGACATTGATGGTATGATGAAGGGATAGCCGCATATTGATGTAGTCAGGGTCTTCCAAGCAAGATGTTGAAAGCTGAGTCTTGATCAACAACCATGAAATCTGAATTGGATACAAGATCTCCAAACTGAGTTCTGAGTGTAACTTCACCCAGTGGTTCTGGTTCATTTTTATCATTTCCTTGTAACATCATGGTAGAAGGAGATAAATCAGATTCTGTGAGGCCCAATCGACGAAGTGTACGAATGGGTATGAGGTTGACTCCTGAACCATTGTCAATGAAATCTCTTTGGACGTCTACACCATTGACCTTGCCAGATAAGTACAATGGTCTAATATTCCCATTCACAACATCATCTTTATCTTCATCAGTGAAAGATATCACTGCATGGAATTACGCAGGATTATTCTCTATGTGATAGACTTCAGCTGCAGCAATTTCAGTTTCAAACTCCTGAGGACTTGAAAAAGCATCGATGAGTGCCTCCCGAAGATCTTTTGACAAATTCAAAGCATCCATAATTGATAACTTGGCTGGTAATTGGGCCAAGTGTTTCAATACATCAGAATTTTGATCCAGAGGTCTACGTTTCTTAACAGGAACATGTGGTTTAGCAGGTGCCTTGGAATCAGATGCTTTGGAAGTTGATGCATCTTGTATTGGGATAGGAGTTGTCAATATTCCTGGTTTTGGAAGATTAGATTGATTAGATACATTCACTTTCTGAGAGGAAGAATATGGAACCTTCAACCGATCTTCCAGAATAACTGTGCCAGGACTGAATTTTCTATTGGTAGAAGAACTTTCTTGTTCTTTCTAAGCTCGCTGAAGGGCTCTACCACGAGTTTCTGCTGCGTACACAGTTCTAGCAGGGGAAAAATTGGAATAGTGGATTTTTAAAGATCCACGTCTTCCCCTATATCCTGAGCCACTGGAACTTCATCTAATTCCTTTGTTTGATACAGGTAATTCAGGCTCATTGAAATTGAAACAGCAACTGGCATAGGGATCTGTTAATTGAATCATATTAACAGAACCAAAAATCAACTCTTCATTCGATGAAGACTCTGCCAGATTAGCCTGATTAGACTGTGTCGTTTGGTGGGACGGTGCATGTTTCTTGGAAGTATATGGCATGAAGTAGACCAGAGTCAAAGAAAACTTAGGCCTTGACACATACTCATCTTCTTCTGATTGTTCCTCCTTCTTGGAATTATGCCGCCCTTTTGAGGATTGGCCCTCTGAAGAGGATTTTGATGCGGTATTCATGGCAGAAGGTACAATTGGTTTCTTCAATTGTTTTTGCAAAATATCATGAGTTTAGTTGATCATCTTTCTGACCATCCAATCATCATATTTTTGTGCATTTTTGCTTTTGACTTCTTGCCATTCGCCTTCCTCCTCTGGAACTGTAGCAGTAACACATGCTACCTGGGCTGAAGAGCCTTTCAGTTTGACTTGTCCTGAGACGGCCATCTTTTGTAGGAGGTATTTGAAGACAAAACACTCCTAGATGGGATGCCCCAGCATTTGATGAAAGGGGAAATATTTGGGACGGTCTTCATCTCCTTCATTTTTTGGCCTATTGGGCCTTGGCAACTGAACCAAATTATTCTCCAGAGCCGAAAAGAAGTAACCAGGAACTTGTTCATTTAGGAAAGAGTATGTTTTGCTTTTCATATCCTCAAATTGTTTCCGTATTTGATCTCTTTGATCATATTGACAAAATAGCCTTTGTTGTTGGTGCTCAGAAGGTGGATCCCTTCGAGAAGATGAAGGTTTTGAAGTTGAATCAGGTACAGGTGCTTGTTTAAGCATAACTGTAGCAGTTTCTGCTTTACCCATTCTCCTTCCTAGAGCTAATGGAATTACACAAGATTTAGCCTTAGTCTGTATAAGAGAATCTTCAATCTGTTGAGCGATTGAAGTAAGGTCTTGAAACCCTCCTGTGTATTTCATAGGGATCAGTGGTGTGTGTAATTCGTCACATAGATTTGCCACACAGATTGGAAACAGTTCCTCTTGAGGGAGTGCTAAGCTCAGGGAATATGTTAATCCCTTCCAGTGAGCAATGAAATCAGAGACTCTTTCATTATCTCTTTTCTTACAGTTTTTAAGACCAGAAACTGTTGTTTTTGGAAAAGTTGAGATGAATTGAAGAAGAAATCATTGACGGAGATCTTCCCATCTGGTAATTGACTGGGATTTCATGATTGTATACCAGAAAAAAGCTAGTCCTTGCAAGGTTTGCATGAAGCATCTGAGTTTCACTGCTTCTTACTGCTCTAGAGTTCCCATCATAGGATCATAACAAGACACGTAATGCACCAAATGTTGTTCAGGATCGACTGATCCATTGAAAATAAGGAATACAGGATTCCCAAAATTTGATGGTGGAGAGATTGAATCTACCCATTCAGGGTAAGCTTTCTTTTTCGGTTGAACCTGCGCCCACTTCCCTTCCATAGTCTCTAACCGAGCTGTTAATGACTCAATGGTAGTTATTAACTTTTGAGAAATATCTGGTTGAACTTGGACTTGGGAAGGTTCAATGACTGGAGTTTGAACAGGTATGGCAGCTGGTACTGCAACTGATGGTAGCACTTCCAATTGTTGTTGCATTTGACCCTTAGGATTAGACCTGTGAGGGTGTACTGATAAAGGAGGATATTCTTGATCCATCTTAGTAGCTGAAACAAACTCCCTTGGCTCACTAACTCCAGTACGCTTAGGAGGAAGACTACCCGGAAGTAGTTCTGCATTCATCCTCCTCAATTCCTTCATTTCTTCCTCCTGTTGCGCAAATCTTTGCTCTAGTGAGAGCAATTGGCCTTCTCCAGAGGAAGGATATGTAACCTGATTCTTTCCCTTCCCCTTGTTTGATCCCTTTCAGAGAGGGGGAAGTGAGTTATTTGAAGGAACACCCAGATTTTGGGTAAACCTTTGATTTCGTGTACGCACACCTTCTTCATTTGTGTCTATGCGTACAAATTTCTGAGCAGGAACCTCTTCATTTGAGTCCCCCGATTGAGCCTCATTTGGTGGATCAGCAACAACGACATTGAAGACATTTATTGATGCATAACGCATCGTATCCTTTATATCAGAATTTCTGTGATATTGTCTTCTTCCATGTCTTTGATGGGACATTGCCTTTTTTTGATTCGATCCCTCAGGAACTTCTTGAAGAACTGTAATTTGGAAGGAATATCCTGATAATTTGGCTCTTCGTTCCTCCTGTGGATTCTTCCCCAATCGAGAGAAGATCGACCTTCACTGAGGAGGGGATTTATGATTTGAAAAAGTCCCCAGTCTGGTGGACTAGGGCTGTTCCAGCTATCTTTTCTCAACTCCTCGAATCATATTTGTTGATTTTGAGGGTTGGTTTAAAAGATTCCCCAGTCTAGCAAGCTGGGGTGGATCTTGACATACTATGTCTGAGACTTTCTTAAAATCTCTCCTGATCTTGCGGACCTTAGTCCGAAAATTAGTTGGATGCATCAACCTGTATCCACTTTTATCACCTGGATCGAAATACCGTTGGATGATTTCTGACACTTCTATCACTTGATGATGTGCTTTCTCCATACGAGAGGCCTGTTCAATATTCTTGTTTGCTTGATACAGGAGTAATTCAACAACTTGTTCTCTGTATTCTTGATTTTGAGAAGAACTAGTTGAGGTCTGTTCTTGATCAAGCTTTTGATTATAAACAAAACCCATTGATTGTGGCCGACCACGGGCAATAACATTGCATGAGACCATTTTCGACGGGCTTTGCTGACTGGAGAGAACAGTGAAATGTAGTGCTCCATGAACACCCCATCCTCTGACATGAATACCAGATGTGGAATTGGAAATTAACTGGCGCAATCTTCTTAGTGCACTAAGGCATGAATGTTAAAGGGCTCTCTGCTGCTTTTCAGCCTTCGGATATCGAGAGACTGATAGAGATTCCAAATCAATCTGACGTTGTAACCCTTCTATTATCTTAAGATGATTTTCATATTCATCATAAGATAATACTTTATTTTTTAACTGATAAAGAGTTTTTCATATGTTGAGACGAATATCATGAATCCCATCTTCCGTCAACATCTCTGTAATGTCATACTGAGAGTCATCCAGAGGTCAAAACATTACTGGCACTTCACCCTTCACCAATTGTTTTCTCATGTTTATTATTTCCTCTTTATCATTAAATGAAGATTATTCTACCTGATTTGACCAGAGTTGGTGCTTCCTTGTTGCTTCATCGGATTCAACAAGATTGGTAGAGAAATCACTGATCAAACTAGAAGATGCATGACTTAGGGGTGGTTTGGAGAATGACCTACACCCTAGGCTATCTTCTGATTGAGAATTTATTTCACCTACTAGCGATGAAGCATCAGACATGACTGGTTTCGCATTTGCAATTGCCTCAAGATAAGAGGGATTTCTCAGCACTACATTGTCCACTAGAGCATTTTTCGGGAAATGTGCATCACTACTGTAGAGAGGAATTTCACAAAAAAATTCATCATCATGGGGAGGACCACCATGGTGGGTTGCAGTAAAAGATGAGATCTCTTGCTCCTTGGTCTTCTGACCACACAGAGGGTTTCTGTGGCTCCCATCTGAAGATGAAACTTTGAGATCGACTGAATTGTCATGAAGCAAGCCTTCATGAGGAAGTTTCTATTGAAGACCTTCAGAATTAATGTTCCCACTATTGGGAAATGAGGTATTAGAATCTTGAATTCCAACAGATAACTGTCTGAGGGCTTCAAGAACTCCAGCATCAAGTAAGGCCTTGTTACAGACTGGATCTTGATCTCCTGACTGTGTTGGGAGGGTCTGCTTCTTAGAAACCTTCTTACTCGCCTTGGAAACCACTTGTTGATGAAATTGGATGCTCTGAGCAGGTGTATGTGCCTGATCAGGAGAGATGGCCAGGGTAGGCTGATGATCTCCACTCAAATCAAGTGTATGTGCCTGACTTGGTTGTCCATATGATATGGGGGAGTATGCCCCACAACCCTCTTGGACAGGAACAGATTTGTGTGTTTGTTCTGGAATGAACTGTTGATGTGTCACTCCACTGGTAGGGATAAATTTATATGTCTTTCCCTGAGATGCTGCTGAATCTGTTATAATATCCTGGAAATCATCCAGAATATGAGTAGATATTTGCTTCTGCTCTTTCACAATTGATAAAATATGCTTGGTGACTTCAGATGCCTGAACGGGAATATACATCCATTTCGTGCATGGAGTAGGTGTATGTGCCTGCTCCAGTCCTCCTTTTCCTATCAGTTAATCCTGACAGTACTCAAGTGTGGGGGCAGAGAGTTGAGTCTACCTCCTGTTTGTCGCCAGAGCTTTCTGACTTACTTCTCTGTGTGTTACCAAGCGATACTGTTGGTAGGCTTGATTAATACTAGCAGGTGTATGTGCCCATTGATTTTACTTCACCGAATGTGTTTGACGAGATCCATTATATGTAGTCAGACGAGTCTGCTGACTAGCTGATGATGTATAAACAGGTATATATTCCTGCCTATTGTACTCTGCCAGAATTGTCTGGAAGGATTGGCGTGATGCTGCCAAACAAGTCTGCTGGACATCGGAATTAAAATGGGTAGGTGTGTGTGCCCGCTCATTTCTTTCCACCAAGTTGGGTTGGTGTAATTCTCTGAAAATGGCAGAGATGAGAACCTGCTCACTGTTAACCGGATTTTGCCTCTGGCGATTCATCTTGCCTGCTCGGGTTCGAGGAACCTGAGTCGAACGCCTGGATTTGACAGCCTAATCATGTTTAGGGCGCACTGCTGCACGAATCTGACGGCGATGGTTTATGGGAGCCCTCGGGAAGGACTCTTGTCTCTTTGAATTAAGGCCCTGAGGGACCTGGTCATTCACCTCTCCAGAATAAGGGAGCGAATGGTGATTTCGTTCTGGGGATAACGACCCGAAACGGTTAGAGAAAGTGGTTAGCACCGCCTACTTCTTGATCATTGATCATCGCTGTCCGGATGAACCGGGTGAATTGTTCACTTGGAGGGCTTGTCGGGCAGTCTCCAGAGTTTGAATAGTACCTTTTTGACGGTACTCCTTAACCAGCGCATTTGATACCCAGTGTTGAAGACGCTGAGTAGGTGATGTCATCCTCAGAGCGAATGATGATCCAGTAGGAGTAGCAGCAGTAGCATTTATAGTAGAGGTTTTCATATCAGATGTATTCATAAATGTGAACTTAAGAGAAGCCATTCTGAAAATGCAGAAGATCTTGGAAAAGAGTGCTTGTTTGATGTAACAGGTGTAATCAAGATAAATTCAGCCACTACATCTTTTGGATGAGCTCATATGTCAATGATTTTTTTTGTTGGCCCTCTCATTGAGTTTTAAATAGGGGCCTAAAATATAAGTAAAACATCATTTTAAATTGGTTAAGGATTCACGTCGGGTTCACCAATTTTTTTTTCCCTATAGAATCGGGGATGACCTCTTTGATTGAAGGTTCAAACATTCCAATCGGTTTCTAATGGGTTTGTTCGTAGAACTGGAAATATCCAATGATTCCATATCCATTTGGACCTACTTTCCAAAGGTAGGTGCTCATTAGTTTTGGACTGATGAGGCTTAGGAATTTTCATTGGTCAAGAGTATGGGAGGTTGGACTCATCACACCTTTTTTAGGGGAATTATTGTCTACTCCGGGACTCTCTTTATAGATTTAAGTTATGTTCGGGAATCCTTATTACATTACCAAATATTAAATGAGCTTTCCTTTATTCTAAAAATCAATGATTGATATGTAAGAAATTCATAGTATCTTTTATATGTATTCGAGGTTCTTCATCGATGAAGAATCATCTGTATTTGTTAGAGATTCATAGTTGATGGTATCCTTAAAATACGTAAAAGTCTCTTGGTCATTATGATGACCATATTGGTTTTAAATCCACTCAGTGGACACTTGAAGTTTATTTTCATTTATGAGGACATGTATTATTTCAGAATTGGGATCGTACCGGCTGATGGGATACCTACGTATCCTTTGTTTTGGAAAAGGAATCAGAACCCACGTAGTTCGAATAAGGGATTATGATGTTTATGATTGATGGCTCAAAGAAAGATGTCATAATTACTTTTACACTCTAAGCTCACGTGATTCATGGTCGGTGCGAGAAACAAGAGGTATTGGTAAAACCATACAATTGTGCCATGAAAGGTGAAATCATAAGAAATGATGTGGGTCTTATGTATGTATGACTCCCAAAATAGATGAGGATTAATATTTACTTCAGGGAAGAAATCTAGGAACAGGGTCCATAAAGGTATATGTACTTTATGGAGATTTGGATACTCTAATCTTGGGACTTACTCCTAAGGAATATGCCCAAGTTAGGAGGGGACTTATGATTGGGTTTTATTCCTGAGAAGGAAGCCCAGATCAAAAGGAAATTAAGACTGTGGCTTACTCCTGAAAAGGAGTCCCAGGTTAAAGGGATTTGAAAATTAAAGGGACTTGGGGCTTACTCCTAAAGAGGAGGCCCATATTTGAGACTGGGACTTACTCCTGAAAAGGAGGCCCAGGTTAAGGGAATTATGGTTGGGGCTTACTCCTGAGGAGGATGCCCATATTTGAGACTTTAAGACTAGGTCTTACTCTTAAGTAGGATTCCCAGATTAGGGGACTTGGGGATTACTCCTAAAGAGGATGCCCACAGTAATGAGAATTTTTACTGGGGATTACTCCTGAAAAGGAGGCCCAGGTTAAAGGAATTATGTTTTGGGGCTTACTCCTGAGGAGGATGCCCCTAATTTGGGGAATTATGACTGGGGATTACTCCTGAAAAAGAGGCCCAGGTTAGGGGATCTGGGGTTTACTCCTGAAAAGGAGGCCCAGATTTGAGAATTATGACTCGGGATTATTCCTGAAAAGGAACCCCATATTAATGATTCTCTCATCTTTAAAGGATGAGGTTGAATGAATGAAATCTCATTCTTTAGTGACATAAAGATGTATAAATCACTAGATTTTGAGATATGTTCCACGGAGTTCCTTTCAAATAAGGAAGCCAAATCAAGAAATCATGCCATAAATGGATTTGAAGAGTGTCTTGAAGACTGAATCATGAATAAGAGAGGTGGAATGACATAAGAGGGGTGAAATGGGCAGGAAAGGCACCCAAAAAGGTATGGGTGCGCAAGTCCTAGCAGGCGTGCAGGTACTGCGTGGGCGCGCATGTCCTGGTCGTGTAGGTATACCTGCACGACACATGGGTACTTGCACGATTTTCATCCCTTAGAGTAATATTTGGGCGATCTTTGATCAGAGCATTTGGAATCGTCCCTAGAGGCTTTCTATAAGATGGTGCGCAAGTTCTGATGAATAAGTAGGGCGGTGTGCAAGTGTGTTCATTTCCCTTAAGGGTAAAACACTTAGGCGCGCCAGTGTTAGTAAATTCTAACACTTAGACCTTACTCCTCTAGTTTAGACCTTCCATTCTAGGTAAAGAATTACCTTATAAGAGTTCGGAAGACCTGAAGAAGAGACTTGGTCGTTCAGAGCTCTATATGTGAATTCTGGAAAAATTCCTCTTCAAATGGCGGGCCCACAGGGTCTATTTATAGGCTGGAGAAGACCCCGGGCGGTTATCCTTTAGGGCGCGCAAGTCACTTGTGTGACCATTAGGTGGCGCACAAGTATACTTGCGCGACAGTGAGGGAACTTGCGTGACCCTTGTGCATTTAAAGCCTTGTTCATGCCTTTGTCTATTTTTGATGATTTCTTCAAAGGATGAATCAATTTGTGCTAAGTCATTTCCCTTTCCATTCCTTTAGACAATGTGACGAAAAATGAGCGTCAACAAGTTTAAATAGGAATGAGTTTTTTATTTAAAAACTACCGCAAATCTCTTTACACACAACAAAACATGCACATATTTTTTAAAAATCACTTTACTTCAAAGTATTTATCACTAAAACCATAAAAACTAAAAAACTCCAGCATAGCTAGTTTTTTTTAGAAAACCAACTCATTTCAAAATCTATTTACTAAATAGTTGTCCTCATATTTCTCAAAAACTCAAAAATTCAAAAACAATAACATAAATGTCATTCCACCACATGGTTTTCCTCTTCAAAAATAGGTTTTTCTCAAAAATACCAAAACCCCCAAAAACCACTGACCTGTGTAAGACTAAACAATAATAATACCAAAAATTCCCTCAGATCCATATTAATCTAATATCCCCTTAAAATTAATTCAATAAAACATTGAATATATTATTTGTTTCTTTAATTATTTATAAATTTCATCAAAGAAATATATTAAACAACACCCCCCATAAACACTTGTATCATAACCTAAGAATTTCATTATCATGTTTATTAAACAACTTTCTAGATCTTGGTTGATCCCTATGAAACTTTCCAAGTCTCATATACCCCACATTCAAATTCTCAGTCCAACAACTCACTCGTACCAAGAGTTACTAATCCCGAATAATGGACATCCCCTTGAAACTTGGTTTTTAACTGAATCTATATTGTAAAGAAATACTTTCATTCTATGAAATAAGCCTCAACATATTATATCCAACTCTAACTAACTTTATACAAACCCAAAACATTATTTGACACCACTTTTTTATGCCCTAACCCCGATTTTCATAAAAAAAAACATGAGACAGTGATTCCATGTGACCTCGGGCATGCCTTCTCAACTATCAATGAGGGATAAAAAAGGTTATAGAGAGACTATGACCTCAAAATCAAACGCATGTGGCCATTCCTAAATCAGATAAAAAAATTCATTGGTCATCCATATAGTGGAAAAATACAAAAATAATATTAAAGAAAATATATATATATAAGATGGTATCCCATGATCTAGAATATAAAGTAGTAATGGTTCACATGATGGATCAAGATAAAACATTATAGTAATATAATGAAATACATAATAGGTGAAAAATAAAACATAATTCATAGTAAAAACCTACTATCACACTAAATGATACATGTACAAAGAAAATATAAAAGTAAATATATAATGGAATTCAACCTAAATTGCATGTATAACTCATGATAAATAATTTAATTTGATATGATACTTATCTTGAGCCATGTGTCTTACTCTAAGATAAATCCTACTCCTAAAAGAAAAAATTAAGGAATTCCCATCTATATTAAAACCAATGGCATGTGCATGGTTAAGGGGTGAGTCCAACTATCCATTAGGATTCACCCGTTCTCTTTAAAACACTGAGTCTTTTTTTTTTTGATCAAGTGGGTGTATATAAAAATCTTGGGAGAGTAAAATATGTGATATATGAAACTCACCCAACTAGAAACAAAACATATAGAGTACATCAAAACCATACTTATTACAATATGACAAGAAGAGGAATTCACCCCAAATACTCATACTCAAACTACCCAAACCCTTTGTAAAGACCCAATTCCATGTATATACCCTCATGAAAAAATATGGTATAACACACTTCAACTCTTATCTCAATAGATGTAACCATAGTAAGATCTCACTGGTATCTATAAACTTACTCAACCAAGCCCCAAATAACACATCAGTTGTCTCAATACCCATCAATAACCAAACCACAAAATTTATTTGGAAATAATGTTCATATGAAAATAATGTAATGGGAAAAAAATGGGCCATCCATCAATCATATCTAAATAATAATATTTAGATAAAAAATATAAAAAATAAAGAAGGTTCCCAACTGCATGAAATAATAATCCCATCTCTTATACCCTGATCCATCTCATCTCACTCATCCTCACTAGAACTATCTTCCAGATAACCCATTGATCATCTCGGTATCGATTCCAAATATTAAAATCCATAATAGGGGCTATCTCCCACAACACAATAATCTAACTTCAGTTTCACATTGATTAATCATATCACTCATCAAAACCATCATCAACAATTAACAAGTGTGTTCCATGTACATGGTCTAATTTCTTGTGGTTCCTTGGGAATATTGGGTTTAGATCTCTCCCATGCAACCTATCATCACCTCCTAAGGGTTAGCCACCATCCCTCTTAGTTCCTCATCATTAATCTCTCAAAATTTGGATTCCAAAGTGTAGTATCGCATCTAAATATATCTATATCTCAACTAGGAAAAAAACAACATATACATCCTTGAAAAAAGAAAAAACACATGATCTTCAAGAAAAATATTTATCTATAAGGTTATCCCAGACACCATCTCTCATGGTATCGAACACTCCGTTAAGATTTCTCACACACGGGCCATATCGTCTCTCATACTACATGTCCAATGACCTTATCTCATAAAAATTAATTATATAGAATCAATTGGGATGGAAAATCTCTATCCAAATATCAATGGAATAGAGGATATTCTATGAATCACCTAAACTAATATTTGGAACCATACTATGAATCTTTATTCCACTAGTTCTACCTCCCAAAATCCTAATATAATCCATCACTCTAAGATCCAAGGATTTACTTTTAACTCATATACTCTGGCCAAACACAAGGCTTCCTATTAAGGAACTAAGGAGGAAAACCAATATCAGCAGAATTATAACAACTATATAAAGGCCAAAAGTGAATAAATCATCCCTCACTTGATCCACCACAATATATCGCATATATATAAAGGGTATTTTAAGGTCCCTATAGACCTACTCTAAAAGGAAACTCAACCAACGTTTAAACTGATCTAACCAAATCATCACCCAAGAGAACATTCCTTATATGGATAATATATTATCATGAATTACCATGAACCTATAGGTAACTTGCTAATAAACCATATTAAAGAATCACATACCCAAGTGTAAAATATTTATAGAATAGAGAATCACCCACACAAGGCCAAAAAGACTAAGAATGTTTTAAATAGTCCATGTATATTCCTTTTAAAACTAATTCAAATACCTCTTTTACAAAACCATTTAAAAAAACATCACATGCCATATTTACTCACCCTATACCCTTGGATAAAATACCAAAAACAATTCTTGGAAAACCACTAATTTTTTTTGAAATATCATTTCAAAACCATTCCTTTAAATCACTATTTCCCTTTAAAATTTATCTTTAAAACTATGCTCAATTTTAAATCACTTAAAAAGGAAGAATCATTTAAATTAAAAATTCAATTAATTCCACCAAAAAAAGATAAAATGGACCACTAAAACTTATTCAAACAAGGTACCACCAATGAACTATTTATAAATATATACAATCCCTATTGATTATTAGGTTAATGCAAACCCATACCATTTTTTGGAGTGATAAATCACATGGTCATTACATATACCAATAATGATAATAATTATCATGAATACATGATATGATCTAATTAACAAATATATTCCATAATATAAAGTAAAAATACCCTAAATGGTGGTCCATAATAATTATCCATGTTCATATATACCTTCACTTAGGATGTGATCACCTATATAATCCATAAATACCATCTAATTAATATACCAATCATTTAAATTATAATTATAAATATATAATAAATTATTCCAAGCTCTCAAAGTTTAATGATAGTGCTAAAAAATCAATCAATAGGGTACAGTCCATTCCTAAAATGCACATGATCCTAATACAAACAAAATCCTATATTTTCTAGCTTAAATGAATAACCAGTTTCACACAAAATCACCAAACTCTAAAGAATACTCACCAAGTGATATACCTTAACTCAAATGGTTTGAAAGGATAACACACATTCCTTCACATACCTCCTCTACACATCACCCATAAAATCCCCATTATCTTGGAGAAATTTTATCATGTTTCATGGGAATCTCATGTAAAAAACCTAAAAAACACCAAACTAAAATAAAATAAAAGGAAGGTGAATGGGGAAAGGAAGAACTATAAGAAAAACTGCCTAAATCCACAATGAAAAATTCCTTTGAAAACACCTCTAATCAAAGAATACTCATCAGGGGTTAAGGGAGAGTGAATTAGGGGGAGGTTAGCCAAATAGCCTCCCTTGGAAACCCCTTAAACTAAGAAATGAAAGGGGTTGACCATCAAATGATGGTTTTTTCCGATATAAAAAAATGGTGTAAAACCCCACCAAGTGCCTAGTATTCCCTCAACAAGTACCTTGGGACTCTATCAGGTATTTGGTGTAAGGAACCAGCCACCCGGTGGCCCATCCATGATCAAAAAAACCCATTTACCTCCACCAGGTACCTGGTGTCATCCAACAGACTACCAAGTAGCCTACATCTACCATCTCCTCACCATTTTTCCTCAACCAACACCTAAGTACTCACATAAAATATTTTTACTCTAAAATAAAACCCCCAAAAAATATCTTAAACATTCTAAACATGTTCAAAACACCTCTTTATCAATAAAAATACAAAAAATTAAATTTACCCACCAACCAAATCAATGGGAATCCAACCCTTCCTTAAGTTCAATTGAACGAAAATTTTTGGTTTGTTATTGTAAATAACAGACCTAGACCAAGGATATTACATGATGTTCCCCATGTGAAAACATGTCATGTGATATTTAAGGTTTATGGAAATTATATTTTCCATACAGAAACAGAACACAACATTTATATGAATGACTATACACCATGTAATTAGAATCCTCTCACCATATCCATTAGTCCTCTTTTGATTCTCTCTATAGCCTCCAAATCTAGTCTTGCCTTCACCATTTACCATTATTGATTCCCCTAGGGTCACCACCATGCCTATTTAGAGTGTTGTTTCATCATTCATCATATTTTCACTTCTAGGACAAGTATACATGCATGAACCACCATTCCCCATCAAACCCACTATGTCAACCACATGTAGATTCATGACTACCATATGAGAGTTAAACCTTCTTCAACTCCAAACTGTCTATTTTATCAACTCAATTTTTATCATCAAAATGCTATCTATTGTGGAATGAAAAAAAATTACTCTTTACAAGAGGGAAAAAAATTTAGGCGACTGAGGGAAACAAAGGATATACAATTTTGGCCACCTGAAAATTCATTCAAAACACATTGGTCAGTGAAATATAAGAATTTAGGAATTCAGAATGATATTCCTAGAATAAATAAAAAAATAAATTTAACACATCGAGAATATTTCATGAAAATATAATCGATATCCACCATAACTCAATGGTATGAATAAATCAAGAACTTGTCCCACTAACCCAAGAATTAATTCACAATATTCCAAAGATGGTTGAATAATTTGAATTCAATAATTATAAATCAAATCACATAAGGATGAGAAAATGAAAATAACAAAGTGTCATACCTCATGGTTGATTATTGATGATTCAATGGTTCTTTCCCAATATTAAGAATTCATCATTACCATAAGGAACAAAGTTTCCAATATAGATCTAGGGATTAGGAATGACAATGACGTTTAATCTCTTATCAAGAGTTATTAGTCTCATATGTATAATATATGAATTAGATCAACCAAAAAAATTAAACAATTACTCAAAAAGGCTTGCCTCCCGTGATTCTCCACCTGTTCCCAGACCCCGTTTCTTGTGTCTCTGAGGGAGTTGGGCTTCATCCCCTACTCGATTTCACCTTCTGGCACAGCTCCTTCCACCCACGGGGTCTTACATTACTTCCTATCAATTTCATCATTTTTCGGTGATAGATCTATGATAGGGAGGGCAGTTTCATATTACAAACATCTCAAGCTACACCAACAATTCTGACCTGAGAGTTCTTAGTCTCGAGACCTTTACCAATTTCCAAGGAATTCATAACCCTAATCACAAATCCCTTTTAGCTTTTTGACCCAGGTGATCATTATCTCGATTCTTTAACCTGAGTTCAAGGAATACCTTACCCTAATTTCCTTTTGTATCAGCTTCGTGAAGATAGGCGATGGATTAGGGGTGGGTTTCTGTTTCCATGTTTGTGTGAATTTTCCACCCCATAGTGGTTTGATTCGCACAGCACCTTCCACAAAGTTTCATCGCGTTTGAGCACCCACGAAGTGGCCTCCATGAAGTGTCTGATATATGTGGTATCAGCATGAAGCCTCAGCCATGTTGCATATCCGCGATGTTTCTACCAAGGGTTGTTTCCCCGTGATGACTTGGCGGGCGTAGTGAAATCGCGAAGTTGTTGATTTGCGAAACACATGTTGCAAAGGTCTGAGGCATTGTGAGATCGCGAAGTGGTTGATTCGCGAAGAACTTTCCGTGAACATCTTAGGTGTTGTGTGATCTCAAAGTTTCTGATTCTGGATGTTCCTTCGCAAAGCATCAGCTGCGTTGTGAAGCTGTGAAGGTCCTACCGTGGGGTGTTGCTCTGCGAAGACTGGGGGGCGCGATGCGGGTTTCTTGGGCGTGACCAATTAGGAGGAAGAGATGATCGTGAAGGCTGTAGTTCTTGTCTCAGTTGGGTGGACCATGTAAGGGGTCAAGAAGAGGTATCCAGTCCAGGGACCTTCTTATTGGACCGGGCCTTGTTTGAAGTGAGGGTGGACTGGGGATTTCCAGGGCGCCAGCCCTTAAGAAGGATAGTGAATTCCACTTTGGATTTTCACTATGGATTCTGACTTAGTCAATCAATGGAAGAGGTTGTCCCTGACGAACAAAGAAAATTCAGCGATCGAGGCATGGAGAAAAAAAGACCCACTCTTGGAAAAATGCATATCACTCCTCGTAGTGGGAAAGTTCATAGAAAACATTTCGGTAAATCAGGGGGCTCTCAAAAATTCTCTATAGAACATCTGGAAACTTGATGCGGGAGTGGTTATTTGGGAAGCGAGGATTAAACGCGTCATCTTTGAGTTCTTTAATGAGAGATATAGGTACAAAATCTTGCGTGGCAGACCGTGGTCCTTCGATAATCAACTCTTCCTCATGGAAGAATTCAAAGGGGGGGATGATATCCAACGAGTGAATTTAACTCGCTCCCCCTTGTGGATATGAATTAAAGGAATCCCATTCCATGCAAGAACGGAACACATCATGAGAGAAATTGGGGACAGTCTAGGCCACTTTCTTGACTGGGATTTCTAAGACCCAATATAATGGGGCCCTGAGGTTCAGATCAAGGTGGAAATTGAGGTGTCAGAGCCCCTAATTAGGGGAATGTTCATGAAAATACAAGACGCCAACACTTGGATATCATTCGAGTTAGAGAAACTCCCAATATTCTTCTTTTTTTGTGGATTTCTTGTCCATCTGTAAAGAACGTGCACCACAAAACATAAGAGTGGCTCACATAACATCATCCTCCAATATAGCCTTGACTCTATGCCAAAACAAATAAATATGCTTTCATCCCTGAGATGGAAAAACAAAAGGACCGTGACCGTCTCACGTTAGCACATACCAGTCAGGCGAAACCCACACATGGAAAATCCCTTATGATTGGACTATTGGATTTCCCTAATGTTGACTATCCCACTTAGAGAGAATCTGGAGTTCATCCTAACCCCCTGAAGTACGATACTCAAACATCCACAAGGTCGGTGACGAAGCAAAAAAGAACCACCGATACAATGCTCAAATCCAATTCCAGTGTACATCGAACCACCAGATCCGGAACCTAACCCACAATCATCCGTAATAGGCATTACAACAATGGAGGCCCATGGAATGACGGTAACTCCAATGTTGGGCCCAATCACCCGTCTAATGTGAAAAAGGGTGCAACGAGGATAAAGTGATGGTCACATGGAACACCTTAACCCCAGGGTCAAGAAAAGAAAAAATGAAACATGCCAATCAGGGAGGAACCTCACGAAAATATGGAAAACAACAAGTGGGGAAACAAGTCCGGAGGAACCCAAGGCGGCGGTGGGCGAGACCTAGCCCCACCTAGAGAAATTATTGTGTTATGCTGGAACTGTTGTGGGATTGGAAACCCACGAACGGTTCGCATGCTTCAGCACAATTGCGCTCAAATTCGCCCTGATATGGTTTTTCTGTCTGAAACCATACTAGAAAACAAGGACACCAATGGTATTTCTCTAAAGTGCGTCTTCCAAGGCTGCTTTCTGGTGCCCAGACAAGGCCATTCTGGGGGCCTCTATCTCTTTTGGAAGGAAAATATTGACATAAAAAAATTTTCCTTCTCCATGCACCATGTAGCAGTGATTATTCAAACTGAATTTCACCCACCCTAGAATTTTGTGGGATTCTATGGCTGGCCATCCCATAATGATAAGGTGAAGTCATGGGATCTTCTATGTAAGCTGCGACATGACTTACTGAGACCTATTCTCTTCGGAGCTGATTTAAATGATATTATGTTCCATAAGGAAAAGAGAGGTGGAATCATCTGACACTCATCTTCGATGTCAAACTTCAAGAAGATGGTCACTAGGGAGAACCTGGTCGATCTAGGGTATACAGGTAATCCTTTTACATGGTTTTGTGACAATACTAAAGGCACCCGCATCACTGAGCATCTTTATAGATTTCTGGGTTCTACTGATTGGATTAATATGTTCAACAAGTTTCATATAGTCTACATGGCCCTTAACTGTTTGGACCACTGCCCAATTGTCATTGATTGTACGCAAGGCGAACAAAATAGACAACTCAGTAGACCCTTCATATTTGAGAGCTTCTGGTCAAAAGACCAGGAATGCGAAGAGGTGGTCTGATCAAGTTGGAAGCGTTCTCATGATGATGTTGGCCTCAATATCCAACAGGTTGCATCCGGTCTGAGATCTTGGAGCAACAATAAATTCCACCACCCTGATAGGCATTGTGATGTCCTTGAAAAGAAGTTGCACAAATTACTTAGGCAACCCCCATCCAATGGAAACCTCTCCAGGATTGGTTCCACTCAAAGAGAGCTGGATGGGGCCCTGTGCATTCAGGAAAGCTTCTGGGCTATGAGGGCACGGGACATCCACACTAAAGAGGGCAACACTAATACAAGGTATTTCCACCTGAAAGCATCAGCTAGGCATCAGAAAAATTCTATCATGAGTATATCACAACCTGATGGAAGCAGAGTTTCTAACACCAGTGGTATTCACAAATCCTTGATATGCTATTACCA
Organism: Viscum album; assembly: GCA_963277665.1. Taxonomy (NCBI): domain Eukaryota; kingdom Viridiplantae; phylum Streptophyta; class Magnoliopsida; order Santalales; family Viscaceae; genus Viscum; species Viscum album. The sequence continues at coordinate 366,315,131 of OY728119.1, read as the reverse complement.
GAACCTCTTCTCTATAGGAACTCCTTTCATGTCTGCTGAAGTGGAAGAATACATCAGACCTGTGATCACCGGAGAGATAAATCAGCAGCTTACAAAAGATGTGATGAATAATGAGATACACCTGGATTTGAAACATATCTACCCCACTAAGGACCCAGGACCGGATGGATTCCATGCCTTTTTTTAAACAATAGTGTCACATCATCAGTCTCGACATCTGCAAAATTATAAAAAAATATCTGGGCGGGGAATACAAGCATTTCCTCCATCAACAAAACTATCCTCATCCTCATTCCCATAATCAAGAAACCTCAGGTGATCCCTGATTTTAGACCTATTAGCCTCCGCAATGTCTCTTATAAGATCTTCTCAAAAATCCTTATCAATCAGTTGCGCCCTTGGCTTCCTAATATTATCTCTAAAAACCATATCGCCTTCATGTCCAAGAGACTAATTATTGATAATGCAATTGTGGCCCATGAAGTGTTCCACTCTATGAAAATGATTTCCACCACGAAAATAGGAACCATGGCCTGGAAACTGAATATGACAAAAGCCTATGATAAAGTGTAATGGCAGTTCCTAAGAGCTGTGATGCTGAAAATGGGATTTTTCACTAAATGGACAGATATTGTCAGGCACTACATCTTGATCGTCTCCTTCAGAATCAAGGTAAATGGGGATCTCACCTGAGGATTCGCCCCAACTCGGGGCCTGCGCCAGGGAGATCTCCTTTCCCCATTTCTCTTCATCTTGGTGGCTAATGTTTTTTCTAACCTTATTTCCAGGGCTACATGATCTAAGTCTATTCATGGGGAAAAGTTCTGCCATGAAATCCCCCAATTGTAACATCTCTTCTTTGCAGATGACTACCTCATTTTCTCCAGAGAAACTATAAATGAATGTCAGGTGATCAGCCATGCGATCCAGCAATATGAGTGGGGATCTGGACAGTCTATCAATCACAAAAAATTGGAAATATTCTTCAGCACAGTGGTGCCTCTTTCCAAGAGAGATTAACTTTGTGCATCTGCAGGCATCCATATGGTCGATAAACACCAGAAGTATCTCTGGCTTCCCACGGTGATTGGCTGGTCCAAAAAATAAATCTTTTCATCTCTGGTGGACAGGATTGAGAAAAAAATTCAAGGCTGGACACCAAACGGCATCTCCAAAGGTGGCAAAGGAACCCTCATTAAAGTCGTCATTCAGTTTTTCCCCAGCTACTTTATGCCACTGTTTAAGCTCCCGGCGGCCATCGTCAATCTGATCCATTCACATACTGCCAACTTCTGGTGGGGAAAAAATGATGGAAGGAATAGACCCCACTGGATGGCCTAAGAGAAACTCTAAAAACCCAAGTCAGATGGAGGGATGGGATTCCAAAATCTTCTTATATTCAATGATGCACTATTTTCCAAGCAAGGATGGCACCTTATTAACCGTCCATCATCTCTCTGTGTGCGGGTACTCCGAGCCAAGTACTTTCCCCACACGAACTTCCATGTTTCCTCTCTTGGCCCCTGACCTAGCTTCCTCTGGAGAATCATTTGGGGGGCTTGAAATCTCCTGGAAAAAGGGTTGGGCTAGAGGATTGGGAATGGATCATCTGTCAACATCTGTACTGGTCCCTGGATAGTCAATAAAGATGGTCGGTGGGCCACATCCCCTGCCCAACCAGGTCTTGAATACTCCACTGTCAACTGCCTCTTTTCAGACCACGGCCCGGGGTGGTGTGTGAAAAATATCCATGAATAGTTTAATGAAAGAGACCAAAGAACTATCCTGAGCATCCCCTGGGTCCCATATGTAGGCCCTGACCATCTTTTATAGACCAATGATATTTCAGGTGATTACACGGTGAGATCTGGGTACAGACTGGATCTTGGTATCCACTCTATCGACCGTGATAAGGGACCCTAGAAAGCACTTTGGAAGCTCAACGTCCCCCAAAAAATATGTCAATTTTGGTGGCAGGTGTTCACGGGCACCCTCCCTACCATGAGCCTTCTCGTTTACTGACATATATCCAGTGCTGAGTCCTACCCTTTCTGCCCGAATATTCCAGAAACTCCTTGGAACGCTATCGTTCACTGCCCGAGAGCTAAGGAAATTTGGAATAAATGGGTCCCGGCTATAGATGCTTTACTGGACATTGCCTCTAACCTCCCTGATCTTCTGATGCGTTGGTGTTCCTCTCTTTCAGAGTCTCTGTCTTTCTATCCCCACAAGACCTCAACTTCAAGGTAGTTGGCAACCTCTTTCTTCCTCAGCAAAGAATCCCTCAACTTCAAGGTAGTCGGCACCTCTGTCTTCCTATCCTCGGAAGTCCTCGAATGTAATCACCAATATTTGGAGTCGCACGAAGCAAGAAACTGAACGAGTGGTTCAGTACGCACAAGGAATGAAAATCCTTCTCTCTCTAGAAATCACCTTAGCAGTGTGTGGTCTCTAGATCGATTAACTTCCCTGTATTCTTGATCTCTTTCAAATGAGCTCCTATTTATAGGCAAGGTCGGCCTCCTTTCCAACGGTCATATTTTCCTAAAAAATCGGAGGGACCTGTACACGTGTAACTTAACCAACGGTAAGTTTATAACAGAATAGATGACATCATTTTATAACAAAACAAGTGTAACAGTATGTACGACATCGTTTTAAGTCTAAATAAAAAGTTCGGAGTAAAGGTTCGGAGTGAATGTTCGGAGTGAGAGAAAAATATTAAAGAGTAGACAGATTATAACAACGTAAGCAAAGTGAAATTTCAGAGTCTAACCAAAAATAATTTTTGGAGTTTAAATAAATTCAGAGTGTATAAAACAAAGATGATCAGATTCTGTTTAATAGGTGAATTCGGAATGAGAATTCGGAATGAGAATTCGGAATGAGAATTTGTCATTAGAATTCGTAATGAGAATTCATCATCAGAATTCGTAATGAGAATTCGTCATCAGAATTCGTAATGAGAATTTATCATCAGAATTCGTAATGAGAATTCGTCATCAAAATTCGTAATGAGAATTTATCATTAGAATTCGTAATGAGAATTCATCATTAGAAATCTTAATGAGAATTCGATGTCGAACTTCATAAGGATTCGTATCCTGAATCTGGAGTAGAACTTAATCAGAGTTTGTATCCGGAATTTGGAATGAAACTTTATTACAGTTCTTATCCAGAATTCGGATCCTAAAACAGAATACTTCATATCAAAGTTTCAAACAATTCCGAGAATATAGAAATGAATTCGAATCTTATACTTAAGAAAAATATAATTGAAAATATGATAAGGATAATTTTTCTTAGAAAAGCGATTTTCTTTATAAAAGTGATTTTCCTTATAAAAGTGATTTTCCTTATAAAATCAATTTTCCTTATAAAAGCGATTTTCCTTATAAAAGCAATTTTCCATATAAAAGCAATTTTCTTAAAGATAAGGTGTTTGTGATTTTCAGAACAAGAAGGAATGGAAAAGTCATAAGGAAAACCTTATTGACTCAACAATCTCCCCCTTTTTTTAAAGCACAAAACATCCTTACGAAAAAGAAATTCTAAGAAGAAAGAAAAACATTAAGGCTTATCTCCCTTTTAAGGATATTGATGAATATGACTAACTCCCCCTTAGGCTTTTAAAATCTAAGGATCGTATTCTAGATTTCCGGAATGACATTTCATTACGAATAATAAAGTCTTCTTTAATGAAAAACTCCCCCTTAGATAAACTCTTATTAGAGTTTGTTTTCTTTCTCACCCTTTGTTAAGATTCTTTTTCCCTTTATTAGGGTTCTTTTCCTTCTCCCACTTTGTGATTTTCAAAAAGAATTCAAGGTAATGGAAAAAAATAACAAAGTACCTGAAAAATTAGTAGCAACAACAAAAGAAATGAGAAAGAAAAAATTTTCATTAAGTTTGAAAGCTTGGAAATAAAGAAATTTAGATACAACAAAAGATCAGATCTGTCTATTTTGGATCTTTTTTCTTCACCATGAGACCCTTAAGAATGGTCTTTATCTTCTTCAAGTCTTTATGGTCTTCCTCGGCTTGCTTCTCTAACACAACAATTCTTGCACTTTGAGCTTCAATATTTTCTTCCTGGTCTTTAATCTTTTCTTCCTAAGCTTTAAACTTTTCTTCCTGAGCCTTCAATTTCTCTTCAAACTCAATCTGATGATCCCTTTCAAACTTCCAATTTTGAGAAACAGAATTCAGCTTCCCATTCAGATCTTTGACTTCTTGAATCTGTAAATTCTTTTCATCTGTCAACTTTTCTTCAAAGGATGAAGTAAGCTCATTTATCTTCCTGTCTTCTGTCTCAAAGGCATCCTTAACATTATCTTGAAATTCATCAAATAGCCTCATCTCTTCCATAGTATTCCTCGACCAACTAGTCATCCTCTTGCAAGATCTTTTGTGGGCTTCATAGCCGACAAAGAAAGTTTTGAACTGAGCCTCAATCTCAACACACTTGTCCATAACCATAGATACAGAGTCTGTTTTCTGATTCAAAGCATGTTGGAGCATCTGGCATCTTGAATCAATACTTGAGAAAGTCGTAATAGTACCTACCAACTTCTTTAAAGACTTAACAACAAAGTCATTTCCCAATAAAGATGACTCTGAATCCGAGACTTTGTTTGGAGAATCTTATTCTTCAAAATGATCAACCTTCTTCTTAGAAGAGTCACCAACTTCCCTTCCCTTTACTACCACTAAGCTCGGGGTATCAAGAACATGTTTCTTTCCCTTGTCCTTTTTCGGAATGGATTCCTGTTCCGGGGTTCTCTTTTCACTATCAGAAACTTGAACAACATTTTCTTCCTCATCAGGAACTTTCTGAGCACCAACCTCTACATTCTCCATTTGAGCAATATCATGTAGAAGTTGTTCTTCCTCTGCATGATAAGCTACTTCTTCTTCTCCTTTATCCACATCCATCGCTGGAGTGACTAACTTAGAAGACTCAGCTTCTGAGGTTTGGAGCGACAAATGTTCCGAAGGTGTCCCCTTATAATCATATACTTGTTTTAAAACATCTCCGTTTTCACCACTTCCTTCAGAAACAACTTCTTATTCTTCCACTTTCTCAATCTGTTCTACTTCCTCAATAGGGTTAGCTAATGCCTCTTCCAGAGCAAAAAAGTTTCTTCCTAGAGTCTCAGCTAGAGATTCCAGAGAAAAAGATCTCAGAACAGGAATATTTGCTGAAACCATCTCATTGAACATCAACAAAGCCTGAGCTACCTCTGCTTCAGACAACTTCTTCTTAAGCTTCTTTTCTTTGACTTGTTTTTTTATCTCATTCGCAGTTCTTTCCTTCAAGGCCTTAGCCTCCGCAGGTTCCAAGCCAAACTGAGGTTCCCCTTGCACTCTCTTCTCTTTGATCTCCCTTCACTTAGCAACTACCTCATCTGGGTAAGCTTTCTTCTTATTTGGTTTTGGAGGTGCGGAATGAACTTCCTTAGACTTGGGATTCTCTGCTTCAACTTCAACTTCTTTAAAATTTCTCTTCCTTACTGGCTTAGAGGATTCTGGATCAGCAACTTTCGGAACCGTTTCTTCTTGAGCAGGTAAATCAATAAACTGACCAGTCTTCTTGTCAAAGGCTACATCCATCCTTTTGAGTGTACCATCACTCACCAGCATAATTTTGCAAACTCTTGGCTTAGACTTGCACGCCTCCTTGAAAGACTCAAGGCATCAAACTATCAACTTTGAGAGGATTTCTGGATACATTATGATCTAAGCTCTTAGATTCCCTTTCATAACATTCTCAAGAGTAATGGGAATGTGATTCATCAGGTTAAACTTCCTTAGATTTATCAGAAAATCTAGAATGTAGATCTCACTCTTCTTCAAACTATCTTTTTCACCCTTTTTCGGTACGATAAGACCTTGTACCCATAATTATAGAATCCGAGAATTTGTAGATAGAGAAGCAATCTTCTGAGCCTTATCATCTAACAGTCCGAGAGTCTCCAAAGACTTTTCCTTGTCGAAGCTTCCCATTGAATCTGGCAAAACATGAGAGATGAACTCAGCTTCTCCCTCATAGGTCAGCCCTACCAAGCTAGCTGCCTTTACACAAGAAAGTTTATAAGTCTTTCCATAAGACTTAAATGAAAACTTCTCCCTGTCATTTTTCTTAAAGAAGGAAACTATCTCATAGAATTCTATAAGAAAATCTGAATAAACTTCATCTTGATTTCCTGGCTTGGACACAGCAATATCTTCCCATCCGTTGAGCTTAATATTCTTGGATATGAGAGAATCGTACTTATTGAAGAAGTTAGGATGAACCAACCTTTCTCTATATACCAACCACTTAGAAATCGGCTTAGAGGAAGACATGTCTTGAGAAGATACTTCCACAGACATTCGGATCTGAAAACCTCTGAGAAGTTCGGAACGGAGAAATCTGAAGTTCAGAACGGCTTTAAAACAGAGAGACAGAGCTTCGAGATGCTGGATCTTGAAAACTGATGTGGGACAACCATTTAGGGTCCCCTTTATATAGGCAATGAGAAGACGGTTCAAATTCCATGGTTGATCAAACGGTTGTAACAAGCTGAGATCAGATCTGACGGTCGAAAACAAATTCTCAAGAAAACTTGAATCCTATCTTTTGAGGTTTTTATTAAAACAAATAATTAAGAAAACTATAATCCGAAAACAAAATATAAGAAAATGACAGCAAGTAAAGTATGATTACGAAAACTTGAGTAAGGATATCATACCTTTTGGATTGGCTTATGAGGATTATTCGTAATGGTTAATATAAAAATGACTACTAAAAATCTTTATTATGAAAAGACAAAGTTCGCAAAACTTACTACGAAAAACAAACTCAGTACGAAAAATGAAGTATGAAAATTTCATTACAAAATTTGAAAACGAAAAACTAATTATCAAAGATTTGGTACGAAAATCCCGTTATGAAAATACCAGTACGAAATTTTCCATTCTAGAAGTTTTCAATGCGAAAATTTCCATTCCAGAATTTTTCTATACGAAAATATCAATTCTGGAAAATTTTAGTTCTAGAAATTCCCATTCTGGAATGTTAGTTCCGAAAAGTTTGAAAAACTAAATTTGAAAAACTTAGTTACTATAACAATAAAATGTACTCCCCCTAAAAAAAGGAGTTTATTATTGTAAGGAGACTTTTTCAACAGAAAGTTAATGAAGAATGATTACCTTATAGTTATCATTCCAAAATTTTGTTTAATGTATTCAAATCTATCAGAAGGCAAAGATTTTGTGAAAATATCCGCAAGTTGATCTTGCGTTCCGATAAACTGAAGAAAAATATCCCCTTTTTGGGTGTGATCCCTAAGAAAGTGATGCCTAATATCTATGTGTTTTGCGCGAGAGTGATGTGCAGTGTTCTTACTAAGGGCAATGGCACTTGTGTCATCACACAAAATTTGAGTTTTAGTAAAACTCAAGCCATATTCTATGAGTGTGTGTTGCATCCACAACACTTGAGCACAAAAACTTCCAGCTGCTATATATTCCGCTTCAGTAGTGGAGAGTGCTACAGAATGTTTCTTCTTGCAGGACCAAGAAACTAATGAATCTCCTAAGAAATGACAAGTTATGTATGTACTCTTTCTATCCATTCTACACCCACCAAAGTCAGCATCAGAAAAGATTTTTATAACAAAATAATTTCCAGAAGTATAAAATAATCCTAGATCCATGATTCCCTTAAGGTAGAAAAAAATTATTTTTAGTGCCTTGAAGTGAGATTACTTAGGATTGGATTGATATCTTGCACATAAGCATATTGAAAACATTAAGTCTGGTCGACTAGATATTAAGTATAGTAAACTTCCTACCATACCTCTAAAAGATGTTTGATCTACTGGTTTCCCAGTTTCATCAAGATCTAAAGAGTTTGAGGTACCAATAGGAGTACTTATACTCTTAGTGTTGTCATAACCATACTTTTTAATAAGATATTTAATATACTTATGTTGAGATATGTAGGTTCCTTCTGGTTTTTGAGAAATTTGAAAACCAAGGAAAAAAGTTAACTCACCCATCATACTCATTTCAAACTCAGATTTCATTAGACTTGCAAAAGAGTCGGTCAAAGATTGCTGAGTTGAACCAAATATGATGTCATCAACATAAATTTGAACAATCAAAACATTTTTCTTATCTTTCTTTATAAAAAGAGTTGGATCTACATTTCCCTTAACATAGTTATTTTGAAGCAAAAATCCAGTAAGTCTCATACCATGCTCGTGGGGCTTGTTTAAGGCCATAAAGAGCTTTGGTAAGTCTAAAAACATAATCAGGATGTTTTGTATCTTCAAAGCCAGGAGGTTGTTCAACAAAAACTTCCTCTTGAACATAACCGTTAAGAAAAGCACATTTCACGTCCATTTGAAAAAGTTTAAAATTAAAGAATGCTGCAAAGGCAAGTAGAATACGGAGAGATTCAAGTCTGGCTACTGGAGCATAGGTTTCTTCATAGTCTATTTCATCTTGCTGATTATAACCTTTATCAATAAGTATAGCTTTATTTCTTACTATGATTCCATTTTCATCACATTTATTTCTAAAAAACCATTTTACTCCAATAACATAAGTTTCCTTAGTTCTTTCAAACAAGGTCCAGACTTTATTCCTTTCGAATTCATTTAGTTCATCTTGCATGGCTTTAATCCAATCATCATCACCTAAAGCTTAATCAGTGCTTTTAGGTTCTAATTGGGAAAGAAATGCTAGATGTTCTACTTCATTTCTTAAGGAACTTCTAGTCCTTACAGTTTGATTTACATCACCAATGATACTATCACTAGGATGATTCTTAAGAAACCCCTGATTTGGGTTTTGAAAAGCCTGTTCATCAACATAGGGTAGAAAGTCTTCCGGGGTAAATGTTTCAGAATTATCTACTTGAACATTATCCTTATCAGAAGGTTCTTTTGTCAAATGTTGACAATCAGTTTTTGAAAACACATCCGAGGATGTAGGCTGGGATGGTTTAAAAACAAAAGGATCAGACTCATCAAATTTTACATGTACTATTTCTTCAACAGTACAAGTATTTTTATTAAAAACTCTATAAGCCTTAGAAGTTGTGGAATAACCTAAGAAAATTCCTTCATCAGATTTTGGTGCGAATTTATGTAAGTTATATTTAGTATTCAGAATGAATACTTTGCAACCAAAAACCTTGAAGTAGGATAGTCTTGGTTTTCTACCATTCCATAACTCATAAGGAGTTTTATTAAGAAAATGTCTAATCAAAACTCGATTTATAGTATAGCAAGCAGTACTTACAGCTTCAGCCCAGAAATGTCTAGCTATAGAATATTCACTCAACATGGTTCTAGTTATCTCTTAAAGAACTCTATTTCTTCTCTCAACTACACCATTTTGTTGAGGAGTCCTAGGTGCTGAAAAATTGTGAGTAATACCTTTTTTACTACAAAAAGTTTCAAAAACAGAATTTTGAAATTCTTCTCCATGATCACTATGAATAGTTTTCAATGGAAGGTTTTTCTCATTTTTAACTTGAGCTCTATAACTTTTGAAATAAGAAAAATCTTCAGACTTCTTTGCTAGAAAATAAAACCAAGTATATCTAGTATAATAATTAACTAGAACAAACACATATTATTTGCCTCCAATACTTCCAGTTTGTGTTGGACCAAAAAGATCCATGTGCACTAACTGTAATGCATCAGTTGTTGAGACTTCACCAATTGATTTAAAACTAGATTTATATTGCTTTCCATATTTATAAGGATCATAAACTTTATAAGAATCAAATCTAAGCTCTGGTAGATCCTTAACTAGTTTTTTCTTAGAGAGTTTACGTAGGTTTCTAAGGTTGCAGTGACCTAGTCTTCTATGCCATAACCAGGAATGATCTTCCATTGCACTTAGACAGGGTAAATCTTGACTCTTGAGGTCTTCTAGGTTCAAATTGTAAACATTTTCATGCCTATTGGCAGAGAGAATAAATTCTTTCTTGGAATTGTGAACTAAGCACTTATCATTCCTAAAATTCACAAGGTAACCTTCATCACATAACTGACTTATGCTAATAAGGTTGTGCTTAAGACCCTTAACAAACAGAACATTTGAAATTAAGGTTTTCCCTAAAAGAACAATATTACCAATACCAACAATCTCTCCCTTAGCATTGTCTCCGAAAGTTACCTTTCCTCCTTTCGTTTTGACAATCTTTTCAAAAATAGCTTTTGTTACCAGTCATGTGTCGGGAACATCCACTATCCATGTACCATGTATTGTTGCTGGTACTCTCTTTATTTTCCTGAAATCAAGAAGAGAATTAGACTTTTGGAATCCAAACTTGTTTGGATCCGAGATTACCAGATAACAAAATTTTAGGAACCCACATCTTCTTAAAAAAGTAAGCTTTGTGAAATCCTAGAGATTGGGTTTTTTTTAAGGAACAATTCTTTTCCCAGTGACCACCACATTGACACTTAGTACAAAATGGGTCACTTTGAGTAACAAAATAATTGTTACTAAAAATTGGTTTTGCAAGGGTATAACCAAATCCGAATTTATTTCTTAAAGGTTATATTTGGGAATACATTTTATCAAAATTTTCCTTACCATGGGTAAAGTTTGATAAACACTTCTTTAAGGAAAAAAATTCGGACTTGAGTTATACAACCAAGTTTTTATCCTCAAAATCATTAGATTTAGAACTAGAGCTAGGCTCGAAAACATTTTTCTTAGAAATTACTTTTTCTAATTCTTTAGAAAGTTTGTTCTTCTCAGAACTTACTTCCTCAAGATTTTTTGAAATACTTTCAAAATCAGCATTTTTCCTATTAAGATCTTTAGAAAGATATGATATCTCTTTTGTAAGAATAGAATTCCTAGAGTTTGCTTTATAAAGTTTTTTATTGAGTTTAGAATTCTCAATCTCAAGAAGTTTAGCAAACCTAGAAACTTCTTCATAAGTAGGTAAAGTGTTTTCTTCATCAGAAGAAGATTCTTCACCAGAAGAGTTATAATACTTATTATCATTAGAATTTAAAGAAACATTGGTCAATGATTCTGCATTTCGTACCTTAGCCATAAAATAATGATTATCAATAGGTAATCTGGCTATAAGACCGAGATTCTTCTGTCCTGAAGATTCGTAATCAGAAGATTCATCTGAAGAGTCACCACCACTGGCACTCCAGGTGTCACTAGCTTTCAGAACTTTCTTAGCTTTGGATTTATAATACTTATTTATGTTCCTGTCTGAATGTATTTCTTTCCTTTCTTTATTTTTGAGAAAAGGTCAATCTGGTCTAATATTTCCATCTCTCTTACATTCATAAAAAGTAACTTCTCCATCTTTCTTATCTTTCCTTTCCTTTTTCTTATACTTGGATTGGAAATTTCTCTGGCCAGCTATCTTGTTCATCCTTTGAGAAAGATTTGCTAATTCATTTTCTGATATTTCACTCTCACTAGAATCTGATTGAACTACCATCTTCTTAGACTTGGATCTGGTTACTCTCTCAGGAGTCTTAGTTTTTATATGATTTGATGTTGTTGTAAAAGCAATAGTACCATTTCCTTTTTTATTTTTGATTTTGTCAGCATCTCTCTTAATCCTGGTTTCATGTTGTAGAAGAGTTCCAAATAACTCATCAAGAGAAATTTGAGTGACCTTCCTGTTCTCATCTATAGCAATTCTTTTGGATTCCCACTCATTGGGCTGAATATCAATTATCTTATCCACGAGTACTTCATCATATAACCCTTTTTCTCCCATAGACTGTAGGCTGTTGACGATAGTCATAAATCTCTGCTAAACTTTACAAATTGGTTCACCATACAGAACGTTTAGGACATGGTATTCAGCTCTAAGAATAGCTCTCCTAGTTTCCATCACTTTAGAAGTTGCAAAGTGTGTAACCTCTAACTTCTTCCAGATACAATTAGCTGCTTCACAAGAAGAAATTTGGATATATATATTTCTGGTCATTGAACAATGTATAGTATTGCGTACCTTATAGTTGAGTTGATACTCTTGCTTTTCCTAGTTAGTAAAAGTTCTAACTTCCTTGTCAGGAATTGTATAATCTCCAGTAAGCATAACAAAGTTGTCCACTCCAGTATTGATAACAAAATTCTTCATTCGATATCTCCAGTATTCATAGTCATTACCATCAAATATTGGTGGTCTTGTAGGATTTAGATTATCAATAGAACCAACATTAATTCCTGCCATATTTAAAATAACCTTTGGCACACAAACTTGTTAGAAAAAAAATTCGGAATGATAAAATTCGGAATGAGAAAGTTCAGAATGGGAATGTTCAGAATGAGAAAGTGAGCAAGAAAAACTTATACGTGAGTACAAGTATTTCAGAGACCTGCTCTGATACCAATTGTAGGATCGAAATAATGATGTAGATGCTCAATATACAAGAGGGGGTGAATTGTATACTTTAAAAATTCCTTTGGAACCTTTAAAGTTAGTTACAATTAACTATGTTTTCCTTAAGCAAAGGAAAGGGCTAAGTTTAACAAAGTTAAACTAAGAAAATTCACAACACCTCTAACACTAAAAGAAAACTTGGAATAAGGAATGAAGTTATAAACTTCAAGTCCTATGAACTTTCTTAAAACAAGAAAGAGATTCCGAAAGTAGGTTCCTAAAGTATGGTTCCGGAAATTGAAACTTAACAAAAGATTACAATATGAGATTCTACCTTAAAGCGTATAGAATCTAAAAGAAACAGAGTACAAGTAAGGAAGTATAAGAAAGTTATACTTTCCTTATAATTCAAAATGTAGCAGAAACAAATAAGTAGTAAAACTACAAGTAACAAGATATAAGTCGTTTAAGCCAAAGAAAAGGGTATCCAACAACCTTGGATAAATGTCCCTTGATTTATACTTTCAAGCAAGTCTATCTTACACACACCAGGGTAAGCCCTCGATACGAAGATCAGAGTCTCTGTCTTACTATCCCTGCAAGACCTCAACTTCAAGGTAGTTGGAAACCTCTGTCTTCCTCAGCAAGGAATCCCTCAACTTCAAGGTAGTCGGCACCTCTGTCTTCCTATCCCCAGAATTCCTTGAATGTAATCACCAACATTCGAAGTCGCACGAAGCAAGAAACTGAATGAGCGGTTCAGTACGCACAAGGCATGAAAAGCTTTCCCTCTCTAGAAATCACCTTAGCAGTGTGTGGTCTCTAGATCGATCAACTTCCCTGTATTCTTGAGCTCTTTCAAATGACATCGTATTTAATAGGCAAGGTCGGCCTCCTTCCCAACGGTCATATTTTCCTAAAAAATCGGAGGGACCTGTACACATGTAACATAACCAACGGTTAGTTTATAACAGAATAGATGACATCATTTTATAACAAAACAAGTGTAACAGTATGTATGACATCGTTTTAAGTCTAACTAAAAAGTACGGAGTGAAGGTTCAGAGTGAATGTCCGGAGTGAGAGAAAAATATTAAAGAGTAGACAGATTATAACAACGTAAGCAAAGTGAAAGTTCGGAGTCTAACCAAAAATAATTTTCGGAATCTAAATAAATTCAGAGTGTATAAAACAAAGATGATCAGATTCTGTTTAATAGGTGAATTCGGAATGAGAATTCGGAATGAGAATTCGGAATGAGAATTCGTCATCAAAATTCGTAATGAGAATTCATCATCAGAATTCGTAATGAGAATTCGTCATCAGAATTCGTAATGAGAATTTATCATCAGAATTCGTAATGAGAATTCATCATCATAATTCTTAATGAGAATTTATCATTAGAATTCATAATCAGAATTCGTCATTAGAAATCTTAATGAGAATTTGATATCAAACTTCATAAGGATTTGTATCCTGAATCTGGAGTAGAACTTAATCAGAGTTTGTATCCGGAATTCGGAATGAAACTTTATTATAGTTCTTATCCAGAATTCGGATCCTAAAACAGAATACTTCATATCAAAGTTTCAAACAATTCTGAGAATATATAAATGAATTCGAATCTTATACTTAAGAAAAATATAGATGAAAATATGATAAGGATAATTTTTCTTACAAAAGCTATTTTCCTTATAAAAGCAATTTTCCTTATAAAAGCGATTTTCCTTATAAAATCAATTTTCCTTATAAAAGCGATTTTACTTATAAAAGAAATTTTCTTTATAAAATCAATTTTCTTAAAGATAAGGTGTTTGTTATTTTCAAAACAAGAAGGAAAGGAAAAGTCATAGGGAAAACCTTATTGACTCAAGAACAATGTGGCCTATTATTTGGCGACCTCAGGCCCCTTCTATGACAACCAGCTCTAGCTAGACAATTTCCCTTCATGGCTCTGCTTATGTACGGCTGCTGATCTTCGTCATTAATGTTATCAATCCTTATTTTCAAAACAAAATTATTCAAGTGTGTATGGGATAAAAATATTAATTTAAAAATTATAAAATATTTTTTTTATACCCACACAACTTCCACAATGAATCATACATGTGGAAAAAATTATAAATATTATTTAAAGGGATTTAATGAAAAATGTGGGCCTCTATATATGTAAAAATCATCATAAACTCTATAAATATATAGCATAATCACAAAAAAAATATGTTGTTTTCTCAAATCAAAACATCACCTTAAAAGGTACAATGAACCATGGTAATAATTTACTTACATTTTTTGAACCTATGTTGGCACTGCTTTGGGAAAACCAAAAAAAACACATGTTCTCTTTCAAACTATAAGTTTCTTTTCCTTTGATCCACATATTATTTATGCATGTATAGTATGGTCAAAATATGATAATGTATAATTTACATATGTTGGGTTATATTTCATGACACATCTAAACTATGGATGGTTTAGTCATATATATCAACCATATTGTCCCAAGAAAATAATCTAAAGAGGTGTTGAATAAATGATTTTATATTTTTAAGCATAAAACCCCCTTATAAGTGCTTTATAATTAATTTATCTAAGTTGAGAAGGTTTAAAATATAGATCATGTTGTGGGAACTATATATATTTTAAAATTTTCTATAATTTAAAATGGAAAATAAAACTTTTTATGGTTTATAAATAATTGATAGAAAAGGTAAAATGAAAAGCTAATAAATAAAGAATAATTTAAAAAGTAATGATTTTATAAAAATTTCAATAACAAGGAATGTTAAAGAGGTTCAGGATTTGAAATACATTTTGAAAAATTTTCCTAAGACTTAGAAATTCTTTTATTTTGATCCAAAGTGATAGTAGGATATTATTCCTAGATTTGGATGGTTTAATGTAGGGTGAAATAAATATCCACTTGAAGAAAAAAAAAGTTCTCATAAAGAAATTCTTCAGTTAAGGGATCAACATATGAGAAAAGTGATTATAATATAAAATAAAATTTTACCATTTTAAAGTGAATTTGAAATGAAAAAAGGTAAGGTATAAGAAGAAAATATTAACAATAATGAGAAATAGAAAAAATAAATTGATAATTAGTTAGAAATATCAAAGGATTCAGTATAGTAATTCATTGAATAGTATTTTGGATCTTCTATCTCTATTTATAGACATATAAAGATAATAATTGAGTCTTCCAGTCCAATATTCTTGAAAAAAAATATTAATTGATGTTATTATGATATTTTTAGGACTTAATGAATCATACTCTTATTTTTATGTATGAATGTTTCATTATAATAACACTTACTTCAATAAGAATTTTATCTTATCTATGTATTTTTAAGATAATACATTAGATATTCCCTTATCTATATGATAATATTTGAATTACTCTATCAGTAAGTCATTTCTTCTCAAATATATTCAGTCATCTATTGTACTTTCCATTATTTTTGAATTTTTACTAGTATATAATCTAGTATGTATATTCCATAAATGATATTATATATTCTGGTATATATGTAACATGGAGATCATGTCACTTTATAATTTTTCACACTTTAATAAATACTGAAATAATATTTCAAGATAAAATGTTAGCAGAAAATTTCTATGTGTTTTGATAAATTAAAACTAAAGATATTAAGGTTTTAATTTTGAATAATGGACCAATAATTTCCCACATTTTGATAATAAAAATAAATGGTATATAGTATTAAAAATAAATCATAAAATATCAATTCAATTTAAATATATAAAAAGGAATACAAATATAATTTAGTGATAACTCTCCCTTTATTAAAGCTCACTATCCATTTTAAACTAAGTAATTTATCACTTTAACAAAATAAATTTTAGTTAGTCACTTAATATACAAACTCTCCCTCTTGGTCATTCATAAAAAAATAAAATAAATATTATAAATTTAATTGAAGAAATGAATATGGATATATAATCAAAAGATAACTTTCATTAAAAAAAATTAAGAAGTTTGAAATGATAATTAGAGAATAAAATCAAGCATGATCTTTCATTTATATATTCACAATCCTCTCCTTAAGTACCTCTAAGGCCCCAATCCTTTACTCTAGAAATTCTAAAAATATATTAAAAATTTATATATCTCATACAATGTTTTTACAGTCCTTTAATGTACTCAAACACCTTATTTAGTATCTTGTTATACTTCTTCTAATCATTCTTAAGTGAAATATTTCATCCCTAATAGAAAATATCTTTGCAACTATCATATTTTACATTGAAGCATCGGGAATTTTTTCTTGAATATATATATATATATATATATTATACCTCTATGATATTAACTTATAGATCATACTCAAATTAATTTCAAATACTTTTAGTAACTAAAAAATATAAATTTTCTTTATTTTTATGTCCATATACCTTCTATATAACTTAAAGTACATAGTATTCTTAACCAATAACTCAATATATATTGTTGGATATTTTATAGAAGTATCTATTAAAATTTTATCTATATTTACACAGATATCATCAAAAAAATGAAATAATAATGGGAATATAAACATCCCAATTTGTAACCTCCACAGTAATAACCTCTAGTAGATACTAAGGTTCATCCTTTTCTTGAGTTTACTTTCCCATTGAATCCTATTAGAATGTTTATTTCTCTAGAGTTTCCTTGGAAGATGTTTCTTTAGTAGGATATATAAATGGTCACCGATTAATTCTCAATAGGAGATGGTTGAGTGGGGTATTTCTTATTTTAACTAACTCATGTGGTGGAAACTCATGAGGATATTTCATAGGTCATGCCTTATCTAGAGTAGTTACATCCATTCCAATTATTCAAATATAAACTAAATACTATCTTTTTTTAATTAATGGAATATTATCTCGATTTTCTCAGCTATTGAAAATTATTGGATTATACTCATTACTTAATGAAAAGTTTTATTACTTATTAAATAATTAATAAGTGGAAAAACTACCATCTACTATTATTACTTTACACTTTCCTTTCTATAAAGGAGAAAGATTATATTATAATCACTTCTTTGGTATATCAATGAGTGTCATAGCATCAGAATATAGTACCTGAATGTAAATTAGAGGTATTTTTTTATTTATTCTTCTCTTATGGTTTCTCAACTAATTTATTTTTGATAGACTTATTCTTCCTTTCCATTATTTGTTTAATAGTAATTTTTCTTCTTGTATTAGGTGGTGCTAAATCAAATTATCCTTCTTTAACTAACTTTTAATTCATTAAAAAGGTAATCTTATTATCAAAACTTGGATATATACATTCCCCTTATTTATTTGGTGAATCATGGTAATAAATCAACTTCTTAATATCCTTATACTTTTAACTAATTTATCTGGGATTATGATAAATAATGATCATCCCAAACTTCTTCAGTATTTAATATTTCTTTCCCTAAATATTATTCTCCAAAGAATCTTCATCTACTTCCTCATTATATTTTTCTAAAATTTCTATATAAAATATATTAAATGGAATTTCAAAAAATCACGGATACGCTATTCATAATTGTCGTAATACTATGCATGTGATCATTTCATAATTTTCAGATCTATATAGAAATTTTATTTGTTGTTATAAAATTGAATTATATTAATGAAAATATCTTCATTGGTGGGATTTTTCATCACCCTTTAATTCATCCCATGAATAATGTCATTCAATTTCATTATCATATTTAAATAAACTTTATAATTGATTTTATCATGAAAAATCATTCTAATCCTAAGAATTATTTCATGTACTACTTCAATTTAATCTCACATGATCAGTACTATATTTAATTCTCACATATCTATTAAAAATTTAAGTATGTAAATATATTTAAATTTTATTTTATCAATATATCATTTCCTTATAACCAAAAATATTTTTTCCATTTAAAAACTATTTTATATACAACTATAGGATTTTTTACCTTTTACTTTAAATAAAACTTAGAAAAAAATATAATCTATTTATATTTATGAAAATATACCTATTTATCCTAAATTTTATGTGATGATAAGATAACTTCCCATTTCAAATAAAATATTGTCATATTTTCAAATTAATCTATGATATTGGAGAATTAATGATCTATTATAGGGAAGTTTTATCTTTTTACTCCTTGTATTATATTGTATGATAAAATGAAGTAAACCTAATGAAATATTTATATATGGTGATGATGGGTTTTCCTATAAGATAGATCAAGGGGTTTATACTTATAAAACTTCATGATCACCTTCAATATGGATGAATAAATTTCCAACCACTTCTAATTTATCACCCTTATATAATTGATTTCCTTTAAAATAATACATCTTTTTCCCTTATCCTTTTACATTTAATAAGAAACTTTATGGGAGGATTATTAAGCGAAAAAATCATAAGAAAACTAATATAGAATACACATGTACTAGAAAAATAGATCTAGAGATAATTCTCCATCACTTTGACTCTTATGTTGTGATAAAATAATGGGGTTGGCCTCTCGTTATATAAGTAATATATACTCATCTTAGAAATAAATAAAAATATATATGGATGTTTCACTATCATGGTCCAGTTAATGATTATATATGTCCAATTGATAGATCAAAAATATTATTATATTAAGATTGATTTTATTTTTAAATCTAAAGTGGGAAAATAAAAAACTATATTGGTTAACTTTCATTATTAAAAATTTAAAATGAAATGTTATCATTGTCCTCAATCCATTGTAGGATATATTAAATAGTAGATGAAAGATATTCCCTAGTTTCACAATCTAATTTCTATTGATTATTTTTTTAAAAATACTTTATGTTTCTAAGAATAAATAAACAAATTTTCTATAAAAATATATACTTCCCCTTTCTCAAAAAGTTTTTCACTATAAGGTGAAAACCCAAAAAACAATAATTGGTCATTTAGATTTGGTTATTCCCATCTTATATTTTATGAAATAAATTCTTTTGGGTTTAAAGGTCTGGTGAAAATATCTACATGTTACCTTTATGTTCTAATAAACCCAAGTATTGTATCTTTTTTTTTCTATGTGATCATAAAGAAAATGATGTCAAACATAATTGTGTTTTAATTATGATAGATGTAGAAGATTTATCAAAATTTAAATGGTACTTGTGTCATAATATATAATAAGATTTTTTGTGAATTTGATAACATAATTCATGAGTGTGCTTCATCCATAAAAATTGTGTACAAAAAATTTTGGTTTCCACATATTCATCTTTAGTGGTTGAGAGTTCTATGAAGTATTAATTCTTACTAGACAATAATACTAGAATATAATTAATAAAATATCATTTGGAATTTATCTTTCTATCCAATATACATCACCCAGATTTAGCATTTGAAAAAAAAATAAGAAAACATTTATCCATAAAGTTAAAAAAAACTAAGTTCAAAAGTTCCTTTCAAGTACAGGAAAATCCATTTTACTAATTCTAAATGATATTTTTTATAATTTATTTCACAACATTCAAAAAAACATGTTGAAAACATGATTTATGGTTGAACTTTTATTATATAAATTAATATTGTGATCATCTCTCTATAAATAATTTCATTTACTAGTTTCCTTAGATTTTTCCAAATCAATATTACAAGAAGTAATTATTGGAGTACTTATACTTGACACATTATCTAATACAAAATATTTTAAAAGAGATATATTATATTTCTTCTCAGTTAAAATTTCCCATTACCATATTCATCATATTTTAAAAACTATAAATAAAGTAAGTTCACCCATTACACTCATCTCAAACTCACTATACATAAGTTTAGAAAAACTTTGAGAAAATGATTTGAGAGTTAATCTGAAGATTATACTACCAAAACAAATCTATATGATTAATGTATACCAAAAAAATTAATCAATAGAGTAGTATATAAAATAATTTTTCTAAATAATTTTTTATATATCATCTAAATGGTCAATATAGTCATTCAATTCATCTTTAAATGCAGGACCCTTGTAAAATTTTTCAGGTACTAAATAATTTTAAGACTCATTAATTAAGGTTCACTAACCTTGGTCATGAAACATGTTCTATATTTTTGAAAAGTCACTGTGAATAATATATATATATATATATATATATATTATACCTATCATTACTTTTAAATCTAGTTTTAGATTATTAATATTCCCTTTCAATCCAGGTGATTTTTTCCTCCAGCACCTTATTCCATTTATATCTCTTATGTATTCTAAGTTTTTTCCACTTATTTTTTGATTTGGAGATAATATAGTTTGATATGTCCCAAGTTATTTTATTTTTATTGCTAAAATGCTTTCATTAAATCATTAACAAGGTTATAATAGTCTGAAAGATGGAATTTTACAAAAATCTCTTTGAAAGAGAGGTGTCAATTCTTCAGGTAGATGCAAAGAATATATGAGATTATCATATTTAACCCCTTTATTTTAAAGGCCATCTACCAAATAGTTTTCCTCCCAAAAGACATGAGTAATGATATAATTCCTACTTGAGTGAGAATCCAAGCATTTAATCCAATGGGTTTTTATCTTCCAATATAGATGAATATTTCCTGTTCTAACATCTTGAACAATAATTTAAGTGTCGCATTTGAACCATAAATTATTCCACCTTCTTTGTTTTTCTATCTCAAATGATTTGATCAACCCAATAATATTTTTTTCCAGGGATGATTCTATTCTACATGGACCAAAAATTCAACCCATTATCATCCTATTATGATCTCTGAAGACCGCACCACAACCTGTAGTACTAGGGTTTCCTATTAAATATCCATAAGTATTTCATTTGATCCGTACCATTAAAAGTGAATTCCAAAAAAATCCCAATGTTTCTTTGATATTACAATAATTACCTACAATGTTGAAACATTTGAAAATAGTAAAATCAAGAATAAAACTGTTACAGTGACCATTTTTAATGGTGTTGGCATCCCGAATAGCCATTATAATATGAGACAAGGCTGACTGTAAGTTATTTCATGTTTTTCCATGTCTTATTTTGTTCCTAATAGACCATATACTATGAATTATTTTAGAAATATCCACTGTTAGTTCATTGATTTTCATTTATCATATCTCTTTCAAGGTCACTCATACTGGTATCTTCTTTTTTTTCTGGTTGTTTTGATCTCCTCTCTTCCTACTAATATCACTTTAGGATATACCAACAATAAGAGGGGTGAGTTATTTTTGTATGACTTGTTTCCAATTTAAAATTTATCCCTTATTTTACTATACACTTATTTAGTGAATGGGTCTCTTTAACTCAATCCTCACATTTATTTTGAATGTATGCATGTAAAGTAATAAATTAAATCAACAAGGAAATCATGTTTTGTTAATGAGTTTCACATATAATATGTATAAATACGTACCAAGTTTATTGCGGTTATTATCACATGCACACAGATCTCCTTTTATTATGATGAATAACTTGAGAAATGGTATTTAATTGAACTTGTAATCCTAGTATTGACAAGGTATATTATAGGAAGATGCTTATTCATCTTTGAATACAAGATTTTTCTTATAACCCTATGAAGTAGACTACTTATAATGGATCAGGTCCCTCCGATACAATATGAATCTGGTCTTTCTCTAATTTCATTCTTTTTCAGTCTTGATTTTCCTCTGCATTCTCATTCTCTCGATACTAATTAAAATTAAGAGGGGGGTTTATATATATAATAATTTCCACTACCCTACTCTTTCTTCTCAACCAATGAATTTTCCCTTCTTGAATGTCCTAGATATATATATTATCTTGCCTTGGTGTTGAAATTAGAAAATGAAATCATCCTCGCATATCATGCATGTTCTCATCTTGAACTTCACTCTTCAATCCATGCATGTGAGATCCACTTTCATGATAAACTATACCACTGTTGTAGATGAATCATGAATACAGTAATCATATAGAGATTATAATTAATGCATTAAACCACCTATAAATTTTTTTATGGAATCATGACAGTAGTGGTGAAAAATCCTTAAACATAATTTCTACTCAAATTTCATGATCAATCACACATCTTGTTGAAAGTTTCAAGATCATGGTATTAATAAGGAATTACATGAATATCCATATGCATGAAAACCCTAGGGTGTCAAGGTTAAATATGACATAAATGGAATCATCTTATTTCAAACATGGTGTGTTAAACTTTTTTTAATATATCAATATTACGCACATGTAAACTTCCCACATAGTAAATAAACTCATGATTTTACACCTTAATAAGTTTTCACACTTTTAATTTATTTGTGAAAATATGTTGCAATCAACCCCACTAAAGTGGGACACTCATGTCTCCCCATATAGTGGTCCTGATCCTACCTATATGTTTCTCCAAACACCTTTAACTCAATAAAAACCCACGCTTCCTCCATACTCCCTCATTAATACCAAGTTTGATCTTCCCTTAAGTAAGGATACTACTCTTGTACTAGGCTGGTCGAGTATCTCCCTTTGATTGGAATCAATTTTTTATATATAAATTCCTTTTCTAACACAATAGCTTCTATGAAATATATAATATGATAACTCTTTGACTTGAAAAAAATCATCAATGAATTATTAAATGATTTCAACATATTAAATACTCAAATTATAATACTTTTAAAATTCTTCACTAACACTTATATTCAAACTCCAATTAATCAATATTAACCATTGAATCTCAATTAGATTCTACTCTATAAAATAAAACTCTCAATATGTCTTCCATATTTAGAAAAACTAACTCACGTGTAACATGGTGTAAACCATATGCTTCTCACAAATATCATCATCACATGTTATATGAACTAATACCTACTCTATGATCATTTTATTTTCTTTTCCATATATGAATAGATCTCTAATCATAAGAATATCCAATGGAATTACCTATCTTATTCCATTTCTCTTTTCCACATAAAGAGTAATAGTATATCACACTTCCAAGATTCAAGTGTTTATTAAACTCCTCATGTAGTATTCACCTTTTCTTGGAAAATCTACACTTATTCTCATTAACAATATTTATAACACCAATCAATATATAAGTTATTCATCTACTTCAAATACTAACATCATTCATATTGACCTAATGCTCAATAAAGTTTATAATTATCACAAACAATACAACACAAACATAAATTTTCTTTGATAATATCCCCCTTTATATTTGTTGTTATACCAATTTTAGAAAATGATATGTCAATATATGATTATATTTCTTTCCCTTTCTGATCCTTTCTTATTTTATTTTTTTATTTTCTCCTCCCCCTATTGAAAATTAATACAAAGAGCTTGAGATAGATGATAGTATCAATTATATCTTAAATAAATGTGTCATCAATTATTCCAATCTAAGTCTATGTGATCTATACTCAGTGTATAATACAATATGGTTTAATTCAAATAATAAAGTTATCCATAAATCAATTGAATATAATACCACTTTGATATTTATTTCTCCATAAGTAGTACAAGTTTTTACAATCTCACATCAATTGAAACTAATTGATGAATATTTTTACATGAAACTTACAACTTGATTTCATGCAATCATTTTAACACACATATTAAAAATATTCAAATTCAACTAGAAGGTTTTATATTTTATAAATTATCCTTATAATCTCTTAAACTTTCCCCCTATTTATTTCATTTACTAAATAAATTTATCAACTTTAATGATAGAATTTAATCTTTAGAAACAAAAATAAGAGAATATCAATACATACCTTTTCCAATTAAATATTTTAAGAACCTTATAAAACTCAATATTTTCATATATTGATAATTCTGGAAGCTTCTATGATTTATCCACCTAAATATATCCTCTGACTTTAAATCATAATGTTTGATCCCAAAATATTATTCAAGATACCAAATGATATATCAAACCAAGATGGGGACTTATTCATTTTTCAATCTAGTTTTGGCAGTACACCCATCTTAAATAGTTTTCCCCTATAAACTTGAATCACCTTGAATTCCCTATATAAAATAAAAAACACGTTATTTATGGGAATAAGGTGAAATTTATTATCTCATTAATGTGGTAAAAAAGGTTAATAATTGATTCAAAATAAATAAATTGTATTCTTTATATCTCTATGTTTGGGATAACCCTTTATGTTTGCTTTTTTTATTTTCCAAAAAAGTATTATTCATGGGAACCATGGAATATTTTCTTAGTTCAACAACATATTTGTGTTGAATTCTTTTGTTCCCATAATCTATAAGAGAAAATGTTTCTACTGCTGATTATTTTATCTTTTTCAACATCTTCACATGAGCTAGTGGCATGAATAAACATTTTTTTAAATATTTTCATCTTTCTTACACCTTTCACGCAACACTTAAGAAATAATTTGGTCATAGTTTATTGAAAACCTATTATGGAATTTGGTTTATTTTCATGAAATCACTTGTTTACCTTCATCACATTTTTTCTCCTGTTATTCTTTTATTATTTTTATTTTTCCAAATAAATTGGATAAATGACCACAAATTATTTACAAATGTGATTTTCCTTATTGGTTATTCAAAATTGATTCATAGAAATATTCATCACTAAATCAATAATTTTAATTATATATTTAATTGTTGTTTCACTATTCTTTAGATTTATTTTATGGATAATAGCACTCATGGATTGTCTGAAAAAGTATATGTTGTGGCCACTTATTACACAAAAGAAGTAGCTCTTATTTTTAGTGTAGTATTATTCTTGGACTTCTTAAGTTTTGTTTTAGAATATTTCTTCTTATATTTGTACCCTCAAGATAAAGCACATGTCTTCATTATTAAATTCTTGGTCATATTATTTTCATAATTTTTCCTTTAGAGTGGCAATAAATCATCTATCTTTAACTCATACGATGCTATCTACTGAGCATAATTGTGTCTTAGATAGCATCAGTCTGGTATAGAAGCCTGATAGGTGTGTGTTCACTGACACGATGTCTTTATTTTTCAATGTCAAATCCTTTTTTTCCTTGGATCGTGATGAGATCATGGTTAATTTTTATGCCAACAAGGTATGGTGAAAATAAATCCCATCTATGAGGAATTTCTTGGTTTGGAATGTGGGGAATCATGCCTTACCCATCGATGAAAATATTCATAGAAGGGGTGTTATCTTGGCATCGAGATACTAGTATTGTGAGAACTCCAGATAGGAATCTTCATAGAATTTGTTTTTTAGAAGTGAATGGGTGACTTTCATATGGGATTTCATTGGGCGGTAATGGAGGTCTTTATATGAGTGGATTCCATGGATATCTTTCTTGATGATTGGTTCCAGGGGAAGTATTTTCAAGGATCAATTAGCAAAGCCCATAGAATGGTTTTTATGGTGATGTGTTGGGTTTTATAGGAAGATAGGAATTGGTTTAGAGAGGGTTGTTGCTTCTATCTCCTCAGTATTCTGGTTCGTTTCAAGGCATTGGTGGTGGATCAAAGTCCTCTCATTTTGGGAGGTAGGTCCTCAGAGTACCTTGTCATTTTTCTTCTGTAGAGTGATAGAATGGCTTGGGGATAAGGATCATCCATTTCAGGGAAATAGATTGTTTGGAAGACCCCAAAAATTGGTTTCAACATGAATATAGATGGATATTGTTTGCAGGGACAGATGCATGAAGGGGGATTGGTTTGAGATGTAATAGGCCGGATGTTTCTCAATTTTAGTTCCTTCAATGGCTCATGTAATTCTCTTGGGGTTGCAGTCATAGCTCTTATTAGTGGTGTCTATTTGTGCATATTGTATGATTTTAGTATGGATACTATAAGGCCCCAGCATTAAATATTACATAATCTTAAATTAAGTTAATAATTCACAATGAGGATGTTTTCAGGTTAAGATATTTATAGAATTAGTTCATAACTTATACATAACAACTTGAAAATTACAAGTAGACACTTCTACTCACTATCCATTTTTTTCATAAAACAAAAACTCTTAAAAAAAGAAACATGTCTAATTACATGTTTTAGACACCGTGAATTTTCCTTAATCCCATCCTTGACCATATTCCACTTTAAGCCCTGTGAAAAATATTTCAAAAACTTATGATGAGCATAAAAATCTCATTAAGGGATACATAAAGAAAGAAAACTGTTAGTATTTCAAAACAACAAGTAAACAATGAATACTTTATCATAAAGTAATACCTTTCACCTTTAAGAAGTAGAAAAAACACTTCACTTAATATAATCTCACTGATTAACCTTTTTGTAACTGAAATATTACCATAAATCCCCTAGAAAGCAACATATATCATATAAAGGTAACTTGAGACATAAACATACTGAAATGGAATAACCATGCGGTTAACTTCCACACATATCACTAAATGGAATAATCATATGGCCAACATCCATACCCAATGAATTGGAGGTTATAACCTAACCACCAGTCCTTGATTTATCATGGAACCACCCGTAATTTGGTTTATCACCTAACCACCCATCAAACTTCCAAGAACCATTATATAATCATAACACATAAAATATTGAAAATATCAACATTTCAGTAATAACATTTAATTTTAAATAACAAGATATAATTTCAAGATATTGAAATAATAAATCCATTTAAAAAAATATTTTTAATACCAAAACACCCAAAAATGTAATAAGGGGTTTCTTTTCCTTTTCAAAACATTAAGGCTCATAAAGGAATCTAAATAACGATTATGGTGGCTGAGAGGTCATTGTCGCTGCATACGTTAAAAACATTCCTTTTTTCATTTAGTAAAACACTTCATAGATAAAAGATTCCATTTTAATGAAAGTAAAAGTCAAATTAGTTTATTATACACCATGTAAAATAAGGATATTTATATTATCAAAACATGCCACAATGAAAGGATATTGAGACGAAGTCCCTTACCTTGAGTCTGAATCGTCACGTATGTTTCTTGTTTTTCCTAAATAATAAACATAAGTTAATTTATACTTTATTAAGAAAATTTATAAAGTTTATTATTCCTTTTATATCACTTATAACCTTGCTATAACAATTATATAATTATTCATGTTCATATCGGTCATTTTGTCGATGTTCGGTACATGAGTCAAAAATAAACTTGTTATAATTACAAATTGTCCATTTGGTCAAAAGTAAATTATCTCCAGAATGATATTAATGATTTAGATATCATATATATAATATATATCCAGTATATATGTATTTATAATAGTCCATAACATTTGGATATAAGAAATGAAATGCACCGTTCATGGAGATGGTAAGTCGTATGTACGCATGAACGCTACTTTAATTTCTATTTCATATTTAAAGGAATGAAAAATAAATGATACATAAGTATATTATAATTTCATTATAATATATATGTTATATATGTTACATAATTTCATTAATTTCATCCTTTATACATTCCATGAATAACATGAACGGGTCATATCACTTTGAGGGGGTGGTAATCCGCACTTTCTCAAATGAAATTATCGTATTTATACAACTTTAAAAGCATAAAGGTATGTTCTAAATGATAATTATAAAAGAATATAGATAAAATAAATAACATATATATCATATATAATTATATTTATATCATAACTATCACCATAAGAGGTGGTAGGATAATATTGAACAAACATCGTTTTGTGAGGCAGTAGTTCACCATCCACAGAAACAGTATGTTCTATACCCATTAGACAAAGGTGTGTGTAAGTGTAATTATAATCCTAATCATAGAAAAACTTATTATATTTAATATACTGGTGTTGTTATAAAATAATTTAATAAAGATAGTTTAGGGTGTTGGAGAAGGAAAATAACTGAAAGAATCTTGAGAGAATACATTTCCTAAAATCGGGTAACTCCTTTTGATTTAAGATAAAAGGCATTCTTTAATTGTCTTATGCCCAAAGTAAGGCTTCTAGGAGAAATATAGTGATATTATGAGATTATTTTGGTATATTTGTGGTGATAAAAGGGGGATTTAGTGGTGTGAGTAAGGGTTAGAGGTGGTGTCCTTTTATAAGAGGGAGGAGGGGCACTTTTGGAAAGTTTGAAAGTATTATTTTATTATTAATTGATTTTAGAATTATAATAACACCAAAGTGATATATTTATAATATTAGATAATTATGGGTCTAAATAATCTCATTAAATAGGTTTTAGATAAGTTTTGGTTTCAAATTTAACCTTATCATTTAGATTTAACCCTTAGATAACTAATTTAACTATTACCATGTCTTCTTGTATATTCATACTATATGGTTAATATATTTACCATAAAATTCCAATAGAACCTCAAGTGGTTTATTAATAAAATTTTCAACCTTATCTAAGTCATTTAGACAAATATTATATTTTTATTACTATTATATCATTTAATAAAATAGTATTTTTTTTAAAATCAATTATGTCAATTTTTATACCATTCATATCATGATTTTTTAAAAATCCATAACAACTTGGTTAACTCAAAAAAACTTCATTAATTAAAATATAACAATTCATAATCATAAATAAAATTTTTGGATGACATAAAAATTTTCAAAATAAATTTATTTTAATATTTAAATTCTAATTTATTTAAATCTCTTGTTAGTAAGGTAATCACTACATCACCATCGTGTCATAAATAAATTTATTTATTTAATATCTAAAAATTATAAATAAAATACCATGACATAGGAAATATTTTAATATTTATAATTACTATTTATAGTATAAGATATCACTTATATAACCCCATATAAAAAAATTTTAGTAAAAGATACATGCTTAGGTTATATTTTCCTTAACATTAAATTAAAAGTAATTAAGTGTCAATTTCACACACAAGTGGCTCCAAGGGGTCCTAAAATCAAAAAAAGGATGCATGTGGTCAGAAAAATCTCATCAAATAGGGTTAAGACATGTTTTAGGATAATTTAATATTATTATAATATTAATTTTTTACCTTTATTTACCATATTTACCCTTTAAACATGGTAAATAAAATATTTACTAAAGTTATTATTCACAATGTCAAAAAATAAAAGGTACCTATTTATATAATTTGGAACTCATGATTCCAAATATGATATCCATTTTTCAAAATTCAAGACATAGAAGTTGTAGAAATTAATATAAAATTAATTCTCATTGTCAAAACTAAAAAACGTGTTTTTATGAAATAATAACTATCAAAATATTGACATGTGTTTATGTCTAATTAAAAAGTGAAATTAATTAAAATGACAAAATTTGGATTAAATGGTAAAATAATAATCTAATTTAACTTTAAAACCAATTAAAAAGATAATATAGCCATATAAATAAATTAAATGAAAAGATAGTTTTGACTTAAAATGCAGTATTTTTTACTCTTCATTAATAAATGAACTTTATCAGAAAAATACCAAAAATTTACCCAAAGTAAATTTTTATTTTCTTCTTCTAAATAAGAAGTTTATTTTGTCAAATGTAACATATAAAAGTGACAAAAAAATATATTTAAAAGGGGTTCTCCATCAAAAGGCTGTAAAATTGCATTTTTAGAAAAATACTTCTTTTATCCGAAAAAAATGAATTTATTCTTATATAATATTTAGAAAACATATGAGATTAATTTAAAACATTACATCAAATATATATAATATATTTTTCATTAAATAAAAATCCATAAATAGTTATATGAAAATAAAATTATTCTCTTCTAAATAAGTTTTCATAAAAACACATCCATTATATTCAATTGGTTTTTATTTCCATTTATAATAAATTTGGTAACCAATGAATCATCATTTAAACAAGTGTAAACCATATTTTAAAATTTAGTTGATACAACTCATTCCCACCATTCTAATGGCTAGGCATTAACTACCATTTAAAATAATAATAACATTATTGTATTATTTTTCAGTATAACTCAATGTTGTATGCAATGTAAGATATCAGAGAAGCCCGTTGTTGTGTTTCGAGTATGCTATTAGAAAAAGCGTCACATTTAACTTAAAATTAATATATTATTCATAAGTACTAATATAAATCAAAAAGTATTATTTTATAAATACTTGGGTCATTACATCCTTCCCCCTTTTGGAAATTGTATCCTCATAATTTTAAAATTGGGCTGAGAAACTTCATTGAAAGTCCCACTCGGAAAAAAGTCAATAAAACTATCACTTTAAAATAAATAAAGATAAGTATAAAGATAACCCAAGATAACCCATACTAGGGTTCCATATAGAAAAACATGGATATAGAAGAGAAACTAAGTGTCAAGTTCTGATGGATAATGATAGAAAACATGATTAGAAGAAAGTTAACCACCAAAAAATCACAAACTTGTGATGGGATAAATGGTCTTTGATTCCCTAGTAGGAAAAGTAAATGGACAACATTTTTTTAAGTTCCTTTTTATAAATTTGAGGAATTTATTTAATATCTTTACTAATAACATAAGGAAACATACTTACTTGTCATGTAGACTATCATCATTTACTAAATTTCTACCAAAAACTCATATTTTCTCTAAATGATGAGTATTCAAGATGACTTGGTCACATCAAAAGCACTAGAATCAACTTCTAGAAAATCAGATAATCCAAAAAAGATGAACTATATATTTTCCCTATCTTTAGAGATTAACCAAAACTAAAAATGGTCAGTATGAGATTAGATAATCCCCAAAAGGATAATTCTTTATAAAAATAAATACTACTCTTAATCTCAAAAATTCAACAAACAGTACCCAAAGTTCAACAAATACCATTCAATACACAATTGTTTTTAAAATTATTCAGTATAATCTAAAATAAGATTGAAACCCAAAACTCAGAAGAATTTAATCACATAGTCTTACATAGTAAATCTTAACATTTATCACCAAATAACATCAACTACTCTTAAATTATCATACTGAATTGTAATTAACCTAATTACATATTATCTATGATAGGTTAATGATCGCACCACGATTCATTGTTTCATTTTCGCCCTTACACCATTGTGCTAAACTTGTTTTATATTGAAAATTATAAATAAAAAAATCATTCCATGTTTGAATTGTTTATTTTTGTGTTTATCATTGTTAAAAATGGAAATGTTACTTGTTTTTATGATTCCATTGCAGGAGGAGGTGATTTGGAGGGCCCATGATGATGTCCAAGAAAAATGGGCCAAATTTTGCAGGATCCATGCACACTAGTAGACTCATATGCACACTACTACTGAATAGTGCATAAAAATGGGATTAAATTTTTGTGGTCTAGTACAAAATTAATTAGGATACATTTCATCTGAAGAAACCCAAGACTCATTCATCCATATAGTAGCACAATCGACCTGATCTTTCCATAACACCGAATTTGTACGAAGTCAAAAGTGGTGTGTTGTGATCTGTCCATATCTCAGGCTCCAATTTTTCAAATGGAGCCAAACTTCTGGTGGAGACATTAAAGATGTGGGGATACAACTTAGTTGTTTTCTATAAAGTGATATAAGGTTTTTTGACCATTGAAACCAATGTTACAAGTGGTTTTAAGAAATATATGTGCTCAAAACCACCTTCTCATTTTCCTATAAAATGGAACCTTGGGATAGCCATTTTTAAGTTAAGACAAGGAGTGAATTGATGCCAATTTGGAGTTCCATATGAGTCCTCTCCTCATCCTATAAGTTTTGGAGTCCCATATCCTCATATGGGAATTAAGGACGAAGAAGAAGTTCCACCCGAGCTTCCTCCTCCTCCTGATGTCGAGCTAAACGGTGGATGATCATTTCAAGGGAGCTATACATACTTGGGAGGGAGTTCAAACACTTGATATTATAATATTTTTCTATAATTTGTGTGATAAATATTTCACCTATGTTTAACTTTTATTCACTTCTCCTCTGAATACATTTCTTTCATTATAAT
Source organism: Viscum album (assembly GCA_963277665.1). Taxonomy (NCBI): domain Eukaryota; kingdom Viridiplantae; phylum Streptophyta; class Magnoliopsida; order Santalales; family Viscaceae; genus Viscum; species Viscum album. The sequence goes on along the minus strand of OY728119.1, from coordinate 366,282,851 downwards.
TAAGTGAAACACTTTTTATCTCAACGCCGATTGGGTTGAGATTTCAAGTGGGAATATTGTATTGTTATGATTGGATAAGACAAGAGTCCTATTTATCTCACACATACATAAGATTATAGTATGCTTTGGTAGCATTTCTTTTCTATGTTTGATAACCAAACCTTGACAACATGATTGTTGTGTCAAGGGGTGGTACTTTGAGAATCATTTTAAGAGGCAAGAGGAAAGTCAAAATCTTAACAACCCTCAACCAAATGGTTCCATTAAACCATGTGTATTTTTCAGAATGATGAACTCACCAAGATGTGTAGTGAACTTTAAATGATCTCCTTATCTCATAATTCTAAAACAACAACTTTATTTTTCAACTATTAAAGTCTTTAAGTTAAGTTATTTTCTTAAAACTGTTTTCAAATTCACCCCCTCTTTTAGTGATATTTATTAAAAATACTTACTATAAGCTACCAATTCTCCTTGAGAGATGACCTAGGGTCTTCCTTATACTACAAAATATTCTTTAAATAACTATCAATTTGGCATGTCACGACAAAGCGTTCAGTTAATCATTTCCATAAATAACCCAAATGACTATATGTCCACAATAAAAAAAAGATTCTTCCAAAATAAAATTTCAATCATTACTCCACAAATTAAATACCATAGTATTCTATTTTCCTTAGGCATATAGTTTCACAAAATGGAAAATGTCTTCCAAAATAACCTTTATCACTTAATCACCAAATCATTTTCCTATACTAGGGATATCTATTTGATAAAACATAAGTTCCCAAAATCAACTTATTATTGATCCGTAAAATCATTTAACTAAAAATAATAAGTCATATTAACCAAGTACTTCATATAGTATAGTGGTAGGTGATAAATCCAAGTCGCACTTTGGTTGTGGGTTTAATTCATGTATCTTTATCCGAAGTGATGGGTTGTCACATGATCAACATGTTGTCCTTTTTTAAAAACTGTATAATTATAATAACATTAAAAAATGAGATAAAATCCTTAAAAATATTCATAACAAGTTTTAACCTCAAAGGTTATTTCATACCTCACATTTTGCATCCCAAAAACTAATAACCCAAAATTTCCTCAAAAACAAAATATCACATGAACCCCTAACTTTATCCATTATGTCCATACAAGAAAAGATAATTCTTCCATGAATAACATTTTTGCATATCAAACTTCCAGGTTAAACATTCTTAAACTTCCAAAGTAATCTTATCATTAATACATTTAAACATATCATCATCCATAGATCCAACATAATTCTTCAATTCCAAGATATCTTAATCATCGAACATTCTCTGTGATCCTTTATCCATGTTTTTTCATATTATTCTTTTATACTTCTTTCCTACAAACAAAATCATGGATAATCTCCTAAGATTTTAGTAATGTAAAAACATGATCTAAGAAATAATTCATACCTTTCATAGGTCATTTTTAGTTTCCACATATTCAATTGGAAAGGCATTAGGAAATGGTAAGCATATATTTGCATGATCTGGTTGATCCTATTCTCAATCCTTCTTCGTAGAAAATCTATTTTCATAATGACCATGCACACCACATTTAAAACATTCAATTTATCCTTTGAAAAAGAAATTCTTTCCCTTTTCTGGATTCAACTGGACACTTCCTTTTTCCATGGAAGGTTATTGCTTTATGACCTTCATTACCACATCTGAAACATATTCCCATCCCTTTGAAGCATTTTCCTACGTGTTTATTTCCACATCCTTAACACATAGGTTTTTTAATATACTTAACTTTACTATTATTATAACTTCCATAGGGATTTGTTTCTCGCATATATGATGCCTTACAAAAATAACCAAGGTTCAAGTGGTCGGTCATGACTCCAGATAGTTGGTTGTGAATAACCACAAGAGTTCTCATTGCAGCTCCCATTTCATTCGATTTCTCATTCAAAAAACCACCATATTTATTATTATATTGGTGCCTATTAGATCCATCCATTTACTAAAACCAAAAATGTAAGTGTGAGTATATCAGTAAAACCATCATATAATATCATATAAGGAGGGTAAACACTAATATATACTTATTCATGTTATATTAAACTCATTAAATTTATCTAAAATAAATATGAATATTTTTAATATGCTAACCACTATGGTTATAAAAAATATGTCACTTATGCTTAAATATCACCCTAACCTCTAAAGGTATCTAAACCGACCTTTGATACCAACTATAATGCCCTAGACTTAAACATAACATAATCTTGAATTAATTTAATAATTCACATTGAGGATATTTTTATGTTTAGAGCTTTAGATAATTAGGTTATAACATATACATAATAACCTGAATATTAAAAGTAGTCACTTCTACTCACTATCCATTTTTTTCATAAAACAAAAACTCTTAAAAAAGGAACATGTTTAGTTCCATTTTTTAGATAGTATGAATTTTAATTGATCCCATCCTTGACCCTATTCCACTTTAAGACCTATGAAAAAACATTTCAAAAACTTTGGATGAGCATAAAAAGCTCAGTAATGGATACATAAAGAAGGAAACCTATTAGTTTTTCAAAACAACAAGTAAACCATGAATAATTTATCATAAATTAATACCCTTCACCTTTAATAAGTAGCAAAAGCACTTCACAAAATATAAGCTCATTTATTAACCTTTTTGTAACCTAAATATTACCATAAATCCCATAGAAAGCAATATATAGCACATAAAGGTAACTTGGGATATAAACATACTGAAATGGAATGATCATACGGTCGACTTCCACACATATCACTAAATGGAATAGCCATATGGATGACTTCCATACCTAATGCATTGGAGGTTATAACATAACCACCCATCCTTGGTTTATCATGGAACAACCTATCATTTGGTTTATCATGTAACCACCCATCAAATATCCAAGTACCATTATATAATCATAACACATAAAATATTGTAAATATCAACATTTTAGAAATAACATTTAATTTTAAATCACAAGATATCATTTCAAGGTATTGAAATACTAAATCTATTTCAAAAAAAAATCAATATCAAAACACCCAAAAAGTTAATAAGGGATTCATTTTCCATTTAAAAACCTTAAGGCATATAGAGGAAGCCAAATAAAGATTATGATAGCGGAGAGGTCATTTTCACCGCATACATTAAAAACATTCTTTTTTTCATTTAGTAAAACGCTTTGTAGATAAAATATTCCATTTTAATGAAAGTAAAATTTAAAGGGTTTTATTATACATCGTGTAAAATAAAGAGGTGTATATTATCAAAACATGTCTGAATGAAAGGATATTGAGACGAAGTCTCTTACCTTGAGTCGGAATCATCATATATGTTCCTTATTATTCCTGAATAATAAACTTAAGTTAATTTTTACTTGATTCATAACATTTTTAAAGTTTATTATTCCTTTTATATAACATATTACATTGATATAACAATCATATAATTATTCAAGTTTATATCGGTTGTTTTGTCGATGTTTGGTACATGAGTCAAAAATGAACTTGTTATAATTACAAATTGTCCATGTGGTTAAAAGTACATTATATCTAGAATTATATTCATGATTTATATATCATAAATATCATATATATATATACATTATATATGTATTTATAATAGTCCATAACATTTGGAGATAAGAAATGAAATGCACCGTTCATGGAGACGGTAAGTCGTACGTATGCATGAACGCTACATTCATTCCTATTTGATATTTAATGAAATGAAAACTAAAAGATACGTAGGTATATTATAATTTTAGTATAATATATATGTTATATAAGTTACATAATTTCATTAATTATATCCTTTATATGTTACATGAATAGAATGAACGAGTCATATCAATTTGAGGGGGTGGTAGTCCTCACTTCCTCAAATGAAATTATCGTATTTATACAACATGAAAAACATAAAGGTATGTTATAAAGGAAAATTATTGAATCATAGAGATAAATTAAATATCATATATATCATATATAATTACAGTTCTATCATAATGTCCATCATAATACGTAGTAGGATAATATTGAATAATCAACATTTCGTGAGGCAGTAATTCACCGTCCACAGAAACAGTATGTTCAACACACATTTGATGGAGGTGTGTGTAAGTGTAGTTTTAAACCATATCATAAAAAACATAGTACATTTAAGATAATTTTTTGTTTTATAATAATTTAATAAAGAGAGTTTAGGTGGTTGAAGAATGAAAATAACTGAAAGAATCTTGAGTGAAGACATTACTTTAAATCGGGTAACTCCTTTTGATTTAAGCTAAACGGACTTCTTTAATTGATTTTTCCCAAATTAAGGATTCTAGGAAGAATATAGAGATATTTTGAGTTTATTTGGGTATATTTTTAATGAGAAAAGTGGGATTTATAGGTGTGAGTAAGGGTTAGAGGTGGTGTCCTTTGATAAGTGGGAGGAGGGGCACTTTAGGAAAGTTTGAAAGTATTATTTTATTATTAATTGATTTTAGAATTATAATAAAACCAAAGTGATATATTTTGAATATAAGATGAGTATTTGTAGAATACCTCTCAAACAATAGGTTTTAGACAAGTTTTGTTTTCAAATTTAACCTTATCATTTAGCTTTAACCCTTAGTTAACTAATTTAACTATTACCATGCCTTCTTATATATTCATACTATATGGTTAATATATTGACCATAAAATGCCAATAAAACATCAAGTGGTTCATTAATGACATTTTAAACCTTATATAATTCATTTTTATGAATATTATATTTTTAGGAATATTATATCATTTAATAAAATAGTATTTGTTTTAAAAACTCATTTATGTCAATTTTTATACTATTCATTTCATGACTTTTTAAAAATCCATAAAAACCTGATTAATTCAAAAAAACTTCATTAATTTAAATATAACAAGTCATAATAATCCATAAAATTATTTTATCACATAAAAAGTTTAAAAATAAATTTATTTTAATATTTATAATCTCATTTATTTAAATCTTTTATTAATAAGGTAATCCCTATATCTTCATTGTGTCATAAATAAATTTATTTATTTGATGTCTAAAAATTACAAATAAAATACCATGATGAAGGAAATATTTTTATATTTATAATTACTATTTATATTTTAATAGATCACTTATATAACCCCATATAAAAACATTTATTAAAAGATACATGTTTAGGTTATATTTTTTTTAACTTTAAATTAAAAGTAATTAAATGTCACTTTCACACACAAGTGGCTCCATAGAGCCCTAAAATCGACCCAAGGATGCCCTGGGTTAGAAATATCTCATCCAATGGGGTTATTACATGTGTTAGGGGAATTTAGTATTATTATAATATTATTTTTTAACCTTATTTACCAGATTTACCCTTTAACAATGGTAAATAAAATATTTAATGAAGTTATTATTCATAATTTCTAAACATAAAAGGTATATATTTACACAATTTGAACCTCATGATTACAAATATGGAATTAATTTTTTCAAATTCAAAACACATAAGTTTCATAAATTAATTAAAAATTAATTCCTATTATCAAAACTAAAAAGCGTGTTTTTAAGAAATAATAACTATCAAAAGATTGACATGTGTTTATGTCTAATTAAAAGTTGAAATTAATTTAACAACAAAAATTGTATTAAATGGTAAAAAAATAATCTAATTACACTTTAAAACAAATTAAAAATATAATCTAACCATCAAAATAAATCATATGAAAAGACAGTTTTGACTTAAAATGTTGTATTTTTCACTATTCATTAAAAAATGAACTTTATCAGAAAAATTCAAAAAAAATCCCCAAAGTAAATTTTGATGTTCTACTTCAAAAGAAGAAGTTTATTTTTTAAAATTTAATATATAAAAGTGAAAAAAACTATATTTAAAATGGGTTTTTTATCAAAAGGAGGTAAAACTGTATTTTTAGAAAAATACTTCTTTTATCTGAAAAAATGAATTTATTTTTATATCATATCTAGAAAAAATATAAGATGAATTTAAAACATTACATTGAATATTTATCATATATTTTTCATTAAATAAAAATTCATAAATAGTGAAATTAAAATACAGTTATTCTCTTTTAAATAGGTTTTCATAAAAACACATCCATTATATTCAATTAGTTTTTATTTCAATTTATAATAAATTTGGTAACCAATGAATCATAATTAAAACATGTATAAACCATATTAAAAAAATTAGTTGATAATAATCATTCCCGCCATTATAACGACTAGTAGTTAACTACTATTTAAAATAATAATAACATTATTGAATTATTTTTCAGTATAACTCAATGTTGTGTGCAATGTAAGATTTTGTAGAAGCTCGTTGTTGCGTGTTGAGTACGCTATCAGAAAAAGAATCCCCATTAAATTAAAATTAATATCTTATTTAAAAGTATTAATAGAAATAAAAAAGTATTATTATATAAATACATGGGTCATTACAGCTACAGCGCAATATAACTCCGAGATTTTGGTGGAATCACTTAAAGGTAATATAAACATTCCATGGGATCTGGTCTACTTTATTAGGAGGTGTGGAATTCTCATTGATCCATACGTGGAGATCACTCATAGCTGGGGGGAAGGTAATGTCATTTTTCATTGTATTTATTGTAAACTTAGTCCTAGTGAAAGTATTATTGTTTATATGCATCCTTGTCTAATACCATATGATTACATGTCTATAATCTGTGATGATTCACTTACACTTAATCATTACCATCCCCCATGAGCCCAATTTTTATGAATAAAATAGTTGATTTTGATGATGAATTGTGAGATAATATTCATGGATAATGTGTGAATATATTTGATTGGTTATAATGGGTTTTATGGATAGAACAGAGGATTTTTTGATATAAAAAAAATACTTGATTTGAATAAGCATGCACCACTTCTATGACCACTCTAATTGTATACACTATAGTGATTATTTAAACTTTCATATCTATTTAAGATAGAATGACTCTCTTAGTTATTCTGTGGAATTTAATTCACCTAAGATTTTATCCCCATTGATATTAGATTCTCTTGATTTACAAAGATTAATATATTATACCAAAAGAAAAGTTCCTTTTTCCTAAACTTTACACAACATAAAAAATGAGAAATTATCTTTGTTCTTTACTTCTAAATTCCATTTTATCAAAATTTTAAAACTTTTTGTTTTTATACTTCATCAATCATCAGAAGGGACTCCTTTTTGTAATTTTCTTTCCATCACTTTCTTAAATTCACCATAAATATAATGGTGAGTTCTTATTCTTTTTTCATTTTCAATATTTATCTAGGTTTTGATTTAGAGATTACATTGTTCATGAAACCATAATTAACACAATTAATTATTTTTTATATGTATTATTGCTTTACTTTATAGGATTTGATAGATTGATCATTAGATAATCTCAAGATATTATCACCATTGGGTAAATGTATTCTATCATAAGAGTAATCCTTGGTATTATCTATAGAAACAACTCTTCTATTTATTTGTTATGAAAAATCATCTCGAACTGCTTCTAGATTTTCTGATTTTACTTCAAGTTAAAAAAAATATTTAGGATATTTTCATGATCCTTAACTGATTTAAATATATCTTCACATTCCTTATTAATCTTCTCAACTATATCATTCATTTTATTTCTATATTACAATAAAGTTACATGATCCTTAATACTATTTAATTTTACTTCTAGTTGTGAACTCTTGAAATTAGTGTTGGCCTTATGGTCATTTTATAGTTTATGGAACTTCTTTTCAAACTCTTTTGTTACTTTTTATTTCTCATAGATTTTATTTATCCACTAATTCTCAAAACTGGAGAACCTTTATTCTATCTTTATATTTATGGATTTTATTTCTCCAACATGTCTATAGAGTTGTGCACATATTATAACTCTTTAATCCAAATCCTTATATAATTTTTTTAACTCTTCTTCAAGATATGTGATATTTTCTTGAATACTATTATATGAGACACAAATAAAAGTGACCATTTCATTGGGAAAATTATGTAGTATGTCTTTTATTGTAGCAATTGATTCATTGTGAAAATATATAGACATGTGATCACTCCCACATTTTACTAATTCTTTTTATGAATAGTTTTATAAAGAGTTTTCTGTGTTCTCTTCTTCATGTAAAGAATTTTTACTCCCTAAGATATAATTTTTTTTATCTCCTTGGTAGTTGATTCGACCACCAGTTTATCTCCTTATATTTCCAAAAACAATTCTTTAGAATTACAACATAAGAAAATTAGAATTTCTTCATCCTTATATAATGGGGTTGAATATTTCATATTTATCAGATCCTTATTCCTTATATTCTTTTTAGATTTTAAAAAGATAGTAATTCGATCATCACTTGATTCAACTTCTCCAATTTTTCACTTCATGTTGAATTTTTAAAAAAGAAACCAAATATTAAAAAAAAAATCAACCTTGAGGATCTAATTAGAGGTGTAACCTAATGTTATGTGACCAATTATTAGGATCACTTTGGTATATGACAACACTGATAGGGGTTAATTAGTGTTTTATGAATTTTCATCAATTTAAACGGTATCTCTTATTTACCTTTTAACTTCTTTAATGAATGGATATCTCTAAATCAATGCTCACCTTCAGTTTATATGCATGTATATAAAGCATGAAAGTGAATCAACAAGGACACTGAGGTTTTTTAACAGGTTTTATCTCCAATACAGATGGTTATGTCCCCATTGTGTCATTATTATTATCCCACACACACATCTCCCCTTTTATTATCAATAAAAACTAAATTAAGGGTATGTTCTTAAACCTATAATCTTAGTATCAACCAAATATAGTGAAAGAAAAAACTTATTGATCTCATAATACAAGATTTTTATTGTAACTCCTTGAAGTATATCACTAGTTATGGCTCATCTTTCTCCTAGACAATACATATATGATCTTCTTCCTCGAAATATAGAAATCACATTGGGCTTCCTCTTCTTTATAGTAATCACAGGGCTTTCTCTAATTCATATTTTTCAAGAGATGATTATCTTTCTTATTATTTTTAGTAAGAAAATATAATATCATTCACAATCATACAATATCTCTACTTAGCTTCAACACATATAATATATATTCTGGATATAGTTTTAGCTTTCTCTATTTAATACACAAAAAATAATCATGAATACAATATCAATGTATTCCTCAGATGTAGCATAATTCAGAGTTATTTCCTATTATATCAGACATTACAATATGTGAATATTATAGGATGGGTCTCTCAATTCTTCTTCAAATTAAATAATGTTTCACTAAAGAATGGATGATCTTACTCCACTACTATTAGAATCACAATCGATCTTTTCAACACTGTTATGTGCAGCTACTTCACACAATATTTTAACAAAACTACCAGCTGGTGGAGTTATTTTCACATATTGTTCACTATTCAATCACCATATTGATTAAAATCACTAAATTTACTTAATATTTCTAAACCATTCTTTGTGAACCTCAAATATCATAGGACTCAAAAAAATATACATCACATAGATTCCTGTAACACTTTCTAATTTTTCTTCACAAAAACACAATTTCACAGAACTATCTCCATGCAACTTGATTTAATGCACTTTCTCTTATAAATAACCCTATGAATAATTATACTACTTAACACAATAGGCATCATATTATTTCACTAACTTATTTAGAACCAAATCTACAAAATTACTACTTCATGATACTTTTATCTTGTGGTGATCTCCTCGTGAAAATTTAGTTCTTCTCATAGATTCAAAAAATCTATATCATGTAAGTATGTGTATGTGGTTATATATTTATAATAATTTATAACACTTCGCAGATTTCTTTGCGCTTCTATGTAGTATGTGGAAATATTCTCAACATGAAGCTCATGAAAATTATTTAATCATAGTTATGATATTCTTTTAATTATTTATATATATATATAGCATTTTCATATAATTTTTATATGATAACAGAGATTTGTTTTTCTCAAATTTCTTTCCTTTTAGGTCCCAATTTTTTCTCTATTCTCAATATATTGATACTGATGAAAATAATTATGGCAGATGTATCTATAAATGAATTTCCATAGTTTTACACAATCTTATCAACCTTTAACATCACCCTTTTTGAAGAAACAGAACTTACATCTTCTCATAACATGGGGTTAATGTTTCAAATTAAATTGAATTCACTTAGCATGAATCTACTTATCTTGAACTTCACTCTTCACTCCATGCATGTGAGATCCTCTTACATAATTAACTTCTCCACCACTGTAGGAGAATCAAGAACACATTATGCATGGATAGATTACCATAAGTATGTTATAATAGATATAAAGTTTTTTATGGTCTTCTGATAGTGGTGTGGTAAACTCCTTGAACAAGATGTGCACTTGGATTACATAATTGATCACATAGCTTATTGGAATCATTGATCTCATGGTATTTGTTTTCCACTGCATGAATATCTTTATGCATGAAAATTATAAGATATTGAGGTTGAAGATGACATAAATTTATTAATATTATTAAAAAATTACACACACAACTTTTTTTATAAATAAATATTACATTAATATACATTATCCCACATTGTAAAGAAACTCATGAGTGCACTCCTTAATAATTTTTTACTCTCCTAAGACAATGGTGAAAATCTATTGGGGCCAACCCCACTCTAGTGGTCCTCTCATGCCACCATGCACAATGGTCATGATTCTGCCTATGCACAACCATGTTCTTCTTAAAATTAGTTTTGAAAAACACTACCTCCTTGGTTCTCCATGGCCTCCATAGTTGAGCTTCCTTTGAGCTCAGCCAATACTCTTCTACTAGGAAACTCAAGTATCCACCTTTGGTTGGAAGATATTTTTTTATATATAAATTTCTCTTTCAATATGATAATATACATGAAATATAAAAAATGGGAATACCTCTATTTAATGAAAAACTACTCAATGTATTATTAAACTACTTTTAGTATATTATATACTAAAATTAGATTATCTTCAAGAATATTCACTACATCTTAGATTAAAACTCCAGTTATTTGTTCTCAACCATAGAATATCAACTAAATTTTACTTTTTAAAACAAAACTCTAAAGTTTCCTTCTATAGTTAGAAACTCCAACTCACATGTGACATGTTGTAAACCATGTGCTTCTCACAAATATTATTATAACATGCTATGGACACCAAGACAAGCTCTATAATTATCTGGTTTTATTTTCCACATATGAATGGGTATCTAAGTGTAAGAATATCCAATGGTTTCACTTACTTCATACTATTTCTCTTGTACACATAAACATTAATAATGTATCACACTTCTAAGATTCAATTGTTTCTTAAAATCATCATGTAGTATTCAATTTTTCTTGGGAGCTATAGCTTTATCCTCATCAACATTCTTGATAACTCTGATAACATCACAAATATTATTCTTATTCTAATATTAACATTATTCATATATACCCCATGCTCATTGACACTTATACCTATAGAAATCAAATACAAAACAAGCATAAAGTGCATTCAACACTACCAAAACATCCTTCCCATCGATTTGTCTAGTTGAGAAAACTTATCATCACTCATGTAAATATCATTTTAATATATATGATTTTTAGTTATTATTGATGTGAAAGATGCTCTTTTCTTTATATGCTTCCCCTTTTATTCAACTCTCTTAAGATGAAGTTCAAACCATATCAGGTTCCAGATATATTCATCAACCATGATATCTATCACATGATTAGTGTCCTTATATTTCATTACCTTAGACTCCCATTAACTCATAATCATATCATTGATTTTCTCCCCAGTTTTCTTATCTATAATATTAATTTATCCTTTTTTTGTAATATATTTCAAATAATCCAAAATCTTGGTAATATTTTTAGAACAAGCTCCCCCAAAATGAAATCAAAATCTTAAATACTATACATAGATCACCACCCTTATTATCTATAGTAATTTTGATGTTATCATATTTATAACTTCTATATTATTCTAAATACTATTGGAAATCTTGTAGGAATACATCTAACTATAGATATTTCATTAAATAAAACACATTAGAGTGTTCCAGACATTGTGATTTATTACAAAATCAATTGTATCTTGAGTACTGAAAGATGAAAGAAACATTTATGGAATTATTTAATCATTATAAATCATAATATAATGATCACTATCATTATTCATGATGAATTCCTATATTTTCTATTTCTAATAATCATATTTTATTAAATCAAAGAGTGAATCTTGGTTCTAATTTAGGCATTTATGTGTATTGACCTGAACTTTATTTGTTTTATAACTTTAATATAATATAAATTAGCATAAAGAAACAATAAAAACATGTATTGAAACTAAATTTTATCTAAAACATAAATCATTAACTATAAAATAAATATATTGAAAAAAAAATTATAGTACATAATTCAAAATAAAGCTTTATTAGAATCTGAAAATAATAGATGACACAAGTAAAATGAAAATTAAGTAAACAAATCAAACCTTTAAAATTAAAATTTTTAAAATAAATATTAAGAAAAAAATGATTCTAAAAAGTTTTTGGATAAAATATCCCTAATAACTTATTTATCAATTAATCAAATACAATAAGTTCTTAATACTTGAAACTTTATCACTTTTAACTCAAAATAATTGGATGGTTTTATGTCCAAATTTGGATAGTCTAATACTAAGTGTAAGAAGTTCCCACTTGAAAAAAAATGTTCTGAGCAAAAAATTATTTAATCAAAATCTTATTAGAAGAGAGAAGTGATCATAACATAAAAGTGTTTTGTGCCATTTTCAATTGAAACTATAATGATGAAGGGTAAGTATCAAGATAGAAAGACCAATTACAATAATAAATGGTACTAAGAACTTGATATTTTAAGAGAGTTCTCAAAGGATTAAGAATAATGATTCATAGAATAGTGGTATAAGAGATTAATCTTCTATCTATATTAATAAGTATCTAAATATGATAATTGACTGATTTCACTTTGATATTATTGGAACAAAAAGATCTTTTAATAATCCTCAAATATCATTGGGTCTTAGTGAGTCTTACTTTTATTTTATTATTTCAAATGGAAATTGTGAAAATAATAACTTTAACACAGTATTCTTTTGGACTAAGTATTTAGTAGATGATTCATTATATTTTTCACCATTCATATGATAATATTTGAATTTATTCATCTATAAGTTATGCCTTATAAAATATCTTCAATCATATTTTGTACTTTTTAGGCCTTTTTAATTTATATAGGTATGTAATTTGGTAGTTGCGGTATATATATAAAGTTATTAATTTTGGTATATATATAATCTGATAGGTGTAACACTTTTTAATTTTGTAAACTTCATTAAACACAAAAATAATCTTCAAGTAAAAAAATTATTATAAAAATTATGCGTACTGTGATTAGAAAAAAGATAATGACCTAGAGTTTTTCATTTGAATAATGACTCAAAAAACACAATATAGTGATTGAAAAGGATTTCATACATACAATAACTCATATGGTTCCATGTTGATGGATAAATGGTAACTATTTTTATAAGAAGAACTAACCAATGATAAATATACAACCAATGATAAATTAAAGTCTATAACAAATTCACTCAGTATATCTTCTAAGGATTGAATATTATCTCAGTTTGACCATGTTTTTATAGATAGAATAATGTAATAAGGAACGACTAGGTTAAAAAATAATTTTACAGTAATCTCTAATTATAATATGTAAACTGAGAGTCTATAATGGATATAATCATTCAAGTAACTCCATTTAAACTTACTATCTCCATCATGTAAATTTGAGATGAACTCCCAACTAGTCTCTACTCCTTGATTCGTAATAAATTGGATAAATTTTGCAATTAGTTAAAAATAACCTAAATAGATTCATTGCCCTTACTTGTACAAGGTAATCTAGTCACAAAATACATATATATATCTTCTCATTTCCTCCAAGGAACAATCTATGGTTATATCAGCCTAAAAGACACACCCAGTGTTCAACCTTCACTTTCTCACAACCAAAATATTTATCCACATGTACAGCTTAAAATTTATTCATTCTAGGATACCAATATTATTGAATAATAACATGATACATATTACCAACTCTATAATGTATTATAAAAGTAGATCTCTGAAATTCTTGTATAACTTATCCAAGTATATTTGACAGAACATGTAAATGTCCTTAGAAAGTGATTTATTTTTTCCTTCCATGAGACCATCCCTTAGGTGTATAATCATGAATAATAAAATCCCCACATTCCTCAACTGTATGATTAAAAATTTGATAATCTATAACCTAATGCATTATTTAATAATCCATTATCATCTACTAGAGAAATTCCCTTCCATTAATCTTCTTAAGATTAAGGTGAAAATATTTTAGTTGTTCCATAATTATTAATTTACATTTCAGTAAATTATCAATTACCCTAAAAAACTTTTGACTCAAGGAATTGACTACCACATTACCCTTTTTAGAGTATATATGATCTTGAAATCATTATCTAGAAGAAACTTTACTCATATCATCAACCTTATATTCAATTTTCTTTGAGAAAAAAATATTCAAACTTCTTATGAACCATATAAAAAATAAAATATTCACCAAGACAATAATTTATAAATAATTTTAATGAAAAAAACTATATAAAAAAGATAATGTAATTGGGTAGAATATTTACACTCAAGAATACAAATTTTTTTAGATTTATATGTAATAATATTTTTCTCGTGAACTAGAACACAACTCAGTCCTTAGTATAGAGCATCACAATACTCCTAAAATATTATTACCTATACCAATAATCGATGTATGGGTGTAATACTTAACATCTCATTTATAAATCAAAAAATGTCTTGGAACTGCTCAATACACTCAAAAACATGACCCTTTTTAGGCAAAGTTGTGAGTGGAGTGGCTACTCTAGAAAAGTACAATGCAAATCTATGATGATACCTTGTAGAACCAAAGAAATTTCATACCTTTGAAAGGTTATTTAGTATCTTACAAGTTATATCCAAAATAATATTGGTTGGATCTATAATAACCACTTTTCCAAATACAAACTGAATAGAAAATGAAATTCATGATTATATAAATGACTTTTTACATATTCCTATATAATTGATATTTCTTGAGTAATAATAAAACCATCCTTAAAACTTTTTCAGTCTCCTAAGATATTTTTTAATAAAGAAGAATATCATCAATGAATACTACCATAAATTGATTAATAGATTTTTGAAATTTCAAATGAATCAACCCCAAAAATATATTTTTTCATTATTGACTCTAAATAGAATTAAAATGAATTCAAAATCTTATACTGATATCAGAAGGTCATCTTATGAATATATTCATTCTTTACCTTCATCTAATGATATCCTAGCCATAAATTGATCTTAAAAAACTAACTTTTTCTACTCAAATGATCAAATAAATCCTCAGTACTATGTGAAGGATATCGATTTTTCACCATCACTTGATTTAAAAACTTATAATCAATGAATAAATGTAAAATTCTATATGACTTTTTAGAAAATAAAATAGGACATCACATGGTGATAAACTTGGCCAAATAAAATATCTCTAAAAAAATTTAATAAAATTTAATTGTAAAACCCTAATAATTTAGAAAAAATTTCTCTTTATTTAATTTTATTTCTTTGATAGCTTGAATTACATGCAACACTGAGTTTAAATGAACCATGATATATTATTAAAATATTATTATGTGACCATTATAACTTAGTCATTAAATTGGTGGGTATTAATAGTATTAACTAATTTATGAGATATATAAAAATATCCTAATAAATATAAATTTATTCACTAATTATTAGGAAATAATCATTCAATTTTTAGAAAATTTATATTATGCTAAAAAATCAAATTCCTTCAAAATGTTTTTTATTTCATTTTGTGAAAAAATATTTTATTTAATTTTTTAAAATTTTAAAAATTTTATTTCATAAAAATAACTAAATTTTTTAAATCATAATATAAAAAATATATTAGGGTGAATTTCTGGTATTTTTTGGAAAAGGTTGATTTTCCAATGAATAGTGAAAATTGTGATTTTTTATTGAAAACTATATTTTTTGTTTCAAGAGTGTACAAAGATTAGTTTTGTATAAAAAATATATAAAATTAAAATTATATATATTATATTTTAAATAATACAAATAGTTCATTGGAATCAATTTTATGTTTGAATTTGGTGTAAAAACATTTTTATAAGTAAAAATGCATTTTTTTTTTAAAACTGTTTTTATACGTGTAATGTGTTTTTGTATTAATAAATTAAATTAGTCACCAATTATGAAATATTTTAATTAAATTAATGTATTATATATTCAATAAAATTTTTCAACATTCATTTAATATTTTTCTAAGCATGTGATAAGAATAAACCAATTTTTTTGCTTAAAATGAATATTTCTAAAAAGCGATTTTCATCGTGTTTTTCATGCTTATTTTTAAATTAATTTCTTCCAATTATATTTTTTGAATTTTATAAAATTTATTCCAAATTTTAAATAATTATTTTAAAATTTGGTAAATATAATCCTTTTGTTTTTTATCAATATGAATAATAACCGTGGTAAAATTTATCCCCTTGATAAAGGGTAAATTGGGTTAATCTTGGTTAAAACTATGTGATAATGCCATAATTTTTCATCCCAATTATTATATGATAATTTTAATTCAAAACATAACACCTTATTCATAAAATTAATTTGTTTAATAGAAATTTTTCCAAGAAAAATGACTTATATATTATTTAAATCTAAGAAAGTTACAAAATGTCACTCTCTTGGTTTTAAATATCCTTTATGTGTTCACATAGGGATGAAAACTAGTTACGAATAAAAATTAATTTTTATTTTGTGAATAATAAAATTATATTAATTATGGTAATTTGTTAATAATTTTTAGGTATTATATAATTACTTTAAATTCTTACACAATGTTGAAACAGTATTTATTCAATTAATGGAAAAATAAAATAAATGATTTTGAAAATATTAAAAGTGATATAATTTGAGTAATTCATAGTGTTTCAAAAAATTTATTGGTAGATATAAAATATTAGTGTCATTTTAAAATATTATATTATAATTCAAACTTTTTATTTATTTATTTTAAGAAAAATTAAATGAATAGTGTCAAATTTGGAAATAATGATATTTTATCAAAATAATATTTTATTAAATATTTTAAAAATATAAAAATATAAAAATATGATAATTTTGATACTTTATGGTCTAAAATTTAATAAATTTTACTTTTATTGTCCAATGTTTACCTTGTATGTAAAAATTACAACCCTTTACTATATAATAATGATCCTATAAATCTAAATTTTATCGTTTGTGCGTACGTGTGGACTACTACCTCCACAAAGAAATATGATTATTTTTTTAATTATATTTTATTTGGATGAAAATGAGAAAGAATTTGATGAATATATATGATATATATGATATAATAATGATCCTATAAATCTTAATTAATATTTAAATTTATTTCATTCAATCTATCAAAAAATGAAAACAATATTCGTGCATAAATATGACCTACCATCTCCATAAATAGAGTAATTCATTTATATATATATAATTTTATGAATGAATATAAATGTGTAAAAAATGGATATATATTATATTTATATCATTATTAACATTATGGATATGATGTAACCATGATCAAAATACAAGGGTCAAAACTACTAAACCAAAACATACATGAAAAACAAAGAAGATATCACCCAAAATAGTGATTTTAATAAAGAGGTGTTAAAAAATGGGTAATAAAATATTATAAGTAAATAATATATGGTATGATGCATATTATTATGGTAAATTAATATATTTATAATAAATATATATTTATTATAAATTTGGTTCCAATGCATAAATAATAAGTTGGACCTTAAGGTAAGGGATTTTCATCTCACTTTTTTTTCATGGGACACATGTCATATTCACCACATGTTTCTTTTGAGTAGTGTATATAATGACCATTAATTTATTTTATAATTATTATTATAAAATTTATATGGATATAAATATCTATATAAGGTTATTTATTCCATGTGGATTATGATTTAAATGTTACCAAGATGTTAAGGGTTTTATGTTACAATATCATTGTTTGTAGAGATTGTTTATGATAAAGTTTCCAATGATGAAATATCATGATATATATCTCAATAAACTCATGAATTTTATTCTCCTATATTTATTTATTTAAAAAACATGTTTTCCTTTCATTCACCTCACCTTATCTACTGAAGAGACCGAAAATATTTTTTTAAGGAAAATCAACCTCATTTCTCTCTTTGGTCGAAAACCCCTTTTTTCATAGCCATGTTTTCAAAAAAAATGTTTTAAATAAGTTTTTTACTATTCTAATATGATTTTTTAAAACCATTTTTACCCATTTTTGAATTTTTACAAAATGTTTTGAAATGAATCTTCTTATCTTTTTCCCAACAATGTAATTTTTGATTTTTCTAATAAAATTATGGAAGGAATGTTTTTTAACTTATAAAGTATGAATGGTATTTTCCACCATCATGGCTAGTTTTTTCTTTAAATATTTCCTTAAAATTTTACATGGTTCTTTTTAAATAATTTTTTTATCTTAATATATGTGCAGTTTTTTTAAATATGTGATTTTAAAATGGAAAGTTTATTTTCCTCAATGATGTTTTAATGATATTTTAGAGGTATTTTTATTCATAAAATACAAAAACCCTTGGTTTGACTTATGATTTACTAGGAATATGATCCAAGGATACCATCCTTATTATTTTTTTGGATGGTTTATGAATATAATGACATAATTTTTATGAAACACATTTCTTTTCCACAGGTTATGCTATGAAAAAATGATAAAATGTTTATAAAACCAATTTATTCTCCATCAATTATACTATGATGAAATATTTATAAAACACATTTCTTTTAATTGGTTCTGATTTGATGAATTATTTATGATATTATATCACACATATATGTGGTTTTTATTAGGTTATGGGAGGTATTATATCTCCTTCCAATGTATTGGGTAAATATTGATATTTCATGAAATAAAAAAGACTAGAAGGGGGAGTGAACCCAGTTCAGTAAGGAACTTTGTCCACTATGATAATATTGGGAGTGCACCTTCACTGCTATTATGGTTTAGGTAGTGAACCCATTACACTATGATATTTTTGGTAATAATCCTTCACTACTAAGGAAATGATTTTCTATGCTTATGTGTATACAAAAAAATTATTTATTATTCCAATATTATGGTCTCATGTCTTATGATATTTAATTTCTTTATGATTTATGTCTTATAAACAGCCAATATTTATGAAATGGATCAAGATTATGATTTATGATAATCAGGGTATAATTTTCAAATGTTTTTCCATGTTTTCATACCCTTATGTTCATGTTATTCTCAAGTGATCATTTATATCTCACTTTTTTACCCTTACTGGGCATCTGAGCTCATCTTTTATTATGTTTATTTTCCCCAGGTTATTAAAAAATTTACTAAGTATGATATGTCTAAGAGGGGTGTCCGTTATGAATAACTTATTAGGATATGATGTAAATCTTTTATAAATCAATTGTTTATATGTCAAATTTTCTAAAGGCACTAAAACTATATGATTCTATAAAGGATCATTATGTTATGAAATTAATATTCATCTATTAAGATGTGATATCTATGTATGAAAAGTGTAGGTCATTATATTTGGTATCAAGGTAAGGTTTAGTTAACCTTTGAAAATAAGGATGAGAAAGATTTTGTAAGAACCCTAGGGATAATTCTAAGTATATGATAGAATCCTAATGTTTTCAATGATCATAAATGACCTAAGATGATCCTAATTTTTCATAAAAGAATGTTTCATGATTTATAAATCTTTTAAATTATTTTTTCATGATTATTTGGTTTCCCACTACGATTATTGTTGCTCACACTATGCTTTTTGATTTTATTCAATGGTTAGAACCTAAAGGGATCAATTTAATATTGAATATGACAGTCAATGGAATGATTGTCCTATTGAGAAACTAATTAAAATAAGATATGGAATGTGGAACCTTGTGATTATTCTTAATCATTTATCTCATTATATGATTAAAAATATTAACTTTGGAGAGTTTCCTGATTGACCTAATAAGATAAATATAGAGATTCATAAATACCATAGAGGAAAGAAGATTCAGTATCCAACATGTCTATAATGTGGGAAGAAGCACTCAAATAAATGTCTCATATGAACAAGGATATGTTTTGAGTGTGTAAAAGGACAAAAAGGAATTAATTTATAAGTAAAAATGAAGAGTTTATTTAATAAAATGGATGATAATAATTTTCTCCCTAAGTTATCCTCGATGGTTGAATGTTTTAAATGTTGAAAGTATAGGAATTATGAAAATAAATTTCCTGGGAGGAAATATCTAGAAGAGAATCATAAAGTTTGTACAATTAAATTTTTTACTGATGATGAAGAAGAGACTATGAATGATGTATGAAATTTATGGGTTGTTTTAACAATATTTCTTATGTAAAAATTAATAAGGATGATTAAATTGAAGTTTATGAATCTTAAGACATGGTTCATATTTTATATTGTAGGAAAGAAGTATTGGGGAATAAGATGATGAAGCCTAGTTAATGGTTTAATAAGGAAGTAGGATGATTGAAGTGTTTATATATTTTGATTCAATAATTATGTTGTGTAAGTGTTACACTAAAGATATTCTAGTACTAAAAATATTGAAACATATAAGGTTTTTTGCACAGTTTTTTTTTCTTTAAGGATTTTAAAACATGTTTTGAATGATATTAATAACAAAAAAAAGTGATTTTGTAGTAGGATTATATTTTTGGAAAACATGTGATTAATGGAAAGATAAACCTTAACATGTGTCTGATTTTGAGTTAATAATGTTTAGTTGGGATAAAGTGGATATTTACATTGATAATATTGGTGACCTTGAAATTTATTAGTCAATGAAAAAGTGGTTTAGGTCATATTTGATAATGTTTAGTATAGTTTTATATTTATGGAATATATTCAATAGATTGTGAACTTATTTAAGGAATAAGGTCATTATTAATTTTTTGAATCATATATGTTTTCAAGTGAGGCTAACTTAAAAGTTATGGATATAATTATGGGTTTATAAGTTTAAAGTTGATTAAAAGTTCAAAGGCATCCACAACCCCTTTTATTCTATGGGATTTTGAAGTGATTTAAAAAAATTACATGGTATTATGAATAATATACTATTCATATTTAAATAACTCTTTGGGGTTGGTATATGATTTTATATTAAGTTAATTATAGTGTATTAGATTGTGGGATATAGATAATATTGATGGTTGAAAAGTGATTCTTTGACAAGGTGATATTTTCTGAGGTATTTATGGTAAAGATAAGGATTACCTTTTAGGTTAGTATCTCAATTTTATTCATGATATTTTGGTTAAGTTCACTATATTACAAGATTATATAGTAATTTATCATGAAGATTAATTATATTTTTATGATGTTTCATTAGGTTTAGGTATATATAACTCTTAGGTTTAATGCATGATTTACCATAAAATATTATTAGGTAAGAATAAAAAAATTGAAGATGTAATCTGAAGGGTATGATATATCCATTGACATTAAAACATTCGTTAATCTTGAGGTTATTAAGTTAATTAAGGTTTTAGAGATAAATGTTGTATTTATTCATATGGTGGTTTATTTATTCTGAGAATTATCTTGTTCTAAACACTTTTTTTTGGTTAATTCCTAAAGATAAGAGGAATATATATAGATATAATTTTTCAATCCATTATAAATTGATTTTAGTGCTTCATAAATAAAAAATTCATCTCAAATACTCATTATTTAGAGAAACAGATTAGATTTGGGTTGAAATTGATTAAAGGGTGAAATTATAATTTTAAATTAAGTATATTTCATTATTTTATTAGTCTACATGGAAACAGAATGCCTCAAATATAGGAACATAATATTAAGACAATAATTTTGTTCTATAAACTTCAATTATAATAAATTGATGGTCTTTTAACCCCAAAATGATTCATTGTTTTGGGGTTGTTAACTTTTTTTATCATCATGTTCTATATCTCTCTATATTAGTATTTGGGTGTCTATTTTCTATTCCATGTCCATGTTTTAAATTCCCTATGATGTTATTCTATTTGTAAATATATTTTTTTGGTGACCTTTGTACTTACCTTTCCCTCCTTTTTAGGTAAGTTTTATTAATTCTTTTTATGATGTGGGTTTTAAACAAAAGACTTTTCAAATATCAAACCTTTAATTAGCAAGTACAAGTTAAAATTACAAGGATGAAATTTATTAAGGGGGGGATTGTAACAAACATATTTTTTAGAAAATATTTCTCTTTAATTAATTTTATTTCATCAATATATTTCATTACATGTAGCATTTATTTTAAATGAACCACAATATATTATTAAAATATTATTATGTTACCATTATTACCTAGCTATTAAATTTTTAAGTATAAATAAGATTAACTACCTCATGAGTTATATAAAAATATATTACTCAATATAAATGTATTGATTAATTCTTATGAAATAAGCATTCAATTTTTAGCAAAGTTATATTATGCTTAAAATAATAGATTTCCTTCAAAATGATTTTTATTGTCTTTTGTGAGAAAATATTATATTTATTTTTTAAAAAATATTAAAAATAAAATTTCAAAAAACTAACTAAAATTTTAAAATCATCATATCAAAATTATATTAGGGTGAATTTTTATAATGTTTCTAAAAAATATTGATTTTTCAGTGAATAGTGAAAAATACTAATTTTTTATTCAAAAATATATATTTGTTTAAAGCATGTAAAAAGATAAATTTTGTTTTAAAATGATTTAAAACTAAAATTATATCTATTATATTATAAATAACACAATTAGGTTCATTTTAATCAATTTTATGTTTGAATTTTGTGTAAAAATATTTTTATATGTAAAAACGAATTTTTCTGAAAAACTATTTTTTTTGCACAATGTGATTTTGTATTAATAAATTAAATTAATAACAATCAGTGAAATATTTTAATTAAATGAATATATTTAATATTTAATCAAATTTTTTAACATTCATTTAATGTTTTTATAAGCATGGGATAAGAATAAACCGAGTTTTGTGATTATAATGCATTTTTCTAAAAAGCGGTTTCCACCTCATTTTTCGCACTTATTTTTAAATTAATTTTTCCACATATATGTATTGAATTTAATAAAATTTATTCCATATTTGTGATCATTATTTAAAAAATTTTAAATAGTCCCCTTCTATTTTTGACCAATATGAATAGTAACCATTGTAAAATTTATCACCTCGGTAAAGGGTAAATCGGGTTAATCTAGGTTAAAACTAAGTGATAAGGCCATAATTTTTTATAATAATTATTATTTGATGAATTTAATTCTAACATTAATACATTATAATTGAAATTAAGTTTTTAAGTGGACACTTATCCATGAAAATGACTTATATATTATTTAAATTAAAGAAAGTTACAAAATGTCATTCTCAAAGTTTTAGATATCCTTTATGAATATTAACATAGGGAAAATTAGTTATAAAATAATATTAATAATAATTTTTTTAATAATGAAGTTATATTCATTATGGTAATTTATTAATAATTTTTAGGTATTATATAATTACCTTAAATGCTTACAAAACCCCAAAACAGAATTTATTCAATTAATAGAAAAAATAAAATTAATGATTTTGAAAATATTAAAGGGGATATAATTTGAGTAAGGTATAGAGTTACATGAATTTTATTGGTTTATATAGATTTTTAGTGTTTTTTTAAATGATTATATCTAATTAAAACTTTTTCTTTATGTATTTTAATACAAATGTAATGAATAGTGTCAAAATCAACAATAATGATATTTTATCAAAATAATATTTTATTAAATTATTTAAAAATCATAAAAATATTTTAATAATAAAGGGTGTATATTTTATGGTATATAATTTCATAAATTCCCATTTATGGACCAATTTTCACCTTATAAGTAAAAAATTAAAACCCTTTACTATTAAAAAAGTTATTACCGTAATTAAAATTAAAATTGATTAATTAAGGGTTAATCAAAATGATAAGGTTTAAAATGACATAAAACTAATATAAATTATATTTTTTGATGGGATTAAAACTATTTCTTAACTTAACTTAAAATACCTTATAATTTGGTGGCATTTTCTTGAGAATGAATTTATTATAATTTAATTTTTTGAGAAATTCCCCTCACCTCAATTATAAAAGGGAACCTCATCCATCACTTATTTACACCACTTTGAGCCTTATATATTGACTAAAATCTAACAATTTATATTATAAAATTCCCTATACACATTATCTATATTTTTCTCTTCCCAACTGACTAACCCTATATCCCTTTAGATGAGTTCTAAAAGAATCGTTTCAAAGAAGATATGATCTCCTTAATCGGTCACTTTCGTTTCTACTATTATTTAACTCATATAAATATGTGGTATTTATCATAAAATAATAACTTAAATATCCTAAATAATATTAAATGTTATTATTATTTTGAAAAAAACCATTAACACCCTCTTTATCATCAAACAAGAAGTAGAAGTAGCATGTGTGTGTGCATACGTCTTACCATCTCCACGTAGCGATGTAATTCATTTTTAATAACCATATTTTATAGATGGGTATTATTATGGTTTTAATGTTAATATATTATATTTATGATATAATTATACTTATGTAATTATAATATCACATCTACCTACTTACTATTCAATCCTTTGGGAAATGATAACATCATTTGTGCATATGTGTGGACTACCACCTCTACGAAGTGATGTGATTAGTTTTTCATTTATATTTTAGATGGATGGTAATGAGAAATGATTTAATGAATATATAACATATATATGACATAATAATGATCCCATAAATGTGAATCAATATTTACCTTTCTTTCATTCTATCCTATAAAATTTGAAAACAATGTTCATGCGTACGTACAATCTACCGTCTCCATTAATGGTGTAATTCATTTTTCAATCTATAAATTTATGAATGAATATAATAATGTATAAAATTAATATTTATTATATTTATATCATGATTAAAATTTTGGATTTTATGAAACTATATTCAAAATACAAGGACCAAAACTACTGAACCAAAATATACATGAAAAATGAAGCAGATATCACCTAGAACAATGATTTTAATAAAGAAGTGTCAAAAAATAGGTGATAAAATATAATAAGCGAATAATATATGGTATAATAAATATGATTATGGTTATTTAATATATTTATAATAAATATATATTTATCATAAAGTAGGTTCTAATGCATACGAAAGAATTCGGACCTAAGGTAAGGGATATCCATCTCACTTTTATTTTTGTGAGACAAAATCCATATTCACCACTTATTATTTTTTGTGGTGTATATATTGTGTATGAATATATTTTATAATGATTATTATTAAATTTATGTGGATATAAATATCCATATAATTTTATTTATTTTATGTGGATTATGATTCAAATGTTACAGAAGTGGTAAGGGTTTTATGTTACAATCTCATTATTTTTTGGGATTATTTATGATTAAGTTTACAATAAAGAAATATTATGATCAGTATATAAATAAACTCATTAATTTTATTATAATATGGTTATTTATTTAAAATATATGTCTTCCTTTCATTTCCCACACCTTAATTACTATAGATACTGAAAATATTTTTTTTATGGAAAATTGACTTTATTTCTCTCATTAGTCGGAAAAACAATTTTATTCCATATCCAATTTTTATAAAAGTGTTTTAAATAAGGTTTTTAATATTATCCTATTATTTTTTAAAATAATTTTTACCCATTTTTTAATATTTACAAAAAAAATTGAAAGTAATCTTCTTTTTATTTTCTAAATGAGGTACTTTGTGACTTTTTTTACAAAATTATGGAAAGAATGTTTTTTTAACTTATATAGCATGAATGGATTTTCCCACTATTTTGACTAATTTATTATTTGAATATTTATTTACAATATTACAAGGTTATTTTTAAAGAGAATTTTTTCTTTTATATTTTTATATTTTTTTTAAATAAGTGATTTTAAAATAGAAAGGTTATTTTCATCACGAATGTTTTAATGGTTTTTAGTGGTATTTATATTCATAAAAGAAAAAAAACCTTGGTTTAACTTATGATTTATTGGTTATATGATCCAAATATATAATACTCACTCTTTCTTCATATTTTTTATGAATATTATGACAAAATTTTTATGAAACCCATTTTTTCACGGGTTATGCTGTGATAAAATGATGAAATGTTTATGAAACCGATTTTTTCATGGGTTACGCTATGAAAAAACGTTTTTGAAACCCATTTATTTTCATGGGTTCTAATATGATAAATTATTTAATAAATTATGGCACACATATGTATGATTTTTATTATATGACATGCGGGACCTATATCTCCCTCCAATGAATTAGGTAAACATTAATATCTCATGAGATAAACAAGACTGGAATAGGGAGTGAACCTTGTTTAGTAAGGGACATTATCTACTATGATAGTATTGGGAGTGAACCATGACTACTATTATGGTTTGAGGAGTGAAACTATTCCACTATTATAGTATTGAAAAATATCCTTGACTACAAAGAAATGATTTTCTATGATTATTTCTATATGAAAAACTTTTGTTTTATGTCAATGTTATGCTCTCATGGATCATGTTTTTTAATTCATTTATGATTCATGTATTATGAACTACCAATATTTAATCCATGAAAGAATATTATGATTTATAATATACATAATATGATTTTAAAATTTTATTCTCATGTTTTCATACCCTTATGTTCATGTTATTCTCAAGTGATCATTTATATCTTCCTTGTTTACTCTTACTGAGCATCTGAGCTCACCCTTTATTATGTTTATTTTCCATAGGTTATGAAAAAAAGTATTAAGTGTGATATTTATAATAAGGGTGGTAGTTATGAAGAACTTAGTAGGAGATGATGTAGATATTTTATGAACTAGTTATTTATATGCCCATGTTTCTAAAGGCATTAGACCGATACGATTCTAATGTGGATCGTTATGTTATAAAATAAATATTTATCTATTAAGATGTGATATTTTTATGAAAAGTATGGTTCGTTATATATATCCACGGTTTTTTATTATATGTTGGTGTAATCAAATATGTTTACATAAAAATAGGAGATAGTATTGGGTGTAATTATATTGAAAACTTGATTACCTAGTATGGAAGTAAACTTGTAATCCACTCTGAAAATACATCAATAAAATATTATACCACCTTGGGAAAATCCCTCACATTTTCCTCAAATTTACAAATAATCAAATTCAATAATTGATATTTAATCTTCTAAGTCTCAACATGTCACATACCATTTTGTTTATCCCTTTCTCCAATGAAAACTATACCCCATGTATTGAAAATATCACCTTTCCTTAATAAATCAAAACATGACCATAGAAAATACAATAAATCTATACCAAGAATAACATCATATGGTTTTATTTTTTAACAAAACTAAATATAATTAGACCATATTATTTCCCACCACCAACTTGCAAATACAACTTACCTAAAATAATCTCATATGACTTTTTATTATAGCAGTTAACTCTAGTAGTTATTGAAGCCTCTCTATCTAAATATCTAACTCTTTAAATAGGGTAGGTGCAATAAATGAATGTGAATCCAAATTTTAAATCAAAATATATGTAAGAGTTTAGAAAACAAATATTTTATATCATACCAACTTAGGTCTTTCTACCTCATCAACTTCTACTACTTGAAGTTTTCCATCAAAAAACTCCTCTTACATAACATCTATGTTTTTTACCCAAACCATTCCTCTGATAAAATCTCAATACCCAAGTGTCAAGAATATTTATGAATTTTCCTCTAACAATTTCATCTTGAATCAGTAGACCAATGGATCACTAACCCTATTGTGTTTTAAATAATCAAGGAGGATACCATGGCTAATGATATGTTCTATATATTATTATTCCACTCCCTAGTTCATATGAAACTCCTTTAAAAAATGGAAATTAATAATAATGATTCATATTATACCACATAAAGAGCATATAACATCATGATTCCATCATGGTAAATGAGAACTTCCAAGTCCCAAAAAATTTAGGATAAGAAGGAAATTATTGTCTATATCATAGACCCAACTATCTTGAGAAATTCAAAGTCTTTCTATCATCATCGTCCTAAATGGAACTTTTTTATTCTCCCTATAAAATATACACTACTAGAATTTTTTTCTACAACCATAACATTTTTTCTAACATTTTAAAAACTAGGGCTGTATCTTGTTATGACAGCAGTTTTGAAAAAAGTTCACCATAGATTATATATATTACTATTATATATTTAAAAAAATAAAAAATATATACAACCATGGTTCTATAAACCATGTTCAAAATAAGATACTTCTAGGGTTGATAAAACTATGGTAATGGAGAATGTGTTTTTTTATTTTATTAAATATATATTAAAAATGTAAATGATTAATAAATAATCAATAATTAATAAATTCTATTAAAAATATTAATTAAAATATAGTAATATATATACAAACAGTTTATGAAAAATATATATTATTTCATTGATATTTATTGATTTATAACATATATATTTATTAAATAATTAATAAATTGATATATTAATACATACAAGTTTTAATATGGTGTTCTAGTTATGGTTTTTTTCTAGATCTATGAGGTCATGGGTTCAAAAATCATTGGTGATTTTTAATTTTTTTAAGCTACTACCATGGTTTAAGTACCATAACATTAGTGGAATTAGGCCATATTTTTATAAATTATAGACTAAAGTCACAAAAATAATGGAATTAGTTCTAAAGGAAGAGAAAAACATGAAAATATGTGAAATTATCATATTTCCATAGTTTTATGTGCTATTATCACGATTCTGAATCATAGAATAAGATAAATGTGTGGTTGTGAGAATGTGTCCCAACCAATATATTCTCAATAAATTCATTATTATTAATTACCTTTGTATAATTATTTAAGTTGAAAGGGATAACATGACACTAAATCTCTGAGCATAATCCCCTATCAAAACTTCAACCTCTCCACTTTGTTGGGTTTGGAACCTCTTGATTGTAATTTATCACTCATAACATACATACTGAAATCCAAGAACTATGACTAATAAATTATAATAAACTAGAATATATGATTTACTATAACTTAGAATACAAGTTGCACCTAAGTCAATACACCACAATGCACATGAACAATCCATAAAATAAATTTTAAAAGATAATAAAAATGAAACAAAAAGAAAATAAAAACATAAGTTTAATGTGGTTCAGACTTAGTTCTACTCCATGGGGGGGACACTATAATAATTTTATTTAAAAAACATAAGATTATTTCAATTATAAAAGTAACTACTTAAACTAATGAATCCACTGTAAAAATATAGTATAGATTACCCGGTGAGACTAGTTTCTCCGCCTTTTTATCTTCACAAAGAGTATTCCAACTTCGTTTTGATCTTTAGAGGAATTACTTCACCTGTTCAATGACATACAATTCCTTAAATTTATCTTCTGATGAATAGTGAACACATTTAGAAGCTTCATGAGTTTACTCTTTTGTATCCTTATAAATAATCCTTGCATATCACTCATGAGTGCTAAGAAACCCTTATATAACATTAAAATAAATTCTTACATATCAACATAATTAACACTTGCATAAGTCCTTTTCATCTCCACATGTCCCCCTTTATACTTATTAAGGTGGCATCTAATTGTCTAATTTTTAATTCTTGATTCTGGACTTCTAGACTCTTCCACTACCGCTCCACCATTTCCACCACGATTCAAAAATTATACTTCTATAATCTCTCCTTCTATAAGTTCAAATACCTAAGATATAAAATAGTTTTCTCATGTTTAAACTTAATAATATCCCACTAGAGACTAATTTTTAGGATTCACCTCCATGCTCTCTATTAGTATCTTCAAAACCACTTCTTCTCTCAATCACCCTTTGTAGTTGAAAGGTTCCACCAACATGATTCTAATCATCCTAGCTCAACTAAGGCACAATTCCATGTCACCACATCCCAAACTGCAATCTTGGCCAGTAGATCTTTCAAATTCTAAACTCCATCCACCTTCAATGGATCTATTACTTTATTCTACAACACTTTTTAGATGATGTGATATTTCAACTAACTATGTTTTATCCTATAATAAAACATCATATTGTTGGTTAAGTGGGTATAACTTTATGAATCATAGAAAAACCTTCCAACATTATGCATTCTTCTGGTATAATATATCGACCCCATTATTTATATCAACTCATTCATAATTTCTCTTAATGCAGCATACTCTACTTTTTTGTTGAAAGTACAACTATTGATTGAAGCTTCGACGTCTAACTCACAGAAGTTTCTTATATGTGAAAATGTAGTGTATATTTATTCTCTGAGTGTTTGAATCTACCATAAAGTCTAAATCTTCAAACACCTATAATGGTACATTCATTCAAAAATAAAAAAAATAAAACTTTTGGAACACTTTAGATACCATAGGATCCACTTTATTTCTTCCCAGTGTTATCTTCTAGGATTCTCTATAAAAATTCTATATATATGAAATGTCAAGTAATATACATACCATGGAATACATCAAGATACTAACTATAGATTCAAAAGGAACCTTCTCTATTTACTCTGCCTCTACTTTTATTCTAGGTGTGTTCTCCTTTCTCAAGTTGAAATGTCAAACCTGGGGAGTGGTAGCTAGTTTCACTTCACTCGTTCTGAAATGTTCCACTACCTTATGGATGTAGTAAAATTAAGTTATGAACCACATTTTTTTAATTAATTCCCTTTAAATATATATCCCTAAAATCCATTTTTCTGAATCGAGATCCTTTATCTCAAAACTTCTCAATAATTCATCAATCAGTTCATCGATCCTTTAATTTACCAAATTGAAAATAAACATGTAATCAATATGGATAAGTAAGACGATGAAACACCCATAATCTGTAACATCCCATGTAAGTAATGAATAATATATATTTTTATCTATGTCTATTTATGAATTATATAGTGTGTTTGAGGCTTAAAATGAGAATAAATCCAACCTAAAGCATGGAATACTCTAGTATTTTTAAAAGATTGTTTTACCGCCTTTTGATGGCGAACCATTTTTAAATATATATTTTGACAATTTTATAAGCTATATTTGTCAAAATAAACTTATTCTTTATGATTGGGATATTTAAATTTACATTGGATAAATTTCTAGTATTTTTCTGATAATGTTCAATTTTTTAGGAATAGTGAAAAGTGTTGTATTTTAATTCAAAACCACTTTTTAATCAAATTTATTTATATAGTTAGATTATCTTTTTAATTGGTTTTATATTTTAAATATAATATATTTTTACCATTTAATCCAAGGGTGGACATTGGAATTAATTTCACTTTGAAATCGGACTTGAACTAGTGTCAATCTTTTGATACTTTTTGTTTCATAAAAACACGCTATTTGCTCTGACAGAGGGAATTAATTATTGAATTAATTAATGAAACTTATATGTTTTGAATTTTGTAAAATATAAATCATTTTTGAATTTGGAATATCAAATATAGCTTAGGGTGATGTTTTGGTATTTTTCTGAAAAACTTCAATTTTTGATGAATAGTGAAACCACTAGGTGGTACTTAAAAAACTAATTTTTCGTTTAAATGAAAATTTACCACTTTTGTGTTTTGAATTTCAAAAATCCGACATACATGGTTGTCATTAAGAATTAAAATGTGGTTCAATGGGATTAAAATAATTTTTTTGGTGAATAGTAACTTTTAAGTTTATTAATCGCGATTAGAGGTAATTAGTGCAATTTAAGGCAAAAATGATATTATAATAAAATAAAAATACCTAGAAACATTTCCTACCATTATTGGATGTGTCATGTCCGACCAAGACAAGCCATGGGTCAACTTGGGGACTCCATGGAGCCACTTTGGTAGGAAAATGACATTAATATCTTTTTATTTAATGTTAAAATTAAAATGACACAAACATGAGTTGTTTTACTAAAACAATTTGTAAATGGGGTTATACAAGTCTGATTTTTTACTATAAATAGTCAATGGAAAGATAAAACGATTTCCTACATCATAGTATTTTTTTTATAATTTTTAGAAATTAAATAAATAAAATTATTTATGACATCATAATGATGCAGCGATTACCTCATTAATAAAGGGTTTAAATAAAATGAAAAAATAATGTAAACTCTATGACCTACACATGTCCAAAACCTATTGGATGGGTGGATTTAGAACCCTTATCACCTTATCCTCGAATTATATCAATGTGGGACCTTTTAAATCCGAAACTCATATTAAAATAAAGTAACATTTTTTTACTTTCCAAGAGTGCCCCTCCTCTCCTCTTATAGAAGGCCCCCAGCTCTACCTCGTTACCCACACATCAAATGACTTTGGCTCGGACAACCCCTACCCATTTTGTCTCTCCAAAAAACTCTATAACTCTTAGAAACCTCACTTTTGTCAGAAGTCTTCCCAAGGAAGCCTTTGAGCTCAAACCAAAGGGAGTTACCCAATTTTAAGGTATTGTCATCACTTGAGTCCTTTTGTTTTATTTTGCTTCTCCAACCCCCTAAAATCTTTTTATTCATTTTTTTTTGTAAAAAATCCAGTATCTTAAATATACTAGGATGTTGTTATAAGAAGGATTCGAGCTACACTTACACACACCTACATCTAATGGTTAAAGAACATACTGTTTCCGTGGATGGCGAATTTCTGCCTCACGAAACGATGATTGTTCAATATTATTTTAACACCTTAAAAGGTGGCCATTAAGATGAAAATATATTTATATATGATATATAATATTTTTATGTTTTCCTTAATCTTCTGTATTTTTCATTTTTTTCATACCTTTATGGTTTCCATTATGGGTAAACGTGATATCTTCATTTAAGGAAGTGCGGACTACCGCCCCCTCAAAGTGATTTGATTCGTTAATACCATATGTGGGACATATAAAGGACGGAGTTATGATATTATATATGATATTATAATGGAATTATAATATACCTTTAAATAATTATGATTCCATTCCATAAAATATGAAATAGAAATGAAAGTAGCGTTCATGCGTACGTACGGCTTACCGTCTCCATGAATGATGCATTTCATTTCTTACCTCTAAATGATTATGTAATATTATAAATGCATGTATATACTGGATATATATTAAATATATGGCATATACATCATGAATATAATTCTTGAGATAACGGATATTTGACTACGTGAACAACTTGTAAATATAAGAAGTTCACTTTTGACTCAAGTACCAAATAACGAGAAAACGACCGTTATTAACTTAAATGACTACATAATATTCATAACATGGTAATAAGTGATATAAAAGGAATAATGAACTTAAAAAAGGTTCTTAAGAAAGTAGAAATTAACTCAAGTTTATTATTCAGGACATTAAAGAATTATCGAGTCAAGTCGGACCCAAGGTATGGGACTTCGTCTCAATCTCCTTTCATTGAGGCATATTTTGTTTTATACGCAACATTCTTTTATATGGTGTATAAACCCCTTTGAATTTTATGTTTATCCAAAAGGAATATTTTTTATAAAAATCGTTTTACTAAACTACAAAAGGGAATGTTTTTGTCGTACGTATGCGGCGACAACGACTTCTCCGCCGCTGTGACAATTATTTGAGTTTCAGCTTCCTCTAAAAGCCATAAATTTTTTTTAAAAAAGAAAAATAAATACCATGTTTTACTTTTCTTTTATTTTGGTATTGAAAATGGTTTTCATAATGTTTTTATATCAATGTGTTGTATTGATATCTTGTGATTGAAAGGTGTAAATGTTATGTTTCCTTTATGCATGTTTTATGTGATACGATTATGTTGTGGTTCTTGGGAATTATTATGAAGACGGGTGGTTCTGTGATAAACTAAGGGCAGGTGAGCCCGATATAGCTCTCCAATTCATTGGGTAACGCGAAGGAGTGAAACGTTAAGGTTTATCCGAAGAGATTTAGGGAATACACTGTGATGGGTATTCCAAACATAACCAAGAGGGTTACTCCCTACGTAATAATGTTATGAATGCCTCAAGTTACCTTTATGTCGTATGATTTCTATGATTTATTCATGATTTGATGAGGTATATTAAAGTGCCTATGTTTTATGGGTAAAGTATGATTTCATTCTTATGTATATATTTACTCATGTTTCCTTTCCATATTTTTATATCCCTTACTGAGCTTTTTATGCTCATCCCAAGTTTTTTTGAAATGTTTTTCACAGGTCAAGGGAAAGGTACATGATATGATGATAGTGTCAATGAAGTGTCAAGAAAGAATCCATGTTTTATTTTAAATATGTTTCCGCTGATGGGAAAAATGAGTACTATATTTTATTTAACCACTTTGTTTAAATGTGGCATGTAATGAATGTTTTATGATCTAATTCTCTAAAACTCTAAACCTGAAAAGATCCTCAATGTGAATTATTCATTTAATTCAATATTAAGTAAGGTTTAAGGCTGGGGCCTTATATTTGGTATCAAAGGTTGGTTTAAATAACTTTAGGAGTTAGAATTCTATTAAATGATTATCCAAAAATATTTTTTTATGGTCAAATTGAAGTGATATAGAATTTGAAGATTACCATGTTGCTTCATCTAAGACATGTTTGTTCAGAATGGTTTTCCGCAAAGGAAACAAGGAAGCAGTGCTAGGAAGGCATACAGAAGGAAATAACCTTCCGAATCAGCATCCTGAGATGGTCGGAATTGGAACACAACAGTTTGTTGCAGTGATGGCACAGTTGACTCAAGCGATAAATGGTGGTGGTATCCATGCACAAGATCAGCCAGATCAACCACATAGGAACATGTCAGTGGTGGAACATTTCATGAGGCAACATCCCCCATCATTCAGAGGATCATCTGACCCTGTGCTAGTTGAAGGGTGGATTAAAGCACTGGAGAAGATTTTCTATGTCATGGGGTGTTCAGACAATCAAAAGGTTAGTCTTGATATTTACCATTTGGAGGGTGAAAAAGATCAGTGGTGGTCGATGGTTAGAAATATCAGGGACGCTGATGAGATTGATACTCTCGACTGGGATTAATTTAAAGTTATGTTTCTTGAGAAGTATTTTCCTAAGGATGTTCGACTTAGGATGGAAAATTAATTCTTGGAATTGAGGCAAGAGTAAGACTCAGTGGCCGCTTATGAAGAAAGGTTCACTCGATTGGAAAGGTATGCTCCAAATTTTATCCGAGACCTTGATAGTAAAATCAATCGTTTTTACTCAGGATTAAAGACAAAATATCAAAGGGCATTAGATTCTTGTGAGTTTAAAAGTTATTCAAAGCTTTTTCGATGTTCTGAGAAGGTTGAAATGGAGTTTGCCGATGATCAAGTGTTCTATAACAACCAGCAGAAGAAGAGACCGAGGTGGCAGGAGAAAGGAAATAATTATTCAAAAAGGTCTGACGGTAAGAAAACTAAGTTTCTAGTTTGTGATAAATGTGGTAAAAGGAATGCTGGGGAATGTCTTCTGAATTCTGGAAAGTGCTACCGATGTGGTAAGATGGGACATAAGGCTCGTGATTGCACTGAAAAAGATCAGGGTGATGGTAAGACCAAATTTGATTTACAGTTAGTGAAATGTTTTAAGTGCAATGAGATGGGACACTATGCAAAAGAGTGTCTGGCAAAGAGCTTGAGTGATGGGAAGCAGTTATACCACAAGAAGAAAGGGGTGGTGAAATCCTTTGCAACTACTTCAGAAGATGTCGGGCCGTCAAATAAAGTTGTATCAAGTACTTTGTTTGTTTTTTCAGATTATGTCAGTGTGTTGTTTGATTTGGGGTCTACACATTCTTTCATCTCTGAAACCCTTTCTAGTAAAATGGGAATACCATCTCAAGAAATGACTCCTAAACTTTTGGTAAAAACACCTGGGGGAAATGTTGAGGCAAAAAGAATTTATAATAATCTTCCTATCCTTATCCGTGGAAAGAACCTACTTTCAAACCTTATTGTTTTACCTCTAGTAGAGTTTTATGTTATCCTGGGTATGGATTGGCTCTCTATTTACCATACTAAGATTGACTGTAGAGCTAAAGAAGTTTCTTTTTAGAAAGACTTTCAGTTTGTGTACAATAATGAACCCTTACTGTTGATAACATATAAAGAGGCTGAGAAACTTGTAAAATATGTAAATGAATGTTACCTTTCACATATTGTCGAAAACAAGGGAACTGTTCAGATTAATGATGTGCCAGTGGTAAATTAGTATCCTGATGTTTTTCCTGATGAGTTTCCTGTAATAATACCGGATCAGGAAGTTGAGTTTACTGTTGACTTAGTTCCTGATGCTAAGCCAATTTCAAAACCCCCTTATCGAATAGATCAAATTGAACTTTTAGAGTTGAAGGAGCAATTGCAATATTTATTATAGAAAGGTTTCATTCGACCTAGCACATCACCATGGGGTGCTCCTGTTTTATTTGTTAAAAAGAAAGATGGTTCTATGAGACTTTGCATTGATTATAGAGCCTTGAATAACATCACTATTAAGAAAAAATATCCTTTTCCTCATATCGATGATTTGTTTTATCAGCTCCAGGGAGCTCAGTATTTTTCAAAGATTGACCTGAGATTGGGGTAGCATCAGCTGAAGGTAAAGGAAGCAGATGTTTCGAAGACTGCGTTTCATACAAGATATGGCCATTATGAATTTGTAGTAATGCCTTTTGGGCTAACCAATGCACCTATTTTATTCATGGACTTAATGAATATAATTTTCCATGAGTTCTTGGATAAGTTTGTGGTTGTTTTCATTGATGATATTTTGGTATTTTCTAAAAGTAAAGAGGAGCATGAAAGACATTTAAGGGTTATTTTGAAAACCTTAAAAGAAAAGAAATTGTATGGGAAATTCAGCAAGTGTGAGTTTTGGTTGCAATAAATTTTTTTCCTTGGTCACATTGTTTCTAAAGATGGGATAACTGTTGATCCTGCTAAAACAAAAAGTTGTGGAAGAATGGCCAAGACCCACCAATGTAACCAAGATCCGTAGTTTCCTTGGTTTGGCAGGTTACTACCGAAGGTTTGTTGAAAATTTTTCACGGTTATCTAGTCCAATGACTAAACTAACTCGGAAGGGTGTTAAGTTTATCTGGACAAAAGAATGTGATGATTGTTTTCAGGAGTTGAAAAGAAGATTGGTGAATGCTCTAGTTTTGGAACTTCCTTCCAGGAATGGTGAGTTTGTTATCTATAGTGATTCTTCATTTAAAGGACATGGTTGTGTCCCTATGCAGAATGATCAGGTAATTGCTTATGCTTCACGTCAGTTGAAAACTCATGAGGTAAATTACCCTACACATGATTTGGAATTAGCTGCTATTGTTTTTACTTTAAAAATTTGGAGGCATCATTTGTATGGATTAAAGTGTGAAATATATACTGATCACAAAATTTTAAAGTATATATTCACTCAGAAATAATTGAACATGAGATAGAGGAGATGGCTAGAATTAATCAAGGATTATGATTGTACAATTCATTACCATCCAAGAAAAGCAAATAAAGTGGCTGATGCTTTGAGTCGAAAAAGTAATGCTCCATTAACAATGTTGCATTTGGAATGTGATCCTTTGGTTAAGTATTTGATGAAATTTGGTATAGAAGTTGTTGGTGCAGGATGTCCTTCTGTTTTATTTCAGGTATCAGTGAAATCTTCTCTATCAGACAGAATCAAGAAAGCACAGAAGCAAGACAGTGAGTTGAAGAAAAAGGTAGAACTGGTTCAGAAGGGTAAGTTGCCTGAATTCAACATTGATAATGATTGTGTTTTGAGATTTGGGAAGAGATTGTGTGTGCCTTGTGATTCACAGTTGAAGAGAGAGTTGTTATGTGAAGCTCATAGTTCTCTGTTTTCAATTCATCCAGGCAATACTAAGATGTATAGAGATCTTCAGGAGTATTACTGGTGGGATGGAATTAAAAGAGATATTTCTGATTTTACTGTGAAGTGTTTGACTTTTCAGCAGGTTAAAGCAGAGTGGCAGTTACCGAAAGGGATGCTTCAGCCTTTACCAGTGCCAGAGTGGAAATGGGAGAATATATCCATGGACTTTGTTGTGGGATTTCCGAAGACACCTCGAGGTAATAATGCAATCTGGGTTATTGTTGATCGCTTGAATAAATATGCTCATTTCCTTTCTATACGAAATACTTTTTCCCTAGATCAACTTTCCCATTTGTATCTTAAAGAGATAGTCAGGTTACATGGAGTTCCTCTCTCCATTGTATCTGATCGTGATCCCAGGTTTACTTTTAACTTTTGTAAAGGCCTTCAGAAGTCGTTGGGTACTGAATTAAATTTTAGTACTGCTTTTCATCCTTAATTAGATGGGCAGTCAGAACGAACAATTTAGACTTTGGAAGATATTATACGTGCTTGTTCGATGGATTATCAGGGAAGTTGGGACCAAAATCTTTCTTTGGTTGAATTTTCATATAATAACAGTTTTCATTCCAGTATACAGATGGCACCATTTGAGGCGTTATATGGTAAACGGTGTCGAACTCAAGCTTTTTGGGATAAAGTAGGTGAAAGGAAGCTGATGGGACCAGAATTGGTAGAAGAGATGGCAGAAAAATTTTAGTTGATTCAGAAACACATGAGAACAGCTCAGAGCAGGTAGAAGAGTTATGCGGACAATATGAGGAAGGATCTCTCTTTTGAGGTAGGTGATCATGTTTTTCTCAAAGTTTCACCGTGGAAAAGTGTGATGCGATTTGGTAAGAAAGGAAAGTTGATTCCAAGGTTCATTGGACCATATGAAATTCTGGAGAGAGTTGGATCAGTTTCTTATCGAGTGGCTTTACCTCCGAGCTTATCTCAGGTACACAATGTTTTTCATGTTTCCATGTTAAGGAAGTACATGCCAGATCCATCTCATGTTTTGAGTCCAGAGATAGTTCAGCTGGAAGAGAACCAATCTTATGAGGAACAACTGGTCCAGATTCTAGACCACAGGGGGCAAGTGTTACAGAATAAGGTTATTCATCAGGTAAAGGTTTTATGGAAAAACCACATGATTGAAGAGGCAACATGGGAATCTGAAAATGCAATTAGGGATAAATACCCCAACTTATTCGATAAGTAAATAAATTGCGGGGACGCAATTTTCTAAAGGGGGGGAGGATGTAACATCTCAAGTAATTAATGAATAATATATATTTTTATCTATGTCTATTTATGAATTAGATAGTGTGTTTGAGGCTTAAAATGAGAATAAATCCTACCTAAAGCATGGAATACTCTAGTATTTTTAAAAGATTGTTTTACCACCTTTTAATGGCGAACCATTTTTAAATATATATTTTGACAATTTTATAAGCTATATTTTTCAAAATAAACTTATTCTTTATTATTGGTACATTGAAATTTACTTTGGATAAATTTCTGGTATTTTTCTGATAATGTTCAATTTTGTAGGAATAGTGAAAAGTGTTGTATTTTAATTCAAAACCACTTTTTAATCGAATTTATTTATATAGTTAGATTATCTTTTTAATTGGTTTTAAAGTGTAAATAGAATATATTTTTACCATGTAATCC
This sequence comes from Viscum album, assembly GCA_963277665.1. Lineage (NCBI taxonomy): Eukaryota > Viridiplantae > Streptophyta > Magnoliopsida > Santalales > Viscaceae > Viscum > Viscum album. The sequence goes on along the minus strand of OY728119.1, from coordinate 366,242,871 downwards.
AATTGTGGACATTGGAATTAATTTCACTTTGAAATCGGACTTGAACTAGTGTCAATCTTTTGATACTTTTTATTTCATAAAAACACGTTATTTGCTCTGACAGTGGGAATTAATTATTAAATTAATTAATGAAACTTATATGTTTTTAATTTTATAAAATATACATCATTTTTTAATTTGGAATATCAAATATATCTTAGGGTGAAGTTTTGGTATTTTTCTGAAAAAACTTCAATTTTTGATGAATAGTGAAACCACTAAGTGGTACTTAAAAAACTAATTTTTCGTTTAAATGAAAATTTTCCACTTATGTGTTTTGAATTTCAAAAATTTGACATACATGGTTTTCATTAAGAATTAAAATGTGGTTCAATTGGATTAAAATAATTTTTTTTGTGAATAGTAACTTTTAAGTTTATTAATCGCGATTAGAGGTAATTATTGCAATTTAAGGAAAAAATGATATTATAATAAAACAAAAATACCTAGACACATGTCCTACCATTATTGGATGTGTCATGGCCGACCGAGACAATCCATGGGTCAACTTGGGGACCCCATGGAGCCACTTTGGTAGGAAAATGACATTAATGTCTTTTTATTTAATGTTAAAATTAAAATGACACAAACATGAGTTGTTTTACTAAAACAATTTGTAAATGGGGTTATACAAGTCAGATTTTTGACTATAAATAGTAATTGGAAATATAAAAAGATTTAATACATCATAGTATTTTTTTTATAATTTTTAGACATTAAATAAATAAAATTATTTATGACATCATAATGATGCAGCGATTACCTCATTAATAAAGGATTTAAATAAAATGAAAGGATAATGTAAAATATATGACCTACACATGTCCAAAACCTATTGGATGGGTGGATTTAGAACCCTTATCACCTTATCCTCAAATTATATCAATGTGTGACCTTTTAAATCTGAAACTCATTTTAAAATAAAGTAACATTTCTTTACTTTCCAAGAGTGCCCCTCCTCTCCTCTTATAAAAGGCCCCCACCTCTACCTCCTTACCCACACTTCCAAAGCCTTTAGATCAGCCAAACCCTACCCATTTTATCTCTCCACATCCCTCTCTAACTTTTAGAATCCTCAATTTGGGAAGAAGTCTTCCCAAGGAAGCCTTTGAGGTCAAACCAAAGGGAGTTACCCGATTTTAAGGTAATGTCTTCACTTGAGTCCTCTTGTTTTATTTTGCTTCTCCAACCCCCTAAAATCTTTTTATTAATTTCTTTTGTAACAACTCAAGTATATTCAATATAATAGGATGTTGTTATAAGAATGATTTGAGCTACACTTACACACACCTACATCTAATGGTCAAAGAACATACTGTTTCCGTGGATGCGAATTTCTGCCTCACGAAACGATGATTGTTCAATATTATTTTAACACCTTCAAAGGTGGCCATTAATATGACACTATATTTATATATGATATATAATATGTTTATTTTTTCCTTAAGCTTCTGTATTTTTCATTTTTTTCATACCTGTATGGTTTCCATTATGGGTAAACGCGATATCTTCATTTAAGGAAGTGCGGACTATCGCCCCCTCAAAGTGATTTGATTCATTAATACCATATGTGGGACATATAAAGGATAGAGTTATGATATTATATATGATATTATAATGTAATTATAATATACCTTTAAATAATTATGATTCCATTCCATAAAATACGAAATAGAAATGAAAGTAGCATTCATGCATACGTACGGCTTACCGTCTCCATGAACGGTGCATTTCATTTCTTACCTCTAAATGATTATGTAATATTATAAATGCATGTATATACTGGATATATATTAAATATATGGAATATACATCATGAATATCATTCTTGAGATAATGTATATTTGACTACGTGAACAACTTGTAAATATAAGAACTTCAACTTCACTTTTGACTCAAGTACCAAATAACAACAAAACGACCGTTATTAACTTAAATGACTACATAATGTTCATAACATGGTAATAAGTGATATAAAAGGAATAATGAACTTGAAAAAGGTTCTTAATCAAGTATAAATTAACTCAAGTATATTATTCAGGACATTAAAGAATGATCGAGTGCAGTCGGACCCGAGGTATGGGACTTCATCTCAATCTCCTTTCATTGAGGCATATTTTGTTTTATACACAACCTTCTTTTATACGGTGTATAAACCCCTTTGACTTTTAAGTTTATCCAAAAGGAATCTTTTTTATACAAAGTGTTTTACTAAATGAAAAAATGGAATGTTTTTGTTGTACGTATGCGGCGACAACGACTTCTCCGCCACCGTGACTATTATTTGAGTTTCGGCTTCCTCTACAAGCCATACATTTTTTTAAAAAAAGAAAAATAAATACCATGTTTTACTTTTCTTTTATTTTGGTATTGAAAATTTTTTTCATAATGTTTTTATATAAATGTGTTGTATTGATATCTTGTTATTGAAAGGTGGAAATTTTATGTTTCCTTTATGCATGTTTTATGTGATATGATTATGTTGTGGTTCTTGGGAATTATTACGAAGACGGGTGGTTCTGTGATAAAATAAGGGCAGGTGAGCCCGATATAGCTCTCCAATGCATTGGGTAACACGAAGGAGTGAAACGTTAAGGTTTCTCCGAAGAGATTTAGGGAACACACTGTGATGGGTATTCCAAACGTAACCAAGAGGGTTACTCCCTATGTAAGAATGTTATGAATGCCTCAAGTTACCTTTATGTCTTATGATTTCTATGATTTATTCATGATTTGATGAGGTATGTTAAAGTGCCTATGTTTTATGGGTAAAGTATGATTTCATTCTTATGTATATATGTACTCATGTTTCCTTTCCATATTTTTATATCCCTTACTGAGCTTTTTATGCTCATCCCAACTTTTTTTGAAATGTTTTTCACAGGTCAAGGGAAAGGTACATGATATGATGATAGTGTCAATGAAGTGTCAAGAAAGAATTCATGTTTTATTTTAAATATGTTTCCGCTGATGGGAAAAATGAGTACTATATTTTATGTAACCACTTTTTTTAAATGTGGCATGTAATGCATGTTTTATGATCTAATTATCTAAAACTATAAACCTTAAAAGATCCTCAATGTGAATTATTCATTTAATTCAATATTAAGTAAGGTTTATGGCTGGGGCCTTATATCATCGAACACCTTTTAAAAACAAATGGATTTTTATTTTTTGGTTGAAATGTTTTCCTCTATAAAGTCATTTAACTTTGGTTTTCACTACCATGGTACTTTCTTCAACTTATAAAGGTTATGATTCATCTTGTGTACAAGATCCCAGTTCTTTTTCTCCATGAAACCTTCTGACTACTCCATGTAAATTTCTTCATCTAAGTCTCCATGAATAAATTTTGTCTTCAAATCTAAATATTCTAGATTTAACCCTTCTATAAAAACCATTATAAGTACCATTTTAATAGTTGTGTGTTTTAGTAATTAGAGAAAATATCTCAAAAAAATCTACACATTTTTTTCTTAAAACCCTTCACACGAATCCTTTCTTCCCACAATTCCAATATATAGGGACACATTTTTTCAACCAATTATGAATCCTGATTATGATTCCTTTTCATTTATTATGACTCTTCAATGTAATTTAACATGACCTAACTTTCATACTATAATAAGTTTTATTATATTATTGGATATTCTTACACTAAATCTCATCATTCAAAATTAGATCCCAAAAATTTTTGAACACTAAGTCAATTTTGTTGCTTGATTTAATCACCACTGTATCTATCATATCCCATAATTTTAGGAGTGATAAAAGTTATAGTATCACCCACTCTGAATACTCAAACTTAACCTTCATTGATTAAAATTGACTCCTAATAATATTGAATTTATTTACATGATTATCCTCCAGATTTCCTTCTGACATTCTCATGTTTCATTACCTATATAATAGGAACAGATCGTTATTTGTTGTTGGATTATCATATATATCAGTAAGAGTGTTCATAATTTATAAATATTCCTTCACCTTATAGATTTTATAATCATTTTTCCAGACTAGTGAAATCCAAATCAACCCTAGGGATCTCTTATCTAGACTTTATCATTATTATTTCTTCATCCCTTCTTGTTTGGTGTCAGTCAATGAAAGATCAAAATCCATCTATAGTATACAATCCTCTTCTGCATCTTCCAGAATCCAAAATATATCCCATCAAATTTCTACACTAGAACATTACCCACATATAACACCATTACTTCTAAAATAAATTTATTACCACTAAATCTAAAACATGTAAAAGCGATATTAAACTTCTTACAAAAAATATCCTATAAGGATGAAGGGAAATGATGTTGTTAAACTAAACTCTAAAACACCTTGGATGAGGTATGGTCATCTTAAACTCTATAACTAAATCTATGATTCCACTTGATGGGTTGAGAATCTCAAACAAGAAGTTATCACTTAGAAACTACATAGAATACACTAAGAAACAACACAACCGAATAAAAAAACCCACATACATGATATATTATAACTTATAATGAACCCACTCCTAAGACACTACACAATGATATATGGGAATAATCCAAAAAAGAAATTATGAAAGAAAAATAAAAGGAAAAATATGCAAAGAATATCATAAGTTTTGTGTGGTTCGAACTAATCCCTGACCCATGGGGGAATATTTTAATACTTTTATTCGATAAATGAAAGGTGATTACATTCAGAAAAATTTAGCACATAAACAAATGACTCCCCAAAAAAATATAGTATAGTCCAATTGGTGAAATCATTTTTCATTACCTTACAATATTCATAAAGAGAATGAACACTTGGATCCAATATTTACAGGCATCCCTTCACTTGGTCAAATACATCCACTACCTTAACTTCTATTTATAATGAACGTTTCATGTATCTAGAAAATATTTGTGTTTATTCTTATATATAATTCTAAATAATCCTTATATATATCTCATGAGTATCAAAAAACCCTTATGTAACATCAGAATAAACTATTACGCATCAACAAATATAACCCTTATGCACGTCCTTTTTATATACGTACTTCCTCCTTTATACTAATCAAATTAGCTTCTGATTGTTTAATTCTGACTAACTACCTCTCGACCTACAAACCTTATCACTATCACTCACCAATATCTATCTAGGATTTGTAAATTATACATCTTAAATAAATCCATCTTTAAGATTAAATTACTAAGCTAGAAAAGAGTTTTTATGTGGTTGATCCTAATATACTCTTCAACACATATGAAATTTGGAAAATAACATGAAAAACTTATAAATATAACTCCATATTATTGAACAATATAATTTTATCTGTTTAATTGTAAACTGATCTTATTATGATTATCTCAAAGAGTAGCTGATAATAACTTTCTATAAACTATTATTGGAACTGAAAACATCAAATCATAGAAATATCTTGATCTCCTAAATATAGATTCCATAACTAATGATCCAATGTTTTCAATATACTCACTTCTAATGCTATATAATGTTCCTTCATCACCTGAATAACCTAAAAATCTATTTACATCTTCTTTGATTATTGAATAGTCTCTTAGTTAAATATTGAAATCTCACACTTCAATAGATTTTACCACTGAAACTCACCCTCCATGTCTCAATAGTTAGTAGTTATATCTTTAGATGATTAATCGTTGGTTCCGCATTAACCAACTCAACCTCCACTTTATGATTATAATGAATAGATGATATAACTACAATTAAATAAATATACTTCCAACTAAAAATATAAGATTTTTTTATTCTAATAAAATAATAAAGTTTTTTCTATAAGAGCCATTATTTAATATTTAACATATGAAATAATGATAACTTAGTAATACATGATGCATGAACTCTCATGTTTATGAGGTGAACTATAAAAACAACATTTTTTCACCCATTAAAGATTAGTAGTCGATTAGAGTCCTTTCTCGAAATTATAAAGGACCTTTTCATCTATAGTAGATTTATATGGTATCTTTTACCTACAATATTCAAAAAATATCATATATTCACTAACCCATTATAATCCTCATCAGTTCATACTTTAAACTCCATCTCATACCACTATTTAATACCATTTTTCAGTACATGGCCCTATCAAGACCCCACCCAAGTCAGTGATGTGATTGAGTGTAACACCCCAATCCCACCTTAAATAAGTTACATGGTTGATGATAAAAAACAAGTGTATAATGTCTCATATGGAATATATTATTGTTTTTATAAACATCCTCATATTATAACAAAATATAACTCAAAAAAATATTAAATGATATATCCTCTAAAAATCAACATGAATGTAAAAATATATGTAATGACACACAAACCACAAAGAACAAATGAAAAAATTAACCATGGGTAAAAGTATCCAAAATACTATAATTGAGTAATAAATGTGAATAGGATACTCATAAAAAAACTAAATATCTCTTTTCTAGAGATAGATTCTATGAGTTTTTGTGCTTTTTTAAATCTCACGGCTATTAGGATATTATTAATTTATGTTCTTATTATAGATACTTGGGACACTCTTTCTCAACTTCCTCTATTGGAGTTGTTCCTATCCCTATTATTTTTGTCAAGGCTTAGGTTCTAAAAGTTTTTTATCCTAGATTATCACTCTAGAATTTTCTTTACCTATTCAAATTGATCCCCTAGTTAATGTTACTTCTAAATGTGTGGTTGATTCATTGTTGGTTTCCTCATCTAGGGTTATGATAAAAAAAATTGTGGAGGAGTTTTATAGAGAAGACATCTAGGATCTGAATGTATTAGAGGATCATGTTTCTTCTTGAATATTTAAGACTCCTAATTCTAGATTGAACCTGACCACTACTTTTATTATTGTAGGGATAAAGGGAACTTTATAAATAATAGAGGTAGATTTGGGAGAGTAATTTTTAATTTTGGTTCAAAGTGGAAATGCAGTCTTTGTGACTATAATTTAAGTCAATAATGGTTCTATACCTTTTGTTTTTCAAACCATTTATTCTTTTAAATACTAAATTTCATCATAGTATAACCTTTTTTAACTCCCTCTTGAGAAGGTTGAAATTTAAGTTAATACATTTCTTTTTTCATGTACAATAAAATAGAATAAACATATTACTGATGTGGATCAACTTATAATTGTTCAATTAATGAAATAAAAATAAATAAAATATTATTCTTCATTATAAGGAACTATGATCACAAGGTATATAAGAAAATATGTTGTTGTCTATTCTTTTGAGGCCATTAAGGAAACATAGACCAATAAAATTAAAGATAAATATTCAAATATTTTTTCCTACCCACAAATTTTCTCACTTTAAAGAGAGACACCTTTGATGTCCTCATAAATTCCTCTCTTTAAGGTTGTACTAAAGTAATTACTATTGAAAGTGTTATAATAATGAAGTAAAATTTAAAAGTGGGATCAGAAAGAATTATGAAAGGATAAAATGATGAACACTTTAAGTGGTTTGACTATCAATTTAACATAAATTTTTTAAAGATTAAGTCTAATTTTTTACCCTTGAATATTACTTGTTATACATGGATGACACTACCTCTCACATTAAAGAAAATATTTTCCTTAATCTAGAGCTATGTGTAATATATTTTTCATGGAATTAAATTTTGTTCTCTATTTTCTTATCAGACTTCTTTATGTAGGGTTTATACTTAGAGATCTATAAAGACTACCCTCAGATTACTTCATGTCACAAAAATCTTCTTCTTTTTTCTATATTCTTTTGTTTTCTTAAGTTTTGTTCTTTAATAATTTTTCTATTCACTATTAGGAAGATCTAGAATGTGTCTTTATCCCTCTAATGATCTCTTTTCACTTATATAACTATGGTATTTTTATCTCATCCATAAATGAGGGATCAAATAAAAAATACTTATTAGGTTCCTCCTCTAAACCCCTAGTTTCCATGTGAATAGATTATACTAATGTGATGGTGTATTAGATAAATAAAAATATAATAACTTGTTCAAGACAAGTAAAATCATCATCTCAATCTCACATCTTATTTAAATATCATTCTTAAATAAATATCTAGATCATGGAAACAAAAATTCTATAGACCCTACCCATATAAAATCCATAATCACCCATATTTATCTATAATCACAATCATTTACACCCTCAATATCATCCTCCTTATACAATGTAACTATAAAAACAAAAACCACATGTTGATATTGATGTAAAAACAACAACCACATATTAAGGACTATAGAGTTGTAATCATAAAATTTATATAATTATATATAAAAAATTTCAACAACCATATATCCTCACCTATAAATATCATCCATATTTATAATTAATAGTATTCACATTTACCACATCCCATTCAATAACACTATTCCTCCTATTAATCATTGGAACCACATGCTTCAATATTAATTTATCATTTCATCCTATAATATAATTGTATATAAAATCAATCTAATCATCATTTCACATCTCTTAATTCCCCCATAAACATAATTTTATAATAAATTAAATTGAAACCACCCATATTATTATGTCTAATGCATCCATCAAACAAATGTTATACACCCCTCATGTTTTATCTTATGAAACAGTTCAATAAATAATAGATTAGATGGAGGATTTATAGATTTTACAACCATGTCACCAAAAAAATAGCATAAAATGACATAAAATATGGTATATTCATGCATCATATGCAGGTTTTGGATTTAGAGCATATATCTCCTTCAATATCCCACTTTTACTAAAGCCTAACGGACTTTCTTCCGTTTCACCTTAAATTGTATTGTATATAATAACTTGTGAGATCAAACCCAAAATGCATTTTTAATATCTTTCAAAAAACTTCTTGAAGGAAATTATTAACTTTACATTATATCACATTATATTAAATACCTTGTTAATACCCCACCAAAAGTCCTTTTTGAGTTAACTCTAAGGAATTTTTTTGAGTAATTCTTTGAGTCAGACTCAATCCCCATTTATTAAACCAAAAATTATGACCCAATAGACCTTTATAGCATTGAAAAAATATATAATTATTTAGGATCATAAATTTAATAAATGAGAATCCACTACCAAAACATCAATGCTACTCAAGATATAATGGGATATTGTGTAATCTCCATCAAACACATCTATCTTTATACCTGTGTTCATAAGTCTTCATTATATACAAATGAGTATTCTCATATTTTATATTTTTCTATGATATTGATTGAACATGGGACACAAAGTATGTTAACCCATATATCTTACTCATAAATTCTCCATTCTTATATTATAGACTAACTAGGTTAATGAATACATCGCATGTCATTCATTTGCATGGATGAGCACATAACATATCCTAAATCCAAATAGATAAGAATATCACGTAGGGGATCTAAGTAATCACTCATTTGGTTGTATCAAATGATCTTGTAAATAAAAACATACACTAGACTAATGTTCATCTCATTACCTCAACAGGTGCAGCTGGAAGCACCACAATGCAACTGGACTAATATTTGTTTGATAACTTTCTCTTCTAAGTTTGTGAACTTGAACTAAGATAAGAACCCACTAGATCACCATAAAAAAATTCATAAATGCACTTCACATAAAAATACTAAAATAAAAATAGATAGAGAACATTTAAATGGTTTAGACAGATTTCACACATCCATGGTAGAATACTGCAAAAAAATCATTTCTATAGATACAAGTGAATAAAAAACTCATCACTCACTTCCTCACTGCTTACAAAGTCTTAGATAGTTAAGTCAAAAACTCTCACTATTCCTCATAGAAAACATACAGTAATCATAAATCCATAAAATTTTGTCCACTCCCTTTATTTATAGGGGTATTTATCTAGTGATCAGGTTTCACCGACCTTTGAGATTCATGGTCAACCTCTCATTGACCTGGGAAACCTCTAATAGACTTTTTAAATCATCTAATGAAACCACCAACAATCCATAACCAAGAAAACAACCCAAGAATTAAGTTGACACCCCCAATGAACACCACCTATTAGAACATATTATGATGACTCCATTGGTTTATCTTAGTCTAATGGAGTTTTTCAGATGGAATCTATCCAGTGGAAGTCTATCTGATGAAACCTTTCTACCCAATTTTTCTAAAACTTGTTAGTGGAAAAATTTTGTCTAGTGGTATTTTTCTAATGATCTCCATCTAATCAACTCATTCTAATAACCTCCATCTAGAAATATTTTTCTGGTGAAACTGATGAACTTTCCACAAAATCCAATAATCTATCACTTGGAAATTTCTTCATGATTCCAGTCTTCATCAACCATCCACCTAATCTCATCCTCTATCTGATGCATAAAATATTCTTCACTCTATCCAATCAGCCAAGTCCAAATAAGGCATAGTGTTTCCACATACTTTCTTTAACCATCACCTTTGTAAACATATCATTAGGAATATTCTTACCAAGAATCGTATATATATCCAACACTTTATCTTCTAGATGACTTCATATAAATTGATACTTCAGGGCAATGTGTTTTATTCATGCATGAAACATTGGATTGTGAGAAACATAAATGGCACTCCAACTATCACAAAATAACATTACTTTATCTAATCCCCTTTCAAGTTCCTTTAACAAGAACATCAGTTATATAAACTCTTTCCTTTATTTAATGGTAGAAACATACTTTACTTCTATTATAGATAAAGTAACAATTGGATGCTTCTAAGACATCCAACAAATCACCATTCCACCAAATGTAAATAAAAAACCTATAATCCTTTTTTTGAGTCCAAGTCTCCAATAAAATATACATTTACAAAATATTTAAATGGATTATCATTGCTATAACATAAATCTTCATTCCCTTACTCCTTCAAGTATTGAATGATCCATTTCAAAACTTCCAAAGGTTTCATTATATTATTTTACAAGACACAATTAATAACTCCCACTAAAAAATCATTATCCAATCAAGTAAAAATCATTGCATAAATAAAATTTCATATAGAAAAATCATAAAGAACCTTCCTTGTATTATTAACTTCTCTATATATTGATGGTGTATGTGCTTTATAAAGTTTGAAATATTTATCAAAGGGAGTTGAGAAAGGTTTACATATAGTCATTTTGAATCCTTTGATAGCCTTCTTTATGTATTCCTTCTAGGATAAAACCAGAGAATAAACTTTCCTATCCCTTTTAATTCTCATCCCTAATATATTCTTATCTTTTCCAAGGTTATTCATCTAAATCCTTCCTGATAAATTTCTATTCAGTTACTCAATATCATAGAACTATGGACCAACAATAAACATATCATCCATATATAGAAATAGTATGATTTATGTTCCGTCATCCCATTGCTTATTATAATAACAATGATTAGAATAACATCAACCAAAACTTTCCTTAAGCTTGAATGTGTCAAACTTTTGATTCCATTAACTTAGAGATTAATTAAAGACATAAATTCTTCATTTCAATTTTAAAACCAAATCCTCTTTTCGATGAACATCATAATACTTGGGCTAAACCATGTAAATTTTTTTCTCTAAATCCCCATAAAGAAAATTTGTCTTTAAATTAAAACAATCCATGTTTTGAAAATTAAACACAAAAAATTATAATCATTGTTTTAATGATTATGTGTTTTAACACTGGTAATAGAATTTTAGAAAATTCAATCCCTTACTTTTTGTAAAAACCCTTCACCGCCAACCTTTATTTTTATCTCTTACTTCTATAAACTTAATATTTCAAATAAAAACCCCATTTGTTTAATATATCTCTCTTTCCATCTATTATTTCAACAAATTCACAAGTATTTTGGATATTTAATGAATTTATTTCCTCTTCCATGTTTGAATCCCACTATTTAGAGTCTCTGAGAGTAACTCCTTCTTCTAAACATTCTAATTCCCTAATGTCTATTAGAATTAGAAATTTCATATCATCTCTAAACCTCTAAAATAGTTTCCTGATATGAGTGGATCTCCTCATCACAACCTTAGATTTTTTTGTTTGAACCACTCTATCTGATAGTTTTATATCTGAACTTTCTTATCCCATAAGAGGTTTTTCTAATTGTTCTCTATATGATATCGGTATGTTTGATCATCCTCCATCTATAAATGGTTTTTATAATCATTCACTATCTGGTACATTGACTATCAAAGTTCTATCCTCTGAATTTTCCCCTAAAGTCTCTAAGAAAAGAGTCTTATTAGTTACCTCTATTTGATTATCTCGAACATCAATAGTTAAACTATCCAAAACATCTTTAACGGCCATGTTTTGGTATTTCTACAAAATTCCTATATTGAAAAAAAATCTAGACTCTAGATGAATTATTTCTTTTCATATTCCCATAGGTAATAACCAATGTTCTCATCACTATATCTGACAAGAAAATACACCTTGGATTTCACCTCTAACTTATCTCTATCTTTAACATCAATATGAACATATACGACACTTATAAAGACTTTAATATATTTCACCTCTAATATATTACTAAGAAAAAATTATTCAGGTAAATGTTGTCCCTTGGATGAAGTCTGATTTCTAATCCCTAAATATAATTTTGTATTTATAGCCTCTATCCAAATTTTATTAGGCATACTAGAGTGAAGCCTTTTACTCTGATCTTTCTTTTTCATAGACTGATTCATTCCTTTGGTTACTCCATTTTGTTATGGAGAACCTTGAATTGTCTTCTCATGTCTGAATCCATTCCTTTACAAAAAGTTTCGAAAGTTGTGTCTAGTGTATTCCTCACCATTTTCTATTTGAAGAAATTTCAACTTTCATTCATGCTCTTTTTCGGCCAAAAATTTCTACTAAATAAATGCCTTAAACACATCGGATTTATTCTTTAGGAATTACACCCAGAACTTTCAAGTATCATCATCACTGAAGGTTAAAAAGTATAGTGATCTTATATTCAATTTAATAGGGGATGGTCCAAAAACATTGAAATGAACAAGTTATAACTTTTTATTCCTAGTATTTCTACCATATAAGTTAAAATAAAATCTTTATATTTTCCTAGCATACAACTCTCATATATTCCAAGTTCTATGTGATCAAGTTTAAGTATACACTTAACCACTAGAAATTTAATATTCTTTTAACTAAAATGACCAAACCTTCATTACAAAATTTATAGACTATATGATGATGTCCTTATAATCATTAAAACTTCATCCTTTCATTGGTTTAAATATGATTTTTCATTCTTTACACTACGATAAATAACTATATACCCTTTTTGATCTTCCAAACTCTATTAAAAAATTATTCTAAAACTTTTATCATCAAGTTATCCTACTAATATAAGGTTCTTACGGGGATGTAGAATATTTATAAAATGTTTTAATCATGAGACACTTCCATTTTTCATTCAAACACTAACATTACATTTTCTAACTATAACTAGAGCACCATCGCCCACTAGATGTACTCTAACCAAGATTCCTAGTACATAATCAACCATACACCCATGCTCACTAGTTGATTTAAAAGATACACCCAAGTCAATAACCCATGACTCCTATAGAACTATCATACTCAGTATCAAATTGGAACCTTCATCTATTGTGTTGGTTGAGTTCTTTTATCTAGAAGTTAAAGCCTCGTTCCGATTCCTAGAATATTTATTGATATGTCCCTTCTTCCCACAAAGCCAATATGTTGGACTTAAACCAGTTTATTTTCCTCAAATTCTTCTCTGGGACTTATCCTCTAAATATTTCTTCTTTTGAGAATCCTTATGTTGAGGTGATCATTCCCATCTGGTAGCATTGAGATAACTTCTAGATGGATTCTGAACTTCCTTAGTCTTTAACTCCATATTCAAGATCAAGTTTTGAATGTCATAAAACATATGATATTCCTTCCCACTAGATTTTATCACTATTTTCACTATAGAATCCTATATCTCTTTAAGTAAAAAAAGAATAAGAAAATATGATACATCATTTGTGAAAATTACCTTCACTAACTTGAGCTACCATTGGATCATATTGAAGTTATTCACATGATTAGTTGTAATAATTCTATTTATAACCACAAGCTAAATAATCTTCATATCATGAAAAAAAATTAAGATTCATTATATTCTCATACATGTCATCCAAATATTTTATAACCTCTATAGTATTGTTCTTCTCTCTAATGTTGAATACAACATTTTGAGTAAAAGACATCCTGATCAAGGCTAAATCCTTCCTATCCAACTGCTCCCATTCTTCTTTGTCCATCATTTTAGGAAATTTACTGGAAAATATGAATCAATATATTTTTAATCAAAATATCCTCTAATTGAATTTTCTAGAAGGAAAAGTCTATTCCATCGAATTTATCAATGAAAACCATTCCTTCCTCAGAATTTATTCTTCCGATAATAGTAGAAATAATTAAAATCTAATATCTTACAAGACAAGGAGATGATAAACCTAAATTTTGTGAAGTAGAACTAATTATCTTTGATTCCAATTATAGGGGATATGAGTAATCACTTTTTTCACTACAATAGATTAACATATAAATCAAAATGTACACTACGCTGAGGTTTATCTGACAGCCTTAGCCTGTATAGTGAAAAGAACCACAATACTACCGGACCAATTTCTTGATAACTACCTCCTATGAGTTTTTTCACTAGAACTAGGATGATAATTTTCCAAATAAACACACATAATTCAAAAACACACTTCACATAAAAATAAAAAAATGGGAAAATAAGATTTACATAGTTTGAACATATGTCCTTCATCCATGGGATAACACTACAAACATTTAATTTCTAGAGATACAAGAAAATAAAAACTCATTGATCAATTATTATCTTCTTACAAAGTATTATATGGTTAAGTTATAAACTCTCACTATTTAGAATAGTAATTATATAAGAATTATACATCCATTAGAGTTGGGTCGCTACCACTACATATAGAGGTCTTTTCTGGTGAATAGGTTACACCAACCTCTAAAATTCAGGGTTAACCTCCATTTTACCTAATAAAAATTCAATAAATTTTTGAAACATATGATGAAACTACCAATATCTGTTCACTAAGAAAACAACCCATGCTTTGAGTCACTACCCTAGATAAACACCACCTATGGGAACTTTGTTCTATGAGTCCATCCAGTCATCTCTATCCAATGAAGTTTTTATGATGGAATTTGTTTGGTGAAATTATGTATGACGAAGTATTTATCCCCAACCAATCTAAAAATGATCAGTAAGAAACATTCATTTAGTGTTCTTTTTCCAATAATATTCATCTGGTTATCTTAGTCTGGTGACCCCTATCTGAAAATCATTGTCAGGTGAAACTAATGAACTTCCCCAAAACCCAACACATCATATGTACTTTCTAGGAACATTTTCACACTCTACGATATATCTTAATAGAGGGATCATATTTCATACTCATTATATGAGAGGAAAAGTCCTATTTTGGTTAATCTCTAATCGATAACATGATCAGCAACATACCCAACAACCCCCTTATTAGCTAATTCAATGTATAGAATTTTGTAATTAGGGTATCAAAATATATTGGTTCTAATGTTATGTATCTCTCCAACATCAGTTAATGGGGGCCTAAATATGATCCATGCACCCCTAGTATACCAAATACATCATGTATCCCACTCCATATGGTATACTTCATGAGGCATACAATGCACACAAAGAATATTATTTTGTGTTTTGTGCCTTATGAGTATATTCCATATTTTTATACAAGAATCATACTCATGATCACCTTAAAATTTAATCCTAACCTATAGTAATCCATGATGAACATCAATTAGGGAAAACTCAAAGTCACACTTTGAGAGGTTAATTATCATTACACTTCATGAAATTTATATCTATATATTTTGTTTTTTTGTTTTTTTATTTTTTTATAGAACCAAAATGAATGAATGAAAAAGTGGATTTTGACACAAATATGGTGCATTTTATATTCTTAAACCTTTTTAAGAATACTTAGAAAATCCAAAAAAAGTGTTTATCTATTATATCATATATGATAAATTTCCAAATAATCCTTATATAAATTTTTACTTTTTGGGATTACTTTTTTTCTTTTCTTCAAGAAAAGGGAATTCCCCTATGTGGCCTTTTTGAACCATCTACATGGGGAAACCCCCCTCCCCCACGAAGAGGTCACTCCCCTGAGGTAGTACCCCAATTGGGGAAGGAGATATTGCCAGCTGAGATGGTAGAGTGTCCCGGAGGGTAATAACCCGGTAGTAATGGTTACTTTTAGGGATTATTGTTAACTCATTACATCATATATAATTCATATCACATCTATATGTTCCATCTGAAAAAAGAACCCTACTAACTCTTTTAGTGGGTAAAATATATGAAGGGATACAGTTTAAATAATAGTGAGATTTAGGAACCATATTCTCAGTTGTTCAACACTTTGAACTATTTGAACTTGTTAACTTCATCAATTCAAATGTAATGATTTGAACTTTTGTTTCCTACTTAGAACACTTTTTTAAGTGAATCATCATATTTGAACTCTTTATATCAAACATTTTCCTTGAAATTATTCAAATAATGTAACTTTTACATAATTAATTTTCTCATATATCCTAAAACCTTTTAGGATAAAGTGAAATTTATTCTATTATGGTATCTAATATAAATATTTTCATTTTTATTTATCATCACATATCCTAAACTCTTTGGGATATCAAGTGAAAAACACTTAGTATTCTATCAGCATAATCCTTTATATATTAACATTGAACTTCTATATATTTAAGCATACTCCCATTATCTTCTTAAATAATATATTCTATCAGAATATCTTGTTAAGATATTAAAATCCTTTTGAATTAGAAACTAACACGTATTTCTTATTAATAGTAATATTTAGAAAATAAAGTATTTTCCCCATATTATATATGGTATTATATGTGTTCAAATAATTTTTATTGAAAAGAATATAATTCATTAAAATATTCCATTGAGGGGTGGCATAATCACATTCCTTCATATTTTAACAAAAATTTGTATAAACACTTATAAACTTATCTTATTTTTATGAATGTTATAGAGTTTAATGAATCTTAAACCATGTGTAATTAATTAATCATATTTTGTTGTTTATAATAACACTTTGGTATCAAATCGCTTCTCTTATCATATATAAAAAAATGAGATTAATATTCACAACCCTTAAAAAGATTCATATGATCTTGACACATACCTTTACATTCAAATATTTTGTGTAACAACTCTTTGATTTATAATTTAAATGAAAAATACATGCTCTATCAATTATTCCTTTTATTTTTGAAATATTTTATATTTAAAATATTTTTAAAATATACATTTGGTATCACATACCCTTCAAAATTAAATAATTTATTTTAATATAATTCATACCCGATATGGATATTCCTTGGAGTTTCCAAAAAATATGCTGGTATATCTTGGATAATATAATCATATTTAACTATTAAATTTCCTTTTGAACAACCCTAGGTTATAATGTCCATAAGTATCTTCTTGAAGAAACATTGTTGAAAACTTTAAAAAACTTTTTTTCTTTTATTTTGAACTTTTATCCACTGTTACTGACCATACAGAATTTAGAACATAAACATCATATGCCCAGTTCATCTATTCTCAACAATTTTATATTATTGGGAAAAAATTTCTTTTAATTCATTAAAATTGTTAGAAAATTTCCATAAATGAAAATAGGATCAATTACATGACTAAAAGAATCCATTTTAGTCCCTTTTAAAGAATGGTAATCATAAACTATGTGTATTAAAAGTAACCATCTCATTTTATTAAAAAAATTACATGCTCTTATCAATAGAAAAATGGGATAACAATAATATTATGAAAAGTTCATTTAAGATTGAAGCCTCAAAGTTATTAATTCAGAAACTCCTTTTTTCATTACTTTAAGCTCAGTTATTTATTTATTTTTTCTCTTTTTGACCTTCTGTATATGTACAACACTTTTAAATCATATAGTTGATATCATGTATCTATTAAAACAATATAATTGAATTATATGACCAAAAAATATTTAAGGAAACCTATAGTCTCCCCAAGTTATTAACCTATTCAATCATATTGAATATCATTTGGAATACCCAATCATATTGAGTATATGTGACCAAATTTCCTTAAATTATTAGCATACAAAATCATATTATATATATTCATGGAGACTAAGATTCCTTTGGTCATTTTGCATCTAATGATTTTGAAACCTTAAGTGAATCATTTTATAATTACAGAAGAATTTATATTCACCTATTGAAATACTTCAATAATAGGTTACTCATAAAAAAATTTCTTTAACACATAGAATATTTCTATTTATTAAGAACTTTTCTTAAATTACCATTCATTGGATTATCTTACATTAGGATTCTATTTCAAAGGATTAATATCAAAGTTTAATTTGATGGTGTTGTTGATATTCATCTATAATATAAGATTTTATCAGATGAATATCATGAAATACCATTTAATAAGGACTTTTACTAAATGGGATCCAACCAAAATGATAACCACTTTATAAAACATTATATCAATTAGTGGGATAAGATCCATATTTCACCATGACTTACTCAAGTTTTTTCATGTAAATAAGCCATGATTATTTAGGGAGGATATCATCCCAATCACAACAGTTATGACTCTTGGATAATTGAGTGGATAACTCTTTATCCAATCTATTATATAGATAAAATAAACTCCATTCTTTTGGTATTCTAACCATTAGGGTTCCTCAACTAGTGTAATCCAAAGAAAATTATGAGAATAAGCTAACAAAGAATAATCAAGTGGTATTTTTTATGATATTAACACTATCCAACAAGGTTATCTTGAGTCACTTATAACTTTCTTTCCTTATAAAAGATAATCCCAAGGTACTCATGTTAAGCTCGACAATACCTAGTTAGATGATCGACGTCATGATAAGAGTCATTTTTGAAGGAATCTGACACTTAGTATTTGAAGGGGATTCAATATCATCATAATATCTCATGTTATTCCATTTTATGCATGCATGATTCTAGTGATTTAGTTTGAAATCATATTCCCTTCACCAAACCAATTTGTTCAAACCATATTTATGTGTAACTATTTACACAACTCACCCAAAATTAGAAGTCAAGTATATTCATACATATCCATATGCATTATATTCATAAGGTACATGAAAATTTCATGTAAAGACATATAATTATATGAAATTCAAAATATCTATATGAGTAAGCCTAAAGTGACATATATCCAACCCCACTCACCTTTCTAGATAAGGCATAAGCCTTCAGGCTGGTAGGTAGTCTGACCCCAAGTTCCTCTACCTAGGGAGACTTTACTCAAGATAGAATCCAATTCATCATAACTCAAAAACATAATACTCATAAACTATATTCAATAACTAAATTCAAGTTCATAATTTTAATTAAAAATTAAGGTCAAGGTATATGAAAAACTAAATTCATTTTCTTACCTAGTATGTAATCCAGGGCTCTATTTCCTAGAATAAATTTAATATTTAAACTAAATCATACATTATTAATCATATAAACAATTCATAACTATAAATTAAGAAAATAATAATCTTTAAATAAATGTACATTACAAACATTTAAACATAATATAATCATTTATTAACAATTCATAAATAAAATTTAACTATAAACAATTTATAATTTTTTCTTTAAATTATGGATATTCTTTAATTATGAATATAACACTTTAAACTCATTATAATATGAACATTTAAATTTCATCATTATATGGAATTTCAAATAAGGCCTTATTAATTTTGAATAATTCAAAATAATTTATTATGGAAAGTTCATAATTAAAATATAAACAAATTTTATATCTCAACCTCGTTTATTAAATTTATAAACATTTTATAAATTACTCATTTATGATTATAAAAAAAATTATTTATAATCTATAAAATATGCCATATAAATTTAAAAATTATTTAAATATTATCTTTAAATATTTAAGAATTATTTAATAATAAATGTTTCAAAACATATTTATAAATTATAAAAATAATTATAATTACTTAATTAATTAAAATTTTATTAATTAATAAATAACCTTAAAACCATTTATTATAATTTATAAACCACTTATAAATTATTAATCCAATTAAAAATTAAAAAAATTTCAAAAAAAGTTTTCCTTCAGTGTCGTGACTTACGCTAGGTAGTGGTGGTGCATGTGGTAACCTGCCTTTAAGTAGTCAGGCTACATAAGGTTAAATTATTCCACCATAGTGTACATTATATTGTGGAATTCATTTTGAAGTTGTTTTGAAACACCATGAAACCTATGTAAAATAGCATCCACACCACGCCCTAGGTGAAGATTAGTTTTCTGTTTTTCATACGTTAACACTTAACACATAAACTAAAATGGTTTCCTCACCACACCCTAGTGAATGTAGAGTGGATATTTTTCATTCATTAATGCTTAACAAAGGGTCTAAAATGATCAGATCTATGGTGTGGTGATAGGCTACCCTATCTAAATCACTCATCGTATGAGATAGAATCTCCTTCACTCATAGTGTACTAGAACCTTGACATGATAAGAAAGAATAATAAGTGAACTTTGAGTCTCTGGGAGTATCATCCAAACATAAAGTAATTACACTCACACACCACTACCATCACATGGTAGTGATTTATATATCACCTAAGGATTCTCCTTGGGTTCTATTTCATTTATTAATGCATTAACACGTGAATAAATGTTACAATCTATGAATTCATCGAATGAATGTTACACTTCCCTCATGTTTCATCTTATAAAGTGGTTTAATAAATAATAGCATAAGTGGGGGATTTCTCGAGTGTCCAATCACATCATCAAAGACAATAGCATAATATTCCATGAAATATGACATAGCCATGAATCCCATGTAGACAATTGATTTAGGGCATATTTCTCCTTCACATGCCTTTTTCACATTATAGGCATTCTTATAAATATTTCACTATAATCATCCATACCACCTTAATTTAAGGGAATAATAATAATGATCAATAAAACCACAACATAATCATTTCATAATTCACTCACTTATTTACCCTATTAAAATCCAATATTCACTAATATCTTTTGAATATATTTAATTTTTCTTTATCACTTCATATTTAGATATAATAATTTAGTCCTTTAAAATTCATAATATAATTCAATAACATCTTCACTAAAACAATCAATTGATTTTAGTCTTACATTTAAGCTATTAATTTATCTTCTTAAATTAATCATATAAGATAAATGCTTTTAAGTCAACTCAAAACAAAATTTTACACAAATTTAACCATACAACATTATCTTCACCATAACTTAATCGCTTTCCCTACTTCATCATCATTATTAATATCTATAAATTATTATGTTGAAAATAATTAGTAGGGATAAAAAATCATACTTTAATCACAAAAAATTAAGGGAAAAGTTTTACATCCAACTATATTGGATCTTTGACACACAACCATCGTTTTTATGTCCATGATCTATCATTCTCCATTCAATGCACAATGGGGAGATCATGATAATTTTTTATTAAAATTGCAAAATTTAATAGATTTTGAACCATATATCACTACTAGAAACTTATCCTTTACCAACGGTTTCAAACCGTTGGTATAAACTATACCAACGGTTGTCCAGACTGTTGGCTGTAGAGCCATGGGGATAGACATATCCCAATGGTTCTATGAGAACTTCTGGGATATTAGTGTTTAATGTATTATATACCAACGATTACATGAAACTGTTGGTATAAATGTTTAACAATGGTTTAAAACCATTAGAAATATCAAAATATATGTTTATACCAATGGTTGTCCAAACCATTGGTATAGAATTTTACCAACGGTTCCTCATAAACTGTTGGGAAAAGTCAGGTATAGAATATATACCAATGGTTTGTAAACCATTGGTGTATAAATATGACAATGGTTTAAATGAAACCATTGGTATATAGTTTCTTTTCTAAAATATGCCAATGTTTGTAAACCATTGGCATAGCCTTTATGCACCTACAGAAGCAGCAGGCCTGCCTCTCCTGTGCACCTGCAGGAATGCACTTCCACCAGTTCTCAATACACACATACCATACTTGTAGTTTTGTATTTAATTACCTTCTACAAATATACAGAATTAACACGTAATTTATAAGGTAATTCAAGCAAGTATACAAATACAAAAAGTATACCCATATAGCATTAACACATAATTCAAAAGTGAATTAAATACATGAAGAATCTAATTCAGAATTCAGATCAATTACCCTATGCAATACAGAATTCAGAATTGAATACATACAATATTTAATTCTCTAAAATACATACAGAATTGAATTCAGAATTCAAAAGGTAAAAACCCCTATATAAGACAATCATGTTTCAGGTTTTGAATATGGCTTTTTTGTTCATCGGTATGGGTGAATTCAGATAAGATTTGAATTTTTGGATAATGTGGTATGTCATGCTATATTAAGGGGTAATGTGGCCTAGGGTAGAGGCTCTAATGGTTTATGATTGTACAAGGGGGTAGGGGATATCTATGGGTGGGGGTGTCCAGGGGGTGGGGGGCTGTCTGGGGGGTGGGGGTTTTCCAGGGGTTGGGGGTGTCCAGGGGGTGGGGGTATCCAGGTGGTGGGGGTGTCCAGGGGGGTGGGGGGCTATCCAAGGGGTGGGGGTTGTCCAAGGGGTAGGGGTGTCTAGGGTGTGGGGTCTAGGGGTGGGGGTTGTCCAGGTGGTGGGGGTTATCCATGGTGGTGGGGGTGTCCAGGGGGTGGGGGTGTTCAGGGGGTGGGGGTTGTCCAGGGGGTTGGGGGTTGTCCAAGGGGGTGGGGGTGTCCAGGGGGTGGGGGTGTCTGAGGGGATGCTGGTGGTGTGGCTTGTAATGTCCCAGAAATTTCGTAAAATTTTTTAATTATATAGAATTATTTCAAGACCGCAAAATCTGACGGCGCATGATTCTGAGGCCCGAAGTGCTTGGAATGGTCCATTGAAGTTTTGTTAAACTTTAAATAGCGCGCGTAAGACTTTTCCTTGAAAAAGTTGAATAACTCTTAAATAGTTACTTAGATCAGAAATATGAGTTCACCATTGTGTTCATAATGGTGGGTTTACCCTAGGCATGACTTAAGTTTAGTCAGCGCAGGCCTCCTGTGAGAAAACCCAAAAATGGCATAACTGTAAATAAAATAATTAAATAAATTATTTTATTTT
The DNA here is from genome assembly GCA_963277665.1 of Viscum album. NCBI lineage: Eukaryota > Viridiplantae > Streptophyta > Magnoliopsida > Santalales > Viscaceae > Viscum > Viscum album. The sequence continues at coordinate 366,219,562 of OY728119.1, read as the reverse complement.
TCAAATGCTTATAACTCACAAATGGTAGCTCGGATTTAAAATCCAAGACCACCAATGAACTTATGAGAGAATTCTTTATTTAATTAGATACTAACTTTGGCCGGTACGGTCCACCAGTGAAAGTTAATTTTTGGCCGTAAATAAAATAATTAATTGACAATTATTTTATTGTAAAAATCCATAACTTTTAAACGGTAACTCGAATTGGAAATCCAAGAGTACCATTGGGTTCTTTGGGGAATTTTTCACTTGGGTAGATCCTAACCTTGACCAGTGTGGTTCGAGGGTAACTGTTAATAATTTTCTGAACTTTGTTTCAGGTACATTCAGTAAACGCACAAGCGGCGTTTTCTATCTTTTGAACTGGTGCTCGGAATTGAAATATGAGGACACCGTTGAACTCGTAGCATGGGTATTCACTTAAGGATACCTTAACCTCGACCGTAGTAGGTCAAGGTTAGAAGTTATCTTTTCACATATTCATGAAAGAATAAAATAAAAATAAAATTGTGTAACATTTATTTTTATTTTTATTTTAAACTCCTTGTGGATGTTTCATAGGTGGGGACCACCTGAACTAAACCTCCCATGAGAGGTTATGGTGGTGGGGACCACCTGAACTAACCTCCCATGATAGGTTGTGGTGGTGGGGACCACCCGAGGCTAAAACCCCTTGAACTCCCCTCTTAATAGAGGAGAAACCTCTTAACTCCCTCTTTAATGTAGAGGAGCCTCTTGAGCTTTCTCCACATTAATTATGCCAACACACCACATTAATTTTTTCCAACTTTTGTGAGTGTGCCAACATAATTTCTTCTTAAGTTAATTATATTGGAACCTCTTTCATTTTTTGGTGGAATTGGTGAAAAGTCTTGGCAAAGAAGAGAGCATTGGAGAACTTGGGAGAAATCTCTCCAATGAAGAACGACAATGAATAACGTCAACCTTGACTTTGACTTTCTTCCTCAGGACATCCTCCAGCATGGGACATATTTAATCAATGATTGTCTTCCCCTCCCCAACGATGTCGTCTTCTCCCACGCAATCTCCATCGATGAATCAAACAAGGTAGGGGGTTATTATTGAATTCTTGAATCTTCTCGATTAATTTTCTTGGTCTTGGAAAGCATGGAGAATGTGGATCAACCAAAATGAGTTGATCCATGATTTGTATTAAATTTTAGAGTTTTTCATTCATGACTCTTGATTTTTATGTTGAGCCACTTGCTACTGCTCTAACGTGGAGGGTACGGGCCAAACAAACATGGCATGACCCCTCCGTCCTTCTGCTTCTTTGGTGTGTTCTTTACAATGGACGAAGGTGGAGAAAGAGACAAAGGCAACGACATAGCCGCCCGCGGCCTCTGCGACCCGCGGCGCTCCGCCGCCCGTGACCTTGCAGCATCGCCCCAGCCAAGCCGCCCTGCGGCCCGCTAAGCCGCCTCGCAGCACCGCTGCCATGGCCCCATCACACTGTCATCGTGGCCCTACCACACTACCCAAGCCACCACTACTTTCCGAGCCACCATCGTCGTCCGGGCCAAGCCGCCGCCACCATCCAGGCTGAGCCGCTGCCACCTTCCGAGCAGTCGCTGCTGTCCGGGCCAATCTGCCGCCCTAACTATCACATACCTTCCGGCCGATCCGCCCCGACCGAGCCACCCTGTGGCCTCGCGCCCTCACGGCACCCTCTGCGACCCCTCACGGCCTACCAGGTTGGACCCAGCAGGTCGGGCTGCCAAGTGGGGCGGGCCGAACCCAACGGGTCGGGCCACCCAGTGGGCCGAGATGGACCCAGAGAGTCAGTCCAGGTTGATCCAAACTGGGTCGGCCTAGGCTCGGTTGGGCCAGGTCAGTTTGACCGGTTCAGGCCAGACCTGGGCCCATTACGACCAATTTACGCTCTTTTGGCCATAATATTGGCACCATACGTCCGTTTGAAGAACCTTTAGTGGCGCTGGGTAACTTGGAGTGATAAAGTCCCTTTATGTATACCCCAATGGAGAGTTAGATTAATTTGGGTTATGATCAGGTTGGATTGAGGACGAATCCAACCAGGACCCTGGGACTAAAAGGCTAATAACTCACAGATCGGGCATCTGATTGACGCGTCGTCTATTGCGTTGAGACCCCAATGATGTGATGTTCCTTTGAGATACTTCTTCATGGGACATCATTGTAGTTGGATAATTGACCAGTTGTTTTGGGATCAGAGTCTCCTGGAGACGAGTAAGCCTAGTGCAAAAACCCAGTAGCTGGTTGTGATGAGAAGAGTGTTCCTAGCTATCTTTGTGGTTCAGCTCCTAGCGATTCTGTGCAGATTAGCAGCAGAGCCTCTTAATGGAGTAATATGATTTATTAGTTACATCTAATCATCTCTACTACTGTACCTAAAGATATACCTAGTGTGAGCTGAGTCAGAACCTCTGTGTTCCTTCATGATTGAGATGGATTACTTGATAACTTAGGTATATGTATGAGCATATACCTATGTAGGGTTATCTGTTGTTTTCATGCTTTTGGTTTATCCTTTTGTAGATTTAGTGAGACCTTAAGGGTCTCGGGGTCCCTACTGAGTATCGTTATACTCACCCCTGCATGGGTTATGCCCGCACCTTGTTGTGCTGGATGCAGACGACGGACAGCGCTGACTGAGGATGAGGGTACCAGGATTAGAGGTAGCTCGGAGGTGGACCTAGATGAGGCATACCGTGGAGACTACTATTCGAGAGCTGTACCTACCCTTCAGGTAGGATCCTTGGTGGGTGATCATAGGAGCTATTCCAGTTTACTTGTAATTTCATCTATCTTGTATTTTCCATTTTTTCCTTGTACTTTCCAGTTGGCATTGTATTCCGGACCCTCTTTACTTTTAGTACTCTCTTTTCTATACATTTGACTTGCGTTCATATCTTGCTTTGTTATTGGTTGCGTGTGTTTACAGGTTATAAAGGAAATTCCTTCCTAGTTTTAAGGAATAAACCTTTGGTTCTAGTCGCCAGCCCCTGGCCTATGGAAGGCGGACTTGGGGTTAGTCACGGCATGGGCCCCAAGGGATGGGTCGTCATAGGGCTTTCCAGGGGAGGTGGGGGCTATACATGGGGATGGGGGTGTCCAGGGGGTGGGGGGCTGTCCAAGCGGTTGGGGGTTGTCCAAGGGGGTAGGGGTGTGGTGTCCAGGGGGGTGGGGGTGTCTAGGGGGTGGGAGAGGGGGGACTATCTAGGGGGTGGGGGGGTTGTCCATGGGGGGTGGGGTGTGTCCAGGGTTGTCCAAGGGGGGTAGGGGTGTCCAGGGGGTGGGGGTTGTCCAGGGGGTTGGGGGCTATCCAAGGGGGGTGGTGGTGTCCATGGGGGTGGGGGGTTGTCTAGGGGGTGCGGGCTATTTATGGGGGTGGGGGTGTCCAGGGGGTTGGGGGGTGGGGGTGTCCAGGGTGTTGGGGGTTTGTCCAAGGGGGTGGGGGTGTCCAGGGGGTGGGGGGTGTCCATGGGCGGTGGGGTTGTCCAAGGGGGTGGGGGGGGCTGTCCATGGGGGTGGGGGGTGTCTAGGGGGTGGGGGTGTCCAGGTGGTGGGGTGGTGTCCATGGGGGGTGGGTGTTGTCCAGGGGGTTGGGGTGTCCACGGGGGTAGGGGTGTCTAAGGGAGTGGGGGTGTCCATGGGGGTGGGGGTTGTCCAGGGGGTGGGGGGTGTCCAGGGGTTTTGGGGGCTGTCCAAGGGGTTTGGGGCTGTCCAGGGGGTGGGGGAGTCCATGGGGGGTGGGGATTGTCCATGGGGTGGGGGATGTTCATGGGGGTGGGGGTGTCTAGGTAGTGGGGTGGTGTCTAAGGGGGTGGGGGCTATCTAGGGGGTTGGGGGTTGTCCAAGGGGGTAAGAGGTGTCTAGGTGGTGGGGTTGTCCAGGGGGTGAGGGGGTTGTCCATGGTGGTGGGGGTGTCTAGGGGGTGGGGTGTCCCTGGGGGTGGGGGTGGGTTGGTGTCTAGGGGTGGGGGGGATGTCCATGGGGGTAGGGGTGTCCAGGTGGGGTGGGGGTGTCCAGGTGGTGGGGTGGGTGTCTAGGGGGGTGGGGGATATCTAGGGGATTGGGGGCTATCCAAGGGGGTAGGTGTGTCTAGGGGTGGGGGTGTCCAGGTGGGTGGGGGTGCCTAGGTGGTGGGGGTTGTCCATGGGGGGGTGGGGGTGTCCAGGGGTGGTTTCCTTCGACTCAAGCAAAACAGTTTTTCTCGAGGCACTCATCCTTCAATATTCAATTTTTATCTCTACAATGACATTTAATTTAGAAAACCATAATTAAAAATAGGTTATCAATAATTAATTTCATAAATAAAATTATAGAACAACTTTAGCAATCAAATGAATTATGAAGGAAAAATAGAAAGTGCAAGTCGTAAATAAAAATTATAAACAACTGCCCTACCTGCTTCCTCTCATTATTTGACATCGTAGTACGTCCCAATGTGTGGAGGAATTTTTTAGCATCAATGTTTTTTTTATTTCTTTCCATATGATTCCTAAATAATATTCAATAATACAAAATATGGTATTAACACAAAACATGAAATTTTTCATTTAAATACCTCAAATGTGATTAATTCCTTAAACTGGGTAGTCGTCCAATGAGAAATCATCTATCGATGTTGTTCTTTTGGAGAGTCATCAATGAAAAGGACTTCCTCTAACTCTGTTCCAACTCTAGCACGCCAGCCCAATATACAACTCATGCTTATCAGCTCTCCAAATCTCACCTAAATCCTTTATAAGTGCTAGTCATGCACCCTCATCATCGGGGAAATTAAACCGAAGCTCACACCAAAATATTAATTCATATAAATACAAAAAATAATATATTGCATTAAATACAACATATTTTTTTACCCATATCTCTGCCCAAGCATTATCCTTGACTTCATTTGGAAACTGTCTCCATGAAAGCGGGCTGACAGAAATGATGTCAGATTATTTGGAAAGCGTCACTAAAAAAACTCTGACATTTCTGCCCTATTTTTTCAAACATTTGACTATCTTCATTATAGTCTACCATCAGCTGCGTGTGGTGGTTCTACACTTCATGCATGTGTGTATGTCCCCTCCCCCACCTCATATCAGTAGATGTATCTATTGTGAAATAAAAACAAATATTTTATCAACACTTATTATAATGAAAATAAATAATGGTATAAAAAAAATTTAGTGTTCTATAAATATACATGTGGCAGTCTCATCAATGGGTGTCGCTGGATCTATAGAAACTGAAGGAACACCTTGTGCAGGTGGAGTGGGTCCCAATATATGCTCTGCAGGGAAAAACTCTGGTGGAGCAGGAGTGGAAGAATATAGAATATAGAATCTTAGAGAGAAGGAAGTATAAGTAAAAGAAGATGGAATGGATGACTAGCTGAATAATTGATGGGGAGTGGGAATCATCATCAAATATGGTAAATACAGTTGAGGAGACTCAGATATAAATGGTGGTGAAAAAATGGGAGGCCTAAATATGTCGTGTGTCCCTAACGACACACTGGGATCAGAATGTGGGATATATGGTATGTCAGTGGGAGGGGTAGGGTCTAATCGGGTACACATACTAGATCATCTAGCTCTTGTACCCCCCCCCCCCCCCCCCCGTACAAACACCCTGAGTATTGGGACCACGACTAGGCTGCTCATCAAATAATTTTCTCCTAAGAGGTGGATCTTGCAAAAATGTTTAAAACAAAATTAATCACATGACATTATATATTATTTAAATATATATATTTGAAATAAAATACTCACTAAAGGCACTAGTGGTAAAATTCCCATCTCATCCATGTGAAAATTGTTTTCCATCATCTTTTTATGTCTCTTCTCTTAAATTGGTTGCATTTCCTGAATTTGAAAACAAATATGAAAGTAATTAGAAAAGGATAACTAATGTGTAACCCAAAAAACAAAATAAATGATAGGGAATATCTTCATCATCTGGAATTAAGTCCTTTAATAAGGTAAGAATGTAATTGATAGTAGTATTAGAAATCCCATACATAGTTTTCCCATGAAACGATCGGATTAAAAATTCTATCTTTTTCATTTATACCACATTGTCGATATACTAGAGTCATGGCAGTATCATTAAATTTTTTCACCCTAAAAACATCAACATTTTTATTAGACACATCATGTGTGCTCATATTGAAGTCTTCTTAGGTTGGAATCCTTTCTTTTTCATGATGATGAATAAACAGAAACCAGTTATATAACAAATTCTCTAATCTGGTCCTCTCATTTGGATCATCAGCAATTTGAGATTTCATTTTCTCCCCATTATGATACCACACATAGTAGTTATCTTGAAAACCATATTTGGTTTTGTGGTAGCTGACTTATTCATGGATCAACTAAGGTCTTTCAACACAATTGTAACATGGTTAGTGTATGTGACCACTATCTGAAGCATTGTGAAATGAAAAATCTAAAAATATCTCCATTTTTTTTTAAATTGCTTGATATCTGATCGGTTTCATACATCCAACATCTCTCTATTCTTTAAATAAAAAATTTTTATAAGTTATTTCATCGAAATCATTTCAATAAGATTGAAGTTTCATCGAAAATATATTTAAGTAAACAAGAATTGTTCATTTTATATGAAACCATAACTAACACACTACTCTATATGAGAATCATAATATAAAATACAAAAAATAGTATATTTATAACAAAATATCTTTGAAGAACTATACATGAGTGTACAAGATCATTTACACTTGTTGAGGATAATTATTCAAGAGTAAAGTAAATTTTAGATCGAATAAATTTTATATTTTAGTAGATTATTTGAGTGATCACATACACTCCCCAAGGGGTGGGGGTGTCTAGGGGTTTGGGGGCTATCATGGGGGTGGGAGTTGTCCAGGGGGTGGGGGTGTCTAGGGGAGTGGATAGCCCGCCCACCCCCCTCCCCCCACCTGGACAGCCCACCCCACCCCCCACCTAGACACCCCCCCCCCACACACACACACACACCTCCACCTGGACAGCCTACCCCCCCCACCCCCCACTTGGATAGCCCCCCCCACCCCACCTGGACATCCCCCCCACCCCCACCCCCAAACTGGATAGCCCACCACCCCACACCTGAACAGCCGACCCCCCCCCCCACCCCCCCACCCCCACCTGGACAGCTCAACCCCCTCGATATCCCATACCCCCCTCCCCCACATGGGCAACCCACCCCCCCCCCACCCCCTAGAGAGCCCACCCCCCCCCACCTGGATAGCCCACCCCCACCCCTTGGATAGCCCACCCCCCTGGACAGCCCACACCCCCCTCCCTAGATAGCCCACCCCCTGGATAGCCCACCCCCTGGATAGCCCACCCCCCTGGATAGCCCACCTTGACCCCCCCCCCCACCCCCCCCCACCCCCTGACAGCCCACACCCCTCCTTGGAAAGACCACACCCCCCTCCCCTGCCCCCCTGTATCCCCCTACCTCCCCTGCACCCCCATACCACCCCTGCATCCCCCTACCCCGCTCCCCCCCTGAACAACCCACCTAGACACCCCCCCCCCCCACTTGGACAGCCCACCTACAGCCCCTCTTAGGGTAATTTTATTTAAAACCATTTTATTAATTAAGAAAGTAAAACCACCATGCATTAGACATTTCATTCAAAACAACCCATTAAATTTATCAAAACATGAAAAATTAAATTTATAAGGCTCTATAGGTCACCTAGGAAATATCATTGGGGGAAGGGGAAATCACCTACATGATTAATTTCAATTTAAAAACTGGGATAAGAACTTAGGAGGTGGGGGGTATCTGGGTGGGCTGTCCAAGGGGGTGGGGGCTATCCAAGGGGGTGGAGGGTGTCCATGGGGTGGGGGTGTCCAGGGGGTGGGGGTGTCCAGGTGGTGGGGGTGTCTAGGGGGTGGGGTTGTCCAAGGGGGGGTGTCTAGGGGGGGCTGTCCAGGGGTGGGGGGATGTCCAAGGGTGGGGGTGTCCAGGGGGTGGGGGAGGGGGCTGTCTATGGGGGTGAGGGGTGTCCAGGGGGGTGGGGGTGTCCAGGGGGGTGGGGGTGTCCAGGGGGTGGGGGTTGTCCAAGGGGGTGGGGGTGTCCAGGAGGGCTGTCCAAGGGGGTGGGGGTGCAAGGGGTGGGGGCTTTCCAATGGGGGTTCTAGGGGGTGGGGTCTATCTAGGGGGTGGGCTGTCCAAGGAAAGGGGGTGTTCAGGGGGTGGGGGAGGGGATTTTCCATGGGATGTGAGGGGTTCCTGGGGGGCTGTCCAAGGGGGTGGGGGGGCTTTCCAATGTGGGGTGTCCGGGGGGGTGGGGTGGTGGTGTTCATGGGAGGAAATACCTATATAATACCTTTCCTCAAAACACACGAAACTCTGGTTTGGGACAAATAAAAACATAAAACAAAACAAAATAGATGTAAAACATTAAAACTATGGTAACACTTACTAATTTGAAGCATAGAAATAAAAACTTTCTTGATTGAAGATGTATCTATCAGGTGTAAGGAGTTTTTCACCTTAGGGTAAAGAGAGAGCTTCAGGAGATGTTCAGATTAGGGCCTATAATTTCGTGGATGGGGGATTTGGGATATTGTGTAATTGGGGGGAACATTTCCTACACCCCCCCCCACAAGATACCCCCCCACCCACCCACCCCATGGACACCCCCCACCCCACCCCACCCCCCGGACACCCCCACCCCCCTAGACACCCCTCATCCCTAGGACACCCCCAATCCCCTTTGGACACCCCAGCCACCTTGGACACCCCCCCCCCACAAGATACCCCCCCACCCCACCCCACCCCCTGGACACCCCCCTAGTCACCCCTCATCCCTAGGACACCCCCACCCCCCTTTGGACACCCCCACCACCTTGGACACCCATCCCCCACCCCCTAGACACCCCCCTGGACACCCCCCACCCCCTTGGATAGCCCCCCCCCCCCACCCCCTTGGACACCCCCACCCCCTGGACACCCCACCCCCCACCCAACCCCCTGGATACCCCCCCCCCCACACACACACACACACATGAAGAGATCCCCCCACCTCCCACCCCCATGGACACCCCCCACCCCCCGGGACACCCCCCCCCACCCCCTGGACACTACCCCACCCCCTGGACATCGCCACCCCCATGGACAGCCCCCCCTCCTAGACACCCCCTACCCCTGTGGATAGCCCCCCAACCCCCTAGACAACCCCCCACCCCCTGGACATCCCCACCCCCTTGGACAGCCCCCTAACCCCCTTGGACACCTGTTGACACTCCTTTCCGTCACAAAGTCCAACGAATGAAAAAGTGAAATACCTTAGTCTGAAGTGATTCATCCTTTGAAGAAACATCAAAAATTGACAAAGGCATGAACAAAGATTCAAATGCACTTGGGTCGTGCAAGTTCCACCAAGGTCGCGCAAGTATACTTGCGCACCGCCCAATTGGTCACGCAGGTGACTTGCGCTCCCTCTTTAAATTTCTCCCAGGGTCTTCACCAGCCTATAAATACCCCCAGTGGGCCCCCATTTCGAAGACAAAAAAAATTCCAAAACTCATATTCAAGCTCTGGTCACCCAAGTCTCTTCTAGAAGTATTCCTAACACTTATAAGGTAGTTTCTTACCTAGAATGGAAGGTCTAAACAGGGGAAACAAGGCCTAAGTGTTGAAACTCATCAACACTTGTGCTCCTAAGTGGCCATCCCTTAAGGGAAATGGTCAAACTTGTGCGCTGCCTTACCCCTTCAACAGAACTTGCACGCCTCCCTTTTGGAAGCCTCTTGGGACCAAGTCTCGCCCAAGTATTACCCTAAGGGATGACCATCGCGCAAGTACCCCCTATGTCGCGCAAGTAAACTTGCGTGACCAGGACTTTCACGCCCACACAGGACATGCGCGCCCACTTCTTTTTGGGTGCCTCTCCTATCTTTTTCACCTCTCTTATGCCTATTCACCTCTCCTATTCAAGATTCAGCCTACAAAACCCTCTTCAAAGCCATTTATGCCATGGTTCCTTTGTTGGCTTCCTTATCTGAAAGGAATTATGTGGAACATGTCTTAAAACCTAGTGATTTATATATTTTTATGTCACTAAGGTTAAAGATTTCATTCATTAAACCTCATCCTTTAAGATGAGAGGGCCCCTAACCTGGGCCTCTTTTTCAGGAGTAAGCCCCAATCCAAGTTCTATTAATTTGGGAATCCTAATCAAGAGTAATCCCCAAGTCCCCTAACCTAGGAATCCTCCTTAGGAGTAAGTCTCAGTCATAATTTCCCAAAATCTGGGCATCCTCCTCAGGAGTAATCCCCAACCATAATTTCATTAACCTGGGCCTCCTTTTCAGGAGTAAGCCCCAGTCTTTAAGTTCCCTTAATGTTGGGCAACCTCCTAAGGAGTAAGCCCCAACCATAATTATTTTAATATGGGCATCCTCATTAGGAGTAAGCCCCAATTTCCCAAAATCATAATTCCCTTTAACCTGGGCCTCTTCTTTAAGAGTAAGCCCCAGTCATAATTTCTCTTAACCAGTCTTAATTTACTTTTGACTTGGGTTTCCTTATCAGGAGTAAAACCCAATCATAATTCCCCTCCTAATTTGGGCATTGTCCTCAGGAATAAGCCCCAAGTTAGAGTATCCAAATCTCCATAAAGCACATATACCTTTATAGACCTTGTTCCTGGGTTTCTTCCCTGAAGTAAATCCAAATATTCATCTATCTGGGCAGTCATACATACATAAGCCTCACATCATTTCTTATAATTGCATCTTTCATGGCACAATTGTCAGGTTTTACCAATACCTCTTGTTTCTCACATTGAGCGTGACTCACATGAGCTTAGATTGTAAAAGTAATTATGACATTTTTATTTGAGCCATCAATCATGCATAAACCTCATACTTCTTTACTCGAACTACGTGGGTTCTGATTCCTTTTCTAAAAATAAAGGATACGTAGGTATCCCATCTACGGGTGCGATCCCAAATCTGAAATAATCTATGTCCTTATGAATGACAATAAACTTCAAGTGCCCCACTGAGTGGCTTTAAAACCAGTATGGTTATTATAATGACCAATATATTTCTATATAATGTGTAGAAGGATACCATTGACTAAGAATATCTAACAAATATAGATGATTCTCTATCTATGAAGAACCTATAATATATATAAAAGATTATATAAATCTCATACATATTAATCATTTACTGTCAGATTTAAAGGAAAGATCATTTTCATACTTGGTTATGTAATAAGGATTCACGAACATAACTTAAATCTATAAAGAGAGTCCCATAGAAGAAAATAATTCCCCCCAAAAGGATGTGATTATTCTGACCTCCCATCCTCTCGACCAATGCAAATTCTTAAGCCTCATCAGTTCTTAACTAGTGATCACCTACCTTTAGAAAGTAGGTCCAAATGGATATAGAATCATTGGATCTTTCTGGTTCTACAAACAAACCCATTAGAAACCGCTTGGAATATTTGATCCTTAAATCAATGAGGTCATCCCCATTTCCAGAGGAAACAAAAAATGGTGAACCCGACATGAATCCTTAACCAAGTTAAAATGATTTTTTACTTATTTTGTTAGGCCCCTATTTAAACTCAATGAGAGGGCCAACAGAACAATCAATAACATATGTTCTCATCCAAAAGATGTAGTGGCCGAATTCATCTTGATTATGTTTGTTATATCAAATAGGAACCCTTTTCCAAGATCTTCTACATTACAAAAATGGCCTCTCTTAAGTTCACGCCTGTGAATACTTCTGCGGTGAATGCCTCTGCTGCTACTCCTGCTGGATCGTCGTCCGCTCTGAGGATGACATCACCTAATTAGCGTCTTCAATGATGGGTATTGAATGCACTGGTTAAGGAGTACCATAAATATGGTACCATTCCAACTTTGGAGGCTACTCGATAATCCCTCCAAGTGAACAACTCACCCTGGTCGTCCAGATAGTGATGACCAGCGATCAAGAAGCAGGCGGTGATAACAACCGTCTCCAACCGTTTCGGGTCGTTATCCCCAGAACGCAACAACCATTCCCTCCCATATTCTGAGTAGGTGAATGAGAAGGCCACTCAAGGCCTTAATTCAAGGAAAAAGGAGTCATTCCTGAGTGCTCCCACCAATAATCGCCGCCAGACTCATGCGACAGTGCGCCCTCAACATGATGAGGGTATCGTCTCCAGGCGTTTGGCTCAGGTTCCTCGAACCCGATCAGGCAAGACGAACTACCAGAGGCGAAATCCGGTCAAAAGTGAGTAGGTTCTCATCTATGCCATCTCCGGAGAAGTCCACCAACCTAACTTGGTGGCAAACAACGAGTGGGCACACACACCCGTCCGTTTTAATTCCGCTGTCCAGCAGACTTGTCTGGCAGCAACACGCCAATCCCGCCAGGCAATTCCGATGGAGTACTATAGACAGGAACATACACCTGTTTATAATTCATCAGTTAGTCAGTAGGCTTGTCTGACTAAATACGATGAAGCCCACCAAACCAATGTGTTGACAACTGGTAAATAGGCACATACACCTGCTTACACTCATCAATCCTACCAGCAGCCTCATCTGTCAGTATTGAAAGAAGTTCAACCACATTTAGCAGAATACAATCAGTAGGCACATACACCTGCTAGTATTGATCAATCCTACCAACAGTCTCATTTGGTAGCATTCAGAGAAGTCATTCGGAAAGCTCTGATGACAAACAGGAGGCAGACTCAACTCTCTGCCCCCACACATGAGTACTGTCAAAATTCACTGATAGGAAAAGGAGGATAGGAGCAGGAACACACACCTACTCCAAGCATGGAATGTATGTATATTCCTGTTCCGGTAGCTGAAGTCACCAAACACATTCTGACAATGGTGAAAGAGCAGAACCAAATCCCTGCTCATATTCTGGATGTCTTCCAGGATATTATAACAGCTTTAGCAGCATCTCAAGGAAATACACATAAATCTATCCCTACAAGTGGGGTGACACATCAACAGTTCACTCCAGAACAGACACACACCTCTGTTCCAGTCCAAGAGGGTTGTGGGGCGTACTCCACCATATCATATGGACAACCAAGTCAGGCACATACAGCTGATTTGAGTGAAGATAACCAGCCTAACCTGATCACTTCTCCTAAGAAGGCACATACACCTACCCATAATGACCACTTTAGTCAAAAAAGTGGTTCTTAAAGTGAGTAAGAAGTCATCTAAGAAGAATAAATTCCCAACACAGTCAAGAAATCAAGGGACAACTTGTAACAAGGCCTTGCTTGATTCTAGAGTTCTTGATGCACTCAGACAATTATCTGTTGCAACTCAAGATTCTACTCTCTCATTTCCTAGTAGTCAGCACATTAATTTTGAAGGTCTGCATCAGACACTTCCTCGTGAAGTCTTGCTTCATGAAAATTCGGTCGATCTCGAAGTTTCATCTTCAAATGAGAGCCTCAAGAACCCTCTATGTGGCCAGAAGACTAAGGAGAAAAATGTTTCATCTTTTGTTGTAACCCACCATGGTGGTCCTCCCCATGATGACGAATTTAGCTGTGAAAGTCCTCTCCACAGTAGTAATTCACATTGTCTGGAAAATACTCCAATAGAAAATGTAGTGAAGAGAAAGCCCTCTTATCTTAAGGCACTTGCAAATATGAAGCTAGTCATGTCTGATGCTTTACCAATAGCAGGTGAAATACTTTCTCAATCAGAAGATATCCTGGGGTGTAGGTCATTCTCCGAACCAACCCTGAGTCATGCATCTTCTAGTTTGATAGGTGAATTCTCTACCGGTCTTATTGAATCTAATGAAGCAACAAAGAAGCACCAGCTTTGGTCTAAACGGGTAGAATAATCTTCATCAAATGATAAGGAGGAATTACTGAATATGAGAAAACAATTGGCGAAAGGTGAAGTGCTAGTTATGTTTTGGCATTTGGCTGATTCTCAGTATGACATTACAAAGATGTTAACGGAAGATGGAATTCATGATATTCGTCTCAACATATGGAAAACTCTTTTTCAGTTGAAAAAGAAAATTTTATCTTATGATGAATATGAAAATCATGTCAAGATAATAGAAGGGTTACAACGCCAAATTGACTTGGCATCTCTCTCAGTTTCTCGATATCTGAAGACTGAAAAGCAGTAGAGAGCCCTTCAACATTCATGCCTTGGCGCACTAAGAAGATTGTTCCAGTTAATTACCAATGCCCCATCTGGTATTCATATCAGGGGATGGGGTGTTCATGGAGCACTGCATGTCACTGTACTCTCCAGTCAGCAAAGCCCGCCGAAAATGGTCTCATGCAATGTTATTGCCCATGGTCAGCCACAACCAATGGGTTTTTTTTTTGTAATCAAAGGCTTTCTAAAGAACAGGCCTCAACTAGTTCTTCTCAGAATCAGGAATACAGAGAACAAGTTGTTGAATTACTCCTACATCAAGAAAACAAGAATATTGAACAGGCCTCTCATTTGGAGCAAGCACATCATCAAGTGACAGAAGTTTCAAAAATCATCCAACGGTCTTTTGATCCGGGTGATAAGAGTGGATGTAGGTTGATGTATCTAGCCAATTTCCAGACTAAAGTCTATAAGATCAGGAGATCTTTTAAGAAAGTCTTAGATATAGAAACTCAAGAACCACCCCAGCTTGCCAGACTGGGGACTCTTTTAACCCAACACTCAGAATCAACAAATAGGATTCGAGGAGTTGAGCATGAACAACCCCAGTCCACCAGACTGGGGACTTTTTCAAATCATCAATCTCTTACTTAGAAAAAGTCAGTATTCTCTTGATTAGGGAAGAAGCCTCAAGAGGAACGAAGAGCCAAATTATTAGGAGATTCTCTCCAAATTACGGTTCGTCGAGAATTTCCTGAAGGATCACATCAAAAAAAGGCAATGTCTCATCAGGGACATAGAAGAAGACAATATCACAGAAATTCTGATATAAGGGATTCAATGCATTATGCATCAATTAATTTCATCAATGTCATTGTTGCTGATCCCCCAGATGAGGCTCACTCAGAGGGATCAGATGAAGAGGTTCCTGCTCAAGAAATTGTATGCACAAATACAAATGAAGAAGGTGTGCGTACATGAAATCAAAGGATTACCCAGAATCTAGGTAATCCTTCAAGTAACGCACTTCCCCCTCTCCTAAAGGTGTCCAATAAGGGTAAAGTAAAGAATTAGGTTACATACCCTTCCTATGGAGAAGGATAATCTCTCTTACTAGAGCAAAGATTCGTGCAACAAGAGGAAGAGATGAAGGAATTAAGGAGGTTAAATACAGAACTACTTCAAAGTATTCTTCCTCCTAAGTGTACTGGAGTTAGTCAACCAAGGAATTTGTTGTAGCTACTGAGATGGATCAAGAGTATCCTCCTTTATCAGTACACCCTCACAGGTCTAATCCTATGGTTCAAGTGCAACAAGAATCGGCGATGCTACCATTAGTTACAGTACCAGCCACCACATCTGTCCAAGCTCTAGTCATTGCACCGATTCAAGTCCAAGCTCAAACAGATTTTTCTCAAAATTTAATAACTACTATTGAGTCATTAACAGGTCGGTTGGAAGCTATGGAAGGAAAACATGCACCGATTCAACCGAAGAAGAGAGCTTACCCTGAATGGGTAGACGTAATTCCTCCCCCATAAAATTTTTCAAGTACTACATTCCCAATATTTAATGGTTAGGGAGACCCAAAGAAACACTTAACACATTTTGTTTCTTGTTGTGATCCTATGATGGGAACCCCTCAGCAACAGGAAGCAGTTAAGCTTAGGTGTTTTGTACATTCATTATAAGGACCTGCTTTTGTCTGGTACACAAGCTTGCAATCCCAATCAATTACAGAATGGGAGGATCTCCTCCAAAGATTCCTTATTCAATTCAGTTAAACTTTTCCAAAGACAACAATTTTTGATCTTAAAAACTGTAAGCAAAGAGAGAATGAAAGGGTTTCGGATTTCATTGCTCACTGGAAGGGATTAACATATTCCCTGAGTTTAGCACTCCCTCAAGAAGAATTGTTTCCAATCTATGTGTCAAATTTGTGTGATGAACTACGCACATTGTTGATCCTAGTGAAATACACAGGAGGGTTTTGATACCTTACTTAAATCGCTCAACAGATTTAAGATTCTCTTATGAAGACTAAGGATAAAGCTTGTGTAATTCCATCAGCTCTGGGAAGGAGAATGGGTAAAGTAGAGACTGTTACAGTTATGCTTAAACAAGCACCTGTACCTGCTTTTACTTCAAAACCTTCAACTTCTCAAAGGACTCCACCTCCTGAGCACCAACAACAAAGGCCATTTCATCAAGATGATCAAATATATCAAAGACGAAAACAATTTGAGGATTTGAAAAGAAAATTTTACTCTTTCCAAAATGAACAGGTTCCTGGTTACTTCATTTTGGCTCTGGAAAATAATTTGGTTCAATTGCCAAGGCCCAAGAGGCCAAACAAGGAAGGACAAGAATATTATCCCAATTATTGCCCATTTCATCAGAAGTTGGGGCATCCCATTCAGGAGTGTTTTGTCTTCAAGGACCTCCTGCAAAAAATGGTCGATTTGGGACAAGTCAAACTAAAAGGTTCTTCAGCTCAGGTAGAATGTGTTAATTCTACAGATCCATAGGATAAAGGTGAGTGTAAATAAGTCAAGAACAAAAATGCGCAAAAGTATGATGATTGGATGGTCAGAAAAATGATCAACCAAACTCATGTTATTTTTCAAACGCAATTGAAGAAACCAATTTTGTCTTCTGCCATGAACTCCACAGCAAAACCCTCTTCATCAGAGGGAAAATACTCAAAGAAATGGAATAATCCAAATAAAGAGGAACAATCAGAAGAAGATGAAATCATGTCATAGCCTAATTTGTCTTTGACTCTGGCATATTTTATGCCATCTACTTCGAAGCAACAGGCACCGCCCTATCAAATGGGATAGCCTAAATTGGCTAGTCAGGAAAAGTCTTCATCTGATGAAGAGTTAATCTTCGGTTTTGTTAATATGATTCACTTAACAGATCCTTATACCAATCATAGTTTCGAACTCGGTGAACCTGGGTTCCTCATATCAAATAGAGGAATCAGAGGAAGTTCCAAAGGCTCAGGGTATAGGGGAATACGTGGATCTTTCAGAGGACACTATTCCAATTCTACTCCTACTAGAATTGTGTATGTGGCAGAAACTCATGGTATATCCCTTCAACGAGCTCAACAAGAACAAGCAAGTTCTTCCACACAAGGCATATTCAGTCCTGGAACAGTTATTCTAGAAGATTGGTTAGAGGTTCCACCTTCTTCTTCTCAGCAAGTAAATAAACCTAATCAGTCTAATCTTCCAAAGCCAGGAGTATTACCAACTCCTATCCCAGTACAATATGCATCAACTTCTAAAGCATCAACTTCTAAGGCACCTGTGAAACCACATGTTTCTCTTGGGAAACGCAGACCTTTGGATCAAAATTATGATGTATTGAAACACTTGGCCCAAATACCGGCCAAGTTATCAATTCTGGATTCTTTGAATTTATGAAAGGATCTTCAGGAGGTACTCATCGAAGCTTTGTTGAGTCCTCAGGAGTTTGAAACTGAAATTTATGCAGCTGAAGTCTACCATGTAGAGAATAATCTTGCAGAATGCCATGCAGTGATATCTTTTACTGATAAAGATGAAGATGGTGTCATGCATGGACATATTACACCTTTGTACTTATTTGGAAAGGTCAATGGTGTAGACGTCCGAAGAGTTTTCATTAATAATGGTCCATGAGTCAACCTCATCCTCATTCGTACACTTCATCGATTGGGCCTCATAGAATCTGATTTATCTTCTTCTATTTTGATGTTACAAGGATATGATAAAAATGAACAAGAACCACTGGGCGAGATTACACTCAGAACTCAGTTTTGAGATCTTGTATCCAATTCAAAATTTATGGTTGTTGATCAAGACTTAGCCTTAAACATCTTTCTTGGTAGACCCTGGCTACATCAACATGCGGCTATCCCTTCATCATACCATCAATGTCTCAAATATTGTTTTGATGTTCAAATTGGGACATTGTATTGCGATAATTCCTCATTCAAGACATGTGAATATCAATACATTGAGGCAGAATTCTATCACATGAAGGGAAAGGATAAATCCACAACAAGGGAGATTACCAAAGTTAATGCTCCATATGGTTTGGAAAAGATTCCAGTAAACCCATTCACACATGTGAGTACATATTTTGTATTGCCTATCAGTCAAATTGACAGGATAGACTCAAATCAAAATAATCTTATGGAAACTTCCATAATTTCAATTACGGTAATCAAGCCAGACAACATGGGAGAAAGTGGTGATTCACCAAGCAATGATGAAAGCTCAAATGAGGATGTCTTCATTTCATCTGCTGAAATCCAGAAAGTCTATACTTTTCCAATCAGTCTAGAAGAAGTAATAGAAATATCAAAGTTGAATGATGATGTCGATTCTCAATCCATCATCTCCTCTTTATTACCCAAGGAAGACCCTTCATCATCAATCAGGTCAGAAATGGAAGCTTCTTCTTCAAGATGTTCAAATTTTAACATCTCTTCTGATCACGGAAATTCTACTTCACCATCTACTATGCAAGTAGAAACAGAAGAAATAACACGTGTTGAAGAAGAAGAGGAATATCTCAAGGATGCTCCTCCAGCATTTGAAGAGGGTATCTCTACCACCGTGGATGAACTCAGAGAGATAAATCTGGGTACAAAAGAAGATCCACACCCCACTTTAATTAGTGCGGCCATGACTCTTGAAGAGTAAGAGATGTATATTTTCTTTTAAAAGAAAAATCTAGATATATTTTCTTGGAACTATACAGAGATGTCAGGGCTTGATCCTGATGTTTCCACTCATCGTTTGGGTTTTCCTGAAGAACATTGATGATTCAAACAAGCCGCTAGAAGAACACACCCAACCTATGCTTCCAAAATTGAGGATAAAGTGGATAATATTATCAAAGATAACTTCGTCAGAGAATTTCAATATCCCAAATGTTTGGATAATATTGTCCCAGTAAAAAAGAAGAATGGGAAAATTAGATTTTTCATTGATTTCATAGATCTTAATCGGTATTTTCCTAAGGATGATTTTCCAGTACCGATTACAGAACTCTTAATTGATGCAACAGCTAGCTATGAAGCACTTTCCTTCATGGATGGATATTCAGGATATAATAAAATCTGAATGGCTCCAGAAGATGAGGAATCTACAGCTTTCAGAGCCCCTCAGGGTGTGTTTTGCTATCGGGTAATGCCCTTTTTCCTAAAGAATACAGGCGCAACATATCAGTGTGTCATGCATCGTATCTTAAAACCCTTTTTAGAGAAGTTTGTTGAATGTTATGTGGATGATTTGGTGGTTAAATCCAAACAAATTTCTAATCAATTGGCTAATTTGGAAATCATATTCCACAAACTTCGGCAACATAATTTGAAGATGAACCCCTTAAAATGTGATTTTGGGGTAACCTCAAGAAAATTTCTTGGCTTTTTTGTACACCATCATGGTATCGAAGTCAATATTGAGAAGACAAATTCAATCCTTGGTATGTCACCTCCTCAGAATTTGAAATAATTGAGAGGACTTCAATGACACTTGGCCTATATTCATCATTTCATCGCCAATTTGGCAGGTAAAAGTTTACCCTTCACCAAATTGATGAAGAAAAGAGTCACTTACCAGTGGACTGAAGAATGTCAAGAAGCATTCGACATTCTCAAGAAATATCTCTTGAGTCTACCCGTGTTAAATCCACCTATTGAAGGAAGACCACTTATCCTTTATGTGACAGATCTAGAGCGATCATTGGGTGCCTTTATTGCTCAGAAGAATGATGATGGGAATGAAAACAGTCTCTACTATCTCAGTAGGACTATGCTTGAATCAGAAACCCGATACTAAAATATTGAGAAGTGCTGCCTAGCATTAATCTTTGCAGTTCAGAAGTTGAGACACTACCTGCAACATCACGAGGTCCAATTGTTATCTCGCAATAACCTGCTCAAATTCATCCTTAGTCATCTAATGCTTACAGGACGTCTGGAAAAGTGGGCAGTTATTTTGCAGCAATTTGATATTCAATGTGTCTCAAAAGTCAATAAAGGGCCAATCTATGGTTAATTTACTTGTTGAACATCCTTCAGTAGAAGATACATCTTCAGATATTGAACTTTCTGATGAGGAAGTATTATTTATTCAAGATAGTCTTCAAACATGGGAAATGTACTTTGATGGTGCTTCCAAAAGTCCAATAAGGAGGAAAATGGAAAATCCTAAATTCAAAAAAATTGGGTTAGGAATTGTACTCATTTCTCCAGAAAAGTTAGTGCTACCATATTCCTTCTCATTGTTGGGAGGCGGTACAAATAATGAAGCAGAATACCAAGCTCTTATCACAGGATTGGAGTTGGCACTTCAAGCACAAGTGAGTCACTTAAAGGTGAAAGGTGATTCAAACCTGGTAATCAAACAAGTCAATGGGGATTATACAATCAGAAAATAAGAACTAATCCCTTTATATGATTACGTCAAAGAGTTAATGGCGGAATTTCCTTCGGAACCGACATTTTCTTATGTCCCGAGATCACAAAATTCCCAATCTGATGCACTGGCTAACATAGCCACAGCTCTGGAAGATCCAAATTGGGATGAAACAACCATCATTATTGCCCACTGTCGTACAATTTCACATTATGTTCAAATCAGAACAGAGGAAATCAATGAAATTAGTCTCATTACTAAACTATATGGTCATACTACAGGATGGATGACACCTATCAGGGAATACCATCAAAATGGAACACTTCCATCTGATAAATCCAGGAAAGAACAAGTCTGGAGATGTGTGGTCAATTTTATTCTTTATGACAGCCTTGATCACCTAGAAAAAATTATCTACAAAAGGGGTTTTGATGGATTTCTCTTCAGATGCATTGATGGTGAAGAGACAATGGTTGTCATGAAAGAAGTGCATGCAGGAGTTTGTGGTGCCCATCAGTCTGGACATAGACTATCTGATCAAATTTGAAGGCTTGGATACTTTTGGCCTTCAATGATACAAGATTGTGTTGATTTCACAAATAAGTGTCATTCTTGCCAAGTACATGCCAACTTCATTCATCAACCCCCAGAGTTGCTTCATATAGCTAAATACTCGTTGTCATTTTCCACATGGGGAATGGATGTGGTGGGACCTTATCCTTCGGCTACAGCTAATCAGTTGAAGTATATTCTTACTGATACTGACTTCTTTTCCAAATGGGCAGAGGAAATACCCCTCAAATAAGTCGGTTCTAAATGCATTGTTAGCTTCATCAAGTCTAACATCATTACCAGATTTGGTGTCCCACATACCATACTGACAGACAATGGAACCAACTTCTGTTCATATGAGGTGAGGAAGTTGTATCAAGAATACAACATCAAATCCAATCATTCATCTCGGTATCATGCAGCGGCTAATGTCCAGATAGAAGCTTTCAGCAAGACTCTTTCAAACATACTGCAAAAGATAGTGGATAAAGATAAGAAATCATGGCCTGATAAAATCTTTCATGCTTTATGGGATTATCGAACCACCACCCGCACTGCAATGCAGTCAACTCCATATTCATTGGTATATGGAATGGAAGCAGTATTGCCCATTGAGGTTCAATTACCCTCGCTCAGAGTAGCCATTTATGATCAGTCATCTATATATGAACAATCTCAAAAGTGATTGGATAAATTGGAACGGTTAGATAAGAAAAGATTGTGCACCCTACACCACTTGGAAGTCTATCAGAATCGAATAGCACGAGCGTTCAACAAAAAAGTTTGTCTTCATTCATTCATTCAGGGAGAATTGGTATTAGTTATCAGAACTCCAATGATACCAGGAAAGAAACCTCCCAAGCTGGATCCAAAATGGGAAGGACCTTATTCAATACATAAGGTCTACTCCAATGGAGATTATTCTTTAATCGCAATGGATGGAGAACTCATCACTACTCCAACCAATGATAGATTTCTGAAGAAGTATTTTGTGTAACACAAATACTTAATATGTCCGACATGACGTTAAACTGTGCTATCATCCAGCAAGACGTTAAACTGCATAATCTACGGTCCATGCATATGACCTTAAACTGTTCGTACCATCGTCCAACATGACATTAAACTATGAAAAAAATACATAGTACGTCCAACAAGACATTAAACTGTGTCTCTTTTGTCCTTACTACATGACATTAAACTGCATTATCCCCCTTTCGTCCAACATGATGTTAAACTGTATTGTCCTCATCGTCTTAGCTACAGAATGCTAAACTGTACAACACCCTTATTGTCTAACATGATGTTAAACTGTGTCCCTATATTTTTCCTACATGACATTAAACTGTACTACTCTTTCGTCCAACATGACGTTAAACTGTATTGTCTCCATCATCCTAGCTACATGATGCTAAACTATACAGAAGTCCCTTAATATGTCCTACATGACATTAAACTGTATTATGTCCCTACTACATGACACTAAACTGTGCAGCACCAATATTCCTCACTGCAAGACTTTAAACTGCATAGTCCCTTCATATGTCCTACATGACATTAAATTTTTCATCGTTAAGGTTATTGTTACCTCTTGTTTCTCACACCGAGTATGACTCACATGAGCTTAGAGTAAACTTCAACCATAACACCCTCTCTAGGATGCTAACCATGTGTAAGTCCCAACACCATTTTTAGGTCGTTTTCCCCAAGAATAGCTTGATCACTAATTCATTCTTTAATTGAACTATGCGGACTTTGATCCTTGCCTTCTAGGCTGGGTATGTAGGCAACCCCCTGAGGTTCAAGCCCAAAACCAATCTCTTCACATTGGTTCATATTTGTCCTTGCTACATGATGTTAAACTGTATAGCACTTTTGTCCTGTATGACAATAAACTACAACATTCTTTTTACCCTCACCTGAGAGGGAATCATTATTTACATTGATCTCCAATCATGTTATATTCTAAAGACTATGTGCATACATTCCAGTGCCCGAACATTTTATCTTGGGTCAAACCATCATTGCACTAAATTCCCCTTTTCAGCCTTCATATGTACGAATCAAATCTGTACAGAGGGTATTTCAAGAACTATGTGTGGCTTGATTCCCATCCTTATGGGATACGTAGGAACATTCGAGCATCCCTCGAATCCAGCCCCAAGTCTTTGGGCCTAACCCCAAATTCCACTTTCAGTCCCCTGGCTGAAAATTCCCTGTGAAAACACACACAGTGTATTCATTATTATGGTTCGAGATCTATGAACCTAAAATAAGATCTCTTACACTCTCGTCCCATATGATGTTAAATTGTATTTAAATAACTATGTATGGCTTGATTCCCATCTTTATGGGATACGTAGTGAAGTCCAGCACCTCAATTCAGGACCCAGCCACAACATAATTATGGTTAGCCTTGGTCTATGTATCTCTATATGCATTAAACAATGCCCATTTTGATGTGTCATACTCCTAACCTTAAATACTTATAGATCTCCATAACCCTTTTCTTGACTTCTGGTCACAAAATGTTTGATACCTGAGAGTTCTTTTCCCTGACTATGCAGCATGTGCCCTTAGGTGGCCTAGCATAAATAGTCTACATAACAGACTTGTTAGCCAAAAGATGCTATTATTTGACTATGCAGCCAATGCCCTTAGGTGGCCTTGCAAAATTCAACCTCCTAACGAGTTTGTTAAATAATGGTAACTTCATTCTTGGGAGGAAAACCTCTTTTTTCCTTATTTGTCTTAATGAAAATATGTAGGGATCCACAAAAATAACCATCCTTAACATATTTGTCTCATACTCTTTTTCATGATCTAAAAGTATTCAAGTCTATGGTTTATTTTTCCCTTCCCTACGTTTGGGTCAGACCTTCGTAGGAGTGACATTTATCTAGTTCTTAGACAATCTTGTTTGGAAATATCTTCTCCATATTCAAGTACCTCCCTCTATACTGCAAACTCTATGCTTTGGAAAATTTGAATCCCCATAAACTTCCACTGGATTTTTTTTAGCAATAGAAAAGTAAATTTCGTAGAGTTCTTTTGCCTGACTATGCAGCACGTGCCCTTAGGCGGCCTTGCATAAATAGTCTACATAATAGACTTTTCAGCCAAAAGATGCTATTATTTGACTATGAAACCAATGCCCTTAGGTGGCCCTGCATAATTCAACCCCCTAACGGGTTTTTTAAATAGTGGTAACTTCATTCTAGGGAACTACTTCTTCTAATGCCTTTTTAGCCATTTTTCATATCATTTCTCATATTCAAAATTTCTTAAGTCATTGTTTACATTTTTTCCCTCATACTTGAATATGGTAATATGTTTTCAGATAAATTATCAAGGAATTGAGTCAATTTTAATCCATATGGTCAAATCTATTTCGACCTTAAACATTAGCCTTTTTATGTTCAGCGTGCATGACTTTAAACTTCCCACAAAAGACAAGGGAACTCTAAATAAAATTCAAGTCCCAGCTCACTAAACATACATTTTGTATTATTTTAGGTAATATTGAGCAATTAAAAAGTTTCAAAGTTGGTAGGGTTATTTTTATAATCCTAGTAAAAAAATCAAACTACGCTTACTATGCCCATTGGCTTAGGTAAAAATTTAGAGCAGGTAGCGAAAGAGAATGCATGCACAAATGATTGAAGATGAAAGTGTCTTTCATTGATGCACACGAATTAGAAGGACGTCCACATACTAGAGTCTCTTCTCTTTTCCAAGAATTACAAAAGGTTTTCAACATAACTCTTCATTTTATTTACGGCATCTTGAGATTAATCAGAAACCACCTGGAATTCATTCATTCAATTGGATACAATAAGAGATGCAGTGATATCAGCTCTTATTCGAAAAATTGTAAAAGAATATTCTTGAGTGCAGTTTGAGAAAATTTTATGCTGATTGAACAATGACTCTATTTCTGTCCAGAGACTTGGAAGATGGATACATGGATTTGAGAATGGAGAATTGGAGGTAAAGATCCATTTGGAGAGAGTACACTTTTCAGATATTGTTTCCAATGTCATGATAGTCTTCTCTCTATCAACTGACAGCGGAAAACATATCAGCCCATGGTTTTCCATTTTCATATCTGCAAGGGAATGGCATGGAGGAAAAATTTAAAAGTTCACACCATTGTTTCTACTCTTAATGCACAGCATAACTGAAATAGAGGAATAGCAGTGCAGTTTCTTCTCAAGTAGATAGTTCTTTTCATCCGGAATGTTGACTCCTTGCAGATAACCAAGCCCATATAGAGGCAAGTGAATTCTCTGTGGGAAATTAAGATGATACTTCTTCAAGTACTTGGAAAAATATGGAAGGGTGTTATCGCAGATATCATAGTAATCATGGCCTACAACGTTCATCATATAGTCAATTTTCTTGTTGTCCAGTTCATCAGCACTTCAGATTCTTCTAAGAGTCATTTAATCTACACAAAAGTTGAATAATTAACTCTTAAGTAAGTTTATTTTTCATAAAATTTGTGAAGAAAAGTGAAAACGTGGCTAAGGAATTAAGGCGTGCAAGTCCCAAAGTTGGAGTGCAAGTATAAGTCTATCGCGCAAGTTTTTGGCACACAAGTATCACCGTGCAGGTCAAAATACCTCTACAGCAGCGCGACACAAAAGGAAGTAGTGGAAAACTGAGTAACTTGCGTGACGAAGGCAACTTGTGCGGCGAGAGCTTGGAATATTTGAAATCGGTTGCTTTTTGCGAGGAATGACCACCTATATATAGGCAAGGCCACACCCCTGCACGCCGACGCCTGCGCATCTCACCTTTGTTCACCGCCATTTGTGCGCTCAACACTTGCGTGCCACATGTTCCTTGTTTTTTCTTCTTTACCTCAGAGTAAAATTCTCATTTCTTTCAGATCTAACTCTGAGGGGGGACTTTTGTTGACGCTCCTTTCCATCACAGACTATAACGACTGAAAAAGGGAAATACCTTAGTCCGAAGTGATTCATCCTTTTAAAAAACATCAAAAATTGACAAAGTCATGAACAAATATTCAAATGCACTTGGGTCGCGCAAGTTCCACCAAGGTCGCGCAAGTATACTTGCGCACCGCCCAATTGGTTGCGCAGGTGACTTGTGAACCCTCTTTGAATTTCGCACAGGGTCTTCATGTAGAGACCCAAAGCCTGACTTACATGGACATTACATTACTTTTGCGGAATACTTAGTACATAACAAAAACACACACACAAGGACCATAATAGTTTAGTGTCTTTGGAAACTCATAATATAATCTTCTAATCGTGGTGAAAGATCTTCAACATCTCCCATAAAGATCTTCTTTTTTTTAAACCTAAATCCTTTCTTTATGTCCTGGGGAAAAGAAAACATAAAAGGGTGAGCTCAAATGCTCAGTAAGGGTAAACAAAAGAAATATCAATCACGTCATATTCATAAGAACATATCTTTTGGAAATCTTAACCTGCAAAAGAGATCATAATTTCATAACATGGGATAAATCATAGTAGTGAAATGTAATCCCAATAATCATAACTTAAAACATGAAACTTTGTGGCATACACACATAATCATAGATAATCATTTCTTATTAGTCAAGACTCATTGCCAAGACTATCTTAGTGGACAAATTCCCTTTCTGAACCGAGTTCACTCCTCGTTTCAGTCCTGTTTCACTGAACTGGTATAACCTACCATTCCATCCATGTCTATCTCATGAGATATAAAATCTTTACCCAATTCATTGGAGGGAGATATAGGTCCCACCCATCTCATAATTATACCATTCTTATGTGTGCCACAAAATCATAAATCATACATCATTGCATAACCCATGTAATAAAAATGGGAATCTTAAACATCGTGACATTATAAAACAATTCATATAAGATAAAGGAATTCATAAAAATATTTCCATCATAAAATAATCAAATCAATGTAATAATAGGGATAGAAACAAAACCCTTTATTATATTAGATGGAAAATAATTTTGATCAAACACTTGAACTATATTCTTGAGGAAAATATCCTTTCTACCTCAAAAACATTTTTCCTTTCTTAACATGTCATACAATTTTAAACTAAAAGAAGTTGATTAAAAATAAAATTGAAAACATGTAAAGGAAGATTCTTGGAAATAATGTTTTAAAAATCTATTCATTCCGTATAAGTTAAAAAAACATGCTTCTCGTACTTTTGTCGGAAAAGTCAAAAAGTACCTCGTACGAAAAACGACAAAAGATTCCTTTCATATCTTTTACTAAAACTCACCAAAGGGTAAAAATGGATTTAAAAAATTGTAGGTGTATGGAAATAATATTACATATTGAGGAAACATGGATGTGGACGATAAAATACACCCCAGTAAATACCAAAGTATAAACAATCTCGGATAAAAATGAGATTGTGATATTTTCCTTACCTTAGGTCCGATTTGCTTTGTATGTGTCCGAACATCCTGTATAATGATTTAAATAATGTCATTGACTTATTCCAGAATCATACTCATTGTTATGATATCATATATGGTTCACTTATGGCTTTATATTACCCGTTCTTTTGTAAATTCCATGTTAAAGTGCGTTTTGGGTAAAATCGTTTCATTTGTCATCCGTGTTTTGACTTGTAATTATTCATATGATTACTTATATCATGATTACTTAATTCCAGAATATAAAACATGATTTATATATAATATATATTCAGAATATATATATATATAATAGATCAGTAAATGGAAAGATATACACCGTTCATGGAGACGGTAGACCGTACGTACGCATGAACGCTGTTTTCTTTTCCTTATTGAGTTGAATGGAATTAAGTAGATGACATACATATATATACACATAAATCCAGAATCATTATTATGTCATATATTTCATTATTAATTATTATATATACTTTATAATCATTCAGGAATGGTTAACGTGGAGAATGAATCTCATCGCTTCGTGGAGACGGTAGTCCGTACGTACGCACGAGCGATGATATCGTTCTCATGATCGTGGAATTGTATTGGAGTGTATGTATACTATTTCGAAATCAATATCACTTTACAATAATAATATATTGTTATTATTTACACCATTATACCCATCCAAGTAAGGTGGTGGTGGAAAATAGATTACACCACGGCGTGGAGACGGTATTCCGTACGTACGCACGCGCGGTGATTTCATTTTCTATAGGATGGATAGATGGTGAAATAAGGTTGTTTAATAATTATAATAACATATCATTATATAAGTGATACTTATGTTATTACTTCATAATGAAACAACCTAAGAAGAAGAAGTGGAAGAAGAAATAAAGATGAAAGAATCGGTAACGGACATTACCTCTTCTTTGAAGCGCCTCTTTGAGATCTCCTTTTAGGGCACTAAAATTGGACTTTGAGGAAGACCAGAACCTCTAGGATTTTTCTAGGGAAGTGGAGAAGGTAATTTGTCAGGAGTTGGCTGAGCTTGAAGGCTCAAAGTGGTGTGAGGAAGAGAGGGAGGAGGTGCCCTTTTATAAGGGAGGAGAGGGGCACCTTTGGAATAACTAAAACTATTATTTTATTATAAAGTCAAATTCGGTTTTAAATGGCTCCAAATTGATTCATTACAAAGATAAGGTGGGTATGGGTCTAAATCCTCTCATACAATATAATTTAGACAAGTTTAGGTTCCTATTTTAACCTTATCATTTAGATTTAACAATAAGTAAAATAATTTTACTTTTACCGTGTCTTCTTGTGTTCTTATACTATAAGGTTAATAAACTTACTATAAGAAGTCAAACGAACCCCAAGTTGTTTATTATTAATATATATAACCTTATATAAGTCATTTGGACGAACCTTAGATTTTTAGGAATAAAATAACAATTAATAATATAATATTTGTTTTAAAAACTATTTTATGTCAATTTTGATACTATTTTGTAATTGATTTTTGTAAAAATCATAACAGAATGATTAGTTCGAAAAAAATTAATTAAATTAACACTAACATGTCATATTAACATATAAAATTTTTATAATTCATAAAAAGTCTCAAATTACATTTATTTGGGTATTTATAACATCAATTATGTCAATATTTCATTAATAAGATATTTACTGCATCATCATTGTGTCATAAATAAATTAAATTATTTAAAGTCTAAAAATTACAAATAAAATATCATTATGTAGGAAATATTTTTATCTTTCTAATTAATGTTTATAGTCGAATTTATCTTATGTATAACCCTATATTAAAAATGATTTACTTATTAAACTTTGATTTTAACTATTTTAACCCTTCTTTAAATAAATTAATAATAAATGTCCTAATCTAATCCAAGTGGGCCTAAATGGTCATATTTTATTTCTAAGGTTGTTTTTGGTCGAATTACACTTGTCCAATAGAATTAGGACATGTGTTAGGGTAATAATAATATCATTTTTACCCTTAATTACCCTATTTACTTTTAACCGTGGTAAAAAAAAGTAAAAAGTTACTATTCACCAAAAAATATTTTCATCTCATTGAACCACATTTTAGTCCTTGATATTAATCGTGTCTCTCAGATTTTCGAAATTCCACTCACAGAAGCGGTAAAATTAAGTTTTATGAAAAATTCAGTTTTTTTTAACTACCACTTAGTGGTTTCACTATTCATCAAAAAAATGAAAGTTTCCAGAAAAATACCAGAAATTTGGCCTAATCTATATTTGATATTATGAATTCAAAAATGATGTCTATTTTATCAAATTCAAAACATATCAGTTACATTAACTAATTTAAAAATTAATTCCCATCGTCAAAACAAATAGTGTATTTTTAAGAGATAATAACTATCAAAAGATTGACACTTGTTTATATCTGGTTTAAATGTGAAATTACATACAATGACCAACATTGTATTAAATTGTAAAAATATATTCTAAATATACTTTAAAACCAATCAAATTAATAATTTATCACTATTAATTATTTTGATTAAAAAAGTTGTTTTTAATTAAAATTTAGTAATTTTCACTATTCATCAGAATATGAAAGTTATCCGAAACGTACCAAAATTTCACCCTAAGCTAATTTTGATATTCCGAATCCAAAAATGAATTCCATTTTGAAAAATAAAATTTACAAAATTTCAAAAAGTGGTTATTACTATTCATAACGGCTAGTTTTAATAATATTTTAATAGCATATAATTGTTTAGTGAAACTCGGTATTGCGTACGACGCAAGCTATCGAGGAAAGCCACGATTTCTTGCAAGGCAAGTCAAGGATGCATGTTGTGCAAGCTTCTTTTGGTGTAGCATACAACACAGGACATTAATGAAATTAAAAATAATATTTTTCATAAAATTTCGGGGTGTTACATTCTACCCCCCTTGAAATGAATTTCGCCCTCGAAATTCGTCGGGGTTATAAATGGTTTAGTACTCGAATGTTTCTTTAATAGAAATCCACATCGTAAAAAGTAATACCAAAACCAATCTTTAAAAACAAAAGTATTAAACGTAACGGTTACCCAAATAAACTAATCACTGGGTTTCCACATAGGTGAAAATATGGATATGGAAGAGAAATCTAACCACCATGTTCTGATGGAGAGTGGTAGAGAACATGGCTATGGAAAAGCCAGAAATCACAAAGCCATAAATTTGTGACGATATAAAGTACCATTTGATTCATCAGATATAAGAGTACTAGGACAACATTTTTGGTTTTCAAAATCATTTCCCTAAAGTTGATGAAATTGGAATTAGAAGAAATACTTTTGTGATTTTGGTACAGTGTCACTGTTGGTCGTTCTTTGGACAATTTCCACTTCATATCTTAAAGAAATGAAGTTGGATTTGTTATTCGTGAAGTGTTAGCAGATCATGTGATAGAATGATGGGTCATTCCATCTGTCTCAAACAAAAGGTTACAAAAGTTATCAAAAATACATAAGACCATCTATGGTGAGGTTAATCGTATACGATTCCAAAAATGAACTTATACTTCATACATAATACCGCGTAATAAAATAAAACTAGTTTCTACTAACCAGGGACTTCCTGTAGGCCAGTGGTAGGCGATAAAGGCCAGTCGCACTTTGGTTGTGGGTTCGATTCCCACAGCCTTGTCCGACGTGATGGGCTGTCGCCCGTCCTGCAGGTTGTCCTTTTCTTAAAACTACATTACTATAACATCCCATCAATAATATCGAAAAAAAGTTATATCCTTAAACAATACTAACTTATGTCCAACATAATCCATTACAATCTTTAGGCTTATCTAAAATACTTCTTTCCAATCTCATATTATAGTGAAAACGATTACCAAAGAGTTCATATAACAAACATGTTAATACCATCGTTGATCCCCGTATATCATGAGATATGTCTTGTTGGTCACATTACAAACATTCGAAGGCCTTAATCATGTATTCTCTTGAAAAATGAATACCCATTTAATCTTAGTTAAAACATGAGTGCTGTCAATAGTTAACTCTTTTCACATACCAAAACCTCAAACCATGATATAACTATTTCCTTATATTAGTCATGAGCTCATGAATACTGTCAAACATTTTATTTTCTCCTTATCTGTAACACCCCGAGATTTTATGAAAAATATTCTTTTTAATTTTATTAATATCTTGTGTTGTACGCTACACCAAAAGGAGCTTGCACAACACACATCCTTGACTTGCCTTTCATTACACGCAATCGCGACCTTCCTCGATAGCATGTGTAGTACGCAATACCGAGTTTCACTAAACAACGATATGCTATTACAATATTATTATAACTAGCCGTTATAAATAGTAATAACCACCTTTTAAAATTTTAGAAATTTTAGCTCTCAAAATGGACTTCATTTTTGGATTCTGAGTATCGAATTTAGCCTAAGGTGAAATTTTGGTACTTTTCGGATAACTTTCATATTCTGATGAATAGTGAAAATTACTAAATTATAATTAAAAACAAATTTTTTAATCAAAATAATTAATAGTGATAAATTATTAATTTGAGTGGTTTTAAATTATATATAGAATATATTTTTACAATTTAATACAATGTTGGTCATTGGATGTAATTTCACATTTAAACCAGACATAAACAAGTGTCAGTCTTTTGATAGATATTGTTTCTTAAAAAAACACTATTTGTTTTAACAGCGGGATTTAATTATAAAATTAATTAATGCAACTTCTATGATATGAATTTGGTAAAATAGACTTCATTTTTTAATTCGGAATATGAAATATAGCTTAGGATGAAATTTTGGCATTGTTCTGAAAAACATCAATTTTTGATGAATAGTGAAACTACTAAGTGGTAGTTAAAAAAATTAATTTCCTCATAAATCTTAATTTTACCGCTTCTGTGAATGGAATTTCAAAAATCCGAGAGACACGGTTGATGTCAGTAAGTAAAATGTGGTTCAATGAGATGAAAATAATTTTTGGTGAATAGTAACTTTTTACTTTTATTTACCACGGTTAAAAGTAAATAGGGTAATTAAGGGTAACAATGATATTAATATTACCCTAACACATGTCCTAATCCTATTGGACAAGTGTATCTCGACCAAAAACAACCTTAAGTGTAAAATATTATCATTTAGGCCCACTTGGATTAGATTAGGACATTTATTATTATTTAATTCAAAGAAGAGTTAAAAGAGTTAAAATCAACATTTATTTACTAAAACATTTTTAATATAGTGTTATACATAAGATAAATTCGATTGTAAATATTCATTAGAAAGCTAAAAAGATTTCCTACATAATGGTATTTTATTTATAATTTTTAAACTTTAAATAATTTAATTTATTTATGACACAATGATGATGCAGTAATTATCTTATTAATGAAATATTGACATAATTGATGTTATAAACACCAAAATAAATGTAATTTGAGACTTTTTATGAATCCCACTAATTTTCTAGGTTACTATGATATATTAGTGTTGATTTAATCAACTTGGTTTGAACATATAATTCTGTTATGACTTTCACAAAAATCATATATCAAATAGTGTCAAAATTGACACAAAATAGTTTTTAAATAAAATATTATATTATTAATTGTTATTTTATTCCTAAAAATCTAATGTTCAGCCAAATGACTTAGATAAGGATATATATATTAATAATAAACAATTTGGGGTTCGTTTGGCATGTTATAGTAAGTGTATTAACCATATAGTGTAAGAAAACAAAAAGACACGGTAAAAGTTAAATTATTTAACTTAGAGTTAAATCTAATTGATAAGGTTAAAATAATAACCTAAACTTCTCTAAATTCTATTGGTTGATAGGATTTAGACCCATCCCCACTTTATTTTCGAAATAATACCCCTTGGAACCATTATAAACCGATTTTGACTTTAATATAAAATAATATTTTGAGATATTCCTAAGGTGCCCATCTCCTCCCTTATAAAAGGGCACCTCATCCCCCTCCTCCTCACACCAATTTGAGCACCTAATCTCGTCCAACCCCTGAAAAAATCCCTTCTCCACTTCCCTAGAATAATCCTAGAGGTCCTGGTCTTCTTAAAAGACCAATCTTAGTTTCATAAGTGGAGGATTCAAAGAGGCGTTCCAAAGAAGAGGTAATATCCATTACCGATCTTTTCAACTTCTTTCTTCTTCAACTTCTTCTTCTTTAGTTGTTTCATGATAAAGTAATAACATCAGTATTTCTTATATACCGATATGTTATTATAAATATGAAACAACTCTAAAAAGGAAATCACCGCGCGTGCGTACGTACGGAATACCGTCTCCACGCCGTGGTGTAATCTATTTTCCGCCACCACCTAAATTGGATGGGTATAAAGGTGTAATGAGTAACTATATATGATTATTATAAATTGATATTGATATTGAAATAGTATACATACACTTCAACACAATTCCATGACCATGGGAACGATATCATCGCTCGTGCGTACGTACGGACTACCGTCTCCACGACGCGATGAGATTCATTCTCAATGGTTAACCATTCATGAATGATTATAAAGTATATATAATAAGTACTAATGAAATATATGACATAATAATGATACTGGATTTATGTATATTTATATGTATGTCATCTACTTAATTCCATTCAATTCAATAAGGAAACGAAAACAGCGTTCATGCGTACGTACGGACTACCGTCTCCATGAACGGTGTATTTCATTCCATTTATCGATATATTATATATATATGTATTCTGAATATATATTATATATAAATAATGTTTTAGATTCTGGATATAATTAATCATGATCCAAGTAATCATATTAATAATTACAAGTTAAAAACACGAACGACAAATGAGACGATTTTACCCAAAACGCTACTTTAACATGAATTTACAAAAGAACGGGTAATATAAAGTCATAAGTGGACCATATATGATATAATAACAATGAATATGATTCTAGAATAAGTCAATAACATGATTTAAACCATTATACAGGAGGATTTGGACACTTACAAAGCAAGTCGGACTTAAGGTAAGGGAAATATCACAATCTCATTTTTATCTGAGATTGTTTATACTTTGGCATTTACTGGGGTGTATTTTATCATCCACATCCATGTTTCCTCAATATGTAATATTATTTCCATCCACATACAATTGTTTAAATCCAATTTTACCCTTCGGTGAATTTTTAGTAAAGGATATGAAATGAATCTTTTGTCGTTTTTCGTACGAGGTACTTTTTTGACTTTTCCGACAAAAGTACAAGAAGAATGTTTTTTTTAACTTATACGGCATGAATGGATTTTTAAAACATTATTTCCAAGAAGATTCCTTTTAAAGTTTTCAAGTTTATTTTTAATCAACTTATTTTAGTTTAAAATTGTATGACATGTTAAGAAAGGAAAAGTGTTTTTGAAGAAGAAAGGATATCTTCCTCAAGAATGAAGTTCAATAGTTTTATCAAAATTATTTTCCATCTAAGATAATAAAGGGTTCTGTTTTTATCCCTATTATTACATTGATTTGATTATTTTGTGATGGAATTATTTTTATGAATTCCTTTATCGTATATGAATTGTTTTATGATGTCACGATGTTTAAGATTCCCATTTTTATTACATGGGTTATGCAATGATGTATGTTTTAAGATTTTGTGGCACACATAAGAATGGTATCATTATGAGATGGGTGGGACCTATATCTCACTCCAATTCATTGGGTAAAGATTTTATATCTCATGAGATAGACATGGCTGGAACGGTAGGTTATACCGGTTCAGTGAAACAGGACTGAAACGAGGGTGACTCGGTTCAGAAAGGGACTTTGTCCACTAAGATAGTCTTAGAAATGAGTCTTTACTAACAAGAAATGATTCTCTATGATTATGTGTGAATGCCACAAAGTTTCATGTTTTAAGTTATGATTATTGGGATTTCATTTCACTGCTATGATTTATCCCATGTTATGAAATTATGCTCTCTTTTGCAGGTTAAGATTTCTAAAAGTTATGTTCTTATGAATATGATGTGATTGATTTTTATTTTGTTTACCCTTACTGAGCACTCGAGCTCACCCTTTTATATTTTCTTTTCCCCAGGATATAAATAAAGGTTTTAGGTAAAAAAAAGGGAAGATATTTATGGGAGATATTGAATATCTTTCACCATGATTAGAAGATTACGTTCTGAGTTTCCAAAGACACTAAACTATTATGATCCTTGTGTGTGTGTTTTTTTTATGTACTAAGTATTCTGCAAAAGTAATGTAATGTCCATGTAAGTCAAGCTTCGGGTCTCTACATTATCCCTTCATTATGCGCATATCATCTTTTTTCCAAAAATATCTCAATCATTTTCCATGGTTACCGGTACCATAAAATTATTGAAAACCACAATATACCAATACATAAATATTCTAATATTCCACGATACTATATACAACATTATTTTGGAATCCCATTACATAAACAATTAATCATTCCACCACATCGTTTTCATATTCAACATCGCCAATAGTGATCGCATGTGACTTCCCTTTGTCCTTTGCCTTAAGTGGTTTCTCATGTCGATCATCACTAACCCTTGGATTAGGGAATTTATTAGCATAATGCCCCATTTCCTTGCACTTGAAGCATTGAAGTGTTGGTGGTGTGTTCTCTGTATTCTTTTCTTTATTCACATCATTAGAAACCCTTTTTCCATTACTTCGACACTCAGCTGCTCGATGACCTTCTTTTCCACACTTAAAACATTTTCTAGTCCCTTTAAGACAATCTCTACCATGATTCTTTCCACACTTTGAGCATAAGGAAACATTCATATTCTTTTCACCATTATTATGAGATTTCTCCTTGAACTCCATCTTTCGTTTCTTGTCAAAACTATGAGATGGATAAGTAACACCAACTTCCATTTCTACCTTGATAGTACAACACACAATTTCTTCATAGCTACTGAAGTCTCTTATAGCTAATTCCCTTCGAAGATTTGGTTTTAAGCCACTAAAGAATCGATCAACTTTACTTTCAGGTTGGATGATAAATCCATATGCATACCTTGCAAGCCTTGTAAAATTCGCTTCGTATATACCAACAGATTCATCATCCTTTTGATTTAGTTCAAGAAACTCCTTATCCATCTTTGTTCTAAGAATACGAGGGAAGTACTTATTGAAAAATAAGTTCTTGAACTCGTCCCATTCCATGGACTCAATTTCATCTCTTTGCCTGGTATTCTTGATAAGATTCCACCATTGATCAGCTTCACCTTCCAAACGATATACTGCTAAGATGACTTTATCATGTTCAAAACATTGAAGAACTGAAAATATCTTTTCAGAAGTACTGGTCCATTGTTCAGCAACAAGGGGATCAGAAGACCCACTGAAAGAAGGTGGACGTTGCCTCATGAAGGACTCAATAGAATATTGTTCCCTTCTCTGCTCATTTGGAAGTCCAGAATGATTCATAGCTTGTGTAAGTATAGCAATAAGATTTTGCACTCCATCTCCCATAACATTTGTTTGTTCATGAGGACAATCATTGCATTGTCCATTGCATTGATCAACGCGGTTCCTTCGGGTTCCACCCATCGTCTAAAACCCAAAGAGAATAGTGTGAGAGGCAAAAATCATGCTAGGGAAAACAACATAATAAAGGGGGAGTATCCTCAATATCTAACATCTTAGGTTAAATTCTATGATCGTTACCGTAGTTCTAGGATTGTATCCTATACGTATACTTATCCTTAGGGACATCCCTAGACATACCTTAGAAATATCTCTAGGGATCTCACTAACGTTTCCGCATCCTAGTTTCCAAAGGTTGACTAAACCTTTCCTCTGATACCAACTGTAGAGACCCAAAGCCTGACGTACATGGACATTAAATTACTTTTGTGGAATACTTAGTACATAACAAAAACACACACATAAGGACCATAATAGTTTAGTGTCTTTGGAAACTCGGAATATAATCTTCTAATCGTGGGGAAAGATCTTCAACATCTCCCATAAAGATCTTCTTTTTTTTAAACCTAAATCCTTTCTTTATGTCTTGGGGAAAATAAAACATAAAAGGGTGAGCTCAAATGCTCAGTAAGGGTAAACAAAAGAGATATCAATCACATCATATTCATAAGAACATATCTTTTGGAAATCTTAACCTGCAAAAGAGATCATAATTTCATAACATGGGATAAATCATAGTAGTGAAATGTAATCCCAATAATCATAACTTAAAACATGAAACTTTGTGTCATACACACATAATCATAGAGAATCATTTCTTATTATTCAAGACTCATTGCCAAGACTATCTTAGTGGATAAATTCCCTTTCTGAACCGAGTTCACTCCTCTTTTCAGTCCTGTTTCACTGAACCGGTATAACCTACCATTCCAGCCATGTCTATATAATGAGATATAAAATCTTTACCCAATGCATTGGAGGGAGATATAGGTCCCACCCATCTCATAATGATACCATTCTTATTTGTGCCACAAAATCATAAATCATACATCATTGCATAACCCATGTAATAAAAATGGGAATCTTAAACATCGTGACATCATTAAACAATTCATATAAGATAAATGAATTCATAAAAATATTTCCATCACAACATAATCAAATCAATGTAATAATAGGGATATAAACAGAACCCTTTATTATCTTATATGGAAAATAATTTTGATAAAACACTTGAACTCTATTCTTGAGGAAAATATCCTTTCTACCTCAAAAACATTTTTCCTTTCTTAACATGTCATACAATTTTAAACTAAAAGAAGCTGATTAAAAATAAACTTCAAAACATGTAAAGGAAGCTTCTTGGAAATAATGTTTTAAAAATCCATTCATTCTGTATAAGTTAAAAAAACATGCTTCTCGTACTTTTGTCAGAAAAGTCAAAAAGTACCTCGTATGAAAAACGACAAAAGATTCCTTTCATATCTTTTACTAAAACTCACCAAAGGGTAAAAATGGATTTAAACAATTGTATGTGGATGGAAATAATATTACATATTGAGGAAACATGTATGTGGATGATAAAATACACCCAAGTAAATACCAAAGTATAAACAATCTCGGATAAAAATGAGATTGTGATATTTTCCTTACCTTAGGTCCGATTTGCTTCATATGTGTCTGAACCTCATGTATAATGATTTAAATAATGTCATTGACTTATTCCATAATCATAC
Organism: Viscum album; assembly: GCA_963277665.1. NCBI lineage: Eukaryota > Viridiplantae > Streptophyta > Magnoliopsida > Santalales > Viscaceae > Viscum > Viscum album. The sequence continues at coordinate 366,180,804 of OY728119.1, read as the reverse complement.
TCATTGTTATGATATCATATATGGCTCACTTATGGCTTTATATTACCCGTTCTTTTGTAAATTCCATGTTAAAGAGCGTTTTGGGTAAAATCATTTCATTTGTCGTCCGTGTTTTGACTTGTAATTATTCATATGATTACTTAGATCATGATTACTTAATTACAGAATATAAAAAATTATTTATATATAATATATATTCAGAATATATATATATATAATAGATCATTAAATGGAAAGAAATACACCGTTCATGGAGACGGTAGACCGTACGTACGCATGAACGCTGTTTTCTTTTCCTTGTTGAGTTGAATGGAATTAAGTAGATGAAATACATATATATACACATAAATCCAGAATCATTATTATGTCATATATTTCATTATTAATTATTATATATACTTTATAATCATTCATTAATGGTTAACGTGGAGAATGAATCTCATCGCGTCGTGGAGACGGTAGTCCGTACGTACGCACGAGCGGTGATATCATTCTCATGATCGTGGAATTATATTGGAGTGTATGTATACTATTTCAGAATCAATGTCACTTTACAATAATCATATATATTTATTATGTACACCATTATAACCATCCAAGTAAGGTGGTGGTGGAAAATAGATTACACCACGGCGTGGAGACGGTATTCCGTACGTACGAACGCGCGGTGATTTCGTTTTCCGTAGGATGGATAAATGGTGAAATAAGTTTGTTTCATAATTATAATAACATATCAGTATATAAGTGATACTGATGTTATTAATTCATAATGAAACAACCTAATAATAAGAAGTGGAAGAAGAAATAAAGATGAAAGAATCGGTAACGGACATTACCTCTTCTTTGAAGCGCCTCTTTGAGATCTCCTTTTAGGGCACTAAAATTGGTCTTTGAGGAAGACCAGAACCTCTGGTATGTTTCTAGAGAAGTGGATAAGGTAATTTGGCCGGGGTTGGCCGAGCTTTAAGGCTCAAAGTTGTGTGAGGAAGAGAGGGAGGAGGTGCCCTTTTATAAGGGAGGAGAGGGGAACCTTTGGAATAACTAAAACTATTATTTTATTATAAAGTCAAATTCGGTTTTAAATAGCTCCAAATTGATTAATTTAGAAGATAAGGTGGGTATGGGTCTAAAGACTCTCATCCAATAGAATTTAGACAAGTTTAGGTTCCTATTTTAACCTTATCATTTAGATTTAACATTAAGTAAAATAATTTTACTTTTACTGTGTCTTCTTGTGTTCTTATACTATAAGGTTAATAAACTTACTATAAGAAGCCAAAAGAACCCCAAATTGTTTATTATTAATATATATAACCTTATATAAGTCATTTGGACGAACCTTAGATTTTTAGGAATAAAATAACAATTAATAATATAATATTTGTTTTAAAAACTATGTTATGTCAATTTTAACACTATTTTGTAATTGATTTTTGTAAAAATCATAACAGAATGATTAGTTCGAAAAAAGTTCATTAAATCTACAATAACATGTCATATTAACATATAAAACTTTTTTAATTCATAAAAAGTCTCAAATTACATTTATTTTGGTATTTATAACATCAATTATGTCAATATTTCATTAATAAGATATTTACTGCATCATTATTGTGTCATAAATAAATTACATTATTTAAAGTCTAAAAATTACAAATAAAATATCATTATGTAGGAAATCTTTTTAGATTTCTAATTAATATTTATAGTCTAATTTATCTTATGTATAACCCTATATTAAAAATTATTTACTTATTAAACTTTGATTTTAACTATTTTAACCCTTCTTTAAATAAATTAATAATAAATGTCCTAATCTAATCAAAGTGGGCCTAAATGGTCATATTTTATTCCTAAGGTTGTTTTTTGTCTAATTATACTTTTTCAATAGAATTAGGACATGTTTTAGGGTAATAATAATATCATTTTTACCCTTAATTACCCTATTTACTTTTAACCGTGGTAAAAAAAGTAAAAAGTTACTATTCACCAAAAATTATTTTCATCTCATTGAACCACATTTTAGTCCTTGATATTAACTGTGTCTCTCAGATTTTTGGAATTTCACTCACAGAAGTGGTAAAATTAAGTTTTATGAAAAATTCAGTTTTTTTTAACTACCACTTAGTGGTTTCACTATTAATCAAAAAATGAAAGTTTCCAGAAAAATACCAAAAATTTGGCCTAAGCTATATTTGATATTATGAATTTAAAAATGATGTGTATTTTATAAAATTCAAAACATATCAGTTACATTAACTAATTTAAAAATTAATTCCCGTCGTCAAAACAAATAGCATGTTTTTAAGAGATAATAACTATCAAAAGATTGACACTTGTTTATATTTGGTTTAAATGTGAAATTACATCCAATGACCAAAATTGTATTAAATTGTAAAAATATATTCTAAATATACTTTAAAACCACTCAAATTAATAATTTATCACTATTAATTATTTTGATTAAAAAAGTTGTTTTTAATTAAAATTTAGTAATTTTCACTATTCATCAGAATATGAAAGTTATCCGAAACGTACCAAAATTTCACCCTAAGCTAATTTTGATATTCTGAATCCAAAAATGAAGTCCATTTTGAAAAATAAAATTTACAAAATTTCAAAAAGTGTTTATTACTATTCATAACAGCTAGTTTTAATAATATTTTAATAGCATATCATTGTTTAGTGAAACTCGGTATTGCGTACGACGCAAGCTATCGAGGAAGGCCGCGATTGCGTGCAAGGCAAGTCAAGGATGTGTGTTGTGCAAGTTCCTTTTGGTGTAGCGTACAACACAAGACATTAATGAAATTAAAAATAATATTTTTCATAAAATCTCGGGGTGTTACACTTCACCAGCCTATAAATACCCCCGGTGGGCCCCCCATTTCGAAGACGAAAAAAAAATTCCAAAACTCATATTCGATCTCTAGTTGCCCAAGTCTCTTCTGGAAGTCTTCTGCACACTTCTAAGGTAGTTTCTTACCTAGAATGGAAGGTTTAAACAGGGGAAACAAGGACTAAGTGTTGAAACTCATCAACACTTGCACGCCTAAGTGGCCAGACCTTAAGGGAAATGTCCACACTTGCGCGCCGCCTTACCCCTTCAACAGAACTTGTGCGCCTCCCTTTTGGAATCCTATTGGGATGGTACTAAGGGCTTGAGCCAAGTCTCGCCCAAGTATTACCCAAAGAGTTGACTGTCATGCAAGTACCCATGTGTCGCGCAAGTATACTTGCACGACTAGGACTTGTGCGCCCACTTCTTTTTGGGTGCCTCTCGTGTCTTTTTCACCTCTCTAATGCCTATTCACCTATCCTATTCAAGATTCAGCCTTCAAAACCCTCTTTAAAGACATTTATGGCATGGTTCCTTTATTGGATTCCTTGTCAGAAATGAATTCTGTGGAACATGTCTTAAAACCTAGTGATTTACATATTTTTATGTCACTAAGGTTAAAGATTTCATTCATTAAACCTCATCCTTTAAGATGATAGGACCCCTAACCTAGGCCTCCTTTTTAGGAGTAATCCCCAATCCAAGTTCTCTTAATTTGGCAATCCTCCTCAGGAGTAAGCCCCAAGTCCCCTAACCTGGGCATCCTCCTTAGAAGTAAGTCTCAGTCATGATTTCCCAAAATCTGGGCATCCTCCTCAGGAGTAAGCCCCAACCATAACTTCCTTAACTTGGGCCTCCTTTTCAGAAGTAAGCCACAGTCTTTAAGTTCTCTTAATTTTGGGCATCATCCTCAGGAGTAAGCCCCAACCATAATTCTTTTAATTTGGGCATCCTCCTTAGGAGTAAGCCCCAAGTTCCCAAAATCATAATTCCCTTTAACCTGGGCCTCTTCTTTAAGAGTAAGCCCCAGTCATAATTTCTCTTAACCGGTCTTAATTTACTTTTGACTTGGGTTTCCTTCTTAGGATTAAAACCCAATCATAAGTCCCCTCCTAATTTGGGAATCCTCCTCAGGAATAATCCCCAAGTTTAAGTATCTAAATCTCCATAAAGCACATATACCTTTAGGGACCTTATTCCTGAGTTTCTTCCCTGAAGTAAATCCAAATCTTCATCTATCTGGGCAGTCATACATACATAAGCCCCACATCATTTCTTATAATTGCATCTTTCATGGCACAATTTTCGGGTTTTACCAATACCTCTTGTTTCTCACACCAAGCATGACTCATGTGAGCTTAGAGTATAAAAGTAATTATGAAATTTTTCTTTGAGCCATCAATCATGCATAAACCTTATACTTATTTACTCGAACTGTGTGGGTTCTGATTCCTTTTATAAAAACAAAGGATATGTAGGTATCCCATCTGTGGGTGCGATCCCAACTCTGAAATAATATATGTCCTTCTGAATGATAATAAACTTCAAGTGCCCCGCTGAGTGGCTTTAAAACCAGTATGGTTATCATAATGACCAAGAGATTTCTATTTAATTTGTTGAAGGATACCATTGACTAAGAATATCTAAAAAATATAGATGATTCTCTATCGATGAAGAACCTCTAATACATATAAAAGATTCTCTAAATCTCATACATATTATTCATTAATTGTCAGATTTAAAGGTAAGCTCATTTTCATACTTGGTAATGTAATAAGGATTCATGAATATAACTTAAATCTATAAAGAGAGTCCCTGAGTAGACAATAATTCCCCCCAAAAGGGTGTGATTAGTCCGACCTCCCATCCTCTCAACCAATGCAAATTCTTAAGCCTCATCAGTTCTTAACTAGTGAGCACCTACCTTTGGAAAGTAGGTCCAAATGGATATTGAATCATTGGATGTTTCCGGTTCTACAAACAAACCCATTAAAAACCGCTTGGAATGTTTGAGTCTTAAATCAATGAGGTCATACCCATTTTCAGAGGAAACAATACCCCACCCCCACCCCCCTCGACACCCACCCACCCCCCTGGACACCCCCCACCCCCTTGGATAGTCCCCACATTCCCCTAGACACCCCCCTTGAAACCCCCCAACCCCATGGACAGCCCCCCCCCCCCCCCCCCCGCCCCCCTGAACACCCCCCACCCCCTAGAAACCCCCCCCATAGACACCCCCACCCCCCTGGACACCTTCCCCCCACTGACCCCCTAGACACTACCCCACCCCACCCCTGGACACTCCCACCCCCATGGATAGCGCCCCCACCCCACCCTCCTTGACACCGCCCACCCCCGTGGACATCCCCCCAACCCCCTAGACAGCCCCCCACCCCCCCACCCCACCCTGGACACCCCCCACCCCGTGGATAGCCCCCCACCCCCCTGGACACCCCCACCCCCCTTGGGCCCCCCCCCCCCACACACACACACCACCCTCGACACCCCCCCCCCCAGACACCCCCCACCCCCTTGGACAATCCTCACACACCCCTGGACACCCCCCAACCCCATGGACAGCCCCCCCACCCCCCTAGATACCCCTACCCCTGGACACCCCCCCCCCCCTATATGGACATCCCTCCCACCCCCTGGACACCCCCACCCCCCTCCTTGGACAACCCACACCCCCTACCAAATTGCACACACCCCTCCCCACCTGCACAGCCATGCCCCCCACCCCACCTAGACAGCCCACACACCCCCCTCCCAACCTGCAACCTATACACCACCCCCCCTCCCCACCTGCATAGCCCACCCACCCACCCCCCCCCCCCCACCTGGACAGCCCACCCCTTCTATAAAAATCAATTTATAATGAAATAACAAACATTTAATTCAAAATGAAATAATTTCATTAAAACACATACATTAAAGAGGTGTAAATTGACTTAAAACTTTAAGGATGAGTTCCCAATGTAAAAAATTGAATTCAGGTTGCACCAAAATAGAATGATATAAGCCAAAATAAATGGAGTAGAAATATATAACTCAGTTACCACTTACGAATTTGAAGTGGAATAGGTCTCTTGTTTAGGAGAAACAGATCTGCTTTTGGAATAAGGAGGCTAGGGGCTAGGGAAAAATGCGGACATAGGTTCACATCTAGGGCAAAATGCGGACAGAATGTGGAAAAATATTCAGGAAGAATAAGGTCCATGAGTATTTGGGGGGTTTTCTATCCCAATGGTTTTTAAAAATTGTTGGGATAGATAAGATATACAAACAGTTTTTTAAAACTATTAGTATACCCTTCACAATTCCACCCCTATACTAACGGTTGTATTGAACCATTGGTAAAATCTTATATTAACAGACCTATACCAACAGTTTCAATGAACTGTTGGTATATCGAACCTATCCCGATGGTTTTTTAAAACTATCAGGATATTTGTGTTGGTATAGGTGTGGTTTCCACTAGTGTATGGATCTCAATTCCAATTACGATTCATCAAGCCATGTTAGTAGATCCACGAATCAACTAAAATATATGCATTACCTCTAAATATAAACCTATATAATTTATTTTCAAAGAGAGGTTCTGGGTGGGGGATCATTGAATAGAATAGATCTATAATTTCTTACCTTATTTCTGGTGTCGATTCATCCCACTAATGAGAAACCTTCATATATTGGGGGAGGAAAATCCACAAAATCTCCATAGAAACCCTTAAATTTGGTTAAAGGTGATTCAGGGTAATAAAGGGGCATTTAAGGAGGAAGGAGGGGGTTTGAAATTGAAAATGCATTACAAAAAACTATTGGCATGGTGTATAAACATGGTTAATAAATAGCGTGACAAACCCTATAAATTTACCACCTCAAAATGGGTTCACATGGTCAACACGCATTGTTAACTAATTGTGCCCAAAGCTGTGTAAAGTTGTTGTCCCCTTTCCCTAACCATGTACAGTTCACAAATCATACACATAATAATGTTTGAGCTAAAAACCCTTCCAAACTTCTATCTTCATCCTAAGTTTCCATATAATTTATATCTCATAGTAACCTCTATATTACGAGTTTAAAGTCACACTTAAAATTTCATTTTTTCACTACTAAAGATTAGGGTATAGTCAGTGCCTAAAATTGACTTTTTCAGTGCTAAAAAGCATTAACAATCTAAGCAATCTAAAAACGTTTTGTCCTTTATTAGTGCTAAAAAAAGGCTGATAAAGACTAGATTTATTAACACTGATAAATGATACTTTTATCAACATTTTTTTGTGCTGGTAAAAATAACTTTTATCAGTACTTTTTTGTGAGCACTGATAAAACCACTCTTTATCAACACTAAAAAAAGAGGTGATAAAATTCAGTTTTTTTATTACTCCCTCAGCTCAGCACCACTGGACCCCCCCCCCCCCCCATTTATCAGTGTTTTCTGTGACCCCACCTCACCCACCTTCTCACCCGGGTCTTTTTTTGGTAGTTTTACCTATATAATAATATAATTTATATATATATTTACATCCAATTGTATGTTTACATATAAATTTTTTATAATGTATTTATAAAATGCATATTTATTATAAATATGTTTATATAATATATTTCTATAATATATTTAAATATATTAATTTCAAGTATATTTATATACATTTACATTATATATTTAAGGATGTATTTATATAAATACATTTATATGATGTATTTACACAATATTTTCACATGCATACACACATATTTATATATTTATCTATACATATAATTATAAATAATTATAAAAGAATAAATGAAATTATAAATGATTATATATATATTGTATTTATATAAATATATATTTTAGTTACATAAATCAAATTTAAGTATATATATAAATATATAAAATTTATAATGAATGGTTTTTTCTGTACGCTTTATATATTTACATTTAAAAATATTTTACATGTAAATATGATTAAATATTATTTATATAATTAATTTTTTATATGAAAATATATACGAATGTGTGTGTGTGTATTTTTAATTATAAATAATAATATAATATGAAAAACGATAAAATTTGAACACTAATATCCACATGAAAGGAATCTCTAGTAATAAATTATGTCTCCACCTAAAAACGAGTGAGTGAGACGACAGTGCCACCTCAACACCACATTTATAGACAAAGGACCCGTGATGTGGAACTCAACATTAAACCACTACCAGTACCCAACAAAGGTGTGGTCCATGGGCTTCCAGATTTCCAGGTGAAGATCCGAGAACCCGGGATCCAGGTAGGGAGGGAAGAGGGCTTCGAGGCTCAGGTCCGTCAGAAAAAGCATGGTGGTGAAGTTATGGAAGGCATGGGGGTTACTCCCTCTGACGACCGTCGCAAATGGTATATTCTTGGTATGATCATTGAGTGTATATGTATGATGTATGTTGGGGTCTAAACTAATTGGGTGTTAGGTGTAATGATAATTACAAAATAAAAATAAAATGAAAAAAATGAAAAAAAAATCAATGGATGTGACATGAGAAAACCCCCAAATTGAATGGATAAAAAACTATGGAAAAATAGAATAATTTCACTATAGTAAAATGAAAGTACATACTCTCTCAATTACAAATATAAAACACTCAAATTATTATCTTTTGGATAAATGGAGGAACACGTTACAAAATATCACACTCAAAGATGAAACTATGCGATGATGTGTTGCTTGAGAAGCTGATGATCAAAACTGTTGTGAGTAATCCCATTTTATAGACTGCTCTTTCCTTTCTTTGGCATCCACTACTATAGATATGATCTTTAACAGCTCAAAAAATCTTTTAACGATGCTCAAAAAACATTGTTGTCCTTATCGATGCTAAAGGGGGTCCTCTTTATCATCGCTATTTCTAGCACTGATAAATGCCCTCTTTATCAGTGCTTTCAATCTCACTAATAAAGATTCATCCTATTGAGGTGTGTTGTTTCTATAACCGCACACCTAGAAAAAACATGTAACCCGTGTATGCAAAATATATAATTTAATTGAAATAAATTTAACATCATTAATACAAAAAACAGTACTATATACATTTAAAACAATGTTTTGTATAATTACATTTACAATTATCCACAAACATTTAAAAACATTAATGTTTCATATTTTGGGACTCGTGATCCTCTCTCAAAAAAGTTCATCCATGATATCAGTTTCCAAACAAATCACCTAATCTCGAACAAATTAACCCATCTATATAAGAAAACAAATCATATATTATTAATATTATAAAGAAATAAATTAAACATTAATATTAAATAATACATTAAGAAAATATCAATTTTAAATAAAAAGACACACTTAGAGTTATACCAATCACATTGTGCATCGTATTGAGTTGGGGTTAATTATGACACATCACAAATGAGTTGTGGATCATTTTCCTAAAGTATCAAAACAATTTGAACATTTTTACTTGATTTTCTGTATGTCACTTATTCATTTTATTAAAATTGTGTCAATTTTAAATAAAGACGCGCTTGGAGTTATACCAGTCACACTGTCAATTAGATTGAGTTGCAGATGATTCTTGCACATCACAAATTATTTATGGATCATTGTCCTCAAGCATCAAAATAATTTGAATGTGTTTTCTCAGTTTTTGGTATGTCACTTGTGTTTTTTACTATAATGTCATTTAAAATTGGAAACATGCATGTTGAGTTATACTGATCACATCATTTATCGGTTTGACATGATACTGCTTCCTATATGTCACAGATGATTTATGAATAATTATCCTAAATTATAAAGGAAGTCAGAGCATTTTTCTTGGTTTTCAGTGAGTGACACACATTTGGAATTAAAATATCAATTTTAAACTGATAATGGATACCTTGAGTCATAACAGTCACACCGTGCATCAGATTTATGTGTGAGTAATTTCTACACATCACAAATAACTCATGGGTCATTGTCTTAAACCATTACAACAATTTGAATGTGTTTGCTTAGTTTTCACTATGTTACTTGTTCTTTTTACTAAAATTAATGTTAATTTTAAATATAAAGACTCACTTTGAGTCATACCTATCACACCGTGTATTGGATTGAGTTATGGGTGATTCCTAAACATCACAAATGATTTATGGATTGTTTTTATAAAGTATCGAAATAATCAGAATGTGTTTGCTTAGTTTTCAGTATGTCACTTATTATTTTTACTAAAATTAATGTCAATTTTAAATAAAAAGAAACACTTTGATTTATATCAATCACACCATGCATCATATTTAGTTGTACTTGATTCATACATGTCACGAATGACTCATAGGTCATTTTTATAAAGTATAAAAACAATCATAATGTGTTTTCTAGGTTTTTAGTATGTCAATTGTATCTTTTACTAAAATGAATGTCAATTTTAAAAAAATAGACACACTTGGAATTATACCGATCACACCATGAATCTGATTATGGTGAAGTTGATTCCTACATATCAGAAATATCTCATGGGTCATTTTACTAAAGTATCAAAACAATTTGAAAGTGTTTTCTTGATTTTCATTATGTCACTTGTTCTTTTTACTAAAATTAATGTCAATTTTAAATAAATAGACACACTTTAAATTATACTAGTCATATAATATATTATATTGAGGTGTGACTAATTCCTATATGTCACAAATGACTTATGTATAGTTTTCCTGAAGTATAAAAATAATATGAATACGTTTTCTTAATTTTTAGTATGTCACTTGTTATTTTTATTAAAAGTAATGTCAATTTAAAATAAAATGACACACTTAGAGTTATACCGAGCACACCGTGCATCAGATTAAGGTGTGGTCAATTCCTATATGTCACAAATGACTCATGGGTCATTTTCCTAAAGTATCAAAATAATCCTAATGTGTTTTATCTATTTTCAATATGCCACTTTTTTCTTTTACTAAAATGAATGTCAATTTTAAATAAATATACACACTTGGATTTATATCAGTCACACCATGCATTAGAATAAGGTTTGGTTGATTCCTACACGTCACAAATGACTCGTGGATAGTTTTCCTAAAGTGTCAAAAAAAATCTGAATTCGTTTTATCAGTTTTCAGTATATCACTTGTTCTTTTTAATAAAATTAATCTCAAATTTAAATAAATAGACACACTTGGAATTATACCCATCACACTATGCATTGGATTGTGGTAGGCTGATTCCTACACATCAAAAATGAATTATGGATCATTTTCCTAAAGTTTAAAAACAATCTAAATGTGTTTGCTGAGTTTTCAGTATGTCACTTGTTCTTTTTACTAAAATTACTCTCAATTTTAAATAAAAATACATAATTCGAGTTATACTAGTCACATTGTGCATTGGATTGAAGTTTGGTTGATTCATACACATTATAAATGACTTATGAATCATTTTCTTAAAGTATCAAAATAATCTGAATGTTTTTTATCAGTTTTCAGTATGTCACTTGTTATTTTTACTAAAATTAATGTCAATTTTAAATAAATAGACACACTTAGAATTATACCAGTCACACTATGAATCATATTGAGCTGAGAATTATTCTTACATGTCAAATATGATTTATGGATAATTTTTCTAAAGTATAAAAACAATCCAAATATGTTTTCTCAGTTTTGAGTATGTTACTTGTCTTTTTTATTAAAATGTCATTTGAAACTTGAAACACATTCTTTGAGTCATATAAATCACATCATGTGTCAGTTTTACTTGAGACCACTTCATACATGCTACAATTAACTTATGAATCATTTTCCTAAATTATTAAGACAATCAGAGCACATTTTCTTAGTTTTTGGTGAGTGATATGTTTTGAACTAAATTTTTAATTTTAAACTAATAACAGACACTTTTAGTCATACCGGTCACATCGTGCATTAGATTGATGTGAAGCTGATTTATACATGTAAAAAATGAATTATTTATCATTTTTCTAAAGTATCAAAACAATCAAATTTCATTTTCTTGGTTTTTAGTATGTCACTTTTTCTTTTTATGGAAATTAATGTCAATTTTAAATAAAAAGACACACTTGGAGTCATATCAGTCACACTGTGTGTTAGATTGAGGTGAGGTTGATTCTTACTCATAAAAAATAACTTATGGATCGTTTTCATAAAGTATATTAATAATCTGAATGCATTTTCACAATTTTCAATATGTCTCTTGTTCTTTTTACTAAAAGTAATGTCAATTTTAAATAAAAAGACACCTTTGGAGTTATACCAGTCACACCGTGCATCAGATTGAGGTGTGACTAATTCCTACACGTCAAAAATAACTTGTGAATCATTTTCTTAAATTATTAAAACAATCTGAATATTTTTTTTCTCAGTTTTGAGTATGCCAGTTGTTTTTTATACTAAAATTAATATCAATTTTAAATAAAACGAAGCACTTAGAGAAATACTAGTCACACTGTGTGTCAGATTGAGGTGAATATAATTCCTATACATCACAAAGTCATAAGAAAATATTAAATACCAATGTCACCATACTTTCCATTGGATTTATTTGTTGAACTATCAATACTGCATATTGACTCGATGTTCTTAGCCGAAAAACCTTTTTTAGTTAAGAACATCGAATCAATATGTAGTGTTGTATTTTGACAAAGAAATGAAATAGAAAGCATGGTAACATTGGGAGAAATGAAAATTTTATCTCTTTTGTGGATTATTGCAGATAGTTGAAAGAAAAATATTAATTCCCAAAAGATATGTGAAAAATGCTAAATAATTATTAGATAAAAATGATAAGGAAATTAACTTACAAATAGTAGATAAAATGATGGAAGAATTAATTAAATAAGTAGTGGAAATTCACCTTTTCATGATGGTTATATTAATTCTTGACCCATTTCTTTATTATAATTATCTTAGTTTCAGCCTCGAAGTCTAATATCTCACGAGTATGAGCATCTTTGAACAAACCACCCTCACTCGAACGAAAGAATCCACCTGTAAAAGAAACAAAATCTTATGTGAGTAATAATAAAATGAAATAAATTAAACATAAATATTAAACAATACATTAATTATATGGACAATGATTTTACTATGAAAACATCAATATTACCTCTATTATTGAGCATTGGGGGGACTTGAAGGAAATTGACAATTTCCAACATGGCAGGGGTGAAAAGGTTTTAAGGGAGAATAATTTTGTGGAATTTTTGGTGTAGAAAGGCATGAAAGACGAAAAAAAATGTTCTAAAATAAAAAAAAATATGCTAGGAATAATGAAAATTAAATCAACATTTTATTATATAATTTTTCATTAAAATAGAGAAAGTATATCATAACATTACCTTTACATCTTCCCAAAGGGTTTCTTTCGTTATAGTCTATTTTTTTCATGGGATTAGTAACATCATCATGTGCAGAAGACATTGTTTGCATGATTAGTCAAAAATTTAATTTATATTATGTCAATGCAATATATAATAGATAATATTACGAGAAAAAACATAGTATATTAAAAAACACTTTAACCTTATTTATACTATTTTTGTACATTCTTCTATCATGTGTGCTCCCCATTATTTTCTAAAAACTCTATATCATCTTGTGAATATGATTTTTTTGGAAGTCATAGTAGTAATGAAAAAATATAAATACATAAAGGATTAATAAATATTTTAAATGAAATAGAAATTGTCTTCAAAAATACTTCATCAGGGATGCTAGTTTTTTTATGTAATATGATCTCTCTCATAAATTTACAAACATCATAACCACAATATTTTCCATTTTTTTGTTTTAGATACTACAAAAACATTAAGAAAAATAATTATTTTGTTTTGATATGTGTTTGTATAGTGAAACATTATTATATATACCCTAATAATTATTCAGTTGCAGAACTTTTCAAGCTCCTTATACACATTGGTTGTCCTCAAGCCATGATTTTCAAAATATTTATATGACACCATATCATAAAAGAATTATCATTAAAAAATAATATAAAATATATAACTTGAAGTTTATTTTTAAAATTTTGGATGTAGTGTATTAAAAATTGAAAAATGTCATCATGTGTGGTTGGTTTGTTGGGTATCCATGTAGTGAATCCAGAAAATAAATCTTTGGAGTATCCAAATTGATCACAAAGAGCATCCAATGTTTCTTAAAAACACAAAAAATGAATAAGTAATGAAAGAAATGAAAAGATATTTTATATAATTAAATTGTAGAGTTTTTTCCCTATAATTTTGGTATTAAGAATATTCTATCACCCATAAGTTTTCTTTCAAAAAAAATTCCAAACTTTTCACCATTTCATTCTTTTTTTTAATCTATTTATTTTTGTTCTATAGAAGTGACGTGAGGACTAATGATTCTAAATTTATGTTTAAGGGTTAATCCCTTCGATTGGTATTGATATATACACCTAAAAAAATATGAAATGTATTTAGTCATAATTTACATAGCATATTAAATTTTATAAAAACAAATCATGAAAACATACCTCATGTTTATATTTATAACTAAGCCTCCTATCCATTCATAGTTGAGAATTTAATTTACATTATTAGGGGAAATATAGTTTGTAACTCACTATTCATACATTTTTTCTTCAAAATAAACTATATTACTACTACCATTTTGTAACTTTTTATCTGCATGAACCTTTAATGTCAGTAAATGTGAATATTGAACTAGTGGGGTAAAGGTGTTTTTGTAAGATCTTTTTAATCAGTTAGTTTAACCTTTAGATGGTTTTGAGTAAAACTTTTGTTTCACACACATACCTTTTTCCATCTATAATAAAATTCATTGATTTAGACCTTTTTCATTAATTTTTTTAAGTTTTAGCATGAAAAATAAATTGGAAATGAATATATCCTTATCAACATGTTTTCTTACAAGGTATGATGGTCATGATACTAATGTTCCACTAGCTTGTTCGACCGTATGAATATCTGCATCATCAACTGGAAAAGGTATCTCAGTGCTTGGATCATGATCTATGATAATCCCCACTCTCACAGGACCTTTTGGAAATGGTTTGTTGTGTAGACTATCGTCTTGGATATTGAACACAGTAGCCCTCACAAAAAGGTGGTATGTGGGTGTTGATGGATATAAATCACAGTCATTTTCACCCTATATAAGATCAGTACAGGAAAGGTATCAATGTTTTTCTAATTCACATATCATAAAAACAATTATTAGAATATTTATTACAATGACTAAGATATCTATTTTAGGTGAATGGCACACCTAAAAGCTGTTGGGGTGGGGGGATCTTCATGCAATGTTTATTCTTGAGTTGTATCTTCTCTTTGATTCCCCCCATCAAAGTTTCTAGAAACTTAGTCTACCAATGAAATTTTTCTTCAAGGGTAGTTAATATTGCTTTCATATCTTAAATTTCTTTATCTTTATCCTCCTATTGTTGTTTTTTTCTCAAAATATGTTTGGGGTGTCACCCCAAAACCCACACCTCTGACACGACCATACTGTTCTGGACACTTCAAGTCCACCAATAGTAGATGTTCATCTGGTACAGGTGTTGATGATTCTTGTGATTAAGTTGGATATAAAATATATGAAAATAAGTAATCATTTTTATATAATAGGGATTTAAAGAAAAACAATTTTTTGTTATATCATACTTACACATATTTACCACACTTTTTGTTTGTTTTCATCTATTAGTATCACATCTTTATTTTCATGTGCCTCCTTCCATAGCACATGATGTAGAATTAAAGTGGATTTTAATTTGGATTCATCAATCTATATATAAATATAGGAACATAATTATATTTTTCTTTCATGTCACATAAAATTATTACGATAGATTTAAAATATATACCAATTTTTTTCAAGTGAAACATCCCCTATCCTTACTCTATGGTAGGGGTATGTTGGTTTTTTTTCATGTTCCTTATTTTCATCACTGAATTATTGTTTCATAAATAAAAAATTATCAATAAAAGTGATGAATACATGTATTTTGAAACAATGTATTACCAGCCACAATGTACCTAAAAAGATATCTATGCATAATGACCGGTAAATGGATCTCACGCTTCTTGGATTATTAGGTGTGCATACATAAGAGGTGGGTGCGGATTTATTTTTCCTTCAACATCTTTAACATGAAATCTCATTATAATTGTGTGAAAACCTCTGTGGATCCTTCTAGAAATCATTAAAACATATTTCTTATGGGAGTCATCTACTATAAATGCACTCTGCAAGAGATTATGAAGAGTAATTCAATGTTTTATTATTTTATTTCTTAGTAAAATAAAGAAAGGATGTCATAATGTTACCATAATCTCTTCTCATATCATTGTCTTAAGCATAGGAACAACATGGTTTCGTGAATCTGCATCAATCAACACACATTTCCAAGTGATTATCTCAATGTAACTACTGAAAATGGCCTTGTTGGGGATAAAATTATGATCACATACATTCCATCTGACCTCAAATTTGATGACTTTTCTTTTCACCTTAATAATTTTTTCTAACACTATTACACTACGACACCCTTGTTTTTTCTATAGCATCAGATCTTTATCACCTAACATTTCCTTGGATTAAACATCATCAATATGTTGTTCCTATAGATTGGTAGCATCGATATGTGCATAATGTTAGTGTTCCTATGAACTGGAAGAATCGGTAGGTTGGGAAACTTGTTTCTCCTTAGGATTGGGAGCATTATAATGTGCAGAAGGTTTTTGTTCCTCTGCACTGGGAGTAGCAGCAGGTTGATAAACTTGTTGTTCCTTAGGATTGGGAAACATGTGTAGAAGTCATTATTTGTAGAAGTGTTTTAACATTTAATTTAGATCACATAAATGCAGTATCATACAGATATTAACATGAGGTTATGAAATGTATATTATAAAAATATAACCTAATTATTGAACTCTATTTTTTTAAGGTTGAAGAGATTTGACCCCTCTATCAAGTATCCAAATCCCTTCATTGTGGTGTCCTTTAACATATAAAACCCCATCTATATTGGGACCACTGCAAAAATGATTGTGACGTCCCAATGAAATGGTCATCCTCAATTGAATTTTCATCTTACCCTTCAGCAGTTTTGGTCAATAACAAAACAATTGACTACTTTCATTTTGTAGGATCTAGAACATAAAATACTTGTACTACTTTTGATTCCATTATAAATGGTTCATCTTTTTACCCTTCCATACTAAAATCCACTTTCATGAATTCCAATTCATCTATTTTGATAGTACACCTATTATTAACCCACTTGTATTGAAAAATAGACACTTGTAATGTTGTATAATGAAACTCTCATATTTTTTTGATGATACCAAAGTATGACATATTTGTAAAAATTATATTTCTTTCCTTAGTACGACAAACATGCATCTCTTCAGCCACAAGTGTAACTCTACTATTTTTCATGGTACTGCCTTCATCATGTTTATTTATATAGAATGTATTTCCATTAATTACATCACCATTGTAAGATAATACATACATACTTTGTCCTATGGCTAGCCATAAAAGTCATTTTGGAATTCAATCTAGATTTTTATCTTAATCCTTATAAATATTATCTTAAAAACATCCTATAAACTACTTATTATGTGTATTTTATATCTATATTTCATCCCTTGATGTATTCAAATTCCTAAGAATTTCTTTATGGGTTTCAACATATGGTAAAACCTCTAAACTGTTATGCAAAACCTAAAGGTGGTCCTGCTCCTGATCTGTAATATTTATTGTGAAAATATATATTCCAAAAATCCCTTTTCCCACTAGCCACCCAATGTGATGAGATTTTGGCAGACCAATGCTTTTCACACCAGAAAGGTAGTCAGTACATAATTCAACAGTTTCCTCAACAATATATTGATCTGCAATACAATCCTCTGACCAACTTAAATTTTTGACATACCCTTTCAAAATCTTTATATATCATTCAATGGGTTACATCCATCTATAATTTATAAGACCACATAGTTGAATATCTCTCACCAAGTGAACCATTAAGTGAACCCTCATGTCAATGAATATTGGTGGGAAGAACATTTCCAATTCACATAATATAGTGGTAATTTACTTTTCAATAGTTTAAAATTACATCGGGTCTATAACTTTGTTTCATATATCTTTGAAAAAAACATATCTTGTTTATTTTATGATTTACAATCTTAGAAAAAATGAAACGTAAAGCTACAGTAATTAGATCTTACATCAAAACATGGAATTCATGTGATTTCAGACCCATTAACTTCAAATAATTTTTTGATCGATATTTTTGATATTAAATGAATACCTTTATAAAACCTTTACATAATTCAATAAGTTGAAAAACTGATATCTATCCTTTCTATAAAGAGTGTAAGCAGTAGGAGGAATAAAGGTTTTTTTTCACCCTTCATTGGAGACATATCTTCCCATATTACCTTATCAACCATATCCAACCTAGCCTTAATTACATCCTTTGTTTTGTTGAGTGCATTTAGAAACATTCCAATTACACTATCACATACATTTATTTCAACATGCATAACATCAAGAAAATGTATAACATAAAGACAATTCCAGTATGGTAATTCAAAAAAATGATCTATTTTTTCAACCAATTTTCGTAATGTTTTTCAAAAATGGTTTACTAAAATTAGTGTACACAACTTTTACTTTCTCAAATATTTTATCACTTGTTAGTGGAGATAGTGATATAAGTTCCTCTAAACTTCCATTGAATGATATTTTCCAAGATCGGTACTTATGTCATCAGGGTAGAAATCTATGGTGTCCTAGAAACACGTTCTTCAATGAATGTTTCAACCTAATTGACTGTGTACCTTGTTCACAAATGGGATACCCTTGAGATCCTTTAATGCTATATCCTTAAAAATATCCATAAGAAAAAAATTCATTTATCATCCTATACAAAATGACTCTCAACATGAAATCTTTATTTCTATAAGCATCATATAATGTTACGCCTGAATCCCACAATAATTACAAATCTTCTATTAATTTATCCAAATAGACATAAATACCATTACTCAATTGTTTTGGTCCTAATATAACCATAGATAACATTATTTGTTTATGCTTCATTCATAACCATGGTGTAAAGTTATAATTTACCAACATAACCATCCATGTATTATGAGTTCTACTTTGAAAACCAAAAGTATTCACTCCATCTGTAGATAACATAAGACGAAGGTTTCTTAGCTCATTTCCAAATTAAGGATCTTTATGATTAATTCTCTTCTACTAAGGAGAGTCTACAGGGTGATGAATTTTCACATATTTATTTCTTGTATCTACATTCCATGTAAATTTCCTTGCAGTATCTTCACTTCCATATAGGCACCTAAACCTTGGAATGATTGGAAAGTACCATACAACTTTCATAGCACTCAATTAATCTTTCTTGAATTGAGAAGAACTACACTTTTGGAATTCTTTAAGTGATTTTTGTTCCTTGTAAAACATTAAAAAATCATTTGGATAGACATTTATTCTTTCATAGATCATACCCATCGAACATAGCATTTGTTTAGCATCATATGTTCAGTTATGGAGCTCATTATCTTTTGGGAGCATATCATTAAAGAGAGAAAATAGTTCAGTAGAACTGGTGTCACTCCATCTATTTCTAGATTTTTAATTATATAGTTTCAATACAGCTGACAATTTTTTATATTTATTACAACCAATATACAATGACATTTTTTCACAACTCTTTAACTTCTCAAACAATTTTGGGAAATCAAGAAGTTCATCTTCAAATGTCATTGTCATTTCTTCAATATAATCATCATCATCATTCACACTTGTAATCACATCCTTAATACGGTCTTCTTCATTGTCCACACTTGTGATCTTATTATATGATACATAAAATGCAGTGTTATCCCATTCACTAGCTACATTCTCTTTTTCCTTATGTCTATTTCAGAATTTATAACTTCAATCAATTCCGTGATAGGTCAAGTGTTCTTCCAACTCCTCTAGACTAATTAGTCTTGAATAAAAATAGAATAAACTTGGAAAAATGATTTGAGAATGTTCATATGCATGATCTTTTGCAAACTTGATAAACTCATTCACCCCATCTTCATACTCTTTTGTCATATAATTGGAATTCACCCATTATTTATTCATATCCATCTTATTTGATTCAGTAATATTAATATTTAACAAAATAAATTCACAAAAAATATTCAATTGAAGATATATCTCAAGAATTTCTTGAAATAAAACCCTTTTTGTATGAGAATAAATGAAGTATAAAATCACATTTACATTATAAAAACCTAATGAAATACAACTATTGAATGAAATAATGGAAATATAAAAAAATATATATTATTTGAAAACCCTTTTCATAATAGAAAATATGGATATTGAATATAATAATGGTTTCACAAATAAAAAAAAGAAATTATTAGATTTTTTAAAATATTTTCAACGCTGACATTGAATTTATAAAAGTATAAAAGTATTAAACTATTGATAAATTGAAAAAATAATACAGGCATAGATTTATAAATTAAAAATGTATATATATTTATATTATTATAAAAAATTATAGGTGTATATATAAGTATAAAATTATATGTAATTTATAAAAGAATATATATTTTAAAGAAATGTCTCTCTATTTTGTTGTGAGTAATTCGGGGACAATATCTGGGGAATAATACTTCCTCAAACACCTCCCATTTCATACTATGAATTTATTCATTTTTACTCATATTTATAATCAATACCCACCATCTATCTACTTCACCTTCCAAATTCTAAATAGTTTTCCATTTCTTCAAAACTAGTTGATCAGAGGAACCCAAATGGTTAGACGGCATTACTACATGAATGAATACATGGTGAGTTGTTTCATCCTTAACATGTTTGGGATCTTGAAATGGTTCATATTATTATTCATTTCTGGAAAATTTTGAGTGATTATTATCATGATATTGTTTACTTCATCTCTCTTCCCATTTTTTCCCATTGGGATAGTAACCTCATTGTCCATCACACCCATTTTTAAATTGGTTCCTCCTAGATCAAACCCTTACTAAAACCAAAAGCATGAATCATGTGTAATAAACAATATCTCCCTAATATGTCTTCAAATAAGTATTCCTTCTAAAAATAATATTATATATGATTCTTTATGGAAATGGGAAATGAATGGAGAAGGGATATCAAATTTTTATCAAGAGATGACATATAAATGGCTCATAGATCAGCTGCTTACAACACTGAGGAATTATAACACATAAAAAATCAATACAAATTTCACAACATACCTTCTATTTACATGTTTTTAAATTTGAAATTTTAATAATTATAATCTAGCTCACACTTATTAAGACATTCGTCTCATATTTATAGTCATTCAACCCATTACATTAATTTCTATATGTGAATTACAACCCCCACACACATTTAATTTTCAACCCATTCCTTTTCAATTTCATCATTATAACTTCATTCCATCACTATCATGTAATTATAAAAAACAAACCACTCAATAACCCATCCAAATAATAAAGGAAACCATCAAATCCCATTACTATGACCCACCAGTCTCCTAAAAATCATTATAATCCAACCACCATGCATCAGTACTAATCATAAATTATTCCAAAAAAACATATCTTCTCCCACCAACACATTCCACATCTAATTTTGTCACCATTTTCTTGGTACTCACACCATAATTTCCCACAAAAAAACATAAGGAAATTCAAAAATCACATGAACAATCATAATAGATAATTCATCTTTTATAAATACTATAAATACCATATAGTTCATTTAAATCAAAATTTATATTATTTCATGGGTTTTCTCACTAAAATATTTATTTACATGAGAAACCAATTCATTATCCATATATGAGTAATCAATCTTTTATGATCAATGATCATAAATGACCAACATGTAAAGTATTAAAAATTAGAACAATGAAACAAAATAAGAGGCATTAAAAATAAGTTATTCATCATCAAGAAAACCATGTATTAAATCTCACAAGAAAAAACGCAAAAACAAGTAATCACTAGAAATTACTCTCATCATGTACCTTAGATTTGGATACAAGCAGATACAAGAGTAGAGATGGTGCAAGCAGTGGTGGGCAAGGCGGTGGTGAGAGAGGTGGTGCTGAGAGTGATGACATTAAGAGAGGTGGAGAGAGTGGCGATGGCGAGGGAGGTGGCGGTGAGAGCGGTGGTGATGAAAGAGGTGGTGAGAGCGGTGGAGAGAGATGCGATGAGAGCAGCGGTGAGAGCGGAAATGAGAGCGATAACAAGAGTGGCGGCATAGTAGAAGTAGGGTTTTATAAAAGCTTTAAGGTGTGTGAGAGAGAAGTCTCCTATTAGGATTTTTTTATAAAATTGGGTAACACTTTTATCAGTGTTATCCAAAAAGTGTCGATAAAGGTCAATTTTATCAATGCTAAAATATAAATCGCTGATATTGGTATAATATTAATAATTTATTTATATTATTACATATATTTATAAAATTATTTATATAATAAATATATATTTATATATTTATTTATAATTATAACTATGAATAAATATATATTTATTTATAACTATATATAATAAATATATTAATAAATATTTGTATATATTTATATAATTAAATATAATTATAAAATTATAAATACTATAAATAAATATTTATTTATTTATAATTATAACATTATAATAAATATATTTATCATATTTATAATTATAATTACAAATAAATATAGATATATTTAAATAATTATAAAATTATAATAAATATATTAATTATATATATTTATAAAATTATAAATATGATAAATATATTTATTATAATTTTATAATTATTTAAATAAATATATATTTATTAGGAGGGTGGGTATGCAGTGGTGAGAGCTTCTCTCTCTAGAGCTCGTCAGAGACTAGGGTTACTCCCACTGGTTTCTTCTTCACCTTGTTTCATCTCATGGATGAATGCTTTCTCATGAAAGGGAGATTTGATTCCCATGGGCCTTCTGGTGTCGGGATGGAATATCAGAACATTGCTTGTAGAGATGACATGGCGTATGAAGACAATATGACTAAACACTCTTTCTCATTCTACAAGGGAGTGAATGAACCTACCATTTGGAGGAAGGGAAATGTGGCTCATGTCAAGGAAGATCCAATTATAGTCTCGAAACATTTAAAAATAGGTGAACACCCTATCATTGCTCCACTCTTTCTTCCTAGGGGTTCTCATCCATTGAAAATCAAGGAGATGACTGATTGGATATCGACAATTTGGGGGTTTACGTCCTGGAAATGTGTATCATTGGGATGTGGATTCTACTATATACTCTTCCCTTGTGAATAATTGAAGCTATGAGCATAGGGATTTGGCTCAACCGTATTTAAACCAAGTATCATTCACTTTTAAGAATGGGATAGGAAATTTAATCCGTCTGAAGTTGGAAACTCCTCTGTTCAACTTTGGGTGAGGTTTTATAGTCTAAAATAGATTAGATGGAACCCAAAAATTATTTATGACATTATAATGTCAATTATAATTCCAATTAAAATTGATAAGGAAATAAAGGCAGCAATATTTGGACATTTTTCTTAATTTTTGGTTGAAGTTGATCTGGATTCTAACCTAGTTAATCATGTGATTATCACTTTTGATGATGATGTTCTTGATTTAAAAATTATGCATGAAAAAATTCACAAATTATATATTAATTACAAGGTAATTGGTGATGAACCCTATAATTATAGGCATTCTGTAGTTAGTGAATTCTATTCCATACATGGACATGATGTGAATTCATGCTTTAAGAAGAATATAAATTCAACTATTTAAAATTTATCTTCTGATACTACTCATATGAAGCATCAATATTATAAATAGGATGGCCAAAAAATTGGTCAGACTGATTCTATTAAGGACAGTGATGCTGGAAATTCCATGCATCATTCTGGAGGGCAATTGTGTGCCTCTGCTAGTGTTTATGTTAAGCTTGTCACAACACCACTACTGGTTGATGTTACTAAAGATGATAGAACACACCTATTGAGGGGTTATTCTCCAATTAAATCTCAATATCTCATAGTGAAGACCCTAGTATATAACGCTTATTGGAGTTATAACCTGAAAATGTTAACTATGAAGGTAAGAAGAAGTGTTGGGCAGACATTATTGCTGAAGAGGTAAATGATCATAGTGCTGGTGACAATATAAATGGATTTTCGTCGTTAGCTAGGAAGGATGATCCTCAAATGGTTAGATAGGTGGATGAACAGATACAAACAAAAACTCATAAAACTTCTTTGGCCAAGGGAAAAATTTGCTTGATGATGAAGGTTTTCAACTGGTCTTACCTTGAAAATTCAGTTCAAATGAACTTGTCCTTAGCTCTCATCAAGCTCAATCTGTTTTGGCTTCTCTTATGAGTTATCATCAGACCAAGGTGCTTGTGGGAACCTCTTCTCAAAAGGAAGGTTTAATAGAGATATCTACTGCTTTTTCAATAGAACTGAGCATGGTTAAAGGAACTCAGGATATGTCTTCCTCTCCACTTCATTTAAAGCCTCCTTTGTGCCATACTCTAAGGGTAGGGGATGGTGCCACTTTTTTTGGGGAGAGTTTTTATCCTCCTTTTTCATTTGAGTCTATGAAGGCTACCTTTGATAACTTTGGAACTGGTACACTTGAGGAATTTGATGAGGCAAGGATAAAAAATGATCGCACTATAATTCTTCCAGGGAATTTTGGGAAAGATAGGTTTCCCAGGAACCTAAATTATGTCACTGATGATTGGTTTGAATCGCTAGTGGATCATTTGTATGTTAAGTTGGATCCCTTAACCTTCTACTATAAAGACTACCTTTTAGTTATGAGATTCATATCTCTCACCATTGAAGCTAATATGAGATCCAACTCTGTAATGGATGTAAGGGACCTATCATGGAAACATGGAACTCTACCCAATCTAGAAGACGTATCAATCACTTCTTTAGATGAGTCATCGGAAGAATGATCTGGTGATGACCAAACTGTTTTTTAGAATTTTAAGTCATGGAGGAGAGGTCAACATCAGCTAGGAAGAGGTCGACATCCCTAGAGCATGGGTGATAGAGGCAAATATAAATGGTGGCATTTTGATGCTTTATTAGTGGAAGGCCACTGTTGAGCAAGGTCTTGTTTTTATTGGTGGGCAGTTATGATTTGTATGACTTCATCCTCTGACTTCTTTGTTTCTTATTTTTAATAAAGGGGTTTAGACCCAAATATATATATATATATAGTTATAATTATAAATAAATATTTATTTATTTAAATAATTATAAAATTATAATTAAATATATTTATTATGTTTATAATTTTATAATTATATATAATAAATATATTAATTATATATATATTTATAAAATTATAAATATAATAAAAATATTTATTATAATTTTATAAGTATTTAAATAAATATATGTTTATTTATAATTAAAAAATTATAATAAATATGTTTATTATATTTATAATTTTGTAATTATTTAAATATATCTATATCTATTTATAATTATAATTATAAATATTTTTATATATTTATAAATATTTGTATATTTTTATATAATTATATATATTTATAAAATTATAAATATAAAAAATATATTTACTATAATTTTATAATTATTTATTTATATATTTTTTATTTATTTATAATTATAATTATCACATATATATTTTTATAATTATAATTATAAATAAATATATTTAAAAAGTATTTATATATAATTAAAATTTTATAATTATAAATATAATAAATATATTTATTATTTAAATATATTTATTGTAATTTTATAAGTATTTATGATAACATAATAAGTTCATGGGTATAACATGAATGAATCGTATACCTAATAAATTATAGATCATAAAAAATGAGTCATCATATATATGGGAAGCATCAATAATAAGGGTGTTAATGTATAAATGAACATTCATGATGAATACATAACATATGCATGTGTCGTCATAATATAGGTAATCTTAACATTTGGAATATAGAAACCAATAATCATTTACACAAATAAATTTATGATCATATAGCATAAATTATACTCACACATCAATATATGAACATAAATAACGACAATCATGTCTATAAATATCATCATTATCTCATGAGATATATATATATATATTTATAGACC
The DNA here is from genome assembly GCA_963277665.1 of Viscum album. NCBI lineage: Eukaryota > Viridiplantae > Streptophyta > Magnoliopsida > Santalales > Viscaceae > Viscum > Viscum album. The sequence goes on along the minus strand of OY728119.1, from coordinate 366,154,760 downwards.
AAATTCATTGGAGACATATATTTATCTAAATATATATATTTATATATTTATAATTATAATTATAAATGAATATATTTAAAAATTATTTATATATAATTATAAATATATAATTATAAATATAATAAATATATTTATTATTTAAAAAAATTATAATTTTATAATTATATATATATATAATCTTATAAATACTTTTTTTTAAACATTATATATATATATATATTTGAATTATTAAGAAATATATATTAATATATCATATTTATATTAATTATAAAAATACATTTTTTAATTAATATATATAAATAAACATTATTTTTTAATATAAATATAAAAACTTTATATATATTAATAATATTTTGAATTAAAAACTTTTATCATCACTAAGAATAACATTGATAAAGTTATTGTTTATCGGTGCTAAAAAAAGCATTGATAAAGGATACACCTTTATTAGTGCTTTTTTCAGCATTGATAAACATGAGCTTTATCAGCACTTTTAGTTAGTGCTGATAAAGACGAGACTTTTATCAGCATTTTATGCTTAACATTGATAAAATCGGGTTCTCTCTTTACCTCAATTTGTGGTAGTGATCCTTTCAAATAAATGTATTTTACCAAATTAAATAGGGGAAATAAAGGTAGGGACCCATCCACTTTGAATGAATTAAGTGAGGCGACAATTATTATTTTCCCATTCCCCAAAATTCTTCTGACATATCCCCCAATTGAAGATTTGATTAAGAATCAGTCACATCTCCACATATACTTTCTATCTACCAAACATGATGCTCATGTCTTTACAAATCCACCTGATAATCTACATCATCCAAACTTATCAGAGATAATCACCTTCATTAGGAAATCTATTATATGTTCTTTAGTTTGAATTTTATCCATATACACACTTTTTTCCTTTATCACATATCAAGAAAAATGATATTGCATGAAAATTCGTGTTGTCATGGAATGAAAAGATAGATTCTTTGCAATGTGAAAAACACTCTAACTGTCACAAAACAATGAAATATGCTCTTATTTATGCCCAGGCTATTCAAACAAACTTTTTCATCCAAATTGTATCTTTAAAAGCCTGTGTAGCTACCATGTACTCCATCTGCATTATGGAAAAGGTCAGGATAGACTATAATTTTGAAATCCAACTCATAGCTCTTCTTACAAGAGTAAACACATAACTATCAGTGGATTTCCTCCGGTTAGAATCACCTACAAAATCCAAATAAAAAATCCTTTGATAGTAAAATAAAATCATCCATAACATAATTCACTATCTGAGGTCTCCTAGATGTACTTCAAGATTCTCTTGGATAATCTGATCATATTTAATTATTACATTTCTTTTCAAACAACCCTAGGTTCCAATGCCCATGATTAGCTTCTTGAAAAAACATTGTTGAACACTTTAACAAAATTTTATTCTTCTAGTTTGAAGTTTTATCCACTAATACTGACCATACAACATGTATAATATAGAAATCATATTCCCAGTTCATCTATTCTCAACACTTTCAGAATATTAAAGAAACTTTTCTTTGAATTCATTCACATTGTTGGAACATTTACATAAATTACAATAGGATCAATTCCACAACTAAAATAATCCATTTTAATCCCTTTTAAAGAGTTTTATAGAATTAAACAAATCATAAACTATGTGTATTAAAAGCACCCATCACATTTTATTAAACAACAATTTTTTACATGCTCTTATAAATAGAGAAATGATAAAATACTCATTTTTTGACAAGTTTATCTAATATTGAATCCTCCAAGTTATCAATTCAGTGAATCCTTTGCTCCATTACTTCAAGCTCCATTATTTAGTTCTTTTCTCTTTTTGACCTTTTGTATATTTATAACACTTTTAAATCATACAGTTGATATTATGTATCTATTATAAAAATATAACTGAATTCTATAATCAATAAATCTTTAAGGAAAGTTATAGTATCCCCAAGTCATTAACTTATTCAAACATATTGAATATCATTTAGCATACCTGATCATATTCAGTATATGAGACTAAATTTTTTGAAATTATTGACGTACACAATCATATCATGTACCTAAATAGAGAATAAGATTAATTTGTTCATTTTGCATCTAATGATTTTGAAATCTTAAGTGAATCATTTTATAATTATATAAGCATTTAGATTCACCTATTGAACAACTTCAATAATAGGTTACTCAAGAAAATTTTTCTTTAACACATATAATATTTCTCTTTCTTATGAAATTTTCTTAAATTACCATTCCTTAGAGTATATTACATTAGGATTCTCCTTACAAGGAATAATCTCAAAGTTTAATTTGATGATGATTATGATATTCATCTACAATAGAATATTTTATCAGATGAGTATCATATAATACCATTAAATAAGGAATTTTACTAAATGGGATCCCATCAAAATAATGACCCTTTTATAAAACCTCATTTCTATTAGTTGTCTAAGATCCATATTTTTTCATGACTTACACCAGTTTATTCATGTAAATAATACATGATTAGTTATGGAGGGCATTATCCCAATAAAAATAGTTATGAAACTTGGATAATTGAGTGGATAAATCTTCAATCATATAGATAAACTCAACTCTAATCCACTAGTATCTTAAATTTTAGGGTTTCTTAGTTAGTTTAACCCAAAGAAAAGTTTAAGAATAAACTAAAAAATAATAATCAAGTGGTACTTAGGCTGAGATAAACAATACCAAACAAGATAATCATGAGTCACTTATAACTTTTTAGCCTTATAAAAGATAATCCTAGGTTACTCATGCTGAGCTTGACAATATCCAATTAGATGATCAATTTCTTGATAAGAGTTACTTTGAAATAAATATAACACTTAATATTTGAAGTGGGTTTAATTTCACAATCTTATCTCATGTTATTCCCTTTTATTCATGATGCTTCTAGTGATTTATTTTAAAACTGTATTCCCTCCATAAAACCAATATTTTAAAACAATATTGATGTGTAACCATTTACACAACCCACAAATATTTGTTACTCACCCAAAATCAGGAGTCGGGTATATTTATACATATCTATATGCATTATATGCATATGGTATATGAAAAATTCATATAAGGCATATAATTATATGAAATTGAAAATCTCTACATGAGTAAGACTACAGAGACATATAGGCAACCCCGCACACCTTTCTAGATAAGGCATAAGCCTCTAGGATGGTAGGTAGTCTAACCCCAAGTCCATCTACCCAGGGAGACTTTACTCAAGAGAGAATACAATTCATCGTGACTCCAAAACCTAATGCACATAAACTATATTTAACAACTAAATTCAAGTTCATCACTTCAATTACAACATGGTAGATGAAAAACTAAGTCTATTTTCATACCTATCATATAATTCATGACTCTATTTCCTAGAATCAATTTAATATTTAATCTAAATCATACATCATTCATCATATAAATAGTTCATAACTTTGAATGAAGAAAGAAATAATATTTAAATAAATTTACATTTCAAATATTTAAACATGATATAATAATTTACGAATAATTAATAAATAAAAGTGAACTATAAATATTTTATAGTTTTTTCTTTAAATTATGGAAATTCTGTAATTATGAATATAACACTTTATATTAATTATAATATGAATATTTCATGTTCATAATTATATAGCATTTCAAATAAGGTCTTATTAATTTTAAATTATTCAAAATAATTTATTATGGATAATTTATAATTAAAATATAAAAAATATATATTTCAGCCTCATTTATGCAATTTATAAACATTTTACAAATTACCCTTTTATTATTATAAAAAAAATTATTTATAATCTATAAAATATTACAAATAAATTTAAAAATTATTTAAATATTAATTGTTATTATTTAAGAATTATTTAATAATAAATGTTTCAAAAAAATATTAATTAATTATAAAATTTTATAAATTAATAAATACCCTTAAAACCAATTATTATAATTTATAAACCATTTATAAATTATTAATCCAATTAAAAATAAAAAATGTTTTTCTTCAGTGACATGACTTGTGCTAGGTTATGGTGAAGCTTGTGGTAACTTACCTTTAAGTAGTTTGGAAACATAAGGTTAAATTGTTCCACCATGGTGTACATTATGTTATGACGTTCTTTTAGAAACCATTTTATGGACCATGGAACCTATATAAAATTTCATCCACACCATGCCTTGGGTGAAGATTGGTTGGCTATTTTACATGCATTAACAATTAATGCATAAATCGAAACAGTTTCCTCACAACACCCTAGTGAATGAAGAGTGGCTATTTTGAATTCATTAACACTTAGAAAATGGTCTAAAATGGTCGACTATACGGTGTAGTGACAGGTTGTCCTATCTGAACCACTCATCGTACAAGATGGACTCTCATTTACCCATAGTGTTCTTAAACTTTGACGTGCTAAGGAAGAAGAAGAAGTGATCTTCGGGTATCCGAGATTATCAGCCAAGCATGAAGTAATCACACTCACACACTACTATCATCGTGTGGTAGTGATTTATATAATATCCAAGGATTTTCCTTGGGTGTTATTGTATTTATTAATGCATTAACACATGAATAAATTTTAATAATAGTGCATCCATCGAATTAATTCTAAACTTCCCTCACATTTCATATTATGAAGTGATTCAATAAATAATAACCTAGGTGGGGGATTGCTCGAGTGTCCAGCCACATCACCAAAGATAATGGAACAATACTCCATGTAATATGACATATCCATGAATCCCATGTTGGCAATGGATTTAGGGAATATTTCTCCTTCACATACCTTGTTGGATCGTAAGAGTTTATGGTGGATACAAGAGGTGGTGAATTATAGTTTAAAATTTTGAACTAAGACAAAAAATAATAATCTAAAGTTAAAAATATTGGACACAGTTATCATATGATGATTAGAGTAATAAAATCAGATCCAGAAATCATCCAATTATATCAGATTTATTATTAGTATCATAGACACACTAATAAAACAGTTTATTAAAAAGATAAGTAAAGAACTAACATTCTAAGGTAATTTCATAGAAAAAATTAAAACTTGTATAAATAAGAAATGTAAAATATTATAGTAGTAATAATGACTTATAATCTTTATAAAAGAATTTACTCTTTAACCTTAAGAGTTAAGGAATTCATAAATCCTGACTTAAGATATCCACAGTTTCAATACCTTCTGTAAAGATCTATATTTCCTTACCAGAAATTGCTCAATATAATGATCGGTATGACCCTTTCTTCCAATCCCCTAGAATCCCTTGATCTAATAGATCAGTATTAGCTTTGTCTTTATGAAACAATAAATCCCTCGATACGATAATCAATGTGAGCCCTATCTTCCTAGCCCTGGAATCCCTCAATCTGATGGATCATATTCACCCATCTTCCTATCTATGGAATCCATTGATCAGTACCACGATCCGATATAGTGAATACAAAAGAAAAGTGTTCTAAGGAATTTACAATCCTCACATTGATTCCTTAGAACTACAAATCTCTAAAATATTACAAAGCTTAGGAATGACATATTCACATAGATAAATCTTTAGACATGTTGAGTTTCAAATGTATCAGGTCCCAACTCTTCAAATGACATACTATTTATAATAAATCCTCCAATGGTCATATTTATGAGTTGGTTTCAACAGTCTCAGATAGCTTGCACTTTGATAGATCATAATGATCTGGATCTTGATCTTAACAGCTAAGCATGAAATGTACTTAATTGTATAAATTCGTTTTGTTTAGCAACATTAAAATGCTATTTTGGATTCTGTCTTATAGATATAATTTTAATCACTCTGATTATAAACTTTGGATAGTATGATGGACTTAACTATTGTTTTCAATCCAATAAACTGAGCAGATGTCAATCTAATGTATTGGTACTAATGTTAGTCTGATGGTTATGAATTTTTTCAATATTATAGATAGGACTTAATTCTAACCACTGGTCAGAATAGTAGTTGATCTGATGTACCGGACACACCTTCAGTCTAATAGATTATATTGAATAATAAAAATTTATATTCATTTTTATTATAACCATTTCTATGTTCGGTATAAAAATATTTTTTCTACAAAAACATACTAAAACACTTGAGATAAATAAATTTAGTAAAATATTATTCTAAAAAATTATTTTTGATTTCCAAAAATAAAGAAATAAAATTAGAAAGTAAGACTTTTGACTCAATAATATTTCTCTTTATGGAAAGCACAAAACACAACACTTAAAATGAAAACTAATAACTTTGAAATATGTACAACCCTTTGTATTTTTATGAACCTCAAAAATAATCTATATAGTAATATATCTTATCTTATCATATTTTAACTCCCCCTAAGTTTATTACTTCTTTATGATCTGATAGAAAGTAATACTGTAGATTCTATCCCTTAATAAAAAGTCTTCCTTAAAAATATTCTCCCCTTAAAACAAAATTCTCCCCAAAACATATCAAAACATCTCCCCAAATATTCTCAAAATTTCTTCCCCTTTATGATTTACAAAAATAAATATAGAAGGTATATAAACTCTAGAAATATTATAAAAACATAACATGTGAAACAATTATATGTTAATTAACTATTCAACCAAAATATAAAATAAAGAACATATATCCAAAAAGTATTGGAAGACATTCAGACATAAAGTATTTGGATAAAAAATCATTGACATTCAAAATTCATTCAGAAAGTTACAAATTACATCAAGAGTTGAGGTAAAAAAAACATTCTTTTATATGTGATTTCTTAATGAACACCTTCAACTTTTTCACATCTTCATGGTCCTCCATGGCTTCAGCAACTGATGACTCAAGCTTTAAAATTCTATCCTCCATGACTATTTGCTTCCAAACCTCTACCTTCAACCTTTGGACCACCTCACTGGCCTTTTAATTCTCTTCCTTTATGATAAACAACTCATCTTCACAAGATCAAAGCTTTATATTTTCTATTTCCAACTTGTGAACCTTTCCTTTCATAACTATTACTTCCTCATCTCGGTTGTCAGTCATATTATGGAATTTTTCAATAAAATTAACTCTATATGAAACATTTGAAGTGATTTTTTCAAAATAATCAGAATACTCAAGAGAAAAATTTCTTAACTTCAATTAACTGATCATTGTGATCCTTCAGGTCATCAACATGTCTAGACTATTTTACCATATGGTTGAACCTTTTATTATGTTCCTTTGATTTATCTTTGAAGTTTTTGATGTCGACATGATGTTGGATCCCTGACTCATTCAACATCTTCAACAAATATGATTTTTCATTCAAAGATTTTTGTATCTGTTTACACATGGATTCAATGTTCAGTAGGAACAGAATACAATCACTTAAACATTTCATATTTTGGAAAATGTAATCAAAATTATTTTCTACCTCAGTGGACAAAGAGTTTGATGACTCTGATGGAATCTATAAAACATGAATTCTAGATGGACCAATATCTGACTTTTCTTTTGCTTCAAATTTAACATTTTCTGAAACTTTCACAATATATATATCTTTATAGGTTTCAAATTTATCAGATACTTTCATGTGAGAATTTTTTTTCTCCATCTTTCTCTTTAGATGATGATTTCAATTCCTATGAAACATCCAACTTAGTATTTTTATTAAACTATTAAATTAATAGAGTTTATTTTTAAGATGATTCTAATGTACTTTTATTTTCCTTAGTCTCTACCTCAGTTTTAGTTTCATTTTGTTGTTGTTGCTATTATACTTCTTGTTCCAATTATTTATAAAGTTATTGTTCTAACTGTCATGTATTTCTCAACACACCTTTACCAAATTTTTTAACTAGTTAGGTTTTTCCTTCTCAACTATCTTCTAAAATTGTACTGGAACTGATTCTATAACTTCTTGTACAACATATTTACCTTTCCCATTGTCATGAATTGTTGGGGATAGTGATGGATCTATTAAAGTTTCAATAAAATATAGACTGGAATATGGAATAGTTTGTTTAGTATAAGGATTGGTTCCAGACATAAGAACTGGTTGCACAACTAATAATAGAGAAAAAAATAAAAATGGAAATTCTGAATCTTTTTCTACAACCTTCATTAATATTTTAACCATGTTAGCCTTTAATAACCTTTTATTCTATTTATCTATTTTTTCAAATTCTTTTAACTCATCAGTCATCTGAATTTTAAGATCTAAGGCCTTAGCCTTATCAATACCAAAAACTGGATCACTTGGTTTCTTTTGGGCCTTAATTTTTGTAAACTTTTTTAATTCTTCATCATGAATCATTTTATGTTTATTTTGTACTTTCAGAGGTGAGGATTCTACCTTTATCTTTTTTTCTGTCACATATTCTTTCTGTTTTGAAGGTGCAACATTGGATGTGGTTATGTCTATTATATCCACATACTTATTCAACTTGGAATCAAAAACTAATTTTATTCAGGCCATAATATCTTCACCAATTAGGGAAATATTTTCCCTCATATTATAATTTTGATTCTTTATCATGAAAACTTCCATAAAGTTCACTAGAATTTTATTTATGAATAAGGGAAACATAAATATTTTGGTCTTAATTAAATCTTTATTAATAGATTCAACCAATAAAAAAACAAACTTTACTAGGTTGATCTACCTCATGTTCATAAGGAAATATACTATAAAAATTTCAATAACCTTAAGGATATCTTAGTCACCCTTTCTTGGAATCAAATAACCCTGAATCTAGATAGTAACCACTCTTTCATCCGGAGTAAGGTATGAAAACTTTATTACTTTATAATAATATGTAAATAATTATGTTTTATCCTTAGACTTCACAAAGCACCCAAGCTTGTTTTGAAGGTTGTGTGAAGGGATATATGCTTCTCATTTTATGGGTACTTTAACAATATCTGCTACTTATTTATAAGAAAGTTTACATTCTTGAGAAAATAGGGTAAAAAAATTTTATATTTATCATCTTCTGGAAGAAAATTTATTGATGCATAAAACTCTCTTACTATGTTAGGATAATGTTTTTCAAAAACTTTATATTTTTTTCAATGAAAATCTTTTCCCATCCTTGAAAATTAATGATCTTTTTAAGAATCAAATCATGTTTTTCATATCAGGCTCTTTCAATAAACCTTTACCTAATTATTTCTCTTTGAGAAAAATCTTCAGTAGTTTCCATCTTACCGATACTGATGTTGAAGATCAAATAAATTCCAAACGATCAGACTGAGCACAAAAAAGAGGTGGCGAAATTCGGGGTTAAAAACTCTAGAAATTGGTGTCAGACAATGGGGTGAACCATCTTTATATAGGTAGAAGAGGTGATGATTCAACTTTTAGGAATTTTAATAACTCGGATTTAATATCCTTTTCTGATCTGATGATCGTGATTTAATCCGAAGAATGGTTTTAAATAAAATTATGAACTCTTAAAGTTTTTAAGAAAACTTTTATTAGAGTAAAGAATATTATGATTAGAAAAACTTATAGGTTTGTAACAAAATAAAAAATTTAAAACTAAAATAATATGTAAATAATAAACATTGATAAACTAAAGTAATGAATATGTGAACAAACTTAAATAAGAATACCTTTTGGAGTAAAAATGTTTCATCGGTATGAGTAACATTTTCTTCTTGGTTTTTGAAATAGAAATTGGTTACAATACAATTTCTAATAAAATTATTTTCTAGAAAATTTTATAACAAATTTTGTGTCTAAAATTATTTTTATGAAATTTTGATTTGGTAAAATTTTATTAATAATTTTGACTACAATAAATTTTATAAAATATTTGACTTCAAAAAAAATTAACTTTCATTCCAAAAAGTTTATAAAAATCCTAATTAAAAAAAATAAAAAAAGTGTCTCTGAAAAAGTTAAAGATGTGAGAATTTAAAAGTTTTAGAAAATTAAAGGTTTTAGAAAACTAAAAAACATATGCACTTCCCCTTTGATAAGTAGTTCATTAATGTAAGAATATTTTTAAACATGAAGTAGATATAAATGATAATTTGATATTGGTCATTTCTATATTTTGATGAATATATAAAAATCTATCATAACTAAGGGGTTTTTAAAAAATATCAGCAAATTTTTCTTGCATTCTGATGAATTGTAAAATGATATCTCCTTTTTGTATGTGGTCCCAAAGGAAATTGTGTCTTATATCTATGTGTTTATCATGTGGGTGATGTGCTGGGTTTTTACTTAAGATAATGAAACTTTTGTTATCACACAAAATTTGAGTTTTAGTAAAACTCATGCCATAGTCATTGAGTGTGTGTTGTATCCACAATAGTTGAGCACAAAAACTTCTAGCTACAATATATTTGGCTTTAGTAGTGGAAAGTTCTACTAAGTGTTTTTTATTAAAAAACCAAGAAAATAAAGCTTCTCTTAATAAATTAAATGTTCTAGATGTACTCTTCCTATCCATTCTACATCCATCAAATTCAGCATCTAAAAAACTTTTTAGATCAAAATCATTTCCAAAAGAGTAAAATAAGCCTAAATCCATAGTTATCTTAAGATAAAATAATCATTTTACAACTTTAAGATGAGACACTTTTGGATTTTCTTGATCTCTAGAACATAATCTTACTAAAAATTTAAATATTCATGACTAGCTATTGACTGAAGTAAACTACCAATTATATCTCTAAAAGTTTTTTGATCAATTGGTTTCTCAACTTCATCAATATCTAAATTATTTGAGGTTTGATGGGAGTACTAATAATTTTAGTGTTTTCATACCCGTATTTCTTAAGAATATATTTTATATACTTATGTTGAGATATAAAAAGTTCCTTCTAGTTTTTGTGAAATTCGAAAACCTAGAAAGTATGTTAACTCACCCATCATACTCATTTTAAACTCAGACTTCATAAGATCCACATAGGAATCTGTTAAATACTTTTGAGCTGAACCAAATATAATTTCATCAATATTGATTTGTACAAACATAATATTTTTTATTAACTTCTTTAATAAAAAGGGTTGAATCCACAACTCCCTTAACAAAAAAATTTTGTAAAAAAAATTCAGTTATCCTATCATATCAGGATCTAAGGTCTTTTTAGGTACATATAGTGCCTTAGTAAGTTTAAAAACATATTCTGGATGTTTTTTATTTTCAAAACTAGGGGTTGTTCTACATAAACTTCCTCCTGAACATAACCATTAAGTAAAGCACACTTCACATCCATTTTAAATAGTTTGAAATTTAATAATGCTTCATAATATATAAGTATACAAATAGCCTCAAGTGTAGCTAATATAGCATAAGTTTCTTCATAGTCTATTCATTCTTATCCATTATAACCCTTAGCAACAAATATAGCTTTATTTCTAACTATAATACCATTTTCATCACAATTATTCTAAAAAACTCATTTTACTCTAATTATAGAAGTATCTTTAGGTAATTCAACCAAAGTCCAAACTTTGTTCCTTTCAAAATCATTGAGTTCATCTTGCATAAATTTTATCCAATCCTCATCACTTAAAACCTCATCAGGATTCTTAGGTTTGAATTGTGATAAGAATTCTAGATGTTCAATTTTATTTCTAAAAGGACTTCTGGTTCTAACTGGTTGATCTAAATCACCAATGATATTATCACTAAGATGATTCCTAAGAAACAACTGATTTCTTAGATTTTCAAAAGTATGTTCTTCAATAATAGGTTGAAAATATTTTTAAGGCATAACTTTAGAAATATATTTTTCTATGAGAATAACTTTCTAAAATATGTTGAAAATCGGTTTTAGAAATAACATCCAAAGATATTGGTTGGGGTTGTTTGAATACAGAAGTATTGGTTTCATCAAACTTAAAATATACTATTTCCTCAACAGTACTTGTATTTTTATTGAAAACTGTTGGGCCAAAATCCCTCAAGGTATCATTGAATCATTTTTGAGGTGATTGTGTTTGTTGACAAAGTGGACATCTGAGTTGTGTTTGTTGACAAAGAGGATTTCATGATGGAATGTCGAGTTCAAGAGCTGAGTTCAATGGTCCTTGTTTGATTCAAGAACTTCGATAAAAGTAATGGATGATCTGGAGGCGGTAAAAAAGAACAGATTCAAGGTGGTGCCGTTTTCCAGTGTTTGCCAAATTTTTTGGCCTGAAAATCGGCAAATGAAGAAAAGTGTTTTTGGCAAAGGGACTTGCGCGCCGAGGACTTGGAGAATAGGAAACTTGCGCGCCATATGTTTTTCAAGATAAGAAGATCAAAATATGGAAAAGGAAGTAGGTTCGCGCAAGTTTGGGAGTTGGTCGCGCAAGTATCCAAAAGGACAGAAGACTTGCGCGCCGAAACTGGGTCGCGCAGGTGACTTGCGCGCCGTCGCGCAAGGTGGTCATATTGCCTATAAATACTGGACCACCCCTCCTCATTCTTTATCGGAGTTCAACTCAGAGCTCCCGTCATGCAGGTGTGGTGGTCGCGCAAGTGGTGTGTGTGGTCGCGCAGGTGGGACTTGCGTGCCAGAGGTTGAAGTTGTGCGCCGGTGTTAGAAGTTGCGCGCCAGTTGGCAGTTGCGCGCCAATATTGGTTTGGGCGTAAAAGGAAGAGAGTCGCGCAAGTTTGGAGTTGAGGAAGCTTGAGTCGCACAAGTGTCTGAGGAGGACTTGCGCGCCCATTGTGACTTGCGCGCCGATACTTGCGCGCCGAGGTTGACTTGCGCGCCAAGTAAGGCTTGTTCCAGCAGTGTTTTTCGGGCTGCGTGGAAGCTGGAAGTTTGCCCGATACCTTCAGTGCAAAGAGATATTCATCTACGGGAGAAATTTGTACTTCAACAGAGCATCTACACACAGAGGAAGATGCATTCATTCATGCAAATGAAGAGACCTACAGGTCTATAAACTGTGAGTGGATTCCTTCCAAGAGTAGTGAGCTTAGGAAGAGGAAGAAGGTGATCCTCTCCACCGGCAGTGAGCCAGAGAGAGAGAAACAAGGAGTGACCCTTGGGAAAGCAGTGAGCTGACCCTAAACATTGTAAAGGCAGTGAGCCTGGGCATAGAAGTGATCTATCCCGAACCTTGTAATCCACAGCTAGTGAAGATTAGTGGAATTTGGTACGACCGGCAACCTGTCGGCGTATGCTCCTTGTACGTAGCCCTTAGCGGTGAACCAAGTAAAATTGATGTGTCCTGTGCCTGCTTTACTTTCTGTTTATATCATGCAGCAGGAAAAAGAGAGAAGAGTGTTTTGCTTAACAGCGAAACAATATCAGAACGGGCATTAATTTTTAATTAGTCATACCCTGATTCACCCCCTCTCAGGGTATCCAACCTAGTAGACCTAAAAAGTGGTATCAGAGGGAAAGGTTTAGAGTTGTTCTTCTCTCAAATGGAGGTCACCAATCATAGAGGGATTCCGATCTTCGACGGATGTAATTTTCAGATATGGAAGAATCGAATGCAACACTATTTCTGATCTCTGGTAATGGATGTGTTTTCAGCAGCCATGCATGGTATCACAGCTGATATTACTAGTGGTGCATTATCAGAAGCATAGCATAAAGAGTTGGATGCTGATTCCAAAGCAATCAATGCCTAGGGGGAGCCATTTCCAATCCCATATATACAAAGGTAATGTCATGAAAAACATCACATTCCATGTGGGAAAATCTCTTGAATATTTATGGAGGGGATACAAAAGTTAGAGAGGCAAAGCTTCAAGTGTTGTGGAACAAGTATGAAGATCTGAGAATGAACCCGAATGAGTCTGTTGATGCATTCTTTGATAGGGTAAATGTTGTGGTAGAAGACATGCGGGGTCTTGGTGAGATTATCGAAGACATTAAAATCGTAAAGCGCATCTTGAGAAAGCTTCCACCTCGGTTCAATCTGAAAGTTTCTGTTTTGGAAGATAAATATCCGAAAGAGCTGACATTGGATAACCTACATAGAACTCTTGTTGCATATGAAATGAGAAATGATGACAACGATGTTGTGGAAAAGGGGAAATCCAAAGAGGTGGCATTTAAGGCCATGAAGAGGCTCACTATTGAAGATTCTCAGGAGGAAGAAGAGTCAGATGAGGTGATGTCATTCCTTTCTTCAAATTTGCAAAGAGGAAAAGGAAATTTTAAAGGGAAACTTCCACTAGCATGCTTCCGATGAGGAAAGGTTGGTCATCTTGCTGCAAGATGCCCCAAAAAGTTGCAAGAAGAAAGAGATGAAGATGAAGTTGAGATTCCCATGAAAAAATCTTCAGCCTATGTGAAAGGGAAGAAGCCGTTCAAGAGAAATTTCTTTAAGAAGAAGAATCTACTTTCACAAGAAATAGACAGTTCAGCTGAGTCTGAGAGTGAAGAAGTTGAAGAGATAAAAAACTGCAAAGATCGTGGATAAAATGCGATGGTGGTTGTTGCCAGTAGTGCTCTAGAAAAGAAAGAAACCGAAACTGATGAAGAAGAAGAAGAAATTGAAGGGAGAGTTGACATGGAAGCTGAATTAGAAGCATCTCTTGAAGAGATAGATGTTTGGCGAGCAAAAACAAAGAAAGCCAACAAGATAGTATGTGATGCCAAACTCTACATGAAACAACAAGAAGAATAGAAGTCTGAGCTTGAGAAAGAAATTGAAAATCTTAAGTCTTCCAGGCCAGAGCGCACAGAAAAGGGTGATGAGCATAAGCTCAAGATTGAAGAGCAAAAAAGGGAGATCGATTGCTTGAGTCAAAAAGTGAAAGATCACGTCAAGCGTATTGAAGATCTTGAAGAGGAAGTTGTCAGTCTGCGGAGAAAAGTTAAAGACCAGGAAAAACCATTGAATCCCAACACATTCTTGGGAAATCAGGTCGTTACGAAGACTGAAAAGAAGAAAGAAGAGCCTAGTAGTTCAGCAGAAAAGAAGCAGAAATTGAACTCAGATGTTAAGGCTGAGTCATGGCTTAATCAGAAACAAAAATCTGTGGCAGCTGAAGTTAGACCGCAAGCACCTGTCCCGAGATTGAAAGTGGATTTGAGCACAAAGCAGAATCAGAATACTCAGAGATCCCAAGGGGAAACTCGTAGTGCTGAAGTAACACGGAGGAATGCACCTTATATCAGGTGTTATTGTTGTGGAAAGATGGGGCATTCACAGTATGTGTGTTCCATAGCCAAGAGATATAGAAGGGAACAGGAACAGAGATGGCAGCCAAACAGAGGACGATTTTCTCGAATATATTTTGAAGGACACTATTTTTTGTGTGGAGGATTTGGACACATGGCTAGGTATTGCACTTCTACCATTCAGAGAAATGTGCCAAAGCAGAATCAGGATGTTCACAAGCATCCAATCAATGAACCAACAAGTGAGTTAAAAATTCAGAACAGATTTGCTGCTCTACAAGATGAAGCTGATCCATCATACTCTGAGAAAGAACAGAAGTATCAATCTATTCCGAGTATGAAAGAAAAAGTATGGATCAAGAAGAAGAAAAATGAGAAGGCTATGGTGGCGGATATTTCCCTTAAAGCATCAGATCGATCTAGTGTTTGGATCCTTGATAGTGGTTGCACATCCCACATGACGGGTAATAAGGATCTTGTTACAGGCATCAAATATGACAAAGAAGGAGTTGTCAAATTTGGAAATGATGAAGGCCTGAAGATTGTTGGCTCAAGGAAAACCAAGTTTTAGGGAAAAGAAATGAGACATGCTGATGTCTTGGTGGTAGAGGGTCTCAGTCATAATTTGCTTAGCGTCAGTCAACTATGCGACTCTGGGCACTCTATCCTATTTACCAAGAAGATGGGTATTGTTAAAGGAAAATATGGAATAGTCATTCTACAGGGAAAATGAACAAAGGGGAATCTTTACCTGGTAGGTAGGGAAGAAGATTCATGCCTTTTATCCAGAGAAGAAGAAAATCAGCTATGGCATAAGCGACTTGGTCATCTATGTCAACCATCTATGGAAGATCTAGTAAAGTGTGATGCTGCTAGAGACCTTCCCAAACTATCACGTGACTGCACTCATACATGTGATGCTTGTCAACAAGGGAAGATCATCAGGAAGACATACAGGCCAAAGGAACAAAAAGCAACTGGAGTGCTCGAATTGGTGCATGCTGATGTATGTGGACCAATCTCACCACGAGCTATAGATTGGAAAAGGTACTATGTTCTTTTCATTGATGACTATAGCAGAATGGCCTGGGTATTCATCATTACCCATAAGACAGAGGTGTTCATTTGCATAAAGCAGTATAGGAGGGAATCGGAAAAGATGCTTGGGAAGAAAATTCTGAAGTTTCGTACTGATAACGGTACGGAATTTACAAACAGACAGGTTGCAAACTATCTCGAGAAACATGGGATAAGGCATCAAGTTTCATCAGTAAGAACTCCCCAACAGAATGGAGTGGTTGAAAGGAGAAATAGGATCATCAACAACATGGAAATAACGATTCTTATTGATAAGGACCTACCAGAGAAATTTTGGAAGGAAGCAGTTTTGACATCAGTCTATGTTTCAAACAGGTCTCTGTTATGTCCGAAGCAAGGGAAGACTCCGTATGAACTGTGGTACGAAAAGAAGCCAACGTTGAAATAATTTCGAATCTTTGGAAGTAAGTGTTTCATTCTCAACAAAGAACATCATGGGAAGTTTGAGGCACAAGGAGATGAAGGGATATTCCTTGGCTATTAAGGGAAAAGCAAAGCATATAAATGCTTCAACAAGAGGCTGGGAAAAAATTGTTGAGAGAAATGATGTCACTATAGTAAAAAATGAACAGACTGCTCAACGACCCAGTGAACAAACTCTGGATGAAAGTGATGATGAGGTAAGCAACACAGGGGGAGTAGAAGTTGCAGAGGCTGATTCAGAAGAAGATACTGATGATGATCAAGAAAGTGTCAAATATATATCTGCAAGGAAGCCAAAGAGTCGAGCTGAAATTGATAGGCAAAATATCATTGGTGATCAGACAGCTCCAGTTCAGACTTGAAGAATGAAATCATTACAGCAAACATCGTTTTTATCTCAGGTGGAGCCAAAATGTTTTTCCGATGTAGCTGAAGATGAAAACTGGGTTCAGGCTATGAATGAAGAGCTTGATCAAATTGAGAAGAAACAGACATGGGAGATTGTTCCAAGGCCAGCAGACAAGAATGTCATTGGGACCAAATGGGTCTATCGCAACAAGATGAATGAATATGGCACAGTGATTCAGAACAAATCACGTCTAGTGTGCAAGGGGTACTCCCAAATCGAGGGAATTGATGTTGATGAGAAATTTGCACCGGTTGCAAGGCTGGAGACAATAAGATTATTCCTAGCCATCGCAGTGCAAAGGAAGTTCAAAGTGTTCCAGATGGATGTCAAATCTGCATTCTTGAATGGGGTTCTGGAAGAGGAGGTGTATATTGAGCATCCAGATGGTTTTCTCATTCATGAGGATGAGAACAAAGTTTGCAGGCTGAAGAAGGCATTGTATGGGATGAAACAAGCACCAAGGGAATGGTACTCAAGGCTTGATCAGTACTTGAAGAAGCTTGGTTTTCAGCGTGGATGAGTTGATTACAATCTCTATTTCAGTAATGATAGTAATCAAAGGATAATGGTGTTGGTTTATGTCTATGACATCATATTTGGCGGATCAGATGAAGCTCAGTGCAGACAGTTTTCCGATTTCATGAAAAATGAGTTTGAAATGTCAATGATTGGAGAGCTAACATTTTTCCTTGGTCTATAGGTGACACAAGAAAGGAATGGAACATTCATTTCTCAATCTAAATATGCCAAGGAGGTCCTGAGAAGGTTTGGAATGTAAAATTCCAAGGAGATGAAGACTCTGGTTGCCACCCGAATGAAACTATCAAAAGATGAAGATGGCAAGACAGTTAATATCACAGAATATAGACAAATTATTGGAAGCTTGTTGTACTTGACTGTAACAAGGCCTGATATAGTTTTTGCCACATGCCAAGCAGTGAGATATCAAAGCAATCCCAAAGAAAGCCACATGCTTGCAGTAAAAATAATACTTAGGTATATCAAGGGCACGGTGTACTTTGGCTTGATATACAATGAAAAATCTCAGACAGAGTTATTGGGATATACTGATGCAGACTGGGCCGGTTCAGCGGATTACAGGAAATCAACATCTGGAGGTGCATTTTATCTTGGCGGACTATGTATTGCTTGGTTAAGCAAGAAGTAGGATTGTATTTCATTAAGCACCGCAGAAGCTGAGTATATTGCGGCCACTCAAGCATGCACACAGTTATTGTAGATGAAGCAGCAGCTTGAAGATATGGGAGTTGAAGTGAAGTCTCCAATCGGAATCCAGTGCGATAACTCAAGTGCTATAAATCTCAGCAAAAATTCCTTTCATCACTCTAGGACAAAGCACATTGAGATAAAGTATCATTTTATCAAGGAGAAAGTTGAGCAGGGGATCGTGAAGTTGGAGTATGTGCCTACAGAGCTACAGGTTGCAGACATTCTGACAAAGGCCTTACCCAAGGAAGCTTTTGAGAGGCATCGACTGGCTCTGGGAGTTCAGTCGACTCCCCGCACTTAACAATGTGTGGATGTGTAACACCCCCCCTCTCCCCGAGGTATGATGTGTTTTTCCCTAATATGCTGATTTGTTCTCTACTCTGTTACAGACTGCAAAGGACTGCCTTTGGTTTCGTTGACAAAGGGGGAGAAAATAGTGATTGTTCAAGGGGGAGACAATGTGGAGATTTGATAAATCATGAATGATATGGGGATAAGCTGACAGGTGGAGCATCCAGATAGGGGGAGTTGAAGCTAGTTGAACGTGCTTAGCCAGAGCTTAGCTTGGACAACACAGGAAATATGGCTAAAGAGGTGTTGAAGCTGTGATCAGAAAGGGGGAGCGTATTAAATCTGACGATGCTAGTAGTGATCGATCAAAGAATAGATATCATGACAGCTGAGGATCGTGATAAAAGCAAAAGAGTGGTGTTGGAAAGTGGTAAGACTATTTCCAACCCAAACATTGGTCTTCCAACAAATCCATCAACAATTGGTATCAGTTTAGTATGAATTGGTATCATTTTGGTGTCAACAGTGGATGTCAGAGATAAAGTGATTCATTGATGAACTTTTCATTTACTCTTGTTTCTCACGCCGAGCATTGCTCATGTGGGCTTAGAGTATGTGTTGAGTAAATCCTTGATCACTATCAGAATCGCAATGAGGTGAATGGAGGCTAAAGAATCAATGATGTATCTTTGTTTTGGAAGAGTTGTCAACAAACCCAAAGGGGGATATTTTTGGGCAAAAATCCCTCAAGGTATCATTGAAGCATTTTTGAGGTGATTGTGTTTGTTGACAAAGTGGACATCTGAGTTGTGTTTGTTGACAAAGAGGATTTCATGATGGAATGTCGAGTTCAAGAGCTGAGTTCAACGATACTTGTTTGATTCAAGAACTTCGATAAAAGGAATGGATGATCTAGAGGCGGTACAAAAGAACAGATTCAAGGTGGTGCCGTTTTCCAGTGTTTGACAAATTTTTGGGCCTGAAAATCGGAAAATGAAGAAAAGTGTTTTTGGCAAAGGGACTTGCGCGCTGAGGACTTGGAGAATAGGAAACTTGCGCGCCATATGTTTTTCAATATCAGAAGATCAAAATATGGAAAAAGAAGTAGTTTCGCGCAAGTTTGGGAGTTGGTCGCGCAAGTATCCAAAAGGACAGAAGACTTGCGTGCCGAAACTGGGTCGCACAGGTGACTTGCGCGCCGTCGCGTAGGGTGGTCAGATTGCCTATAAATACTGGACCACCCCTCCTCATTCTTTACCGAAGTTCAACTCAGATCTCCCGTCGTGCAGGTGTGGTGGTCGCACAAGTGGTGTGTGTGGTCGCGCAGGTGGGACTTGCGTGCCAGAGGTTGAAGTTGTGCGCCGGTGTTAGAAGTTGCGCGCCAGTTGGCAGTTTCACGCCAATATTGGTTTGGGCGTAAAAGGAAGAGAGTCGCGCAAGTTTGGAGTTGAGGAATCTTGAGTCGCACAAGTGTCTGAGGAGGACTTGTGCGCCCGTTGTGACTTGCACGCCGATACTTGCGCGCCGAGTTTGACTTGCACACCAAGTAAGGTTTGTTCCAGCAGTGTTTTTCAGGCTCTGTGGAAGCTGGAAGTTTTCTTGATACCTTCGGTGCAAAGAGATATTCATCTACGGGTGAAAGTTGTACTTCAACAGAGCATCTACACACATAGGAAGATGCATTCATTCATGCAAATGAAGAGACCCACAGGTCTATAAACTGTGAGTGGATTCCTTCCAAGAGCAGTGAGCTTAGGAAGAGGAAGAAGGTGATCCTCTCCACCGGCAGTGAGCTAGAGAGAGAGAAACAGGGAGTGACCCTTGGGAAAGTAGTGAGATGACCCTAAACATTGTAAAGGCAGTGAGCCTGGGCATAGAAGTGATCTAGCCCGAACCTTGTAATCCACAACTAGTGAAGATTAGTGGAATTTGGTACGACCGGAAACCTGTCGGCAAATGCTCCTTGGACGTAGCCCTTAGCGGTGAACCAAGTAAAATTGATGTGTCTTGTGCTTTCTTTACTTTCTGTTTATATCGTGCAGTAGGAAAAAGAGAGAAGAGTGTTTTGCTTAACAGCGAAACAAGATCAGAATGGGCATTAATTTTTAATTAGCCATACCCTGATTCACCCCCCCTCTCAGGGTATCCAGCCTAGTGGACCTAACAAAAACTATATAAGATTTACTAGTTATGTAATAACCTAAAAATATTCCTCCATCGATTGTGTAAGTTATCTTTAGTATTCAGGATGAATACTTTGCATCCAAAAAAATTGAAGTAAGAAAGTTTTGGTTTTCTACCAGTCCAAAACTCATAAGGAGTTTTATTAATAAAAGGTCAAATTAAAACTCAATTTATAGTATAATAAGTAGTATTAACTTCTCAATCTCAAATTTTTTTAGCAATTAAATATTCACACAGCATGGTTATAGTAATCTATTTAAGAACTCTATTTCTTCTTTTGACTACATAATTTTTTTGTGGAGTTCTAGGTGCTGAAAAGTTATGTATAATACCTTTTCTACTACAAAAACTTTCAAAATAAGAATTTACAAATTATTCACCATGATCACTATGAATAGTTATCATGGAGATGTTTTTATCATTTTTAACTCTAGCTAAAAAATCTTTTAAAAAAACTAAAGGCTTTGTATTTTCTTTCTAAATAATAAACCCAAGTATATCTAGTGTAATCATCAACTAAAACATATACATAGAATTTTCCATCGATAATTCCAATTTTTGTAGAACTAAATAAGTCCATTTGCACTAAATTTAAAGCATCATAAGTTGATACTTCACTAATATATTTAAAACTTAACTTATGTTGCTTACTAAATTGACAAGGATCAAAAAATCTTAAAGAATCAAATCTAAGTTTCAGTAAATCCTTAGCAGGTCCTTTCTTAGACAACTTAGCTAAAGTTATAAGATTATAGTGTACTAATATTTTATTCTATAACCAAGACTGGTCTTCAATTTCACTAATTCAATTTAGATATTAGTTCCTAAGGTCTTCTGATTTTAAAGTGCAAACATTCTCGTACCGATTAGAAAAAAGAATAAATTCATCTTTAGAACTTTGAACAATACATTTATCATTCCTAAAGTTTAAAAGATAACCTTTATCGTATAATTGGATTATGATAATAAGGATTTTCTTAAGTCCTACAACAAATAAAACATTTGAAATTAAATATTTTCCAAGAAGAACAATGTTACCTATACCGATAATTTCTCTTTGAGCATTATCTCTAAAAGTTACTTTGTTACCTTTCATCTTTATGGTACTTTTAAAGAAAAATTTATTGCTAGTAATATGTTTGGAGCAACCACTATCCATGCACCAAATGTTCTTGTTGTTGATACATTCCTTATTTTCCTAAAAAAAAATACATTAGTGCTTCGAAACCCAAACCTTCTTGAGTCTGGTGTCATCATAAAGTAAAATTTTATGTATCCACATTTTTTCAACATTACTATGTTGAGAAAATTTCATTTCCTTTGAAAAATATTTTTTTTGAAATCCCAATGAAAAAACTTTATTTAAAGAACATTT
Organism: Viscum album; assembly: GCA_963277665.1. Classification (NCBI taxonomy): domain Eukaryota; kingdom Viridiplantae; phylum Streptophyta; class Magnoliopsida; order Santalales; family Viscaceae; genus Viscum; species Viscum album. The sequence goes on along the minus strand of OY728119.1, from coordinate 366,132,645 downwards.
TTTCTTATGTCTGCCACTTTGACATTTTGTCCAAAATGGGGCACTCTTTGGAAGAAAATAATTATTACTAAAATTTTTTATTATTAGTAAAACCCATTACAAATATATCTATATGAGGTATAATTTATTTATAAATTTTATCAAATTTTTACTTCCCATAGATAAACTTAGAAAAAACCTTCTTTAAACTAGAAATTACATATTTTATTTTAACAATTAATTTCATATCCTCAGTATAAATTTTATTCAAATTAAGTTTTACAAAATAAGTTTGTAAACTAGTTTTCTAAAAAATAGATTTTTCAAGATCTTTAAACAAGTATGAAATGGTGTTTTCACATCGGTTTTTAACTAACATTTTTTACATTGACATTAAAAGTGGGACTTTTGATTTTTTTTTTTTTAAACAATTCCAAAAAGTAAAATGTTGACCTTTCGACATGGGTTTCCCAAAAAACTAACGTTGAAAGTCTGATTCCATAAGATTTTTAATATCTAGTTTTGATAAAAAATGATTTTAAAATTATTCCTAAAAGTATTTTAACATTTATTATTCATTAAATTACATCAAAATCCTTCTTTTAACATTGATTCATGAAAATCTATACTAAAAGTCTTCATAGAATACTTTTAGCATCAGTTTTTTCAGGCACCAATGTTAAAATTCATTTTTGATATTTTTTTCAAATAAATGACATTAAAAAGGTTTACCAAGTTTTATTTAATTTCCCAATATTAGATTTAACTGGTCGTGGAGATAAAATAGAGTTATGGAGCAGAATTTATTACCATCGGAAGTAAGAATTCTCTAAGTTTTGATAGATACAACTCATTTTAAAGAAAACATGAGAAACATGAATAAAAATTACAAACACCAAATGAAAGAATAATAAAATTAAGTCTTTAAACATATTTAAATTCTTTTAGGAGTTTCCTTCAAATTAGTATGTTTTTTATCATCATTTCTCCTCTTTTTAGGGTAGAACTCATGCAGAAATGAAAATAGTAATCGAAAATGAATTTTTCACCTCAGATGGAAAATCTTATCTGGATGTTTTATCTTTATAAATAGATCATAAAAATACTTTATCATTATAAGTAAAATTATCAAGATGTTTAAAAATGAATAAAAACAATAATAAATAAATTACATGATTAGAATTGATACCATGATTAAATCATCGATTATAGACGCGTTGAAAATTTGATTGAATTGAAGACGTGAAAATGTTGAAAGAAATATAATATGAATTTATATATTGTAAAAAAATATTTTTAGTATCTTTGTATGAAATTTTAGGCATGATTGTAAAAAATGAAAATTGCACTGTGAAAAAATTGAAATATCGATATCATGTATTTGAAATTTTACTTTTAATGTCAGTTAAATATATAATTGAAGCTAAAAACCTTAATATATTGGGGTTTTAATGTCGATTTTTTCATAAAACTAACATTAAAGGATTTAAACACCACTTTTAATGTCATTTATTTAGTAACTGGTGCTAAAATCCTTATTTAAATGTCGTTTCATGAAAAATTGGCATTAAAAGTCCTTATATAAGACTTTTAAAATTGATTTTTTTCAAGAACTGACATTAAAATTCACTTTTAAGATTGGTTTTTAAAAAAATGATGTTAAAATTCAATACCAAATTTTAGCTAATTTCCCAAACTTCTATTTTACTGGTCATGAAACTAAAATAGACTTACAGATCAAAAGTTATGGACATCGAAAGTTGAACTTCTTTGAGAGAAGTCTTAGAGAAGTCCAACTTTTGATAGCCAAAACTTTTGATCTGTAAATACTTTTGAGATCCATGAATATTAAATTGAATATTAAGAAATTATCTAAAACTTGGAGAACATTTTTACTATATTTTTTTAAACTAACATCAAAAGTGACTTTTAACGTTGGTTCTTGAAAAAAATGATGCTAAAAGTCTTCTAAAGTTCAACTTCTAATGTCCATAAAATTTGACCTGTAAGTATATTTTAGCTCCACAACCAATTAAGTAGAATCTTGGTAAATGAACTAAAACTTGGTCATCATTTTTAACATCATTTTGAAAAACTGATGTAAAAAAAGTGACTTTTAATGTCAATTCCTGAAAAAAAAAATGACGTTAAAAGTCTTATATATGGACTTTAAACATCAGTTATTCAATAAATAATGTTAAAAGTAGGATTTTAATGTCAATTATTGAATAATTGGTGTTAAAATTATTCTATGGGTATTTTTAACGTTGGTTTTTCTAGAACCAGCATTAAAAGTCCTCATGGAAGATTTTTAACATCGGTCTTGAAGAACCGATGTTAAAATTTCAATGTTAAAGACCATTTTTCTACTGGTGTTTGAATTATTTTCCTTATAAAATTTATTTATATAAATTTATTTAGAAAGATGTAATATTTATATAGTTAAAGTAGTAATTCTTGAATTTTCTTTAGCAGTTTTTCCTTGAAAAACGTCGAGTTTTTTAGAAACATTACAATTTTCATTCTCTAGTAATTTAGAAAACCTAGATACTTCTTCATAACTATGTAAAGTATTATCCTCTTTAGATGAGGAAGATTATTCAGATGAATATGTAGAATTATTTTCATTATTTCTATTGTGGTATTAGCATTTAGGGAAATATTAGTAAGAGATTCATCAGTTTGTACCTTTTCCATGAAACATTTTTTCACCTTTGGTATTTCTATAAATAAACCAATATTTCTTTATCTGTAACTTTCATTGTATGAAGAATTATCAGAATAGCTATCTCCTACACTTTCACTCTAAGTTTATGAAGCTTTCAAACTCATATATCTCTTATGCTTATAGTACTTCTTAGCATTTCTGACAGAATTCTTTTCATTCTTATATTTTATTTTAAGATTTCGAAAATCTTATCGAATGTGTCATGCCTTTTTACATTCATAACATATAACTTAAAAAGAGTATTTCTTATCACTCTTATCCTTATAAATTTTCTTGTATCTATACTGAAATTCTTTCTTACCAACAATATTATACATCCTTCTTACAAGATTTTCCAACTTGTTTTTAGTCTGTTCAGATGAATTGGAACTGATTCAATGATAACTTTCTTCTTCTTAGAAGATTTCACAAATTTTTCAACTGATTGAACTTTATTAGGAACATTTGATGTAGTTTCAAAAGAAACTCCTCTAGTTTTCTTTTTCATCTTCTTGGCATCTCTTTTCAATCTACCTTCATATTGCATATGGGTGTCAATGAGATCATCTAGAGTAAGATTTGTAATATTCCTTGTATCATCCAAGACTATCCTTTTGGATTCACATTCATTAGGCATAATCTCTATGATTTTTTAAACAAATATTCCATGTGTTTGATCTTTATCTCCAAGATAATGTAAACTATTAACAATGGTCATGAATCTTTGATGCATCTTAGCTACTGATTCTCCATGTAAGAAATCAAAAGCTTGATAGTCATTTTTCACTATAGCACATTTAATTTCAATAACTTTAGAACTTAAAAATTGATTAACTTTTAACTTTTTCCATATACTATTAGCTGCTTCACATGAAGAAATTTGACTATATATATATTCCTTATCATAGAAAAAAGTAGAGTATTTATTACTCTATAATTCAATTGATATTCTTACTTTTTCTGATTCGTAAAATTAGTAAATTCCTTCTCTAGAATTTTATATTCTTAAATAAACATGAAAAATTTATCAACACCAGTATTAATAACAGAAGTATCCATTCTTTCTCTCCATTATTCATAATCATTCCCATCAAAAATAGTTGCTCTATTGGGATTCATATTTTCTAGTGTACCAATATTCAAACCTTCAATCTTATAAAATATAGAAAATATTTTTTACAAAAACATGTTAGTGTATAATTAGTTAATAAAAAAGAAATTTATAACAAAACTTAATAACTTACAATTGATAAAAAAAGTAAAAACTTAGAAAGTATAGTAGTAGAACCTAATCTGATATCAATTGTTGGATCGTAAGAGTTTAAGATAGATACAAGAGGGGGTGAATTGTAGTTTAAAATTTTAAACTAAGACAAAACACAAATCCTTTTAAGTCAAAAAGATCAGACTCAGTTATCATTTGATGGTCAAAGTATTAAAATCAGATCCATAAATCATCCGATTATATTAGTGTTATTATTGATATCATAGACACACTGATAAAATAGTTTATTAAAAATATAAGTAAATAACTAACTTTCTAATGTAATTGCATAATGGAAAGTAAAACTTGTATAAAAAAGAAATAAAAAATATTATAGTGGTAAGAATGTCTTATGAGCTTTATAAAATAATTTTCTCTTTAACCTTAAGAGTTAAGTAAGTTGAAAATCCTAACTTAAGATATCCAAAGTTTCAATACCTATTATAATGGTTTATCTTTCCTTACCAGGCTAGACCTCAATGCAATGATCGGTATGAATATGTCTTCTAATCCCCTAGAAGCCCTCGATCCGATAGGTTGGTATCATATTTGTCTTTCTTAAATAAAAAAATACCTTCGTATGATGATCGGTGTTAGTTCTGTCTTAAAAGATCCAGAATCCCTTGATCTGATGGATTAGATTCACCCATATTCCTATCTTTGGAAGCCCTTAATTAGTACCACAATCAGACATAGTGAATACAAAATAAAAGTGTTCAACTGAATTTACAATCCTCACAAATAATCCTTAGAACTAAAACTCTCTAAAATATTACAAAGATTAGGAATGAGATGTCCACACAGAGCAATCTTCAGACATGTTGAGTTGAAAATGCATCAGCTCTCAGCTCTTCAAATGACCTCATATTTATAGGCAATCTTCCAATGATCATATTTATGAGTTGGTTGCAACAGACTTAGATAGATTTCACTTTGATAGGTCATGATGATCTGGATCTTGATCTTGAAAGGTAAGAATGAATTGTACATCATTGTCCGACGTCATTTTTTTAGCACAATTACAATTCTATTTTGGATTTTGTCTGATAGATATAATTCTACTCACTATGATTATAAACTTTGGATAGTCCAACAGACTTTACTATTGTTTTTCAATCTGATAAACTAAACAGAGGTCAATATGGTTTATTGGTACTAATGTCAGTTTGATGGTCATGAATGTTACCAATCTGATAGACAGGACATAAGTCTAACCACTAGTTAAAACAATAGTTGATCTGATGTACCGGACGCACCATCAGTCCAAGGGAACAGATTGAATAATAAAATTTTATATTCATTTTTATTAGAAAAATTTATATTATTAGTATAAAAATATTTTTTTCTGCAAAAACATACTAAAACACATGAGCTGTATAAAGTTAGTAAAATATTATTTTAAGAAATTATTTGTGATTTCCAAAACTAAGGAAAGGAAATGTAGAAATTAATACTTTCGACTCAACATACCTTTCTCAAATTATGGGAATTCTTATAAATATTTCACTATAATCATCCATACCACCTTGATTGAAGGGGAAAATACTAAAGATCAATAAAACCACAACATAATCATATAATAATTCACTCGGCTATTTATCATATTAAAATTCAATATTCACTCTCATTTTTTGAATATATTTAATTTTTCTTTATCACATCATATTTAGATTTAACAATTTAGTCCTTTAAAATTCATAATATAATTCAATAACATCTTCCATAAAATAATCAATTTATTTTAGTCTTATATTTAAGCTATTAGTTTTTCTTCTTAAATTAATCATATAAGATAAATACTTTTAAATAAACTTATAAAATTATTTTACACAAATTTAATTATACAACATTATCTTCACTGTAACTTAATCGATTTCCCTACTCCATCATCATTGTTAATATTTCTAAATTATTGTGATGCAAATAATTATTAGGGAAAAATCATAATTTAATCGCAAAAAAATTAAGATAAAATTTTTACAGTGACCTATATTGGATCTTCGTCACACAACCATCTTTTTTATCTCTATGATATTCACCATTCAATTCACAATGGGGAGTTTATGATAATTCTTGATAAAAATTCCAAAAAAATACATATTTTGAACCATGGATCTCAATTCTAATTATGATCCTTCAAGCCTCGTCAGTAGATCCACGAATTAACTAAAAGATATACATTACCTCTAAATCTAAACCTACATAATTGGATTTATAGAGGGAGAGTTGGGTTGAGGGATTAATGAATTGAAGAGCTCTATAATTTATTACCTTAGTTATGGTGTCAATTCATCCCACTAATGAGAAACATTCATAGATTGGTGGAGGGAAATCCACAAAATTTCCCTAGAAAAAACGTTAAACTTGGTAAAAGGAGATTTAGGGAAATAAAGGGGTGTTTAAAGAGGAAAGAGGGGGTTTGAAATTGAAAATGCGTTAAAAATATAACATCCCTCCTTTTTATCACATAAACTTTCATTACATTTTACAAAATCGAGGATTTTTAAGGTTTAGTGTCTTGGAAACCGGGAACTTAAAACATGAAAACATAAAACATTCTTCTTAGACATTTGAAAGGCTTCTCCTCATGTTCATCCTAGGTTCATTACTTCATCTCATAACCTGGAGACATACATCAAAAGAAAGGGTGAGTAGAATTCCCAGTAAGGGAAATAAGAGAAACATTTTACATGTGAACTTGAGATACTTCAATAAGGTCATGAAAAGAACTTTAAGGCATGAGAAAGAAATCATGAGATATATCATAATAAAAACAAAATTTTCATAACTTGAATATTTGGCTAAAACATTTAATATTGAAAATCATTTAGTTTCACCAAGGTCCATCCCCAAGGTGTCATTAAAAATTACCAAGGTTATTCACCAAGGTATCAGTCTAAAAGGTCATCTCTAGAGATTAAGTCTTTACCCAATGCATTGGAGCGCTATCTGGGTGCACCCTTGACATGTCTTTATTATCATATGAGACACATATATCATCATCAATCATTTCATAAACAACCCATATAGCAAAAAAGAAATGGTTTTCATTTCATAATCATAACGTTTTCAAAACTGCTTTAAAGACATGATCTTTATGTCACTTTAAACCCACTGAAAAGGGAAAGCGGGTTTCATGTATGTAAATCTTGGAATTTAATATAGAACATTTTGATATATATGTGAATACCCCTGTATAAATAAGAGCTTTCAGTATTCACTTAATAACATAAAATAATTTTGAGATAAAGAGGGAGGCATTTTGAGACGAAAATTATACAGCATAACGGCTATGATACATGGTTTTAGAAAACATTGAAAAGAGAGGGGACATGGGTCACCCACTAAAAAATGATACATAAAATAGTAGGGGAACAGAATATAAAGTATTTAAGAACATGGTAATGAAATTTGAATGATATACCATATGAAACGAAGAACTTGAAAGGAAGACAAAAAATAAGATTTCTCTTATGAGAATTCGGCAGCCTAACGGAGTCACTTAAAACTTCCAAAAATGGATTGATGAGATCAAATAGGGTCTCTCATAATATGAACACAAATGATCAGTATTATAGATATAGATATCATACCCCAACATAATTAAAAGGAACTTGAAATACTTGACCAGAAAATATAACTTAAAAAAGAGAAGGGTTAACGAATCCCTTAAAAATTCGGCATCCTAATGGCGTCACTTAAACTTCAAAAAAAAATGAATTGACGAGATCAAATAGGTTCTCTCATCATGTGAACATAAAAGATCAGTATGATAGATATAGAGATCATACCCCAACATAATAAAAAAGAACTTGAAAGACTTGACATGAAAATAGATCTTGAAAACGAGAAGGGTGAAAGAATCCCTTAAAAATTCAGCAGCCTAACAGCATCACTTAAACTTCAAAAAAAAATGAATTGATGAGATCAAATAGGGTCTCTCGTCATATGAACATAAAAGTTCAGTATGATAGATATAGATATCATACCCCAATATAATAAAAAGGAACTTTCAAGACTTGACATGGAATTAGAACTTTGAAAAATGATAAGGGTGAAAGAACCACTTAAAAATTCGGCAGCCTAACGATGCCACTTAAAACTTCAAAATACTGAATTGAAGAGATCAAATGGGGTCTCTCATCATATGATCATAAAATATCATTATGATAAATATAGAGATCATACCCCAACATAATAAAAAGTAACTTGAAAGACATTACATGAAAATAGATCTTGAAAATGAGAAGGGAGAAAGAATCCGTTACAAAAATTTCGGCAGCCTAACGGCGCCACTTAAACATTTATAAAATGAAATAATGAGAGTAAGAGGGGATATATCATTATATGAACATGAAAATGGAAGTAAGGGGAATATAAAATAACCTCCTCCAACATAAGAACATGGAGCATAAAAGAAATGATATAAAAGAGATCACTTGAAAAGAGAGGGGTTAGATCCCTTTCCTTAAAACGTAACTCTTAAAACTCAAAGGTTGGGACCTTGAGGGATTGGGGGCACCTTAGGAGGACTCCTTGGGAGGTAAAGAGACCATAACTTTGTTGGGGGAGAGTGGGGAGTCGAAATGGATGATATTATGGCTTGGTATTTATAGGGAAAGTGAGGGGACAAGGCATTAATGGCCAAGAGACACCTCACAAATGGTTTTCTCAAAAGCATGGGCTCTCCCATGGTATTTCCCATGAAGTTAGGACACATGGGTCCCCCCATACAATAATTCATCACCTTTGGTCGACCATCCCTTAAAATATCTAATGGAATCATCATGACACAGTTATGATGTCATTAAACATACCGAAACCCTAAAACTGAATTTTTACTATTCACTGAAAATTCAACTTTCTCAGAAAAATCCCAAAATTTCACATTAACCAAACATCAATGATCTGATTTCCAAAATGAACTCTATTTTATAAAAAATAATTTTCTAAATATTTTTAATTTAATTTTTAAATAAATAGACTATTCACCGAAAATTCATTTTTTCAGAAAAAAACCCAAAAATTACCTTAACATGATATCGATGCTCTGAGTTCAAAAATGAAATCCATTTTATAAAAATAATTTTCTAAATATTTTTAATTTAATTTTTAATTAAAAAACACTATTCACCTGAAAAAACTAATACTTGAATAATAATTTATGAAACTGTTATTTAACCATTTTATTGAATCACATTACTTAATCAAGGTGCCTAGATTATATTAATACTTTCTTTAAGTGAGATTACTAATCCATTTGGTCACATTACTAATCCTAAGCATAAAATCACTATTCATAATTTACTATTCATCAAAAATCAAGTTGATCTTATTAGACTCTAAATTTCGTACTGAACATAATTGTAGAAGACCATTTTTTGAATATCATTACACATTTTTAATTATTTAAGGTTTACATAAACATTTTTAAAATATCGTTTTTTCTAAAATTCATCAAAAATAAGCATACTATATTTATCCGGTCATTTGAAAATTCATAAACTTCATCATAAGAAGAAATCCCAATTTTTATTTAAAACAAATGATTACACAAGGCAGTTATGGTCTCCTTACATAGCCCCTTATCACACCAGCATAGGACCTAAGTGTAAGGTGTGCTAAGGTGAGAGAATCTGAGGGAGGCTCAGCCAACATCGCACGAGTAGTAATTTCTATCAGTTTGAACTTCTCGCAAAGGCGATTCCGTTCTAGCTTCACACGATGAAGTTCGGGTTGGGTTTGGTCCAGAGCAAAGCCCAGTGGTGCTACCTCCTTCCCAAGTTCTGTTAGATGGGATTCGATCGGTCCAAGACTACTGGGTGAGGCCATCGAATCTTCTTTCTATAATAATTAACCAAGATTACTTTTATTTGGAGACAATAATCAAAACGTTTAGTTTCCAGTGGTCATATAACAGTCAAAACCCAATGGTCTCATTTTAATTATACTCATGTTATCAAATGATACAGTTTTGTTGAGTATAAAACAACACACAAAATTAGGAAACAAGATTTATTCAAAATTTCGGGTCGTGACAATCTTCCCCCCTTAAGAAATTGCGTCCTCGCAATTTTTTAAAATTGGGTTTTGAAATTTCATTGAAATTCCCACATTGGAAAAAGAGTCAATAACACTATTAATTTAAAAGAAAGAAAAAGAAGTACAAAGGCCACCCGAGTTTACTAGGATTCCATGTAGGAAAACATGGACATGGAGGAGAAAACAAAGGGTAACGTTCTAAAGGAGAGTGATATAAAACATTATTAGGAGAAAGTTAACCACAAGAAAATCCCAAACTTATGATGTGTGTAAATAGTCTTTGATTACCTAGTTGGAAACGTAAACCAACAACGTTTTTGTTTTACGTTCCTTTTCATAATTTTGAGGAACTCATTTACAACATAGAACAAAAACATAAGGAAATATACCTACCTTCAAGTAGAGTTTCATCCTTTAATAAGTCTCTACCAAAACTAATCTTTTCTCCAAACGATGAGAATTCAAAAACACTTGGTCTCATCAAAGGCACAAGAATCATCTTCTAGAGATTCACATAATCCAAAAAAGATTAACTATCTATTTCTTCTATCTTTAAACATTATCCCAAAAACAAAAAGGGTAAGGTAAAACAACTCTTCAAAAAGAAAGAATCCCATAGGAATGGAAACTACTTTTAAATATTCAAAGTTCTATGGTACTACCCAAAGTTCATCATAGACCATTCCATAAATAACGGTCCTTAAAATTCCTCAAAATAAACCAAACTAAAATACAAGAAGGATTTGATAACATAGTCATCCAAAATAAACTTCATTGTTCATCTCCAAACAACATCAACCACACCTAACATCTTATAACAACAGTAGCTAACCTAAACATATTTTACCCAAGATAGGTTAATCATTCCCATAAGTAACCTAAATTACTCTAAGTCCACCTTAAATTCATTGATTCTTCAAAATATAAGTCAACCTTACTCCTCAATGAAAATACCGTAGTAATCTATTTACTTCGATCATATAGAGTCCCCAAAATAGTGAACGTCTTCAAAAATAATAATCATATTTTAATCCCCTAATCATCTCTGTCATATTAATACGGAAATCATCGCATTTCCTGTCACATTGGTTGTTGGGACATGTTCTTCCATTTTTCTCCATTAACTAAGAAAAGAAACTATAATTAGGGGCTTAAATACTTATCTAATAATCATGAAAAGGAAACTTTAAGCATAAAAGGATAAACTTGTAGAATAAAAGTATATCCTAACTTGTGATCCCCTAGGTTCCAATCTAGGTTATCCATGATCATATATTCTTATGTGAATCTTTATTTTATTTTATCTTTGTTCCTTTAACAATGGTTCATACTAAGCTTATGAATTTACCAAAGCATATCCCCCGGGAGTGTCGTAACCAAGAGTGCAGCAAGGCCCGTTGTCATGTACCAGTTCCCGTTTGAGTCTAGCTCAAAGTAGTGTTTTCGGGATTTACCCCTATGTACATCTGTGCCAGAGCCACCTCTACCTGCTCGTATCCAGACAGGGATGTATTTTCTTGGCAACCCATTACTCAATAATCACCAAAATACCATGAAGATTTCCTATATATAAAATTTTCTGAAGTTCTCATATCCTAATTTCCACAAATAACTAAACCATCCTTTGGTACCAACTATAACATCCTTCCTTTTTATCACATAAACTTTCATTACATTTTAAAAAATCGAGGATCTTTAAGGTTTAGTGTCTTGGAAGCCGGGAACTTAAAACATGAAAACATAAAACATTCTTCTTAGACACTTGAAAGGATTCTCCTCATGTTCATCCTAGGTTCATTACTGCATCTCATAACCTGGGGACATACATTAAAAGAAAGGGTGAGCAGACGGCCCAGTAAGGGAAACAAGAGAAACATTTTACATGTGAACTTGAGATACTTCAATAAGGTCATGAAAAGAACTTTAAGGCATGAGAAAGAAATCATGAGATATATCCTAATAAAAGTAACATTTTTCATAACTTGAAGATGTGGTTATAACATTTAATAGTGACAATTATTTTGTTTCACCAAGGTCCATCCCCAAGGTGTCATTAAAAATTACCAAGGTTATTCACCAAGGTATCAGTCTAAAAGGTCATCTCTAGAGATTAAGTCTTTACCCAATGCATTGGAGCGCAATCTGGGAGCACCCTTGACATGTATTTATTATCATGTGAGCCACATATATCATCATCAATCATTTCATAAACAACCCATATAGCATAAAAGAAATGGGTTTCATTTCATATCATAACGTTTTCAAAACTGCTTTAAAGACATGATCTTTATGTCACTTTAAACCCACAGAAAAGGGAAAGCGGGTTTCATGTATGTAAATCCTGGAATTTAAAATAGAAAATTTTGATATATATTTGAATACCCCTGTACAAATAAGATCTTTGAGTATTCACTTAATAACATAAAATAATTTTGAGATAAAGAGGGAGGCATTTTGAGACGAAAATTATACAGCATAACGGCTATGATACATGGTTTTAGAAAACATTGAAAAGAGAGGGGACATGGGTCACCCACTCAAAAATGATACATAAAATAGTAGGGGAACATAATATAAAGTATTTAAGAACATGTTAATGAAATTTGAATGATATACCATATGAAACGAAGAACTTGAAAGGAAGACAAAAAATAAGATTTCTCTTATGAGAATTCGGCAGCCTAACGACGTCACTTAAAACTTCCAAAAATGGATTGACGAGATCAAATAGGGTCTCTCATAATATGAACATAAATTATCAGTATGATAGATATAGAGATCATACCCCAACATAATGAAAAGGAACTTGAAAGACTTGACCAGAAAATATAACTTGAAAAAGAGAAGGGTGAATGAATCCCTTAAAAATTCGGCAGCCTAACGGCGTCACTTAAACTTCAAAAAAATTGAATTGACGAGATCAAATAGGGTCTCTCATCATGTAAACATAAAAGATCAGTATGATATATATAGATATTATACCCCAACATAATAAAAAGGAACTTGAAAGACTTGACATGAAAATAGATCTTGAAAACGAGAAGGGTGAAAGAATCTCTTAAAAATTCAGCAGCCTAACGGCATCACTTAAACTTCAACAAAAATGAATTGATGAGATCAAATAGGGTCTCTAATCATATGAACATAAAAGTTCAGTATGATAGATATATAGATCATACCCCAACATAATAAAAAGTAACTTGCAATACTTGACATGGAATTAGAACTTTGAAAAATGAGAAGCGTGAAAGAACCACTTAAAAATTCGGCAGCCTAACGGCGCCACTTAAAACTTCAAAATACTAAATTGAAGAGGTCAAATGGGGTCTCTCATCATATGATCATAAAATATCAGTATGATAAATATAGAGATCATACCCCAACATAATAAAAAGTAACTTGAAAGACATTACATGAAAATAGATCTTGAAAAATGAGAAGGGAGAAAGAATCCGTTACAAAAATTTCGGCAGCCTAACGGCGCCACTTAAACATTCATAAAACGAAATAATGAGAGTAAGAGGGGATATATCATTATATGAACATTAAAAGGGAAGTAAGGGGAATATAAAATAACCTCCTCCAACATAATAACATAGAGCATAAAATAAATGACATAAAAGAGATCACTTGAAAAGAAAGAGAGGGGTCGGATCCCTTACCTTAAAACGTAACTCTTAAAACTCAAAGGTTGGGACCTTGAGGGCTTGGGGGCACCTTGGGAGGACTCCTTGGGAGGTAAAGAGACCATAAATTCTTTGGGGGGAGTGGGGAGTCGAAATGGATGATAGGATGGCTTGGTATTTATAGGGAAAGTGAGGGGACAAGGCATTAATGGCCAAGAGACACCTCACAACTGGTTTTCTCAAAAGCATGGGCTCTCCCATGGTATTTCCCATGGAGTTAGGCCACATGGGTCCCCTCATACAATAATTCATCACCTTTGGTCGACCATTCCTTAAAATATCTCATGGAATCATCATGACATAGTTATGATGTCATTAAACATACCGAAACCCTAAAACTGAATTTTTACTATTCACTGAAAATTCAACTTTCTCAGAAAAATCCCAAAATTTCACATTAACCAAATATCAATGCTCTGATTTCAAAAATGAACTCCATTTTATAAAAAATAATTTTCTAAATATTTTTAATTTAATTTTTAAATAAATGCACTATTCACCGAAAATTCATTTTTTTCAGAAAAAACCCCCAAAATTACCTTAACATCATATCGATGCTCTGAGTTCAAAAATGAAATCCATTTTATAAAAATAATTTTCAAAATATTTTTAATTTAATTTTTAATTAAAAAACACTATTCACCTGAAAAAACTAATACTTGAATAATAATTTATGAAATCGTTATTTAACCATTTTATTGAATCACATTACTTAATCAAGGTGCCTAGATTATATTAATACTTTCTTTAAGTTATATTACTAATCCATTTGGTCACATTACTAATCCTAAGCATAAAATCACTATTCATAATTTACTATTCATCAAAAATCAAGTTGATCTTATTAGACTCTAAATTTCGTACTGAACATAATTGTAGAAGACCATTTTTTGAATATCATTACACATTTTTAATTATTTAAGGTTTACATAAACATTTTTAAAATATCCTTTTTCTAAAATTCATCAAAAATAATCATACTATATTTATCCGGTCATTTGAAAATTCATAAACTTCATCATAAGAATAAATCCCAATTTTTATTTAAAACAAATGATTACACAAGGCAGTTACGGTCTCCTTACATAGCCCCTTATCACACCAGCATAGGACCTAAGTGTAAGGTGTGCTAAGGTGAGAGAATTTGAGGGAGGCTCGTCCAACATCGCACGAGTAGTAATTTCTATCAGTTTGAACTTCTCGCAAAGGCGATTCCATTCTAGCTTCACACGATGGAGTTCAGCTTGGGTTTGGTCCAGAGCAAAGCTCAGTGGTGCTACCTCCTTCCCAAGTTCTGTTAAATGGGCTTCGATCGGTCCAAGACTACTGGGTGAGGCCATCGAATCTTCTTTCTATAATAATTAACCAAGATTACTTGTATTTAGAGACAATAATCAAAACATTTAGTTTTCAGTGGTCATATTGACCAATGGTCATATAACCGTCAAAACCCAACGGTCTCATTTTAATTATACTCATGTTATCAAATGAAACAATTTTATTGAGTATGAAATAACACACAAAATTAGGAAACAAGATTTATTCAAAATTTTGGGTCGTGACAAAAAAACACTATTGGCATAGTGTGTACACATGGTTAATAAATAGTGTGACAAACCATGTAAAGGAACCGCCTCAAAATGGGTTCACATGGTCAAGACACGTTGTTAACTAATTGTTCCCAAAACCATGTGAAGTTGTTGTCCCCTTTCCTTAACCATGTATAGTTCAAAAATCATGTTAATAACAATGTTTGATCTAAAAACCCTTCCAAACTTCTATATTCAGCCTAAGTTTCCACTAAATTTATATCTCATAGTAACTACTATATTACGAGTTTAATATCACACTTAGAATTTCATTATGTCACTACTATAGATTGGGTTTTAATCGGTTCTTGAAATCGACTTTGTCGGTGCTAAAAAACATTAACAAGATATACGGTCTAAAAAGATTGTGGCATTTATCAATACTAAAAAAAACCACTAATAATGGCCACATTTATTATCCCTAATAAAGGATACTTTTATCAGTGCTGTTAAAAATAACCTTTATCAATGCTTTTTATGAGAGCTGATAAAAGCACTCTTTATCAGCGCTAAAAAAACTCTAGTAAAATTCAAAAAAAAAATCAGTTCTCCCTTGCCTTTGTGCCACTGGACCCTGACCCCCCCCCACCCCACCCCCTTCCATTTATCAGTGATTTTTACCCCCATTTATCAGCATTATATGCCATGATCACCCACCTGCACTTGTAAGGAATCGAACCGCAAACCTCCTTGTCCAAATTGACCACCCTTAACACTGCATCATCTTATATATATATCCACATATCTTATTTATACATATATTTATTTATATAATTACGTATATTTATATAATTATTTTTAAAAAGATTTATAAAATAGGTTTATATGTTTATGTATATATTTATATATATTTACATATAATTGTATACTTACATATGAATTTTTTATAATGTATTTATAGAATTTAAATTTATTTTAAATACTTTAATATAATATATTTCTATAATATGTTTAAATACCTTAATTTCATGTATATTTATATACATTTGTATTAAACTAGTAGGTGGTAAAGTTTTCTCTCCCAGAGTGAGAGCATCCTTCACTACTACAAACACGGCCTTTATCAGCGCTAAAAATGGCTTTTATCAGCGCTAGAAAAGCGCTGATAAAGCCAGCGTAGATAAGGGGGGGTCCCCTTTATCAGCGCTTCCTTTATCAGCGCTCTCGTTTTAGCGCTGATAAAAGTTAAAAAAAAATAAAAAAATTTAAAAAAATTAAAAAAAATTAAAAAAATTAAAAAATACTGCCAATCGGGGGGGCTTTTATAGCGCTTAAACCCCCCCTTTTACAGCGCTTTTCGGCCCCTATACAACACCCCATGAACCCCACGCACCCCCTTCCACCCTTTAACAGCGCTTGCTCCAATATTCCCCATGCGCGCGCACTCCTGCCTCCACCAGGATTTGAACTCAAGACCTCCCCCCTGCGCGCCTAAGCCCTTACCACTACTCTATTTTGATTTGCTTTACAATTCATGATATCTCTATATATATATATTTATATATTTAGTTATATTTATTCGTATAGTAATATATATTTATATTAATATATATATATATATATTTATATTATAATATATATATATATATAGTTATATTATGATATATATATATAGTTATATTATAATATATATAGTAATATTAATATATATATATAGTGGTATTAATATATATCTATATCTATATATATATATAGTTATATTTATTTGTATAGTAATATATATTTATATTAATATATAGTTATATTAACATATATATAGTTATATTAACATATATATAGTTATATTAACATATATATAGTTATATTAACATATATATAGTTATATTAACATATATATAGTTATATTAACATATATATAGTTATATGAATATATATTTATATAGTTATATAGTTATATTAAGATATATATAGTGATATTAATATATATATTTATGGTGATATTAATATATATATTTATAGTAATACTAATATATATATGTAGTTATATTAATATATATATAGTTATTATATTAATATATATACATAGTTAGATTAATATATATATATATAGTTAGATTAATATATAGGTATATAAATATTCATATATTGGTATTTTAAATAAAATGGATGTTAGTTATTATTTAGATAAAGCTAATATATTTTATATGTAAATATATTTTATTATTTATATTTATAATTAAATTTTTAGGTGTGAATATTTAAAAAATATGAATATATTGTTATATATTTGATTAAAAATAGCAGTGCATTATAAAAAATGATGAAATTTCAAAGACATAATATTAATATGAATGTAATACCTTGGAATAAATTCAAACCCCACCAAAAAAATCCAATAATACCCCCTTAAACGAGGGTGAAAATCCACAAAATGTTAAAAAATCGGGGTACCCCGACAAAAAACTCAGTTTTGGAGGCCTTATGGGCCTCTTTTGGCCTCGAAAATCGCTTGACTTGGGTCCCCCCGAGTCACAGCGACGTAGAGCTCATCGCAGGCTTCGATTTGATATGTGGTAGAGCTCAAACGGACACCCGGATCAAAAGTTATGACCGTTTGAAGTTTGAGTTGCGTTTTCAACATATTTTGGATTTTTTTTAATTTTTTTTAATTTTTTTAGTACTCAAATTGTTATTAAATGACTATTACTCCATAATGATTATCAAAATATTAATTAAAAATATTTTTTTAATTTTTTAAGAAGTCATTTTCACTAAATATCTTAAATATTAAGTATAATAAGTGTAAATGTACATTTATACTTATCTAAAATATATTTAAAAATTATATATTATATTTATATAACAATATAACTATATTTATATATTAATATTTTTTTTTTTGAAGCCGACCCTTTATCAGCGCTAAAAAAAGCGCTCATAAAGACCCCCTTTATCAGCGCTACTAAGCAAGCGCTGATAAAGGGGGGCCCTTTATCAGCGCTACTAAGCAAGCACTGATAAAGGGGGGCCCATTATCAGCGCTAACAAAAGCGCTGATAAAGGGGGGTCCCTTTATCAGCGCTTTTGTTAGCGCTGATAAAGGGCCCCCCCTTTATCAGCACTTTTTCGTTAGCGCTGATAAAAGGGGGCGCTGCGAAAAACTGTTTTTGTGGTAGTGCTTCCTAGGTTTTCTTATCATAGCAACAAGAAGCCAAGACTCTTTTCTGATTCGTCTTATGAATCTACTTGTTATGGGAAAAAACTATCTCAAACCAGCCCGTCAATTTATGTGCCCGGAAGAATACACTACAATCAATATGGCATTTGGATGACAGAGTCGTCATATGTGATATAGGATTTGGACATCTAATTTTTTGAGTTCTTTAATACAAAAGATAAATACAAGGTCCTCCTCCGAAGGCCCTAGACCTTTGACAACCATATGGTCCTAATGGAGGATCTGGAAAATAGTGAGGATACACTAAAAACGACCCTTTCTTTTTCACCTTTTTTGGTCCGTATTTTGGGAATTTACTATTGGGTTAGATCTAAGAACATCATGAGAGAAATCAGACCATGCATATGTGTCTTTATGGAATAAGATCGATCGAACCCTATTCTATGGGGAATTACATGCAGATAAGGGTCTCAATCGATGTGGTTTTACCTCTCGTAAGGGGTACCTTCCTTTCAACAGAGAACTAAAAAACCTGGATTAGTTTTGAGTATGAAAAGATGTCGGTCTTCTTCTTCTTTTGTGGATGCATCGGGCACATAGAGAAGGAGTGCACCTCAAAGACAACTGATGGGGAAGGTAATGTTGTCATGCATTATGGTCCCAGGCTCCATGCAAAATATCCTGGGAAAACATTTGTTCCAAAATCTGAAAAACATGATGATAAAGAGAAACTTGTCAAGGCCTTAATCAAGCACACTTCCAATGACAAGGAAAGGATTATTTTACTGGAGTTGCCACAATTTCCTAAAAATTATGAAGATATAGTTCATCCAAAGGAATCAGGAAACCCAACCCCTCAAGTTGACCCTTAGGCCTTAGAGAGTGTCATTGTCGTCCTAAATAAAAGCCTCATGGAAATGAAAACATTTCCTACATCCCTGACCCGACTGCCGAAGTATATTCTTAAAACACCATCCATCCCAAATCACATCTACATGGACCCTCTAGACCCGGTTCTTACCCCATGCTTTGAACCTAAATATATTGAATTATCCTGGCCCACCTCCTAGGATAAAGATAAAATGAAAGGGTTGACATTAATTGGCACTAAATCACACAGGAAGTAGAGATAGATATTTAGAGGGGACTCAGGAATTGACCCCCTATTACTGAACATTGTGGGCACAATAGAAGTACAAAATCAACTCTAGGAAATGAGAGCATCCCGAAAATATGGATGGCTGCAGATAATAGAGTGTTTTTTGAAATTTCAAAGGAGGATTCTATTCTAACCTAGTCCCACTTATCCCAATGAATATTTTATGCTGGAACTGATGTGGGCTTGGAAACCCACACACAGTTCGTATGCTCTAGCGCGGAAGCACTCTAAGTTGCCCTAGTGTGGTTTTTTTTCTGAAACCATGATCAAAAGTAAGGACATGCATGGCATTGTCCCCAAAGTGGGTTTTGAGGGATATGTCTTAATCCCATGCCATGACCATGTCGGCGGTCTCTGCCTCCTATACAAGAAGGGAGTTGACATTAGAATTAAGAGCTTCTTTTCGAACTATATTGTCACCTCGGTCCACTAGCCTGACATTCCTGTTTGGTCCATTGTTGGTTTCTATGGTTGGAACTCTCAAAATGATAAAATGAAGTTATGGGGACTCTTTAAAACAATTAGGAATAACATCCCAGGACCTCTTCTCATGGGAGTATATTTTAATGAGATCATGTTCCAAAGAAAAAATATAGGGGGTGCTGGCAGGACCTTGACCCATATGAGTGACTTCATGTAGGTGGTCCAATGCACAAGTCTCTCTGACTTGGGATATGCAGCTAGCCCCTTCACATGGTATCATGGACGCTTGGTGAACACACACATTGAGGAGAGGCTGGATAGATTATTGGCATCTTCTGAATGGCTCACCCTTTTCAAACTCTTTCAAGTCTCCCACCTCACCCCATCCATGTCATACCACTACCTGATTCCCATCCACCTTAATACCAACCACAAAAATCCAAGATGTCGGGGACATTTTATCTTTGAAAGCTACTGGACAAGGGAAAGGGGATGTGAAGAAGTAATCAAAGTAGTATGGACCACAAGTGGACTCGACATTCATGTTAACATCCATCAGGTCACGTCAAAAATTCAAAAATGGAGTGGTTGGCGGTTCCACCAACCAGACCAATAGTGTGCCGCCATTGAAAAAAGGATTGCCAAACTCCACTCCCTCTCACCTTCATCCACGATCATTTCCAATATTGTAGCACTAGTGATTGAACTCAATGATACCCTCAGAAGAAAATAAATCTATTGGTCTATACGTGCTTGCGACACTCATATCAAAGAGGGGTACTTAAATACACATTACTTTCACTAGAAAGATTCTCAATGGTGTCGTAAAAATCTAATTTCATGTCTTACCTCTCCTGATGGAAGTACTGTCTCAAATGATGAAGAGATCCATGGCCTTGTCCTTCAATTTTTTCAGGATCTGTACACAGCTGGTTAGACCCCCATTCCCACCGAAATTGTCTCATGTATTTTGCCCGTTGTCACAAAGGCTATGAATAGAAAGATCACCCAGGATATTATTGATGAAGAAATCTTGTTGGCCCTCAATCAAATCCACTCCACCAAAGCCCTAGGACTTGACGGATTCCACGCCCTCTTCTTCAAAAACTTATGGCACATTGTGGGTCTGGATGTCTCGAGCTTGATTCAGGACCTATCGCATGGGAAGATCGATCTTGCCTCCATCAATGAAACCCTCATCACTCTCATTCCCAAAACCCAAAATCCCTCTTGGGTTTCTGAGTTTTGACCAATTAGCCTGTGCAATTTCACCTATAAAATCTTCTCCAAGTTTTTGGTTAACCGCCTTCACACCTTTCTTCCTTCCATTGTCTCTGAAAACCAAAGCACCTTTTTCCCCAGCAAGCTTATCTCAGACAATGCAATTATTTCCCATTAAAATTTTCACTCTATGAAGACCCGCAATGTGGCCAAACGTGGAATTATGGCCTGGAAGCTGGACATGAAAAAAGCTTTCGACATAGTGGAATGGTCGTTCATTTGGTTCGTACTGAGCAAAATGGGCTTCTGCCCAAAATGGGTCGACATCATTATGAAATGTGTTACCTCCGTCTTGTTCAAGATCCGCATTAATGGAAGAATTTCACGGAGCTTCTCACCCTAGAGGGGTATGCGCCAGGAAGACCCCATTTCCCCTCCCCTTTTCATTTTAATGACTGACGTTTTTTCCAATTTCATTTTAGCAGTAACTAAGTATAACTTAGTTCATGAAGCAAAGACCTTCCACCAGGGACCTCCCATTTCCCATCTCTTCTTTTGTTGATGATTCCCTCTTTTTTCCAGGGCCACTTTGGAAGAATTTGAGCATATTTTCCTTCTTGTCAGCCTCTATGATAATTCCTCTGGGCAAGCTATCAACCCCTCTAAATCGGAAATTTCTTTTACTGCAGGCATGCCCCTGAATAGGAAGGTTGAGCTCTAATGGGCATCTGGCTTCCATATGGTTGATAAACACCACAAGTACCTTGGGATTCCTACGGTATTTGGTCACTCCAAAAAAGAAGTTTTCTCCAGCATCCTGGAAATGGTGGATAAAGAAATCCAAGGTTGGAGTTACAAAAGAATATCCATATCAGGCAAAGAAATTCTCATTAAATCAGTTG